>CM066326.1:36275494-37730494 GCA_033807775.1 Saussurea involucrata | reverse complement strand
CTGCCATCTCCACGTGTCAACCTCTGATGGGTTACAGCCTTAGCAGAAATCGGCGCACTACATTAACGTTGTACCCTTTGCAGATTCACGATGTTGTCTTGTACCCTTTGTACCTTTTGTCTAATACTTGTCCCCTGTAGAATAGTATAAATATAAGGCTCATGTTGAGCTCTTCTATTAAGCTTTGCATAACACACACACCTTTAGAGCAGAATTCTATTTAACCTTCGGTGTTCTTGGTGTTCTTATTAAATCAATACAAAGTGAATCTTTGAGTTAATCTCTTGTTTAGCTAAACTTTGTTTAATTGATTCTATGTGTTTTTCTACCAAAAAATATATTTTAGTTCGTTAAAAACGCTTCCGCATTCTATTTTGTTTGAACTAATAGATATATAATTCATTGTTGAGTAAAATTGGGATCAACAATTGGTATCAGAGCCATCCTTGATTTTCTATATCAAGAGATCCTCTCTTACAATGATTTCTGGTAGAAACTTGGTTTGTCTTTAACCTGTCCTTCGTTTATTACAAATAGACTATGTTTTTCTGCCATTCTCGACTAGTTCGACTTTGGTAAACCTACAGAATCTGTTTCTTCGGTTAAAACTCTCCATTTTAGTGCATTGTTCAAGGTTTTTAAGCTTGAAAATTCATTTAGAATAATCCATTTCATCATCTGAAAGTTTGTTGTTCATACTCTGCTTTTATTCTGAAACTCTCTTAAAATTGTTTCAAAATGGCGAACACAAACAACTTCTTCACCGCTGGTTCTCTAACCAATCCACCCACTCTACTCAGAGATGAGTACCCTCAGTGGAAGATACGAATGATTCACTTCTTCGAGGGTACCGACAAAGAACTCGTTCACTATATTCACAACCCCCCTTTCGTTCCAATGATCACAGTACCTCGTGTACCTGCCACAGATGATACACCAGAGATCCCTGAGCACGAGAAACCAAAGACCAAGGATAAGTGGTCCGAACCGGACTGGACAAAATACGAAGTTGCACAGAAGACCAAGAGACTTATGATAATGGCCATACCCAATGACCTCTTCCAATCCCTAGATGCGTGTGAATCTGCATACGATCTATGGAAGGAACTAGAGAAACAATTGGAGGGTGGGGCCAAGACTCAGAAGAACCGCAGAGCCCAATGCATCAACGAATACTACGCATTCAAAGCTCTGCCGACAGAGTCTCTGCAGTCAACATATGACAGGTTTAACTCTCTGATAAACAAGTGCAGAAAGTTTGGAATCCACATAACCTCTGAGGAGAACAACATCATGTTCCTAAAGAGCCTAAACGAAGAATGGCTCCAGCTATCTATGTCCCTGCAAACCAATCAGGACTTAGATACCTGGAGCTTGTCAGATCTTTATGGAACATTGGCAGCCCAAGAACCTCAGATTGCACAAGCAAAAGCCCAAACCGGTGGGCCTCTGGCACTTGTTGGTAAGGCTACAGAAGCTAAAGAAAAGCCAAAGAAGGAGAAAGTTGTGGAGGAAAAGAAGGAGAAGAAGAAGAAGGTACTGGTCGTTGATAGTGAAAAGGAGGAATTGGGAGAAGAAGAAGAGGCAACTATGGCCTCAATAGCTAAGTCTTTAGCTCTTTTGACCAGGGAGTTCGGCAGAGGATACCAAAAGAAGTCAGGTTATGAACGCAATAGGAGAGATGATCGTGGAGATTCAAGGAATCAGGGAAGAGAAGATGTTAATGACCAACAGAGGTCAAATGACAAGAATGACAGAGGTGGTGACCAACAGAGGTCAGGCGACAGAGATGGGAACGCACCCAAGAATCAGGGTTGTTTCAACTATGGCAAGCCAGGCCACTACGCTGCAGACTGCAGGAGCAAACCAAACCGCCCTCAGAAGGACTCTGCTTCCTACAAAAAGAAGGCAGAGTATTATGCTCAGAAGTCGCTCATGGTGGAGCAGGAAAACTGGCAGTCAGATGAATCCTCTGACGAAGGTGAAAAGAAGAACGCCCTGTTCTGCGGGATGGCAGAAGTCAGCTCCTCTGACACTGATAGTGAGGTATCCACTTCTGACACTTCCTCTAATGCTACAGAAGATGATTTGGTCAAACTGACTGTTGAATACACTAAACTTAAAAAGACTTGTGAGAATATTCAAAAGAAACTTGCATTTTTTAGAGAGAAACCAGACTTCTCACTCAAGAAAAGGCAAAAATATTTCAAGAAAATGAAGAGATTGAAACAAATTGGAACAAACATCTAAATCCTTTGAAAGAAAAGATTTCAGAACTTAACTCTGCCTTAAAAGCTAAATCTAAAGAACTTATGGATGTTGAGAGCGACAGAATGAATATTCTTGCTCTCAAACATTATTTTCAAAAGTAAAGAGAAGTCCTTCATCAAGACCTACTTAGAAGAGACCTTTTAATGAAAAAATATCAAGATGCACAGATGGTATACGAAAAGATAAATACACAAATAGGAAGACGGGGAATTGGTTTCTGTGATATAGATCCATACACTGGAACCAAAAGAGACAAGTCTCTGTCGTCTCTGTTCTGTATAGGTGATACAAGAAAACCTGGATTTCCAAACTTACTCTCTGTTAGCAAAAGGCGAAAAGTCTCTGGGGAACCTCATAAGAGGAAACCTCTGAAGATGATAAATGTGTGGTATGAGAACACAGATTTATCACCTTCAATCTCTGTCAAAAGAGAATCCAAACCCAAGAAATATCTGAAAACTCAAGATCAGATAGGAATCTTCAAGTTTGGTAACCCTAAGACTCAAACACAGGTTGCTTTTGTCTGTATGATAAACTCTGAAAAGAAACTATCTGCAGATGCACCTGAGTACATGCCTGCTTCTTCAGAAGAAAAACTTAAAAATATTTCTGAAAAATAGTTGATGGAAATCGGGAAAAACAACTTTTATGAAAGCCTCTGTACATCCTCTGATGACCAAAAACTCTCTGAGAAAATCTTGATGAGTTCCTCTGCTGACCTGGAAGATTGTCTCAAAGAAAAGGAAGAAAGCGAGTATTGCACATGCTCTGAAAGTCCAGCCTCTGTAGAAAGAGATACAAGTGATTCAACCTCTGTATATGAGGACGATTCATCCTCTGATGAATTTAATACTGACTCAAATGAGTCAGAGATAGTACCTTGTGTTTCAGAGGGTTTTAAGTTACCCTCTAGAATTCTTAACAGAGATATTCCTCCTAAGGAGAAAATCACAAGAGTTCCTATCTGTCCATACTTTTTGGACATGTGTATACAAGCTAAAACCTCTCTTGAGCTTGAGAAAATCAAACAACAAAGAAATGTCTTCTCAAAATCTAACAAGTTCTAGAACTACAAAACCCTTAAGGCCTTTTAAAGAAAAACTAACTTGGCAACAAAGGGTAAGTGGGTTGAAAATAACAAATCTTTTTCTTCTGTGACAGTGAAACCTACAGAAGTTCACCACAGAGGAAGGGGTCCACAGAAGGCTAATCTCCCCAGAGGATTTTCAAAACAACAATCTAGTCTACATAGGTCTTCTTGTAATAGGAAGTCAGATGTTAGGGTAGATTGTAAAAATAAAGCCTCTGTACCCATATTTAGTGTTTTCAATGAAAAGTTCAAGCAAATTACTTCGCATATCAATTATTGTCATTGTTTTGAACTTATGCATCAATTAAACCAACACTTCTCTAGTCCACACTGTTTCCTCTCAAGACCCAAAAAGAATACTAAATTCAAGGGTAAGAAGAAACAAAATGGTTCTTCATCAGAAGCTAAAACCAAAACCAAGGATGTTAAGGCGAACTTGAAGACCCCTAACAAACCGGGACCCATTTGGATATAGGTACCTAAAAATCTCTGATTGTGTTACAGAGGAAGATTGTGCCGATCTGGTATCTAGACTCCGGATGCTCGCGGCACATGACTGGCGACAGAGGTCTACTATCCACTTACAAATATAAACTCGATGGTGGATCTGTGACCTTTGGCGACAACAAAAAGGGGTACATTAAAGGCTATGGAGTCATCAAGAAGGAAACATAACCGTATGCAAAGTTGCATATGTGGATGGCCTTAAACACAACCTACTAAGTGTTAGCCAACTTTGTGATACGGGTTTTGACGTCATGTTCAAAAGAACCTTCTGCTCTCTACAAGGTGAAGACACAGGAGTCGAACTTCTGCGAGCCGAACGTAAGGGAGATTTATACCTCATGAACTTTAGTGCCAAGAACAAGAAAGATAAGCTCTGTCTTGTTGCCTGTAAAAACGAAGAAGCCTGGTTATGGCATAACAGGTTCTGCCATCTCAACTTTCACACTCTAGATAAACTTGTCAAACTTGATTTAGTCAAAGGTCTGCCAAATGTTAAATTCAGTAAAGATCATTTGTGCTCTGCTTGTGAAATGGGTAAGCTCAAAAGAGCCTCCCATAAAGGCAAGACTGATGTGTCTTGCCCTAGGCCTCTGTACATGCTTCATGTTGACCTATGCGGTCCAATCGCTACACAGAGCCTAGGTGGCAAGAAGTATATACTTGTGTTGATTGATGAATACTCGAGATTTACATGGGTAGAATTTGTCAGAAAGAAATCAGATGTTCCAAACATTCTGATAAACCTAATGAAAAGAATCCAAGTTCTGTATGAGTGCAGGGTACAAAAGTTGAGAAACGACAATGGCACAGAATTCAAAAACTCTGTCATTGAAGCTTATCTCACAGAAGAAGGCATATCTCATAACTTCTCTGCTGCACGCACCCCACAACAGAATGGCGTGGTTGAACGAAAGAACCGCATGCTAGTGGAGGCTGCAAGAACTATGTTGACAACATCTGGATTGCCAATCTCTTTCTGGGCAGAAGCAGTATCAACCGCTTGCTACACCCAAAATCGATCAACCATAGTAAATAGACACATCAAAACACCTTACCATTTGATCAACAAAAGGCGACCAAACATCAAGTTCTTCCATGTTTTTGGATACAAGTGTTTTTTCCTAAATGATAGAGAATCTAGAGGAAAGTTTGATGTGAAAGCAGGTGAAGGCAAGTTCATTGGGTACTCTGCCACCTCAAAGGCCTACAGAGTTTACCTTCTGCGGTCACGAACCATTGTGGAGAGTATTAATGTCTTTTTTGACGATTCCTTTCAAAAGAGTTCTGAACAAATCAGTTCAGAACTCGGTCTGAAAAAGGAATCCTCTGGCATCTCAAAGACAAGAGAAGCAGATCTAAATCTGCTATTTGAAGAGATGTTCCATGATAATGTTGATCCCTCTGCTGGAGCTGCCAGAGCCTCTGGAGAAACATCTTCTGCCAACCAGACTGAGTCAGGTATATCTCTAACTGGTCCATTAAATACTTCATCCTCTTCTGTGAATCATGCAGATGCACGTGTCGAGGGGGAGCCAACAGAAGATGAAACAACCAAAGATTCTACCACAGAGGCACTAGACATACCAACTCCAGCTACAACAGAGGAACCAATACCAGAGGAAGATGAGGATTCAGTCTCCATCGCATCAGAGAAATCCATTCCAGCTCTAATCCCAATACCTACACAAGCTGAAGAACCAAGTTCAAGCACAGAAGTACCCTCCACTACAGAGGTTGCGCACGAACCAACAATTGCAACCTCAGAAGTTCAACTAGATGATGACAATGATCATCTCCCCAGGACAACAAAGTGGACGATGAGCCATCCTCCTAGCCTGATAATCGGCGATCCTTCTGAGAAAGTCAAGACAAGATCAGGCACTGCTAATTTTTTTTTCTTTACAAATTTTATCAGCGTGATTGAGCCAAAACGTATCTCTGAAGCCCTAGATATCCAAACTGGGTGGATGCTATGCAAGAAGAGCTTCTACAGTTTGAGAGAAACAAAGTCTGGACCCTAGTTCCTCTGCCAAAAGGGAAACAAGCAATAGGGACTAAATGGGTCTTCAGAAACAAAAAGGATGAGGATGGGGTGGTCATTAGAAATAAAGCGAGATTGGTGGCCAAGGGATATCGCCAAGAAGAAGGCATTGATTACGATGAAACTTTTGCCCCTGTCGCACGACTCGAAGCAATAAGAATCTTCTTAGCCTTCGCAGCCCACAGATGTTTCAAAGTCTTTCAAATGGATGTAAAATATGCCTTTCTAAATGGTGAAATTCAAGAAGAAGTCTATGTCCAGCAACCACCAGGGTTTGAAAGTGCCAAGTACCCAAACTACGTTTATTATCTTGACAAAGCTCTGTATGGACTGAAACGGGCTCCAAAAGCATGGTACGAACGTCTTTCAACCTTTCTTCTCGATAATGATTTCGACAGAGGTACGACAGATACTACTTTGTTTTACAAAAGAAAAGGTGATGAGATTCTGCTCGTACAGATCTATGTGGACGACATTATTTTTGGTTCTACAAATGCACAACAGTGCAAAGATTTTGAAAAACTCATGCAGAGTGAGTTTGAAATGAGTATGATGGGAGAATTAAACTTCTTCCTAGGACTCCAAGTAAAACAGTCATCAGAGGGAATTTTTATAAATCAAGCTAAATATATCTCCGACATTCTTTCAAAATTCAAGCTCTCTGATGCCTCTGTAATGAAGACCCCCATGTCCACTGGAAATAAGTTATACTCAGATCCAAATGGCAAATCTGTAGAGTGTAAGCTCTACAGAGGCATGATTGGGTCTCTTTTATACTTAACAGCAAGTAGACCTGATATAATGTATGCCACATGCCTCTGTGCAAGATATCAAGCTAACCCAAAGGAATCCCACCTTCTTGCTGTAAAGAGGATCTTTAGATACCTTAAGGGAACCAAAAATCTTGGGCTCTGGTATCCGAAGAACTCTGGCTTTGATCTTAAGGCATACACAGATTCAGATTATGGAGGATGAAAGCTAGACCGAAAAAGCACCTCTGGGAGTTGTCAATTCCTTGGTGGTAAACTAGTCAGCTGGACGTCAAAGAAGCATAATTGTGTGTCGACCTCTACTGCAGAAGTTGAATATGTTGCTGCTGCTAGCTGTTGCTCCCAAGTTCTGTGGATGAAAACTCAGCTAAAGGACTACGGTCACACCATATACAGAATACCCATCCTCTGTGATTCAAAAAGTGCCATAGCTATCTCTGCCAATCCAATACAGCACTCAAAAACAAAGCATATCGATATTCGTTACCACTTTCTGAAGCATCATGTTGAACACGACACAACTGAGATGTACTTCGTGTCCACTGAATATCAGCTTGCAGACTTATTTACCAAGGCACTTGATGAGAAAGGATTCCTTTTCTTGGTAAGTAAGTTGGGTATGATAAACATGAGTTGAATCCTCTGTAAGTAAGACTTGATCCTCTTGTATATATGTATATATTTGAATTCTTTAGCATGTAATATCTCTATCTTCAAAAGTTTTGTACCCAACAGAGCTTATGTGGGATTGCTCAGAGTCTCTGTCGATCTCCACAGAACCTCTGGTGAGTTTGACCTATGTTCTATGCATAACTTATCTTATTTGATCCAAGCATAGGTCAAGGGGGAGCAGAAGGAGACCTTGAATTAATCCACAGAAGTTGTTAATTCAAGGGGGAGCCAAAGAGGAGTAAGGGTCAGACAAATCCACAGAAGTCAGGTAGTTTGTCGAGTAAAAGAGAATCAAAGGAAGTGTGTCTCGCACAAAACCACCTTCCAAAACAGTTTTCTAGGACACCAATTTTCATATATGTCCTAAAAACAGCGTATAAAACAATGAAAACTTTGGATGATCAAAAAGTTTTATGAGCTTTCTGTTATTACAAATTTAAGGTCATAGAGCCTATGCTGAGCTCAACAGAGCCTCTGTGACTAAGAATTGTATACGGAAACTCTATCGATCACTTCAATTGCTTTTAAATGTTTTTGGCAAAGATGCAAGCTCAGAGGTAACATGCAAAGGTTTCAAATCACAGAGCTCATTCCACCACAGAGCCTCTGTCGATTTGACACTTATACACATAAACGGGATTCTGTAAGATGCGGGTTATTTTTGAAGGTGACAGTCACTCGAGTATAGAGACGCCCACGCGCGCAGCATTGATGGGCCGCGCACGACGTCTAATCGTGTTTTGACACCTCCAACGTGGCATTTTCTCATTGGACGTACGTGCCACACGAACTTCTGAAACTTGAACCCAGCTGTGTGTACTCGATTGCGGACCCTAAATATCATTTAATTCGATTTTTACTGTAGAAATCTATCCGTTCCAAACCTCACCTATATAACACCGTTTCACCTTCTTCATTTTCTTTACGATTACCTCTCAATATTAACTCCGGCGAATAGCGATAAACCAGCAACTCTCTTCTTTCTACTCCATTTATTCAATCCTTTAGCAATGGCTTCCACAACAATCTATCCGGTGACTTCCCCTGCTCATTCTGAGCACTCACAACACCGAACCAGGTCCCCAAATCCAGAACAAGAACAAGGAGAACCCGTTGATTTCTCTCCGACCACTCACCTGCAATTCTTCATCGAAAACAATCATTTCGAGAACTCACTACCCCTAAAACCCAATAATCACTTCCTTGTGCCCTCAAGAACAACATTTGGGGAAGCACATGCCATCTTGCTAAATATCCTTGAAAACCACCGATTGTTCACCCTACTATCCAAGAATGTCACTTGCATCCCTGCCAGATACATGAACCAATTCTGGCAGAGTTGCTACTACGTACAGAATCAAGGGAAGTCAGAGGTTGGGTCTCAAAACCTGATAAGTCTGAAAAGATTGAGCTCAAATTTAACAGAACCATGCTTTTTTTAGAATTCAATCTACCCACCAGAGGGTTTCTAGAGATCAAGGAATATGCAGAGATCCCCTCTGATAGAGAACTCTGTGACTTTGCAGAAATGTTAGGTTATAATACCCACCTAACAAAGAGAAATGAGTTCAGAAGGAACCGATTTCCACATCTATGGAACACTCTGTTCTCAATCCTCAACATATGTCTCACTGGCAAAATAGGGAGTCCAGATCAAACCTAACATCAAATCCTAGCCATAATGTACGGGGTCTATTATGACTTACCTCTAGACTTTGCAGCTCTAATGATGCAAGAGCTAGTGAACACCATTGACAGACGCATCTCAGTACAGAAGGCAAAGGGTCCAAATGTCCTTGATCTCCCTGCTCTGCAGTTCCAGAGGACTATAGGAGTCATTCTGGAACCTCTGCTACAAATCAACAATTGGCCAATGGAAGGGCCTATAGTGAAGACTTACCCCTTGGGAAGAATGACAACCACAACACACGCAGAGGGTTATGCGATCTGCAGACCTCTGCCAGCCAAACTTCTGTCCTATGCCTCTGATGAACAACTTAGGATAGAATACATACGCGCTCACAAGACTCTAGAACCGAGTCCTGCGACACCCCCGCGTCTAGGAGTCCCCCTAGGAACCTTAGTAATAGAAAGAATGAGCCTAGAGCAACACACAGAAGCTGTGGCAAAGCATGAGCAAAAACTGGCAAAGATCAAGCTCTAGAGGAAAAAGATGATCTCCTCTGTATCCAAAGCCACAGCAACCACTCCCAAACCGAAAAAGGCTCCCAGAGCAAAGAAACCTTCAGAGGAAACCTCTTCAGGTGCTGCATAGATCACTGAACCTCCACCAGAAACCATCATTGCATCATCTGCACCCCCTCCTCCAAAAGAGAAGAAACGCGAGACTAAATCTTCAGAGGAGGGAGCCCCTAAGCCAAAGAGGAAGAAGTCCAAGAAACCCAAGACTCCTCTGTAAACAATCACAGAGGAAGTCGTTGCAGAGGAAAGAGAAGCTGTTGAACAACCTCTGCCATCCCCCACTCCTATTAATTATGCAGACCAAGGTGATTTCTTCGCCTTCCTCGAACAACACGAGTTTGCGGACACATTGGACACCTCTGGATGGACTGCAGAGGCACATCCAATGATGTCAACAGAGGACCTAGTTTCAGATCTTCAAACTTATGGTAGAGCAAGTTCATCCATGGAAAAGAGTTCTAGTCCTGCAGCAGTTGAATTTGTCATTCCAGAAGTCAACCCTGAACAAACCCAAATGGCCTCTCCTATACCAGCAGTTGACCCTACTACCGAAGAACATGGTGATCAGTTTCCCTCTCCTCCGAGCTACAATCCAGAACTACAGAACACGGAGGAGATGATAGACACAGAGGATACCTGGGTGGAGTTTCAATCAAAGCCCTCTGCCCAAATCTCAGAAACTGTCCACCAATGGACCACCACCAACACATCAGTAACTGTCTCAGAGGTTGATTCTGACCTAAAGGAAGCTGACAGAACCCCTGAGGGCATACAGGGAAACACTCCAGAGGGACTTCTGCATCCGGACCTACAATCCCTACCTGGCTTTCACCCATGCTATGATGTACTAAGAAAAAGCCCATAGGATATAGACGATTTCGATGAAATAGAGGCTAGCAGAGAAACTCTTAGGTTAGGATGTTTGACAGAGGCCGAAGCGCAAAAAGATGTCATAGATGGAAGAGTCACACAACCCCAACCCCCTCCTAGTGCAACCCACATTCCTAACACCGCCAGTCTAGTGGCAGAAGGTGTTATTGAAACAGAGCAGCTGATAATGTCGAAAAACGACATTATTTTTAATCTCAAACTAGGTGGTTTACGCATGTCTTCAAGTGAAATACGAGTTTTGAACGGGTTTTTGTTGAGAAAGTACAGGTACAAGCATTTTTGTCCAAAAGAGCAGCAAAGTTGAGTTCCGGAGCTGAAAACGAGAGAAATCGAGGAACTGCGAAACAGAAGTCGGCGCCAGTCTTGGCGCCACAATCCGCGCCAAGAAAATTAACAGAACATGGCGCCAGCACTGGCCCCGATGACAAGTTTTATAAAACAATTTCTGCAGGTAGGTTTTGAGATATCATTCACACACGGAGGACGGCAGACGGCTGGAGAGCAATTTTTAGAGACTTTTCACGTCTTTTGAAGCCACGATAGAGGATCAATCGAGGAGACGTTCAACACGCAAAGTAGAGACGAGCACGAGAGAAGGGAGTTCATCATCATATCTATCACGTTACTATTACCATGTTTACATACACGTTTTCATCTCTTTTTCTTGTGTTTGAATCCACCACCAACATGAACTAAATTCTAGATGTTGGGGTTGGAATGAATTTGGTTTATAGCATATGAACATGTGATTTGAACTCTTATCAGTTTTTCTTAATTAATGAAGCATGTGATTTCGTTTTTAATGCTTTTGTGAGTTTAGCTAGCTTACAATTGTTTTGTTGTTTTCAATTGAGTTCGAGAGAATTAATTGTTAACTAGAACTAGAAAATTGCATGCCTAAGGTGAGAAAGGAGATAGAGATATTCCGAGTAAGCCTTAGTCCCATTAAAATCTTGCGCTTAATGTGTTTTGAATTACATAGGTTGAGATCGAGAGATAAAACTTGTGTTTTCAAGATAAAAACCGTGGTTGCTTGAGAAAGAACCATGTTTTTAAAATAAAACCCGTTGTTGCTTGAGAGAGAACAACGGTGATCTAAAGATTGGGTATTCATTAAAGAGAACGACTGGTAATTGTTTTGAGTCAGATGTTTATGTGTGAAAACCTTAGGATTTCCAACCCTCAACTGTTTTCTCTATCTGAAGTTCTTTAAGTCATTTCTGTCTCGTTTGTGATTTATTTTTGTTTGCAATTGATTAGTTATAAACCAACCACTCCAATTTCGATAGTTCAGTTAATAGAGTTTATAGTAATTGTGATACTCAGTTCCTAGTTCCTGTGGATTCGATACTCGTACTTCCGTGCGTATTACTTGATTTCGACACCGTACACTTGCGGTTAGATTTAGGGGGGTGAAACCCGCCTATCAAGTTTTTGGCGCCGTTGCCGGGGAACTAGTTGCAACTGATAGCACTACCAGCTATAAGCGCTATTACATTGAACAATTTTTTTTCTGTTATTTTATTTCATCACTTCAGTTTTTGGATTGCTAAATTTGCTTTCCTTCCGTTTCAGGTACTAATTGGTTTATGCCAAGGAAAACTCGAGGGGAAGGAATCGAACCATTCGACCCGGAAATTGAAAGAACTGCCCGTCATCTACGAAAAGAAGCAAAAGCTAAAGAACACATAAAGACCGAAATGGGCGACGAAGCGAGACGTCCTATGCGGTCGTTTGCCGACCCGAATGTGGCAGCGGCACGCATAGGCATTCAAGCGCCAACCACTGCGGCAAATCATTTCGAGATCAAACCGAGTACCATCGTAATGGTACAGCAGAACCAGTTTGGGGGAGCACCGACTGAAGATCCCCATGCACATCTTCGTGCATTTGAACGGATCTGCAACACGTTCAAGATTAATGGGATGGAGGAGAACGCGATCAAATTAAGACTCTTCAGTTTTTTCCTAAAGGGTAGAGCTGAAATTTGGATAGAGGGCCTACCATCAGATCTTATCACTACATGGGCAGACCTAAAAGCTGCATTCCTCCAGAAATTCTTCCCACCGGGAAGAACCGCTCAACTGATGGCCGACATTACCCACTTCGCTCAGTGGGAACAAGAGACCTTATACGAGGCATGTGAGCGATACAAATACATGATCAAAAAGTGCCCTCATAACGGGTTGCAAGGCTGGGTCTTCATCCAGACCTTCTTTAGTGGACTCCACCCACAGTTCAAAAACGAAATCACTGCTGCAGCGGGTGGAGCGCTCATGAACAAAACGTATGAAGAAGCTGTCGACTTGATCGAAAACTTAGCCGAGCATAGCTATGCCACCCCATGATCTTCTATCAGACGGGTAGCGAGTGTTCAAGAAAATGATGAGCTGAATGAACTAAAAGCTCAACTAGCTTTCATCACGAATCATCTGAAAGGAGGTAGCCCGCAAGAACCCGAACAAGTTCAGTTCTTACAAAACCGCAACAATCAGCCGAGGAACGACCCGTTTTCGAACACTTATAATGAGGGGTGGAAAAGACACCCTAACTTCTCATGGAGTCAACCCGGACAGCAACAAGGTAACCATTCAAATTTTTCTAATTCTTCTAATGCTAACAATGTTTATCGTCCTCCAGGTTTCAACCAAAGGAACGAGGGACCATCCGGGGAGAAGAAACCGGGACTAGAAGATATGCTGATGAAGTTCATGACCAAGATGGACAGCACGGTTGGAGAGTTAGCGAGCACGGTTAGCACAGTCAAGGCGGCTACTGATCAGAACACCGCCTCCATCAAAATCCTCGAAAGGCAAGTGGGGCAAATTTCTGAAGCCCTACAAAACCGAGCTCCCGGTACACATCCGAGTCAGACTGAAACGAAGAACCAGGAAGAGTGTAATGCCATTTATCTTAGAAGTGGCAAGGAGCTGAATGGAGAGCCAATACGAGAGCCTACAACAAAAGGAACCGATCCTAAAGAGAAAGAGGTCGGGATCATAGAAGTGACTGAGCTAGAAGCCGATGAGGATAGGATTGATCGGGAGAAGCCGAAGGAAAAAGTGGTGACACCTCCATCGAAGCCGGTAGTGAAGCCGTTTGTACCACCACTACCATTTCCGAATCGGGTGAGGGCGCATAAAGATGAGGAACAGTTCAAGAAGTTCCTTGACATCTTCAAAAAGCTGCACATCAACCTCCCATTTGCGGAGGCACTTGCTCAAATGCCGACGTACCTCAAGTTTATGAAAGAGATCCAATCCAAGAAAGGGGCAATCGAGCACCAGTCCACCATTACACTTACTGAAGAGTGTAGTGCGATCATTCAAAACAAGCTTCCCCCGAAGCTCAAAGATCCAGGGAGTTTTTCGATCCCTATTCAAATTGGGAATCTTTCTTTTAATAAAGTGTTTTGTGATTTAGGGGCTAGTATTAACTTAATGCCCTTATCTATTTTCAGGAAACTCGGATTGGGAGAGGTGAAGCCGACATATATGACGCTTAAACTCACGGATCGATCGATCGTGTACCCGTATGGAGTGGTAGAGGATGTGCTCATAAAAGTCGGCAAGTTCTACTTCCCGGTGGACTTCGTGGTGCTAGATATTGATGAAGACATAGAAGTTCCGCTGATTTTGGGAAGATCTTTTCTAGCCACGAGTAGAGCGTTGATCGACATGGAAGTAGGCGAGATGACCTTGCGGGTTGGTGGCGAAAAGGTAGTCTTTAAGATGTTCGAGAGCGGAAGGTGTGAAGACGGAGGTAATCAAAGAAAGCCTAAGGAGTGATCGAGAGGAAGGTCGAGCCACGACCGAAACCAAGGCGCTAGGTGGGAGGCAACCCACCGAGGTTTGCGTTTTTATTTTATTTTCAGTTTTTGAGTGATTTTATTAACAAAAAAAATTAAATAAATAAACAGTTTCTGGAACAGAGATTTACGCGACTTGTGACGCGGTTTACAAGCCGCGTGCCAAGTCACGGGGGGGGTCCCTGTTTGGTTTTTAAAGTTATCCGTTTTCTTTGCTTTCTTTCGCTTTTTTCTTTGATATCTTTTGTGTCTACCTTCTCTCGCTCCATTTTCTCCGATATCTCTCGTTCGTGATTGCTCAACCTTTTCTAGAGAATCTCCTCCGCTCGGGCAAACAGGTACGTTCTAACTTTGTATGTAACGAGTGGTGTATGATGTTTTGGTTCCATTAGCTGAACGAGATGCAACAAACCTAAGTTTCACTTAGGTTTGGGGTGCCTCACTCTTTAAACATCTACACACTCACTTTTACTCCTATACAAACCTCAGTTTCACCGAGGTTTGGGGTTGGCTTGTTTGACAAACCTAGGCCACGGCCTAGGTTTGGGGTGGCCAGTTTTTTTAATGAACTAGCTCTTTGAGGTTTGTGCTTTAATGTTATGTCTTGCCTGTCTGATACCTGTAATAACCGCACAACGATACTTGTCTTAGTATCGCCTATGCCGACACTTGCACATTGGGGACAATGTGTGGGTAAGGTTTGGGGTTGCCCAATCGGGCCCACGTTATGCACGTAGACTTCCCGCACCTCTGCATGCTTAGATCACAATAGCTAAAAATTTTTGTTTTGAATGATTGAGACCGACTATTGTGGAGAGAATCTCGTGATAGTGACGTAACCATTAGAGAAGGACCGGGAAAGGACATGACTAGGGACATTAGTGGAGACCACCCAATAGCGAGTTTTGAGCCTAAAAGACGTCTTTCATTTCGAGGGATTCATACACGAAAATCATATACACTTTTTTTAGTTCCTTGTCGTGAGTATAGAATGATCTCGCTATATTATTGCATTGAGTAGCAAAGACGACCATCGGGATATTGGGTAAGGGTGTAGTAGACCCTATCGTGTGGACCTTAAGAGATGATTCCAGGCATTGTGTGTATGTTTAACCCTGTTTTTAGCTATCGTACATTTTCACCCATATGTGCGTAACCATAACCCCCTTTGTAGCCAAACACTCACCTTTTTCATTTCTAAACCCACCTTTAAACCCAAGCCAAAAACCTTAGCCAACCCTTATTCGAAAGTGTGTCAACAGAGGCGGTAATGAACTACAAAGATAGAGCGGAAAAGAAATAATACAGGCCAGTCATGAAAATAAATAGAAAAGAGGGCCAATGCAGCCCCAGTCGAATAAAGAGGACCAATGCAGTCCCAAAAAAAAAATAAAAAAAATCAATTATTTAGATAGCTTGACAACATCTCAATAAGAGAGTCAAAGCGACTCCAGTAGTGATAAAGAGGGCCAAAAGATAGAATGCGAAGAAAGTTCATAACTGCTAATGTTTGACACACCAAGGATCTTTGAACCGTTTTACCCTTCATTTCTTAGCCGGTACCCTAGCCCCGTTACAACCTTTGTAAAGACCTAGATGATCTTCTGGAAAATGTGATTAGGGTATACGACCACCTTTACTGATATTCCCTGTCTCGCTACTTGATTCCTTTCTGAGATCAAATTTTGGACATTTGTGCGTCTTTCAATAGAGTTGTCATGTAATATTTGAGTATTCTTGTACATAAATTCCCTAAACATGACAACATGTGCGACAACCTAGGTTCGAGTGAAACGAGAGTATCCTGTGAGGTAGGGTCGAGGCGAAATGTTTTCCCTAGTATGTCTGGACCTAGTACGACCCTTAATGTAATCGGAGCTGTCATGAGTTCAACTCACAATGGAAGGCCATAGATCAAACAGAATAAGGAATGAGGCGAGGGTGAGATAGGCATTCACGGGTATGGGAAATCACCAGTGCATTACGTGGTACCAATTGGGTGTTGTGCAGTTATTATTATTTCTCTGTTGCGTGCTTTTATTCTATTTTATCGCTATTTTACTTGAGGACAAGCAACGCTCGGTTTGGGGTTGTTGATAATGTCGATTTTCGACATTATTTTTAATCTCAAACTAGGTGGTTTACGCATGTCTTCAAGTGAAATATGAGTTTTGAACGGGTTTTTGTTGAGAAAGTACAGGTACAAGCATTTTTGTCCAAAAGAGCAGCAAAGTTGAGTTCCGGAGCTGAAAACGAGAGAAATCGAGGAACTGCGAAACAGAAGACGGCACCAGTCTTGGCGCCAGCCAACTGGCGCCACAATCCGCGCCAAGAAAATTAACAGAACCTGGCGCCAGTCTTGGCGCCAGCCAACTGGCGCCAGCCAACTGGCGCCAGTACTGGTCACGGCGCCCAATTTTATAAAACAATTTCTGCAGCTAGGTTTTGAGATATCATTCACACACGGACGACGGCAGACGGCTGGAGGGCGATTTTCAGAGACTTTTCACGTATTTTGAAGCCACGATAGAGGATCAATCGAGGAGACGTTCAACACGCGAAGTAGAGACGAGCACGAGAGAAGGGAGTTCATCATCATATCTATCACGTTACCATTACCATGTTTACATACACGTTTTCATCTCTTTTTCTTGTGTTTGAATCCACCACCAACATGAACTAAATTCTAGATGTTGGGGGTTGGAATGAATTTGGTTTATAGCATATGAACATGTGATTTGAACTCTTATCAATTTTTCTTAATTAATGAAGCATGTGATTTCGTTTTTAATGCTTTTGTGAGTTTAGCTAGCTTACAATTGTTTTGTTGTTTTCAATTGAGTTCGAGAGAATTGATTGTTAACTAGAACTAGAAAATTGCATGCCTAAGGTGAGAAAGGAGATAGAGATATTCCGAGTAAGCCTTAGTCCCATTAAAAACTTGCGCTTAATGTGTTTTGAATTACATAGGTTGAGATCGAGAGATAAAACTTGTTTTTTCAAGATAAAAACCGTGGTTGCTTGAGAAAGAACCATGCTTTTAAAATAAAACCTGTTGTTGCTTGAGAGAGAACAACGGTGATCTAAAGATTGGGTATTCATTAAAGAGAATGACTGGTAATTGTTTTGAGTCAGATGTTTATGTGTGAAAACCTTAGGATTTCCAACCCTCAACTGTTTTCTCTATCTGAAGTTCTTTAAGTCATTTATGTCTCGTTTGTGATTTATTTTTGTTTGCAATTGATTAGTTATAAACCAACCACTCCAATTTCGATAGTTCAGTTAATAGAGTTTATAGTAATTGTGATACTCAGTTCCTAGTTCCTGTGGATTCGATACTCGTATTTCCGTACGTATTACTTGATTTCGACACCGTACACTTGCGGTTAGATTTAGGGGGGTGAAACCCGCCTATCAGCAGCACAGCTCGAGCCCAACCCCAACAAACCGGGCAGAGGTGACTCTTTCAACCTCTGTGCCACAGAAAACCGGGGAAACCATTCCAGGGGAGTCCTCTCCAAAGGGCTTACCTTCAGTAAGTGATCATTTGCCCCAGATCACATCCGAAATCCTAACAGAGGAATTTGTTTCCTCTGACACGCACACACAACTAGGTCCAAAAAGATCTTCAGATGAGCTTAGAGTGCACAACGACGAAGGGACTCTAGACAAGTCCCCAAGTCAACTCAAGGATACCTCTGTCCCCACCTCTGAAGTAGATCAGAACAAGGTCCTTGACAGAACCTTCGTAGAGTCTGAAGCTCAAAAGGCCTCTGCTCTAGGATCGAAGGGAAGTCCATCCGCTCTCAACGTACAAACAGGAGCGAAAGAAGGCGTCTCAGGAACAGAGACTCACTCTGGTGATAGATTTGTTCACCCAGAGGTTACACTTAGTCCGCATGTCTTAAGGGATGAGTTCCAAACCCTTGTCTCCTCTGTGGACAACACGTTGAAAGGGTTGAAAAGCTCTTTTGACTCTTTTGCAGATACAACAAAAAGGGCAATTACAGATCTGACCAACAAAGTGGACACTCTGTCCACAGAGGTGAAGAATGCCATGGCCAAAGTCGCTCCTGATGCACCAACTTCTGCCAAGGCTGAACCGGCTTCCACCTCTGCTCTGGAAACCTCTATTGCCGACCTCTCTAAACAACTGAAGAAGGCAAGAAAAGCTCAGAAGAATCTACCACACACCTATGCTCCAGTCATCACCATCGACGATCTGCAAAAGGCTCTGGATAAAGTCCAAGAGCACACTCTTGATCAAACCAAGGCTCTGAAGCCTACATACTATATCACCAGAGCACAAATCACGGAATTGGGTCAGAGTGTTCTAGATCAAATGATTGAATACATCACAGCCTTCACAGCAGCCAACGCGAACTATGTCAAGGACTTTCGGGCAAGTGTGGGAAAACTGCGTTTCAACACAGAGGCACAGGTCCAATACCTACTTGGCATGTGCGATGACTTATGCGCCAAGATGATAGCCGCAAGTGCCTCTCAACCAAAAAAGCCAGAAGCTTCTTGCAGAGCAGAGGGTAAAAGAGACAAGGGCCAGGATGACCTGATGATCCGGTCATCCTGAGGGGGAGAAAACAAGACAAGAAAGAGCTGCCTCCAGAGGTTTACCTGCACCTCCTCCAATATCAGCAGAACCCATATCCCAAGCACCTCCAACTGAAACCCAAGGAGAAACCCAACAGAAGACCACAGAGGAAACACCCACCTCTGTGGAAACAACCTCTATAACCATAGAAGACTTACCATCACCAACCCCCAAAACAACTGAACAAGTACAAATCCTGACATCTTCTGAAGAAGACCAACCCACAAAACCAACAGAAGACAAACCCCCTTCTCCTAAACCAAAAACACCAGAAGCTGAAAAGACAAAACCTCCATCTCCCAAACCCAAAGCACCAGAAGAACCCAAAACCAAACCCAGAACCAAAACCTTAGCTCATAAAAGGAAATATCTGAGCAAATCTGCAGAAGCCTCACCAACCAAACCCCAAACCAAACCCACATCACCACCCAAGTCCTATATAAAACCAACAGAGGCAACCACTACGAAACCCACAGAAGCACCTCCAGCAGCAAAGACCTAAGAAGCACAAGTGCCAAAACCAAAAGAGGCAACCACTACAAAACCTATAGAAGCACCTACATCCAAGCCCTCACAAACTCTAAAGCTGAAACCAACAGAGGCAACCCAATCCCAACAAGCACAAGAGCCTAAGGTCAAGGACAAAGGGAAGTCCATCGTGACAGAGGAACCGAAAAAGAAGAAGCCAAAGCATCAACCAACAGAGAAATTGATGAAGAGCGCCTTCGATGCCTACGTCACCCCGAAACCTGAAGAAGAAGATTGGGCTTTTGGTTTCGACACTCTGTCAAGCAAGCCAATACTTGACCCAAAGGCAAAACCCACAGAGGATCGAGTGGCCAAACTGAAAAGTGACTTGGATGCTCTGCGGAAACCCATGCCACCACCTCCTGTGCAACAAAGAAAAATGGAAGAGGTGGTGCACAAATACCTATACAGCAGAGCAATCAATGATCCTCTGCCACCATCCAAACTGCACCCTGACCTCAATAAAGAACTACGAGATCAATTATATCGAAAGAAAGCCAAATCCGTCAAAGAAGTCTTCTCGAATTCCAAAATTGACAAGGTCATCTACTGTAAATTGTCCCATACTCATGGAAAAGAGGTTTACTACAACCTCTACAAAGTCAAGAGGGTAGACAGATCAGAAACCACATTCTCAGATGCTGATCAGAGAAATCTGAACATCTATGACCTACCTGATCTTCTGAGTTAGTCAAGGCAGAACTACGGCCACAGACTCGAAGTCCAAAGTGCTTACCGAGAAATCAGGGTGGCCATGCGCGAGAGACTTCTGATATACAGCATGACCGACTTTCAACTAGGACTTGATCTTGGAGTAAGAGGATTAAGACTCCCACCACCAGAGGATGACTGCCCCCCTTCTGCAAGACCAAACTCAATCATCACTTTTCCAAGGATTGGGTATGTCTATCAAGATCCTGCTGGAAAGTCAAAGTTGTTCCTAGAGGTTGATTGCCAAAAATATGCAATAAGCACTCTGGTAGAGTTCAGAGCCAACCTCTTGGAGCACAGAGGAACAGAGTTCATGGATCAAGCTCTAGCAGACAGATTGATAGAGGTGATTGACTCTGTAATCAACTTTAGAAACCTCTGCATCAATATATACCGTGAGCTCAAAGGTGGAGGAATCGGAGGTCACAAAATCGACGACTTCCCAAATGCCAGAATCTAACTTCCTCAACCTTCCTCTGCAATTTCTCTTTCATAATGTAATCAAGTGTAAGTGCCTCTGGCATATCTTTATATGAAAGTAAATTTTCAACAGAGGTCAATTACCTTCTGTCATGTACTTAGCCTAGAAAAACACGCATATTTCAATTTTTTATTTTTCAATACTTAGGGGGAGATTGTTAGCTCTAACTTCTATGTAAAGAAGTATTGAAAAATAGGCTAAGTATATAACATCGACAGAACCTCTGCCAAGACACCGCAAGAAGACTCAGCAGAAGACATTCACAGAGGACAAGGCCACAAAGCTTCTGTCACACCTGACAGAGCCTCTGTGGTATTGAAAACTTAGAAGAATCTGAAGAATGAAGATCAAGACAAAGACATCCGTGCTTCTCACGTGCCTCTGTTGTAAGAAGATCCTGAAGATCATTCGTACAAGGCGTGCACTGCCATCTCCACGTGTCAACCTCTGATGGGTTACAGCCTTAGCAGAAATCGGCACACTACATTAACGTTGTACCCTTTGCAGATTCACGATGTTGTCTTGTACCCTTTGTACCTTTTGTCTAATACTTGTCCCCTGTAGAATAGTATAAATATAAGGCTCATGTTAAGCTCTTCTATTAAGCTTTGCATAACACACAAACCTTTAGAGCAGAATTCTATTTAACCTTCGGTGTTCTTGGTGTTCTTATTAAATCAATACAAAGTGAATCTTTGAGTTAATCTCTTGTTTAGCTAAACTTTGTTTAATTGATTTTGTGTGTTTTTCTACCAAAAAATATCTTTTAGTTCGTTAAAAACGCTTCTGCGTTCTATTTTGTTTGAACTAATAGATATATAAATCATTGTTGAGTAAAATCGGGATCAACAGTTGAGGTTAATTATAAAGTTTAATTCGAGGCACTTCAAGTATTGATTTGTAGGAAAAGATTTTATCCTATATTTGATGTAATATTGAAAGTTTTAAATTAGTGGCTCTTTCCAGATTTGAGGGTGTTACATAAAAATCACAATGTTTTGACATGTATAAAGTTTAGAAAAGTTATGATAGAAATTGGTGAAACCCTGGAATATGGAGGATAATCACTTAGAGCTTACTCAAGACTTGCATTTTCTTCACACTTAAAATTCCCTAAAAGATGAGAAATTATGCTTGTGGAGGCATTCCAATCGAAATAAATGAGAAAAGAGGAAGAAAATGAGAAAATCGTCTTAAATACAGAGAAAAACGCACAAGGAACTGATCTGAAAATGAGACTACTGCCTAAAAATTGAGCTTAGGGCTTTTAAACCCGATCTGGCCGACCACGACCATGACAGGCAATTGTGCCACAGTACCATCGCAGAGAACTATCGCCCCGGATGCACCGTAACCCACCTTCTTTGTGCGCCCCTGCCCCATAAATTGTGACCCTCGCACTGTCGTAGGGCCCAATCATGCTAAATGTACTGAGAGTCTTGGTTTGTCAGCAATCTTGACATGCCATTGTGCCCTACAACATCCAAATAGGGACTTACGTGGTTGGTGACACGACTAGGGTTTCGTGTAAATCCGCACGGACATACAACTTGACATAAACCCACACGATACAACTGTTAAACCTGTGTGGTTATACAAACGGCGTGTAAACCAGTAACGTTCTACATGCTAAACCCGCATGGCTTTACTTGATAAAGTTGCATGGTTTTACCAACCTATATATAAACCCGGTTTAAGTTAGTAAATCCACACGATTCTACCAATGTATCATTATGATTCATAAAATTCAGAATGTTACACAAACCATATGACCATGCTATCAAACCACTTGTACAAGTTTTGAGAATTCTCACAAATTACACTATAACTTTCTTTACATTATGCAAGTCCAATGAAACCATAAGAACAAAAGATAAAATAGGAAACAAAAATAAAACATATAATGAAGAATATTTGACCAAATGAGTTTAACCTATTTATATTCAACTACCTCTAATTTAAAACACTTATATATTGAAATTGTTTGGAAACTATGTACAAGACCATTATACAAGATAACTATTTGTAGGTATTTATTTCACTTTTGTTTACTTTTTATAAGTGTTTTTTTAATTTGATTTGTAAATATAAATTAGTAATTTATAATTTAGATTTTCAATCTCTTTTGCTAAGTCCATCACGGAGGCAGAGTTACCCTTTGAATGTTTAAGAGCTAGAAGTCTATTAACTTCTTTCATGGAGTAATCTTGGCTATCCTTGAAACGATAAGAAGAGGAAGAAGGCTCAGGAGGAGGTTCTTCTAGATTATCAAGAATCTCAGCTTTTATCATAGGATCTTTGATTATCGTATTTATTATAAACCTCTTTACACTTTAAATCCTATGTGCAAAAGGGTAGAAAAAGATAAAAATGAAACGGTTTTAATAGAAACTAATTTCAACAGATCTAGCATAACTACTAGAACACCTATAAAATGGGAAGAGATTGTCTTTCCAGAAAACTGGATTGTAACTCAGGACATTTATAGAAATCCTGTAGTTCAGAGTGAATTTAAAAATATCACTCAAACAAATGAAGGAATTGTTCAAATTAATTTCAATGATAACAGGAGAAACAATCCGCCTGGTAGTTCTCTTTCTGGATCCAGATCTATGAGATCCCATATATCGCCTCTAGATTACATAGTTGATTATAACCCATCTAGAGCCTCTACTTCTCAGATAAGAGAAGAAAATAATTCCCAAGATTCTCAAGAACCAATAGAAGAATTAAGAGTCAAAAGAAATGGTGTGGTTAATGAAAACGTTCACCATATTAGAGAAACTGACACAATGTCAGATATAAATTTTGTTTAAATGATTGACAAAATTGATTTCTCAAAGGGCTCTCCAGCCAGACAAATCATTGCTAATGATTTTAGAACTAACGTAAATTGGATTCCTTTTAAAGATTGGTATTTCGAAAGTTTTGAACAAAACGAAATATCAAATTTAGCGGATGATTTTTATAAATTTTGTGAAAAAGAAAATAAGATTTTATCTTATGTCCCTTGGTTTATAAACAATTACTTGAAATACCAAATCGATGTTTTTGAAAGAGATTTTATAATCTTTGGGAGTAATGAAACTCATACTTCTACTTATCCTCCCCAAACTACTTGTTATACTCAAAAAAGGTATTTCTATAAACTATTCTGCTTTTTCTAAAGCCATCACCCAAAAGGTGTTAAACGTTACTATAGAACATATAAATGAGCTTTTAGAAAAACAAAACTATACAAACCTTTATCTTATTATTTTAGGAGAAGAATTTACTTCTTTAAAAGAAAAATTCAATTCTCTAAAAAAAGGAGATTAGAGAGGTTTTAAAAAAACCTTTAATTCAGGAAAAAGAAGAAAAAACTTCGAAAGAAGTAATTTTTACTTCACCCTCCATGCAACCTCCTCCTGAAATAAAAAATTTTAAATTAAAAACTTCTGTCTCTGATCTTCAGGATCTCATAGAGAAAAAGTTTAAAGATCTTTCTATTTCAAAATCCTCTGTGTCTACTTTAAATAATGATTTAAAAATCATTAAAGATTCAGAAAATGATTTTGAAGAAGATTTTATAAATAAAGTAACTTGGGCTGATAAACCTACCACTAATAAATATTATTACCATCGTCCTACCCCTATAGATGTTCTTCATGAAGAACAAGAGTATACCTATACAAATAGTTATAATGGTAAGTGTATTTATGAGTGGAATCTAGATGGCTTTACTAATAAACATATTTACAATATGGCCCATAGAATGATGATGTATTGCACTGTTTGTAAAACCACAAATAATACAGATAAAAACATTGCAAAGATGCTTATAGCAGGTTTCACTGGCCAGTTAAAAGGTTGGTGGGATAATTATCTGACCCCTGACCAAAAAGAGGAAATTTATAGTTCTGTAAAAACTGAGTCAAATAGTAGTAATATGACTGAAAATGTTGTTTATCCGCTAATCATGACTCTTATAGAGCACTTTACTGGAAGATTTTCAAACAATGATGAGAATATAAGAACTCTTCTTATGAATCTCAGATGCAAGTCTTTAACCCAATTTCGTTGGTATAAAGATACTTTTCTCTCTCGAATTTTTGAGCTTGCTGATTGTAATAATAATTTTTGGAAAGTCAAGTTTATAGATGGCTTGCCAAGTCTTTTTGCTGAAAAAGTTAAGACAACTATTAGAAGTGAAAACCTTGTCATAAATTATGATGCTTTTACTTATGGTATGCTAATAAATATTTGCATTAAAGAGGGTTTATCTCTTTGTAATGAGCTTGCTTTAAAAAAGCAAATAAAAGCCCATCAATCTCTTGAAAAAAGCCAGTTGGGCGATTTTTGTGATCAATTTGGCATGGATATGCCTCATAAAGAGAAGAAAAGACTTTCTTTTAAAAAGTCAAAAGGTGATTTTAAAAGAAAAAGTGGTTTTAAAAGAAAAAGTCACTTTAATAAAGATATGAAACCTATCTATAAAAAAGGTTTTAAATCTTTTAAAAGAAAAGACCTAAGTTCCATAACTTGTCATAAGTGTGGAAAGACAGGCCATTATGCGTCAAATTGTTGGACCCAGAAGAAAATTAATAATCTTAATATTGATAAAAAGACAAAAGATTCTTTATCAAAAATCTTTTTACTCTCTGATTATGATTCAGACCATGAAAGTTTGAATTCAAATAGTGATTTTAATAACTACTCTTCTGATGATTTATCAGATAAAGATTCAAATTCTTCTTCCCCTGATTGTAAGGCTTGTTCGTCGAGTCTTTCCTGTAAAAAAGAAAAACCTGAGGTTAATAACATAAATAAAATTTCAAATGAAAATGATGATCTTTATCAACTTGCTTCTCAATTCCAAGACATTAATATAAATGTTTTGTCTGATGATAATGTTTTAAAGCTTTTAAAACAAATCAAAGATCCTATGATAAGAGCTGAGATTCTTGATAATCTAGAAGAACCTCCTCCTGAGCCTTCTTCCTCTTCTTATCGTTTCAAGGATAGCCAAGATTACTCCATGAAAGAAGTTAATAGACTTCTAGCTCTTAAACATTCAAAGAGTAACTCTGCCTCCGTGATGGACTTAGCAAAAGAGATTGAAAATCTAAAAACAGAGGTAAAAAACCTTAAACATGATAATATCATGCTTCATCAAAATATTGATATTATTTTTTCAAGGATTAGTCCCATAAAAACGGATTCTATTTTAAAAGATGATGACTTTCCTCCTCTTACAAAAGGTGATAATCTTTCGGTTTTAAATACGATAATATCACAAAAATGGTATACAAAAATAACTCTCCTTATTGAATGAACTTTCAAAAAAGAGTTTATTGCCATGATTGACAGTGGGGCCGATTTAAATGTTATACAAGAAGGATTAATTCCTACTAAGTATTTTCAAAAAACTTCCCACTCCCTCTCTCATGCTGGAGGAGGATCTTTAAATATAAAATATAAACTTCCAAAAGCTTATATTTGCAAAAATGGAAATTGTATTCCAACCAGTTTTCTTTTAGCAAAAGATATTTCTAGCCAGTTAATTCTTGGTTTACCTTTTATCTATGATATCTATCCTATAAATCAAATTGATGAAAAAGGATTAACGGGTTCCTTTAAAGGAAACTGTATAAGGTTTGATTTTATAAATAAACCTATTAAAAAATTCTTAAATGAATTACAAGAAAAAATTGACAATTAAATTCCTTGAAATGGGAAATAAACTCTTTAACAATTGAAGAAAAACTTTCAAATCCCAAGTTAAAAAACAAAATTGATTATATCAACAACAAGTTTTCTTTGGAAATTTGTAATGATCATCCAAATGCTTTTTGGGATAGAAAAAGGCATGTTGTTGCTCTTCCTTATAAAGATGACTTTTCTAATGAAAAAATTCCAACTAAAGCAAGGCCTTGCCAAATGAATACGGAGTATATGGAACTCTGTAAAAAGGAGATCGCTTCCTTATTACAAAAAGGTCTTATAAAGCCTTCAAAATCTTCCTGGTCTTGTACTGCTTTTTATGTTAATAAACATTCTGAACAAGAAAGGGGAGTTCCTCGTCTTGTAATAAATTATAAACCCCTCAATAAAGTTTTAAAATGGGTAAGACATCCCATTCCTAACAAAAAGGATCTGCTTGATAGACTTTTCCAAGCTGTCATCTTTTCAAAATTTGATTTAAAATCAGGCTATTGGCAAATCCAGATAGCTGAAGTAGACATGTATAAAACTGCTTTTAACGTCCCCATAGGACATTATGAGTGGAAGGTTATGCCTTTCGGCCTAAAGAACGCTCCCTCTGAATTTCAACAAATTATGAATGATATTTTCTATCCTTACAACAATTTTATAATTTGCTATATAGATGACATTTTAGTTTTCTCAATGGATATTGAAAGCCATTTTAAGCATCTTGGTCTCTTTAAAAAAGTTGTTATTCAAAATGGTCTAGTTATTTCTAAACCAAAGATGTCCCTGTTTCAAACAAAGATCAAATTTCTTGGTCATAATATTGAAAAAGGAAGGATCATTCCTATTCAAAGATCTTTAGAATTTAGTTCAAAATTCCTTGATCAAATAACTGATAGAACCCAATTACAGAGATTTTTAGGAAGTTTAAACTATGTTTCTGCCTACATAAAATATTTAAATAACGATACTTCTATTCTTTATGATAGACTCAAGAAGAAGAGTTCTCCTTGGACTAATAGTCATACTCAGGCCATAAGAAATATCAAAGAAAAGGTCAAGAATCTTCCTTGCTTAATGTTAGCAAACCCTTCTTGGGAAAAGATTGTTGAAACTGATGCCTCATATATAGGTTATGGGGAATTTTGAAACAGATTGACCCTGTTTCAAAACAAGAAATTCTTGTTAGATTCCATTCAGGAAAATGGAATGGAGCCCAGAAAAACTATGCAACCATAGCTAAAGAGCTTTTTGCAATTGTAAAATGCGTTTTGAAATTCCAAGATGACCTTTACAATAAACATTTTATTATAAAAACTGATTGTATATCTGCTAAATATATGTTTCAAAAAGATTTCAAACATGATGTGTCAAAACAAATGTTTGCTAGATGGCAGGCACATTTAGCCCCTTTTGATTTTATAATTATTCATAAAAAGGGAGCAGAAAATCATCTGCCTGATTTCCTAACACGTGAATATCTCTTATGATTTAAGGTATGAGCTCTTCACATAACAGTTATTCCTCTTATAGAGGAAGAGGAAATTTATCCTCTTATAGAGGAAGAGGAAGAGGAAGAGGAAGAACTTCCCCAGAAGAATGGGCTATCCAGATGGGTAAAAAGAAGCTAATAGCTTCAAACATTGTTAACACGGATGATAATCCACTAGAGAACCTTATAGGTACTTCACTTCCTGAGGACCATCCGCTTCAGAAAGAATACCTTAATTATATTAAGGATAAGGAAAAGAAAGAAAGTCTTTCTTATGCTAATATTAGCAAAGAAGAAAACTCAGATTCTCAATTCTTAGAGAATCAGTCCAAAGAAATAATATTTCTAATTGAAGACAAAGATATTCAATGGAAAAATAACCCAGATTATATTCTACAGAGGTATCTTAATAAGTCCTCTACTACTCATGGTTCTTTGAAACAAAGACAATATTATGAGGGTCTCTTAAATTCTACAAATTGTGTAGAGATCACCCATTTTTCTCCAGCCACAAAATCCGAAGTTTATAACTTCTCAAACTTCATTATAAAGAAAATTATTTATTTTGAAGAATGGGGAATATCTCCATTAACCGAGAGGGAATGGTACTCTCCCCACCATAAATGCAATTTTAAATTCAATTACTGGGATTATATTTCCAGTTTTGAAAAATTTCTTATTTATGAAAATGAAAATAAGAAACACACTTGGTTTCTCAAAATTTGTGATAAATGTTTTCACTCTCCAGTTCCTAATTGGTTTTTTACTTGGTGGAGAAATTTTGGCACCACCGGAGAAATTCTCCCTGATAATTTAAATCTATGTTTAAAACAATGGGTGTCATATTCCCCAAAAGTTTATAACAACAAATCTCAATACATTATTGAGGGACAGAACACATGCTGGTTCTTTATGGAATTCAGTATCCCTTGGATATGGAAATGGAAGCATATTTTTGGTTATACCGAAATCATGGCCCCTTGCTTAAAAAGACAAGGTCTTACCAGGTATTGGGATAAATTATCCCGTAATGATCCTGAAACAAAAAAGCCTTATGGTGAGGAGATGGTGTCAAACATCATCAAGAAGGTAGCACTTTATAAACAACAATATGAAGAAAAGCAAGGACAAGAAGACATGGATGAAATCAGTCTTTTCAAAAGAATGTCTCAAAGATATTCAGAGACACATTCAAAAAAAGAGATTATAGATCTCTATGTTTCCAAGATGAAGGAAGACTTATTAAAGAACATAGGTCCAGATTCAAGATCAGTTGCTTCAATGACATCTGAACAAATGACGCAAGATGCACAAGACCCAAACGATGATCTTGGGATTTTCTCTCTAGATGATGATCTAGACACTTTTATTGTCTCGATGACAGATAAGACAAAAGAGATGAAATAATCAGTTAATTAAAAAATCTTCAATCTCAGTCGACATAATATGGCCGACACTTTTTACTATTCATGAATAGTTTAGTGGAATCTCCACTATTTGCTTTTAAAAAGTCTTTTGTTTTATTTCCCTTTTTCTCTATTTAAGATGGACTTCTCCCTCAGTATTAGGTACCAGTTTCTTACATTCTCTCTAGTTTCACTACTTTCTCTCCTTTCCAGTTTGTAATATTAAGCATTTCAATAAAGAAAAAAGCTTGTGGATACTGAAGGGCCTCCTTTGTAAGTTATTTTCATCTTTAAAGCTTTATTTATTTGTTAAGCCATGATTGGCTAAATTAAAGATTTTATGTTAAAACATCTTTGTTATGTCATACATTTACAGATTACCATGGATAATATAATTTCTAATTCATAACTCTGTATTCTAAGTCTTGGGTCGAGTGTCAACTTCATTGTTAATTTCCACCCTATCCAGGCCAGTAGAGCCGTTTTATTGGGTTTCTCGGTTAACATTTATGAAGGTGTTAAATGGTGGCTAAAAGACTTAGTTTCCAGATCCCTGGGTTAAAATTAAATTATTTTAATTAATTAATATATTATATTTTTTTACTACTTTATTTGTATAAATTAGTATATTATATTATTTATTTATTTTTTACTACCTTGTTTGTATTAATCAACATATTATATTACTATAAACTTTTTAATTTTTTTTCAAGATGTTATTTTTTATTATTTTACATGTTTAAAAGCTAGTTTTTGGCAAAAATGACTTATTTATCAACTAGCTTATCAACTATCCACTGCATAGATTGAAGCTTTCTTATATAGTTGTGTGGCTTGATACCATTACTTAGATTGAAGCTTTCTTATAATGTTTTGTCAAAATTATAAATATAGATGATGAAAAATAAACGGCTATATGTTAAAAAAAACAAATAAGTCATAATATGGAAGAATATTTTTTTGGTTATTTCACATATATAAGCAAAACTTGTCAAACATTAAAAATAACTTATCAATTTATTACGTTTTAGTATAGTCATAAACTAATCCAAACATTTCTTATAAAACTATTTTTTACCACCATCGATAAACATTTAAAAAAAATAAGTTGTTTTAAACAAACAATTCTTTCACCCCTAAAATATCATCAAACTTCTTAAAAAGGTTCAAAGTAAATTAGTTTCTTTTTAAAGAAAAAACAAAGGCGGGAGGTGGGAGTAGGTCCTTTAAAGCAGGAACAAGGGGGTGTTTGGAATTGCTTATTTAAAACAATTTATGCTTATTTTTTTAAAGTACTTATTAATTTATGTCGTGTTAAAAAGAAGTTAGGGATAAAAATATAATTTAGACAAATAAGTTATAAGCAATTTTAAATAAGTTAGAATAGATTAATTTATCAAAAACAACTTATTTGTGTTGGAAAAAATTCATAAACTATATTTTTTTTCAATACAAATACTAAAAATAACTTATCTGCGTCAAGGAAAAGCACCAAGCAAATAAGTAAAAAAAAAATAAGCAATCCCAAACACCCCAAATCACATTGGGTTCGCCCAATCCAATATAATCAAATCAATCACTGGTAGTAGCACGGGGTACAAGTCATTTTTACGATCACAACCATCAGCCACCGCCATCCACCACGGGCAACGTAATTTCCTCTAGCAGTCGGAGCCGTAAATCGGCCATGGCTGCCTCCAAAACCCTAACATCATCTTCTTCTTCTTCTGCTGCTGCTCCCAATTCCAATTCTTTCGATATGTCCACTGCTTTTCCACCCAAGCCCTCTCTCAAACCCGATCAACTCCGTTACTGCGCTCAAGCTCTCAACTTTTTCAAGGCCAAACAGACTGGTGACTATTCAATTATTGAAAAAGAGTTCAACATTTTGCAGGTTTATCAGCCCTATTTGGATTTTATTTACTTTTCACTTTTTTATATTTCGTATCAATATAACATGTTTCTCTAACTTTAATGTATGGAGTGATATCCAGTTCTCGATGCAAAATAAAAACCAAAAGATAATAATAATAATAATAATAATAATAATAATAATAATAATAATAATAATAATAATAATAAGAAGAAGAAGAAGAAGAAGAAGAAGACTAAATGGATGTATTCTTCGACTTATAACATAAGATAGACAAATGTAGAACTTCAGAATTGATATGGACTTGGAACCAAAAGCTTTAGCAAGTAGCAACATAATCTTTATAAAGATACTATCAACTTTGACAAGTACTCAAAATTGTGTGATGTTGATGACAAATTTGCAATAAAATCTGTATGAATTATGCATTTGGAAAAGTAAGTTTGACATTTAAGAAATGCATCTTTGTTGGAAGGAGAAAGTATGTAGTTTTTTTCACATCATGCTAATGAAAATAATCTTATATGGCTAGAACACTAATTTTCTGATTGATAGTTGTAGCGATAGACATAATTCTACAATTAACTTTCTTGAATGTCTGAGGCAATATCATTAGGTTAAATTCTTTCATAAATCACATGTCTTTAATCATGGCTCATGTTCCTTGCTTACAGGACCAAAGGATGAGAGCATCAGAAGCTAATAGTAGTTGCTCGGTGGCTAAACTACATGTTAATTGTAGAAAAAACCGCTACTCAGATGTTGTACCATGTATGCTAGCCAAAATCTTTTGTCTTTTCACTTATCAGTATGTTGGAAAATAACAATGAACAATATAATATTGAAATGCTGTGTCTCAGTTGATGCAAACAGGGTTATTCTTGATCCATGCAAAGATCACAGATCATCAGCAATGGGATACATCAATGCTAGTTTCATCAAAGCAGAGGTCAATAGTTTTCTCCTGTCTCCAATTTCATTTATCTTTGGATTCTAGAAATTTTGTATTAATAAATTTGAAAGAAATTAATTAAAAACTTACAGAGGCAATCTCGTCACAAAAAATCTACTCTTTCGTACAATCTGATCAATATTTAAGACTATTAAATCAACACTTGTATTAAAAAACTTTAGTTGCTTCTTGTTCCCCCTTTTTAAGGATAAAAAGTTTAACAAAATTCACTGAATCTTTGTACACATACATAATATGTTTGCTCATATCTTTAAGTGTAAGTAAACCCAGTATATCCCACCCGGAGGTGGGTTCAGGAGGTAAGATGTACGCAGACCTAATCTCTACTCCTAAAGAGTAGAGTGGCTGTTACCGATAACTTAAAAATAAATATATTTATTAATTAATATGTTCATCTAATGTTTGACCTTTTAATTTGGAAGTATAAATTTGCTCTAAGCATTGTAATTACTATTGAATTAGAATTTGGAACCATTTTTTAACTTAATGAAGAGTTCCATCTATGATTGTAGGCTAATCCATCTGAAAGTGTTTCTCGGTTCATAGCCACTCAAGGGCCCCTTCCTGAAACCTTTGAAGATTTCTGGGAAATGGTACTCCAGAGTCATTGTCCGGCAGTTGTGATGCTCACTAAGCTAGTTGACCACCACAGGGTATTGAATACTAGATCCTCTCTAGTAACTTTTGTGACTATATTACTTTCCAGATATCAATAATTTTAGTAATTAATCATGTTAATAGGAATATACTATTGAATGATATTTCATTGATATCTATTGAAGTCCCAACTACTTTCTACTAAAGTCTGATAGAGCCATAGAGGTACACAATTGCAGCGACTTTCTGGTTGTACCCTAAAAGGAACCACAATTGCATTTTGATGTTATCGCCACTTCTATTTTTCTATTGACAAAGACTTAGTTAGGTTCACTAGCTTTGAAGTTTCATACATTGCTTCGGTAGAAACCAATTGTTAAATTAAGCTCGTCAAAACTTTAAGCAGAGATTAATTAACTTCTCAACTTGGAGGAAATCTTACCAATCTTTTTCGAGTAACTATAACAATGAAATGTGTTTTACATATTTAAATGCATCTTTGCTTTTGTTTAAGCATCTTACCCAATTTTGGCCATTAAGCATTGGAAGGCCACTTGACCACCTAGCTTTGCTTATAACTTTCTTGAACACTGATAAAATATAAACAAGTCTAGCTTTCTGTATTCAATTTGTAAGGGGCACAATTATAATTTTGTCAGTGAGAAGGGGCTTTTATGGATACCCCCTTCCAAGAACTATGTTATTTTTGGACCTAATGAAGATCAAATTAAGACTTCTTTTTTCTATTTCTTTTCTTCCTTTTTTCTGAATCTTTACTTTGAAGCTTCCATTTTGGTGTAGCAAGTACAAAATACTTTTGCATCTGTTCCATATGAAACATGATGGAGGTTGGAGGACCTTCAGTTATCGTCACTGCTTTCCTTATTTTTACTTTTATTTTTATCTCAAAGACATAGTAATTATAAGTACTTATCTATGTACATTTGCATAATTTATATCATCTTTATAATCTTTGTGATTCTTGTCACACATATGTTCAATGGGGGGTTTTTGTATGTCTTACTTCTGTTGGGTTTTTTTCCAAACTATCTCTCCCTTGCCTAATTCCAGTCTAATTTCATATCCAGATCCAGAAATGTGGAGACTATTTTCAAGCAGAGAATGGTCCAAGATTGTTTGGCAATATATGTACAGTTACCAGAAAAATAGCTACGACTGACAGTTCACTAGTGCTGCGCCACCTGGAGGTGAATTACGAAGAGGTGAGCCAACCATATAAAAACTAGTGTTCTGCTGTAATAAAATAAAAATGGTCTTTGTATGGTTTATTGGTTTATGAAACAATCAAGAACACCTTAAGCTACATCGTCTGAATAAAATCATTGATAATATGTCAAACAAGAGTTAACATTCTACCTTTATTCAGTCGGTGGATCCTCCTCTGGCTGTTTTGCATATTCAGTATCCTGAATGGCCTGATCATGGAGTCCCATATAACACCTTGGCTGTTCGAGACATTTTTAGAAGATTACGCCATCTGCCATCATCCAAAGGACCTATTGCGGTGCATTGCAGGTTGAGTTCAGCTCGTCTTTACAATTACAATGACATGTGCATTAAAGATGTTTCGAGAGAGAGATGATCTGAGAATTATTATTTTTACATCTTACAGTGCAGGTATTGGTAGAACCGGAACATATTGTGCAATTCATAACACCATCCAAAGAATTTTAGTTGGTGACATGTCTGCTTTGGATCTTGTTAATACCATAAGCACTTTCAGGTCGCAGCGAATGGGGATGGTCCAAACATTGGTATGTCCCATTTTACTCGAATTTCTCCCAAACAAATAAAAGAAAATTGCAAAAATTACTGCATGCTAATGTAATAAATACGCAGATAATTCATGTGTGGATAGTCTAATACGATCCCACTTAAATATGGCCGGTGCAAGTTTTATTAATGCACACCACATAGAACCTACCAGGTGGACCTTGGACCTACATAAAGTTTATTTGGGATAAAATGAGACTTGTAAAAATATTATTTTCCCACATAATATGTATATGTATAATTATTGTTTATAGAAATTTTAACTAATAAATAACCACAAGGGTTGTGGCATCTCATTTGCCCTGGTTCGAATCCATGCGTACACAACAATTGTGGCCACTGAGATTTAATCCGGGGTGGTGTCTTGCAGTCATAATTTACCAAGGGATTAGTCTAGGCATAGCCTAGGACACCCTTCCAAAAAAAATTACTCTTTCCCTATGTGGAGTAGAGATCTCACAACTACTATTCATTGGTACCTGACAAATTAGATTTTAGGGCCATCTACCCAAAAGCTTACCCGGTAAGCGCTTACCCGTAAGAGTCAACACTCTAACTTACTTTGTCAGGTAAAATTGTAGTCTATCAAAACGGTACCGTATGCAACAATTTACCCGGTAAGCGCTTACCGGGTAAGACTGTCCATCCTTATCATCGCTCTTCCCAGGTAAGATTTTCAGCCCTGATCATGCTCATCCAATAAGGTAAATGACCCCATAAGCGCTTACCGGGTAAGCGTTTAGTAAACGGCCCCTTTGTTTCATATATTATGGTGTCACTGTTTCATCGTTTTTGTATCTGTTTCTTGTTTGCACACACTTTGCTGTTACCTACGGCACTTGTTTCCTGTTTTTTTTTTCTTTTTTGAAGCCGGGGGTCTTCGTGGAAACAGCATCTCTACCCCATAAGTTCTGCTGACCCTATCTCTGACTGAGATATACCTACCGGGTCATTGGGTTTGGTTTGTTTTGGGAATTTTTTCTGTTTTTGAAGATTTCCATGTAAAATGACATTTCTTTACTGAAGAGAATCTTATAGATACCTAAGACTAGTCAAACAACTCGGTTAAACTATCAATTAGTTCAGATATCGCAATTTTCATGAGGTGTATCTGTTTTAAGCTAATTTCGTATCAACTGAGTACTGTGACATTTGGTGCTTCAGGATCAATACATCTTCTGCTACGAAGCTATTATTGATGAACTCGAAGACCTTATCTCGGGTTCCAACATTCAAGAGAGTGTAAAATGGTAAATTTATTTGTATATGATTTCTATACGCACAGCGTTATTTACATTGTACAAAACAAAAAGGCTATGTTTGGTAAACTTGCTGATAAACTAGCTGGCTGAAAAATAGCTGATAAGCAAGCTAGTTGGCTAAAAAATAGCTGACAAAAGAAAGTGTTCTTTTGACCTAAAAAGGACATGTTGAAAAATTAATTGGAAAAATACGAGAGCATAATTGGAAAAGAAAAACTCTTGGAGCTTATTGAAAAGCTACTTCAAATAGCGTTTTAAAAAGCTAGTTTATAGGTTATCAAAAGGGGCTTTTTCAATAAGCTCAATAAACAAGCTAGTTGAGGGTTGCCAAATATGGGCTAAACCTTAATAGATTCATATCTGTAATGCAGATTGATGATGATTGGATCTAATCTCACCTAATGCTCTTGATCTTGAAGAACCCAAAGTCTATTGTTTCGTGTTTCACGGATTTGGAGTTAACTACAAAGTTGGATGGCTTTATTGTTTGGGTGTAAGGCAATGCTCATTCTTTGCTCTCCAGTGAAATGACATCTTTAGCCCTCTTGCCCTAGGGTTAATAGGTTGATTTAGGTGTGATTAGCGATTGTAGCAATTTGATTGTGATTGGCATATTTGTTTCTGCTTATAAAACCCTGATGATCTTGTACAATTTTGTTTTTTTATTTCTCCTTTTTTTGTGGTTTAACCCTTCAATACCTTCTTTTACTAATTTGTGGATCAGGGTTGCGTCCGGCTGCTCTACTCTTTAAGGTAAAGGACGAGAAACACTATCGTCTTTGTAGTGATACCTATACCCATGAAGATGATACCGACAAATAAACATAAAGATATAGTCGCACTTTGGTACTTAATTAATTGAACGGTAATGCAATTTGATTGGCTCAATTCTGGGTTCCGGTTTCATTATTGTTCCGAGTCATGGTAGATTAGAAGTTGAGAATTGCATCTTTTTGTTATGCAAGTATCAATCTCAAACGTCTCAAAATGAAGTATTTCTTCTTAGAATTTGCAATTGCAAGTTTTATTGCATTAACTTAAAACCTAAGGTTCCGTTTGAAAGATTTACTGGACTTGAAATCCCAAATAGGGTTTTGGGGTGGACGGTATTTCAGGTTCCCATAAGATTTGTATGTAATAATGTTTTAAAATATAGTAAAAACATTTGTTTTATAATAATCAATTAATAAAAAGATAATGTAATTATTTTTATAATTATCTATAATTTGTTTGATAAATTATTTATAGAGAATGAAATTCAAGTCCATTTCAAATCTTACAAACCAAACACATCAAAGATTCAAGAACCTTTCAATTCCAAGTCCTTCAATGAAATCCAAATCCATCAAACCTTAAATAGATATATGTATGTACAAAGACATTGCTTTTTAAAATGTTGTCCCAACTGGTTGATTAATTTGTACAACCATGGAAGGGGTTTAGGCATGTTGTGTCAGTTTAGTTTTTTGTAGTAATATATCTGGAAATACCTGTTGATGTCTTTATTATTAGCATATTTCGATTCTCTTTCCCATTACTTCCCATTGGAATAGGATTCACACAAGGAAAACAACTTGCCATTCGTTGTTGGTTATCAGTGGCATCCTCAAAACGTCCGAGTTAAAATATGGTTCATGATATTTTAAAAACAGGTAAGAGGTTTTTAACGAACTTTCCCCTTAAAAGTCATCAAGAATAGAGGTGCATATGAAGACCTGAACAAAATGTACAAATACCAAGTACAAGAGCTTAATGGTTTCAAACACATTCATTTGATTTTTGAAAACAACACACCATCAAACTCATTTACATCTTGTTTTATACCGCAATATAAAACCAAACCAAACCAAACCAAATGTACCCAATAAGCCACAAGTAAAATAGAGTTAAAATGCGTTCAGACCTTTCCTCTACACTTACCCCTACCCCTGGCCTAACTTAAACAAGTATATCGCAAGATATAAACAACAAACTTGAAATATAAATACTACCAAACGAGTCCTTCAATTTCATGTTTGGAGCAAAGAGGTCGTGGAAATTTACATAATGGGGTTATAATCTTACAAAGCCATGCTCACATGGTCATGGTGTATTTTCAAAAATAAATTGCTACCAATACATACCATCATCATCCATGGAATGGTTTTCTAGGTGTTGGTGTTCGATTCTCCATTGATTGCAGTCTTTGCTTCAGATGGAAAACTTCAACCTGCATTCTACCACTTGTCACCAAACATACATACTACTAATTGCATGCAAATAAATCAAAGATTTCCCATGTTTTAGTATTGTTATCAATCGGAATATAAACACAAGTAGTTCGATTCTAAAATCTTGACCACTTTACAAACACAATATATAGTGAACATGCAGAATCAGTCAGAAAGAGCACCAAACTACCGTTTGTTCATGAGTTTTAGGCTATGTTCAGCAATCATAAGTTAGCTTATTGTTTGAGCTTATTGAAAAAACTCTTCCTCATATCGATCTCAACCTTTTCTATTTCTTTTTTCTAATGAGAATAGAGGGAAGTTGTCCGTTAAACGTACCTGTAGCTGAAACGCTCTTGCTCTTTCTCCTGAGAGGACTCCTCTCGTTGAATGCAATTCCTACATTATAAAATTATAAACTCTAAATATGGAAATCATAAACCCATGAAACAAGTGTCCACATTTCTATTTTAGTTTGTCCTGTCCACTTTCAAAAGTAAGCGACTACTTTCCAATTCTACCCTTAACTACAAGATGGAGAAACTCATTACTTCCTTCATTATCAAGGGTAAAATTGTCATTTAGTTAATTAAAAAGTGTAATAATTACATTACCTTCTGTGTATCATCCAAAACTGCCTTGAGAAAAGCCACATCGTGTTCAAGGCGCACATGGTCAGTGTGCACGATATTTGACAAACTGTTTGCCTCTTCTTGTGCCATCTCTACCAACACTAATTTCTCTTTCATCAGTTCCATGTCTTTCAAGGTGTCGGCCAACCTCTTCTCGACTTCTTGTCTGCTTTTCAGAACAGAAGACAGATTCTTCTCTGCAGCTTCACGACTAGCCAATGCAGCTGATAACTGCCCTTCTAGAATCCCGTTCTTTCTTACCAAAGCCGACATCTTTATTTCATACAATTGATATATACTTGAAGAAGCCGGAAAAAACCCTGATTTTCCATCAGTTTCTTGAAAAGGGACGGTATCGTCATTTCTTTCTTTCTCCTCTTTGTCTGTGTTTTCAGGTTCAACCATGGAGAAAGTCTCTTCGGCATTTGTTCGACCTCTACCAATACTAGTCTGAGTGCTGGAATCTGATTGTTGTTTTCTTGTCTGCTCCATTGGCTGAAATCATAAAACTTTTTCGGATTAAAGATACTTTTGTGTTTTCCGATTCTATGTTGCAGTTAAAAGAAGTGTAATAAGAACAGGGGGATAAAAGAAGAGGAGACTGAACAAAGTTACTGATAAGACATAGTAGCAGGTTTCAGTAGTTTCACAAATGGTAAAATGCAAAAAAGTTTGGTTTAGTTCCTACTTAATGGAAACAATAATTTTTCTTTCTCGATCAATGTAAGAAGGTTTGAAATTTCCTATTCTGTACTCTTTTTGACAGGAACCTGCTGTTTACATAACATTTGATGACGTGGATACCCATGTATGAAAGGTTTACAAAATGTTCACAAAAGGGGTTACAGCAAAGTTTTTTTTTAAAGGCAACAGGGTTACGGCAAAGTGAACGAAAAACTTGACATCCATGTCATCAAATGCTACAAGATCAACAATAGGTAAAAATTTGGAAACTTTGTTACATTAAATAGAAAAGAGTAAATTACAAATTTCGTCCATGTGGTTTAATGAAAGTGAAACCACAGGACCCTATCCATGAACTTTAGGGTTCAGGGACCCCATCGTAATCAACATTAAACCATGGGGACGAAATTCGTAATTTGCTCAAAAAAAATGTTACGCTAAATAGGAACCAAGGCAAACTTTTTGATGCATTTTGCCTTTTTACAAATGCAACAATGAGGTTTTTGCAATGATAAAGTGTCATTTAGACAATCTTACTACATACTAGTATAAATGCTAAGATAGTGGAATAACGTGAAAAGCATTGTAAAAAGAAAAAGGAAGGTAATGTATGCAACGTCTTCCAATGACAAATATATATATATATATATATATATATATATATTCGGACAAAAAAATGAAGGAAAATAATACTGTGTATCAGCTCTGAAACCACTTATTTCTATGATTCTAACACATACAAGTGAAATAATTTGACCAAAATGAAGAATTACACATAAAAATCATTTTATGATGTTTGAAATATGAGTCAGCCAACAATGGAAACACTTTGTTTTGCCACAAAGAATTCAACTTTCAAATGAAAATCTTTTTAAAGTCCAATCAGTGTTAAAAGAAGTTAACTGGAAAAATCTTTTTGGCCTCCAGAGATAATAAATTTAAAGATTGAAGCTAACGAAAATAAACAAGTGTCGGTTACCAGTGAGGATCTTTCGTCTTCAAAACTTCTTGCCAGTTTCAAAGCCATGTCCTCATCAACATGTTCTTTCCTGAGTGAGACATTACCAACGTTCGAATCCACTAACAAGGATTCAGACAAAGACTTCCTACCAGAACCATGATGTTCAATTGCAGAAGCTAGATTTTGTCTCCCGAGACTACCCACTGCAGCACCAAGAATTGTGGGTCCCATAGATGAAGAGCGTTTCTCAGATAGTGTTAATCGTCGACTCATGGATGATTCATTCTTTTCCAGTATCAATACCTCAACCTGCAAGTTATTTAATGAAATTGGAACTTCATATGAAATGGTTCATTTAGCTGCATAACAGCACTCTTGAAAATCTTTTAGGTCATGTTTGGCAACCATAAGCTAGCTTCTTTTTTGAGCTTACTGAAAAAAGAAAAAAGAAAAAACCCTTTTAATTCATATTTGACCTGGTCTGATGGTTCCTTCTTGAGACCTCCAAATGCAACCAGATATTCTGTGTCCTTCTTTTGTAAAAGCACGAGGCTAAACCCCTGTGAAGAGAATATCCTTCAGCGAAAGTTGCAAAGAATAGCAGTCAATATAAATATCTAGTCACAAAATCAACATCAATTGACACATCTCCTAATCCACACACTGAAATTTTGTAACAAACTTGGCCTCAATATCATAATTATTGAAACTAAAATTACAAAACAGTACCTTGTTGGTGGTGATAGATTGTTGGGATGATGCAAGAACAACAGACCACTCCCGTTTCAAGATATCAAACGCTAATACCTCTGCATACCCTATTTAAAGTAACAACAAAAGTATATTAATCTACCATTTTGATGTTTCCTATAAAGTTAAAGAGAACATAAGAAACAAAAAGCGAAATAGTATGTATATGGTACAAAAGATGACGTACGCTTTTTTCTGCTGCCACCTCCCGCGATATACCATTTTGTTCCACACAAGACTCCACAACAACCAGCTCGAGGAGATGGATGGAAACCCCGTATCTTAATTCTAGACCACATCATCTGAAACAAAAGATCCATATGCTTTATCAGACTTTTTTATATGCAAATGATTGTGAGTTTGTTTGAGCATGCTTCACTGAAAATCAACTGTGAATGGTTACCGTCTCAAAGTCAAGCGAGTACAAATCATTCAAAGATTTTGACTTTGAAGTTCCTCCAAATACTAGAAGCAATTTATCATCATAGAGAGCTGCAACATGATTTGATCTTGCAGAAGGTCCAGGTCCCCTGACCAAATATATATATAATACATGGACAAAGTTAGAAGCCAAGATATGAAAGCAGTGGATGATGTAAACAAACAGCAATTGGTATTGAAAGCTTCTTACGTGCAATGAAGAGGAAGCCATGTGAGTGACTTAAGATCAAACATATGCAGGTCATTTAGTTTTTTCCTCTTGGTATCTTCACCTCCGAAAAGGATTAAAGCAGAGCCTGCTCGGACTACAGTGTGGCCACTTCGAGCAACCTGAGGTCATACAAACAAACATTAATTACATGAAGAAAACAAGTACAAGAATGGAGACATATTTATTTGCACAACTAATATTTGAGTTTGTGTTGGGCAAGAATAAGAAAGATTACCGGGATGTCTCCTTTTGCTTCCATAAGTGACCAAGACTCTGTTTCTGCATCAAATGCCCACACTGCCAAAGATGATACATAATCAGCAATATAAAGATAATACATAATTAGCAATATAACAAGTGGTGTAAAAGTGAATAGTGGTGAAGCAGTTAGATTCAACAACCTGACACTCGATCACTTTGCAGGGCAGTTCGTCCTCCAATCAAAAGCACCTTTTTCCCCCAAGGTACCTAATTTGGACCCAAAAAAAGAAATAATATGAGTTATTAGTTTTTGAATTTTCAATTGCTCTTTGATCAAGTATATATAATACCTACACTGCATTAAAGATGAAACATAATCAGCAATATAACAAGTGTAATATACCAAACAATGACCCTTGCATGCAGGAATCTTTAGTGTAAGACTAGATGGTGAAAGGTATAGTCTTGATGAAGCTGTCGTCCACGTAAAATTTTCAAAATTGAGAACCTGAAACAAGAAGCAAATGTAAGGAGGTAAATACATGCAAATGTCCAACCAACTCTTGTAATTTACAGTCAAAATTGATGGAAGAAAAAGAAAAAAGGAAATCTTTTTACCTGTACATCTTCTAACAACCCATTTCCAGATTCACCACCAACGATAATCATCTTCTTTCCAATTACAGCTGCTGCATGCTATACAGGAGAAAAAGGTAAACATGTACTTTCACATTTAAGACAACCTTTAGACTGTGTATTAAACTGAAATTGTGGAATGGTGGTTAGAGAATGGTCGTTACATTGTAGCGAGGGGTAGGCTTATCCCCACTGGTCGAAAGCTTTTTCCATCCTTCACTGGAATTTTCTACCTCGGGTGTAGTTGATGAAGAGCGGTTATTATCATCAGAATCATTTGTAGTAGTAGTCGTAACACCATCCCCCTGCCACGTTACACCCAACAATAAATTTAACACAAAATGAGCAATATTTAATGCAGCATAATATGAGCAAGATTTAAGTTGTTACATGGGAATTGTTTGTGCGTTTGGGGTGTCGAACAGGACTGCGTGTGCCCTGAGCAGACTCAGAAAGCTGAACTTTTACTCTACAGAAAGAAGACAAGAATCAAATTAACACCAACTACAAGTAATTCAACATTATACAGGTGTATAAACATACACATTTCAATGTTTAACTATCAACAATGAGCGTTTAATCATGTAAGTCCACTAATTCTTAAATCTATAACAAACCAAATAATTACCCCTAATTTCCAAACAAGAACCAACCTTTTGTAATGTAATTTTATTTTGTTCCATATAGTTTCACAACAGGGTTCAGAAGAAATTACCATTTGCTTCATGTCTTCACATTTATTTCAGGATCAAAACAATCAGTAATCACTATATACATATATACATTGCATAAATGTACATCCAAATACAATCCTAATTGCTATATAAATAAATAAATAGAAAGAAAACCCTCACCTTCCAAGCTTTTTCCCTTTCCTAGAAAATGCAAACATGGTTGCTCTATCAAACTAAATAGCTCCACAGAGCTAACCACTGCAAACGTAGAAACAACAAACAAACCTTTACAAACAAAAAGGAATTGAAAACAAGTATTACATCTACTGAAACCAAAAATTTAAAAACAAACTTCAACCACAATTGAAGAAACCCATTAACAATACAATAAAGATTAAATTAGGGTTTCTGAAACGCGCAATTGTCAGTAAAAAATGTTGAGAGAAGAGAGAAGAGAGAAATTGAAACTAACCGGTTTGAAAACGACAGCAGCTGGAAATGTTGAACAAGTTGAAACTATTTATGGATGGGTACTGTAGAAATAAATCAGTGCGTTTATGTGGGTGAGGAAGAGAAACCAAGTAACTGAACCAATAATGGAGAGTTACTGTACCTGTGAATGCATTTATTGCAGTGAAGAAGCCAAGGAGTGAGGTGGCGGTGGATTGGGGTGCGTATGTTAGCACAGACTGATTTTACTTTTTGTTTCTTTCTTCCTTTCCTATTATCAACAACGTGGCTTCTTCAGTAATACATCACATCTAAGCTGTCGCTTCCCTTATTTTGAATTTAAATTACTTGCAAACCCTTTCTCTTTTTTGTAACCTACATGTTTGGTCCTTATGATTTGTTAAAAGTTACGTATTTCGTCTATGTGCTTTCTTTATTACATTTCGGTTAATGGAGATATTCCCCATTCTTCAAAAGAAATAATTTTCTTTATAATGAATTTTGAGAAGTTATAAACTTCGGATTTTGTGGCAGGAGAAAAATGGGTGATTTCTACACAATTTGTAGAATTTAAGAGACCCTCATAATATTGTCTTTGTTTCAAAGAACCATGAGTACTAGAGGACTTATTAAGATACCTCTGTAGAATATAATCTGGGTTATTTTTCCATTGAATATCTTTGTCTTCAATTAGAAATATTATTTCTTTGGACTGATTCTCTAAGAATTGAGAATCTGAGTTTTCTTCTTTGCTAATATTAGCATAAGAAAGGCTTTCTTTCTTTTCCTTATCCTTAATATAATTAAGGTATTCTTTCTGAAGCGGATGGTCTTTAGGAAGCGAAGTACCTATAAGGTTCTCTAGTGGATTATCATCCGTGTTAACAATGTTTGAAGCTATTAGCTTCTTTTTACCCATCTGGATAGCCCAATCTTCTGGGGAAGTTCTTCCTCGTCCTCTTCCTCTATAAGAGGATAAATTTCCTCTTCCTCTATAAGAGGAATAACTGTTATGTGAAGAGCTCATACCTGAAATCATAAGAGATATTCACGTGTTAGGAAATCAGGCAGATGATTTTCTGCTCCCTTTTTATGAATAATTATAAAATCAAAAGGGGCTAAATGTGCCTGCCATCTAGCAAACATTTGTTTTGACACATCATGTTTGAAATCCTTTTGAAACATATATTTAGAAGATATACAATCAGTTTTTATAATAAAATGTTTATTGTAAAGGTCATCTTGGAATTTCAAAACACATTTTACAATTGCAAAGAGCTCTCTAGCTATGGTTGCATAGTTTTTCTGGGCTCCATTCCATTTTTCTGAATGGAATCTAACAAGAATTTCTTGATTTGAAACAGGATCTATTTGTTTTAAAATTCCCCCATAACCTATGTCTGAGGCATCAGTTTCAACAACCTTTTCCCAAGAAGGGTTTGCTAACATTAAGCAAGGAAGATTTTTGACTTTTTCTTTGATATTTCTTATGGCCTGATTATGACTACTAGTCCAAGGAGAACTTTTCTTCTTGAGTCTATCATAAAGAATAGAAGTGTCGTTATTTAAATCTTTTATGTAGGCAGAAACATAGTTTAAGCTTCCTAAAAATCTTTGTAATTGAGTTCTATCTGTTATCTGATCAGGGAATTTAGAACTAAATTCTAAAGATCTTTGAATAGGAATGATCATTCCTTTTTCAATATTATGACCAAGAAATCTGATTTTTGTTTGAAATAGGGACATCTTTGGTTTAGAAATTACTAAACCATTTTGAATGACAACCTTTTTAAAGAGATCAAGATGCCTGAAATGGCTTTCAATATCCATTGAGAAAACTAAAATGTCATCTATATAGCAAATTATAAAATTGCTGTAAGGATAGAAAATATCATTCATAATTTGTTGAAATTCAGAGGGGGCGTTTTTTAGGCCAAAAAGCATAACCTTCCACTCATAATGTCCTATGGGGACGTTAAAAGCAGTCTTATACCTGTCTGCTTCGGCTATTTGGATTTGCCAATAGCCTGATTTTAGATCAAATTTTGAAAAAATAACAGCCTGGAAAAGTCTATCAAGCAGATCCTTTTTATTAGGAATGGGATGTCTTACCCATTTTAAAACTTTATTGAGGGGTTTATAATTTATTACAAGACGAGGAACTCCTCTTTCTTGTTCAGAATGTTTATTAACATAAAAAGCAGTACAAGACCAGGAAGATCTTGAAGGTTTTATAAGGCCTTTTTGTAATAAGGAAGCGATCTCCTTTTTGCAGAGTTCCATATACTCCGTATTCATTTGGCAAGGCCTTGCTTTAGTTGGAATATTTTCATTAGAAAAGTCATCTTCATAAGGAAGAGCAACAACATGCTTCTTTCTATCCCAGAAAGCATTTGGATGATCATTACAAATTTCCAAAGAAAACTTGTTGTTGATATAATCAATCTTGTTTTGTAATTTGGGATTTGAAAGTTTTTCTTCAATAGTTAAAGAGTTTATTTCCCATTTCAAAGAGTTTAATTGAAAAAAAATTCTGTCAATCTTTTCTTGTAATTCATTTAAGAACTTTTTAATAGGTTTATTTATAAAATCAAACCTTATACAGTTTCCTTTAAAGGAACCCGTTAATCCTTTTTCATCAATTTGATTTATAGGATAGATATCATAGATGAAAGGTAAACCAAGAATTAACTTGCTTGAAATATCTTTTGCTAAAAGAAAACTAGTCGGAATACAATTTCCATTTTTGCAAATATAAGCTTTCGGAAGCTTATATCTTATATTTAAAGATCCTCCTCCAGCATGAGAGAGGGAGTGGGAAGTTTTTTGAAAATATTTAGTAGGTATTAAACCTTCTTGTATCACATTTAAATCAGCCCCGCTGTCAATCATGGCAACAAACTCTTTTTTGAAAGTTCCTTCAATAAGGAGAGTTATTTTGTATACCACTTTTGTGATATTATCATATTTAAAACCGAAAGATTATCACCTTTTGTAAGAGAAGGAAAGTCATCATTATTTAAAATAGAATCCGTTTTTATGGGACTTATCCTTGAAAAAATAATATCAATATTTTGATGAAGCATGATATTATCATGTTTAAGGTTTTTTACCTCTGTTTTTAGATTTTCAATCTCTTTTGCTAAATCTATTATGGAGGCAGAGTTACTCTTTGAATGTTTAAGAGCTAGAAGTCTATTAACTTCTTTCATGGAGTACTCTTGACTGTCTTTGAAATGATAAGAAGAAGAAGAAGGCTCAGAAGGAGGTTCTTCTAAATTATCAAGAATCTCAGCTCTTATCATAGGATCTTTGATCTGTTTTAAAAGTTTTAAAACATTATCATCTGATAAAACATTTATATTAATGTCTTGGAATTGAGAAGCAAGTTGATAAAAATCATCATTTTCATTTGAAATTTTATTTATGTTATTAACCTCAGGTTTTTCTTTTTTACAGGAAAGACCCGACGAACAAGCCTTACAATCAGGGGAAGAAGAATTTGAATCTTTATCTGATAAATCATCAGAAGGGGAGTCATAAAATCACTAATTGAATTTAAACTTTCATGGTCTGAATCATAATCAGAAAGCAAAAATATTTTTGATAAAGAATCTTTTGTCTTTTTATCAATATTAAGATTATTATTTTTTTTCTGAGTCCAGCAGTTTGACGCATAATGGCCTGTTTTTCCACACTTATGACAAGTTATGGAATTTAAGTCTTTTCTTTTAAAAGATTTAAAACCCTTTTTATAGCTAGGTTTCATATCTTTATTAAAGTGACTTTTTCTTTTAAAACCACCTTTTCTTTTAAAATCCCCTTTAGACCTTTTAAAAGAAAGTTTTCTTTTCTCTTTATGAGGCATATCCATGCCAAATTGATCACAAAAATCACCTAACTGGCTTTTTTCAAGAGATTGATGGGTTTTTATTTGCTTTTTTAAAGCAAGCTCATTACAAAGAGATAAACCCTCTTTAATGCAAGTATTTATTAGCATACCATAAGTAAAAGCATCATAATCTATGACAAGATTTTCACTTCTAATTGTTGTCTTAATTTTTTCAGCAAAAAGACTAGGCAAGCCATCTATAAACTTGACTTTCCAAAAATTATTATTACAATCAAGAAGCTCAAAAATTCGAGAGAGAAAAGTGTCTTTATACCAACGAAATTGGGTTAAAGACTTGCATCTGAGATTCATAAGAAGAGTTCTTATATTTTCATCATTGTTAGAAAATCTTCCAGTAAAGTGCTCTATAAGAGTCATGATTAGAGGATAAACAACATTTTCAGTTATATTACTACTATTTGGCTCAGTTTTCACAGAACTATAAATTTCCTCCTTTTGGTCAGGGGTCAGATAATTATCCCACCAACCTTTTAACTGGCCAGTGAAACCTGCTATAAGCATCTTTGCAATGTTTTTATCTGTATTATTAGTGGTCTTACAAACAGTGCAATACATCATCATTCTATGGGCCCTATTGTAAATATGTTTATTAGTAAAACCATCTAGATTCCACTCATAAATACATTTACCATTATAACTATTAGTATAGGTGTACTCTTGTTCTTCATGAAGAACATCTATAGGGGTAGGACGATGGTAATAATATTTATTAGTGGTAGGTTTATCAGCCCAAGTTACTTTATTTATAAAATCTTTTTCAGAATCATTTTCTGAATCTTCAATGATCTTTAAATCATTATTTAAAGTAGACACAGAGGATTTTGAAATAGAAAGATCTTTAAACTTTTTTTCTATGAGATTCTGAAGATCTGAGACAGAAGTTTTTAATTTAAAAATTTTTATTTCAGGAGGAGGTTGCATGGAGGGTGAAGCAAAAATTACTTCTTTCGAAGTTTTTCCCCTTTTTCCTGAATTAAAGGTTTTTTTAAAACCTCTCCGATCTCCTTTTTTAGAGAATTGAATTCTTCTTTTAAAGAAGTAAACTTTTCTCCTAAAATAATAAGATAAAGGTTTGTATAGTTTTGTTTTTCTAAAAGCTCATTTATATGTTCTATAGTAACATTTAACACCTTTTGGCTGATGACTTTAGAAAAAGCAGAATAGTTTATAGAAATACCTTTTTTTTGTATAACAGGCAATTTGGGGAGGATAAGTAGAAGTATGAGTTTCATTACTTCCATCGATTATAAATTCTCTTTCAAAAACATCGATTTGGTATTTCAAGTAGTTGTTTATAAACCAAGGGACATAAGATAAAATCTTATTTTCTTTTTCACAAAATTTATAAAAATCATCCGCTAAATTTGATATTTCGTTTTGTTCAAAACTTTCGAAATACCAATATTTAAAAGGAATCCAATTTACGTTAGTTCTAAAATCATTAGCAATGATTTGTCTGGCTGGAGAGCCCTTTGAGAAATCAATTTTGTCAATCATTTAAACAAAATTTATATCTGACATTGTGTCAGTTTCTCTAATATGGTGAACGTTTTCATTAACCACACCATTTCTTTTGACTCTTAATTCTTCTATTGGTTCTTGAGAATCTTGGGAATTATTTTCTTCTCTTATCTGAGAAGTAGAGGCTCTAGATGGGTTATAATCAACTATGCAATCTAGAGGCGATATATGGGATCTCATAGATCTGGATCCAGAAAGAGAACTACCAGGCGGATTGTTTCTTCTGTTATCATTGAAATTAATTTGAACAATTCCTTCATTTGTTTGAGTGATATTTTTAAATTCACTCTGAACTACAGGATTTCTATAAATGTCCTGAGTTACAGTCCAGTTTTCTGGAAAGCTTCCCATTTTATAGGTGTTCTAGTAGTTATGCTAGATCTGTTGAAATTAGTTTCTATTAAAACTGTTTCATTTTTATCTTTTTCTACCCTTTTGCACATAGGATTTAAAGTGTAAAGAGGTTTATAATAAATACGATAACAGATACATATGACCTCTGTTCCTGGAGTATAATTATAACCATTTGGTTTAACATTTAAAGTTAAAGCATCATTATTGTATTCAAGATTTACTATAAAGTCAATGTTCTGTATTAGTATATATTGTATTGTAATTGCCTTTATACCTTGTATGTTATGGGTATAAATAGGTTTGTCTAGATCATTAGCTAGCAACCTTTTAGAATCCCTTGAGAAACCTCTTGAGCATTGTGTCATTTGTACTTCAGAGATCAATATATGGATGACAAGTTTGCTATCTAGATTCTCTCTACATTTGTTCTTTACATATTGCTAGATTTTGGATTTCACATTTGGTATCAGAGCTAAACAGGAGATTCAAGCAGATCAAAGACCAAATTGAAGATTTTTTGCACTGACCTTGAAGAATTCGGATCTTTTGTTCATCACTGTTCATCTGAACACTTATTATTCAGACATAAAGTTTTTCTAGATTTTGATTTCTTGGATCATTTCTTAGCATTACTGCACTCGGAATTGATCACTGAAAACTTTTAATTCTTGGATTATCATCATTTACTGCACAGATTCACACAATTTGATCGAATTTTGGATTGTTGTTCGAAAACTGAAAATTCACTGTTTTGGATCATAATTCGTTTAAATCGATAGAATTGCGAGTTGTGATCAACAAGAAAAGTGTGCGGATTTTGATTACGAACAAATCGATATAAGTTTCATCTCATTTGATCAAGAATTGAAAGAGTTATGGCAGAATCAGTGATTTTCGTGTTCAAAGTGAATAATTCGGATTATTCTTGGTGAATTCGGATCATTCATACAGAATTCGGATTATTCAAGGGAATTCGGAGTGTTCTTGGTCATCACAAGTGTAGATTTCGACTCGAGAAGCTTTCGAATTCATTGAATTCGAACTCTGTTAGGTTTGAATTCTGCTAGTTGCGGATTAGTCTACACAAGAATTGAGTTGATTTCGAATCGTTGATCATTCGAATTGAGAAGTTGTGGATTAATCTGAGTTGGTTTTGATTTTCCAAGTATAGAATTCGATCCCTGATAAGTTCGAATTGGGTGATTTCGAACCCTGTTAAGTTCGAATTGGGTGATATCGAACTCTGTTAAGTTCGAATTGGGTGATTTCGGACTCAGTTAAGTTCGAATTGGGGGATTTCGGATTCAGTTAAGTCCGAATTGAGTGATTTCGTACCAAGCTGAGTTAGAATTTCGAATTCGGATTGTTGATTTCGAACCTAAGTGCATCCGAATTCTTGGAAGTGTCAGTTGAATTCGAATTCTATACTTAGCATCTGTTGAATTCGAATTCTTTTAAGTGTATTTTTTTACACTTACTGCTTGATCTTCTGAACGATCATTCTTCTAGCCAATTTTCAGAAGATGTCGAGAGATATGTTGAGTATGGGTTCTAAGAACAAGCCTACAGTCTTGATTGCCGAAGAGTATTCTCAATGGAAAAGGAGAATGACTCAATTTCTGAATCATCAGAACAGAGATCGCATGCTGTCTATTCAAAAGGGTCCTTACAAAGCATACATAGATGTTGGTGGTATTGCTGAAACTGAAACAAGTCAGGAGATTCTTCCGAGAAAAATAGAAAAAGAATACAAATATTACAGTGAAGCCGACAAAGCTAAAGTAGAAATTGATGAGCAAGCTTTGACATACTTGACAATGGCCATTCCAAATAATATCTACAATCGTGTAGACAGTCGAAATTCAGCTAAGGAAATTTGGGATGAGCTAGAAAGGCAGTTTGAGGGCTCATCAAAATCCATGAAGAGAAAAAGGAATCAAACTATTAATGCTTATGAAGGGTTTAAAGCTAGAGATGGAGAATCATTGAAAGAGACCTATGACCGTTACAACATCATTCTTAATGATTTGAGAAGGAATGGAGTTGACAAATCTGAATCGGAAATTAATTACAAGTTTGTCAAGAATTTACTGCCGGAATGGGATTCATACTCTATTCAGCTTCAAATGTCAAGGGATATGGATGATGAGAAGTTGACCGACATTTTCAGTATTCTGGGTCAACACGAAGAAAAGGTAAAAGCAGTCAAAGAAAAGGATAAAAAGGTCGAAGAATCTTTAGCCCATCTGAGTGAACACAAGAAGAGTGGAGCTATGAAAACAAAGGCTTTGATTTCTGGAATAAGAAAAAAGAAGATAAGTTCTGATGATGATGATGATGAAAGTAGCAGTTCTGGAGATGAAATGAATGAGATAGCTGAAAAAATAGCCTTGTTAACTAACAGATTTCAAAACAAATATGGCAAAAAGAAGGTTCATTCAAAAATCAAACCTGATTACAACAAAGTGAACAGATACAAAAGGTTTGAGAAAAGGTATGAGAACAAGGATCAAGAGGAAGAAGAAAAAGAGGAGAAAATTGAGAAAAAGGAAAGGGAAGAAAAGAAGGATAGAGACGACCGAAACTGTTATAACTGCGGAAAGCCAGGACATTTTGCCAGAGATTGTCAGTTAAAGAAGGTTAAGGATTCTGAATATTATCAGCGTAAAGCACATCTCGCAAAAGCCAAAGAAACCGGAAAGCCAGTAAATGCTGAAGAAGAAATATGGCTCATGGATTCTTCAGATGATGAAGAAGCTCACTTTACTCAAGTGAAGCACAGTTTGATGGCTAAACTTGACGAGGAAGATCTGGAATCCGAGGTACCATCTCTATATCCTTCTAATACTCTTCTTTATTCTGATAATTCTGAAAATGAATCTGAAACCGAAGGTGATAAATATGAAGAAATGCAAATCGTGATATTTGAGCTTAATGAGAAATTTAAAAAAGCTCAAAAGAAAATTGAAAAAGTGCAAAAGAAATTGGAAGATGAGAAAAGCTTAAAGCTGAAATATCATGATGAAGCACTTCTTTATAAATGTTTAGCTGAAGATAGAGAAAAGGAGAAAGAAATCATTAGATCAAATGTTAAAACACTTGAAACTGAAATTTCTGAGTTAAAGAAGAAAATAACAGATGTAAATGATGAAAACATAGATTTTCAGTTCAAAATCAAGGTTCTTTCTGATGAAAGAAAAGAAGTCATTGAAAAGATCAAGCAGCTTGAAGACTTAAACTACAAAAGAGGTCAATCTGAGCAAACGCTGAATTTGTTAACTAGTAATCCAAAAGATAAACGATTTTATAATCCTAAGATGGGTCTAGGATTATCTGATGATAAGGTTTTCAAAACAATAAAACCCATTGAAAAAGGTGAAGTTTTGAAGCAAACTCTGATAAAGGAGATTCCTCCAATTGCAAAAGTTTTTGTTAAATCAACAAATGAAATGTTGCAACAAGTTATTATAACAGAAACACCTTCTAAACCACACGTTTCTGTTAAACCAAATAATGAAGTGTTGCAACAAGTTATTATAACAGAAACACATTCAAAACCACACGTTTCTGTTAAACCAAATAATGAAGTGTTGCAACAAGTTATTATAACAGAAACACCTTCTAAACCACACGTTTCTGTTAAACCAAATAATGAAGTGTTGCAACAAGTTATTATAACAGAAACACCTTCTAAACCACACGTTTCTGTTAAACCAAATAATGAAGTGCTGCAACAAGTTATTATAACAGAAACACCTTCTAAACCACACGTTTCTGTTAAGACAAATAATGGAATTTTGCAACAAGTCATTTTAACAGAAACATCTTTAAAATCACAAACTCCTGTTAAAGACAATGCTTCAAATTCTTCAACTCCTATTTCAAAGAAAGATGAAGAAAAAACAGACAAAGATTCAGAAGAAAAGCCTAGATACAACATGACAAATTTTAAGTATGATGAATTAAATTCCAGTTACAAAACTAAAATGGTTGAACCAACTGGATTTAGTTCGTTATTTTCCGATGAATCTATGGCTAAAACATCTGTTTTCAAAAACAATGAATCTATATCTGTTAAATCTGAATCTAATGTTGAAATGGAGTCAAATATCACTTCAGATCTTAACAAAAAGGAGTTTGTTCCAGAAACCTCTTCTGAATTTCCTGATTTGGACTCAGCTTTAATTAAAATTGTTGATTTAGAAAATCAAATTTCTAAATGGAAATTAGATTTTGAAAAATTAGAGGATGATTATGATAATATTAGACTAGAATTTGATCATACAAAAAAGGTCAATCTTGATCTTAAGAGTGAGATTCGAAGACTAGAATCCAAATTATATGAAATATCAAACTCTAAGGCTTCAAAAAGCTGTGAAAAATGTTCAAAACAAGCTGAATCCAAAGATCAGAATAAATCTTCAAGTATGTTTGATCCTTTTGAAAAGCTTAAATTATTTAAAGAAAAGAAAGATCTTGAATTAAGATGTGTAGAACTTTCAAAACAAATTTCAGATTTTGAGAAAGTTCTATTTCTTGAAAAAGAAAAGCATAAAAAGGAGAGAACTGAGTTTGAAATAGAATTAAAATTTTGTGAAGTCTATCATAAAAAGTTTTCATCAAAGGTATCTGATTTGAAAACAGAACCAGTTTCAAAAGAAAAAGAGAAAGGAAAATCATCCGAAAATAAATCTAATTTGTTTTCAAGTGATTCTTCTAATTCTAAAGGTTCTGACAATGTTTCTTCTTCTTTCTCAGAAATGGATGAAGAAAAGTATGTGGATTTGAAGGAACAAGTTCCAAATAGCAAGAATAGAAGTACCGACACTGAGAAATGTAGTTCTTTAAATAAAAATTGTATACATTCTTGTAATGTTTGCAATGTTTGTGGCAATAATAATTCCGCAATTTCAGATTTCAAATTATTGTCACAAGCCAAAAGAAGAATTCATTGTGCTCATTGTTGGGACAACTATTTCAAGCTAAATGGAAATACTCCAACGAATAAAAAGTTTAATACTTCTTTCTTCTCTTCAAAATCTTCAGCGAACAAACAATCTAAAATGTTCAATTTCAGATCACACAAACAGAATAAGAAGATGAAGCAAACTAAAACAGTTGAAGTGAATATGGTTTGGAAATGGATTCCAAAAGATGAAGTTAACAAACCAAATTTACTCAATGACCTTAATTTTAAAGGCAAAATTCAGGGGTCATCAACTGTAATCAACAAACTGATCCGTACTAACAAGAAAGGACCCATACAGATATGGGTACGTAAAATAAGGTAATTGTTTCTTAACAGGACCGTCATGTGTGGGTTATTGATTCGGGAGCATCTAGACACATGACGGGGTACAAGCACTTCTTGCAAGATTTTACTGTACATCCAGGCGGATCGGTGGGGTTTGGAAATGATTCAAAAGGTCACGTTCGAGGCTACGGAACGTTGAAAAATGACTCGATACAAATAGAAAAGATCTTGTATGTTGAAGGTTTAGGGCATAACCTTTTCAGTATTAGTCAATTCTGCGACAAGAACTGTAAGGTGTTATTCGACAAAGATTTTTGCTACATTTTGAATACTAATTGGTCAGAAATCTTCAGGGCCAAAAGATGTGGAGACCTATACATGACTGATTTTACAACTCTTGTTGCTTCTAATCAAGTTTGTCTTGTATCAAAAGCTTCACAAGAAGAGTGTTGGTTATGGCATCGAAGACTTTCACATCAAAATTTTCGCAGCATCAACAAGCTCCGAATAGATGGATTAGTTTCCGGGCTTCCTGAAATGAAAATTGACAAAGTTTCTGTGTGTCCAGCTTGTGAAATGGGAAAGATGAAACATGTTTCACAAAAGACCAAGACTTTGTCTAATTGCAACAACGCCTTGGAATTAATTCACATGGATCTTTGTGGCCCTATGCGAACTCAGTCAATGGGAGGAAAGAAATATATCTTGGTTATGGTTGATGAGTTTTCGCGATATACTTGGTTGGATTTCTTACGACTCAAGTCTGAAGCACCTGAGCAGATCATTAAGTTCATCAAGAAGATTCAAACTCTTCTACAACGCCCTGTTCGAAAAATCCGAAGTGACAACGGAACTGAATTCAAGAATGCAACTCTTCAATCTTTTCTTGAATCCGTTGGAATAACTCACAATTTTTCTGCCCCAATTACTCCACAACAAAATGGAGTAGTTGAAAGGAAAAATCGAACTCTTGTAGAAGCAGCTAGAACAATGCTTGCCTATTCGGGTCTTCCACCAAATCTATGGGCTGAAGCAGTATCAACAGCGTGTTTTACACAAAACAGAACTATTATCAATAAACGCTTTAACAAAACTGCATATGAATTAATCAACAATCGCAAACCTAACATAAAATTCTTGCGTGTATTTGGATGCAGGTGTTTTGTCATGAAAGATCGTGAATATCTTTCAAAGCTTCAAGTTAAGGTTGATGAGGGCATCTTTATAGGCTATTCCTTGAACTCGAAGGCATACAGGATCTACAATAATCGAACAAAATCAGTTATCGAGAGCATCAACGTTACGTTTGACGAGACTGTGACTTTGACTTCTGGACAATTAAGTTCAGAACTCGTACAGAAATTTGAAGCTTCTACTAAGAAAGGAGTAGAACCTGTGGCGAAACAATTTTCTAATTCAGTTTTAAATACTAATACTACTGATCTAGATTTATTATTTCTTGATGCATTTATGGATTACTGTGCAGATATGGAACCACCCATCACATCTGTGAATGCATCTCAGCAACAGACGAGTGTCAATATCTCCGGACCATCTGAAGATGTCGGTATCAATACTTCTGGGGAAATTAACGAGACTCCAACTGAACATGCTCCTGTCTCTGAACCTGAAATTCATCCAGACGTTCAGGTTTCAGCAAATACTTCATCGGAGACTTCTACACCTGAAGGATTAGAAACAGAAGTTAACATACCGGAATTGACAAATGTATCTTCAGCTGAATCAACCGAAGAGATTTTTGCAGTTTTGGATGAAAATGATTCATCAAACACTCGTATGGATATTCCAACTCTTCCGAGTAGTCATAAATGGACAAGAGCACATCCTCCAGCTGATATAATTGGTGATCTGAATGATGGAGTGAAGACCCGATCTGCGACTACAAACGAATGTTTGTACGTAAACTTTCTAAGCACGTTAGAACCCAAGAAAGCATCTGAAGCTTTACAAGATCCAGATTGGATCAACGCCATGCAAGTGGAATTAAACGAGTTCAAACGCAACGAAGTGTGGCACTTGGTGAAACGCCCAAAAGACAAAACCATAGTCGGAACTAAATAGGTTTTTAGAAACAAAAAGGACGAAGCGGGGATTATAGTCAGAAATAAAGCAAGACTGGTTGCTAAAGGTTACAATCAACAAGAAGGAATCGATTATGATGAAACCTATGCACCAGTAGCAAGGATTGAAGCAATTAGGATCTTTCTTGCATACGCAGCACACAAGAACATGAAGGTATTTCAAATGGACGTCAAATCTGCGTTTCTGAATGGAATACTACATGAGGAAGTGTATGTAAGTCAACCTGAAGGCTTTGTTGATCCAAAATATCCCAACCATGTCTATATTTTAGATAAAGCACTCTACGGCTTAAAGCAAGCACCGAGGGCATGGTATGAGACTCTGACTATTCATCTGCTTGAAAATGGATACACCAAAGGTACAATTGATACAACTCTATTTCTCAAGAAAAAAGGTAAAGATTTAATGCTAGTACAAATATATGTTGACGACATAATATTTGGTTCTACAAATCCAGATATGTGTAAAGATTTTGAAATGGTGATGAAAAGCCGCTTTCAAATGAGCATGATGGGAGAACTAAAAATTTTCCTTGGTCTCCAAGTGACACAGTCAAATAAAGGCATTTTTATCAATCAATCAAAATATATAAATGATATGCTTAAGAAATTTGACTTAAATTCCTCTTCCACCATGAAAACTCCCATGGCTACTGGTAAACTTTTGGACGCTGATTCATCCGGTGAATCGGTTGATCAAATGTTATACCGTGGTATGATTGGATCTTTACTATATCTAACGACAAGTAGACCGGATATTTTGTTTGCAACATCCTTTTGTGCACGCTTTCAAGCTAACCCGAAGGTATCTCACCTTGTGGCTGTAAAGCGAATCTTTAGATATCTCAAAGGCACAAGAAATTTGGGTCTTTGGTATTCTGAGGATTCAGGGTTTGAACTAACTGCTTACACAGATGCAGATCATGCGGGAAATATGATGGACAGGAAAAGCACATCTGGTGCTTGTCAATTTTTGGGAGATAAACTTGTAAGCTGGTCATCAAAGAAGCAAACCTGTGTGTCAACATCTATGGCTGAAGCAGAATATGCGGCAGCTGCCAGTTGTTGTTCACAAGTAATCTGTATGAAGACGCAGCTTAAGGATTATGGATACATCATCAACAAAATCCCAATTTACTGTGATTCCAAAAGCGCAATTGCAATAACTGAGAATCCTGTTCAGCACTCCAAGACAAAACATATAGATGTAAGGTACCATTTTATCAAAGACCATGTTGAGAAGGGAACTATAGAAATGCACTTTGTACCAACAGAACTAGAACTTGCTGATCTTTTCACAAAACCTTTAGATGAAAAAAGGTTCAATTTTTTAATCAGCAAACTAGGAATGTTGAATCCTTAGTCATTTCTCACTCTCTTTAAAAACATTGAGGGGGAGTTCGTGTTCTTGTTTATTTAAATCTATGTTCATATCCTAACTCACAAGGACCCAAATGCCATTGGGTACCAATATCTGCTTAATCTGTTTTGCAGGTTCTTCATGTGTTGTACTGAATCATAGATAAATACCACACACATGACTAAAAACAGAAGAGAAGCGGCGTATTTTTTTTGAAAAATATTTGTACCACTAAGGGGGAGACAAATATTATTGGCTTTTGAACATATCAGTTCAAAACCCGTGCTTCAACGACTTTGGCTTTTGAACATATCAGTTCAAAACCCGTACTTCAAAGACTAAGACTTCTAAACAAATCAGTTTAGAACTCACACTTCTCAGGTGATATCTTTAACTGTTACATCTTTCTGTTTCAAGGAACGTGGTAAAAGGTAACATTGGATTATATTTTGTTTCTACCACTTTGAAAACTTGAATCTTTACAAATTTAATTCAATGAGATAAAATTTTCAATTTTCATTCAATGAATTAAATGTGTGCTAAAAGATGATTTTACAAGTATTTTTGTATTATCTGAGTTAGATTTGTTTCAACTTTCACCTCTGAAATAAATCGAAAGGTCAGCAAAACATGAATGAAATTATGCTGAATGCTCAAAGTTATGTGAATCTGGACTTATATAGAATATAATGCTCAAAAAGCCTATATGTCAGAATGATGGATGGAAATGAAAATATGGGAGAAGCACTATATTTTAGAACCAAGTGATTGAGATAAAATTGTTGCACTATCATTTAGTTTGAAAGTTTGTGCCTGTGGCCTTTCTGGTTTGGGAGAGTAAGTCCTAAGGGGTGCTCAACACCTAGTCCCTAAGATCAACTGGTCTGGGATCGGCTGACCCAAATCCTGCAATAGAACCAGATAGAAAGTCATGTTCTACTGGTACAAATGGGTTTAAGATATATCGATGTGGCCTTTCTGGTTTGGGAAATTAAGTTCTAAGGGGTGCTCGTCACCTAGCACCTAAGGCCAACTGGTCTGGGATATGCTGACCCAAATCCTGCTATAGAACCAGATAGAAAGTCATGTTTAACGGTGTATCCTATTCTTACTAAACTTTTTGATCAAAAGATGCCAATGAGCACAAAATCAAAGGATGCCAATGAGCACAAAATCAAAGTATGCCAATGAGCACAAAATCAAAAGATGCCAATGAGCACAAAATCAAAAGATGCCAATGAGCACACATCTCTTGAAACTTGGGAAAATACAAAGTCGCGATAAACCCGTAAATTCATGAAATTCTGATTTTGGACAAATAGTGTGAGTAGAGCAAAGTATTCTTATATGTTTTAGAATTGCATACGCTTGATGCTAATCATAGTTCGCATGCTAGCACACCAAATAGATTTAATAAAGGGGTTGAAACTGAACGTTTGTAACTTGATATGCAATGATGTCTTGTTTTTGAATCCAAACACATGCATTTGATTTCATTTGATTGAAATATCTGTTAAATTTCATTAAGTTGAATTTCTTTTGTAAAGCATTCAAATGATCAAATGTTAGTAGTTATAAAATGAAGTTCAATGAATTTTATTTTCCTTGTGTAATTTTTTTTTAAATTTGTATATTGTGCGTTATTGAAATATATGCATACTTTCAGGGGGAGAAAACAAATTGCTCCAGAATTCTTATCTTGAGGGGGAGCAAGGTTATCCACTAAGGAGGAGATTGTTAGTAATACTAAGAGACATGACTGAAATTGAAGAAGGTTTTCGATGATAATGATGCTCACTTTCATCGAAAAAGGGGGAGAAATGTTTAATTCAATTTCATGTCAAAGAGCTTTCAAGTCAAATATATTTCAAGTCAAAGATATTTCATGTCAAAGAGCTTTCAAGTCAAAGATTCGTGAACAAAGACTGAAGATCAGGGGGAGAAGGATCATGTGAAGTCTGAAATCTTGCTGAATTTGGTCATCTTAGTTCTGAGCGTTTCGGAATATGCTTACACCTAAAAGTTCAACAATATAGATGATTTCACATCCTTCTTGGTCCGAGATCTGATGGTTTCGCATCCTTCTTGTTCCAAGTTTATCAAAGGTTGATAAAGTTGCAAAGATCTGTTTTTCATATACAAGACTTGAAGATGGTTTGACAAAGTGTATGTTGGAGAAGATTGACTTTACAAAGAACTGAAGACTGCTGTCATATTTTTTTTTAAATCTTGAATCCAAAGGGGGAGATTGTTAGAGCATTATTGTATTCAAGATTTACTATAAAGTCAATGTTCTGTATTAGTATATACTGTATTGTAATTGCCTTTATGACACGGGGTTTTGACACCCCACGAATCTCACCGCAAGTGTACGAGTCGAAGTCAAGTAATAGTGTACGGAAGTACGAGTATCGAATCCACGGGAACTAGGAACTAAATATCACAATTACTATAAGAACTATTAACTGGACTGTTGAAATTGGAGGATTGGTTTTATAACTAATTAATTGCAGAAATTAATATCAAACAAACACCGGACAACTAGTAAGCAGCTGTGGAATTCAGATGGAGAAACAGTTGAGGGTTGGATATCCTTAGGTTTCACATATGAATATCAGACTAAAGACAAATACCAGTTAATTCCGTAAATGAATACTCAACCTTGATCTAACTATTGCTCTCTCTCAAGTAACAACAATTATATTTGTAAGACATGGTGCTTTCTCAAGCTACCATGCAGTTATTTCGAAAACAAACACAAGATTAATCTCTCGATCTCACCTTATGTAGTTCAAAACACATTAAGCATAGGTTATTATGAGACTAAAGTTTTACTCGGTATATCTCTATCCTTTCTTACCTTTGACATGTAATTCCTAATTCTAGATCTCAATTAATTCTCTCGAACATAATTGACAACAATAAAACAATTGTAAGTTAGCTACGCTCACAAAGGCATTAAGAACAAAATCACATGCATTCATTAATTGGAAAACTGATAAGAATCATTCGTCATCCATCTATATGTTCAATCCTAATTCAATCCAACCCCCAACATCTTAAAGTTAGTTCATGATGTTGGGGGATTCAAACACAAAAGAAAAGGAAACGAAAGTATGAGAAAACATGGTAACGTGATCGTGGTGATAGTGTAAGATGAATTGATGAACTCCCTTTTCCGTGCTTGAATCTACTTCGCGTCGTGAACGTTTCTTCGATTGGTTCTCGATCTTCGCTCCAAATGGTGTCACGTGGCTCTGGAAATCGCCCCCAAACTGCCCTGGATCGTCCGCCGTAAGTTCGATACCGAAAAAGTGACCTAAATCCCGAGTTAAAAAGCTGAAATTCGCAAACAGAGGCTTACGCGACTTCTGGCGCGACTTGCAAGTCGCGCAGAAGGTCGCGCGCTATGCTGATGGCCTTTTGGGTCGGTTCTGGTTCGCGGGTCGGGTCCTGGTTCGGTCGCGGGTCTTGGGCTTGGCTTTTGGGCTTCCGTTAAGCTTCGTTTGGACTCGTTTTGGGCTCTTTTTAGCTTCTTTTTCCAAGGAATGGCGCCTTTTATATAACCTGCGTAAATCACTCAATAAACCGTAAAATATTCGCCTTTTTACTTGAGTACAAGCCAATCTCGTTGGTTTGAGAACTGAAAATAACGCCAAAAAGTGGCGTTATCAACAACCCCAAACCGAGCGTTGCTTGTCCCCAAGCAAATTAGCGATAAAACAGAATAAAAGCATATATCTCAGAAAGAATAATAACTGCACAATTCCAATCGGTATCAAGTGATGCATCGGTGATTTCCCATACCCGTGAATATCTATCTCACTTTCGCCTCATTCTTTAATTTGTCCGATCTATGACCTTCTATTGGGAGTTGAACTCGTGACAGTTCCGATTACATTAGGGTTAGACTAGGTCCAAACATACTAGGGAAAACATTTCGCCTCGACCCTACCTCACGGGATACTCTCTTTGCACTCGAACCTAGGTTATCGCTAGTGTTGTCATGGTTAAGGAGGTTATGTGCAAGAAAAATGAAATTTCATGAAAACTCTTAAAGAAAGACGCACAAATGTCCAAAGTTTCGATCTCAGACGGAGTCAAGTAGCAAGACAGGGAATATCGATAAAGGTAGTCGTAAACCGTCATCACATTTTCCAAAAGATCATCCAGGTCTTTACACGGGTTGTAATGGGGCTAAGGCTATGGCTAAGAACGACGGGTGAAATGGTTCAAACATCCTTGGTATGTCAATCATTGGCAGTTCCGAATTCTATAGTTTTTCGCTCTCTTATTTGGCCCTCTTCGTCACTATTGGAGTTGCTTTGACTCTCTTATTTTCTGCTATTGATAATATCTAAATAACTGCAATATATATATATATATATATATATATATTTTTTGGGACTTCATTGGTCCTCTTTTCTACTTCTCGGGTTACATTGACCCGTTTTATTCTCATGACTGGCCGGAATTCTTTCTTTTCTGCTCTATCTCTATTCGTTCATTACTGCTTCCGATTGACACACTTTCGGATAAGGGTTGGCTAAGGCTTTTGGCTAAAGGGTAAATGATGGGTTTAGAAAGAAATAAGGTGAGTGTTTGGATGCAAAATGGCTATGGATACACACTAAGGGTAAAAGGGAAAACGAAAGCTAAAAAGGTTAAAACAAACACACAATGCCTGGAATCATTTCTTAAGGTCCACACGATATAGTCTACTATACCCTCACCTAATATCCCGAGGTTCGTCTTTGCTACTCAATGCAATAATGTAGCGAGATCATTCTACATTCACGACAAGGAATTCGACAAGTGTATAAGAATTACGTGTATAAATCCCTCGAAATGAAAGACGTCTTTTGGCTCAAAACTCACAATCGGGTGGTCTCCACTAATGTCCCTAGTCATGTCTTTTCCCAGTCCTTCCCTAACGGTCACGTCACTATCATAAAGTTCTTCCCACAATGGTCGGTCTCAATCATTCAAATCAAAAATTTTAGCTACTTTGATCTAGACACTCAAAAGTGCAGGAAATCTACGTGCATAAGCTTGGGCCCGATTGAGCAACCCCAAACCTTACCCACACATTGTCCCCAATGTGCAAGCAAAGTTGTAGGTGATGCGACACAATCATTGTGCAGTTATTTACAGGTATAAAGAGGACGGGTAAAACATTAACATAGCAAGCAAAAGGAAATCCCCATAATTTCTAAACTGGGCACCCCAAACCTAGGCCGTGGCCTAGGTTTGCCAAATAAAAGCCAACCCCAAACCTCGGTAAAACCGAGGTTTGCACAGGGTCTAATGCGAGTGTGTAGATGGTTCAAGAATGAGGCACCCCAAACCTAAGTGAAACTTAGGTTTGTTGCATCTCGTGCAATTGAAATAGAATACCACATCCAACACCACTCTTTTAGCAGAGAAGGAATTAGAACATACTTGTTTTGCCCGGCCGGAGGATTCTTGACAGTTGATCATCAATCGGATACGAAAGGGAGAACATGCGACACAAGGGAAAGAAAAACAAAGCAAGCAAAGGAAACACACAAAGCACTAAAGAAAACAAAAACTGCACGAAAAACGAAAAACGGGGCAATCGGGACTCACGCGGTTTAGCCCGCGACATGCAAGTCGCGTGGAAAACCGCGTAACCCTCTGTTTCAGAAAACCAACAGAGGGCCCCGCGACTTTCTGCGCGGTATGCAAACCGCGTGTAAAGCCGCGTATGTCCCTGTTTCAAAATATTTTTGGCTTTTTTTCGATTTTTCGATTTTTATGGCTTTTTTCATTATTTAAACACACTCCCAAAATAAAAATAAGAAAGAAACACTAACCTTGGTGGGTTGCCTCCCACCCAACGCCTTATTTAAAGTCGTGGCACGACTGTGCGGTTCTCAACTCGGCTTAGTGTCCGCGGGGTCAAATCGCCCACACTTGCGATTCTTCGCGGCTTCCTTCATCTTCGGTCCTCCATGACCAGCTCCAGCTTTTCCTTCACTTCGACCTCCCTCCTTCTCAAACATCTTGAAGATTACTCTCTCACCGCCTACCCAGAAAGTTATCTCACCTTCTTCCATATCGACCAATGCTCGACTCGTAGCCAGGAAGGATCTCCCCAGAATCATCGGGACCTCTTCGTCCTCATCTATGTCTATTACCACAAAGTCGACAGGAAAGTAAAACTTACCCACTTTTATCAGCACATCCTCAATCACCCCGTATGGGTACCTTATCGATCGATCAGCCAGCTTCAATGTCATGTATGTTGGGCTCACCTCACCCAGGCCAAGTTTCCTGAAAATAGAAAGAGGCATCAGATTAATACTAGCCCCTAGATCACATAAAACTCTAGTAAAAGAAAAGTCCCCAATTTGAATAGGGATAGAGAAACTCCCTGGATCCTTGAGCTTCTGGGGAAGCTTATTCTGGAAGATGGCGCTGCACTCTTTAGTGAGTGCAACAGTGGCCTGGTGATCAAGTGTCCTCTTCTTCGATATAATCTCCTTCATGAACTTAGCGTAGGAGGGCATTTGTGTGAGCGCGTCTGCAAAAGGAATATTGATAGTTAGCTTTTTAAAGACATCAAGAAATTTAGAAAAATAAACCTGGTCTTTATTCGCTTTCAGCCTGCTTGGGTAGGGTACTCTCGGGATTTCCGGCTTGACCGGTGGTGTCACCTCTTTCTTCTTCTCTTCACTCTTCTCACTCTCTTCAGCTTCTAACTTGTCCATATCAATGATCTCTACATTATCTTCGGCTTCCTTTGCTGGTTCCTCATTCAGCTCCTTGCCATCTCTAAGGTAGATGGCATTGCAGTGTTCCCGGTTTTGTCTTTCGGGTTGACTCGGTAGTTTTCCGGGGGCTCGGTTTTGTAGGGTCTCGGAAATCTGCCCCACTTGCCTCTCGAGGATCTTGATGGCGGCGGTGTTTTCCTCGGTAGCCGCTTTGACAGTGTTGACTGTACTGACTAATCCCTCGACTGTAGTTGCTAACCCCCCGACTGTAGTGTCCATTTTAGACATGAACTTCATCATCATGTCCTCGAGTCCCGGCTTTTTCTCTCCGGACGGTCCCTCGTTCCTTTGCTGAAAACCTGGGGGGCGGTACACACTGTTAGAATTAAAAGAATTGGAAGAGTTAGAAAAGTTACCTGGTTGTGGACCCGGCTGATTCCATGAGAGATTGGGGTGCTTTTTCCACCCCTCGTTATACGTATTCGAGAAAGGATCGTTTCTCGGTTGGTTCCGGTTTGCCACAAAATGAACCTGATCAGGTTCTTGAAGATTCCCTCCATTCAGCTGATTCGTGAGAAAGGCTAGTTGAGCTTTCAGCTCACTCATCTCATTACCTTCTTGGACCTTTGCGACTCGTCTTACCGCTGATCTAGGCGTGGAGAAACTATGTTCGGCCAGGTTCTCAATCAGCTCGCACGCTTCCTCATATGACTTGTCCATTAATGTCCCACCCGCGGCAGCAGTGATGTCGTTCTTAAATTGCGGGTGAAGTCCGCTGAAAAAGGTCTGGATGATGACCCAGCCCTGTAGCCCATGATGAGGACACTTTTTGATCATGTCCTTGTAACGTTCCCACGCCTCATAAAGCGTTTCTTGATCCCATTGAGAAAAATGGGTGATCTCCGCCATTAGCTGCGCGGTTCTTCCCGGTGGAAAGAATTTCTGAAGGAAGGCTGCCTTCAGCTGCGCCCAAGTGGTGATCGAGTCTGGTTGGATGCTCTCGGTCCATGTCTCGGCTCGGCCTTTGAGAGAGAACCCGAATAACCTCAGCTTGATGGCATCCTCGTTCATGCCATTGATCTTAAATGTGTTACAGATCCTCTCGAATGCGCGGAGGTGTGCATGAGGATCTTCAGTCGGCGCTCCTCCATACTGATTCTGTTGTACCATGACAATGGTACTCGGTTTAAGCTCGAAGTAGTTTGCTGCGGTGGCGGGCGGTTGGATGCCTATCCGTGCGGTTGCCACGTTCGGATTGGCAAATGACCGCATAGGCACCCTTTCCGGAGGTAGTGGTGGTGGATTATTGTGGCGAGGTGGTCTCTCGTCGTCTGACATTTCGAATTTCAGATTTCTTTTCGCTTTTGCTTCTTTTCGGAGATGACGGGCGGTTCTCTCGATTTCTGGGTCGATAGGCTCGAGTTCTTTCCCTCGGGTTTTCCTTGGCATAAACCAAGTAGCACCTGAAAAGAGAAAACAAAGTCAATAATCCAGAAACTGAAAGTGAATGAAATAGAATGACGAGAAAATAAAATGCCCAATCTAATAGCGCGTATAGATGGTTGTGCTATTAGCTACAACTAGTTCCCCGGCAATGACGCCAAAAACTTGACACGGGGTTTTGACACCCCGCGAATCTTACCGCAAGTGTACGGGTCGAAGTCAAGTAATAGTGTACGGAAGTACGAGTATCGAATCCACGGGAACTAGGAACTAAATATCACAATTACTATAAGAACTATTAACTGGACTGTTGAAATTGGAGGATTGGTTTTATAACTAATTAATTGCAGAAATTAATATCAAACAAACACCGGACAACTAGTAAGCAGCTGTGGAATTCAGATGGAGAAACAGTTGAGGGTTGGATATCCTTAGGTTTCATATATGAATATCAGACTAAAGACAAATACCAGTTAATTCCGTAAATGAATACTCAACCTTGATCTAACTATTGCTCTCTCTCAAGTAACAACAGTTATATTTGTAAGACATGGTGCTTTCTCAAGCTACCATGCAGTTTATTTCGAAAACAAACACAAGATTAATCTCTCGATCTCACCTTATGTAGTTCAAAACACATTAAGCGTAGGTTATTATGAGACTAAAGTTTTACTCGGTATATCTCTATCCTTTCTTACCTTTAGACATGTAATTCCTAATTCTAGATCTCAATTAATTCTCTCGAACATAATTGACAACAATAAAACAATTGTAAGTTAGCTACGCTCACAAAGGCATTAAGAACAAAATCACATGCATTCATTAATTGGAAAACTGATAAGAATCATTCGTCATCCATCTATATGTTCAATCCTAATTCAATCCAACCCCCAACATCTTAAAGTTAGTTCATGATGTTGGGGGATTCAAACACAAAAGAAAAGGAAACGAAAGTATGAGAAAACATGGTAACGTGATCGTGGTGATAGTGTAAGATGAATTGATGAACTCCCTTTTCCGTGCTTGAATCTACTTCGCGTCGTGAACGTTTCTTCGATTGGTTCTCGATCTTCGCTCCAAATGGTGTCACGTGGCTCTGGAAATCGCCCCCGAACTGCCCTGGATCGTCCGCCGTAAGTTCGATACCGAAAAAGTGACCTAAATCCCGAGTTAAAAAGCTGAAATTCGCAAACAGAGGCTTACGCGACTTCTGGCGCAACTTGCAAGTCGCGCAGAAGGTCGCGCGCTATGCTGATGGCCTTTTGGGTCGGTTCTGGTTCGCGGGTCGGGTCCTGGTTCGGTCGCGGGTCTTGGGCTTGGCTTTTGGGCTTCCGTTAAGCTTCGTTTGGACTCGTTTTGGGCTCTTTTTAGCTTCTTTTTTCCAAGGAATGGCGCCTTTTATATAACTTGCGTAAATCACTCAATAAACCGTAAAATATTCGCCTTTTTACTTGAGTACAAGCCAATCTCGTTGGTTTGAGAACTGAAAATAACGCCAAAAAGTGGCGTTATCACTTTATACCTTGTATGTTATGGGTATAAATAGGTTTGTCTAGATCATTAGCTAGCAACCATTTAGAATCCCTTGAGAAACCTCTTGAGCATTGTGTCATTTGTACTTCAGAGATCAATATATGGATGACATGTTTGCTATCTAGATTCTCTCTACATTTGTTCTTTACATATTGCCAGATTTGGGATTTCACAAGTATATTTACATCTGATAAAGATAAGCATAAGTTAGGATAAACATCAAAGTAGACTGGACCATGGGCCAGGCTTGATTGGATAATTCCCATCAGGGATTGTTTCCAATTTATATTTCTACCATCTCTTAAAGCTGCTAGAAAGCTTTCTGGTAACCCTTCGAGGGTTAAAGGTCTAAAAGCATTTTGAACAAGGCCTATGTGTAAAAACTTATGAGTTTTTATAAAAGGATAAATATCAGATCTGTTTAACAAACGAATAATCATCTCATCTTTATGTAAAGGAATAGATGACTCAGTAGTTTTAACAATTTGTTTTAAACCAATCTTTTCAAAAGTTCCCAGTTTATATATGCATCTGGGTTCGACTTTAGGAATAGTCCATCTGTTTAATAAATCAAGATTCTGGGGAATATCATATTCCTCAGTAGTACTGTTTTGAACAGAATCATTTCCCATTCTAAAGAGGTTCATCACGATGAATCTTAGAAGGATAATATGTTAAAACATAATTGTTAAAATACATATACCTATTTCCATGGCTTTGATACCATTTTTAGTCCAAGGATCTGGAAACTAAGTCATTTGGCCACCATTTAACACCTTCATAAATGTTAACAGAGAAACCCAATAAAACGGCTCTATTGGCCTGGATAGGGTGGAAATTAACAATGAAGTTGGCACTCGACCCAAGACTTAGTTTACAGAGTTATGAATTAGAAATTATATTATCCATGGTAATCTGTAAATGTAAACATAACAAGTATGTTCTAACATAAAATCTTAATTTAGCCAATCATGGCTAACAAATAATAAATAAAGCTATTAAAGACTCTAATGAAATAACTTACAAAGAAGGCCCTTCAGTATCCACAAGCTTTTTGTTTATTGAAATGCTTAATATTACAAACTGGAAAGGAAAGTAGTAAAACTAGAGAGAATGTAAGAAACTGGTACCTAATACTGAGGGAGAAGTCCCTCTTAAATAGGGAGAAAAAGGAAGTAAAACAAAAGACTTTTTAAAAGCAAATAGTGGAGATTCCACTAAACTATTCATGAATAGTAAAAGGTGTCGGCCATATTATGTCGACAGAGATTGAAGAGTTTTAAATAGTTGATTATTTCATCTCTTTTGATTTATCTGTCATCGAGACAATAAAAGTGTCTAGATCATCATCTAGAGAGAAAATCCCAATATCATCGTTTGGGTCTTGTGCATCTTGCGTCATTTGTTCAGATGACATCGAAGCATCTGATCTTGAATCTGGACCTATGTTTTTTAATAAGTCTTCCTTCATCTTGGAAACATAAAGATCTATAATCTCTTTTTTGGAATGTGTCTCTGAATATCTCTGAGACATTCTTTTGAAAAGACTGATTTCATCCATGTCTTCTTGTCCTTGCTTTTCTTCATATTGTTGTTTATAAAGTGCCACCTTCTTGATGATGTTTAACACCATCTCCTCACCATAAGGCTTTTTTGTTTCAGGATCATTACGGGATAATTTATCCCAATACCTGGTAAGACCTTGTCTTTTCAAGCAAGGGGCCATGATTTCGGTATAACCAAAAATAGGCTTCCATTTCCATATCCAAGGGATACTGAATTCCATAAAGAACCAGCATGTGTTATGTCCCTCAATAATGTATTGAGATTTGTTGTTATAAACTTTTGGGGAATATGACACCCATTGTTTTAAACATAGATTTAAATTATCAGGGAGAATTTCTCCGGTGGTGCCAAAATTTCTCCACCAAGTAAAAAACCAATTTGGAACTGGAGAGTGAAAACATTTATCACAAATTTTGAGAAACCAAGTGTGTTTCTTATTTTCATTTTCATAAATAAGAACCTTTTCAAAACTGGAAATATAATCCCAGTAATTGAATTTAAAATTGCATTTATGGTGGGGAGAGTACCATTCCCTCTCGGTTAATGGAGATATTCCCCATTCTTCAAAAGAAATAATTTTCTTTATAATGAATTTTGAGAAGTTATAAACTTCGGATTTTGTGGCAGGAGAAAAATGGGTGATTTCTACACAATTTGTAGAATTTAAGAGACCCTCATAATATTGTCTTTGTTTCAAAGAACCATGAGTACTAGAGGACTTATTAAGATACCTCTGTAGAATATAATCTGAGTTATTTTTCCATTGAATATCTTTGTCTTCAATTAGAAATATTATTTCTTTGGACTGATTCTCTAAGAATTGAGAATCTGAGTTTTGTTCTTTGCTAATATTAGCATAAGAAAGGCTTTCTTTCTTTTCCTTATCCTTAATATAATTAATGTATTCTTTCTGAAGCGGATGGTCTTCAGGAAGCGAAGTACCTATAAGGTTCTCTAGTGGATTATCATCCGTGTTAACAATGTTTGAAGCTATTAGCTTCTTTTTACCCATCTGGATAGCCCAATCTTCTGGGGAAGTTCTTCTTCGTCCTCTTCCTCTATAAGAGGATAAATTTCCTCTTCCTCTATAAGAGGAATAACTGTTATGTGAAGAGCTCATACCTGAAATCATAAGAGATATTCACGTGTTAGGAAATCAGGCAGATGATTTTCTGCTCCCTTTTTATGAATAATTATAAAATCAAAAGGGGCTAAATGTGCGTGCCATCTAGCAAACATTTGTTTTGACACATCATGTTTGAAATCCTTTTGAAACATATATTTAGCAGATATACAATTAGTTTTTATAATAAAATGTTTATTGTAAAGGTCATCTTGGAATTTCAAAACACATTTTACAATTGCAAAGAGCTCTTTAGCTATGGTTGCATAGTTTTTCTGGGCTCCATTCCATTTTCCTGAATGGAATCTAACAAGAATTTCTTGATTTGAAACATGATCTATTTGTTTTAAAATTCCCCCATAACCTATGTCTGAGGCATCAGTTTCAACAACCTTTTCCCAAGAAGGGTTTGCTAACATTAAGCAAGGAAGATTTTTGACTTTTTCTTTGATATTTCTTATGGCCTGAGTATGACTACTAGTCCAAGGAGAACTTTTCTTCTTGAGTCTATCATAAAGAATAGAAGTGTCGTTATTTAAATCTTTTATGTAGGCAGAAACATAGTTTAAGCTTCCTAAAAATCTTTGTAATTGAGTTCTACCTGTTATCTGATCAGGGAATTTAGAACTAAATTCTAAAGATCTTTGAATATGAATGATCCTTCCTTTTTCAATATTATGACCAAGAAATCTAATTTTTGTTTGAAATAGGGACATCTTTGGTTTAGAAATTACTAAACCATTTTGAATGACAACCTTTTTAAAGAGATCAAGATGCCTGAAATGGCTTTCAATATCCATTGAGAAAACTAAAATGTCATCTATATAGCAAATTATAAAATTGCTGTAAGGATAGAAAATATCATTCATAATTTGTTGAAATTCAGAGGGAGCGTTTTTTAGGCCAAAAGGCATAACCTTCCACTCATAATGTCCTATGGGGACGTTAAAAGTAGTCTTATACCTGTCTGCTTCGGCTATTTGGATTTGCCAATAGCCTGATTTTAGATCAAATTTTGAAAAAATAACAGCTTGGAAAAGTCTATCAAGCAGATCCTTTTTATTAGGAATGGGATGTCTTACCCATTTTAAAACTTTATTGAGGGGTTTATAATTTATTACAAGACGAGGAACTCCTCTTTCTTGTTCAGAATGTTTATTAACATAAAAAGCAGTACAAGACCAGGAAGATCTTGAAGGTTTTATAAGGCCTTTTTGTAATAAGGAAGCGATCTCCTTTTTGCAGAGTTCCATATACTCCGTATTCATTTGGCAAGGCCTTGCTTTAGTTGGAATATTTTCATTAGAAAAGGCATCTTCATAAGGAAGAGCAACAACATGCTTCTTTCTATCCCAGAAAGCATTTGGATGATCATTACAAATTTCCAAAGAAAACTTGTTGTTGATATAATCAATCTTGTTTTGTAATTTGGGATTTGAAAGTTTTTCTTCAATAGTTAAAGAGTTTATTTCCCATTTCAAAGAGTTTAATTGAAATTTTTTTCTGTCAATCTTTTCTTGTAATTCATTTAAGAACTTTTTAATAGGTTTATTTATAAAATCAAACCTTATACAGTTTCCTTTAAAGGATCCCGTTAATCCTTTTTCATCAATTTGATTTATAGGATAGATATCATAGATGAAAGGTAAACCAAGAATTAACTGGCTTGAAATATCTTTTGCTAAAAGAAAACTGGTCGGAATACAATTTCCATTTTTGCAAATATAAGCTTTCGGAAGCTTATATCTTATATTTAAAGATCCTCCTCCAGCATGAGAGAGGGAGTGGGAAGTTTTTTGAAAATATTTAGTAGGTATTAAACCTTCTTGTATCACATTTAAATCAGCCCCGCTGTCAATCATGGCAACAAACTCTTTTTTGAAAGTTCCTTCAATAAGGAGAGTTATTTTTGTATACCACTTTTGTGATATTATCATATTTAAAACCGAAAGATTATCACCTTTTGTAAGAGAAGGAAAGTCATCATTATTTAAAATAGAATCCGTTTTTATGGGACTAATCCTTGAAAAAATAATATCAATATTTTGATGAAGCATGATATTATCATGTTTAAGGTTTTTTACCTCTGTTTTTAGATTTTCAATCTCTTTTGCTAAATCTATTATGGAGGCAGAGTTACTCTTTGAATGTTTAAGAGCTAGAAGTCTATTAACTTCTTTCATGGAGTACTCTTGACTGTCTTTGAAATGATAAGAAGAAGAAGAAGGCTCAGAAGGAGGTTCTTCTAAATTATCAAGAATCTCAGCTCTTATCATAGGATCTTTGATCTGTTTTAAAAGTTTTAAAACATTATCATCTGATAAAACATTTATATTAATGTCTTGGAATTGAGAAGCAAGTTGATAAAAATCATCATTTTCATTTTCATTTTCATTTTATTTATGTTATTAACCTCAGGTTTTTTTTACAGGAAAGACCCGACGAACAAGCCTTACAATCAGGGGAAGAAGAATTTGAATCTTTATCTGATAAATCATCAGAAGGGGAGTCATAAAAATCACCAATTGAATTTAAACTTTCATGGTCTGAATCATAATCAGAAAGCAAAAAGATTTTTGATAAAGAATCTTTTGTCTTTTTATCAATATTAAGATTATTAATTTTTTTCTGAGTCCAGCAGTTTGACGCATAATGGCCTGTTTTTCCACACTTATGACAAGTTATGGAATTTAAGTCTTTTCTTTTAAAAGATTTAAAACCCTTTTTATAGCTAGGTTTCATATCTTTATTAAAGTGACTTTTTCTTTTAAAACCACCTTTTATTTTAAAATCCCCTTTAGACCTTTTAAAAGAAAGTTTTCTTTTCTCTTTATGAGGCATATCCATGCCAAATTGATCACAAAAATCACCTAACTAGCTTTTTTCAAGAGATTGATGGGTTTTTATTTGCTTTTTTAAAGCAAGCTCATTACAAAGAGATAAACCCTCTTTAATGCAAGTATTTATTAGCATACCATAAGTAAAAGCATCATAATCTATGACAAGATTTTCACTTCTAATTGTTGTCTTAATTTTTTCAGCAAAAAGACTAGGCAAGCCATCTATAAACTTGGCTTTCCAAAAATTATTATTACAATCAGGAAGCTCAAAAATTCGAGAGAGAAAGGTGTCTTTATACCAACGAAATTGGGTTAAAGACTTGCATCTGAGATTCATAAGAAGAGTTCTTATATTTTCATCATTGTTAGAAAATCTTCCAGTAAAGTGCTCTATAAGAGTCATGATTAGAGGATAAACAACATTTTCAGTTATATTACTACTATTTGGCTCAGTTTTCACAGAACTATAAATTTCCTCCTTTTGGTCAGGGGTCAGATAATTATCCCACCAACCTTTTAACTGGCCAGTGAAACCTGCTATAAGCATCTTTGCAATGTTTTTATCTGTATTATTAGTGGTCTTACAAACAATGCAATACATCATCATTCTATGGGCCATATTGTAAATATGTTTATTAGTAAAACCATCTAGATTCCACTCATAAATACATTTACCATTATAACTATTAGTATAGGTGTACTCTTGTTCTTCAAGAAGAACATCTATAGGGGTAGGACGATGGTAATAATATTTATTAGTGGTAGGTTTATCAGCCCAAGTTACTTTATTTATAAAATCTTTTTCAGAATCTTCAATGATCTTTAAATCATTATTTAAAGTAGACACAGAGGATTTTGAAATAGAAAGATCTTTAAACTTTTTTTTTCTATGAGATTCTGAAGATCTGAGACAGAAGTTTTTAATTTAAATTTTTTTATTTCAGGAGGAGGTTGCATGGAGGGTGAAGCAAAAATTACTTCTTTCGAAGTTTTTTCCCCTTTTTCCTGAATTAAAGGTTTTTTTAAAACCTCTCTGATCTCCTTTTTTAGAGAATTGAATTCTTCTTTTAAAGAAGTAAACTCTTCTCCTAAAATAATAAGATAAAGGTTTGTATAGTTTTGTTTTTCTAAAAGCTCATTTATATGTTCTATAGTAACATTTAACACCTTTTGGCTGATGGCTTTAGAAAAAGCAGAATAGTTTATAGAAATACCTTTTTTTTGTATAACAGGCAATTTGGGGAGGATAAGGAGAAGTATGAGTTTCATTACTTCCATCAATTATAAATTCTCTTTCAAAAACATCGATTTGGTATTTCAAGTAGTTGTTTATAAACCAAGGGACATAAGATAAAATCTTATTTTCTTTTTCACAAAATTTATAAAAATCATCCGCTAAATTTGATATTTCGTTTTGTTCAAAACTTTCGAAATACTAATCTTTAAAAGGAATCCAATTTACGTTAGTTCTAAAATCATTAGCAATGATTTGTCTGGCTGGAGAGCCCTTTGAGAAATCAATTTTGTCAATCATTTAAACAAAATTTATATCTGACATCGTGTCAGTTTCTCTAATATGGTGAACGTTTTCATTAACCACACCATTTCTTTTGACTCTTAATTCTTCTATTGGTTCTTGAGAATCTTGGGAATTATTTTCTTCTCTTATCTGAGAAGTAGAGGCTCTAGATGGGTTATAATCAACTATGTAATCTAGAGGCGATATATGGGATCTCATAGATCTGGATCCAGAAAGAGAACTACCAGGCGGATTGTTTCTCCTGTTATCATTGAAATTAATTTGAACAATTCCTTCATTTGTTTGAGTGATATTTTTAAATTCACTCTGAACTACATGATTTCTATAAATGTCCTGAGTTACAGTCCAGTTTTCTGGAAAGACAATCTCTTCCCATTTTATAGGTGTTCTAGTAGTTATGCTAGATCTGTTGAAATTAGTTTCTATTAAAACCGTTTCATTTTTATCCTTTTCTACCCTTTTGCACATAGGATTTAAAGTGTAAAGAGGTTTATAATAAATACGATAACAGATACATATGACCTCTGTTCCTGGAGTATAATTATAACCATTTGTTTTAACATTTAAAGTTAAAGCATCAAGTATATTTACATCTGATAAAGATAAGCATAAGTTAGGATAAACATCAAAGTAGACTGGACCATGGGCCAGGCTTGATTTGATTTTAATGACGAATTTTATATTTTATGTTCCATCGGTGATTATGTTTCAAGGAACTAAACAAGTTTTGTCGATTAACAAACCCTAACAATTAACACTTAGACATCAAACCTTAACGATTAACAATTAGGCATTAAACAAATAATTAAACAAGTTTGTTAATTAACAATCCCTATCAATTAACAGAAAAATAAATCGATTTTCAACGAAGCCTAACTTAATAAACAACGAAATAAGTCTTATTAATTAACCATCCTATATAATAATTAATAATAAACATATCATAAGGATCATAATCAAAGAAAACATCAAAACACAAGGACCAAATCCACAATTCACTCAATACATAAAAGACTTGGTAAACCATACATATGATGAAAACAAATGATAAATGCATGAGTTGCTTGACACACCCCGTACGTCCATACTCAAGATTAACTTTTTGTTGTTTACTTTATTGGAAATTATGTTATCTTATTTTGACTAAATGGCATTATTAATTTTTCACGTTAACTTTTTTTTATATATATATAAGTTTGAGGATTTATGAGTGGAATCTAGATGGTATCAGAGGGTCTCTTAAATTCTACAAATTGTGTAAAAATCACCCATTTTTCTCCTGCCACAAAATCCGAAGTTTATAACTTCTCAAAATTCATTATAAAGAAAATTATTTCTTTTGAAGAATGGGGAATATCTCCATTAACCGAGAGGGAATGGTACTCTCCCCACCATAAATGCAATTTTAAATTCAATTACTGGGATTATATTTCCAGTTTTGAAAAGGTTCTTATTTATGAAAATGAAAATAAGAAACACACTTGGTTTCTCAAAATTTGTGATAAATGTTTTCACTCTCCAGTTCCAAATTGGTTTTTTACTTGGTGGAGAAATTTTGGCACCACCGGAGAAATTCTCCCTGATAATTTAAATCTATGTTTAAAACAATGGGTGTCATATTCCCCAAAAGTTTATAACAACAAATCTCAATACATTATTGAGGGACATAACACATGCTGGTTCTTTATGGAATTCAGTATCCCTTGGATATGGAAATGGAAGCCTATTTTTGGTTATACCGAAATCATGGCCCCTTGCTTGAAAAGACAAGGTCTTACCAGGTATTGGGATAAATTATCCCGTAATGATCCTGAAACAAAAAAGCCTTATGGTGAGGAGATGGTGTTAAACATCATCAAGAAGGTGGCACTTTATAAACAACAATATGAAGAAAAGCAAGGACAAGAAGACATGGATGAAATCAGTCTTTTCAAAAGAATGTCTCAGAGATATTCAGAGACACATTCCAAAAAAGAGATTATAGATCTTTATGTTTCCAAGATGAAGGAAGACTTATTAAAAAACATAGGTCCAGATTCAAGATCAGATGCTTCGATGTCATCTGAACAAATGACGCAAGATGCACAAGACCCAAACGATGATATTGGGATTTTCTCTCTAGATGATGATCTAGACACTTTTATTGTCTCGATGACAGATAAATCAAAAGAGATGAAATAATCAACTATTTAAAACTCTTCAATCTCTGTCGACATAATATGGCCGACACCTTTTACTATTCATGAATAGTTTAGTGGAATCTCCACTATTTGCTTTTAAAAAGTCTTTTGTTTTACTTCCTTTTTCTCCCTATTTAAGAGGGACTTCTCCCTCAGTATTAGGTACCAGTTTCTTACATTCTCTCTAGTTTTACTACTTTCCTTTCCAGTTTGTAATATTAAGCATTTCAATAAACAAAAAGCTTGTGGATACTGAAGGGCCTTCTTTGTAAGTTATTTCATTAGAGTCTTTAATAGCTTTATTTATTATTTGTTAGCCATGATTGGCTAAATTAAGATTTTATGTTAGAACATACTTGTTATGTTTACATTTACAGATTACCATGGATAATATAATTTCTAATTCATAACTCTGTAAACTAAGTCTTGGGTCGAGTGCCAACTTCATTGTTAATTTCCACCCTATCCAGGCCAGTAGAGCCGTTTTATTGGGTTTCTCTGTTAACATTTATGAAGGTGTTAAATGGTGGCCAAATGACTTATGTTTAATTGGACCCAAGCCCGTTGTGGTTGTTTTGTTTGTCGGATTTAGTTTTGGCCCGTTTGACCCGTGGTTGTATGTTTTATTTTATTTCAGAAATTAAAATGTATAATTATGTGGGTTATGTATTTTTATACGATCCGCGTATCGTTTTCTTTTAAATTGTAATGTAATAGTTAGGTTATACGTTTTAGCCTAGTATAGCATTAAATTTATTTTGAAGACCGAAGGAATCGAACACGGAGTCCCGGAGTCCACCTCGGTTGGCGGAGCTAGTGGGAGCTTGACCGGGGTTTTCTGTGTGGGCTCACGGAAACCCCATTAGTGGGCCATACCGAATCCGTTTGGTTGCTTTGTGTGGTTGATTGTGTTTGAGCTTTATTTTACACTTTATTTATTTGATTTATAATTATATGCTATAATTGGTGCAAATATTTTATAAAAGGAAAATTGAAACACAATCGTATTTTAATCGATAATTTGTAAACGTTTTTGCAATATGTATGATAAGTTCTCAAACTCAATCCGATTATCCGAAATTTTATTTTGAAAAGATTTTATTAATTATAGAAAAGGTACCGACTCAAAAATGGTTTTAAAACGATTTTAAAACATTGATTTTGAACAAGTTCAGTAAAACCCTTAAAAATTAAAAATGTGAGTTCTTCACCACCTATTTAAAACACTTACCAAACATATAATTATCCGATTTCGGTATGATCTTTGGCCAAGCCAGGTTGGATAATTATAGTGTAAGGTAAGGAGTCGAATCACGAGATCACGGTACGTTGTGTATTGCCTTCCTATTGTGATAGGCGTGACCCGGACGCCCGATTTCTGAGTTGTTATTGGAAATAGAAGTTGTGAGGTTTTAGTATGGTTGAACTCACTTAAGGTATTTATGCATTGTGTATTGCTCATGCAATAAATAGCCTTAAGGTGAAGAAATAAGGTTAAACATGTGTTTAATTTTTTTTAAGGATCTCACGAAGGTCTAAGAGTTGTGATGGTCACAATTGGAAGTTGCCTACCTAAATAACTATTTTTCACCATTTGCGAATTAACCAATCATGAGAAATAGTGAAATATGAATCTAAGCTCAAATTTTGAATTTTAAGAGGGTTATTCAAACTTTGGGAATTAATACTGAAATGAACTTTATTTTCCGTAGATGTCGACTAATTAAGATAACACTAACTTTAACCTCAGCCAGTCCACACTCAAATCCATTTTGGAAAAGGAGAAACACAATCGTGAGAACTTCCTGGAATGGCTTCGATTCCTAAGGGTCATCCTTAGGCAAGTTCCACGAACTCATGACTCCCCCTCCATCCACATCAGACAGAATCGCGTTTGAGAGTATTTGAGTTACTCATCATAAGTACCATCGAGAATCTCTAAGCTTTTCATATCTGATGACGGCCTCGATGACTCCTGAATCTTTGAAAGAGATAGAAATCGATTTTATTCTCTACTACCTATCGAAGTTATATGAAAAGAACGACTTGGACGAATCCTTCATTAAGATGCATTCAATGCTTAAGTCTGTTGAAAGAGGGATTACCGCCAAGATGGAGGAACACAAGTCTGTCTTGATGATCAGTGCCAAGGGAGGGGTGACCAAGAAAAGCAGTGTGACTAGGAAAAGAAAGGCGAAAGTTGGTAGTTCCAGCAAAGCAAAAAGGAATGAGGGAAAGATTCCCCTAGATGATGCCTGCTCTGAAACAGGGCATTGTAAAGGAAATTATCTAGTTCTAAAGGCAAAGAAGGGAAAGGCTCAGGGAGCCAGACCTTCAGGTATGTTTACCATCGAATTATTCACTTCTGATTATGATTCCTGGGTATTGGATACCGGATGTGGGACTCATATATGTTCCTTTTTGCAAGGACTAAGAAGTCAGAGGCATCTAAGGCCGAGCCAGTTGGAGCTCAAGATGGACAATGGGACAAGAATGGATGTTGTGTCTTAGGGTGATTATGATATGATCCTTTCCAATGGCCTAGTTTTGAAACTTAATGATTTTCTTTACTTTCCAATATCGTTAGAAACATTATTTCAGTTGGACGCTTGAGACATGATGGTTTTACGTTTAAATTCCTTGACGATAATTCTATTTTCGCATGTTTGCATGGTATTTTATATTTTATTGCCAAACCTATTAATGGAATTTATGAAATAGATGTTCGTGGAAGTATCAATTATGAATCGATGTACAATGTGAATGCTAAAAGACTTAAAACCTGACTTAAGTCAAACATACTTGTGGCATTGTCGGCTTAACCATATAAATATGAAACACATTGCCAAGCTCCAAGTGGATAGGATCTTGGAATCAACCGATGATTCGTTTGATAAATGTAAATTTTGTTTTATTAGGCAAGATTATCAAAGCACCTTTTAAAGGAAAGCTCGAAAAGGCAAACGAGTTGTTGGGATGTGGGCCCTTCAACCCAGCTACAAGAAATTGTTGTTACTACTTCATTACACATATTGATGACTTAGTAGATATGGATATGTTTATCTAATGAAACACAAATCTAAAAGCTTTGAGATTTTCAAAGAGTTTCAAAATGAGGTAGAGAACCAACTTGACAAGAAGATAAATCCTTCGGTCTGACCGAGGTGGTGAATATTTGAGCCAAGAATTCACTGATCATCTTAGAGAGTGTGGGATAATTTCACAACTCATTCCCATCATAATGGTGTTTCTGAAATGAGAAACCGAACGTTGTTAGATATAGTTAGATCTATGATGAGTGATACCAAGTTGCCTAAGAGTTTATGGGGGTATGCTTTAGAGACTGCCGCTAGAAAATTAAACAATGTACCAACCAAGAAGGTCGACAAGACTCCATATGAGATGTGATCTGGGAAGGTCCCAAACCTATCCTATATGAAAGTCTAGGGTTGTGATGCTTGTGTTAAGCGAGAAGCTTCTAGGAAGATAGAGCCTAAATCTGAAAAGTGTATCTTTGTAGGATATCCCAAAGAGACAATTGGGTATTATTTATACAACCCTAGCGAAAACAAGGTGTTTGTCCCTCGCAAGGCTGTGCTTTTAGAAAATGATTTTCTAACTAAGCCTGAGACAGGAGATAGAGTGGAACTTGAAGAAATTCAAGAAACACCACAAGATACAAGGGTTGACACTGGCCCTCAACAAGATGTTGAACCTCAACAAAATGTTGAACCTCGACAAGACGTTGAGGATATCAATGAGAGATAAATGGTCCAAAGGTCGGGGAGGATTTGTCAAGAGCCAGATAGGTATCTGGGGTTCCTGATTGGCTGTGACGACATGGTTGATGATGAACCATTAACCTACCGACAGGCTATGTCAGGTGTAGAATCTAACAAATGGCATGATGCCATGAAAGTTGAGATACAATCCATGTCGGATAACCAGGTCTGGGATCTGGCAGAGGCACCCAAAGGCTGCGAAGTCGTTGGAAGCAAGTGGAATTTCAAGAAGAAGACCGACATGGATAACTTCGTGCACACTTTCAAGGCTAGATTGGTAGCAAAAGGTTTTACTCAAACACATGGTGTTGACTATGATGAAACCTTCTCTTCAGTAGCCATGATCAAATCCATTAGGATACTGCTTGCCATTGCTGCATATCATGACTATGAGATATGACAGATGGATGTTAAAACCTTGTTTCATAACGGAACATTGAGAAAGGACATGTACATGGTACAACCAGAAGATTTTGAGCGTCCCAAGCATCCTAATAAAGTGTACAAGTTACTAAGGTCCATTTACGGACTTAAGCAAGCATCTCGAAGTTAGAATCTTCGATTTGATGAGAAAATCAAAGAATTTGGATTCATAAAAAATGAAGATGAACCTTGTGCATACAAGAAAGCCAGTCGGAGCATTGTTGTCTTCTTAGTTCTATATGTCGATGACATTCTAATCATCGGGAACAACGCTACAAGGAGTAAAATCCTGGCTAGGGAAATGTTTCGCGATGAAAGACTTGGGAGAGGCCATCAATATCCTTGGAATAAAGATATATAGGGATAGATCTAAGCGCTTAATTGGATTGAGCCAAAGTACATACATTGACAAGGTCTTGAAGCTTCAAAATGGAGAGTTCTACGAGAGAAAACTTGCCAATGGTACATGGTATACAATTGAGTAAGTCTCAATGTCCTTCCACGAAGGAAGATATGGATTGCATGAAGGGTGTTCCTTATGCTTCAAGAATTGGATCCATAATGTATGCCATGATATGTACTAGACCTGACGTATCTTGTGCTTTAAGAATGACTAGTAGATACCAGTCAAACCTGGGTAAAGCTCACTGGATAGCAGTAAAGAATATCCTCAAGTACATGAGAAGGACTAAGGATATGTTCCTGCTATACGGAGGTACGAAAGGAGATATGTGCATTCGAGGATACTCAGATGCTAGCTTTGAAACCGATCGTGATGACTTCAGGTCACAATCAGGTTTTGTGTTTACACTGAATGGTGGTGTCGTAAGTTGAAAGAGTTTTAAGAAAAGTACGATTGTAGATTCGACTATAGAATCAGAATACATGGCTGCTTTAGACACCAGGAAGAAGGCCGTGTGGATGAAGAAATTCATCGCAGACCTTGGAGTGGTTTCTAGTATAAATGGACTCGTTGAGATTTACTGCGGCAACGAGGGTCCCATAGCTCAAGCAAAGGAACCAAGGTCTCATCAGTGGTCCAAGCACATTCTAAGAAAATATCCATCATTCGAGAGATGATCAATCGAGAGGATGTGAAGGTTTGCAAAGTTCGATCGGAAGATAATCCGGCAGATCCTTTCATTAAACCTATGACTCAGAGCAAGCATGATGTTCACACTAGCTCTATAGGTTTAAGATTCCTAAGTGTTTGAATTGATCTGTAGATTCATTATACTTTTGGAACATTAAGCAATGAAATTCTATCTATTCTATGCATACTGGGTATGAGTCATTACACTAATTTCGTTGTGTTCTATATTAACATGTTTAAATTAATAATATGAGATTATTTAAAATGATCCATGGTCGATTGTTATTGGGGGACTGGTAACAAACTAAGTTCATTGTGAAGTCTGGTTATGGTCAAGTTGGGCCAGCACGGGGTGCAACCAAAGTCACTTGTACTTGTAGGTTCAAGTGTTGGATAGACCCGCCTTCAAGATTACTTCATAAATCGGCGTCGTAAAGTAAGTCTTGAAATGATAAGTTATCCATTTATCCTTTGACCTGAGGTGTATATTGGGATCTCAAGCACAAGGAGTGTTGTGCCTTGATATATGCTTAACGTTACCTTTCACCTGGTGATTATATGGGTTATGTTAGGTACGATGTGAATTGTGTGAGATTCGTATACATGCAATATGGAATTTGCTCCTCCCTTGATGAGAGAGAAATATTTGGGCCCCTCGATGATATAAATTGAGAATTATGTGGGCACACACAAGTATATTGGTTGAACTATTAGTACTTGATTACTCAACTCATATCGGAATCGAGAAATACAATTATTAAACAACCAAGAACGAGTCTCATCTATGCCTTGAGTTCAATATGAGATATCGTGTAACAAAGGGATAAGGAATATTCTGATCATATTATTGATGACATCAATAAAAGCTAAGGAAACACATATTCATTTGACTTTGGGGCGGTGGCGAGTTGCTAGACACATAACCACTGTCTGTGTTTTATGTGCAGTGTGCATGTGGGAGACTGTAGGTTTTTCTATGCTCACGTCACATGAAACACTGCTGACGTCAAGTGAATCTACGAGGGTCACACGCATAAAGTATGTATGTCTCAAATAGACTACAATGGTCGTGAACCAAAATAAATTACATGTTGTAAAGGTGGATAATTATTATTCTAGTAGAGTAATAATTAAAAGCGGTGTGTATATATATAGTTATGTTAATTATATAACGTACTTAACGTGGTTGATTAATTATTATGTTATTAATTAGGCCCAAAAATCCAATATTGAGAAGCATAGATTTGCTTAGGCTCCAAATAATTAATCAACTATTAAGCTAATAATTGATTTAACTAATAAGTCCTTAAGGCTCATAGACTAATCCTAGTTAATCAAGGGTCCGGTCCATAAAAGGAATGGGAGTATATAAACCTAATATTGTTTAGGTTTAGGTCAAGCCAATCATAATAAAAAAAAACCTCTCCTTCCTCTCCTCTCCTTGGTGCTCCGATTTCACACACACAATCGATTTTTGTGTGTGTCGTTTTGGTTTATAAGGGCTAGCAACCGTTCGGGATTGAAGCTACCACGTGTGGATACCGCTAGAGGAAACCTACGTTGGTTTCTCGTGCTTCGATCATCTTTCCGGTACATTCATTGAGGTAGTTTTCTAAACCCCATATGGATGTGTTTTTGTCCCTGTCTGCTTTAGTAACGGATCCGGGCTAGTGGGTTTCATGGTCTGTTTTATATTTATCCTTTTTGTTTGTTTTTGCTGCGATCCTGTTGAAACGCTTTAGTAGCTGTTGCCCAAAAAATATTTTTGTACTCAACACCATTAAACCTTTTATGGAAATTAGCATATACGTGTCTTGCACATTGCCTATGCTCTGCATATGGTGCCAAGTCTTTTACAATTTCAACAATGCCCCATTGCATAAAAAGAATGATAGTGTATAAACTTGTACATTGACATAAAGTTATTGTTAAAGCATACCTTATGTTGATCAGACATGATGGTGAGCCATGCTCCTTCGATAGCACCAATATCTTCCATTAATAGTTCAATGAACCACTTCCAATTCTATTTGTTTTCCACGTCTGCTACATCCCAAGCTACATAAACATTCAACATTGTAAGTGGTTAAGCAAATAATAAAAACACTCGACAGTAATATAACTAGCATAATTTAGATGTACATACCTATAGGGTAAATCTGATTATTTATGTCTCGACCAATAGCCGATATTAACTTTCCTTTGCACACACCTTTTAAAAAGCAACCGTCTAGTCTAATAACCTTCCTACATCCACTAATCCACCCATCTCTTAGTGCTTTGAAACATACATAAAATCTCCTAAGTTCATTACTTCCATATGCCCTTAAATTTACGTCCATCTTAACTGTAGATCCTGGATTAGCCCTCTTGATTTCATGTCCATAATCCCAAAGCTTTCCATAGTGTTATGTCAAAGAACCTTTCAATTTCAAGAAGTGCCCTAGACTTGGCCTGGATGCATTGGCCCTTGCTAACTTTGATCATAAACTTCTTTAAAATATCATCTTGCATGTCTTTAATTTTTATGAACGGCCTTTCGATGAGTTCCCTGACATAACGCTTTGCAATCCAATTTGGTGTCACTAGGGATCTAAAACTATAGTCTCTACTACATATGTGCATACAATTGATGTTTTTAATCTGAAATGGCTTTTCTTCTTGCATCCAAGATGCCCATAATCTAAAAGGACATGTGCGCTCTTTCCGACCTTTTCAACATGTAACAAGAAATCTATATGAATCATTTTTAACATACTCTAGTTGGTAGCCATTTGCCACCGCATAGTTTGTCAAACAATCCTTTAGTTGACCAGGATTCTTATATCTCTCACCAAGTCTGGGCTTCATCAACTTCCATGGAATATTAGGATCATGTATCGGATATTGGACACCTTTTTGTATAGCCTGATCTACAACATCATCATCCTCTTCATCCATATTGAGCTCAACATTGTCAATCGTCCTTACGGTACAAAGCTTATTTAAAAAGTGATCATCAACTTTTTTGTTTAAGTTGGTAACATCATCCTCATCTCAATGTCCAAGGATAAAGAATCTGAGATACATTCACTTGAACAATCGCTTATACCATAAGTAGTATCATCACTTGCATCATCACTACAATCAAATGGCATTCTGTAAATAAGAATAAGATGACCTCATCACGATTCATAACACTCTTGAACACAAAAATGTCACATACATACATACATAAAGTAGTCACATACCAAGAACCCACAAACACAAAATGTCACATGCATACATACATACATAAAGTAGCTTTACATACATATGTAACATACCAGTATACCATGTAAAGCTAATGTTGTTAAACCCACATTGTAAACATTGTTGAACACAAAATGTCACTTACATACATACGTAAAGTAGTCACATACCAAGAACCTACATATATACATAAATAAAGTAGCTTTACATACATATGTAAAGCATACCGATATACCATGTAAAGCTATTGTTGTTAAACCCACCATGTAAAGCTACTATTGTTAAACCACCATGTAAAGATACCGTTGTTAAACCCACCATGAAAAACATACAATGTAAAGCCTATGTCTATAAACATGACGCTCACGTAATCAAAAAAGCAGAAACATGTTAGCTTCTTCTTACTATCAAGTAAGTAGAACCTGTACACATACATGTAATCAAATGAACCTAGTGTTCTAACAAAAAAACAAACGAATTTGCTTTTCTAAGAAAAATCAAACGAACCTGCTGTTATAAAAAAATCAAACGAACCTGTTGTTCTAAAAATATCAAACGAACCTGCTGTTCTAAAAAATTAAACTTACCTGCAGAAACAATGACCTACGGCGACATGGACTGGTGGTGTACGGCGGTGGGAACTGGTGGTGTATGACGGTGCCAACGTGGAGTGGAGGTGTACGGCGGTGGCGTCATGGCGATGGGGCCTTGTGGTTGTACGGTGGGTCAGGCGTGACGCGAAGGTGGGGAAGCGCCGATGGGGTTCTTTGTTAGATGAAACGACATCCAAATCCAATTATGATTTGGTTAGGTTTTTTTAATATATATTTTACCTGCTATATAAGTTGCAGGTTACAATTTTAAATTGATAAGGAATTATTTGATATGTTTGAAAAATCTAAGGATTAATTTGATAGGTTTTTAAAAGTCTGATGACTTATTTGTTCCAAAAATTTGTCACTTAACCCTTCAAAAGAGGAAAGTACATTGGTTTTTTTTTACTTTTTCCATATAATAAACAAACTATAGGTATTAAATCATAAGTTTTGTCATACTCTAGGGACCAAAAGTGTGGCTTGATACCTTTCAAACTTTGTTTTCTTTTGCATTAAAACTTTACATAAAATTAGATGTTTTTAAAAAGTCGTCCGAGTTTTGATTTTTGTTTTGCGGTTAGCTGTAATGGCCACGGTGGTGGCATCTGTGTGTTTTGGAATTATAAATTGCAATGTTCCATTTTATTGTATTCGCATAATCATATTGACTTAGAGATTGATGATCATACCAACGGGAAGTGGAGAATTACCGGTTTTTACGGCTATCTCGAACGCTCCCGACGCCGTGATTCTTGGAATCTTCTACGCTCCCTTGCGGATCGTTCCAACTGCCCTTGGGTGGTTATAAGAGACTTTAATGACCTCCTCTCCCAAAACGAAAAAAGAGGTCTTAATGAGCACCCTGGTGCATCCAAGGGTTTAGAGAGGCATTATCTGATTTCCGGTTGATGGACTTGTCAACGCATGGCATCCCATATACTTGGTATAGACACAAAGTAAAGCCCAACGAAATTCTCGAAAGACTTGACCGAGCGGTTGGTACGTTGTCTTGGATTAATCTTTTCTCGGAGTACTGGGTAGAGAATCTAGTCTGCCCCATCTCTGATCACTCCCCTATTGTGCTTTACACTCATGTACGAGCCATCCCTCGTCTGTCCATTTATTCCGTTTTGAAAATAAATAGATGCAGGAACCTTCGTTCAACCAATTTTTTGTGGATAGCTGGAATAATTTGGACCAAACTGATGTCTTTACCAAACTCTCCAACCTAGCGAATATCCTCGGGAAATGGGGGAGGAAGTTGAACCACTCCTTTAAAAGAGAGGTTAAAGAAGCTTACTCGAAATTGGAGTTACTCCGCAAAAGTCCCTACCTGATTTCCAATGCAGCATTTGATGAAGAGAGACACCGACTCTTATATATTATTCTTAAAGAGGAGGAATATTGGCGACAACGTGCCAAGGTCTTTTGGCTTAATGAGGGAGACCGAAACACCAAATTCTTTCATGCGTATGCTAATGGGCGTCATAAGACGAACCGAATCTTCAAAATCAAAGACGAAAACGGGACTTGGGTTGAGGACACTAACGGTCTCCATAATATTACTACCTAGTACTTTTCATGTCTCTTTTTTGCTAGCTCAGGCACGCTGGACCTGAAACACCCAAAAACCACGACAAATTTAAACCTTAAATTTGTTCAGAGTTAACCACAATTTCGTCCAAACTTTTATATATAAATGGAGAATTAGCTATAAAGGTTCACATATACAATTTGAATTATCAAAACAACCTACTAATCTAATCCTTAAGACTAAGATCAGATTATATTGGTTGTCTAGGCCATTCATCAAAAACATCCTCGTATATGCTAACTTCTCCATTTCGTCACCAAAATTTGAATTTCTGATACCAATCGTTACTCTTCCCTTTACTACTTCCCCGAGCTCGTACCTGGTAAAAAAAATTAATTTGAAAAGATTAGGCTTACGCCTAGTGAGAACATCCACTTTTCAAATTAAAACCTTATAAGCTTTGAAAACCAAAATTGTAAGCAAAGCGTATAAACAAACCTGGTTGTCATCTTTCTTACCCTACATACATAACATCTTTCGATGACGGGAAAATACCCGAATCCATGAATATGACAAACATTACGTAAGTCATAATATCAAGTTCAAGAGCCTACTACGAATCACCACGGATTCTAGATCATTGCTCATATCCAAGAAATTATAATTAACTCATGCCTATTTCTTGGAGTGGAAGTAAAGATTACAATTAACTTATGCCTATATCTTATCTTCTATAGAAATCAGGAATTACGATTAAGCCACGCCTATTCCAAGATTTCACGTCACAGTACGAAATGGGAATAGCAATCATCCCTTGCCCATTCCACATTTCTAAACATAATGGCAATAGCAATTATGCCTTGCTCATTCCACATTAATCAAATATAATGGGAATAGCAATTATCCCTTGCTCATTCCACATTAATCAAATATAATGCTAGTGTCTATGGATCCATTACACTTCCTAGCATACGTGCATGGTATCAAACCAATTTATACATCAAATCATAACATACTAAAATCAAATTATAAGTATGTTCATGCTGCTAGGATTGAATTTCGATTAATTAATCATCGCCTGCCAAAAATTACCAAAACTCTTAGTTACCGAAAACTCAGAAGTATCCGGGACATCAGAGCTTACCGGACATCAGAAGTATCCAGAACATCAGAAGTATCCGGATAACAATACTATCCGGTCAATTTGTCCGGAACTCATACCCGGAAACCATTAGAATCCGGGAACACATACAATCCGGATGGTGTCCGGAAACTAAAGTAATCCGGATACCATCCGCAAAAACTAGTTATCATGAAAATCAAGTGTTTACCGGATGATTCCACCCTTAACACTTTACCAGACACCACTGAAATAAAAATTACCGGACACCCAAGACTTACCCGGATACTTGCGACCTGCACACATGGTTCTAAAAGGCACGCCATGGCGCGATATGGCGTGAGACGCATCTCCGCCGTTACGATATGGGCCATAACGTTTCTGTAAGGCATGGCTCACGATATGGCGGCTCAAGGCGCGATATGGCGCGCCATAGCGTCAGTTTTTTGTAAAGCGTCGCTTGTATTTTTTACAATTTGTACTTTTTTTAAAACTTAAATTGTTAAGGGTTAAAAGTAAAAGGGTAAAAACTAAAAAGTTAAAACTTAAATTTGTTGACTTATTTAGAATTGAGGTTCAATCAATGTTTTTCTAATTGAAATCACGATTACACAATTAGGCGATTACACGAGCAGCGACAGATCATCTCTTCGGGCGATTACACGATCACACACACACACACACACACACACACACACACACACACACACACATATATATATATATATATATATATATTAAATTGTTGGATATAATTGTATTCATTGAATAAAAACATAAAACATCTATTTATACATATATAATAATATATAAGATATATTAATTTGCCGTCTTAGTTCACGCCTTAAAAAACGTCGCGTCCTCGCCGTATCTTGTAAGGCTTGAGGCTTGACCTCGCCTTACGCCTTATTGAACCTTTCCTGCACACCAAATTTTTAACCCAGATCGATAACTGTTTCATCCATCTTATTATGCAACTAACCGTTCATTCCCAATACACTTAACAACATCAATTTACTGTTTAATTTGATAAAAGACATCGATTTAAAGTAAAAGATGAACTCACCTTCAAATGAGATCAATCCAATTTCTGCAATTCCACTTGACCCAGTAACTCGAACTCAGACATGATTAACTAAATTGATTAGAAATATATGTTTACAATCGATGTAAACTTGATTACAAACAATCCAGACTTGAGAATTGAAGATGAAGGCTACATAAACATACTTAACGAAAAGAAAGAATCCGATTTCTTGATTCTGCCTTCAAACCGACTTCTAGGAAGCAATTTGAGATAAATCTCAAATTGTAGCCGACTCATCTTAATATACTTCAGATTTTCTCAAAACCAAATTGACCCACAACTTAAGACAATTTACAATTTCAACCCTTCACTTTCAAAATTAACATAATGATTATATTAATCTCATATAATATTTAAACGTTCCTTATACAAATTAAGGAAATTCCGAGGTGTTACAAATCTCCCCAACTTGAAAAAGATTTCTTCCTCGAAATCGAAACTCTACAAACAAGTAAGGATATCTATTCTTCATGTCTTCTTCAACTTCACATGTCACATTAGCACCTCTATGGTGCTTCCATTGTACTTTAATCATAACCACTTCCTTATGTCGTAGCTTCTTTGTCGTTCTTTCTAATATTGCTTCAGGTTCCTCAATACAACGACTTTTCTCATCCACTTTTATTTCCGAAAGTGGTATAACATTTTCTTCCTCGGCTAAACATATCCGAAGATAACAGACATGGAAGGTATTATGGATCCTTCCAATTCCGGTGGAAGATCCAACTGATACGCTTGAAGCCCTACTCGCTTGGTTATTGTGAAAGGTCTAAGAAAACGAGGACTTAACTTTCCACGCTTTCCAAACCTTATAATACATTTCCACAATCGTGATACCTTTAGCATCACCCGCTCCCCAACTTGAAACTCTTTTGGTCTTCTTTTTGGATCGGCGTAACTCTTTTGTCGATCTTGAGCCACCTTCATATGTTTCCGAATCTCTTTCACTTTATCGGCTATTTATTGTACAATTTCGGGACCAGCAAATTGCTTCTCTCCAGCTTCCAACCAACATACTAGAGTTCTACATTTTCGTCCATATAAGGCTTCAAAAGGCGCTCTTCCAATACTGGAATGATAACTATTGTTGTATGCAAATTCCACTAAGGGTAAATGCGTATCCCAGTTACCTCCAAAATCAATCACACAAGACCTGAGCATGTCTTCCAAAGTCTGAATGGTTCTTTCACTTTGCCCGTCCATTTGCGGATGATATGCAGTGCTCAAATTCACTCTTGTACCCAGTTCTTCTTGTAGTGACTGCCAAAATCTTGAAGTAAAACGGCTGTCACGATCAGAAACTATAGACACGGGTATACCATGTCTTGACACCACTTCATTAATATATAGCTTGGCTAGCTTATCTATTGGTGAAGCTTCTTTCATTGCCAAGAAATGAGCACTCTTGGTTAAACGATCCACGATTACCCAGATAGTATTGTTACCTTTCAACGTCCTTGGTAACTTAGTCACAAAGTCCATGGTAATTTTATCCCATTTCCATTCAGGAATCTCCAAAAAATTGTAGACTCCTATAAGGTCGTTGATGTTCAGCCTTCACTAACGAACACGTCACACACTGTTGGTGCAAGTGTACCCAGCTTTTAATATTGTGATATATTTTTTGGTACACATAAAATCACATCTCCATATTTATTTTGATGATTACAAAACACACCGCATTCTTTGTTATCTAATATTTTATCTGAGTGTGCAGCTATTTTAAATGATCTCGATAAATTTATCTGAAGAATCCAAGTCTGAAGATTTACGTCGTTTTAATTTTAAAATGATAAACACCCTAAAATAATATACCACTTGGATATTTCTAAAACCTAATATATTTTTAAAATATACAAAAACCCTTTGGAAGTCAAATGCTATCTAGCTCCATCTCCTGCTTCCCAACACAACTAGCTGTCAACAACAAATTGTGAAGATTTATTCTATAAGCCATAGCCTTTGTTGTGAGCTTCCTATTGGTTGAAAGTTTTCCATAGCATTCCCATTTCTCCTATAAATAACATGCAGGGACGTGATACTTTTTACAAAAAAAAATTCACCAATTCACAACAATTAATCCCAGCATTTGATCAATACTCTGCTGCCTCTTTTCTCTCTTAATCACTTATTAAAATTTATAAAATATTTTTTGAGCAAGAAATCTTGAGTTGATAGCAGATTAAAATCTCTCGATTAGTTGAATCAGCAACACAACTCAAGTGATCAAACTCTCTAAAAATATCCAAGTGATAAACATTATACAAGAGTGATTATCAATATTAAAATTATACACCTCTTGTAAGTGTTTGAATAGAGTGAGTGATCCATAGAAATCTCATCAACTGAAGTAGAGATATCCGTGATTATTTTTTGTATTAAGGTTTGTGTTCTACCGTAAAGAACACGTTCTTATTGGATCTCCGAGAAGTGTTTTCTCGAGGTGGACTAGCCAACCACGTGATTGGTGAACCACTTTAAAATATCGGTGTCAAGTATTCTCTTTCCTTTATCTCTTTATTTTTACCGCTGTGCATTTAATTATATCTGTTTATATAATTGTTGTATATTTATTCTTTTATACTCTGTTGTATTTGTACTGTCTTTTATACCGTATTTATTTATAAAAAGAATTTTTGAAAGTAAAAGATTTTAAATACAACCTTACCCCCCCTAGGTTGTCTAACAATTGGTATCAGAGCAGGGCTTTCAAAATTTTCTGCTTAAATATTTTTTAATGGCTCAACAAACTAATATTATGTTTTCAAAACCTCCTATGATAGATACTGAAAAGTTTGGCATTTGGGCCGAACTATTTGAATGTCACGTTCGTGGCAAAAATCAAAGAATTTGGGATATTATAGAAAATGGGAATTTTAATCCTACTATTGTAAAAGATGATATTATTGTTGATAAACCTTTAAAAGAATGGACTTCCGCTGAAGAATCTCATGTCTGTTTAAATTTTGAAGCTAAGAATATATTATATGCTGCTTTAACTACTGATGAAATTGAAAGAGTGTATACATATAAAACTGCTAATCAAATCTGGGAAAGTTTAAACAACACTCATCGTGGAAACACACAAGTTAAAAGTTCTAAAATAAACATTTTAGTTCATGATTATGAATTATTTGAAATGTCAAAAGATGAGTCAATCGACTCAATGTTTAAACGTTTTAACCTCATTATGACTACTTTGAAAGGATTAGGTCGCACTTATCCTAATGAAGATTACGTAAGGAAAATCCTCCGAGCACTTCCTTCGGAGTGGATGGCAAAGATTACATCATTAGAAGACTCCCGTGATCTCTCCCTAATGAAGCTCGACGATCTCGTCGGCAATCTTAAAGTACACGAAATTGCACTTAAAAGAAACAAAGATCGGGAGCAAGTCAAAAAGAAGTCGATCGCTCTTAATGTCTCAACTCCGAATGACAAAAAGAAAAAGGAGGAAGCTAGCACTTCAATAGATCAATCCGATAAACTCAACGAAGTCGCTATGTTGGTAAGAAACTTCTCTAAATTTTTTACTAACAATAAATTTTCTAAAAATAGCAGATTTCAAAGAAACGGTAACTACCGTCGTGGCGGTGAAAACCGGAGTCGCAACTTCCATAAAAGAGAAGATAAAGTGAAGAAAAATGACGACTCAAGTGACGACGAAAAAGCCAAACCAAAGAGAGGTTATTGTTACTCATGTGGTGATAAAGACCACTATGCCAACGAATGTCCTAAAAAGAACAAATTTCAAAATAAAAAGGATAAAGCCTTCGTTGGAGGCTCGTGGAGTGGAAGCGAAGAAGAAGACGAATATCAAGCTATTTGTCTTATGGCCGAAAGCGACGACGAGGTAAAATCTTGTTACTCAGATTACGCTAGTGATTATGAAAATGAAGATGAAAATAATCTTGACGAATTATATGAATCATTCCATGACATGGCCGCTCTTGCAAATAGGTATCAAGATGAAATCTCAAAATTAAAAGAAACCGTATCTGCATGTGAAAAGAAAATTAATGACGGTAAACAAAAATCTGCAAATGATATGGATATAATTGCTAAATTAGAAACTAAATTAGGTGAAAAGGATTTTTGTAAATCTTGTGATATTCTAAATAAAAAAATTGCATGTTTAAATAAAAAGACACATGAAGATATTATATGTACAAAATGTGATATTCTTAAAAATGAAAATGCATGTTTAAAAGCTAAATGCGATTCATATGAAAAAGACAATCTATTAGCTAAAGCATTTCAAAGTAGTAATGAAAAAGTTCTTAACATGCTAAATATGTCTAACCGTATAAAATGTAGAAAATGTATTGGTTCCGATGCTTGCAAAGAAAAATGTTCTTGTATGCCAATTAAAAGATATTTTGAATCACCTAAAGTAAATACAAGAAATCGATATGTGCAAAAACCTCCGTATGTACCTAAAATGAATAATGTAAAATATATACCGAGAAAACCGTATGCTCGCATGTACCATGATAAATATTCTAGACCGAAAAATAATGCGAATATAAATGCTTCTTTTTATGTGTATGATAAATACAATCGCAAAATTAAAATGGTAAATAAATGGATTCCAAAAGGAATGTTTAATAATGATAATCCCGGTGGTATGCGTTTATGGTTTTAAATATGTTACATATATATGCAGTTCTTTTTAATTCTATATATAATATATTTTCTTATATGTATTATATATAAATAATATACTTTTGTATGTACTTTTTGTTTATATATACATACATACGTACTACATATAAATATATATTTGTTTTGTTTAAATTTTTTATTGTTTATATATTAGGTTTGACTTTCTATTTACTTATATATATATACCTCATATATACGTATATCATACATATATTTATATATATTCTATTCAATTCTTTTGTCTTACTTATATATATATATAAAAGACTCTAAGGCCTTTATATATTTTTGTTGTTGTCATCTTGAAACTAATTAAGAAGGACCTACGAGAAATGGGGACCATAAAAGTTACATCCTTATTATTGTAGATAAACCTTGATATGGACTGGATTCTCGATAGTGGTTGCACACGTCACATGACCGGAAATAGCAATCTCTTTTCATCATATGAGTCATGTGATGGTGGACAGGTAATTTTTGGAGGAAATTCCAAACGAGAGATAATTGGGAGAGGTACAGTTTCTTGCAATAATGTTAAATTTCTTGATGTTAATCATGTTGATAATTTAAAATTTAACTTGCTAAGTGTTCGTCAACTTTGTAAAAATGGTATAATCGTTATCTTCGAAGAAGATTCTTGTAAAATCTTGAAAAATGGCAAAGTTCTTTTAACGGGTCTTGTAAAAGGAAATTTATACATTTGTAAAACTCTTGTAAATAAAAATGTTTGTTTATCGTCCCTTTATGATAATTCTACTTTATGGCATAGACGTTTGGGTCACGCTAATCTTAGATTAATTCAAAACTTAAAAAATAAGGAGCTTGTGAGTGACCTTCCAAAATTAAAGTTTGATAATCATTTTTGTGATGCTTGTCGTGTCGGCAAACAACATCACGTTTCTCATAAATCAAAAAATGTGATTTCAACTCAAAGAGTTTTAGAACTTTTACATATGGATCTTTTTGGCCCTATGGCGATTCAAAGTTTTGGCGGAAATTTTTACACTTTGGTTATTGTGGATGATTATTCCCGTTATACTTGGACTTTATTTTTGAGACATAAAAATGAGGCTTTTGAAAAGTTTAAAATTTTGGGAAAACGAATTCAAAACCAACAAGGTTGTACGATTGTTTCCATACGTACGGACCATGGACGTGAATTCGATAATGATGTCCAATTTGGTGCCTTTTGTGATAAACATGGTATAACTCATAATTTTTCGGCTCCTCGAACACCTCAATCTAACGGGGTTGTTGAAAGGAAAAATAGAACGTTACAAGAAATGAGTAGAACCATGCTAAACGAACATCAAGTTCCCCAAAAGTTTTGGTGTGATGCCGTTGCCACCGCGACCTATGTGCTTAACCGTGTCCTAATTAGAAGTATCCTAAATAAGACACCCTATGAGCTTTACCGTGGTAGAAAACCTTCCTTAGCCCACCTAAAAGTTTTTGGATGTAAATGTTTCATTTTAAACACCAAATCCTATCTAACCAAATTCGATGCCAAAGCCTATGAGGGAGTGTTCCTAGGTTATTCTTGGAATAGCAAAGCCTATAGAATCCTAAATAAGGAGACCATGGTTGTAGAAGAATCCCTAAATGTTAGCTTTGACGAGAGTCCTCCCAAACCGAGTGCACCCTTAGCAAATGACAATATCCGTGAGGGAGAAGTCTTAGCCCAACAACTTAGTACCTTGGATTTAGGTACCCAACCTTCCACAAATAATATTGAATCTAGTGATGCCCCTCCGTGTTTTATTCCGCAAGGTGTAGATGATCCTAACCTTAGAACCGCTCGAGGCCATCCCGTAGATCAAATTATAGGTGACCTAAACCAAAGGACAACTAGATCACAAATCCATACCCATTGTGCTTTCCATGCCTTTATCTCAACCATAGAACCTAAAACCATAGATGAAGCTTTAGGAGATGAGGATTGGATAAGGGCCATGAAAGAAGAGTTAAACCAATTTTCTAGAAATGATGTGTGGGACTTAGTTCCTTGCCCTAGTAGTCAAACCATTATTGGCACAAGATGGGTCTTCCGTAACAAGGTAGACGAGAACGGTGGAGTCACACGAAACAAGGCACGTTTAGTTGCCAAGGGGTACAATCAACAAGAAGGTATAGATTATGATGAAACCTTTGCACCGGTTGCAAGGTTGGAGTCTATTCGAATGCTTCTCGCTTTTGCAAATGCTAAAGATTTTAAATTATTTCAAATGGATGTTAAAAGTGCTTTCTTAAATGGTATTATAAATGAGGAGGTATACGTTTCTCAACCTCCCGGTTTTGAAAATTTTGAAAATCCGACACATGTTTATAAATTGAAAAAGGCGCTTTATGGTTTAAAGCAAGCTCCGCGTGCGTGGTATGATAGATTAAAAACCTTTTTAATTGTAAGTGGTTATATTATGGGTAAAATAGATGATACTTTATTTGTGAAATATGATCAAAATGATATTGTAGTTGTGCAAGTATATGTTGATGATATTATTTTTGGTTCCACTAATGAAAAACTGTGTAATGAATTTTCTGCGAAAATGACAAGCGAGTTTGAAATGAGCATGATGGGAGAGTTAAAATACTTCTTAGGATTGCAAATCAAACAATGTGAAACTGGTATTTTTATTAGTCAATCTAAATATTGTAAAGATATGTTGAAAAAGTTTAACTTTGAAAATGTCAAACCCGTTGAAACTCCAATGACCACAAACTTACAATTATCTCGTGACGAGGAGGGAAACGATTTTAATGAAAAGATTTATCGTGGTATGATTGGTAGTTTATTATATTTAACTGCTAGTAGACCTGATATTATGTTTAGTGTATGTTTATGTGCTCGTTTTCAATCTTCACCTAAACAAACTCACTATGAAGCTGTCAAGCGTATTTTTCGATATTTACGAGGTACTACTAATCTTGGCTTATGGTATGCAAAGAAACCCGAGTTAGAAGTAACGTGTTTCACCGATTCCGATCTTGGTGGATCTATTGTTGACCGAAAAAGTACTAGTGGGGTATGTGCCTTTATAGGTCTCTCACTTGTATCTTGGTTCTCTAAGAAACAACAATCCGTAGCTTTGTCTACCACCGAAGCGGAATATGTAGCCGCCGCAAGAGCATGTGCTCAAGTCCTTTGGATGAAACACACACTTACCGATTTTGAGGTACACCTAACCAAAATTCCAATTATGTGTGATAAATCAAGTGCCATTAACTTAAGCAAAAATCCCGTGTTACATTCTCGTACCAAACATATTGAATTGAGACATCACTTTTTACGAGATAATGTTCAAAAAGGCCAAATCGTGCTTGAAAAGGTTGATTCGGAAGATAATTTGGCCGATATTTTTACTAAAGCTCTTAACAAAAAGGCTTTCTTTAAATTAAGACTTGGTTTAGGCATGCTTGAGTATAACCCTTGAGAAAATGCTAACTCTCAAATACTTCATATTTTGAGGGGGAGCATCTTTCAAGTGGGAGCATAGCGTCTTTCCTAACCCTTTTTGCTTTGACAAAAGGGGGAGAGAAACCGAGTATGCTCTCCTGTTTAGCGTTGTGTTTGTCATCATCAAAAAGGGGGAGATTGTTGGTGCAAGTGTACCCAGCTTTTAATATTGTCATATATTTTTTGGTACACATAAAATCACATCTCCATATTTATTTTGATGATTACAAAACACACCGCATTCTTTGTTATCTAATATTTTATCTGAGTGTGCAGCTATTTTAAATGATCTCGATAAATTTATCTGAAGAATCCAAGTCTGAAGATTTACGTCGTTTTAATTTTAAAATGATAAACACCCTAAAATAATATACCACTTGGATATTTCTAAAACCTAATATATTTTTAAAATATACAAAAACCCTTTGGAAGTCAAATGCTATCTAGCTCCATCTCCTGCTTCCCAACACAACTAGCTGTCAACAACAAATTGTGAAGATTTATTCTATAAGCCATAGCCTTTGTTGTGAGCTTCCTATTGGTTGAAAGTTTTCCATAGCATTCCCATTTCTCCTATAAATAACATGCAGGGACGTGATACTTTTTACAAAAAAAAATTCACCAATTCACAACATTTAATCCCAGCATTTGATCAATACTCTGCTGCCTCTTTTCTCTCTTAATCACTTATTAAAATTTATAAAATATTTTTTGAGCAAGAAATCTTGAGTTGATAGCAGATTAAAATCTCTCGATTAGTTGAATCAGCAACACAACTCAAGTGATCAAACTCTCTAAAAATATCCAAGTGATAAACATTATACAAGAGTGATTATCAATATTAAAATTATACACCTCTTGTAAGTGTTTGAATAGAGTGAGTGATCCATAGAAATCTCATCAACTGAAGTAGAGATATCCGTGATTATTTTTTGTATTAAGGTTTGTGTTCTACCGTAAAGAACACGTTCTTATTGGATCTCCGAGAAGTGTTTTCTCGAGGTGGACTAGCCAACCACGTGATTGGTGAACCACTTTAAAATATCGGTGTCAAGTATTCTCTTTCCTTTATCTCTTTATTTTTACCGCTGTGCATTTAATTATATCTGTTTATATAATTGTTGTATATTTATTCTTTTATACTCTGTTGTATTTGTACTGTCTTTTATACCGTATTTATTTATAAAAAGAATTTTTGAAAGTAAAAGATTTTAAATACAACCTTACCCCCCCTAGGTTGTCTAACACACACTTCTCTACACATTGTGCCACATCTAACTTCATAGTTGGCCACCAATAGTGTAGCTTCGTATCTCTATACATCTTAGTACTACCAGGATGTATGGAATACTTGGATTTGTAGGCGTCTTCAAGAATTAATTCCCGGTTTCCTCCCACCTTTGGCACCCAAACGCGGCCTTGGAACAGTTTGACCCCGCGACCATCTTCAGTTAGTTGGAGACGTTGCTTAACCATGACTTCTTCTTTTATATTTTATTTTAATAGAGCTTCTGCTTGTGCCACTTTGATTCTTTCAATCAGACTGGACATCACATCAATCCTGGCGTTAGTCGTTTTCAAGCATCCACTATATTCCTTTCTACTTAAGGCATCAGCCACAACATTTGCTTTACCAGGATGGTAATGCAATTCACAATCATAATCCTTAAGTAGCTCTAACCAACGCCGTTGTCGCATATTCAACTCTTTCTGATCAAAGACATGCTTCAAGCTCTTATGATCAGTGAAAAGAGTGCATTTTGTTCCATATAGATAATGCCGCCACAATTTCAAATCAAAAACGACTGCTGCCAGTTCCAAATCATGGGTGGGGTAATTCTTTTCATGCTCCTTGAGTTGTTTTGATGCGTAAGCAATCACTTTGCCGCGTTGCATCAATACACACCCCAAACCTATCTTTGACGCATCACTATAAACGACTAAATCTTCCGTTCCTTCCGGTAGTGCAAGAATAGGAGCTTCACATAACTTCTTTCGTAAAGTTCTAAAGGCTGACTCTTGCTTTTCAGTCCATACAAACTTTACATTCTTCCGATTCAGAATGGTCAAGGCAGAAGCAATCTTTGAGAAATCTTTTATAAACCTCCGGTAATAACCTGCCAGACCCAAAAAACTCTGTATCTTTGATGCATTCTTTGGTGTTTCCCAGTTCGTCATTTCTTCTATCTTTGTTGGATCCACTTTGACCCCTTCGGAAGTAATCACATGACCAAGAAATTGTACCTCTTTTAACCAAAATTCACATTTTGAAAATTTGGCGTACAATTTCTCCTTTCTCAAAACATTTAAGACTTCACGAAGGTGACATTCGTGATCGGCCTCATTCTTTGAATAGACAAGTATGTCATCAATGAAGACGATGACTGACTTGTCTAGGAATGGTTGACACACCCTGTTCATCAAGTCCATGAACACAGCAGGAGCGTTTGTCAACCCAAAAGGCATCACCAGAAATTCATAATGCCCATGCCTCGTTCTAAACGCCATCTTGGGTATATCTTCATCTCTTACCCTTACCTGGTGATAACCTGACCTCAAATCACTCTTGGAGAAGCATCTTGCGCCTTGGAGTTGATCGAATAAATCATCAATCCTTGGAAGCGGATACTTATTTTTAATAGTCACCTTATTCAGCTTCTTGTAGTCAATGCACATTCTCATAGTACCGTCCTTCTTCTGGACAAATAACATCGGAGCTCGCCAAGGTGAAGAACTTGGCCTAACAAACCCCTTGTCGAGCAGTTCTTGTAGTTGAGACATCATCTCTTTCATTTTGGCCGGTGATAAACGATACGATGCACGTGCTATCGGTGCCGCTCCGGGAACAAGATCAATTCTGAACTCTACCTGCCTTTCTGATGGTAAGCCTGGAAGATCATCGGGAAACACATATGTAAATTCACGTACTACCTTATATCATCCACTCGCTTCTTTTCTACTTTTGCATCCAAAATGTATGCTAGATAGGATGGACATCCTTTTACTAGACACTTACGTGCTTTGGCAATAGAAATTAGCGGAATCTCTCCTTTTCTCTTTTCCCCATAGATGAATACATCATCATTTTCGGGCATAGGATTCCGAATTAATTTTTTGGCACAAAGAATTTATGCGTGATTGATTGTTAACCAATCCATACCAACTACTAGATCAAACCCCCCAATTTCCATCAACATCAAGTCAATTGGAAATTTCTTTTCTTTTATCATAATCATACAACTTTCAAGTCTTTCACGAACTAAGACTTTACCTCCGTTATCTATTTCAACTACTAAGACATCTTCCAAGGTAGTGACAGGCATAGCTAACTTTTGGTAGAACAATTTCGATATAAAAGACAGATTGGCACCACAGTCAAATAATAGTCGTGCAGGAATAGAGTTAACAAGAAATGTACCAGAAACCACATCCTTCGATTCTTTTGCTTCCTCAGCCGTCATATGAAATGCCCTGCTCGTTGGTTTTGGAGTATTCGGTTTCCTTTCTTGATTCCCGCTCTTCCTTAACTTTGGGCAATCTTTTCGGAAATGACCGGGTTGTTTACATTCAAAACAGGTCGCCCCTTGGATGGGACAGTTTGCAACATGATGACCACTCTTTCCACATTTAAAACATTCATTTGCAATCACCCGACACGGGCCAAAATCTTTGCTTCGGCATTTCTGACACCAGTTCGGTTCCCGTCTAGATTCAAAACGAATATTCTTGCCAAATGGTTTGGATTTCTGAGAAGATTCGGATCGACCTTCCCATTTTCTTTTCTCTCCCCCTTGTGCCTTTTCTTCTTTATCTCTGTCATACACTTCTTCTATTGTTTTGGCTTCCTCGATCATTTCCTTCAGTGTCACAACTTTTGAATTTCGAACTCATGACATCATATCAGCCGGTAGACCCTTCAGGTAGGCTTTAATCTTCTCTTTTTCAGTTGGGGCCACATGCCTCACCAAGTTCAGCTTCTCTAGGAATATGCTAGTGTATTCCCGTACAAATGAAGTACCCTTTTTAAGAGTTCGAAACTCTTCTTCGATTCGGTTCATTTCATTTTCTTTGCAGTATTCTTCTAGAATCTTTCTTTTGAATGACTCCCAGTTCATGGCAGCCAACACTGGAGCTGTTATTGTTGATGCTACAATATTCCACCAGGTCAAAGCGTTGCCACGTAACATCTGAGATCCGAACCTGACCTTCGATTCTTAGTCACATTCACAAGCTCGAAAAGCCTGTTCCATCTCCTTAATCCAGTTCATGCATGCAATCGGATTATCTGATCCAGCAAACTCCGGTGGCTTGCAGCTCAGAAACGTTTTATAAGAACAAACTTTCTCCATCCTTCTATTCACATTATGCACCGGGTTAACTGGTGGAGTTACCGTACCAGTACCCATCTCTGATCTTCGTGACTCAATACTTCGGGCATTAAACATTTTCATAAACATCTCTTGTTGTTGAGTCAGTGCGTTATTCATAATTCGCATCATGTTTTCCATCATGCGAGATTCCATTGTAGATTATGTCGTCACTGGATTAGAGGTACCAGCATTCATTCTTTGTGCTTGACTTCCCCCTTCTCCCAAGATAGGTGGTCTTGGCGGGCTCTCAACAACTTCGTTGGCCACCCTATCTTCTGAAGAAGTAGAAGATCGATTTGGTGTATTCACCATCGTATTCTGGTTAAGCACAAAAAGATAGCCATAAGAATAGTGACACGTACCCAAACACAAGAAACGTACTTTAACGTTCATTAATTACCGTAACAATTTAAAAACAAGTTTGCTTACGTAACAATATATTCATAATAAAAGTAGCTAATTGGAATTATGAATATACTATACATAATAATCCTCGTTACCATCATCACAGTTCTTAATTCACGTATTTCCGTCGACTCTAAGACTATCCCATCTTAGTTCTTCTACCCATATCTCACAAATCATATCTTAATTCATCTCAGCTTAAGTCTAGGTATCTCAAAATCATACCTAGTTCACTTAAACTAAGGCTCTGATACCAAACTGAAACACCCAAAAACCACGACAAATTTAAACCTTAAATTTGTTCAGAGTTAACCACAATTTCGTCCAAACTTTTATACATAAATGGAGAATTAGCTATAAAGGTTCACATATACAATTTGAATTATCAAAACAACCTACTAATCTAATCCTTAAGACTAAGATCAGATTATATTGGTTGTCTAGGCCATTCATCAAAAACATCCTCGTATATGCTAACTTCTCCATTTCATCACCAAAAGTTGAATTTCTGATACCACTCGTCACTCTTCCCTTTACTACTTCCCCGAGCTCGTACCTGGTAAAAAGTTTAATTTGAAAAGATTAGGCTTACGCCTAGTGAGAACATCCACTTTTCAAATTAAAACTTTATAAGCTTTGAAAACCAAAATTGTAAGCAAAGCGTATAAACAAACCTGGTTGTCATCTTTCTTACCCTACATACATAACATCTTTCGATGATGGGAAAATACCCGATTCCATGAATATGACAAACATTACGTAAGTCATAATATCATGTTCAAGAGCCAACTACGAATCACCACGGGTTCTAGATCATTGCTCATATCCAAGAAATTACAGTTAACTCATGCCTATTTCTTGGAGTGGAAGTAGAGATTACAATTAACTCATGCCTATCTCTTATCTTCCATAGAAATCACGAATTACGATTAAGCCATGCCTATTCCAAGATTTCACGTAACAGTACGAAATGGGAATAACAATCATCCCTTGCCCATTCCACATTTCTAAACATAATGGGAATAGCAATTATCCCTTGCTCATTCCACATTAATCAAATATAATGGGAATAGCAATTGTCCCTTGCTCATTCCACATTAATCAAATATAATGCTAGTGCCTATGGATCCATTACACTTCCTGGCATACGTGTGTGGCATCAAACCAATTTATACATCAAATAATAACATACTAAAATCAAATTATAAGTATATTCATGCTGCTAGGATTGAATTTCGATTAATTAATCATCCCCTGCCAAAAGTTACCAAAACTCTTAGTTACCGGAAAGTCAGAAGTATCCGGGACACCAAAGCTTACCGGACATCAGAAGTATCCGGATAACAATACTATCCGGTCAATTTGTCCGGAACTCATACCCGGAAACCATTGGAATCCGGGAACACATACAATCCGGATGGCATCCGGAAACCAAAGTAATCCGGATACCATCCGGAAAAACTAGTTATCCGGAAACTCAGGTGCTTACCGGATGATTCCACCCTTAACACTTTACCGGACACCATTGAAATAAAAATTACCGGACACCCAAGACTTACCCGGATACTTGCAACTTGCCCACCAAATTTTCAACCCAGATCGATAACTATTTCATCTATCTTATTATGCAACTAACCGTTCATTCCCAATACTCTTAACAATATCAATTTACTGTTTAATTTGATAAAAGACATCAATTGAAAGGAAAAGATGAACTCACCTTCAAATGAGATCAATCCAATTTCTGCAATTCCACTTGACCCGGTAACTCGAACTCAGACTTGATTCACTAAATTGATTAGAAATATATGTTTACAATCGATGTAAACTTGATTACAAACAATCCAGACTTGAGAATTGAATATGAAGGCTACATAAACATACCTAACGAAAAGAAAGAATCTGATTTCTTGCATCTGCCTTCAAACCGACTTCTAGGAAGCTATTTGAGATAAATCTCAAATTGTAGCCGACTCATCTTAATATACTTCAGATTTTCTCAAAACCAAATTGACCTTCACGAAAGATGGATTCCGTATAGCTCTTTTCCAAATGCACCCAGACAAGTCTCCCGGACTCGATGGGTTTAATCCCCGTCTTTTCAGAAATTTTGGGCGCATATTGGCGATGATATCTTCAATGCAGGTAAAACGTGGTTGAAGAAAGGGGTTTTACGAAATGGAATCGATGACACTATCAAAGAGCTTGAAAGAATGATGAATCCCTTCTGGTGGGGCAGAAAGTCTGATGGCACTCAGTCTATTAACTAGCTTTCGTGGGACAAGATTTGTCTTCCCCAAAAGTTTGGAGGTCTAGGCTTTCGGGATTTCACTGTCTTGAACATTGCAATGCTTGGAAAACAAGGTTGACGGCTTGTGTCAAACCCCTCTTCTCTTGTCAACAAAATCTTCAAAGCTAAATACTACCCTAAAGGGGATTTTATGAAGGCTCATCTGGGAAACTCCCCCTGTTTTGTGTGGAGAAGCATTTGTCACTATCAACTTGTGCTCCAAAATGGCCTACGTTGGAAGGTGAGGGATGGTCGTTCGATTAACATTTGGCGTGACCCTAGGCTTTAGGATGATAGCAATTTTAAATTGGAAATGCCTACGAATTCCAACCTTGTCGACATGTGTGTCAGTGATTTGATACACCCACAATCCATGACGTGGAACATGGAATTGATTGAGGGAACCTTTTCTGGTCGGGATCGTACCTGCATCCTTAATTTGCCGCCTCCCCTGGACTCGGGCCCCGACAGACTCATTTGGCACTAGGCTCATAATGGTATATACTCCGTCAAATTTAGCTACACCCTCATCTTGGACCGCCTGGTGCAGAACTCTTATCGATGTGGCTTGGCAGCGTATTTGGAAAGCCAAAGTCCCCTACAAAATCAGATTTTTTGTTGGCGTGCATTATGCAATGTTAACCCACTAGATACTCTCTTCAAAAGAAAGGGATCCGAATACCCCCTTGGTGTCTTTTATGCAATTGCAATGTGGAAAATAATTGGCACATTTTTGTGGGATGCCCCACGGCTACCCCAGTTTGATCGGAGGCGGGCCTTTGGTCCGAAGTGAATAGGGTGTCGGGTGAAGCCAAGTCTTTTGGTGATCTGGTGTTCAAGATGCTTAAAGATTGCCCGCAACACATTGGGGACCATTTTATAATGCTTATGTGGAGTATTTGGTATCGCAAAAATGACCTCTTATGGAATGATGGCCCGAGGGACCCTACCTCAGTCGTTCGGAGAGCCTCTCGGACTCTCTTAGAATGGTCGGTTGCCCGATGACACTGTCAAGCTAATTTGATCCCCGCTGCTCTTACTTGCCGCGACTTATGGAAAGCTCCGAGACTTCGCTTCTTTAAATGCAACACTAACGCTGCCACCTTCGTTCATTCCCACTCCGCTGGTTTTAGGGCTATTATCCGGGACAGTAGAGGTTTTTTTATAGCTGCTAGCGCTACCCCTTTCAACTCCCTCCCTCCGGTTAGAGAACGTAAGGCTAGAGCTCTTAGGAACGCTATGTATTGGGTAGCTTCTCGTGGCCTTACCCATGTTGTCTTCGAAACTGATGCCAAGGTGGTTGCGGATGCTATCTACGATTTGAATTGGGATTCTCAGAGTTTGGTGATATTATTGCAGATATTCGAAGCCTTCTCCTCACTCACGACAACTTTTCGGTTCACGCCATTGGTAGACAAGCTAACGAAGCGGCCCACGTTTTAGCGGGTCACTCTCGTTTTCTATCTTGTCCTAACATTTACCATGTTGTTCCTCTTTTCCTTGTTCCTTGTATCAGCAACCATTGTAATAATATTATGTCTAATGAAACGAATGATTCTCGTTCGGGTGATGGCCTTGCCGAAGCTCGATAGAGTCTCATTCTTCTCCTTTAAAAAAAAAAAAACTAATTTTTATAGTTTTTATTTTTATATAGCAAAATAAATTAATTTTGCTTTGATTTCTTTTCTAAAAACGTGAATTTGGTCTTTATACCTTTAAATAAGTATGTTTGAAATTTTATTATTTAAAGTTAAGTTTTTCAAAATTGACTTCTCAAATATGAATGAAAATAAAACTCATTTTATTTTAATACAACTTATCATTATAAATTTCAAAGAGATGAGTTAAAACCAGACCTTAAAATTGTTCTTAAGGGCCTAGTTTAAACACTTCACTTAGTCTTATGTACCTTTTAGAAAACAACATTTTTTTAAGTGTGATTAAGGGCATATTTGTTAGCGGCTTAATGAGCTTAATTAAACTCTCAGTTTATTCGGTCAGTTATACAGTATTGTTTGGTAGTGGCTTAATGATATAGAAAGTAGTTTATTTAGTAAACTTCTAGGAGAGAGTTTTGTTGGGAAATAGGTGCAGAAAGTCGTGGGAGACAAAGAGTGATTAGAACTTGGATGAATAATTTGAGATCGCGTGAGGGCTCGTTTTCTTTAAGTGATACTTCGACCATATTCTGTCTGGGTATCACGAAATTCCCTCGAGGATAATCTCGGTTTAGGCAGAAACCGATCCTATTTAAGCACCTTGAGAATCGTAACCGACTCCATGTTAATACTAATAAAAATACCCCATTGAATGGGATTGATTGTTGGAAATAAATAGTGGCAGTTACAAAATGATATCATAAATAGTGGCGGTTACAAAAATGATATCATAAATAGTGGTGGTTACAAAAATGAGATCATAAATAGTGCACATCCATTTTTCACTTTGTAACTCGCCAAACATGACCATCCAATGATCTCGGGTTCTAGTTAGCTTATGTAATGTCTTAGGTAAGTTCGTTATTTATTATTTTGGGTTCCATTTTATTTATTTAGTTTAAGTTTATTAATCTGGGGTAAGTTTGGGTTGGTTTTGTAACTTTAAGGTATTATCGTCGTTCTTACATAGTTGAGTCCTTATTCGCAATTTGGGTTTAATATATAAGCCATCACCTCCTTATTATCTTCAGTAAGTCGGTTTCTAGAAGTGTTGTGTGTGTGTTTTGGAGCCGAGAGAAAGGAAAGAAGATTCGATCGATAGAGTTCACAAATTCGATTTCCAGGTTTATTTCTTTTCAAATTGTGTTCATATCCAGTAGTAGACAATTTCTATCGGTTTAATTTCGTTTAAATTTCAAGTATTAAGTAGTTTCGATCGAGTCTGGGTTCGGACAACGTCCGGATTTGATTTATCCGGATTCTTCTAAGTTTCCGGATGTGGTCAGTGTTTTCCGGGTAAGTTTGTCCGATATGTTTTCGGATTCCTTGATTTTCCGGATATGGGTTTCCCACTGAGATTTTCGGATACCAAAGTATCTGGATGGTTTGCAATTCCGGATAAGTTCCCGGATTCTTTGTATTTCCCGGATCTCATATCCGGAAGCTTTCTGACCCCACCCGCTAACCGGGTAGCGGGACCCCCGTGCTAAGTCGCCGAAGAGTGACATTTGTGAGTGTTTTCTGGGTAAGAGTATGATAGACGTATTTAGGATTCTCTACCTGTCGAGTAGTTTCATGTGGTAAATAGTTATATGTATTTTGTGTAATTCAGATTGGTGAAGTTTGTGGAAAAAGTAAGGTCCTGGCAAGTTTTCAAAAGAAGGTGATAATTGCGTTATTTCTTCAGGTGAGTTTTACCTTAACCATTTTCAAACTGGAATACATATATACTGAATGAGAATGTGGTAGGTAGTGTGATGATGTGCTTATGATTGAAATATGATATATTGAGATGTATGTTGTATTTATGAGCATTACGCTACACGATTGCACGTTGGCAGGACTTAGGGCCGGTGGAGTTTGGCTGTACGGAGGGACAACGGATTTGGATGTATTTTAGCAGCGGAGTAAATTGATTAGTTTGGTTAGCGCAACCAACTAATATGGCCATGTGAAAGAGTTGTACACAGTGCATACGAGTCATGCTTGATATTTAAATACTTGTTATAAATCTGTGTTTTACAAAATGATTACTAAACTGACACGGATTTTCTCACTTAGACTAATTGGTCTAGCCCTCATTTTGTTTTCAAAAATATGTATTCCAGGTCAAGGAACGTTTAAAGGCAAAGGAAATGATAAGGTGTAATATGCTTATGAAGTCTGCGTATCAATGACAATTTCTAAAGATATTTTTGCATGGATATTTTTTGTGGATTGTAATGTAATATATTAGCGAAAAGTTTGTACTGATATATGTAATGTACAGTCTTGGGACTTTCAGACCGTATGTGATATAATATGTATCTTTTTTTTAAGAAATGATGAGATGTATATTCTGTTATATGATGTATATTTGGGGTGGGTTGTTACAGCTTACACGAGTGTGCACTCCATACCTCTTAGCTCGAGTTATAGCTTAGCTACCAACCTCATTATTATCTAGTGAATCCAATTACCTTAAATGGACCAATGATTTCAATAAAATCACCAACGTTCCTACCCTATTTTAGTGCAATCGTTGATTCACAAACAATAGTTAATATAGAAAAACAAGCTCATGCATAAATGAAAACATCTAGAAGATTGAATTTTCATCTTAGTATATTACACATTTCAAATACCTAAGAATCCGAGTGTCCTATGGATTAAACCCTTCAACCCACTTGAATACCATTAAATAGTATACACATGAATTTAAATGACGCTCTAAAGTTTAAACTTGACACTATAACAAGCTACGTGTCCTTATCCATTCGTGAGTGCATACAAAGCCAAGTCCAAGCTTCTTGAAGTGGCCACACTTCACACTCATATAGGTAGTTCCTTTCATCATGCACCTACACATGCACTGTTACAAAAGAACTATTATCTTCTTCACTTGCACTACCGAGTACATACCTTTGTATTAGAATGGGAATTGGGTATCTCATCGTTAGAGATTTTTATGGATTTTAATTCCATCCCTATCACCGACTTGTGAACCAAGTCCCTAGCTAACCCCTTTGTCAAGTGGTCGGCTAGATTTTGTTGTGATCGAACAAATTCAACCGAAATCACCTCATTCGTATTAGCTCACGAATCATGTTACGTCTAATATCTAAGGTGTTGTTTGGCAGTTGCTGAATGGTTTGGTGCAGAATGATTAAGAGGTCGGAATGGTTAAGAGGCTTTTATAAAATAGTTCAAAATAAAACATGGTTGTTTGGTATTTGTTTAGAATGAAACAGGGTGCTGAATGGTTAAGGGTTACCCAATATGCTAAATCATTAAGAGGGTTTTGGAACCATTAAAAGGCAAACTTTTTTTTGCCAAACAAGATTCACCTCTGAACGATTCAGAGGTTGCCTCTTAATGAAACTATTAAGAGGTAAACAAACAACCCCTAAGTGTCTAGACTTGCCATTATACACTTTACTATAAGCTTTATCCAAAGTAGACACACTATTGCAACGAATAGAAATGGGTGATATTGGCTTCAGCCAAAACGGAATTTCATGGACTAAATTCCTTAGCCACGCTGTCTCTTTACCGGCAGCGGCTAATGCCACAAATTCCGACTCCATAGTCGAACTCGTGATGCAAGTTTGTTTCTTGGAACCCCATATGATGGCACCTCCCCCAAGCAAATAAACCCGACCAATCGTAGAGAAGTGATCTTCTAAGTTGGTAATCCAACTTGCATCCGAATATCCCTCTAATACTGAAGGAAACCCGACATAGGACAAACCATAATCTATGGTTTTCTACAAGTATTTAAATACTCGTCATATCGCATGCCAATGATGAGTACTAGGATTATTAATAAACCTACTCTACTTTTCTATGGCAAAAACGATATTCGGCCTAGTGGCATACATCAAGCATCCAATAGCCTTTGAGTACTCGATTTGTGACATCGAATAGGGCGTCAGCTTCACACCCGGAGTCAAATGGAGTACTCATCGGAGAACAATCAAAACAATTAAATTTCTTTGATACTTTATCAATGTAATGGGATTTGGTAACTGCAATCCCTTTGTTCTCACGCTTGATACTAATTCCAAGGATCACCTCCGCCTCTCCCATATCTTTCATGGAGGAACTAAATGACAAAAACTCTTTGGTTTTTTCAACTTGATTTTCGTCAATGCCAAATATCAACATGTCATCAACGTATAAGCAAATGATTACTCCATTACGGATGTGTCAAAGTTGCTATATACGCACTTGTCCGCTTGGTTTAACATAAAACCGCTGGAAAAGACATCATTATCAAATTTTTGATGCCATTGTTTGGGCGCTTGTTTCAGCCCATAAATGAATTTACAAGTTTACACACCTTATGCTCCATCCCATGCATAACAAAACCTTGTGGTTGTTTCATGTAAACTTCCTCATCCAAGTCACCATTCAAGAATGCCGTTTTGACATCCATTTGGTAAAACACTAAATTGCGAATAACTCTTAAAACTATCAACAATCTAACCATGGAGATCCTTGAAACCAGGGCATAGTTATCGAAATAATCGATGTATTCTCATTGCCTAAAGCCTTGGATGATGAATCGAGCTTTGAACTTGTCAATTGATCCATCAGCTTTCATCTTCCTTTTGAAGCTTCATTTTCATCCTAAAGGTTTACAACCTGGTGGCAAGTCTGATAATACCCAAGTATTATTCCCCACAATGGAATCTATCTCATCATTTATTGTTTCTTTCTAGAAAGCAATATCTTGAAACTTCATAGCCTCATCAAATGATTTTGGATCCTCCTCAATACTATAACAGTAAAAGAACTATGACCCAATATCATCTCTTGATCCTTCTACTGAGTATACATGGAAATCGGGACCAAATTATTTTTCAATCCTTCCTCTTTTGCTACTTCGAAGCATCAGAGATTTGGTTGGAACAATTACTTGTTCTTAAACCTCACTAGTTCCACTACTACTTGGAACTATGTCCTTCGATCAGGTATTGAATAGAATCTAGTCTCATCGAATAATGCATCTCTCGATTTTATAACGGTGTGAACTGCTATAGAATCATTAGGTTTAATAACATAGGGGCCGTTTGGCAATTACTGAATGGTTTAATGCAGAATGGTTAAGTGGTCAGAATGATTAAGAGACCCTGTATGATTTAGTTCTAAATAATAAATGATTGTTTGGTAAGTATTCTGAATGGACAAGTTGAATGACATAAAATTATCATTTTAACATTGTATGTTGTTTTGTTATTTTTCCACTAAACGTATATTTTTTACTAAAATTTAACATAAAATTAATCAACCAATAATAAAATTAATCATAAAATGTGTTCAATCAACCATAGACAATAGTATTTTAAAACTGGAAAACCCAAATACAAAAATAAATAATTATAAACCTTTCCTTTTTTCCATTAATAACACACCATTAAAATAAAACTAGTCTGCTAACAAAGCAAGAGAAACTTTAGGGATTTTGATCTTATCCTTGAATAAAGATGGTGGATGATAGAAAAAAATGGAAGCATATTCGTTGGTTTGTTTCTTTGTCACCATGCATCTTCATCAAATTTTTATCGCTTCCTATTGTAGCCGCCTTCATCATTTTTGCTTTGCCGCTTTCATCATTATTCTTCGATAATATTGTTGTCATGGTAAGAGGACTTTCAGGGGTCATAGATTTAGAAATGGAAATCTTGAGTTGGGATTCAGTAAGCAATCTGTAGAAATTGCAATATTGATTTTGAATTTGAAAATTTTTCATGGGTTTGATTTCCATATTCTAGGGTTTTTAGTAGCAATGATTGAGGAAAGAGAAACCAACAACCATGTTAAGGAGGAGACAGAGTGGATATCAGATAATGTTTGAGAGGGTGATTTAGGAATAACTAGGTATCTGAAGGGTTTAGGGGGTGCCTTACATCAAAAACCGCTTAGAGGCTAAAGTAACGATTCAGTTGCGTTTTTTTTTACCAAAGAGCATGGTGCTCTGCACAATTAAGATATTACCTCTTAATAGCATTATTAAAAGGTAAAAAACAGCCCCATAGAACTTATAGGCTTTGGAATGTTCGACATATCCAGCAAAGATGCAATCAATACCTTTCTCAGCCAAGGTTTTCCTTATGGGTTCAGGTAGTCGAACAACCGTCCGACAACCCCCAACTCGAATATAGCTCAAGTTTGCCATTTTCTTGAACCAAAGTTCATATGGGGTAATATTCCTCCTTTTATTGGGAACTTGATTCAATAAGTAACAAACCGTTTACATGGTTTCACCCCAAAATCCATCACTCAATCATGTGTACGATAACATAAAGTTCACCATTTCTTTGAGACTCTATTTCCACCGCACTATTTTGTTGTGGTGTATAGGGCGTCGGAGTGTCAAGAATGATTCCTACGAATTGGAAAAACATGGGGTGGTAATAATCCCCACCACGATCGGGGCGTAAACATTTTATAAAACAATCCATTTGCAATTCAACCTCTTTTTATAAATTTTAAATTTGTCAATGTCTCATCTTTTGTATGTAATAAAAACACATAGCAAAACCGTGAAGCGTCGTCAACAAAAGTAACAACATACTTTTTATTAGCCAAAGACGGAGTTGAACGCAAATCACAAATATCACTATGAATTAACTCAAGCACCGACGAGTCCTTTTTCACGTTAGAAAAAGGTTGCCTAGTGATCTTTGTTAACATGCAAGTTTTGCATTTTTCATTAATGTCAAAAGTAGGAAAAAGACCATCTTTTGACATTTCAACCATTTTAATGTTCACATGACCAAGCCTTGCATGTTGTAAAGTAGAATCAACAGAATTTTCATTTGCATTATAAACAGAAGTTTAAAAACTCTTTTTATTTAAATTCAACATAAACATTACATTCATTGTATAGCCGAAGCCTACAAAAGAACCACCTTTTGACAAGACAAACTTTTCGGGCTCAAATACTTGCCTATATCTTAACTTATTCAAGAAATTATCGGCAACCAAATTATTTCAAATTTGTGGTACAAACAAAACGTCTAAAAGTTCAATTATTTTGCTAGAACTAAACTCTAGCCTAACTAAGTCGCGTCCAAGAATGGAGCACTCGACTCGTTCCCTATGTGTAGCACATATGCGTCTTCAACTGATTCCAAGGAAGTAAACCAACGTTTTTTTGGAAGGGTGTCCTAGGCTATGCTTAGACTAATCCCTTGGAAAATTATGACTATAAGACATCAGCCCTGATTAAACCTCAGTGGCCACAATTTTTATGCACGCCTAGATTCAAACCCTAGGCAGATGGGATATTACACCACATGTCTAGGGCCTTAACCACTACGCCAAAACCCTTGTGGTTGAAGTGAACCAACGTTGATCCTTGCACATATGACTCATGGCACCTGAGTCGATCCACAAAGCAACAATCATCATTCTACACATAAAATGATTCAGATATTAGTGGTAAAAATTCAAAGTCGAATTAAAACCAAAGTCAAGAAACTGACCTTGCCATGGGTTTTGATCCTTGGATTCTTGTCCACCACCACTTGTGCTTGTCCCATTCTTGCTTTTGACAGCCTGACAATCATGCTTTAGATGACCGGTCATACCACATATCCAACAGGTTAATTTAACCTTCTTGTTGGGCCTTTTCTTGGCTTCATTGAACTTGCGTTTTCCCTTAAAATTGTTGGATTTTCTCTCTTCCACCATGTTCACAGAAGGGTAAGAAACCTATTTTGCCTTAGGTTTCTCAGCCTCTTGTGCCCGGAGAGATTCCTCTTTATGCAAGTGACTAGAGAGTTGTACAAGGGACAACTCTTCCTTCTTGTGTTTCAACATGTGCTTGAAGTCTTTCCAAGAGGGGGATATTTATCAATTATGCTTGATACGGATTCGTCCATCTTCATATTATGTTGAGCATATTGGCCTAGAATGCGTATGAGCTCATTGTATTGCTCCGCTACAGGTCTCGAGTCCATCATCTTGTAATTATTAACATTACTAACGAGGAATTTCTTACTAGAAGCATCCTCGGCGATGTACCTAGACTCAAGATAGTCCCATAGCTCTTTGGTAGACTTAACATTTTTATAAATGTCAAAGAGGGAGTCACACATACTAAAAAATGAAAAAAAAAGAATTTTACGAAGGAAACCAAGGAACGGACTTACAAAGAAGGTGTTGAACGTTTCCTTTAGTTGAAAATTGTACAACTTCCTCTCTTGACTTCATTAACGTTAAAATTGATCGGTAGGGTTTTTCGAGCAAGTGTTTGTGGCTTTTTGAAAAAATTTGCAACCCTTCCCTCAAACTTGTACTAAACTACAAAAGGATATGAGATATTTTTTTTCTTGCTTTTCCTTTTGAGTTCCTTCTCAATCACGAAACCCAAGCTTTGTTATTTTTCGATTGTTCTCCGATCATTGGGTTTTGCTCGTCTTCCTATATTTTGAAGACTTATTTATCCACATATTTTGTTTTTGTTTTTTTAGATCATAAAAGGAGGATGATCAAGATGTTCTCGCCCACCCCCAAACTTTGAAGTAGACAATGTCCCCATTGTCGTTTGTAATGGCTATGGTAAGGAACGAGAAAAAAGTGTTTAGGCCAGTTAAACAAGAGGGCCTATGTCCTCTCAAAATCAACATCCAAAATAAGTCAATCGAAGAAGATGTACCTGAAATGAAAGTAATTAAAGGAAAACCAAAGAACTTCAAGCATACAAAAGGGTTACGATATGATAATAGCATAATATCATTCGCAAATAACACACAAAAGGCGGGGATAAACGAGTTTAGTGCTTAGACAATACTCAAAAGATAACCACCCGAGATAATGTTTTCACAAGAACATGATGACAAACCAAAGGTCACTTTTCTGAAATCTGCTACCCACTGTTGGATGTTGCGGGCACAAGAGGGTCATTGGGTGTAACGTCCCAAAAATTGTAAGGAATTTAAAATTTTAAAAATAATGCATTTCGTTACAATCAAACCATAAGTCAACAAATCCCATTACAATAAAGATAAACGTCGTTAATTAAAACCGTCAAATGAAATTTAAACAGTGGAAAAGTTATATAATTAAATCCCCATTTAAAAAGCTAAACTTAAACAGCATTCGCCATGCGCCCGTGTGTACCGTCATGCCCGACTGCTACTCGCACCTGAAATCATAAGATATTGGGAAGGGGTAAGCACGAAGCTTAGTGAATTCCATCACATGCGCAGATAGGAATTATATACACATCACCCCTATCCGCACATAAGCAACAACACCACAATTACATAAAATGAGTAAACATCTACAAGTAATTATGTATCCAACACCTCGGTCCCACCAAGCCCTCGGTCCCACCGAGTTGTAATGTAACACACTCGTCACACCGAGTTCCCACAACGTTTCTTTCCACTTCCTCGGTCCCACCGATCCCTCGGTCCCACCGAGCCCTCGGTCCCACCGAGTTGTAATGTAACACACTCGTCACACCGAGTTCCCACAACGTTTCTTTCCACTTCCTCGGTCCCACCGAGTCCTCGGTCCCACCGAGTTGTAATGTAACACACTCGTCACACCGAGTTCCCACAACGTTTCTTTCCACTTCCTCGGTCCCACCGAGTTGTAATGTAACACATTTATACTAAGCATTTAAACCAATCAAATATTACACACCACAATCAACTAGTTCACACCACAAAGACAGTAGTACATACAAACTACTATGACATGCATACAACCCATAACTACACAGTGAGAGAACTCACCTCAAAAGCAAAGTTGATGTCCTCAACAGCAAGACGAGCAGGCCAACTCCAACTCACCTCTTTCCACCTAAATAAGTGATATCAAACGTCAAAGAGAAGTCCTAACCCAAAGTCACAACTATGAGCCCACACATGCAATTTTCCAGCTTTTAATCTAAGATATACAGGTCTGTTCGGGACCTGATTAGCCCCTCTTAAACTCATCAACCCAGAATATTATTATTCCATAATCAGTTAGTTCTATATCTTAGGGTTCCGGGGAAATATCGTAGCGTTCTAACGATTTTCCTACAATTTACTATGAATTTTCTAAAAACAGGACACGATGCTGTCGTGTGCAGACCTGCTGTGTAAACAGCCAATTTACGCTTAGTTAGAGGCCGAACCAGACTTCCGCTAAAACACGAAAAGTGTGCCCGGCACAGAATGTGAACCGTGGGCACCGGATTCGCCTCAATCCGAGTTACAACGGAAATGTTATGGCCGTCGCAAAACTGTGACAGATTCATGCCTCCACATAAAATGACGATTTTATAAAACGGTTTAAACGATTCGAGTTTGCAACTAGGGTTTACCCGATCAGGGTGTTAGGTTACAAGGGCTGGACTCAAACGCGCACCACCCACTGCCATCTCCGGCAGTGGTGGTCGTCAGCGGCGGCAGCGGCCAGCGGCGGTGGCGATGGTGGTTTACGGCATTCCGGCGAAACCAAACGAAAAACCCGACCATCTAACCTTGCCGCACACACGCACACGCTCAACCCGAACAACCCCGCCCTCCACAGCCACTGAACCGGTGGCGCACGGCGGCGGCGCACACCGCCGGCAGCCATAGCTGCGGCGGCGGTGGGTTCCCGGCGGTCCGACGACGACGAAACAAAACGAAAGGGAGAAGGACTTACCTTGCGACGACAATCCAACGGTAAACACACTCCGGCTTCCTCTCTCTCTCTCCCGGTCGTCTCTCTCGCTTCTCTCTCTTTCCCTCGCCGCTGCTCTCTCTCTTTCTCTCTCTCTCTCGCAGCACCCTCGTCGCCGGCAAGAACCAGCGGCGGTGCTGGTGGTGGTTCCGGTGGAAACGCAGCGGCAACAGCAGGTACAGAAGGGAGAAGGTTCAACTTCGTTGGGGTTTCACGGCGCTGCACGGAGAAAACCAGAATGAGACTCTAGGGTTGTCCTTTCCTTCCTTTCGCTTGCACACCACGAAACTCAAAACCAAAACAAATGTGGGTCTCGGTTTAGCATTTACATGGGCCGACCCCCATGCTACCAAAATCCCCTAAAAGACACATTTGGTCCCTGCCCTTTTCGACCCTTGCACTTTGATTACGGTTTTCCCCACCGATGACAAGTTTGATCTTTCTCGTTAATCCCGTTAACCAACAACGTTAAGCAGAAACACAAATTAATTTTTATAAAAATAGGACACACCGGAACACGGGCTTTACAACTCTCCCCCACTTGAATTAGACTTCGTCCTCGAAGCCTATGCCCGTGAATAGCTCTAGATGGTTCTCCCGCATCTCAACCTTAGGTTCCCAAGTCCGCTCGGAACCCTTTCGGTGCTTCCACTGGACCACCACTAACTGGAATCTAAATTTCTCACACCGCCTAAAATTGCTCGAAAACTTTTCTTACCAATAAAACTCTTTCAATAACACCGGAATTATGATCGGGAGAACACTCCAACGACTGGATTCATTCCTAGTCAAACGTCTTCGGTTGTTCTCCCAACCTTAGATATTCCATACCTCCCGATTCAAATTTCAAGCTCTAACCATTCTAAAGTTGCTCACCAATATACCCTACATGATACTCGAATCTGATCGTTCCTATCATTAACTGTTGATTATCTTCCACGAGTTCTACTAGACCCCCGAATTTTATCTCACACGAATCATCAAACCAGTAAATTTATAATCACCCACGAAGGTCATTCCACCATAACCATTCATCACAATTGAGCATCTCAGGGTTACTACTACCATCAGCATAATTACCTTAAAATCGACTACAAATCTCCGATTACACTAAAGGTGTTTGGCCCCAAAGCCCCGAAAGTCGACACCTAAATATACTACTTACCTCGAAAAGGTTACTGCGCATTTATGCTCTTAATTACAAAGGGCATCATTCCCTTAACCGATACTATTCGGCCTACATTACCAACACGCGTGGAATACCCAACCTTCCACCGTCTACTTATCCTCCACACTCGCTCTACGAAACCTAGTTACACCGTATCAAGATACACCTTAACGTCTACCTCCCAGGTACGTCTCAGGCCCGACACATCGGAACTACCTCCCAGGCGAGTGCTCAAGACTATATCTTCCTAGTGCCTACTGGAAAGTCAAGGTCATAACACACGAATACCGGGGTCCCACCTCGAGATACCCAACCGACCATTACCAACGACTGACTGACATGACCAAGGATCCAATACAAACAGTCTACCAACAACATGCCTATCCCGGAATGACTCACTCACCCAAACATGTAAATACTCTACGTGCAATAAATGCAAAACTGTGCAACAAAACAACCCATCAACAAGACTCCCCATCGAGCCATTAAAACCGTGCAATTGACCCATGACTATCTCAAAGTCAAAACCGAGCAAAATGCTCCACGCTTGCCAGACCCATAAGTCGGTCAAAAAAAACGTGTTTAAATAAAGTTTAAGCAAGCAATACTCTAAAATCAACTTTAGTCCCAATCTCAACACGGGTTAAACAAAAGAGTTTTCCAAAAGGACTCACACCCTTAAAATTCTCAAAATGACACATAACACTTAAAAGCGCATTTCCCAAATGGTTTACAAAATCATTTACAAAATATTTTCAACGTCAAGATTTTTCATTTCAAAAAGACCGTATGCAATAAAACTACTATTCCAGGTCGGTAGTTACGCAAAAATGGACACGCTCGTCTCACATAGTAAAATCATATTGAAAATCATTCCATTGCCGTTCAGTTTACTTACAAAACACCAAGCGTAATGAATAATTTCTTTTTAAAAACGAACCACCACGGTTCTGGTATGGATTGACTCATGATAAAATGTTACTAAAAAAAATATTTTCCCATGCCTCATTTAGGTCACATATAAATCGATCCATACACTGAACTATTTAAAATAATATACTTAGTAACACAAACTCATATTAAATAAATCACCAACAAAGTTTGTAACTCTCGTGACAAAAAGGTTTCATGCACTTTCAAAACCATAAATCGAAATCTTTGTGTGTGTGCTAAACATTTCCCAAAATTCTAAAACACAATCCATATAAGGATTGGAAACACAAGAATTAGTTAATGCAATTTTATTTTCAAAATCAAACTTTGTGCATGACCTAGACGGCATTCTACGTCTCGACTCATACTACTCCAAATCCATCCGGTCCACTATCGTCATCCGGACATTTAAACCTCTTAGGGCAAGTTGGAATTCACGTCAAATCATCTTACGGCTTTTCCTCAAAACAAAGTCGGCTCAGAAGCCTATAATTCTAGCTCAATCATCAATCTTGACCCGAAATGGTCTACTTAAAACAAATTTTACATCAGCAACCTCAACCACAAGTGGACAGCCTAGCCGTCCTATACTACGACCTAAACGCTCACTACAAGTGATTAATACTAGAATCGTCCTTTTATTCCAACGACTACTAATTTATAACCTTCGTCACTACCCCAACGATCATCCCATCAAAGCAAATCAAGTACACACTTGTACTAGTAGGTTTACTATAGCCGTTCCTCCTTGTGATGGCTATTCAGGGTAGATATTACAACGAGTTATTAGCACATAATAACTCACACTAACAACGCTCACGCTCAACTCCTTGGATTCCTCGTGACTTTCCCCGACTCGAGCATTGATCCTGTGTTTCCGATAGTAGGAGCTCTACTACTACCTTCCACACCTATCACCACTCGTTCCGAGTTCCATCCGATGGGTCCAAGTAGTTTCTCGCTGATAACTACACACATATGCCCGCACCGGCATATGTACACACTCTTCCTAGCTCCCTAGAAATTCCACCCAACTCCACTACCCTTGCTATGACGAAATCCCCACTAGCCCTGACGAGTCGCCTCGTAAACGCACAGTCGTATACAGTGGAAACCAGATAGACATTCGAATATAAGATTCTATCCTACAACGATTGGACTCAAACAAGAGCTGCGCAATAGAACTAAATCCGAAATTCTAAGGCTATTCGGTTCCTACCGCATACAACCTATAGTGCATTCACTTAACACCCTATCAAGGTTGGTATAAACTCCTATTAGCAAGCAACAAACATGCAGTACAGTGTAATAAGCACCAAGCAATCTAGCATACATACTCCTACGTTCTAGAAAGCAATCTAGCATACATACTCATATGTAAACACTCTTCCCAGCTCACTAGGAATTTCATCTCATCCCACTACCCTTGCTACAACGGAATCCCTATTTGCCATAATGAGTTGCCTCGCGAATACCCAGTCGCATGCAGCGTGAATCAAATAGACATTCGAATACAAGATTCTATCCTAGAACGGTTGGACTCAAACAAGAGCTGCGCAATAGAACTAAATCAAATATTCTAAGGCTATATGATTCCTACTGCATACAACCTATAGGGCCTTCACTTAACAACCTACTATAACTAGCATCGATTCCTACTAGCAAGCAACATCATACAGTACAGTGTAAACCACATAAGCAGTCTAGCATGCATACCCTATGATCTAGAAAGCAATAAATACACTAAGTACTGTACCTTCCCACTTAGCGTCGGCTGACTGTACACACTGCGCCCTCGATCACCGTTTCCCAAACGGGTTTTCCTTTTTCCTTTACTCTAAAAGATTTTAGTAAAAGAATTTGAAATTTCATAGCCGCAACTTGAGACCAAACACACCGAGATGTGTTCGATTCACTCAAGCTGTGCTCTGATACCAAGTTGTAACGTCCCAAAAATTACAAGGAATTTAAAAATTTAAAAATAATGCATTTCGTTACAATCAAACCACAAGTCAACAAATCCCATTACAATAAAGATAAACGTCGTTAATTAAAACCGTCAAATGAAATTTAAACAGCGGAAAAGTTATATAATTAAATCCCCATTTAAAAAGCTAAACTTAAACAGCATTCGCCTTGCGCCCGTGTGTACCGTCATGCCCGACTGCTACTCGCACCTGAAATCATAAGATATTGGGAAGGGGTAAGCACGAAGCTTAGTGAATTCCATCACATGCGCATATAGGAATTATATACACATCACCCCTATCCGCACATAAGCAACAACACCATAGTTACATAAAACGAGTAAACATCTACAAGTAATTATGTATCCAACACCTCGGTCCCACCAAGCCCTCGGTCCCACCGAGCCCTCGGTCCCACCGAGCCCTCGGTCCCACCGAGCCCTCGGTCCCACCGAGCCCTCGGTCCCACCGAGTTGTAATGTAACACACTCGTCACACCGAGTTCCCACAACGTTTCTTTCCACTTCCTCGGTCCCACCGAGTTGTAATGTAACACACTCGTCACACCGAGTTCCCACAACGTTTCTTTCCACTTCCTTGGTCCCACCGAGTCCTCGGTCCCACCGAGTTGTAATGTAACACACTCGTCACACCGAGTTCCCACAACGTTTCTTTCCACTTCCTCGGTCCCACCGAGTTGTAATGTAACACATTTATACTAAGCATTTAAACCAATCAAATATTACACACCACAATCAACTAGTTCACACCACAAAGACAGTAATACATACAAACTACTATGACATGCATACAACCCCTAACTACACAGTGAGAGAACTCACCTCAAAAGCAAAGTAGATGTCCTCAACAGCAAGACGAGCCGGCCAACTCCAACTCACCTCTTTCCACCTAAATAAGTGATATCAAACGTCAAAGCGAAGTCCTAACCCAAAGTCACAACTATGAGCCCACACATGCAATTTTCAACCTTTTAATCTAAGATACATAGGTCTATTCGGGACCTGATTAGCCCCTCTTAAACTCATCAACCCAGAATATTATTATTCCATAATCAGTTAGTTCTATGTCTTAGGGTTCCGGGGACATATCGTACGCGTTCTAACGATTTTCCTACAATTTACTATGAATTTTCTAAAAACAGGACACGAAGCTGTTGTGTGCAGACCTGCTGTGTAAACAGCCAATTTACGCATAGTTAGAGGCCGAACCAGACTTCCGCTAAAACACGAAAAGTGTGCCTGGCACAGAATGTGAACCGTGGGCACCGGATTCGCCTCAATCCGAGCTACGACGGAAAAGTTATGGCCGTCGCAAAACAGTGACAGATTCATGCCTCCACATAAAATGACGATTTTATAAAATGCTTTAAACGATTCGAGTTTGCAACTAGGGTTTACCCGATCAGGGTGTTAGGTTACAAGGGCTGGACTCAAACACGTACCACCCACTGCCATCTCCGGCAGTGGTGGTCGCCGGCGGCGGCAGCGGCCGGCGGCGGTGGCGATGGTGGTTTACGGCATTCCGGCGAAACCAAACGAAAAACCCGACCATCTAACCTTGCCACACACACGCACACGCTCAGCCCAAAAAACCCCGCCCTCCACAGCCACTGAACAGGTGGCGCACGGCGGCGGTGCACACCGCCGACAACCATAGCTGCGGCGACGGTGGGTTCCCGGCGGTCCGACGACGACGAAACAAAACGAAAGGGAGAAGGACTTACCTTGCGACGACAATTCAGCGGTAAACACACTCCGGCTTCCTCTCTCTCTCCCGGTCGTCTCTCTCGCTTCTCTCTCTTTCCCTCGCCGCTGCTCTCTCTCTCTCTCTCTCTCGCAGCACCCTCGTCGCCGGCAAGAACCAGCGGCGGTGCTGGTGGTGGTTCCGGTGGAAACGCAGCGGCAGCAACATGTAGAGAAGGGAGAAGGTTCAACTTCGTTGGGGTTTCACGGCGCTGCACGGAGAAAACGAGAATGAGACTCTAGGGTTGTCCTTTCCTTCCTTTCGCTTGCACACCACGAAACTCAAAACCAAAACAAATGTGGGTCTCGGTTTAGCATTTGCATGGGCCGACCCCCATGCTACCAAAATCCCCTAAAAGACACATTTGGTCCCTGCCCTTTTCGACCCTTGCACTTTGATTACGGTTTTCCCCACCGATGACAAGTTTGATCTTTCTCGTTAATCCCGTTAACCAACAACGTTAAGCGGAAACACAAATTAATTTTTATAAAAATAGGACACACCGGAACACGGGCTTTACATCGGGACCATGAGCACTTGGACTAGCAGAACTGGCGGGTCGATCACTTGTCTTCTTTGCGTCCTCCAATCTGGCTACCTGCTCTTCTAGTTCCTTGAGGCTTTCAAGAATGGCCTTTAATGTGAGGTTGGCTTTTTCGTGTTGTATCGCCAAATCCGTAAGCCAATCGATGGATCCATATCCGAAAGATGTGGACAGGATATATGTTTGAGGCCGCTGTGGTGGTTGCTGAACTGGTGGAATTTGCACCGGAGGCTGTTATGGACTGTGGCGGGTCTTCATCCTGCAAAATGTTAGCTCGTTTAGTTAAGCGTCTACGACGCTCAATCGTTTTGTTGTCAATGTAGGAAAATCCAAACATAACCTCATCCTTTTCAAAAGTTGACACCTTTGAAGCGGTGCAAAGTTTTGTGATTAAAGCTGGCAAGATCAGCCGATAAGTGGCTCGTATGGCAACCGAGGTTATTGCATCAAACACAATTGGACCAAAATCCACCGACATTCCTTAAGGATACAATAAAGTAACAGACACCAATCCCTTGATAAAGTATCATCCTGAACCATTGGAATGAAGTTATGTCTCCAAAATTGAAACCATAAGGCAACCTCTTCTGTTAAATGATTGGCTTGAATCATGGTTCGATGATTATCTAATGACCAACCATGACCGGGCCTGGTTAATACGACCACCACCTCCTCATCTGAAACCGTAAGTAATTTGTTTGACAACTGACTATAGGAACAAACAAAAGGGCTCGTAGGTTCTAAACCTTGTCGATTTGGGGGCCAGGCAAACTGACCCATCGACCCCGAATTCGGACTAGATTTTGTTTTGTGACAGCGATGACCACGTAAAACTCGATAACCCTCGTCACATTAACTTTGCAAGGGATGGATCACTTTGATGAATCTAATATGATGTTTGGTTCGCAGATTCTGAAGGAATCTAATGGAATTGGAATGTTGAATTCATTTGGCCAAATTCTATTTCTTCATTTGGTTCAGTATTTTTTAAAGTTCAAATTCCACCAAAATTCCACAAATAAGGGATTTTCAACATTCATTCACAATAAACTGGGATTTTGATGGAATGAAATGTTATGAATTTTTTTTTCGAAATAAAAAAAGATTATAGGAGAGGGCTCGTAATGATCTTTGAGAAGATCACAAGCTGCTGAAGTGGCAGGATAGGGGGTCTGTAGGTTTTTGTGAATGGGATGGATCTGTAGATAGAGACCACGAGGGGAGAAGAACATCATTAACTTCCTTTGTTCTGGTATTTTGGCTACCTATAGGCGAAAGGATTATACTTTTCTCGGCTAAATATTCATATTTTGGTGATCCATAATATACCCTTTAACCCAAATCTAATCTAATTAATTTAATTTAACTTAATTTAATACTCTTGTTTTTTCTTTTATTTTGTTTTTAATTTGGTTTAATTTTTTTTGAAATATATTTAAATCTTTTAAATATTTAATGTTTTATTTATTTATTTTTTCGAAGTATATTTAGTTTTAAAAATATTAAAATTATCAAAAAGAGCATGTTGGTCATTTATCATTAATTTCATTCCAATTCCAAAGCTACATTCTGTAAACCAAATAGACATATTGCAATTCATTAATAGATTTCATTCTAATGGTTGTCAACCAAACAGGTGGTCAAACCTGACAACATTTCATTCTAATTTCTTCAAAGTCAAATTCCTTTGACATATTCCATTCCATCCAAAAGCATTCCGCGAATCAAACGTCACCTAAGATTTCAAATTGATTCATACTATTATGATGGGGTGTTTGGTTCACAAAATGTTTTTGGATGGAAAGGAATCTGTTGAAGGAATTTGACTTTAAAGGAAATGGAATGAAATGTTATCAGGTTTGACCATCCGTTTGGTTGACAAACATTGGAATGAAATTTGCTAAAGGAATGTGAATATATTTTTTTGGTTCATATAATGTAGCTTTGGAACTGAAATGAAATATTAGTAATTGACAAAAATACTACCCTTTTCTGAAAGTTTTGAAACTCAAATCCAATTACAATGGTTCAATTCGGTAGTGGTCGACAGTTATACTAAACGATGGTTAAGAATGTTGGTTCATATTGGTGGTGATTGGTAGTGGTTGGCGGTGGCTCAAAATGATGGTGCTATGGGGTGGTTCAGAACGGTGGTGGTCAGCGGTGGTTGATAACCCTCATTTCATAATATTATTTGCCCCCATTTGTACTATTTTTACTACTTCTAATACCCATTTAAGCCTTATATTATTTCTTTGGTCTAAACAAGTCTTAAAGTTGAGAAATAACTAAAAAGACGGATTTTGGCGCTAGAAGTTATTTTGGTAAGTCGCCACAGTGGTAAGCGGTAGCTGGAAATCGTTATGGGGATTTCATTGCCAAAATTATGAAGGAAATTGCAGGTTGTGGACAAGGTCAATACTGAAGCTTAACATGAAAGAAGAGAAGGAATGTGACAAAGTGAATCAAGACAAATGAGGAAGAGGACAAGCATTGAGAAGTCACTTTCTCCTCTCAAGTCATTTTCATCCTTTCTCATATATAAAGGAGTATGGCCTTGACATTTCAAATCATCCAACTCTTCATACATTTGAAGATTTAGCTGGACTTCATCTTTACTCTTGTATTTTCACTTTAGCTAGTTTAAATTTCTACAATTTTAATTTTCGCCACCACTGTGGCGAGCATTGTGGCCACAGTGGCAAGTTTCAGTTTAATACAATTTAAGTTTCAGTATGTCTTCTATTTTCTTATGTCCTTACTTATGAACAGTAGCTACCCCCCCCCCCCCCCCCCGCGTGTAAGCCAAACTCGAGAGGTTAAAATGTAACACTTGGGTGTTCCCGCATTTTGTTAACTTCTCGGTTTATTCATTCGAGTTGAAGCATAACTCAACGCGGACAAACTAGTCACCTGTGTGTGTTAATATTAGATCTTTGACCTCGAGAGGGGCGGATCCGACATACGTCTTGAATGACGCAAAGAGGTTTGAGAAAATCTTCAATAATCACATAGATCCATGGGTTGTTGCATAATCGAACTAAGGTCCATATGTCGGTCGAGTGGGTGTGTCATAGAGATATGCGCTCCACACTGGCGGGGCTAAGATTTTTGAGATCTACTTAGTGAGACTGGAAACCGAAAGTTGGCATTTGTGGATACTTTATTACAAAATCGTCATCGCAACCTATACGACGTTGCTTTGAGAGGAGGAAATCGTGTGGGATAACATTGCATGTGACCGGTTTTTATTAACCATTTAAGTTACTAATATGCTCCCGGGGAAAAATTACACACCCGTACCCGCCTTTTATCATCTTGTTCATTCAAAGTTTTAATATCTCCCTTAAAACCATCCAAATTTATAAAATTCTAAACTTTGCACCAGAAGTTTGTAAAAATCTCAGATTCTTAGTCAGTCCAATCCCTGTGGATATAATTTTTTGTCCTTACATTACTTGAAAAACGAATATTTGGTGTATACGTGCACCACTATTGTGCCACATTTTACGAGTGAGTATTTTTGCTATCAGTGGTTTAGATAGACAGTGGTCGACGGTAGTTCAAAACGATGGTGGTTCAAATCGCGGTGGTTCAGAACGACAGTGGTCGGTGGTAGTTTAAAACGACGGTGATCGGTGATGATTGGAGGTGGTTCAGATCGGTGGTGGTTGGCGGTGGTTCAGATCGGTGGTGGTTGGCGGTGGTTCAAATCGGTGGTGGTTTAGATCGATGGTAGCCGGCGGTTATTTAGATCAAGTAGGGAAGATGGGGATAATTTTGTCTTTTTGAGAAAATGGGATGTAATGGAATTGAATTCCTTCTCAGTTGAGATGAAATGACTAAAAATCCATGAATGGTGGAATATGTAGAATTCAGTTCCATTCCATAGATAAACCAAACGCATCAGCAAATTTGATCAATAGAGTTAATCATTCCAATTCCATTGAATTTCATTGAAATCCTACGAACCAAACACCCCTAAAAATTGCATAATAACTCCCCTCTACTTTTCAAAGCATTTTGCTTGTAGCGAAAAATGTTAAAATTTAATTTCAATTAAAATTAGACCAAAATAGACATACCTTTTAAAATAAAAGGATTCCAAAAAAGGGCGAAACACTTGAATGACCAAAATACATAAAAAGAATTATCAAAATAACCACTTTTTTAAGTATTTTAAAAAATATACAATACTTTCGTTAAAGCATTTAGCTCATTTGGCAAAAAAAACTAGCTTATAAGCTTAGCTTTTTTTCTAGGTACATGTTTGATTAACCATAAGCTAACTTTTTAAAACGCTATTTGAAGTAGTTTTTTATGAATATTCCAATATTTCTCTCATTATTAATAATTAACTATTATTATAAATAAATATTAATTTTTAAAATTTAATTAATATTAATTAATATTAACTGAAAATTATTAAATTAACTTTTAATTATACATTGATATTATTTTTAATTATTTAGAGTTATTGTTGATCATATAAATTATTTTTATATATTGATTAATATTAATCAATATATTTTAATTATCAATTACTATTATCTTTATTAATTATTATTTGACTATTTTTTCATATTATATATAACGGTTATTTAAAATCATAAGTTAATATATATTTTTTTTGTAAAACTTGTTTTAATTCAAAATTTATAGTATATGTGTTGTAAAAAAAATTAATTTTTTTAATTAACATTTTATATTATTTAATTTTTCTTTACTACATTGGTTGTATCAATTAACATATTATATTTGTTAGAACTATAAATATCCTACATATTAGAAAGATATATAAAGAATTATATAGAGCTTAATTGGTTAATTATTTATTGTAAAAGCCCTTAATTGTGTTAATTGGGCTTAGTTTAGCCTAATGGGCTTAGGCCTTGTTTGTCTAAAGCCTTAGTATATAAGGTTTAGTTAACCTTTAGTTTTAGGTTAGCAATTCATTAGAGCTTATTGTTTAGAAATCGTTCATTTACTTTGAATTGTAATATTCTCTTAGCGATATTTTGAATGAATACGAGAGGGATGACAAGTTGAAATCCACTATTGTTCTTGTTATTGTTTATTGAATCTATTGTTACCTGTCAATCTGGACTCACACGTGGTATCAGAGCCAAATCGGTGATTTGAAGATATAGAAGAAATCGAACGAAAGTGAGAAAAAACATAAAATTCGTATTGAATTTTCTAGAAAACGCAGCGAGCCGTTTTGCCTATTCCCGGAGTTTAAACCGTCAGATCGTCGCGATTTTTGAACAGTAGCTCCACGGCATTCTGTTCTACATTCTGAACGGTGGGATTAATCGTTTGAGCTCCAGAAGACACTCGTTTGCTGTTCGTCGTAGTGCAGTAATTTTTCGGTGATTCGGTCATCAATCGGGTTTGTAAAGTTCTTTCGTTGATTTAATAATTCGTTTGCTAATTCTCGATTGTTTAATCGTTCTTAATCTGGTGTTTATCTGCGTTTATGTCGATTCTCAAAGGTATTAATTTTTCAACTTAAAAATCAATTCTTGAGTTTTTGGTGTTCTTAAATTTTTGCGGTGATTATTGAAAAATATGATATATTTTGCTTAGAAATCGATTTGGGTATGTTTGTATTTGTGTTTTTGGTCAAAATCTAACCCTACAGGAGTGAAATCAAGCAACCCTGTCGATCCCCGATCCGAATTTCTCAACCAGCAGCAGTGTCCGAGAGTTTCTCATTGTTTCCGGGTAAGTTTCCTATTTCTCACCACTTTCCGGACAAAACTTTAATTTACCCGGATAGCACAAATTTTTCCTGGATAAAATAAAATGTCCGGATAATTTTTCTTCACTTTCCGGAAGAATTCAAGTTACCGGATAACATTTTTTTTTTCAAAGTTACCGGAAGATCAACTTCCCGGATAAAATATTTACCCGGTAACCTCACACCTTCCCGGATAAAATATTTACCCGGTAACCTCACACCTTCCCAGATAAAGTTTTCTTGGATACCAATTCTCCCCGGAAACCACAATTTCCCGGATAAGGCCATCAGTAGCGGGCTTCGGGATGGGCTCGGGATGGGTGAGGTGGCAGCGGGGTGGCAGCGGGGTTGGGCTACGGCTCGGGATGGGCATGCGGGGCGGGATGGGATCCCGATCCATCCCGAGGGTTTTTAAAAAAAAAAAATTAATTAAATTTTTTAAAAAATAACCGTTGAACGGCTCTTTCTTAAAAAAAAAAATTCTCAATTTAATCCCACTATATATTTAACCCTCAACCTCTTATTTCTCACACCTCTCAACCTCTTATTTTTCACCCTATCAAATTCTCTCAATCTCACACCTCTCAAACTCTTTCAAATTCTCTCAACCTCTTATTTTTCACACCTCTCTCATCATGAATCCAAACAGAACACCTACATCCCGTCGTAACCGAACGAGTACACCACAATCGCAAGAAGATCAAGAGCTTGGTTTCCAAGCGTTTACACAACAAGGTTATCATCCGCAATTCTCGCAACAATTTCCGCCACAATTCTCGCAACAATTTCCGCCACAATTTCCGCAACAATTTCCCCAACAATATCACCAACAATTTTCGCAACAATTTCCTTACCAATTTACACGTCCCGGTTTGATTGAACAAGGTTTTACTCCGGCCAACTACAATCTTCCTTCACCCGCAATCAATCTCGACGACGACATTGTTCCGGAAACCCAACCTTCTACCCCGAACTCACCACAGTTTATCCCGACACAACAATCTAACCCGGAACCATCAAATCCGAGACGAACGAAAGCCGCCAAACAAACGTGGAGTAAAGCCGAGGAACTCGCGTTAGTGTCGGCGTGGGTTGACGTTTCGGAGGACCCCGTGGTCGGTAACGCACAAAGCGGTGGTAATTATTTTTACTGTTATTATTCTTATTATTCTTATTATTATTATTATTATTATTATTATTATTATTATTATTATTATTATTATTATTATTATTATTATTCTTATTATTCTTATTATTATTATTATTATTCTTATTATTATTATTCTTATACTTTATTTTACATAAATGTAGGAAGTTTTTGGGCCCGAATCGGGCAACTGTTCTTTACTCGCATGGGTCGTGAACCAGGTTATAGATCAACCCATCAACTCAATAGCAAGTTCAACGACGTCAATAAAAGAGTTAATTTGTTTGGCGGCATCTACAACAACTTGCTCAGTAATAGATCAAGCGGGATGAGTGAGGCCGATATATCCCGAACGGCACACGAACGGTATGTAGCACGCCATAACGTTGCTTTCACTCACGAACAAGCTTGGGACATCCTAAAAAAATGTCCAAAATGGGGAGCCGTTCCAACGATGACGACAACTTCATCGCGGGGTTCAAAACGTACCCAAACTTCCGATGATGACGATGACGAGACAATTCAACGACCCATCGGGAGAAACAAGGCAAAAAAACATCAACGAGTAATACGTCCGGGACGAATACGGACGAAAGTGTTACTCAGTTGTTGACGACGTTCAACGACAAGTTTGATGGTGCAATTGAATACAAAATGAAAAAACTCGATGTCGAACTTCAAAGGTTGGAACACGAACGAGAACTCGAACGAGCAAAACGATTTGATGCAGACTTCCAGTTTTACATAACCCCGCATGATCACCTTTCGGGCCCCGCTTTGATGGCTACGCTAAAGAGAAAATAGCAAATTAAAAAATATCATGATTGGAATGACGACGAGTAGATTTTTAAATTTATTTTGTAATTTTTAATTTTTTAATGAATGATATGAATTTTTATTTTTATTATTTATCTTATTTTTATTTATTAAAAATATATATAAATATTTTTATTTTGTTAAATAATTAAATGTATAAATAAAAGAATTAAAATAAATGAGGTGGCAAAGGGGTTTGAGGGAATGAGGTACGGATGTTTAGAGATCGTTAGGGATGGAATGAGGGATGGAAGAAAAGCTGATGTGGCGCTGATGTGGAGTGGAATCTTTGAAAGATAGAAGGGATGGGGTACTGATGGCCTAATCAATTATCCGGTAACCCAAACTTTAACCGGAAACCATATTGGTGCTTTAATTATTGTGGGTCAGTGTACAATAAACAATAATTGATTTTCAACACTTTTGCACCTACACGTGGCTGCATGACAGGGTTGTTATTTTATGCATGACAAAGTTGATTCATATCTTGTGGTAATTTGAGTTGCAAAGTGACGTGTTCTGTCATGTCATGAATTAAAAAAGGGGTGGTCATCAAAATCTTCACTTTGGTCAGCAATTGTGGCCGTGAATTACATTTACGTTTTGTCCGAATTTGAGTTATTTTTTCCAGAAATATTTCTCATCCGAAAACACCATTCATCCGGTAAGCTCCTCATTCGGACAACCGTCTCATCCGGTAAGTACCTTCTTCCGGATACCTTGTTTATTGCAAATTGTTTCCGGTAACTCTTTTATCCGGTAAGTTTTTGATTGGTAATCAACTTTCATCCGGAAACCTCATCCGGTAAGTGCTATTTTTTGCGAGAATCTCAATCACCCGGTAAGTTTCTTCTTCTTCTCACCCGGTAAGTTTTGATTGGTAAGTTCCCGTCGGTACCCGAGTTACCGCACGTCTCGTCACCCGATAATTTAATTGTCCGGTAAGTTGCAAACGTTTCAACAATTGTTTTTTTAGTTTTAGTGACAGTTTGAGACCTTTTTGCGACAATCTGATCTTATTTTCGACGGTTATCATTTATGTGATTTATTTCACCATTGTTGATCTAACCGTTTGCATTTATCTTGCAGGTTTCATTCTGAAAGTTTGATTTTGTTCGTCCGAATTCGATAATCAGAATTTGATTTTTGGAAACGAATTTATTTTTAAATTTGTTTCTAAAATTTAAACTTTTGATTTTTCTTCCGTAATTTTTGATTCTTCAAATCAACACCGATTAACGATCATAATTTTTCAGGTAACAATGTCGATATATTGTATACATCGAGAGTGTAAAGACACGATAAAATTCGCTAAAGAGGATTTCAAGCGAGCAAATGAATCGTGCATAAAGTACTTCAAAGAACTAAAAGAACAGAAACTGCAAATATCTGAATGTTCTGAGAAGCTTGCTAAATCTAAAGAAAATGCAACGATCTTAGAATCTGAAAACACTGAGCTGAAAAGGAAGATTGCTGAATTATCATCGCAAGACGACATGAAGGCACTTGAAGAGAAAGAGCAAGAAAGACGATATGAAAAGAATATCAAGCAAGCAGATAAATTGATCAACAAGTACATCAAAGAACTGAAGGAACTGAAATCTCAAATCTGGAATAGTTCTGAGAAGCTGGCTAAAGCAGAAGAAAAGGCAACGATCTTAGAAACTGAGAACACTGAGCTGAAAAGGAAGATCTATGATTTGCCATTACAAGACGAGATAAAGGCACTTGAAGAGAAAGGTAAACTCCTGAACTTTGAAAACCTTGAGCTTAAAAATAAACTAACTACTTTTGAAAATGTTTTTGAAAATGAGAAAGAAAGTTTTGCAAAGGAAAGACAATTGCTTATACAAAAGCAATCTGGTTTCTCAAAGAAATCTCTTGAAGAGAAGAAGAGTCTTGAGCTTATGTGTTTAAAACTTTCAAAACAGATCTCCGACTTTGAAAAAGTTTTGATTTTAGAAAGAGAGAAGTTTGAAATTGAACGCAAATCTTTTACTAAAAAGAATGGAGAACTTTCTTTGAAAATAACTAATTTGGAGAAAGAATTAGACGGTCTAATCAAAGAGTCTGAGAAGAAGAAAATTGAAGGTTTTAGGGCAAAAAGTTTGAAAGATGATTTTGCATTCGAAAGAAAGATTTTTCAGACTGAGATTTCTAAACTTACACAGAGATTATCTGGATTAGCAACCGAGATTCTGAAGGAATAAATGGTTAAATCTGATTTACAAAAGAAATTTGATTTAATTCTCGAAGAACGAAATGCCTTATCCGTTAAAGTCAAGAAACTTGAAGAAATCAAGATCAAAGGTGTTCAACCTTCTTATGCTTCAAGTTCAATTCCTACAAATCGTTCTTCAAAGAATTTTGTCAAATCAAATGATTTTTTAAAAGATCATATTCGACTTTCCAATCTTTTCTATAATTCTCGTGTTGATAAGAAAGTTAATCAATTTTTCAAGAAAGTAAACATGGTTTGGAGAGTTAAAGGATCCGCTCCTACTCCAAAGTCATTCGTCTCTGTTAAGAGTGACAAGAACAACAAAGCTTTCCACGCTAAACCTTTTGTGAAAACTGATCGAGTTTACTCTGTTAATAAGCTGATCAGCTTATCTACACAGAAGCTGTGTTGTTCTTATTGTGGAACAAGTGAGTTTGTGAATAAAGACCGTGCTAAGTATTGGTATGGTACTTATAGTACCCCAGTTCCTCATAGGGCATCTAACCAACAAGGATCCATCAAAAGATGGATACCAAAATCCTACTTGTTAGTCCCAGATGGCTTAACAAGTATTGTAGAAGGAGGGGGGGGGGGTTGAATACAATACTCAAAATTTTCACAATTTTAATTCTTTTATTGAAAATCTTTCAACTAGAATTACACAAAGAAACTTAAAGACTGTTGCGGAAAAGAACATATAAACTATTCTAACAATCTTTCACAAAGTATACTAAACAAAACAGCAGAGAACACTAAGAGCAAAGCTATAAGGTTATCAAGCAATATGAAAATCTTGCACTGAGAGAAATCCAGAAAGCGTGATTTGCATGGATGAGTCTTCTTCCTTTTATAGTGAAGGTAAGGTACTGAGCATTAAATGCTTAGTACGCATATCCTTCAGTTACTTGTAACATACCAAAGGACTTCTGAAAAGTACCAGTGGACTTCTAAAAAGCTGATAAGTCACCATCACCTTTTTCTTGAAACAAGGAATAGAAGCCATGCTGAAAGGACATCTTCCAAAAAGATAATAAGACAAAAGGTTGCTTTTGCCTGTAAGCAGATTTTGTCCCGAAGTAAATGGTCTTCTTGATGAGTACTCCAAGACAATATCACCGAAGGAATTCCACCGATAATATTGTCAAGGTTTTAAGTATCATCTGTAAGGAGAACCATTTTCACAAAGATCCCACCGATTTAAGTATCCTCATCAGTGGGAAGAGTTCCATCGATTTCTGAAGACCACATCGGTGGAAGATGTCCACCGAATAATGCAAGCATTATCGGTGGAGATGTTGACCACCGATTTGTGAGAACAAAATCGGTGGACATGTTGTTCACCGAATTGTGAGGACAACTTCGGTGAATAATGACTTGTTTGTTTGTTGAGAAGAGTCTTCTATTTTCCACAAGTAGAGAGTCTTCAATCTTGGTTTCGGTTGATATTCGACTTCACCGAACAGTTGCTATAATGTACAAGTCATATGAAGAACCAAACTAAAATATTCTAAGTAGGATTTTAGGGAAAACATCGGTGAGTCAATTTCAAATCTTTGGTGACCCAACAATCTCCCCCTATTTGAATTTGAGCTCCTTTCTTAGAATATTTAGGAGTATGAAAGATTAAAATGCATTTTGACCCTTTTTACTATTTTTGGGTTCTTTTCACATAGACCATTCTTTTTGTTCTTTTTGATCTTTTTCTTTTGTATGGGTATGTATACTATGTACAATATATATAAGTAAATGAAAGTAAAGTTATGTACAAAAAAAATTCAAATAGAAAGGTACTTGTATTTAGATAAGTTTTCTCGTACAAATGTAAGAAGAGAAACAGACAATTACAAGCACCATTGAGAGAGAGAACCTACTTCTTGGAAATTTGCCTGCGCTTGATTTCTTCCAACACATTTCTGAAGAAAGGTTGAGCTTCGGGAATGTTTGGAAATAGGTTGGTGATGCCTTGAAGAAATAGGGCGTCGACTATGGCAATTTGAGCAAATCTGAAGAAAGCACGACAACCGTAACCATCATTGAAGAACAGCCCGGGAATCGGTGAGAGGCTTAAAGTCGTAGTAGGATATGGCACCGAAGTAGGGAGGGAAAGATTTAAGTTGCTCACATTTGGAATCTTTCCTTCCGTTGCCATTTCTTTAAACACCTTGTCGGTAGGATTCTTGACTATGGGAAGACGAATTTCTTCTTTCATCGATTGAAGTTTCGCCCTTTCATCGGAGGAAAGGATGATGTTGTGTTTTCTTTTGATCTCCTTCATCCTTTCCATTAAACCTTCAATGCATTTGATAAAAGTGTCTTTCTTCGGGTTTGTACTTTTGACTAGATGTTTAGAGATCTCATACCATTCGGTGAGGCCGAGATTTTTGAGATGAGCATCTGTTAAACTTTTCAGCGAACCATCATCTCTGTTGACGATCAGCCTGATATCCTTCGGGTTGACTTTGGAAGTAGCAATTTTAACATTTGAGATTTGGGCTCTGCTACTTCGGTGGTGGATGGTCTTCTTATACCAACTTATTTCGTCATTCTTTTCTTATTCAATGGCACTTAGTACCGATTTCTGGATTTCGATGGCATCGGTGGATTTTGCTTTAGCGGCTTCTTCTTCGGCTGCTTTCATAGAGAGGGCTTTAGATTTATCTAAAGCAATTTGAGCAAGTTTAGCTTCCTCAAGTTCCTGAGGAGAAAGACCGAGATCGGTGGTGGTTTCTTGGGATGGAGGCTTGAGTTTAAGAGTTTCAGCACCTTCAGGTCTAGCCCCATACTTAGCCAAATCCTTTTTCTTCTTTTCTTCTTTTGCCAAGTCTTCGGCCGAAATAACTTTCTTCCCTTTGTCTTTGGGAGCTTTGCTGGATTGCTCCCCCTCAGTTGATGCATCAATTTCCACGGCCGATGGGGACTTGATCGGTGAAGCGACTGATTCGGTGGTCCCTGTATGTGTCGGTGAAGATTTAGGTGATGGCGGAGAGGTTTTCGGTGGAGACTTGTTGCTGGTAAATCTCTTGATGTATGGCAATTTCGGTCGAACAGTAGTTTTCTCCCCCTCAGCAACAGCCGGAAGCTTAAAACCCAATTCATGAAACACTTTGTCAAACTTTGAGTGCACAGAAGCCAAGCTTTTAGTGGTGGTATCGGGAACCAAGGAGAAATCACCCAAGTCCATCTCCCATTGGGATTGCTCGGTGTTGGTAGTGTCGGTGGAGGATTTTGAGAAGGACTCCACTTTTGAAGATAGGGAAGAGACTGTATCATTTATCGGTCGCAGGGCATCGGTAATGGCATCGAGAAGAATTCGTGGCAACTGAGACTCGAGCATGGTTATTCTGGAGTTTGCTTGGGAGATCAACGAAATGGTGGATTGAAGAAAAGCAGAGGGGCGGCCAATGTTTGAAGAGGTCTGACCACCGATTTCTGGGAAAGAAAATCGGAGGCGTTGGGGATCTGCTTCGGTGATGAGATTTGGGAGGTAAGTTGACATATCATCGGTATAGAGGATTCTCGGTGGAGGAGGATTTTGGTGAGGAGAACCGTGACGTGTCGGTGTGGGAGACCTTCGGGGTGTAGGTGATCGGTGTGGGGTGGGTGATCGGTGTGGGGATACGATCGGTGGTGTGGATTGGTTCTTTGGCGATGGAGACTCGGTGGGATTCTCTTCGGTGGACGGGATGGTTCGGGGAGAACTAGTGTCCGCTAAAAGAAAATCAAAGAAATCATGTGGGGGTGGAGTTAATGGGGGGGGGGGGGAACTCAAGGCGAGTTGTGCTTCATCATCGATCTCATAGAGATCGGGTGGAAAGTCGTGAAGTGAAAAATCAGTACCCTCGAGGGGAGAGACCTCGAGGTCATCTCCACCACCCAAAGAATCGAGTGGGGAGGTAGGTTGAGGTTCCTCCAATTGTACAACTGAAACCTTTTGAGAGGCAACAGAGGAGTCGGTGGGGTTAATGGCGGATTCCCTTGGCCCGGAGGGTTGAAGTTCAACAACTGGCGATTTTCGAGAATCGACAGTTGGATTAGACGGTGGGGCCAATGGTTTCCGAGACCTCTTTGAAAGAGATCTCGAAGGGGAAGACGAGTGCCTCCGCTTATGAGAAGGGGATTGAATCGGGGAAGCCTCCGAGGATCTCTCGGTGGCATAGCTCATCACCACAACATACACATTGCACAGAAAGGACAGGTGCAGGAGATTTGGTGACAGGTGGCTGTGCTCCTTGACCTGAAGTGATGTTTTTAAGCATATTAGTCATGGAAGCAAGCTGAGTTGTCAATGCAGTGTATGCATCAATCTCATGCAACCCGGCATACTTCTTTTGAGTTGAAATTTGAGCTCTTGGATCAGCCCATTGTCCATTGTTTGCAGAAATATTTTCAAGAATTTCATACCCGGTATTGTAGGTGTTAAAGGTAAAGGCCCCTCCTGAAGTTGCATCGAGCATTTGTTTTGTGTTGGAATCAAGTCCATTGTAAAAAGTCTCGAGTTGAATACAGTAGGGAATGCCATGGTGAGGGCATTTCCTTAATAATTCTTTAAACCTTTCCCAAGCATCGGAATTTGCTTCATCGTCCATTTGTTTAAACATGCAAATTTTGTTTCTGGACTTAGCATTCCGGGTAGGTGGAAAATATTTTCGTAAAAACTTTTCAGCCATATCACCCCAAGATGGTACTGAACCTGGTGTTAATGAATTGAACCATACTCTTGCCTTATTCCTTAGAGAAAATGGAAATAAAGTGAGCCTTAAGGCTTCGGGAGATACTCCAGGGATTAGAAAAACATCGGTGATCTCCGTAAAAGATTTTAAATGAGAGTGGGGATCCTCCGATGGTAATCCGGCAAATTGACCATTAGCTTGCAACATATGAAACATGATGCGTTTTGGTTCAAAATGTAAAGTATCAAAATGTGGCCTAACAATCCCAGAATTCAATTGCTCAAAATTTGGGATTGCGTAGTCCATAATTCTTCCATCTTTCGAGTTTGCAAGATCAATGATGTTAAGTGGTTCTTCATTACCAATAGATCCATTATCATCCCCTTCCTCATTGTTATGTGGTGGATGTTGTTGAAAAGGTGGATTTTGTTGAAATGGAATAAACGGTGGATTACCAAAAAGTGGCGGGTTTTGTTGAAAAGGTGGATTTTGACGATTATTTCCAAAGATTGGTGGAGGCCGAATTGGATTTTCTAAAGGTGGTCTCATTTGATTTTCCAAAGGTGGCCGAACGTGATTTTCTAAAGGTGGTGGATTTGGTGGTCTATTTTCAAAACCGGGTGGGGGTCCGTCCATATTGAGAGAGTTTGATGTTATTTGAATTCTTCTTCTTTGATGAAAAGTTCTCTCAATATCCGGATCTAACTCGAAAAGTTCCCCACGTGATATTCTTGGCATACACCACTTTCAGAAAATCTTTAAAATTCCCAACGGTGCTAGAAAAACCAAATCTTTAAAAATACTTTTATAGAGTTTTAGCTTACCAGTCCCCGGCAACGGCGCCAAAAACTTGATGTGTGCGTGCTTTGAATACACCTACAGACGTGTGCTAATAGAACCAATAAGCAAGTATACTTATTTAGAACTATGTCGTCTTATCAAGTAATAAAGTGGTAAAATACCGATTATCGTCCCACAGAGATTGGAGTTAAAATGTCTATTAAAGTATGATGAAAGAAATGATTTCTGAAGAAGATTTGGAAGAAAATATCTTTGATTGGTCGGTTGATGATTAACACAGATTCTAATTAACAATATTAAAAGAGAAGCAAGGGTGTAAGACTTGTGATGTTGTGATAAACCAAATTCCAGCAGACCAATGCTGCAACAATGCTACAGCATGAAGCTGTAGTGATGCTGCAGCATAGCAGTGACAAAAACGAGTTTTATTATCTACTTTGAGACACGTTCCTCTCGGACTCTCACCATCCCATGATTCCAGTAGCTAGAGCAATCTCATCTCTGAGCAGAACCCAAGATAATGGAACAATGGAAATGGCGTTCTCAAAGCCTATGGCAAAACAAATTCTCTTTGTTAAAAGCTACTCTCTCGATATAACCCCCATACCTCCCAAGTTGTTTTACTCCTAAATAGCTTATCTCTAAGTCTATTCCATTTTAATCCCTTGAGAAAATGATAACTTATCAAGAATGAATCATTTTAGAAAACAAAAGTAACAACTCTCATTTTAAGTTACTCTCTCGATATAACCCCTTAAGTCATCCAAATTGACGTGCTATTCAATGGCCTATCTCTAGGTCCATGACACTTTAACACTATCAAAGTGATCAATTTGTCAAAGGATTCTATTATCTTGAAGAAACTTGGATTGGAACAATAAAACCTCATTTTTGCCATAAAAATGCCTACTTTCTTTTGGTCATCATAACACCCCTTGTCTCACACCCAAGCTACAAGATTAGCTACTCATTACAATAAATGAAACAAAATAAATGCAAAATACTAGGAAAGTAAACATGATGATTGGAAGTGTAAAGTACTTGGAAATGAAAACTAACTAAAGTAAATGGCTAAAAATGTAAAGACAAGAATGTAAGTAATAAGCAATAAATGACAATAGTACAAATGAAATGTAAATCTATGACTAACAAGAATATATACTGAAAAGTAAGAACATTAAACATAAGACATAAGATGCAAGAACATTAACGAGACGAAAATGTGCAGTGGGATACTGCCCAGTGCTGCAGCAGTGCCTTCGTGTATCTAAGAACAAAGAAAAATTAAAGGAAGAATACTTGAAGATTTGAAGAACACATGAAGAACATGAAGATGATTTCTGGAAAATAAACTACAGAGGTTTAGGACTGATTTTAGATCAGTTCTCAAGTGGGTTATCCAAAAGGTAAGATATCCCCTCTATTTATAACAAAAGGGAATGGCATCTTAGGTAATAAAGTGCAACTAGGCCTAACTAAATAGTACAACTATTCAACTAGAAGTACAACAGCCAACTAAATACTTACTTAAACTATCATTGCAATCTAAATAGTGTTTTAGGGGTTAAAAAATATCAAATTTAATCACAAAATATCAATTTCCAGCTCATGACTTCGTCTTCTTCAGCCCCTTTATCACCAGATCCCTGATGTTCCAATGCTGCAGCAATACCCTGTTTTGGCTGATTTTCTAAAAAATGCTTATATTAGCCTACCAATAAAGTAAAACAAGCTAACCATGATTCCTAGCTCCAAGAAAGTAAAACAAGATAAAAAAAGACTCAAAGTTGGGATTTTAAAATGAAAAAGTCCTAACTAATCTAAAGAAATAAGTGCTTAAGTACTCAAAATTGAGCACTTATCATCGGGGGCCGTACGTTGTTTCTTTTTCGCGCCGCCCGACTTTACTCGAGTAAGGGAGGATGGGGCCACTACATCATGGGGTGCTTCGGGAACTTCCGGGTGTTTAAATACGGGAATTTCCGCATCGCCCCAATGTAGATCGGGAGAGAGAGCGAGAGAAATCATACCTTGTCTTAACGGGTTGTCGGTGACGAGAGGTCCCACATTTAGTGTTTTGAGACCGACAACTGGGGAAGACCAATCATAGGTGAATCGGGGCGCTTGAGATTTTCGATCCGTCTCTAATGCCTTGTTGAGCTTGTGCTGAATGATCATCGAGATGAACCGCGGATAGGCAACGTAACACTTCTTGGGATGCTTGATTACCTCGACAAGTTCAGAAAAGAAGTATTGGGCGAAGTCGACTTTTCTTTGAAAGATGAGGGCATGGGCGAGCTTTGTGATGTATGACGGTGATTGATCATGCCCACTAGTTTTGCGATAGAGGCAGTGAATAACATGGGCAAAGAAGAAGTTCCATATGCCTCCCATTTTGCTACGGAGAAGAGTACCGGGGCCTTTAGAACTTTTGGAGGAATCGTCGATCACATAGCCGGTTGCTTGAATAACATCTTCATGTATGGTTTCCACAAACATGTCTTCGTAGGCTGGAAAAGCGTCAATCTTTAGGGCGAGGCGAACATCGTCGACCCCAAACGTAAGGTCGTGATCACCTTCTTCATTGGTAAGAATGGAGGCGTGAATGGCTTCGTTTGAGGGATCGTACACACAGGTTAACCAAAAGTTCCCAATGAGCATTTTGCTCATCTTGGGGTTGCAAGAAAAAGCATGAAGGAGAGGGGAGCGAGTGAGAAACTTAGCTATCGTGGAGAACTCGGGATGAGATGGATCTGATTCGAAACGAGCGACGTGATTGCATGGGTTAAACTTGAGATCTTCATACCGTGTGGGAGTTGCATTTCTGGAAGATGCCATTGAGTGAGATGAGGTCGAGAGAGAGAGAGCAAGTGTGGGAAGTATGATAATGGGAAGAAGGGTTGAGGGATGAGAGGGGTTCGAGAGGTTGCAGGTCTGAGAGAATCGAAATGGTGAGGAAGATGGGTTTTATAAGGGTGAGAGAGAAGAGTGAGAGGGAACGGTTTTTTTTTTAAAAAAAATTATGAAAAAGTAACGATGAGGTTTTGGGATGTGTGAAAGAATACGGCTTGGAATGGGAAGGGTCACATCTCATCCTGACACTTAGGGTTTTTCGGCTTATGGAAGCATGGGGAAGCGTATTCGATAAGATTTAGGAATCGGTGGTTGATTTCGGTGGACAGGGATTTGAATCTCGGTGTAAACAAGTCGGTGTATACTTTTCTACCGAATTTCAAGAAAGATGTCGGTGTAGCTGTTTTTGAACACCGAAAAGACTTCGGTGTTAAGGCTTGAGAGGCGTCAGTGGACTTTAGGATATGAACAAGAGATTGAGTCCACCGATATGGGATTTCGGTGGAGGCTTCGGAGTTGAATCGGAGGTGGGTTTCGGTGTAGAAAGCACACAGATTTGAAACTTAAGGCCACCGAAATGTTATTTCGGTGAAGGAAAGAGAATCGGTGGTGGGAATAAAAGGAAAGAGAATCGGTGGTGAGAATAGAAGGAAAGAGATCGGTGGAAAAGATAGTGTCCACCGATGTGAGATCGGTGGAAAAGGAGAAACTAAGAGAGTGTCCACCAATTATTGAAAGTTACACATACCAAGTTCACTTATTAGGAAGTTGAACCTGGCTTCATCTAGGGGTTTGGTGAACAGATCAGCAAGCTGTAGATCGGTGGGAATGAAATGTAACTCAACGTCTCCTTTGGATATATGATCCATAATGAAGTGATATCTGATATCTATGTGCTTGGATCTGGAATGAAGAACAGGATTGTTTGCAATATCTATTGCACTTGAATTATCACACAGAATTGGGACTTTGGAGAAGATTTGAGCATAGTCCCTGAGTTGGTTTCTCATCCACAGGATCTGAGCACAACAGCTTCCAGCAGCTACATATTCAGCCTCAGCAGTAGAGGTTGACACAGAGTTTTGTTTCTTGCTGGACCAACTTACCAATTTACCACCAAGAAGTTGGCAACTTCCTGTAGTACTCTTTCTATCAATCTCGGAACCTGCATAATCTGAATCTGAATACCCAATTAGTTCAAAACCTGAGCCTTTGGGATACCAAAGACCCAAGTGCAAGGTACCCTTGAGATACCGAAAAATCCGTTTTACAGCCTTTAAATGTGATACTTTAGGATTGGCCTGATAACGGGCACATAGACAAGTAGCAAACATAATATCCGGTCTGCTAGCAGTTAAGTACAGAAGAGAACCAATCATTCCTCGATAAAGGGTAACGTCCACAGATTCACCTTTAAGATCAGCATTGAGTTTCAAAGGTGGTGCCATGGGAGTTTTCATAGGAGAGCTATCTGAAAAGTTAAATTTCTTCAAAAGGTCACGAATGTATTTACTTTGGTTTATAAATATCCCTTCTGAAGATTGTTTGACCTGAAGGCCCAAAAAGAATGTAAGCTCTCCCATCATGCTCATCTCATATTCACTCATCATGAGAGAGGCAAACTCATCACATAGTGATTCATCAGTGGCACCAAAGATGATGTCATCAACATAGATTTGGACAAGAATGAGATTACCTGAGGTTTCCTTGATGAAGAGAGTGTTGTCAATTTTACCTCTGGAATATCCATGCTTTAGAAGGAAGTTGGCAAGAGTGTCATACCAAGCACGTGGAGCTTACTTGAGACCATATAGTGCCTTGTCAAGTCTGTACACATAGTCTGGATGAGCTGGGTCTTCAAAGCCAGGAGGTTGTTTCACATAGACTTCCTCTGCAAGTTCCCCATTGAGGAAGGCACTTTTAACATCCATTTGAAAGACCCTAAAATTTCGGTAGGCAGCATGAGCCAGAAAGATTCTTATTGCTTCAAGTCTTGCAACAGGGGCAAATGTTTCATCATACTCAATGCCCTCTTCCTGTCTGTATCCTTGAGCTACTAGTATGGCCTTGTTTCTGATAACTGTACCATCTTCATCCATTTTATTCCTGAAGATCCATTTGGTTCCAATGATCGTCTTCTTTCGGGGTCTGGGAACCAATCTCCAAACTTTGTTTCTCTCAAATTGAGAAAACTCTTCTTGCATGGCAGTGATCCAACAGGGATCTGCTAGAGCTTCATCAATCTTTTTGGGTTCAATAAGAGAGAGAAAATTCACATAGAGACAAATATTTCCAACTCCTCTACGTGTTTGAACACCTGCTTGTTGATCACCGATGATTTGATCTATTGGGTGATCTTTGGTCCATTTGGTTGCAGGAGGTAAAGGTGGTGGAATGTTTTGTGTTTGGGGTGAAGAAGTAGTGGGATCAGAGGTTTGGTGGGAGGCAATGGGATCGGTGGACGATATGGGATCGGTGGAAGGATGTGCGTTGGTGGGAAAAGGCATATCGGTGGGGACAAGGTCAATTTCGGTGGGAGATAAAGAGGATGACCCAACTTGATTATTTGCGGTAGAAGGAATTGATGGGTTCAATGGTATGGGAGAAGCATCGGTGGAGTTGGTTTGGGGAGCATTACCGATGCATGAGGAGATCCATTTGTGTAGTTCATCATCATCATCATTTGAAAGAGATGAGGATCTCAAATCATCAAATTTGACATGAATAGATTCATCAATGCATTTTCTCCTGAGGTTGAACACACGATATGCTTTGGAGGATAGAGAGTATCCAACAAATATTCCTTCATCAGCTTTGGGATCAAACTTCCCAAGGTTGTCACGGTCATTTAGGATAAAGCACACACAGCCAAAAACATGAAGAAAACCAATGTTTGGTTTTCTGCCATGGAAAACTTCATATGGGGTTTTATCATGTCTTTTGGATATCACAGATCTATTTTGGGTAAAGCAAGCAGTATTAACAGCTTCAGCCCAAAAATATGTGGGTAGATTGGATTCACTTAGCATGGATCTTGCGGCCTCACATAGAGTTCTGTTTTTCCTTTCCACCACTCCATTTTGCTGAGGAGTACGGACTGCAGAGAAGTTTTGAGAAATTCCTTTCTCAGTGAAGAAGTCTTCAAGAGCACTGTTTCTGAATTCAGTGTCGTTATCACTTCTTACCGAACGAACAAGTTGACCATTAAGAACTTCATTTTTCTTGACAAAGTTGATGATTTCTTTAGTTGCATCGCTTTTATACCTGAGAAAAGACACCCAAGTATATCTAGTAAATTCATCAACAATCACAAGAATGTACCTTTTGCCTCCTAGACTTGGAGTGCTGACTGGTCCACATAGGTCCATGTGCAACATCTGGAGAGGAAGAGTGATGGAAGAGCATTGCTTGGTCTTGAAGGAGGTTTTGGTGAGCTTCCCTTTTTCACATGCATCACACAGTTTTTCTTTGACAAAATTCAGCTTTGGCATGCCAGTCACCAACTCTTTATTTGAAATTTTGTGGAGAGTTTTGAAGTTAAGATGAGAGAGACGTTTATGCCACAACCAGTTCCTTTTGGATGAGTCATCTGACACAAAGCAGACATTGGATGAATTGTTGCTTAGTCCCATGTCAATGACATAGACATTTTTCATCCTTTTTCCAGATAACACCACGTTGAAGTTCTTGTCCACAACAGTACAAATACAAAGTTCAAAGATAACTTTATATCCAAGATCACACAGTTGGCTAATGCTGAGAAGATTATGCATAAGGCCTTCAACAAATGCCACTTTATTGAAAGTGACAGATCCATTAGTGAGAGTTCCATAACCTTTGGTGTAGCTTTTAGAGTTATCACCAAAAGTGACAGATGGACCCTTTCCAGACACATAGTTGATGAGAAGAGATTTGTTTCCCGTCATGTGGCGTGAGCACCCACTATCCAGGTACCATATTTGATGGTGCTCAGAAACCTGCATGCACACACAGATTAGTTCTTTGGTACCCATTTTGTAATGGGTCCTTTGGGGTTAGAAGAAAATGAGTCCTTAGGTTTGGTTCTATCTATTCTTTCCTTGGGACAATCCTTAGCCATGTGAAACGTGTCACCACAGTTATAGCATTTTCTATAGATAAAAACCTTTTTAACACTATGACCACTTTTCCTGTTTTGGCTTTTAACATTAGTTTTTATGACCTTGTTAGAAGAGAACAAAGCAGAAGGTTTGGATCCAAGAATTCCTTTGTCAGTGTTGTGGGTTGGAGAGTTGGATGATTCTTTGGAGTTTGACTTTTTCAAAAGTACAGATCTTGGAATTGGAAGAATAGAAGAGTTACCAGAAAAATTCTTTGGAGTAAATCTTTTGGGATGGAAATTGGCCACAGATTCGACCACCGATTTCCCTTTGTCCGAAGATGAAATTTTTTTTGTGGGAACTTGAGGTTCTCTTTTGGGAATCTTTGAGGGCTTAGGTTCAGAGTATTCATCTATGTGAATAGACTTTAACAACTCATGGAGAGGTATAGGAGGATCATCGGTGTTGACATCGGTGGGGTTTGATCTTTTCAGCAAGGTGACTTTTGAGAAGTTAGAGGATGAGGCTTCATCAATGGTTGATCCTTTTGAGAGATCAGGGATGAGTTTTGAAATGTCATCAAAGTCATGTTCCTCAACGAATTGATTTGAGGAGGCCTCTTTTGCTTTTATAAACATTCCATATTTTCGAGCTTCACCCAGATCTAAAGAATTTAAGGAGATGGAATCACAAGAACTTGAATCAGAGGCATCATCCCACACACTGGAGATAGGAATAAGTGCATGGGAAGAAGCTTCAGAATGGACTTTGCCAAATCCTAGACCGATTTTGCTCTTTCCACCGAATTGACTTTGAAAGAGTTGTTCAAGATTTTTTGAAGAATCTGTCCATTTTCTTACAACCTCTTGCTCTCTTTTAAGTTTCTTAAAAAGTGAGTTCTTTTCTTTTGAAATCACATGATTTATTGTTTTCAAGTCCTCAAGCTCAGCTTTGATTTCCTCAAATTTCTCAAGCTTAGACATGCAAATTTCAAGTTCAGATTTGAGTTCTTTCACTTGAGCAGATTTTCTATTCTTGCTATCTTTGACAGAATAAAAGTCTTTAGTTAAAGATTCATACGCATCTATCTTTTCACTATCAGTCATATCATTAAAAGGATGTACCTGAGCATAAGTTGTCGAGCACCCAGTCGACACAAGATCCATTGGAGAGGTAGCTTTTTCAGAATCATCCATCTCTTCAGAAATGGCCATGAAGCACATATTGTGAGAATCACTGTCAGAGGTGTCTTCTTCATCCCAGTCATGAGTTTCTGCCATTAGACCTTTTCCTTTTCTTTCAAGACCCTCACTCCTTTCTTTCTCTTTCTTGTACTTGGCTTTATACTTCTCAGCGCGCTCCTGATGGTCTAAGGAAGAGGATTGGGAATCCTTTTTGGAAAAGGTTGATTTGAAAGGATTATTTCTGGGTTTTTCATTCTTTGAAGAATATTTGTCAGAGGATGGGTTCCTAGACTTAGTAACACGCTTGCTCCTACACTCAGATGCAAAGTGTCCTTTCTTGCCACAATTATAGCACTCTTCATTTGACATATCAGATGAAGTCTTGGAAGATGAAGATTTTCTAAAATTTCTGGATTTGATGAAAGTACGAAATTTGTTCTTAGAGCCAGCCATCATTGCCATTTCTTCAGACAATTGTTCAACCATAATTTCCTCACCTTCATCATCAGCATCACTAAGATATGCATCCGTTTGATGGGTAGAGTTATTTTGGCTGTCATTGTCGGAGTCTGATGACGGATAGGTGATTCTAGGAACATTTTGAGATTTCTTGGAACTTTCACTGACAAGAGCTATAGAAGAGCTCTTTATCTCTTTGATGAAAGATTTCCTTTGTAACTTTGTTTGCTCAAAATTGAAGAGAGTTCCATATAGGACAGTTAAGGGCATGAACTCAAGGTCCTTGGTAGTTTTAATGCAAGTACATATATTCTCCCAAAATTCTGGAAGACAATCCATGAACTTGCTTAAGACTTCCTCATTATCATAGACTCTGCCCAATAACTTCAGATCATTTAAAAGAGAGTTGAAACGATTATAGTATCTAGGAAGAGATTCTCCTATTTCAAAAACAAAGAGTTCATATTTTCTAATAAGACCAATCTTTTTACATTTCTTTACTTCCACTGTACCCTCGTACAGTACACACAGTGTGGTCCACATCTCTTTAGCAGTTTCAAAGTTAACCAGAGAGTGATAGACCTCATCAGGAAGTGAGAGTGCAATAATTGCTCTTAGCTTAGAGTCGAGAGAAACCAAACGTTTTTCCTCATAAGTATATTTCTTAGGATTTTTGAGGATGTAACGACCAGTAGCACTGGATTTTTCTTCATCAGAATCACTAGAGATTTCTTTTTCCATGGTTTCTTTGCCAGGCCTCTGCGTTTCATAGGGAGCCCAAACTCTGGGGATGATAGGTCCCTCTTTGAGAATGGTTGGATATCTAGTATCCACTCCTTCCATGAATAGCATCATGCAGCTCTTCCACAAAGAGAAGTTGTTAGCATTAAACTTAGGAGGTTTGGTTATGGAGCCATTCTCAGAAAAGTTGTTTTGAAAAGAGTTTTCAATTGTAGAAGAAGAAGAGGCAGCCATCGCATATCAAGTTTATGGGATTAAACTTTCTGCTCTGATACCACTTGTTAGTCCCAGATGGCTTAACAAGTATTGTAGAAGGGGGGGGGGGGGGAGGGTGAATACAATACTCAAAATTTTCACAATTTTAATTCTTTTATTGAAAATCTTTCAACTAGAATTACACAAAGAAACTTAAAGACTGTTGCGGAAAAGAACAGATAAACTATTCTAACAATCTTTCACAAAGTATACTAAACAAAACAGCAGAGAACACTAAGAGCAAAGCTATAAGGTTATCAAGCAATATGAAAATCTTGCACTGAGAGAAATCCAGAAAGCGTGATTTGCATGGATGAGTCTTCTTCCTTTTATAGTGAAGGTAAGGTACTAAGCATTAAATGCTTAGTACGAATATCCTTCAGTTACTTGTAACATACCAAAGGACTTCTGAAAAGTACCAGTGGACTTCTAAAAAGATGATAAGTCACCATCACCTTTTTCTTGAAACAAGGAATAGAAGCCATGCTGAAAGGACATCTTCCAAAAAGATAATAAGACAAAAGGTTGCTTTTGCCTGTAAGCAGATTTTGTCCTGAAGTAAATGGTCCTCTTGATGAGTAGAGAGTCTTCAAGCTTGGTTTCTATTTTCCACAAGTAGAGAGTCTTCAAGATTGGTTTCGGTTGATCTTCGACTTCACCGAACAGTTGCTATAATGTACAAGTCATATGAAGAACCAAACTAAAATATTCTAAGTAGGATTTTAGGGAAAATATCGGTGAGTCAATTTCAAATATTTGGTGACCCAACACTACTAATCTGTTTTGCAGGAATTTCATGTGCATTTAAATTAGAAGATTCTTTTCACATGACGAACATTCAAAGGTTATGCCAATTTTGAGAGGGAGTACTATTCTATGAAAGGTAAGTGAACTTCAATTGAATTCAAAGACCGTGGTAATTCATTCTGGGTAACTTACTTGTGTTTGTTATTCTCCAATTTTTAAATTCCATGATTGCCACGTGTCACTTTTTTGAATTAGTTATTTCCATGTCTCACATATTCATTGATTTTTCGATGGAAATACACTCGTTTTGAATTCCACTTTGTGTTCATAGTTCATCATTTCATATTAATGATTCAATTCTTATCTTATATAATAATGGTGACTTGTTCCTCATAATTAAACATTCTGATCATTGTCTCATTTCTTGCAAAATACTGTGCTTACTGAGTCATTCTATTTTGCGCTTGATTTTGTTTCTTGAAATTCTGGTATTTCAAATTTGACTTCTGATTACCTCAGATCAGAACTCGGACTTAATTTTTATGACTTCTGATCATCTCAGATCAGGACTCGTTCTTAAATGTTTTGACTTTTAAACATTTCAGTTTAGAACTCGTACTTCACTGTTTACTAAACTGCTCTACTCGATGCATGAAATGAGTGATAGGTTTTCTATTGTTTCTATGGTCTATCCAGAACCGGAAGGACCTACCCAAGAAACACATCCCTTATAGACAACAGTGAGGGGTCTAGATTGATAGATGAGTTCGGAGTGAAAAGAATATGGTGAGGCTGTGACAGGACTTAAAAGAATTATTGGTCCTTACCAAACCGAGTCAGTTATTCGGGTAACCACACAATCTATTCATTCTCATTCTTTGGAGATGAATATTGAAACAGACATGGACCCAGTGTCGATAACTCGTGTCACCCCACTCAGCCACTCAAGTATCTCACAACAGATGCTTGTTTCATATATTCACGGAGATTTAGCACACAATCTATCTATTCCTCAGTCGGAGGTCTTAGATATTGAAAAAGGAAGACATCAGCTCCGGTCTCCGAACTTCACATTCTATTCACTGTGTCAATTGATTTTTAACTTGCGTCCCAAGTTAAATCAATATTTGAGCCTAACTGATATAATTCATTTCTTTCACACATGCACGAGTCTTTGTGATTCCACTCGCATATCTTCGTGATATTGCCGAACCAGTTTGAGAAGTAATTTTTAAAATTTTACTTCAGTGATAACTGGAAGTCCTATCAGAGATACCAGATGCCAACTCTGAACATAGGCCACACATTTTTTTTAAATTGTTGTGATAACAGTTACTAACGTGTTTCTGTGTTAGTTTATTACCCCATTCTGGTTACTTAATGTTTTGATCTGGATTTTTTGCTACTCGTCACTATTGTCTTTGAACATGCATGATGTTCTGGATGCTCCTACTCATCATGAGGGGGAGAAAGGGTACAGATTCAAAGTCACCGAATATCAAGGTGAGGGGGAGTTAGCATAAGCCGAGGGGGAGTAACTGTTGATTGATCATTTCCGAAAAAAGCTCAAAGCGAAAAGATTTCAAAGTGCATACAAGTGATTGATCAATTCTTCTCATTCCTTATCCAGTGGTGTTCGCTAAAATCATTTCCTCCATCGAGCACATTGATTCTACACGTTCTTTAAAAGCTGAAAGCGAATTCAAGAGCTTTATTCAAGGGGGAGCGTTGAAAGACATGAAGACATGCTACACCATAGAGTTCTAAAGATTCAAAAGGAAGAGAAGATCAAGACTTGAAGATTTCAAGACCGATTTTTCTTTATATATATTTAGGGGGAGATTGTTAGGACCATAAATGTCCTACATATTAGAAAGATATATATAGAGCTTAATTGGTTAATTATTTATTGTAAAAGCCCTTAATTGTGTTAATTGGGCTTAGTTTAGCCTAATGGGCTTAGGCCTTGTTTGTCTAAAGCCTTAGTATATAAGGTTTAGTTAACCTTTAGTTTTAGGTTAACAATTCATTAGAGCTTATTGTTTAGTAATCGTTCCTTTACTTTGAATTGTAATATTCTCTGAACGATACTTTGAATGAATACGAGAGGGATGACAAGTTGAAATCCACAACTGTTCTTGTTATTGTTTATTGAATCTATTGTTACCTGTCAATCTGGACTCACAATATTGCTATAAGTTTGTTTTGATTATATAATTAAATATTATAATTGATAATTTTTTGAATATGTCCTTTTTGGTCATTTTACATGTTCATAAGCTAGTTTTTGCCAAATGTGACTTCTTCATCAGCTAGCTTATCAACTACCAGCTAGCTTATGAGTCAACAACTAGTTTATCAGCTACCAGCTAGCTTATCAGCTAGTTTGCCAAACATATCCTTAGTGAAAATATGTTTTTGTTATAAATGGATCTTACATATCGGCTATGTTTGGCCAACTAGCTGATAACTGATAAGCTAGTTGTTGACTCATAAGCTAGCTGGTAGCTGATAAGCTAGCTGATGAATAAGTCACGTTTGGCAAAACTAAATTATAAACATATAAAATGACAAAAAAACACATCTTCAAAAAATTATCAATTACAATATTTAATTATATAATTAAAACAAATTTATATCAATATAATATGTTAATTAATATAACGAGTGTAGTAAAGAAAAATTAAATAATATAACATGTTAATTAAAATGAACTTAAAATTTATTATTACATATATACTATAAATTTTGAATTTGTCAAAACAAGTTTTAGAAAAAATATATATTAAATTGTGAATTTAAATAACCGTTACATATAATATGAAATAATAATCAAATAATAATTAAAACTATAATAGTAATTGATAATTAAAATATATTGATTAATATTGATAAATATACAAAAATAATTTATATGATAAACAATATCTCTAAGTAATTAAAAATTAATCATTTAATAATTTTCAGTTAATATTAATTAATAATAATTAAATTTAAAAAATTAATATTTATTTATAATAATAGTTAATTAATAATAATAAGAGTGCTATTGAAATATTCGTAAAAAGCTATTCAAAAACTACTCTAGTAGCATTTCAAAAAGCAAACTTATAAGTTAGCTTATGCTCATCCAAACATGTATCCAGAAAAAAAAACTAATTTTTTTTTGCCAAACGACGCCATCATCTATACAACTATATGAATGGGCTAGGCGTCGGTTTTTTTCAAGAGGCAGTTTTTCAAGCTTGCCGTTTTTTCTTAGCCATCGATAACTCTCATTTTGAGCGTTATTTACACGTCATTTGTGTGAGTTTTTCTTCCGTTTTAGTTGTGTTTTATGTTTATGTGTTCGTGTTTTTCCTTTTGTTAATTTATTTTTATTTGGAGTTGTTGAGGACGTTTTATGGTTATTTGCATCAATTTTTGGATTTAATATTGTGCAGCGATTCCCACTGTGGGCACGGACGGACCACTTCCTTTCAACGATGGACAAGGCTTTTAGCTGGGCAACAACAACAATAAAATATGGCAAGCATGGCTGAGCAATCCCTGAAAATCTTCATGAAGCCATGCCTAGGCTCTTATCCAAAAGTTTGATAAATGTTTTGGTCCATTGGGTTTTTATTTTATGGAGCTATAAATTGAAGCTCTTGGCTCCTTCATTTGATCATCACTTGAACAATGTAGAGGTGCAAAACACTTGTTCTTAGTAGTTTTAGTTATAGTATTAGTTGTAGTTTTAGTTGTAGTGATAATTGTAGTTGTAATTTATTTTTCTCTCTTTAAATTTATGCAAGTACTTTTTATGTATTCTCTTCATCTTATCATGTATTTCTTTTTAATTATTAGCTAAGCACCCCTTGGGTGTGGGTGTGAGCAAACTTGAGACTAGTAGGCAACACTTGGGTGTGGCCATCGTTACTAACTCTCGAGATTGGTCACTTGAGTCGGGACTTAAACTCAACACGGATAAGCCGATCACTTTGAAGTGTTAATATTAGATCTTAGACCTCGAGAGGGGCGGATTCGAAATACGACTTAAGTGATGCACAAAGATTTGAGAGAGTCTTTGATAACCACGTCGAGAGGCGGGTTTTGTATGATTTATTAAGGTTCAAACGCCGATCGAGATTTATATCACAAAGAGATTTGGGTATAACTCTCCATATTGGTAGAACTTGACGTTTAGAGTCAAACTTAATTAAATCGGGAAGATCGAGAGTCGGTAATAATGAAAACTTTATGGGAACTTTGTAGGACCGGTTTATAAAAATCATCATTTCGAGAGATCGGGGTTTTTATAGACACTTCGTGTTACAAAGAAACTAACCATTTTGTTACTACGTTCATCTCAAGGAAACTTACACCCATACTCATTTTAGTTACTTGTTTAGATTTTATTATTATTAAAAAAACACCAAACTCGCTCAAAATATTTTATTCTTCTATCATTGAAATCGGTGTATTCTCGACTTAGGACTCGAAACTTTGAAGTCCAATTCCCGTGGATACGATCTCGGTATATTTATCACTTTATTACTTGTAACGATCCCATTGTCGGTATATACTTATGCCTTCATTGTAGAATTATTGTGCCCATATTTTAGATGCACGATATTTAGCTATCAGCCACGTTCACACCATTTTCTCCCTGATTTCTCTCTACTGCTCATTATTATGCTCATTATCACCTGATTTCTCCTTCTCTCACCCTCACCCAACAAGAAACGGAAAAATCCCGCTTGCTTTTTCTCTCAACCCATGTAGCTAGGGTTCTCGATTCAACCTTTGTTGTTAGGATGGAGATTGGCAAACGTTTGAGGTTATGGTTTGGTGTTTTTATCGCATCACGCTCCTCGTGTTTCCTTATAAACGTAAAAATGCAGACAACAATCAGCGGATTCAACATTATATATTTTACTCTCCAAATCACATTATTCTGATGCCCTCTCATCGATTGTCGTTCCCTTGAGGAGTTCCAAAATCTCAGATTCAATGATCTCCTCCTGGGAACTCTTAATTTTGCTTTCAATTTATCCAATGGCTTCCGACACTTTCACCGACAAAACCGCCGTTTTCAGGAAGCTAAAAGCCAAATCGGAGAATAAGGTATTGATTTATTTCATTTTGTATCATTTGATTTCTGTGAATATTGGTTTGAATTGATCTGATTTGGTTTTATTATGTTGTGTTGTATCAGATGTGTTTTGATTGTAACGCCAGGAATCCGACTTGGGCGTCTGTAACCTATGGGATATTTCTCTGTATTGATTTCTCTGCCACACATCGTAGCCTCGGTGTTCATATCAGTTTCGTTAGGTGATTGCCTTCTCCATATTTGTGGTGTTTGTAGCACTTATGTCTTTTTAGAAAATGGAACAACTTAAGTTGAGCACGTTACAATTTTTGATACCATCATACACAGTTTGTCATTATAACTATTTTGTTGTATTCTCAAATTATTCAGGAAGAAGCCCAGTCTGTATGTACTTATTAATTTTTGTGTTTCTCTGTCTAATTGATACATTCATTTCTCGTGTTTTAAATTACTGTTTCTAATGCCATGCCAAGCTCACTACTAATTAGGTGTATGCATTACACTTTTAAGAATGTTAGTGGTAAGTATCCAGCTTGTCTCGTGTCCTTTTGATTGTGGGTAATCCAATAGCATAGGGGACTACACACTTCGTTAATTGAAACTATAGCTAGATTTTATTCTTGTCAATTGCAATTTGATGAATGTTATAGAATTTTGAACCAGGAATTAGGAGAGAGATACCGGCTCTCAGACTTTTGTATAGTGCTTTTTTCCGTTTTTGTTGTTTGATTAATATTAGGATTTTTTTGGGTTGGGTTGAAATTAGGGGCTTGATGTATAAATAATTTTGTTATAGATCACATTACTGGCTATAAAGTTGATCAAACTTTACAGAAAGAGCTTTTTTAGTTATTCATCGTTGTGGGATGCAGCAGGATGCAAAAATTTAAAAGATATATTTCAAATATAAAATGTTACAGTAGAAAGTTTATTCATTTGACAAATTGCCAGTTACAACCTCAAATGTTCCTGATACCAGTTTAGCATTTTGCCTAATATTAGTATAATCGTTTATATCGTGTTGGAGCAGCAAAACTGAAGCTCTTTTACATGTCAGGTACGTTGGGCGGCTCTTTGTGAAGGGTACTGGAAAGCCAATAGAAATACTGGCAAAGGTGAATGAACTGGCTGGCTTTGCACCTAATGAAGAAATCGAATTATTTGAGGTTCCTTTTTCTTGTTTTGTTTCTTCTTTGGAAATTTTATATTCTTATGAATCTTTTAGGTGGTTGTCTTCATATTCTTTTGTGCATTCAGGAAATTAAGTTTGAACCCAATGTTATGTGTGAACACATCGACAAGAAGCTAACTTTTTGGGGTAGTCAGGTATATGTTCTAAGGCAGTGCTGACACTTTTGTGGTTAACAATTGCAATCTTCTGGTATCATTATTCTACTATCTCCCTTTGATCATTGGTTGGCATTATCTGATTGCAAGCATGTTTCTGGTTTGTATGGCTTTATAGCTCGAAGATGGGGACATCATTTGCTTTCAGAAACCTCTTAAGGCTGAAAATACTGAAACATGTCGCTATACCGATGTTCCGTCTTTTCTGGAGTATGTTCACAATCGTCAGGTATGCCATCAACCATGATACATTCTTATTGAGGCTTTAGTCTTACTGCTTGTAAAATTCTTGTCTTTATATACTTTCTTTTGTTGCATTACCTAATGCTGGATGGTGCATAGGTTGTACGTTTTCGCTCACTGGAGAAGCCCAAGGAGGATGAGTTCTCTCTAGAATTGTGAGTTCTTGGATGTTCTGGTTTAAGAATTCATCAAGTGATGGCGGTGAAAAAGTTCCGAGAAAGCAACTGGCTACGTAGGTTTGCTATCTTAGGTTCGATTATTGTCGATTCTTCTCGTCTTCCTACAATGTGAAATTATTCCAATTTTGTTAGGTTTTCATATCAATCAAGTAGATTTTTGTGAGACCACGCTGCTAGGAAATCTGCTTTGAAAAGAATACCCTGGATTTCTTCCATTCAGGTACGTTTTGGTCCCTTTTTTCTTCAGATTTGGTTTTTTGTTGTTCTTTATCCCCAATACTGATGGGTGCTTCTTCATCAATCCTTGAGAAATCGATTCATAAATTCACCATCAAGGTCTTATTAGATCCATGTAAGGTTTTGTTCGGCAGGTTAATGATCCTTCTCCAAAAGCTCAATCTTCTTCCCTCATACACACATACACAGCTTATATGCTAACCTTAAGGTTGCATTAGCGTATTTAGCCTATCAAGTCCAGGTGTAAATAGGAGAAAGTTTGGTGTTGTACTTATATCTTCAACTGCCAACTTATTAGACATTATTACATCTGAGTTCTGACACTTAGAGACATAATCACATGAGTCTGGAACACTAATTGTTTCCTATAATTTGAATCCTTTATCTAAGCATCGGTTAGCATAACCTTGTTAAAGATCTAATATTTGTTATTGTTCCTGATAATGCAAAAAAGGAGCATACCCTTTTACATTTTTAGCTTATTTCATTTTGAAATTTCCAAAGGACTATAGAGACCTCATTTGTAGTGGCTGGGGAGAATTCAGATACTTTACTGTCCATATCTTCTCTGGATTTACTTTATCAAATACTGTATGCATTGATTAATAATCCCATTGATTTGGGCTCTTACTGCCTTTTTGTCCTTCTTATTCTACTTAAAATGACGAAGGATCCCTTTATTACTTTTGACATGGGAGGTATGAAAAGAATATGTAGATGTCTGTGTGTGTGTGTGTGTGTGTTTTTTGTGTGTGTGTTTTACGGATTAAGGGGACGGAACCCCTTGGAAAATTTTATTCAAATGTTTAGATGTGTTGTTTTAGTAGTGTTATGTGTTTGTAGCTTGGGAGGTATAATAGGGTCTCTACAGGGTTCTATATTGTTCCTACTTTGCAGGGCAGATTTGTTTCCTTTTTTCTGGGCTACAGTGATTAGGCCTACGAAGGATCATAATTGAGGTATATGCAGAAATTCAAGGGTCTTGTGCTGAGTTTTATTACCTATTTTATTCTAAATACACCATTCCATTCTTTAAGTTTTGTAAGACAATTGCTTCTACTCCTCTGTCTCAGAACAAGTGCATCAATATTTACCTTTTTGGCAAAGTTTTTTTTAAGAAACCTTTTTGGCAAAGTTTGAAACTTACTTTTTGGCACATATTTGTAATCCTTACAAAATATTCTTAGCATTGAATTTGCTCATTTGGACAATTTGAGGGGTATTTTAGGTTTTTATCTAACAATTGCACTTTCATCAGACTATATGCCCAATCAAATTCTTGTTCGGTTTGGAATAAAGAGAATATTGTTTACCCCATTTTCCCCTATGAACATGAAAATCTTCTTAAACAAGCGTGATAAACGGTATATTTTCACAAAATAGTTTTTGTTTTTGCTGGGATATTAAAGAGGAAGCCGTTCTTCCTAAATGAGACTATAGATCGGTTCAAACTCAAAATTGAATAGAAAGTGTATTTTGATAATTGTCAGATCACCAATGGCTGCTTTAGGTTCAGGTTCTATCAGTTCTGCTACTGTTTTGATCCAAAAAATGCATCTGATTATTTTTATATGGATTGTATCAAGTGTTGTATCATTTTTGGTTCCAACAGTTCCATTAAGCTGCTGCTGTTTGGTTCACAGATAGTAGAGATCCTTGAATATAATTCTTCTTGGTTCCGAGACTACCATGTATTGTCAAAAGACGAGAGATCGAAACATATTTTTCAAATGGGACTTGGTTTCTCAATGTTCAACTGTTGCGTTGTGTTTCCGAGAGAGGTAAGTTTTTGAAATATTAATATGTATACCTTTCATCTAATTTATTTTTCTGGTTGCATCATGGAAAAAGATAGGAACCTTTTTCCTCGATCTACATTGTTTCATTGTTTTTGTGTAGTTGCCTCAAGTTAAAATATAAAAAATGTTTGAATTGTAGCTTTAGCCGATTCTCTTAAACTTAATTGTTATGTTAGTTTTTTCGAAGAGAAATCAGAGATGCTGATATATGTATTTAGTAGTTAACTCTTGTAGATTTAGTGTATCTCAATTTAGAATATCATTAACTTTTAATGTTGGATTTCTATCGAACTTCAGTTTAGTGTATCTTCCCATTTCCATTACATTGATGTCTGTATATTGTATTTGCTTTTATATCAGTGGCATTCAAGTCCCTAGAGGACCACCGGAAGCAGATGGAACTAGAAGAAGCACGTAAAGCTGGACTTGCACTGGCTGAGGTTGATGAAGATGGAAAAGATATCAATCCCCATATTCCCCAGTATATGTCATCTGCTCCTTGGTATCTTAATGCAGAGAGACCGATACGCCTTTTATTCTTTTGTTGGTTGGTACCTTTTTTAGAGATCATAACTGAGACTTGTGTTTATGTTCTATTAGAGTTTGAAGCATCAAAGGAATTGGAAACCTGATCCAAGTTATATAAAATCATATGGTACGACAGAGGCGCAAAAATATACTAGGCTGACATGTATAGGAAATGTGCATGTGAAAAGTAAGGAAAATGTCTTCTACTTGATTAATTTGTTACTAAGTTCTGTGTTCCGATGGATGTTTTGTATCTTTTTCTTGTCTTTTTTTTAAACCTTTGTATATGACTTACTATAACAGATGTGGAGCCATGACACATAAACCAAGACATGCATGGAGAGGCCACGAAAGTTGGGACGAGCAAAAATATAGCAGCCGATGAGAAAATAGAGAGACTTTTTAGCTAGATTATGATGGAAAAAGGGACCGGTGGAATGGGTATGATGCTGCAACATATATATGCTCATGTTATTGAAAGGTACAAAGCTAGGGACGAAGCTCAGAAAAAGTTAGCAGCAGCTAAAAAACCTAGAGGAGAAGAATAATAGTGAAAATGTGAAAGTTAGTGACGAGCAATATGGTCATGACTAAATTATTCGCTAATTGGATCCTACAACCTTATGTTCCATTTGGAAAACATACGCACAAGATAGGCATACTCTGTATTGTCCGAGAGTAGGGTGTTCAAGCTTGCTGGATTGATGACTTCTGTACCAAGAGCTAGCTCACTTACATGCATAATAATATATGATCCCTTTTTCACAATGGAAATTAGATACCTAATCAGGTCTCATCTTGAAAGATCGAACCACAATTTTGCATTGTTTGTACTGTTGATCCAAACCCTCAGTGATTTGATAATGACCCTCTCTTTTATACTTAGTGAAAATTGTAAGTAAACAATATGTATCAGAGTTTCACTATCGCTGATAAGTACTAAGATCTTACAGTACCGCTGATAGGAACTCTCGCCTTTTAGATTAAACATTCAGCGAACACTGTTCACCATAATGCTCTGAGTCTGTTCAGTACTTATGGTGATCGCTGATAAGTTAGTTGTTTACTTATGATCTCTGAAGACAAGTTTCACGTCAACATAGGTTCTACGCTGAAGTCGAAGATCAAGCTCAAGAACCAGCGACAAGTCTCCTAAGGAACTGATGCGGATCAGCGAAGACTCAGATTTGTCCACTCAACGTGAAGTATCAAGTACAAGACTTCAGCTATCGCTGAACTCTATCATTCGCTGATATAGAATGATAGATCGCTGAATCAACGAAAAGCTGATCATGAAGTCCTCCGTACAAAGTACTTTTGTCTTAACCACCCTTGCACGTCTCCGTACGATATGTCAGAAAAGAACCTCCTTATTGTCTGAAATCGTACAACCACTCTGATACTACACTGTTCAAACATGCGGCTACTGAGGTTGTCAACAAAGGTCAATGACGTACAACCAATGAGCTGCTGACATGTGTAAAGTGTAAACTGTCATGCATTAAATGCATGCAGTATATAAGAAGAAGAACTCACTTCATTTTGAAGAAACTTGCTAACTCTGGACAAGTTCATCCTTCTTATCTTGAGATAGGTTATTATTAGTAATTTCCTTCTCTTTCTTAGTGCAAGAAACTTAGTGTTCCAACTTGTTTAGAATTAGGTTTATCCTTAAATCTTGTTTCCGCAACAAGCTGTAAATTGTTAATGATTTATCAATAAACAATTTAGAAAAGTAAAATCTTAGTGTTTGTATTCACCCCCCCCTTTACAAACTTGTATAGCCCTTCGGGACCAACAAGTGGTATCAGAGCAGATTTGTTTAATCTCATAAACAAGATCTAATCTATACTAAGATTTCTCTTCCTTGCTATTTCCTAAAATGGCTACCAACACAAACACAAATTATATTGACAATGGTTCTCTTGCTAAACCCCCTAGATTCTCCAGAGATAATTTTAATCTATGGAAAAATAGGATGATTCTCTTCTTAGAAGGTGTAGACCCTACTATGTCTTACTATCTCGAAAACGGCCCATATATTCCTGTAAGAATCGATGCTGCAGTACCAGCCTCTGAGAATAGACCTGCTATTCCAGAAAGGCTGATACCCAAGGAAGTTCATATGTGGACTAACGAAGATAAGAAGAAAGTGGCTATCGACACAAAAGCCAGATCCATACTATCCATAGCTCTACCTGACGAAGTCTACCATTCCGTCATGAACCTGAAATCCGCAAAAGCCATGTGGGACACAATATGTGTTCAGTATGAAGGTACGTCTGAAGTCCAGGACTCTCGAAAGATCAACCTGGTAAGACAATATGAAAGTTTCATTTGTGGTAAGAATTAAACTCTCTCTAAAGTTCACCAACGTTTTAATTGCTTAATAATAGATCTAAAAACTGTTGGTAAGGAATATTCTAACTTTGAAGTGCTGACAAAGTTTCTAGAATGTTTACCTGAAAGCTGGGACAATTATTCTATGTGTCTCAAGCTGTCAAAGGATCTAAGATCAATGACCATTGCTACCTTATATGGCACGATGCTGAATCATGAGCAATCGAGCCATCTTAAGAAGAATCTTGTAAAATATTCCAAAAGCACCCCTGTTGCTTTAATCTCAGAAGAACCTTCTACTCAGCGACCCGTGGTCACTATCACTGAGTTAGAAAGTAACTCTGAAAGGTCATCAGAATGTGACTCTTCAGATGATGATGAATCTTTGGCTCTCCTAACTAAAAAGTTCAAGAGATTCGCCAAAAAGAAAATGTTCAGAGAGAACAAACCCCTTTCTATTACTGATAAGCCAAGATCATCAGCTATTGTTGACAAGGCTACTGCTATTTGTTTTAACTGCGAAAAGATTGGACATTTCGCTAACGAGTGCAGGTCTAAGAAAGTTTCGAGAAACTCAGCGTTTCCCAAGAAATCCTTTATTCCCAGGAATAAAGATGACAAATACGCTAAGCTGAAAGAAAAATATGCGAAGCTGAAAAGCTTTAAGAAGAAAGGCAAAGGCCTGATGGCTTATGATTGGGCTGCCTCCGATGAAGAAGAATCATCATCTGACTCTGAAGATGATGAAGCCAATCTCTGTCTTATAGCCAAGATTGAAGATGAGGAAGAAAGCTCAGACATTCCCTCTACTTCAACCTCTGCTATTCAGGTATCACCTTCCTTCTTTACAAATATTGCAAATATTGATGAAGCTGATAGTCTTCGTAAAATCGATCTCTTGACTAGAAGTTTATATGAAGCTATGAATGGTAAAACTGTAGTTGAAAATCAAAACCTTGATCTCGTTGAACAGCTCAAAAACTGTCACCTTCAAATAGAAAAGCTTTCTAAAATTGAAGAAGATTTTAAAGATCAAGTACATTTAAATCAGCTAGTCAAAATCGAGCGAGAAGAAGCTATCTCTGCTTTAAGAGCTGAAAAAGCTATTGTTGAAGGATGGTGTAATTCTTCAACAAAGATCACTGAGATAATTAAGTCTCAGATTCCCCTGAGTGATAAACGTGGTCTTGGTTACAAAGCTGATAATCTAGAACCAACCACTGATCGTTCCATGCTCTTATTTGGAACTTTCGTATCCTCAGTCGCTGATACTTCATCCTCTCAGTGTTGCTCGTCCAGACCGCCTATCCCTCAGGAAACTTCTACCTCTTCAAAAGGTAAAGAGAAAATGGTTTATCCAAAACCTACCTCTGACTTTAAAGATAAAGGTAAAGGAATTGCTATTGTTGAATCCAGATCCGTGCAACAATAATGAAATCGAAATAATAAGCAAATAAGAACAATGATTTCAACTGGTCATCCCTGTATTAAGCTTTCAATCAGAGAGTTTACAATAAGAGTAGGAAAGCTAATGGGATGATTAACCTTTTTTCTTAGGCTAATACAACATTATATAGTACGGGCCCGAGGTTAACAAGCCCACGGCCCGTTCACTATGGACTAAGATTAAACAAATACAATTAGACCCTTGAACTTTAAATCAACAATAAAACCTGCCCTAACAATCTCCCCCTTTGATTTGAAGTTCAAATTCGCGCTCTATCTCTTGCCAGTTGTAGACATAACGTTTGCGAAGAGCGAAATGAACCTCGAAGAATCTGATGGCGTGGCGGTAGTCGAGACGTTCTTCAACCATATCCAAAGCATTCTGAGCAGTTCTTTCATTCAGATTGGGCACATAGGATACCTTTGGATTTTCGGATTCGTGCTTGATGATCTTCCGAAGAGCGTCTTGAACCTTGAGCAGTGTGCCGTCGCAAAATCGATCTACCTGACTGAACCTCATAAACTTCTTTTCTTTCTGAGCGTTGAGGAAGACGATCCCAAATTCCGGTTGAAGCAGCATTGCGTTTTCGAGATACATCGACAGTTCAGGAGCTTTCAGATTCGGTTTGAGTAGATTTACCTTCTTCGCTCGGTTCTCGATTGCCATTTGAAAGTCCGTAAGATAGGAGATCATAATAGAACGGACGAGGAATCGACGAACCGCTTCGAGCGCCTTTGTTACAGCAAGCGGTCGGATGGTTCTGGTGCGAAGATCTCTCAGAATAACCAGGAGGTCGAACGGATGGAGATGCTTAAAATCAGCTTCAGAAAAAATCCATTCTTTTCCGTCTTCACGTCGAACAGTGAATACGGGAAAGACGATCTTCATAATTTTGTTTGACTGAATCTTTAGCACCTCTGAAATTTTATGTTTGGTTCGAACCTGGTCTCTCGGGAGACACCGCTTCATGGCTTCTACGTATCGGAGTTGGCAAGCTAGATCAGGACTGTAGATGCCAAGACAGAAGGTCGGCTCGATCGGGCGAATTCGGTGAACAAACAGCTTCTTCAGAGATTCCTCCAGATGAGGAATGAGGACCTTGATCTTCTCCCAACGGTTTTGTTGCTGAGGAGGGGGAGGAAGATCAGGAGCTGTCGTTTGTAGAGGAGATGTCGGGTTTTCTGCATTTGAGCTTTCGGGTTGATCTGAAGTCGTAGCGGGTTGAGTCGAGTGAACGGGAGGCGTACCATAGAAATTCTGAAGCAGAAACTGGTCGTAATCCACGTTGTCGTCTTCATCAGTGGGAAACACCAAGTTTACCTCGAAGTTTACGGCTTTGGCAGCTTTTTCGTACCAAGCGTCTTCGGTTTCCGGGTTGGTTTCACATGCTGGATCAATCATGGTGAGCATTGGCATGTCTTATGGTTCTTGTTCGACCAATTCCTGTGTTGTCCCCTCGGGCTTTTCAACCATTGGGGCTTCGTCATCTGAGATATCCATGTCGATGACCATCTGTGCTAATGGCAACTCGGCTTCGGGTGTTTCTGTTGAAGTTGCCGCAGTTGGGGGTTCCTGTTGAACCACAGATGTCATTTCAGCAGTCACGATCTGGACGGTCTTGGTGTGGCGTAGACGCTTCTCCCCCTCACGGTGATCAGGATCATCCTGGTCATCGTGCTTGCGTTTGAGACCGCCGGCTTGACTCTTACAAGTGTCTTCTAGTGAGCGGACCCTCTCAGACAGCGTGGCAAGCGCTTTGTTGTAGTCGTTGAGGGTCGAGTCAATGGAGTCAAGGCGTGACGTGATGGACGAAGATGGAGCAGTGACCTGTGATCGGAGAACGGAGATCAGGTCTGCTACGGCAGATGCGGTTGTGTCGGATTCCTGGAGCAGTTGGGCTAAGAGCATCGTCTTCAGGGTGTCCACCGAGTAAGTAGGTTGCGGTTGAGTCGGTGGAGGCACAGAGGCGGTTTCAGAGTCGACGAGGTGGCCCTTTCCTTTGATAGCATGCATCGCTTTGGCAAGTTCAGCGGCTACATGTTCCTGCAATTTGCGCTCCATAACCTGTTGGACAGCCTCAAGGGTGCTGTCCAAAGACCCTTTTGACACAAAGTCGGGTAAAATAACACCGGGCTCACTTAGATTACCCGTTGAGGCATCTACCTTAGAGGCAGAGCCACCTACGTTCACAGCTGGCGTGATAATAACTGTGGTAGGATTTCACTCCAATCCTCGTGTTCCGGAATGCGGAGACACTATAGACGTTCCGGTCGGGTCACTAAGAGCCGCGACATGGTGTTGTGCCTCATCAAGTGTCCTAGGTGAAGAATGTTCAGTAACAATAGGCTCTAGACTCGATGGTGCACACAAAGAAGTAGAGACCGGGGGCTGCTGGTCTCTTATTTCAACACCAACACTCTCCGAATGAGAGGCCGGTGGAAGTTGTGCTTGTTCCCCGTGTAATATTGAAACATCCGTCTGTCGTGAGACGGATGAGTGGATGAGGGGGTCGTGCAAATGCTCCGCTGGGTCCACGGAGTCTTCTTCAATACCCCGTCCCAACGTATGAGACGGGATAGTAGATGTGGCTACCTGGATATCGCTCGTTTGGGATCGCTCAGGAGCCTCGTTATCTTTACGGCTCAATCTTTCTTGGTTCGCGTTCGACCTTAACACCCTCCTTCTCACATGTTCTATGTCCCGGGGAAGGTCCCTCCGGCTCTGGCTGGACCATGGGATTCCCTAACTCTCGTCTATATGCTATCACAGATAGGGATTCAGGCATATTTATAGCACGGATATTATCCTGCTCCCCCTCAAAACATACATGGGGATTGACTTGATCCCCCTCGAAGTGAGAGTGGTATCAACACAAGTAAGAAAAACAGTGTGACTCTTCCCCTCGGATTGAGGTTGTTGATCCGCCATGGAATATCTGTAAAAAGACCCAAAGTTAGAAACTGAGGCGGATAAACAAATTCCGGTGCGTACCTTTGCATTAAGTGGCTCAATCTGGGACAGATTGAGGACTGCCAGTGACTAAACAGGTACTGGATAGACGGAACAGGGGTGGCCGGACAAAAATATGCAACAATGCAATACTTTCCGGACATGCCATAGTAACCGGACAAATCATACTTTCCGGGTAGAAGGTATCCGGATGAAAGAGGATGGAATGGCAAACCTTTCCGGTCAAAACAAAGTATCCGGACAAAGGGTGTTTCCGGACAGAGTAGGGATTCCGGATAGTCCTACCCGGATACCCATCCGGTCCGGAAAGCCATCCGGACACTTTTACACTTTAAAGAATAATTCCATTTTTCAAAGAGATAAAACCTGTAGAATTTTGGAAAAATGGATCTCTTGCTCCCCCTCAAGCTGAGAATGGGGGAAAACTTGCTCCCCCTCGGATAGTGTATAGGGATGTGCAATGGAGAGGCTGACATACAAAAACTTTAGACATTTAAAGAAAAATTTGTGTCGCTCCCCCTCAAATGATGAGCATTAGATGATATGCTCCCCCTCAGATTGTGCGCGTAGGGTGAAGTGCACACGGGAGTATCCACACACAAAAAAAACTTTGTAACATATTTAAGAAAAAATGTGTGTGACGCTCCCCCTCAACAGTAGAGTAACATACCTGATAGTTGATCATGCTCCCCCTAAACACATGAGCAACTTGTTAAAGCACAGGTATAGAAAAACCTCACGTCTTCACAATATTATTCCTTGTAGATCGTGAGCAGCTCCCTCCTTCCGGTCATGTGTGTGGAGCAACCAGTGTCTAAGTATCACACATGACTGTCCTGCAAAATAAGTTTAGCGGACCTTGGGTACCCAGATTTGCCTGGGTCCCAGAGGGTTAGGTTTGGCACCGTTTGGGGAAGCTTGCTTTGTCCCAGCTTTCCCAATAGGTATAGGATTTACACCGTTAGAGGGAACTGGTTTTGGCACTTGTTTCCTCTTCGGTGCAGAATTTACACCTTTAGGAGGAACATATTTTGTAGCAGCTTTCCACCTGGGTGCTGGTTTAACCTCAGTAGGAGCAACCCATCTAGGAGCAGGTTTGGTCTCCCGCTGAGGTTTAACCGCTGATTGGTAACCCCGTTTTTTATAGTCTCTTTGCTGGTTATTACGGAGTTTGCGTTTAGGTGTATGATTAAACATTTGATATGACCCAAACCAATCATTATTGGCAATGTCATCAAAATCATTCCAACCACAACTAGAACAACACAAACGATCGTGTGATAATTGAATCAATTGCTGAATGGAATAGATTTTCATCGGAAAATTAACATCTTTATTAACAAAATTATTCCTATGATTCCAGGCACAATCGTTTTTGTTCATCCTAGGATGAAAGACAGTATTGAACGACTTTGATGCATCATCCTTGACAGATTCCTTGGCTGGCCACTTTGGTTTTGTTTGTTTAGCTCGACCGGTTTTATCCGAAACAATAGGGACAGTGCGGTCAATGACCTTTGAGGAAACAGTGATCTTAGCAGGTGGTTGACCGGTCTTTTGCTTCGGCTGTGATTGTTTTTGAGAATTTGAAGCATTTTTAAGAATCTTGATCACAGCCGGAGTCTTGGATTGAGAACAGTCGCCCTTTTGAAAACTGACCAGACGATTAACCACTGGAGACAAAAAGTCAGAATGACTTGGAAGAGGTTTGTCGAAAGGGAACGACTCAAACTCTCTATCAGAATTACCTTCGGAGTTCATGTATTCTGAAAAATCTATCTCCGGAATTTCAGGACTTGGATCGGTCGAGGAAGGCGAGGAACACTTTGTGTTTTCTGTAGTGTGCTTTGAGGAATTTGGTGCGGAAGCGTTTGAAAAATCAGAGTTTAAATTCCTTGTAACACATTCATCTTGAGAAACTTGACTTTCTTGAGACGAGATATTTCCTATGAAAGCTTTACACGATGATGTGTCAGATAAGTTGGAAGAGAGATCAGGGGAATTCTGTTTTTGAGTTTGGAGAAGGTCAATCTGTTTTTGGAGTTGCACACTTCTCTGGTGCTCTTTCATCGCTTCTCTTGTCATTTCAGACAATTTGGATGAGAGCGTATTTATTTCCCACTGAAATTTTTCCTTTTCCTCACTTGATACACCATCGGTTTTTTCAGATTTGAGTTTCTCAAGATCCTTAATTAATTCTTTCTTCTCATTTTGAAAAACCGACCTTTCCTTTTCGAGTGACTCCTCCAACTCGACTATCTTTGCTTCCAAGATGAGAGGGGGAACATAGAGTTTAAACTCATCCGTCTCAGTCTTGGTTGCAGGTGCTACTTCCTCATCCTTCTTGGAGGAATCCTTGGGTGTAGCTACCTTGTAGGGGTCGAAGTAGTCATTGGAAAGGTACTTTTTGTTCTTTTGATAAGAATAATTTAAAGGCTCGTAACAAAATGGAAGTTGAATTCCTCGTTTGTGTTTGCGCTTATATTCCTCGGTTTCCTCCTCCTTTTCTGGTTCAAGAGGACCAGTCCATTTAATTGCATATTCCGGATACTTTTTATCTAAACCATAACATGCAAAGTCATATAGAGTGGGTACATGCCATCTTTCTTTTTCAAATAATGTGGGTTATCATAACCGATTCCCCACTCTTTGTTAAAGTACGTGAACTCTTTAGGTTTGTTCAAGAAGATGGTTTGATCAGTTTGTCCCCTTTTGTGGAGTTTGGTTTCAAGGTTTAGAATTTTAGCTACATACTCCTTGTGTTGAACTTGAAGAGAAGAACATTGATAAATAATGTCTTCTTTCTCATTCAAGCACTGATCAAACTGACGTTGAAGATCAGATAGTCTGGCCCTTAAGTCTTTAGGTGCTAAAGAAAGATTTTTGCATTTGTCTTGTAGATTAGCATTTGTCTTGTAGATTAGCATTTTCATACTTATATTTCTCAGTTAACTTTGTTTGAACACTAAGCTTTTCAGTTATTGAACGAATTTCAAGCTTTTGTTCTGCAATCGTGGCCTTGAGGGAGTTTGCCATTTCAGTGATGGTTTGCAATTGAAGTGTGAAGTTTTGTAGGCAAGAGTCACATACCTGATCTGCTTTTGCCTTGTCTTCATCAGTAGACGATTGGTATCCCATGAAAGCATCAGCACCTTCATACTCTTCCTCATCATCAGATCTGCCCAGCCAGTACTCATTTTCAGCAAACATCACCTCTCCAGCCTCCTTTTGTCTGGCCAGTGCAAGTTTGGCCTCATAATAATGAGAGTTCTTCACAGTGGGCTGACGGCAGTCTTTAGCGAAGTGACCGAGTTTCCCGCAGTTGTAGCATTTCACAGGTTCATCTCTCTTCTTGCGGTCACTTTTCTCTGTCTAATCCTTCTTCTCAGATCTATCTTGCTCTTCTACCTTCTTCTTTCCTTCATATCGATCCTTGTAGTCGTGACGCTTATTGGAGGCGGTGGAGAAGCGTTGACTATTGGAGGACGGCTTCTTGTAGAACTTTTGTTGTTGAAAGGATTTAGTCAGAAGGGCAATGGCTTTCATTAATTCCGATGCTTTATCATCATCATCGTCACCGTCTTTCTCGTCCTCAGATGCTGACTCGGAAGAGCTATGCTGTGGACCGCGTCTGGGTTGACTGCTTGAAGATTTCCCTAGTTTGGAAGTTATTAGGGCAATCGGATCAGCAGATGGTTTTGGCTCATTCTTCTTCTCTCCCAGAAGCTCATTCACCTCGTCTTCGTCTTGGAGAAGTGGCTCGTATAGTTCATTGATGCTGATGTTCTCTATCAAGTTGTTATGCTTGACATGAGAAGCATACACTTTCCATTCGGGTAGCAGGTTGTTGAGGAACTTTAGCGCATTCTCGGTATTGGAACGAACAATTTTATTCTTGTTCAGCTCGTTGAGAAGTAGACAAAACCGTTCATAGGTCTGGGTAAGAGATTCACCGTTGCGCTGCTTGAACCCATCGAACTTGGTTATCGCACTGTTTATCTTTAGCTGGTTTCCTACAACGCTACCTCGCATCATTTTGGCTACTTGGTCCCACATGCCCTTAGCCGTCTCTTTGTAACTGTCTATTGCAGTGTAAATAGAATTAGGAAGGGCTTGTATCAGATATCTCTTTGCATGCTTTTCTCCTTCGGTCATGCCTCTTTCATATTCTGTCATCTCAGCAAGAGTCTTCTTTTCACGTCGAGGGTCTGTAGTTGCTGTTGCAGCTATTTCCTTCATTGGTGGGTCAATCGGGCCATTATCCAGGGCTGCCTTGATGTACTCATAGTTGTCCTTGGACTCTATGAAGATCATAAACCTATCTCGCCATTGACTGTACTCATTCGGGTAGAGACACGGTGGCTTGGTGTCGGTTCCGATTGCGAGAGCATCACGAGAAGTAGACATCTTCAGTTGCAACGGAGTGATCGTCGGACGTATAGATTGATTTAAAGAGAGAACTAACGCAAGGCACTACGAGTGGAGTCCTAACGCAGGTTCTATATCCGTGATTTAGACTAAAGTGGTCTTACTGGATAGGAATCCAAATAAGATTGTGATCAGAAAGTGTCTGGACTAGAATTATGAAAACACAGTTCAAAACTTGCAGAGTTGTCCGGATAGATTAGAGAGTCCGAATATCTTGAGTTGTCCGGATAACCAGAGTTACCGGATGTACTAAAGATACCGGATGGAATTAACTGGATAAGCAAGTCTTACCGGATACAATAGTGTCCGGAAAGTATGAGATTTCCGGGTTCTTTGAAGTTTCCGGAGAATGTGAGGTGTCCGGATACTATGAGGATTCCGGGTAAACGAGGATTTCCGGATAAAAATGAATTCCGGATACTTTGTGTTATCCGGAACAAGATTACCCGGAAAGATTGAGATTTGAGAAAACTTACCCGGATGACGAACTTACCCGGATGACTGACTTGTCCGGATGACTGACTTGTCCGGATGACTGACTAGTCTGGATGGAACCACAAACGTCCGGACACCTTGATCTGTCCGGAAAACGCGGCTGATGTATCCGGACACTACGGCTGTTTTGCTAAATTCGATCGAAAATTCAACTAGGGTTACTCTAATGTGTTCCTGAAAGGTTAGCAACAATACCAAGCACAAAACAACACTAACCCAATCGATTTTAGAGCAAAAACAACAAGTTTTGATGGTTAAAAATCGAATCTTTGTCAAGAACACTACCAAAACTTTTGATCTTAAATTGCTAAATTAACCACTCAAACGATCGAATTGGAATGCGAAAATTTGCAGAAATACTAACAAGTATAATGTTAACACAACCTAATAAGCAAAAACAACCAATTTCGACTGAATCAAAAAGTCAAGAATTCAAGAATAGTCAGACGAGTAAAAGTCAAACTAACCAGAAATCAAAGAATGAAGCTTTGAATCGAATCTGTCTGTCTGCTCTGATACCAATTGTTGAATCCAGATCCGTGCAACAATAATGAAATCGAAATAATAAGCAAATAAGAACAATGATTTCAACTGGTCATCCCTGTATTAAGCTTTCAATCAGAGAGTTTACAATAAGAGTAGGAAAGCTAATGGGATGATTAACCTTTTTTCTTAGGCTAATACAACATTATATAGTACGGGCCCGTGGTTAACAAGCCCACGGCCCGTTCACTATGGACTAAGATTAAACAAATACAATTAGACCCTTGAACTTTGAATCAACAATAAAACCTTCCCTAACAGCTATTTACCAAAATCCTCAGAAGGGTACCTTAGTACCTAAGATGAATGCTTCTAAAGCTTTAGTGATTCATTCCTCTGGATCAAGGAATAAGATCTCTGGATCTACTCAGCGTGGATCTATTCAGCGATCTACTCCTAGAATCAGAGTGGATGTCTCTGGTAAGAAATCCAAAGATTTGAATGTTCCTCCTATTTCAAAAGCCATCAGCTTACTTGATGCTGGTACTTCTAATTCAAAATCTAAAGCTCAGCATTCAAATGGTCCTAGAACTACTTTTAGTTATAGGAAATGTTATCACTGTGGACTCACTGATCATATTGCTAGTAAGTGCCCCACAGCCACCAAAGCTGAAAAGATAGCTAAGGTGAAGATTGCCCCCAGGGCAAAGAAGACCACTGAGGTTAAGAAACTAACCAAAGTGAAGACTGACAAAGCCGAATCTTCAAATGTTGTGAAGATTGCTGAACCTTCCATTCCAACTACTTCCACTGACAAACGTGTACACATGGTTAAGTGGGTACCCAAGAAAAACTAATCTTCCTTTGTGATGCAGGTTAAGAAGGGTATCTGGTATCTCGATAGCGGATGCTCTAGACACATGACTGGAAAGAAAAGCCTGCTCGCTGAATACAAGGAAGAGAAGGGTCCCTCTATGACTTTTGGAGGAAATGGAAAAGGACATACCCGAGGGTTTGGTGTACTCTCTAATGGTACAACAACCTTCAGAAGAGTCGCATATGTTGAAGGGCTGAAGCATAATCTTTTAAGCATCAGTCAGCTTTGCGACAAGGATAACAAGGTAATCTTTACCAAGGAATCCTGCTTTGTCACTGACAAAAAGGAGAAGATAGCTCTCAGCGGTTATCGTTTGGAAAATGTTTATGTAATAAACATGGACTCAATAACCACTGAGAACTCGTGTTTCTTCTCAAAAGCCTCATCTGATGTCAACTGGCTATGGCATAAGAGGCTCTCTCATCTGAATTTTAAGACCCTGAACACTCTTTCTTCTAAAGAGTTAGTTACTGGTCTACCTCAGCACTCATACGCCAAAGAGTCTTTATGTTCAGCGTGTGAGAAAGGGAAGCAGACCAAAGCAAGCTTTAAGTCAAAGCAAAGTCTCCTCAGTGTCGTCTCCTCTACAACTTCTCCATATGGATTTGTTTGGCCCTGTTAACAAACAATCCATAGCTGGAAAGAAATATACACTGGTCATAGTTGATGAATTCTCTCGTTATACATGGGTTATGTTTCTCCGTTCAAAGAGTGACACCCCTGAAGAACTCATCACCTTTGTTCGGAAGATGGAAACCCTGAACAATTTGACCGTTCGCTCAATAAGGAGTGATCATGGGACTAAATTCAAAAACAGTTCTCTTGATTCCTTCTTTGAGAGTAAGGGTATTTCTCACAACTTTTCATCGGTTAGAACACCGCAACAAAATGGAGTCGCTGAAAGAAGAAATAGAACAATTATTGAAGCTGCACGTTCAATGCTCAGCGATTCTCACCTGCCTACTCAGTTTTGGGCAGAAGCTGTCAACAGTGCTTGTTTTTACGCAAAACAGGTCGCTGATAGTCAAAAGATTCAATAAAACAGCCTATGAACTTTTTCATGGGAGAAAGCCTTCAATCAGCTTTCTTCACATCTTTGGATGTCAGTGTTTCATACTGAACAACAGAGATGCCTTTGGAAAGTTTGATCCTAAGGCTGATGATGGAATCTTTCTTGGATACTCCTCAGTCTCCAAAGCCTTCAGAGTCTTCAATCGAAGAAGACAAACTGTAGAAGAAACAATTCACGTCACGTTTGACGAATCCCGTTCAGCGAACTATAAACCGTCCGCTGATACTGAAGAACTGAATCAATGGATGTTTTCTCATCTTGGTGATTTAGAAGATACTCCCACTCCTCATACTCATACAGTTGAAGATGATAGTCCTACTATCATTACAAATATGCAGAATAGTGAAGCTGAAACATCATGGGTCTCAGCTGTTCCTTTAAACACTTTACCTGCTTCTGAACCCAATGTCTCAGACACTCCATCCACTTCTCAGCAATCAGTGAATATAATGACAACTGCACCCATTCCTCTCTTGGGTGATACTCCAGACGTCGCTGAAGCTTCATCTTCAGCTCCTTCAGTTCAAGTTGAGTCAGCGTCTCACACTCTGGCTCAGCGATGGACTGTTAATCACCCAATTGATCAAATTCTAGGTGATCCAAACGCTGGTGTTCAGACTCGATGAAGTGCAGGTAATATTTGTTTATTTGTTAACTTTATTTCTCTGACTGAACCAAAGAAAGTAGATGATGCCCTCAAAGATCCAAACTGCGTCAGCGCCATGCAAGAAGAGCTAACTGCATTCGAAAGAAACAAAGTTTGGAAACTTGTTCGAAGACCAACTGACAAGACTGTGATAGGCACTAAATGGGTCTATCGAAACAAGTTGGACGAACATGGAACTGTAACCCGCAACAAGGCTCGTCTTGTTGCTCAGGGATACAGACAAGAGGAAGGCATAGATTATGACGAAACATTTGCTCCAGTAGCAAGACTAGAATCTATTCATCTATTCTTAGCATACGCTGTACACAAAGACTTCAAAGTATATCAGATGGATGTTAAGTCAGCATTTCTAAATGGAAAGCTGAATGAAGAAGTCTATGTGGAACAACCTCCAGGATTCTCATATCCTAAGCGTCCAGGTTATGTTTATAAACTGGATAAGGCACTTTATGGCTTGAAGCAAGCTCCACGTGCATGGTATGGCACTCTATCTACTTATCTCCATATTGAACAATTTGAGCGAGGTAAAATCGACAAAACTCTATTTTTCAGGAAAGTAAAAGGTCGTATCATTCTTGTTCAGATATATGTTGATGACATTATATTTGGCTCTACTAACCCTGATCTTTGTACTCGTTTCGCTGATAGAATGAAAGATGAGTATAAAATGAGCATGATGGGTGAACTAACATATTTCCTTGGTCTTTAGATAAAGCAAAATGAAAAAGGAACTTTCATTAATCAGGGAAAGCATGTTAAAGATATGTTGAAGAAATTCGACTTAACTCAAAGTTCAGCTATGAAAACCCCTATGGCACCACCGCTGAAACTAGACAAGGATACTAAGGGTATTCCTGTTAATGTCACGATGTACCGTGGGATGATCGGCTCTCTCTTGTATCTTACAGCTAGCCGACCCGATATTATGTACGCAACATGTTTGTGTGCACGATATCAAGCTGAACCCAAGATATCTCATATGACCGCTGTAAAGCGAATTTTTAGATACCTTAAGGATACATCGAATCTAGGTCTTTGGTATCCCAAAGACTCAGGATTCGATCTAATCGCCTATTCAGATAGTGATTTTGCAGGTTGCAAAATGGATAGGAAAAGCACCACAGGAGGATGTCAGCTCCTGGGTGGAAAGCTGGTGAGTTGGACAAGCAAAAAGCAAAACTCAGTGTCCACCTCCACAGCTGAAGCTGAGTATGTAGCCGCTGGAAGCTGTTGTTCTCAGGTCTTGTGGATGAGAAATCAACTACTGGACTATGACCTTCAGCTCTCAAATATTCCAATATATTGCGACAGCACAAGTGCCATCTCTATAGCAAATAATCCAATACTACACTCAAAGACAAAACACATCGAAATCAGGTATCACTTTATCAGAGATCATGTGATGAATGGTGATATAGAACTTCACTTTATCCCAACTGATTATCAGTTAGCTGATCTGTTTACCAAACCTCTTGATGAGACAAGATTCAACTTTCTCATCAGCGAGCTTGGAATGCTGAACTTTGAAGAGTAAAATCTTCAGCGGTTCACATTTGATCAGCGATAGGATAAAATCGACTTGTATAACCCATTCTATCATCTTCTCTCTGAATAAACTTGATTCACTGATATCAAGGTATGTTTTCTCTCTCTGACAATCGCATGTAAATGCAAGATTTCAAAATAAATTGCATCGCTGAATATCTCTTCCTTAATCAGCGATACTTTGAAATTTCTAAAACCAACACTGATATTTCTATTCAGTGCTTCATGTTTTCAAAAGTGTCCCTGAGTTTTCAAAACCTCAGAGACATCCAAGAATATGAAAGGACAGTTGTGACGTCATTGCAACGGATAAGCCCTGGCACGTTCTTCTTTCTGACACACGTTTGCACGTTTCGTTTACCTTCCAATCAAATGCAAACACGTATCCGTGTCATGATGAAAATCTTTTCCCGCTCAAGATTTTCTCTCTCTAATCTCACTATATAAACTCATTCTGGGTTTATATTTTTCTTTTACGCGAACTTCTTCTCCAAGCAAGAAAAAGAAAATTTACTGTTGCATTTGTGCTCTCAAGTTTTTCAAGAACTTAAGAACTTCATCTTCCTCAACGAACCAGGTTAATAATTCTTTTATTTTACCTGTTTCTTCAAACTTGTTAATGATCTTCTCTTTGTTTTCACAAGATCAAACAAAAGAACTTTTTAAAAATTAAATCATTTCTTTCATGGTTTTATGAACACAACCTTTCATGGTTGTTCTTCAAGTTTAAAACGCAAAATCTTAAACTTGTTCTTCATACGTTTTTCCAGAATCCCAATTCTCAAAAGAAACTGGAAAACAATATTTTCTTTGGGTTTGCATTTCGTTTTTTTTTTTTAAAAAAAACAAGAAAAACCCTAATCTTCATTAAGACATTTGTTTGTCTGAATGAAATGGACAAAATTCGAACCATCTTATTGGAAAATCTTTCCACATTAAGATTATTCTTATTTGTTAATCTTTGGTTGAACTGATAATCCAGAAAATGGCATCTTCTGACATTTCCAAGAACACCATCACTGAGAACACTGCTGATGATAATACTACTGAGGTATTGGAAATCATCAAGGCTCCTCATGTCAAGTTCTCTCTTGACAAACTGGATTGGACCAAGGCAAATAACCTCTATGCGCTTCTCGAGTTTCCTCCTCGAAAGCAAGTCACACATCTGGATGATGCTGTGAACTTCCTGAAGAATTGTTCCTTCTCCACAGCCCTGACCATAACACCTCCTGCACATCAGCTACTGCTATCCCAATTCTGGTACTCTGCCAGACACTCTCAGCTACCATCCACCAAAGACTCCTAAAAAACAATCGACTGTATCCTCTGTGATACTGACTACGGCACTATGAAGATCACCCCTGTTATAATCCGCAAAGCTCTGAACCTTCCCTTGGCCACCAAAGAAAAACCATTTGTTCCTCTCCCTGACCACAAGAAAAACTCAGACAGGGAAGCATCACTGCATTCTTCGATGCAATGGGCTATGTATGGGAAACTGGGAGGGACATGAAGCCTGAGAAGAAGCTAACCCTCATCAAAAAGTCTAAAATGCCCAGCGAGATGAATTTCATCTTCGATCATTTAATCAGCTACATGACTGCAAAGACCAACTCCTCTGATCAAGCCGCTCAGCCTTAGCAAGCAATGGGATATGCCTTGCTGAAAGGTCTACATATAGACTGGGCATCGATAATCTACGATGATCTGGTACTCAGAGTAGACTTCGCCGCTGACAGATCTCCATGGGTTCCTTATCCTCGTTTCATCAACGCAGTATTCCAAACAGGCCTGAAGGACAGCTACCCAAAAGAGGGTGACCTGAAACTCTCTCAGGTTGGCCCTAAGGTTCTCGACTTCAAGCCAGTGGCAAATGAGGTACGTCTTTCTACTCTTTTAACTCTTCTCAACCCTACTTCTTAGACTTCTGCAGCTCCTTCAGCGTACAAACCCACCGCTGATACCCAGGCTGCAACCTCCATTCCTTCTCTTAAAAGGAAACACTCCTCCACCCAACTTAGTTCCAAAAGAATTAAGAAAACCAAGGAGCAACCCCAGCAATCTCTTGCTGAAGACTCCTCAGCTCATCTCAAAGAGCTGAAGGAACGTTCAGTGGTACGCTCTGCCACAGCTGAACAAGCCACTCATTCTATCCCAGCTTCAGCGTCTCTAAACGCTGAGGTTACAAACTTGGAATCTACCCAACCTCCTTCAGTCTCTCAAAAGACTGACGAAGCGATTCTCAGCGAATCCAACGCTGAACTCCGCACCCAACCTCCATTCTAAACCTTCGCTTCTCCCTCTACTCAATTGGACTCTACTCCAGTTATCACTGAAGCACCTGTCATTCCTCCAGAAGCTAGAGCTGACACTCAGGGAATGATGGGCGTAGGACCTACATCGATGACCATGCGTCCACGCACTCTAGCTGACGACATGGAACTTTTCTCAGGACACCGTGATTTTGATGCATTCACTAATCCTCCTGCAGGTATACACCAACCCCTATACACTGTAACTGAACCCCAAACTTCTGAGCTTTCCTCTGTTCACAAGTTCTTATATGTTACAGGTCCTAATTTGGGAGACATCAACGCCTCTCTGAAGACAATAGAGACGACGCTGACAGGTCTCACAACCACTCTTTCCGACAACTCTTCAGCTGTAACAAACGCTGGAGAGAATCTCACAAAGCTGACATCCGTGGTCGAAAAGAATGCCTCCAAAGCTGACTTGGAGACGGTTGATAAAACGCTCAGTAACTTTGCCAAAGTTCTCGCTAATATCTACACAGACTATCTCGCCATCAAAACATCAGTTCACACCATGTCCAGCGAAGTCACAACGCTGAAGACATCGGTTGGAAAACTCGAAGGAGAGATGTCTGCTGTAAAGACTGAAGTCAGTACGGTAAAGACTGACATGAGTTCTGTGAAGACTGATGTAAATACAATGAAGAATGATGTTACTTCTATGATGACAATGATGAAACAGATCCTGACCAACACGACCACCGCCCCTTCCTCTGCACCTGCACCTTCATCTTTTACTCCGGCGGATCGTGCTGAACTCGTGAAGATCAATCCTGGTATTTCTGGTCTAGAAAACAGATTATCAGCGATTGAAATCTGTGTGGGGATCCCTGGCCAAGAAGACAGGGAACCAACACAAGCTGTTGAATCATCACATTCCTCCCCCACTCATCATGAAAAAGAGGGGGAGAAGAGCGCTGAAGACCTTTCCCATGATGAATCTATCAGGGGAGAGAAGACTGAAGACCTCACCTTCACTGAAGAGGGTGAGAAGACAATTGAAGAAGCAGCAGCCGTTGGACCTTAGGAAGATGAAACCCTTAGGGAACCGAGAAGCTTACCTCTGTATCTGAGGGGGAGCAACTCGAAGAAGAAGCTGAAAAATCTGAGTCTGAAGCTGAAGATGAAGAAGCCATCGACTTGTCTGATGACGAACCATCCTCTTCTCCAAAGAATGATGATGATGAAGATAATGATGATGATGACTCTTTTATCGTCAAGCCTGCTCAGAGGACTAAAGATCTTAAAGGGATTCTGATAAATGAACCTACAGGGGAGCGGACAAAGACAAAGCCATCAGCGTCTGAAGCTGACAAGGGCAAAGGAAAAAGTGTCGCTGAAGACAATGAAAATCTGATGATCTTGCTTAAAAAGCCGGTTTGTCAGGTACACTAATCTTCCTTACACTACGTCCCTCCTCTTTATACACATTATCAGTTCTACACTCACTAAAACCTCCATACACTTTACCCCATTCTTTCTCTTTCTCTGTTCTACCCAAGTTCTTACTCGAACGATCGTTGTGTTTCAGCTAGTCCTCTCCCCTGTTTGAGGATATCGCTGAAGTTCCTACAGCTGCGACTTCACCAACAATAATCCCAGCTCCCAACGCTGAAGAAATAATCCCGGTCTTAGATTTGATCTCTAAGACTGATGAACCTGAAGAACAGATGCTATCTCACAAAAACAGACCTTCCTTGGCTCCTCAAAAGCTAAGTGAAGAAGATCAAAGAAGAAAAGACGAGATGATAAAGAAGTTAGAAGATCAACGAATCATTCTGAGGCGTGATCAACTTCCTTCCATTCCTACAAAGTTCAAACTTTCAAAAAGGGAATACAAGGATCACCTCAGAGTTGAACGCCTAATCGTTGAAAGAAGGGAAACTGAAGAAAAAGACAGAGAACTCGCCATCCAGCTTGTCCAAAAATCAGTGAAAGACCCCAAGCTGAAAAGAGCTCCCATTGACGTCCAACATCAGCTATGGGATGATGCTCAAAGGATCGTTGAAGAAAAGACTAAGGTCTCTGATACGACTTTGGAATGGTGTAAAGAAATGATGAACTATCGATCTCGACCATCCATAATCTTTAAAGTAAACATCAGAGGAAGACTGTACGCAGACGTTCCTGTTGTTGAAGTTGATGTCTACAGAGAAGACAAAACCAAACAAACCTTCTATGCTGCTTCCTTAGACAAGTTTGGTCTCTCTGAATGGTTGGAAGTGAAATTAGCCATTCAGGGATCGCGCTCAAAATTCAAGAGCCATGTCGAGAAGATCTTAAACACTCAGATCGACCTGGTTTCTTCTGCTGTGGATATTCCTCCTTCTACTCTTCTTCCTCGTCAACAAAGAAGAGTCTCTGCAAAGGAAAAGAAAGTCTCAGACTCAGGTCCTCATATACGGAATGAAACAGGTATTGGTTTCTCTCGTGCTGAAGTTCTTGGCCCTGATGCTGATCTCTCAGCGCTTGACACCTCCCTACCACCTGGAGAAACTTTCATTCCTGGCACAGTTGTAAGTGATCCTTATGGCATATTCTTTCTAGACTACGAAGGAAACCATCACTTTCAACGCATCTCTGAGCTTCCAATCACTCCCATCGAACAACTCAGAGATCTCATATACTGGTGTGAAGTCAGATGCGACATTAAAGCTAGACACCTGAAGCCCTTGATTTTTGAAGAAGCTCTGAACAAAAAGAATCAAGGAGTAGATGTCCCTGACTGGATGATTCTCACATCAAAGACCCTTGATGAACTTCTCATTAAGGAAGAACCTTTTGACGGATAGGATCGCCTTGTAATTCTTTCTATCCTTATCTGTCTACATCTTTTGTACTTGTAATTGTATTAGCTGTACTTGTAATTTTTCCACTTCCATCTGTAATCTTTACAAAGTTTAAAGAAAAATTTCAGCGAACGTACTTTACCCCATCAGTACAGAAAAGATCCCAGAAAACAGTAAAAGGGACAAATATTTTATGAGTTCTTTTTATCCTTATGTTTTCATTAAATAGCAATTTTCTCTGTTGCTATGTCATAATCAAATAGGGGGAGATTGTTGATCCAAACCCTCAGTGATTTGATAATGACCCTCTCTTTTATACTTAGTGAAAATTGTAAGTAAACAATATGTATCAGAGTTTCACTATCGCTGATAAGTACTAAGATCTTACAGTACCGCTAATAGGAACTCTCGCCCTTTAGATTAAACATTCAGCGAACACTGTTCACCATAATGCTCTGAGTCTGTTCAGTACTTATGGTGATTGCTGATAAGTTAGTTGTTTACTTATGATCTCTGAAGACAAGTTTCACGTCAACATAGGTTCTACGCTGAAGTCGAAGATCAAGCTCAAAAACCAGCGACAAGTCTCCTAATGACCTGATGCGGATCAGCGAAGACTCAGATTTGTCCACTCAACGTGAAGTATCAAGTACAAGACTTCAGCTATCGCTGAACTCTATCATTCGCTGATATAGAATGATAGATCGCTGAATCAACGAAAAGCTGATCATGAAGTCCTCCGTACAAAGTACTTTTGTCTTAACCACCCTTGCACGTCTCCGTATGATATGTCAGAAAAAGAACTTCCTTATTGTCTGAAATCGTACAACCACTCTGATACTACACTGTTCAAACATGCGGCTACTAAGGTTGTCAACAAAGGTCAATGACGTACAACCAATGAGTTGCTGCCACGTGTAAAGTGTAAACTGCCATGCATTAAATGCATGCAGTATATAAGAAGAAGAACTCACTTCATTTTGAAGCAACTTGCTAACTCTGGACAAGTTCATCCTTCTTATCTTGAGATAGGTTATTATTAGTAATTTCCTTCTCTTTCTTAGTGCAAGAAACTTAGTGTTCCAACTTGTTTAGATTTAGGTTTATCCTTAAATCTTGTTTCCGCAACAAGCTGTAAATTGTTAATGATTTATCAATAAACAATTTAGAAAAGTAAAATCTTAGTGTTTGTATTCATCCCCCCCCCCCCCCCCCCCCCTTTTACAAACTTGTATAGCCCTTCAGGACCAACATGTACAATACAACTTTGCCCATGCATGAAAATGGTGGTGGTCATGAGTTGAGAGAAGCCTTTGGTTTCTTGTAATCCTTCTATTACATTTTTTTAATTATATTGCATATTTTGAGTTTGAAAACCTCATGATCAATCAATTCCATTTCAAAATCTGACCAGTACATCATATTTACCTTTAATTTATATATTATATAATTTGTGATATAAAATTAACATCGAGAAGGAAGGAAATAGACAAAAAAAATTGATCGCCGTTTCGAGTTCTCGATTTTGATTTTGGAATGTTTCGACACTTAATTTTGAAAGTGGACAATTATATAAGGACAAACTATAATAGAAATGTGGACACGCTTATTTGGGACAGAGGGAGTCATTTCTTATTCGGAATGTTTTGCGCCGCATCACGTGCAAGTAAGATTATCGGCCATTGTCACCTTCACCCGATAAAGTAAATGACCCGATAAGCGCAAGTGTGATAAGAAATAATACAAAGCAGGTAGCAAGATTGAGGATTCAAGTATTTGGTTTCAGAATCGAATTGCGTCCCGCTACATCGCGCGGGTACGATTACATTGAAGAAAATCCTATACCTTTCTAAATTGACAAAAATTCTGAGATTTTAGGTAAATACATTAGATTTTCTTCATTTTTATGACATGTGAAGGCACATCTATAATAAAGTTTTTTTTATTTCTTCATCAAATTAGCTTTATATTTTCCGAAAATACCATCCATTTCATAAACACCTAAAAATGGTTATTTAAAAAAAATACCTACCTTTTCATATTCCGATCATATATGTGAATGTGACTTCCCTTCCAAAAAAGAAAAGGTTATTTTGTGAGTTTCCTCTTTTTGGTGTATTGTTGCAACCAAACAAACATTTGTATATACGTTCCTGAATAAGGTCTAGGTTCATCACTCCATCTATGGGGTCAATAATCACGTCTATGTGCATGCTTTATATATATATATATATATATATATTTTTGAAGTATATAATATTTATATACGACAAATACAACAAATAAATTTACACGCCCTTCTCACCAAAGTTTGAACCCCTGACCTCCTAGAAGGTGAGGGGCTCCGATACCGCTAGGACAAATGCATCTCTTACTATCATCAATGTTATCATCAAATTCGATGTTTATTTTTCCTTTTTATAAGAGAGAAAATAATTCCGAGGAGAGAAAATGTGTGTTTTTTTTTCTATAAGATGGGTATTTTTTTGATATTTTCGCACAGGACATCAAAAATCCTAGGACACTCAAAATGGTGATGATGTTTGTGCAATAGGGTTTGTAGCCCCTCAAGATGGTCCACAATGTCCCTCCTTAATAACGTAATGTGATATACAAATTGAGTACACAACGATCGTTAGGTGGCTAGTTCAAGAGCCTAACAAATATAAAAAACTTAATCCCCAACAGAATTGTAACTTACAAACTGCAGCTCCCAAACTTGAACCATCGCATGTTTATGCAAATTTACCACTCTCGGACCAATTGTGCTAACAATTATGATGCATTTTTATATATGTAATTATGACTACAAAATATATATGTATTATGTTGCTGCATGCTGACAACTGATACATCAAAATGTTTTAACATAACAATCTTTTTCGGTAAAACTTTTTAAAGGTAAAAAAGATTGTTAAAGTTTCATAAAGAATTCTTTGATCTGAATAATAGTTTCCCATCTGATATCCCACAAACATTTGTCTTTCCGCTAAAGATGATGTATTGCACTTGTAATTCAATGTGTGATATCCGTCACAAAAAATATAGCATCATTTTTCGGAAAAATGATGTGTGTGGTTAATTTGGTGGTCTTAAGGTAGGCAAGTGAGTCTCGCTATGTTTGGTAAACTAGTTGATACGCTAACTGTTGACTCATAAGCTAGATGGTAGCTGATGAAGAAGTCATGTTTGGCAAAAACTAGCTTATAACATGCAAAATGACCAAAAAAGACATCTTCAAAAAAATTATCAATTACAATATTTAATTATATAGTTAAAACAAATTTATAGCAATATAATTTGTTAATTAATACAACCAATGTGGTAAAGAAAACTTAAATAATATAACATGTTAATTAAAAGAATTTAGAATTTATTATAACATATATACTATAAATTTTTAATTTGTTAAAACAATTTGAAAAAATATATATTAACTTATGATTTTAAATAACCGTTACATATAATATGAAAAAAAGAATCAAATAATATTGAAACAATAATAGTAATTAATAATTAAAATATATTAAGTAATATTAAAAAATAATTAAAAATAAAAATCAATGTATAATTAAAATTTAAATTAATAATTTTCAGTTACTTAATATTCATTAATTAATAATAATTAAATTTAAAAAATTAATATTTATTTATAATAATAGTTAATAAATAATAATTGATATTAATTTAGGCAATATTGGAATATTCACAAAACCTATTGAAAAGCTACTCCAAGTAGCGTTTCAAAAAGCTAGCTTATGATCATTCAAACATGTACCAATAAAAAGCTAGCTTATAAGCTAGTTTTTTTTTGCCAAACGATGCCTGAAACCTTAGTTGAATACAAGAGGCCTTGAGACCGAACAAAAGAGACCTTGAGAGGTTATTACCTGAAATACCAAAATTAGAAGGTGTTAGATATGAGAATTATTATAACAAAAGATATCATATAGATTCATTTACCTGGTAATAGCTATAGATTTGCCTTGTATCAATACTATTAGCCCGTCTCCCCCAAAATCCATTTAGGATTTTCGCAAAATTAGTCGGAGTGCATACAAGAGCATCCCCAGCGGTGGAATCTTTAAAAACTTCATTTGTCATAATTTTTTTCTATCATATCATTGTCACCTCAACAAGGTAAGAACCTCCATAAAACACAACAATGTAGGTTCTTATAAAAACCTCGCTTTCATTCTTTCTATTTATATATATAATTTTATTTTTAGATTGTTATATAAATTTAATACACATATATTATAAAATTATGAAAAAGTTCAAAAATAATTTATTAATTTTCACTTTATATTAATTTTAATTTATCAATTATATATTTTATTAACATATTAGAAAAAACAATTAAAACATAAATATATACAACATTAAAAAAGTGCAACATTAGACAAATATTAATATTAAAAAAAGTACAAGTAAATAATATAAAGTAATATAGATCTCCTAAACTCGGTTCGACCAAATATGTTCAACCAAATCAGGTAGAAATTGATGATGCACTTCATTTGGGCGCATCTCAGAATTTCTTTGAAGATATTCTTGATGTTCATGGCTGGAACCTAAAAATATTTGTGTCGAATTATCTACCTACTCATCGATCCAATTGATCAAGATGTCACTTTCATCTTCAACAATCATATTATGTAAAATTTTACATGTATGCATTAAACAAAATACAAAATTTGTATAAAATTTTATTGGAAACAAAAATAAAAGGAAATTGAAGAAGTAATATTTTATAACAGTTTATATTTGTGTATCAGTTTTAACATATATGTTTTTTAGATTTATTAAAACAAATGATTAAGAAATAATAAATAAAATAATAACATGAAAGGAAAGTATTACAAGTATCCAGGTGCTTCAAGCATAATAAGAACCTCTGACTGGACAATAACCTCCGTCCTACGGTAGAGGCTCTTGTAAAAACCTCAACAAAACCTCCATTGTGGATGCTCTAAGCTGGCCTCCGCTAACAAAAAAGCAGACAAACATTCTCGAAAAGTAAAAGCTTCCATTAAAAGTTTATCTAGTAGACGGTACCCATTTGTATAAGACAGTAATTTGGTTGGCCTTATAGAAGTAACTATAAATCTAGTTACACAGGTCGTGGATGAACTAACAAACCAATTCTGTTTTGGTAAGCGAGAAGAAAGATAAATTTATTGTCGTATTTCATATTTTTAGTTTTATATTTGAATAATAAATACTAATTACATACTTATATTTTCACATTCTTGTTTTTTTTTTACGGTAATATAGTAGTTTTTGCATGCTTTAGCTATAAGGTTACGGTAGGGTTGGATTAAGCTAGACTTAGGGGCCGTTTACCAACTCTTTTCGGGTAAGTGTTGTCCGGGTAATAGTGCTGTCCCGAGTAAGTGTTGTCCCCGGTAAGTGCTATCCGGGTAAGAGTGTTTACCGAGTGTTTTTTGGTAAGTGCTTACTGTTAGTCCCAGATGGCTTAACAAGTATTGTAGAAGGGGGGGTTGAATACAATACTCATAAATTTTCATAATTTTAATTCTTTTATTGAAAATCTTTCAACTAGAATTACACAAAGAAACTTAAAGACTGTTGCGGAAAAGAACAGATAAACTATTCTAACAATCTTTCACAAAGTATACTAAACAAAACAACCAAGAACACTGAGAGCAAAGCTATTAAGTTATCAAGCAATATGGAGATTTCTTGCACTGAGAGAATTCCAGAAAGCGTGGTTTGCATGGGGATATCTTCTTCCTTTTATAGTGGCAAGGAGTGTACAAGCATTGAATGCTTGGGACACTTGTCATCATCATATTTGCTGAGGATGTTGACTTCTGAAAAGCTGAGATGTCCTTATCACCTTTTACTAGGTACTGGAAATAGAGCCCATGCTGAAGAAAAGGACTTTAACTGATAACGGATAAAACGACAAACAGTCACTTTTATCTGTCAAATGATATTGTCCCATAATAAATGATCTTCTTGATATGTATTCTAAGACAATCACACCGATGAAGTTTCACCGATAAAATTGACTTTGGAACTTGAAACAATCTGTAGAGAGAAGATCTTTTATTTGATAACACAAGGATCCCACCGATTTTAGCACCCTTATCGGTGAGATGAGGCTGACCGACAGAGGATATGTCGGTAGAAGGGTTGTCCACCGATTTGTTGAGAACAAGATCGATGAAGGGTTGTCCATCGATTTGTGACAACAAAATCGGTGAAGTATTGTCCACCGACTTGTAAGAACCAATTCGGTGGAGGGATTGTCCACCGATTTGATAAGGACAAAATCGGTGGAAAATGACTTGGTTGAGTGCAAAGAAGAGTCTTCTATTTTCCACAAGTAGAATGTCTTCAAGCTTGGTTTCGGTTGATCTTCGACTTCACCGAACAGTTGATATCTTGTACAAGTCATCTTTAAAAGAACCATGCTACAATATTCTAAGTAAGATGTAAGGGAGAACATCGGAGAGTCAATTTCAAATCTAGGTGACCCAACAATCTCCCCCTATTTGAATTTGAGCTCTTCCCTTAGAAAATTTAAGAGTATATAAAAGTAAAATGCATTTTGACCCTTTTTACTCTTTTTGGGTTCTTTTCACATAGACCATTCTTTTTGTTCTTTTGATCTATTTTCCTTTTTGTTGGTGCAAGTGTACCCAGCTTTAAATATTGTGATATATTTTTGGTACACATAAAATCACATCTCCATATTTATTTTGATGATTACAAAACACACCGCATTATTTGTTATCTAATATTTTATCTGAGTGTGCAGATATTTAAATGATCTCGATAATTTTTTATCTGAAGAATCCAAGTCTGAAGAGTTTCGTCATTTTATTTTAAAATGATAAACACCCTAAAATATTTTATCACTTGGATATTTCGTATCTATATAAATATATTTGAATCAAATATATATATAATCTTTTTTATTAATTCACATGATATATATATATTAATATGCTGTCTGCTACTGTTCATCAACTGCAAAAAGAGGTTCAGCCGAAGTAACCCTGCGTTGCCATGTTCTCATTGGACAATGCTTCAGGCGGTATACCGCCAAGGTCTTCGCGGTATACCGCGGGTACTGTTCACCATCAGCATCATCTGCATATGAAGCTTCTTTTGTCAGACAACTTTTTCAGGCGGTATACCGCCATGTGCAACGCGGTATACCGCGGGTACTTGTAGCCGTTGATCTTTTGCAGGTTGACCTTCTCCTTGCAGTACACTTTTTCTGACGCAGGTATACCGCGATGGTTTGGCGGTATACCGCGAAACTCTCAAGACTGATGATCATCCGGTATAAATACAAGCATCCAGCAACCTTCAATGCTACACCAACTTCAGCAATAAATTCTCCCTCAGCATTTGATTATTATTCTGCTGCTTTCTTACTCACACTAAATCACTTAAACTGATAAAATTAATTTTTTGAGCAAGAAATCTTGAGTTGATAGCAGATTAAAATCTCTCGATTAGTTGAATCAGCAACACAACTCAAGTGATCAAACTCTCTAAAAATATCCAAGTGATAAACCTTATTCAAGAGTGATTATTCATATTAAAATTTATACCCTCTTGTAAGTGTTTGAATTAGAGTGAGTGATCCACCTTAATCTCTCAAAGTAGAGTGATTCGCGTTTGTTGTATTAAGGTTTGTGTTTCTACCGTAAAGAACACGTTTCGTATTGGATCTCCGAGAAGTGTTATTTTCTCGAGGTGGACTAGCCAACTTTGTGTTTGGTGAACCACTTTAAAAATCTCGTTGTCAAGTATTCTCTTTCCCTTATCTATTTACATTTCCGCTGTGCTTTATTATATTTATTTATATAAACTGCTTTGCATTTATATTTATTTATATAATCTCTGTGCATTTAAATTATATCTGTTTATATAATTGTTGTATACTTATTTATTTATACTCTGCTTTATTTATTCTGTATTTATTTGTTAAAAGAATTTTTTGAAAGTAAAAGATTTAAAATACAACCTTACCCCCCCCCTAGGTTGTCCAACATTTGGTATCAGAGCAGGTCTTTCAAAAAATATTCTGCATATTTTTCTCTTATTCTTCTAAATGGCTCAACAAACTAATATCGTGTTTTCAAAACCTCCTTTGATAGATACTGAAAAGTTTGGCATTTGGGCCGAACTATTTGAATGTCACGTGCGTGGCAAAAATCAAAAGATTTGGAATATCATAGAAAAAGGGAATTTTAAACCCACCATTGTGAAAGATGATGTTTATATTGATAAACCTATAGATGACTGGACTACTTCTGATGAAGCTCATTTTTGTTTAAACTTTGAAGCTAAGAATATATTATATGCTGCTTTAACAACTGACGAAATTGAAAGAGTATATACATATAAAACTGCAAATCAAATATGGGAAAGTTTAAATAATACTCATCGTGGAAACACGGAGGTTAAATCTAGTAAAGTAAATATTTTAGTTCACGATTATGAACTATTCGAAATGAAACAAGATGAGTCAATTGACTCAATGTTTAAAAGATTTAACCTTATTGTGACTACTTTGAAAGGTTTGGATCGCACTTATCCTAACGAGGACTATATAAGGAAAATCCTACGAGCCCTTCCTTCGGAGTGGATGCAAAAGATAACATCCTTAGAAGACTCCCGTGACCTTTCCATAATGAAGATAGATGACTTGATCGGTAATCTTAAAGTGCATGAAATTGCACTTAAAAGAAACAAAGATCGGGAGCAAGTTAAAAAGAAATCAATCGCTCTCAATGTCTCAACACCAAAAGATGAGAAGAAAAAGGAGAAAGCTAGCTCCTCGAAAGATCCATCCGAAACTCTCGATGAAGTCGCCATGTTGGTAAGAAACTTTTCCAAATTTCTTAATAATAATAATAAATTTTCTAACAATGGCAGATTTCAAAGAAACGGTAACTACCGTCGTGGTGGTGATAATCGAAGTCGTAAGTTCCATAAACGAGACGAAAAAGTTAAGAAAAATGGCGACTCGAGTGAAGACGATAAAGCTAAGCCAAAGAGAGGCTTTTGCTACTCATGTGGTGACAAAGACCACTACGCCAATGAATGTCCGAAAAAGAACAAGTTCCAAAAGAAGAAGGAGAAAGCCTTCATTGGAGGCGCGTGGAGCGAGAGTGAAGAAGAAGATGACTATCAAGCCATTTGTCTTATGGCCGATAGCGACGACGAGGTAAAATCTTCTTACTCGGATTACGATAGTGATTATGAAAGTGATAATGAAAATAATCTTGAAGAATTATATGAATCTTTTCATAAAATGGCCGCTCTTGCAAATCGTTACCAAGATGAGAATGCTATGTTAAAAGAAACTGTAAATGCATGTAAAAAGGAAATAAAAAGTGTTAAACAAAAATCTGAAAATGATATAGATATAATTGCTAAATTAGAAACTAAATTAGGAGAAAAAGATTTTTGTAAATCTTGTGATGCTTTAAATAAAGAAATTGCATGCTTAAATAAAAAATCACATGAAAATATTATTTGTACAAAATGTGATATTCTTGAGAATGAGATTACATGCTTAAAGGCTAAATGTGCTTCATATGAAAAAGATAACATGCTAGCTAAAGCCTTTGAAAGTAGTAATAAAAAGGTTCTTAACATGCTTAATATGCCTAACCGTATAAAATGTAGAAAAGGCATTGGTTCCAATACTTGTGTTGATAAATGTTCATGTATACCCATCAAAAGATTTTATGAATCACCTAAAGTAAATACAAGAAATCAATATGTGCAAAAACCTTCGTATGTGCGTAAAATAAATAATGTAAATTATAATACGAGAAAACCGTATGCTCGCATGTACCATGATAAATATTCTAAACCTAATAATAATGCGAATGTAAATGCTTGTTTTTATGTGTATGATAAATATAATCGCAAAATTAAAATGGTAAATAAATGGATTCCAAAAGGAATGTTTAGTAATGATAATCCCGGTGGTATGCGTTTATGGTTTTAAATGTGTTATGTATATATATATAGTTTAAATATATTTTGTTGTATATATTATATATATAAGTAATATATAATACTATTCATATATATATATTCATACGTACTGCACATATATATATATATTTTATTTAATTTTTAATTCTTATATATATATATTTTGTTTGTCTTGACATGTGTTATATATATATATTTGTGTTTTATATATATATATTAATATTATGTAATGTATTATATATATATATATTCTGTTTGACTTTATATATATGTATGTTGGTTGACTTTTGAAACTAATTGTCAAGGACCCACGAGAAATGGGGACCATAAAAGTTACATCTTCATTATTGTAGATTGACCTTGATATGGACTGGATACTCGATAGTGGTTGCACACGTCACATGACCGGAAACAATAATCTCTTTTCATCATATAAGTCATGTGATGGTGGACAGGTAATTTTTGGAGGAAACTCCAAAGGAAATATAATTGGTAGAGGTACAGTCTCTTGCAATAATGTTCAATTTCTTAATGTGAATCATGTTGATAATTTACATTTTAATTTGTTAAGTGTTCGCCAACTGTGTAAAAATAATACAACTGTTGTCTTCGAAGAAGATTCTTGTAAAATCATAAAAAATGGCAAAGTTCTTTTAAATGGTTTTGTAAAAGGAAATTTATATATTTGTAAAACTGTTATATCTGAAAATGTATGCTTATCTTCTATTAATGATGTTTCTACTTTATGGCATAGGCGTTTAGGTCACGCTAATCTAAGATTAATGCAAAACTTAAAAAATAAGGAGCTTGTGAGTGACCTGCCAAAATTAAAGTTTGATAATCATTTTTGTGATGCTTGTCGTGTCGGCAAACAACATCACGTTTCTCATAAATCAAAAAATGTTATTTCTACTCAAAGAGTTTTAGAACTTTTACATATGGATCTTTTTGGCCCAATGGCTATTCAAAGTTTTGGAGGAAATTTTTATACTTTGGTTATTGTGGATGATTATTCCCGTTATACTTGGACTTTATTTTTGAGACATAAAAATGAGGCTTTTGAAAAGTTTAAAATTTTGGGAAAACGAATTCAAAACCAACAAGGTTGTACGATTGTTTCCATACGTACGGACCATGGACGAGAATTCGATAATGATGTACAATTTGGTGCCTTTTGTGATAAACATGGTATAACTCATAACTTTTCGGCTCCTCGAACTCCTCAGTCAAACGGGGTTGTTGAAAGGAAAAATCGAACGTTGCAAGAAATGAGTAGAACTATGCTAAACGAACATCAAGTTCCCCAAAAGTTTTGGTGTGATGCCGTTGCTACCGCGACCTATGTGCTTAACCGTGTCCTAATTAGAGGTATCCTAAATAAGACACCCTATGAACTTTACCGAGGTAGAAAACCTTCCCTAGCTCACCTAAAAGTTTTTGGTTGTAAATGTTTCATTTTAAACACCAAATCCTACCTAACCAAATTTGACCCCAAAGCCTATGAGGGAGTTTTCCTAGGTTATTCTTGGAATAGCAAAGCCTATAGAATCCTAAATAAGGAAACCATGGTAGTGGAAGAATCCCTTAATGTTAGTTTTGACGAAAGTCCTCCCAAACCGAGTGCACCCTTAGCAAATGATAATATCCGTGAAGGAGACGTCTTAGCCCAACAACTTAGTACCTTGGATTTAGGTACCCAACCTTCCACAAATAATATTGAATCTAGTGATGCCCCTCCGTGCTTTATTCCACAAGGTATAGATGATCCTAACCTTAGAACCGCTCGAGGCCATCCCGTAGATCAAATTATAGGTGACCTAAACCAAAGGACAACTAGATCACAAATCCTTACCCATTGTGCTTTCCATGCCTTTATCTCAACCATAGAACCTAAAACCATAGATGAAGCTTTAGGTGATGAGGATTGGATTTTGGCCATGCAAGATGAGTTAAACCAATTTACTAGGAATGATGTGTGGGACTTAGTGCCTAGCCCTAGTAGTCAAACCATTATTGGCACAAGATGGGTCTTCCGAAACAAGGTAGACGAGAACGGTGGAGTCACACGAAACAAGGCACGTTTAGTTGCCAAGGGGTACAGTCAACAAGAAGGTATAGATTATGACGAAACCTTTGCACCGGTTGCAAGGTTGGAGTCTATTCGAATGCTTCTCGCTTTTGCAAATGCTAAAGATTTTAAGTTATTTCAAATGGATGTTAAAAGTGCTTTCTTAAATGGTATTATAAATGAGGAGGTATACGTTTCTCAACCTCCCGGTTTTGAAAGTTTTGAAAACCCGACACATGTTTATAAATTGAAAAAGGCGCTTTATGGTTTAAAGCAGGCTCCGCGTGCGTGGTATGATAGATTAAAAACCTTTTTAATTGTTAGTGGTTATATTATGGGTAAAATAGATAATACTTTATTTGTGAAATATGTTCAAAATGATATTGTGGTTGTGCAAGTATATGTTGATGATATTATTTTTGGTTCCACTAATGAAAAACTGTGTAATGAATTTTCTGCAAAAATGACTAGCGAATTTGAAATGAGCATGATGGGAGAGTTAAAATACTTCTTAGGATTGCAAATAAAACAATGTGAAACTGGTATTTTTATTAGTCAATCTAAATATTGTAAAGATATGTTGAAAAAGTTTAACTTTGAAAATGTCAAACCCGTTGAAACTCCAATGACCACAAATTTGCAATTATCTCGTGACGAGGAGGGAAACGATTTTAATGAAAAGATTTATCGTGGTATGATTGGTAGTTTATTATATTTAACTGCTAGTAGACCTGATATTATGTTTAGTGTATGTTTATGTGCTCGTTTTCAATCTTCACCTAAACAATCTCACTATGAAGCTGTCAAGCGTATTTTTCGATATTTACGAGGTACTACTAATCTTGGCTTATGGTACGCAAAGAAACCCGAGTTAGAAGTAACGTGTTTCGCCGATTCCGATCTTGGTGGATCTATTGTTGACCGAAAAAGTACTAGTGGGGTATGTGCCTTTATAGGTCTCTCACTTGTATCTTGGTTCTCTAAGAAACAACAATCCGTAGCTTTGTCTACCACCGAAGCGGAATATGTAGCCGCCGCAAGAGCATGTGCTCAAGTCCTATGGATGAAACACACACTTACCGATTTTGAGGTACACCTAACCAAAATTCCAATTATGTGTGATAACTCAAGTGCCATAAACTTAAGTAAAAATCCCGTTTTACATTCTCGTACCAAACATATTGAATTGAGACATCACTTTTTACGAGATAATGTTCAAAAAGGCAAAATCGTGCTTGAAAAGGTTGATTCGGAAGATAATTTGGCCGATATTTTCACAAAAGCTCTTAACACAAAGGCCTTCTTTAAATTAAGACTTGGTTTAGGCATGCTTGAGTATAACCCTTGATAAATACTAACTCTCAAATATTTCATATTTTGAGGGGGAGCATCTTTCGAGGGGGAGCATAAGCGACTTTCTTAAACCCTTTTTGCTTCGACAAAAGGGGGAGAGAAACCGAGTATGCTCTCGTGTTTAGCGTTGTGTTTGTCATCATCAAAAAGGGGGAGATTGTTGGTGCAAGTGTACCCAGCTTTAAATATTGTGATATATTTTTGGTACACATAAAATCACATCTCCATATTTATTTTGATGATTACAAAACACACCGCATTATTTGTTATCTAATATTTTATCTGAGTGTGCAGATATTTAAATGATCTCGATAATTTTTTATCTGAAGAATCCAAGTCTGAAGAGTTTCGTCATTTTATTTTAAAATGATAAACACCCTAAAATATTTTATCACTTGGATATTTCGTATCTATATAAATATATTTGAATCAAATATATATATAATCTTTTTTATTAATTCACATGATATATATATATTAATATGCTGTCTGCTACTGTTCATCAACTGCAAAAAGAGGTTCAGCCGAAGTAACCCTGCGTTGCCATGTTCTCATTGGACAATGCTTCAGGCGGTATACCGCCAAGGTCTTCGCGGTATACCGCGGGTACTGTTCACCATCAGCATCATCTGCATATGAAGCTTCTTTTGTCAGACAACTTTTTCAGGCGGTATACCGCCATGTGCAACGCGGTATACCGCGGGTACTTGTAGCCGTTGATCTTTTGCAGGTTGACCTTCTCCTTGCAGTACACTTTTTCTGACGCAGGTATACCGCGATGGTTTGGCGGTATACCGCGAAACTCTCAAGACTGATGATCATCCGGTATAAATACAAGCATCCAGCAACCTTCAATGCTACACCAACTTCAGCAATAAATTCTCCCTCAGCATTTGATTATTATTCTGCTGCTTTCTTACTCACACTAAATCACTTAAACTGATAAAATTAATTTTTTGAGCAAGAAATCTTGAGTTGATAGCAGATTAAAATCTCTCGATTAGTTGAATCAGCAACACAACTCAAGTGATCAAACTCTCTAAAAATATCCAAGTGATAAACCTTATTCAAGAGTGATTATTCATATTAAAATTTATACCCTCTTGTAAGTGTTTGAATTAGAGTGAGTGATCCACCTTAATCTCTCAAAGTAGAGTGATTCGCGTTTGTTGTATTAAGGTTTGTGTTTCTACCGTAAAGAACACGTTTCGTATTGGATCTCCGAGAAGTGTTATTTTCTCGAGGTGGACTAGCCAACTTTGTGTTTGGTGAACCACTTTAAAAATCCCGTTGTCAAGTATTCTCTTTCCCTTATCTATTTACATTTCCGCTGTGCTTTATTATATTTATTTATATAAACTGCTTTGCATTTATATTTATTTATATAATCTCTGTGCATTTAAATTATATCTGTTTATATAATTGTTGTATACTTATTTATTTATACTCTGCTTTATTTATTCTGTATTTATTTGTTAAAAGAATTTTTTGAAAGTAAAAGATTTAAAATACAACCTTACCCCCCCTAGGTTGTCCAACACTTTTGTATGAGTATGTATACTATATATTGTATTTACAAGTAAATATAAGTAAGGTTATATACCGAAAAAAAAATTCAAATAGAAAGGTACTTGTATTTAGATAAGTTTTCTCGTACAATCGTAAGAAGAGAAACAGACTTTTACAAGCACCATTGAGAGAGAGAACCTACTTCTTGGAAGTTTGACGTTGCTTGATTTCGTCCAACAAATTTCAGTAGAATGGTTGAGCTTCGGGGATGTTGGGAAATAGGTTGGAGATGCCTTGAAGAAACATGGTATCGGCGATGGGAATTTGAGCAAATCTGAAGAAGGCACGATGACCGAAACCATCATTGAAGAACAGTCCAGGAATCGGAGAGAGGCTCAAGGTTGTGGTAGGATAAGGCACAGATGTGGGGAGGGACATATTTAGGTTGCTTACATTTGGAATATTCCCTCACTTGCCATTTCTTTGAACACCTTGTCGATAGGATTCTTGACTTTGGGAAGACGGATTTCTTCTTTCATCGATTGAAGTCTCGCCCTTTCATCGGAGGAAAGAATGATGTTGTGTTTTCTTTTAATCTCCTTCATCTTTTCCATCAGTCCTTCAATGCATTTGATAAAAACGTCTTTCTTTGGGTTTGCACTTCTGACCAAGTTTTGAGAGATCTCATACCATTCGGGAAGACCGTAATGTTGGAGGTTGACATCTCTCACACTTTTCATTGATCCATCTTCTCTGTCGATGATCATCCTGATATCCTTTGGGTTGGCTCTGGAGGTAGCAATTTTGACATTTGTGATCGGGGATTTGGACATTCGGTGGTACATGGTCTTTTTGTACCAACTTATTTCTTCATTCTTTTCTTTTTCAATAGCACTCAGCACCGATTTTTGGGTTAGGAGAGGATCGGTAGACTTAGCTTTGATGGCCTCTTCTTGTGCAGCTTTCAAAGATAGAGCTCTGGAGTCATCTAAGTCTTTTTGAGCAAGTCTGGCCTCCTTAATCTCCTGAGGAGTCAGACCGAGGTTGGATTCCTGAGATTGTAGAGAAGGAGGCTTTAACTTCAAAGTTTGGGCATCAGCAGGTCGATTTCCATATTTTGTCAGCTCCTTCTTTTTCTTTTCTTCTTCGGCCAATTGTTCAGCAGTGAGGGTTTTCTTGCCTTTGTCTTTGGGGGTTTTAGAAACTTGCTCCCCCTCAGACGTTGCCTTACTTTTCACCCCTGATGGAGACTTGATCGGTGTTGAAGTTTGATCGGTGGTACCTGCAGTTTTCGGTGAGGGTATAAGTGGAGTTTCGGTGGCTTTAGGTGATGATTCGGTGGAGGAAGAAGAAGTTTCGGTGGTAGGTGAGGTTTCGGTGGAGGGTGAGGATTTTTTGGTGGAGGGTGAAGGCTTGTTGATGATAGATCTCTTAATTGAGGGCATTTTTGGATGACTAAGAGTCTTCTCCCCCTCAGCAGCAGCCGGAACCTTAAAACCCAACTGTTTAAAAACACTATCGAACTTGGTGTGAAGATGAGCCAAGCTGTGATTGGTGTCACCGGAGATCATAGAAAAATCACCCAAGTCCATTTCCCATTGAGCTTTCTCCAGCATGTTGTCAGCTTTGGTGTGAAGAGAGCTAAGAGAATCGGTGATGCTTTTGCCAAGATCCTGATGAGTTCTGGCCTCTTGAATAAGTCTCTGAAGTTCAGTATCTTTTACTGTAGAAGAAGTCTTGAAAGCATCGAATGAAGCCGCAATGTTGGAGTGGGAAGTGGTCAAAGTATCCACTTTGTTGGCTAAGGAGGCCAAACTGTCAGACAGAGACCGAAGAGTTTCACGAAGAGCATCGGTAGGGGGAGGATTGAGAGCTCGTAGATGGGGTTCGGTTGGTGCCAAACTTGAGTGAGGTAGTATTCGATCCTCAATAAACTGAGAGGAAGTCGATTGAACCCAGGAAGGTTCGGTGTAAAGTAACCGATGTCGGGGAGAGAGCGGCTTCGGTGGTGGGGAGGGGGGATCGGTGGAGATGTCTTCAGTGGGAGTAATATGCGTTGAGGGAGGCTCGGTGTGAATTTCTTCGGTGGACGGGATGGTTCGGGGAGAACCAGTGTCCTCCAAAAGAAATTCAAAGAAGTCATTGGGGGGGGGGGGGATTTGGGGGGGAACTCAGATCGAGTTGTGCTTCATCATCGATCATAAACTGACCGGGTGAAAGGACGTGCAGTGACAAGTCAACTCCTTCGAGGGGAGAGTCCTCGAAGTCATCTCTACCACCCGAAGATGTGAGGGAAGAGGCATGTGGGTTCTCCATTTCTACAACTGTAGTCTTTTGAGAGACTGCAAAGGAGTCGGTGGGGATAATGACGGATTCCCTTGGCCCGGAGGGATGAAGTTCAACAACTGGCGATTTTCGAGAATCGACAGTTGGATTAGTCGGTTGGGCCGATGGTGTCCGAGACCTCTTTGAAAGAGATCTCGAAGGGGAAGTAGAGTGCCTCCGCTTACGAGATGGGGATTGAACCAGGGAAGCCTCCGAGGGATTTCTCGGTGGCATAGTTCGAGAAGCGAGTGCGGAGGTGTCGGGGGCCGTACGTTGTTTCTTTTTCACGCCGCCCGACTTTACTCGAGAAAGGGAAGAAGGGGCCACTACAACTTGGGGTGCCTCGGAAACTTCTGGGTGTTGAAACCCGGGAGCTTCCGCATCACCCCAGTGAAGATCGGGAGATAAAGCGAAGGAGATCATACCTTGGCGTAAGGGGAGATTAGTAGCGAGATGGCCAATATTGAGCGTCTTTTGGCCAACAAAGGGTGATGACCAATCGTAGATGAAGCGAGGAGTTTTAGACTTACGATCCGCATCCAAGGCCGCACCGAGTTTGTGTTGAAGGATCATGGAGATGAACCGAGGGTATGCGACATAACACCTTTTCGGGTGTTTGATTACTTCAGTTAGCTCAGTAAAGAAATACTGAGCAAAGTCCACCTTTCTTTGAAAAATTAGTGCATGAGAAAGCTTTGTAATATAAGATGGGGATTGGTCTTGACCACTTGTATTTCTAGAGAGACAATGGATCACATGAGCAAAGAGGAAGTTCCAAACCCCACCCATATGTTTGCGGAGAAGGGTACCTGGTCCTTTAGAAGACTTGGAAGCTTTATCCTCATAAGGTTGGACATACCCAATAGTGCTGATGACCTGCTCAAGAAAGTTGTTGACATGCATGTCCACATATTCTGAAAAAGGCTTCGATCCGGAGAGCACGAAGGACATCATCCACGCCAAAAGTAACATCGTGATCACCCTCTTCGTCAGAAAAGATAGAGGCATGGATTGCTTCATTTGAAATATCATACACACAGGACAACCAAAATTTGCCAATGAGCATTTTGCTCATCTTTGGGTTGCAGGAGAAAGCATGGAGAAGAGGTGAGCGGGTTAAGAACTTGATAATGGTGTCGAACTCGGGATGAGCGGGATCGGATTCGAACCTTGCTACATGGTTGCAAGGTTTGAAGATGAGGTCTTCAAAGCACGTAGGTATCTTGGTGGGTGCCATTGTGGGAATGCGAATGAAGGAAGAAGATGGAGGAGGAGTCGTAGGTTTCGAAAAGAGAAAATGAAGGAGGAGGAGGGTGAAGGGTCGTATATATATAGAAGCAAGTATGAGGGTTTCGGGGTAATGAAGGGTTTAGGAGGGAACGGTTATGAATAAGAAAATTTAAACAAATTAAACAAGTTGAAAAGGTAATGATGAGGGTTTCGGGGTATGTGGTTGAAAAAGGTTTTACATGGAAAAGGGACGGTCAAAGTCACTAACATCTAGGGTCTTAGGGGTGATGTGAGCATGGGGAAGCGTATGGGATAAGGTTAGTGGAATCGGTGTGCAGATCTCACCGACGGGGATCAATTGGTCATGGATATCGGTGGGAAGATGTATAGACATCGGTGGGAGATTTGTGGAAGAAGTAATTTTCGGTGGAATATAACACACCGACATGAAGACGTCGGTAGTAGATATCGGTGATCAGTGATCGGTGATCGGTGTATATATCGGTGAGAGAGAGGAAAGAAGAGAGTGTCCACCGATGAGATTTCGGTGGAAGAAGAGAGACTAAGAGAGTGTCCACCGATGTGAGATCGGTGGAAAGTGAAGACACACAGTTATTGAAAGTTACACATGCCAAGTTCACTTATTAGGAAGTTGAACCTGGCTTCATCTAGGGGTTTGGTGAACAGATCAGCAAGCTGTAGATCGGTGGGAATGAAATGTAACTCAATGTCACCTTTGGAGATGTGGTCCCTGATGAAATGATATCTGATATCTATGTGCTTTGATCTGGAATGAAGAACTGGGTTGTTTGCAATAGCTATTGCACTTGAGTTATCACACAAAATTGGGACTTTGGAGTAGATTTGAGCATAGTCCCTGAGTTGATTTCTCATCCACAGGATCTGAGCACAGCAGCTCCCAGCAGCTACATATTTAGCCTCAACAGTAGAGGTTGACACAGAGTTTTGTTTCTTGTTGGACCAACTTACCAATTTGCCACCAAGAAGCTGGCAGCTTCCTGTAGTACTTTTTCTATCAATCTGAGAACCTGCATAATCTGAATCTGAATACCCAATTAGTTCAAAACCTAAGTCTTTGGAATACCAAAGACCCAAGTGCAAGGTACCCTTGAGATACCGAAAAATCCGTTTTACAGCCTTTAAATGTGATTCTTTAGGATTGGCCTGATAACGGGCACATAGACAAGTAGCAAACATAATATCCGGTCTGCTAGCAGTTAAGTACAGAAGAGAACCAATCATGCCTCGATAGAGGGTAACATCCACAGATTCACCTTTAAGATCAGCATTGAGTTTCAAAGGTGGAGCCATGAGAGTTTTCATAGAAGAGCTATCTAAAATATTAAATTTCTTCAGAAGGTCATGAATATATTTACTTTGGTTTATAAAAATCCCTTCTAAAGATTGTTTGACCTGAAGGCCCAAAAAGAATGTAAGCTCTCCCATCATGCCCATCTCATATTCACTCATCATGAGAGAAGCAAACTCATCACATAGTGACTCATCAGTGGCACCAAAGATGATGTCATCAACATAGATTTGGACAAGAATAAGATTACCTGAGGTCTCCTTGATGAAGAGAGTATTGTCAATTTTACCTCTGGAGTATCCATGCTTTAGAAGGAAGTTGGCAAGTGTGTCATACCAAGCACGAGGAGCTTGCTTGAGACCATAAAGGGCCTTGTCAAGTCTGTACACATAGTTTGGATGAGCTGGATCTTCAAACCCAGGAGGTTGTTTCACATAGACTTCCTCTGCAAGTTCCCCATTGAGGAAGGCACTTTTGACATCCATTTGAAAGACTCTGAAATTTCGGAAGGCAGCATGGGCCAGAAAGATTCTTATTGCTTCAAGTCTTGCAACAGGGGCAAAGGTTTCATCATAATCAATGCCTTCTTCCTGTCGGTATCCTTGAGCAACCAGTCTGGCTTTATTTCTGATAACTGTACCATCTTCATCCATTTTATTTCTGAAGATCCATTTGGTTCCAATGATTGTTTTCTGTCGGGGTCTGGGAACCAATCTCCAAACTTTGTTTCTCTGAAATTGAGAGAGCTCTTCTTGCATGGCAGCGATCCAACAGGGATCTACAAGAGCTTCATCAATCTTCTTGGGTTCAACAAGTGAGAGAAAATTTACATAGAGACAAATATTCCTAATTCCTCTACGTGTTTGGACACCTGCTTGTTGATCACCGATGATTTGATCTATGGGGTGATCTTTGGTCCATTTGGTTGCCGGAGGTAAAGGTGGTGGAATATTTTGTGTTAGAGGTGAAGATTGAGTGGGATCAGAGGTTTGGTGGCAAGCAAAATTTTCGGTGGAAGAAATTGGACCGGTGGAAGGCAGTTCGTCGGTGGAGGGATGCACATCGGTGGGAGAGAGTACATCGGTGGATACATGGTCAGTTTCGATGGGAATTATAGAGGGTGACCCGACTTGGTTATTTGAAGGAGATGGATTGGAGGGTGTGAAATGAGTATCGGTGGAGTTTGATAAAGGAGTGTCACCGATGCATGACGAGATCCATCTGTGTAATTCATCATCATCATTCGACAGAGATGATGATCTAAGATCATCAAATTTGACATGAATGGACTCATCAATGCATTTTCTCCTGAGGTTGAACACACGATATGCTTTGGAGGATAGAGAGTATCCAACAAATATTCCTTCATCAGCTTTGAGATCAAACTTCCCAAGATTGTCACGGTCATTTAGAATAAAGCACACACAGCCAAAAACATGAAGAAAACCAATGTTTGGTTTTCTGCCATGGAAAACTTCATATGGGGTTTTATCATGTCTTTTGGATATCACAGACCTATTTTGGGTAAAGCAAGCAGTATTAAGGTTCCTCTTAGATTAAAGCTTTGATCCTTGGGGCAGGTTTGACGATAAAGAAATCATCGTCATCTTCATCATCATCATCATCCTTCCTTGGAGAGGAGGATGGTTCATCTTCAGGGATGTAGATGTCTTCTTCTTCTTCTGCTTCGGATTCCTCAGCATCTTCTTCGAGTTGCTCCCCCTCAGATACAGAGGCGAGCTTCTCGGTTCCCTCAGGGTTTTCATCTCCCTGAGGTCCAGCGGTCAGATCTTCATTCCTCTCTCTCCCCTGATAGATTCATCATGGGAAAGGTCTTCAGCGCTTTTGTTCAAATCTTCAGCGCTTTTCTCAAGATTTTCAGCGCTCTTCTCCCTGGAATGTTCAGCGCTCTTCTCCCCCTCTTTCTCATGATGACTGGGGGAGGAATGGGCAGACTCAGCATTGGTGTTATCTCTGTCTTCTGGGCCAGAGATTTTCACACAACCTTCAAGCTTTGCTATTCTGTCTTCTAGGCCAGAAATAGCAGGCGTGATTTTCTTCAGCTCTGTGCGATCCTCCTCTGTGAAAGATTCCAAAATAGGGACAGGGGCAGGAGCAGGAGCTGGACTATTTGCCTTGTTTACCAGCGTCTCGATCATCGTCTTCATAGAACCAACGTCGGTCTTTACAGAGCCTAAGTCAGTCTTGACCTCTGACATATCACCCTCGAGTTTTTCAACCGATGTCTTCAGCGTTGTTACTTCGCTGGACATGGTCGAAACTGATGTTTTGAGGCTTGTGTAGTCAGTGTAGATGTCAGAGAGCACCTTGGCAAAATTGTTGAGCGTCTTATCAAGACTCTTGATGTCTTTAGTGGAAGCTTTCTTCTCCACCACCGTTGTCAGCTTTGTCAAATTCTCTCCAGCGTTTGTTACAGCTGTTGAGTTGTTGGAGAGTGTGGTGGTGAGACTGGTCATCTTTGTTTCCACGGACTTCAGAGAGGCGTTGATGTCTCCCAAATTAGGACCTGTAACATATAAGTACTTGTGAACAAAGGAAAGCTCAGAAGTTTCAGGTTTAGTTACAGTGTTTAAGGTGGGATTTGTACCTGCAGGAGGATTGATGAACTCGTCAAAGTTGCAAGTTCCTGAATAATGTTCCATATCCTCTTCGAAAGTACGGTGAGGAATGGTGATCTCTGCAGGTCCTTTCTTCATCATTTGTTGAGAAGCGTCAGCGGTGGCTTCGGGAATGATGGCATCTCCAGTGTTCGCTGGAGGAGTGTCCAAGTGAGTGGAGGGAGAAGCGAAGGTTAAGATTGGGGTTCGGGTTCTGAGTTCAGCGTTGGAATCACTGACAATCACTTCATCAGTCTTTTGAGAGACTGATGGAGGTTGGGTAGTTTCCAAGTTTCTAACCTCAACGTTTAGAGACGCCGAAGTCTGGATTGGAGGGATGGCTTGCACGGGTGTGGCAGAGCGTACCACGGAACTTTCCTTCAGCTCTTCAGAATGAGCTGAGGAGTCTTCAGCATGGAATTGCTGGGGTTGCTCCTTGGTTTTCTTGATCCTTTTGGAATCAAGTTGGGTGTGTGAGGGTTTCCTTTTCTTAGAAGGAGAGGATTTTGTGGCCGGGGTATCAGCGATGGGTATTGTCGCTGAAGGAGCCACAGAAAGCGGAGAATTTAGAAGAGTGAGAAGAGTAGAGAGACGTACCTCATTGGCGACAGGCTTGAAGTCGAGAACCTTAGGGCCAATCTGAGAAAGTTTCAGATCACCCTCTTCAGGATAGCTGTCCTTCAGGCCATATTGAAAGATGGCGCTGATGAATCGTGGGTAAGGAACCCATGCTGGTCTGTCAGCGGCAGAATCGACACGTTGAATCAGATCATCATAAATAATGGAGGCCCAGTCAATGTTTAGACCTTTCAGCAGTGCGTATCCCATGGACTGCTGAGGTTGGGCGGCTTGATCAGAAGATCCGGATTTTGCTGTCATGCAGCTGATCAGGTGAGCGAAGATGAAATTCATCTCGCTGGGCATCTTGGATTTCTTTATCAGCGTCAGTTTCTTCTCAGGCTTCTTGTCCCTTCCAATATCCCAGATATAACCCATTGCGTCAAGGAAAGCAATGATTGCTTCTCTGTCAGCATGCTTTTTATGGTCAGGGAATGGAATGAAGGGTTTTTCTTTGGTAGCATTTGGGAAGTTCAGGGCTTTGCGGATTATGGCGAGTGTGATCTTGATGGTGCCATACTCAGTATCGCTGAGTATGCAGTCTATGGTTTTGGATGGATCTTTGGCAGAGGGTAGCTCAGTGTGTCTGGCAGAGTACCAGAACTGGGATAAGAGCCGCTGACTGGCAGGAGGTGTTATGGTCAGGGCTGTGTAGATGGGGCTGTGACAAGTCAACTCGATTGGACTAAGGCCAACAACCTCTCAGCTCTTCTCGAGTTTCCTCCTCGGAAGCAAGTATCACATCTGGACGATGCTGTGAGCGGCTCTTATCCCAGTCAGAGTCAGTGGAGATGGACTCAGCGGTAACATTCAGCTTTGAAGTTGCCATTTCACTGTATTATCAGTTCAACCAAAGATGTTAACAAATAAGAATTATCTTAATGTGGAAAGAAATTTCCGTTAAGATTTTTCGAATTTTGTCCATTTCATTCAGACAAAAAATGTCTTAATGAAGATTAAGGTTTTTCTTGATTTTTAAAAGAAAAGTAAAACCCATAAAGTCTTGTATTCCAGTTTCTAAAAGAAAAATGGATACGAATGAAAAACAAGTTTAAGATTTAGATTTAAAACTTGAAGAACAACCATGAAATGGTTGTGTTCATAAAACCATGAAAGAAATGATTTTATTTTACAAAGTTCTTTTGTTTGATCTTGTTAAAACAAAGAGAAGATCGAAAACAAGTTATACGCATTTGATAAAAGATAAGAACATATTAACCTTGAAGTTTTGATGAAGAAGATGATGAACAGTTCTTGAGGTTTTTGAGAGCACAAATGCAACAGAGGATTCTTTTCTTGCGGAGAAAGATTGTTCGCGTAAAAGACAAATATAAACCAAGAGTTGTTTATATAGGGATTTTTAGAGAGAGAAAACCTTGAGCGGGAAAAGGTTTTCATCATGACACGGACACGTGTTTGCATTTGATTGGAAGTTTGAACAAAACGTGCAAACGTGTGTCAGAAAGAAATCGTGCCGAGTGTAATCCGTTGCAATGACGTCACAACTGTCCTTTCACATTCTTTTAGGATGTCTCTGAGGTTTTGAAAACTCAGGGACTCTTTTGAAAAACATGAAGCACTGAATAGAGAATATCAGTGAAGGTTTAAGGGACTTTCAAAATATCGCTGTTAAGGAAGAGATATTCAGCGATGCAATTTATTTTGAAATCTTGCATTTACATGCGATTGTCAGAGAGAGAAAACATACCTGGATATCAGTTTAACCAAGTTTATTCAGAGAGAAGATGATGAAATGGATTATACAAGTTGATTTTATCCGAAGGTTATACATGAAAGTATAAACGTATCGCTGATCGAATGTGAACCGCTGAAGATTTTACCCTTCAAAGTTCAGCATTCCAAGCTCGCTGATGAGAAAGTTGAATCTTGTCTCATCAAGAGGTTTGGTAAACAAATCAGCTAACTGATAATCAGTTGGGATAAAATGAAGTTCTATATCACCATTCATCACATGATTTCTGATAAAATGATATCTGATTTCTATGTGTTTTGTCTTTGAGTGTAGCACTGGATTGTTTGCTATAGCGATGGCACTTGTGCTGTCGCAATAGATGGGAATTTTGGAGAGCTGAAGATCATAGTCTAGTAGCTGATTTCTCATCCACAAGACCTGAGAACAGCAGCTTCCAGCGGCTACATACTCAGCTTCAGCTGTGGAAGTGGACACTGAGTTTTGCTTCTTACTTGTCCAACTTACCAGCTTTCCACCCAGGAGCTGACATCCTCCTGTGGTGCTTTTCCTATCCATTTTGCAACCTGCAAAATCAATGTCTGAATAGGCGGTTAGATCGAATCCTGAGTCTTTGGGATACCAAAGACCTAGATTCGCTGTACCCTTAAGATATCGAAAGATTCGCTTTACAGCTTTCATATGGGATATCTTAGGTTCAGCTTGATATCGTGCGCACAGACATGTTGCAAACATAATATCGGGTCGGCTAGCTGTAAGATACAATAGTGAGCCGATCATCCCACGGTACAGCGTGACATTGACAGGAACACCCTTTGTGTCCTTATCAAGTATCAGCGGTGGTGCCATAGGGGTTTTCATAGCTGAACTTTCAGTTAAGTCGAATTTCTTCAGCATATCTTTAACATACTTTCCCTGATTTATAAAAGTTCCTTTTTCAGTTTGCTTAATCTGAAGACCAAGGAAATATGTTAGTTCACCCATCATGCTCATTTTATACTCATCTTTCATTCTATCAGCGAAACGAGTACAAAGCTCAGGGTTAGTAGAACCAAATATAATGTCATCAACATATATTTGAACTAAAATGATATGACCTTTCACTTTTCTAAAAAACAAAGTTTTGTCAATCTTACCTCGCTCAAATTTTTCAATATGGAGATAAGTAGAGAGAGTATCATACCATGCACGTGGAGCTTGCTTTAAGCCATAAAGTGCCTTGTCCAGTTTATAAACATAGCCTGGACGCTTAGGATCTGAGAATCCTGGAGGTTATTCCACATACACTTCTTCATTCAGCTTTCCATTTAGAAATGCTGACTTAACATCCATCTGATGTACAGTGAAGTTTTTGTGTACAGCATATGCTAAGAAAAGACGAATAGATTCAAGTCTTGCTACTGGAGAAAAAGTTTCGTCATAATCTATGCCTTCCTCTTGTCTGTATCCCTGAGCAACAAGACGAGCTTTGTTGCGAGTTACAGTACCATGTTCGTCCAACTTGTTTCGATAGACCCATTTAGTGCCTATCACCGTTTTTTCAGTTGGTCTACGAACAAGTTTCCAAACTTTGTTTCTTTCGAATTCAGTCAGCTCTTCTTGCATAGCGCTGACCCAGTTTGGATTTCTGAGGGCATCATCTATTTTCTTTGGTTCAGTTAGAGAAATAAAGTTAACAAATAAACAAATATTACCTGCACTTCTACGGGTCTGAATACCAGCGTTGGGATCACCAAGAATTTGATCGATTGGGTGATTTACAGTCCATCGCTGAGCCGGAGCATACGTCGCTGACTCAGTCTGAACTGGAGAAACTGAAGATGAGGCTTCAGCTACTTCTAGATTATCAGCTAAGAGAGGAATGTTTGCATTTGCCACTTCATTCACTGATTGCTGAGAAATGGATGGAATTTCTGAGACATTTGGATCAACTGCAGGTATAGTGTTTATAGGAACAGCTGAGACCCAAGATGTTTCAGCTTCACTATTCTGCATATCTAGAATGATAGTAGGACCATCATTTTCTACGGTGTGAGCATGAGGAGTGGGAATATCTTCTGAATCACCAAGATGAGAAAACATCCATTGATTCAGTTCTTTTGTATCAGCGTTCGGTTTAGAGTTCGCTGAACGGGATTCGTCAAACGTGACGTGAATAGTTTCTTCTACAGTTTGTCTTCTTCGGTTGAAGACTCTGAAGGCTTTGGAAACTGAGGAGTATCCAAGAAAGATTCCATCATCAGCCTTAGGATCAAACTTTCCAAGGGCATCTCTGTTGTTCAGTATGAAACACTGACATCCAAAGATGTGAAGAAAGCTGATTGAAGGCTTTCTCCCATGAAAAAGTTCATAGGCTGTCTTTTTGAATCTTTTAACTATCAGCGACCTGTTTTGCGTAAAACAAGCGGTGTTGACAGCTTCTGCCCAAAACTGAGTAGGCAGGTGAGAATCGCTGAGCATTGAACGTGCAGCTTCAATAATTGTTCTATTTCTTCTTTCAGCGACTCCATTTTGTTGTGGTGTTCTCACTGACGAAAAGTTGTGAGAAATACCCTTGCTCTCAAGGAAGGAATCAAGAGAACTGTTTTTGAATTCAGTTCCATGATCACTCCTTATTGAGCGAACAATCATATTGTTCAGAGTTTCCATCTTCCGAACAAAGGTGATGAGTTCTTCAGGGGTGTCACTCTTAGAACGGAGAAATATTAACCATGTGTAACGAGAGAATTCATCAACTATGACCAGCGTATATTTCTTTCCAGCGATGGATTGTTTGTTAACAGGGCCAAACAAATCCATATGGAGTAGTTGTAGAGGAGATGACACTGAGGAAACTTGCTTTGACTTAAAGCTTGCCTTGGTCTGCTTCCCTTTTTCACACGCTGAACATAAAGACTCTTTGGCGTATGAATGTTGAGGTAGACCAGTGACTAACTCTTTGGAGGAAAGAGTATTCAGTGTCTTGAAGTTGAGATGTGAGAGCCTTTTGTGCCATAGCCAGTTAACATCAGAAGATGCTTTTGAGAAGAAACAGGAGTTCTCAGTGGTTGTTTAGTCCATGTTTATAACGTAAACATTTTCCAAACGATAACCACTGAGAGCTATCTTCTCCTTTTTGTCAGAGACAAAGCAGGATTCCTTAGTGAAAATCACTTTGTTATCCATGTCGCAAAGCTGACTGATGCTCAGAAGATTATGCTTCAGCCCTTCAACATATGCGACTCTTCTGAAGGATGTTGTACCATTTGAAAGTACACCATACCCTCAGGTGTGTCCTTTTCCATTTCCACCGAAAGTCACAGAGGGACCCTTCTCTTCCTTGTATTCAGCGAGCAGGCTTTTCTTTCCAGTCATGTGTCTAGAGCATCCGCTATCGAGATACCAGATACCCTTCTTAACCTGCAATACAAAGGAAGATTAGTTTTGCTTGGGTACCCACTTCACCATGTATACGCGTTTGTCAGTGGAAGAAGTTGGAATGGGTTCAGCAGTCTTTGCAGCATTTGAAGATTCAGCTTTGTCTTTCTTCACTTTGGTCAATTTCTTGACCTCAGCGGTAGGAGTCACCTTGACCTGAATTGCAACTGGTTTGGTCTTCTTGGGTGCTATCTTCACCTTAGCTATCTTATCAGCTTTGGTGGCTGTGAGGCACTTACTTGCAATATGATCGGTAAGTCCACAGTGATAACATTTCCTATAACTAAAATTAGTTCTAGGACCACTTGAGTGTTGAGCTTTTAATTTGGAATTAGAAGTGCCAGCACCAAGTAAACTATTGGCTTTAGAAATGGGACGAACATTCAGTTCTTAAGATTTCTTACCAAGGACATCCAATCTGAGTCTAGGAGTAGATCGCTGAATAAATCCAGATATCTGCTTCCTTGATCCAGAGGGATGAGCCACTGAAGCTTTAGAGGCATTCAGTTTTGGTACTAAGGTACCCTTCTGAGGATTCTGGTAAATAACAATTCCTTTACCTTTGTCTTTAAAGACAGAGGTAGGTTTTGAATAAACCATTTTCTCCTTGCCTTTTGAGGAGGTAGGAGTTTCCTCAAGGATTGGTGTAACCGACGAGGAGTACTGAGATGATGAAGTATCAGCTACTGAGGATACGAACGTTCCAAATTTAAGCATTGAACGTTCAGTGGTTGGTTTTGGAGTATCATATTTATAACCCAGACCACGTTTATCACTCAGAGGAATCTGAGCCTTAATTATCTCAGTGATCTTTGTTGAAGAATTACACCATCCTTCAACAGTAGCTTGTTCAGCTTTTAATGCAGCGATAGCTTCTGCTCGTTCGATTTTGACTAGCTGATTTAAATAGACTTGATCTTTAAAATCATCTTCAATTTTAGATAGTTTTTCTATTTGAAGGTGGCAGTTTTTAAGCTTTTCAGCGAGATCAAGATTTTGGTTTTCAACCACAGCTTTGCCGTTCATGGCTTCGTATAAACTTCTAGTCAATAGATCGATTTTATGGAGACTATCAGCTTCATCAATATTTGCAATATTGGTAAAGAAGGAAGGTGATACCTGAATGGCAGATGTTCAAGTGGAGGGAATGTCTAAACTTTCTTCCTCTTCTTCAATCTTAGCCATGAGACATTGATTTGCTTCATCATCTTCAGAATCAGATGATGAGGCTTCTTCATCAGAAGCAGCCCAATCATAGTCAGCCATCAGGCCTTTTCCTTTCTTCTTAAAGCTTTTCAGCTTTGCATACTTCTCCTTCAGCTTTGAGTATTTGTCATCTTTATTCCTTGGAACAAAGGATTTCTTTGTAAAAGCTGAAGGTCTCATGATTTTCTTTGACCTGCACTCGTTAGCGAAATGACCTGTCTTTTCGCAGTTGAAACAAGTAGCAGTAGCCTTATCAACAAAAGCTGATGACTTAGGCTTGTCAGCTATGGAAAGAGTTTTGTTCTTTCTAAACATTTTCTTCTTGGCGAATCTCCTGAACTTTTTAGTTAGGAGAGCCAAGGATTCATCATCATCTGAAGAATCAGAGTCTGATGACCTTTCAGAGTTACTTTCTAACTCAGTGATAGTGACCGGGGGTCGCTGAGTAGAAGGTTCCTCTGAGATTAAAGCAACAGGGGTGCTTTTGGAATCTTTTACAAGATTCTTCTTAAGATGGCTAGATTGCTCATGATTCAGCAATGTGCCATATAAGGTAGCAAGGGTCATTGATCTTAGATCCTTTGACAGCTTGAGACACATGGAATAATTGTCCCAGCTTTCAGGTAAACATTCTAGAAACTTTGTCAGTACTTCAAAGTTAGAATATTCCTTACCAACAGTTTTCAGATCTATAATTAAGCAATTAAAACGTTGGTGAACTTCAAAGAGAGTTTCATTTTTACCAGAAATGAAGCTTTCGTATTGTCTTACCAGGTTGATCTTTCTTGAGTCCTGGACTTCAGACGTTCCTTCATACTGAACACATATTGTGTCCCACATGGCTTTTGATGATTTCAGGTTCATGACGGAATGGTAGACTTCGTCAGGAAGGGCCATGGATAGTATGGATCTGGCTTTTGTATCTATAGCCACTTTCTTCTTATCTTCGTCGGTCCACTGATGGATTTCTTTAGGAATCAGCCTTTCTGGAATAGCAACTCTAGTTGCAGTGGCTGGAACTAAAGGATCAATTGTTACAGGGATGTGTGGGCCGTTCTCAAGATAGTAAGGTATAGTAGGGTCTACACCTTCTAAGAAGAGTGTCATCCTATTTTTCCACAAGTTGAAGTTGTCTCTGGAAAATCTAGGGGGTTTTGCAAGAGAACCATTGTCTACATAATTTGTGTTTGTGTGGGAGGCCATTTTCAGATAATAGCAAGAAAGAGAAATATCTTAGATTAGATCTTGTTTATGAGATTAAACAAATCCGCTCTGATACCACTTGTTGGTCCCGAAAGGCCTATACAAGTTTGTAGAAGGGGGGGTTGAATACAAACACACTATTTTACTTTTCTAAATTGTTTGTTGATAAATCATTAACAATTTACAGCTTGTTGCGGAAACAAGATTAAGGATAAACCTAAATCTAAACAAGTTGGAACACTAAGATTTCTTGCACTAAGAAAGATATGGAGATTACTAATAAAATCCTATCTTGAGAGAGATTTGAACTTGTCCAGAGTTAGCAAGTTACTTCAAAAGAAGTGAGTTCATCTCTTTATATACTGCATGCATTTAATGCAAGTCAGTATACACTTTACACGTGTCATCAGCTGGTTGGTTGCATGTCATTGACCTTGGTTGACAACCTTAGTAGCCGTAAAGATGAACAGTGTTGTATCAGAGTGTTTGTACGATTTCAGATATTCGGAGGTTCTTTTCTGACATTTCGTACGGTGGCGTGCAAGGGAGGTTAAGACAAAAGTACTTTGTACGGAGGACTTCATGATCAGCTTTCGTTGATTCAGCGATTATCATTTACTATTCAGCAGATGATAAAGTTCAGCGATAGCTGAAGTCTTGTACTTGATACTTCACGTTGAGTGGACAAATCTGAGTCTTCGCTGATCCGCATCAGTTCATTAGAAGACTTGTCGCTGGTTCTTGAGCTTGATCTTCGACTTCAGCGTAGAACCTTTGTTGACGTGAAACTTGTCTTCAGGGATCATAAGTAAACAACTAACTTATCAGCGATCACCATAAGGACTGAACAGGCTCAGAGCATTATGGTGAACAGTGTTCGCTGAATGTTTAATTTAAAGAGCGAGAGTTCCTATCAGCGGTACTGTAAGATCTTAGTACTTATCAGCGATAGTGAAACTCTGATACATATTGTTTACTTACAATTTTCACTAAGTATTTAAGAGAGGGTCATTATCAAATCACTGAGGGTTTGGATCAACAGTTTTCATAGGAGAGCTATCTAAAATATTAAATTTCTTCAGAAGGTCATGAATATATTTACTTTGGTTTATAAAAATCCCTTCTAAAGATTGTTTGACCTGAAGGCCCAAAAAGAATGTAAGCTCTCCCATCATGCCCATCTCATATTCACTCATCATGAGAGAAGCAAACTCATCACATAGTGACTCATCAGTGGCACCAAAGATGATGTCATCAACATAGATTTGGACAAGAATAAGATTACCTGAGGTCTCCTTGATGAATAGAGTATTGTCAATTTTACCTCTGGAGTATCCATGCTTTAGAAGGAAGTTGGCAAGTGTGTCATACCAAGCACGAGGAGCTTGCTTGAGACCATAAAGGGCCTTGTCAAGTCTGTACACATAGTCTGGATGAGCTGGATCTTCAAACCCAGGAGGTTGTTTCACATAGACTTCCTCTGCAAGTTCCCCATTGAGGAAGGCACTTTTGACATCCATTTGAAAGACTCTGAAATTTCGGTAGGCAACATGGGCCAGAAAGATTCTTATTGCTTCAAGTCTTGCAACAGGGGCAAAGGTTTCATCATAATCAATGCCTTCTTCCTGTCGGTATCCTTGAGCAACCAGTCTGGCTTTATTTCTGATAACTGTACCATCTTCATCCATTTTATTTCTGAAGATCCATTTGGTTCCAATGATTGTTTTCTGTCGGGGTCTGGGAACCAATCTCCAAACTTTGTTTCTCTGAAATTGAGAGAGCTCTTCTTGCATGGCAGCGATCCAACAGGGATCTGCAAGAGCTTCATCAATCTTCTTGGGTTCAACAAGTGTGAGAAAATTTACAAAGAGACAAATATTCCTAATTCCTCTACGTGTTTGGACACCTGCTTGTTGATCACCGATGATTTGATCTATGGGGTGATCTTTGGTCCATTTGGTTGCCGGAGGTAAAGGTGGTGGAATATTTTGTGTTAGAGGTGAAGATTGAGTGGGATCAGAGGTTTGGTGGCAAGCAAAATTTTCGGTGGAAGAAATTGGACCGGTGGAAGGCAGTTCGTCGGTGGAGGGATGCACATCGGTGGGAGAGAGTACATCGGTGGAAACATGGTCAGTTTCGATGGGAATTATAGAGGGTGACCCGACTTGGTTATTTGAAGGAGATGGATTGGAGGGTGTGAAATGAGTATCGGTGGAGTTTGATAAAGGAGCGTCACCGATGCATGACGAGATCCATCTGTGTAATTCATCATCATCATTCGACAGAGATGATGATCTAAGATCATCAAATTTGACATGAATGGACTCATCAATGCATTTTCTCCTGAGGTTGAACACACGATATGCTTTGGAGGATAGAGAGTATCCAACAAATATTCCTTCATCAGCTTTGGGATCAAACTTCCCAAGATTGTCACGGTCATTTAGAATAAAGCACACACAACCAAAAACATGAAGAAAACCAATGTTTGGTTTTCTGCCATGGAAAACTTCATATGGGGTTTTATCATGTCTTTTGGATATCACAGACCTATTTTGGGTAAAGCAAGCAGTATTAACAGCTTCAGCCCAAAAATAGATGGGTAGGTTGGATTCACTTAGCATGGATCTTGCAGCCTCACATAGAGTTCTGTTTTTCCTTTCCACCACTCCATTTTGCTGAGGAGTACGGACTGCAGAGAAGTTTTGAGAAATTCCTTTCTCAGTGAAGAAGTCTTTAAGAGCACTGTTTCTGAATTCAGTGCCGTTATCACTTCTTACCGAACGAACAAGTTGACCATTAAGAACTTCATTTTTCTTGACAAAGTTGATGATTTCTTCAGTTGCATCACTTTTATACCTGAGAAAAGACACCCAAGTATATCTAGTAAGTTCATCAACAATTACAAGAATGTACCTTTTGCCTCCTAGACTTGGAGTGCTGACTGGTCCACATAGGTCCATGTGCAGCATCTGGAGATGAAGAGTGATGGAAGAGCATTGCTTGGTCTTGAAGGAAGTTTTGGTGAGCTTCCTTTTTCACATGCATCACACAGCTTCTCTTTGACAAAGTTCAACTTTGGCATACCAGTCACCAGCTCTTTGTTGGAGATTTTATGAAGGGTTTTGAAATTTAGATGAGAGAGACGCTTATGCCACAACCAGTTCCTTTTGGATGTGTCACCTGACACAAAGCAGACATTTGATGAGTTGTTATTTAGTCCCATATCAATGATATAGACATTTTCCATCCTTTTTCCAGATAGCACCACATTGAAGTTCTTGTCCACCACAGTACATACACAAAGTTCAAAGATAACTTTATATCCAAGATCACACAGTTGGCTAATGCTGAGAAGATTATGCATGAGGCCGTCAACAAAGGCCACTTTATTGAAGGTGACAGATCCATTAGTGAGAGTTCCATATCCTTTGGTATAACCTTTAGAGTTATCACCAAAAGTTACAGATGGACCTTTTCCAGGCACATAGTTGATAAGGAGAGATTTGTTTCCCGTCATGTGGCGTGAGCACCCACTATCCAGATACCATATTTGATGATGCTCAAAAGCCTGCATGCAAAAACAGATTAGTTCTTTGGTACCCATTTGGTGATGGGTCCTTTAGGGTTAGAAGAAGAAGGGTCCTTAGGTTTGGTTCTATCTATTCTTTCCTTGGGACAATCCTTAGCCATGTGAAAAGTGTCACCACAGTTATAGCATTTTCTATAAATAAAAATCTTTTTATAATTGTGACCACTTTCCTTGAATTTACTTTTCCCATTAATCTTTATTATTTTGGCAGAAGAGGATGAGGCAGAAGGTTTGGGTCCAAGGATTCCTTTGTCAGAGTTAAAAGGTGATGATTCCTTGAGATTTGACTTTTTCAAAAGCACCGATCTGGGAATGGGAAGAACAGATGAGTTGCCAGAAAAAATCTTTGGAGTATTACTTTTGGGATGGAGATCAACAACATATTTCCTTTTATCGGAAGATGAGAGTCTGTTTGATGAAGGTTGGTGTTCTCTCTTAGGGATCTTTGAAGGTTTATGATCAGAAGAGGGGTATTCATCTATGTGGATAGATTTTAACAGCTCATGAAGAGGTATGGGAAGATCATCGGTGGTGAAATCGGTGGGGAAATCGGTGGGGAAATCGGTGGGATTTGAGGGTTGCTCATCAGTGGAGAAATCGGTGGGATTTGCTCTTTGAAAAGGTTTAGCTTTTGAGGAGTTAGAGGAAGAGGCTTCATCCATGACTGAATCTTTGAAAAAATCATGGTTGGGTTTTGAAACATCATTGGAATCTTGCTTTTCAATGTTTTGAAATGAAGAGGATTCTTTTGCCTTTATAAACATTCCATACTTTAAGGCTTCACCCAGATCTAAAGAGTTTAAGGAAATGGAGTCACAAGAACTTGACTCTGAGGAATCATCCCATGTATTGGAGGAAGGGATGAGTGCAAGAGAAGAGTTATTAGCAACAGTTTTCCCAAATCCTAGACCGAATTTATCATTACCACTGATTTGGCCTTGAAAGATCTGTTCAAGATTTTTGGACGAATTGGACCATTTTCTAACAACCACTTGTTCCCTTTTTAGTTTCTTAAAAAGGTGATTTTTCTATTTTGAAATCACGTGATTTATGGTTTTCAAATTTTCAAGCTCAGCTTTGATTTCCTCAAACTTTTCAAGTTTAGCCAAGCAGACTTCAAGTTGAGAGGTGAGAGTTTTAACTTGAATGGCTTTTCTTTTCTTGTTATCCTTGACAGCATAAAAATCTTTAGTTAATGATTCGTAAGCATCAATATTTTCACTATCAGTCATATCATTAAAAGGATGTACCTGAGCATAAGTTGTCGAGCACCCAGTTGCCACAAGAGCCATTGGAGAGGTAGCTTTTTCAGAATCTTCCATCTCTTCAGAAATGGCCATGAAGCACATATTGTGAGAATCACTGTCAGAGGTGTCTTCTTCATCCCAGTCATGAGTTTCTGCCATTAGATATTTTCCTTTTCTTTCAAGACCCTCACTCCTTTCTTTTTCTTTCTTGTACTTGGCTTTATACTTCTCAGCACGCTCCTGATGGTCTAAGGAAGAGGATTGGGAATCCTTTTTGGAAAAGGTTGATTTGAAAGAATTATTTCTGGGTTTCTCAGTCTTTGAAGAGTATTTGTCAGAGGATGGGTTCCTAGACTTAGTAACACGCTTGCTCCTACACTCAGAAGCAAAGTGTCCTTTCTTGCCACAGTTATAGCACTCTTCATTTGACTTATCGGATTAAGTCTTGGAAGATGAAGATTTTCTAAAGTTTCTGGATTTGTTGAAAGGACGAAACTTGTTCTTAGAACCAGCCATCATTGCCATTTCATCAGACAACTGTTCAACCATAATTTCCTCACCTTCATCATCAACATCACTAAGATAAGCCTCCGTTTGGTGGGTAGAGTTATTTTGGCTGTCATTGTCAGAGTCTGATGAAGGATAGGTGATTCTAGGAACATTTTGAGATTTCTTGGAACTTTCACTGACAAGAGCTATAGAAGAGCTCTTTATCTCTTTGATGAAAGATTTCCTTTGTAACTTGGTTTGCTAAAAATTGAAGAGAGTTCCATACAGGACAGTTAAGGGCATGAACTCAAGGTCCTTGGTAGTTTTAATGCAAGTACATATATTCTCCCAAAATTCTGGAAGACAATCCATGAACTTGCATAAGACTTCCTCATTATCATAGACTCTGCCCAATAACTTCAGATCATTTAAAAGAGAGTTGAAACGATTATAGTAGCTAGGAAGAGATTCTCATTTTTCAAAAGCAAAGAGTTCATACTTTCTAATAAGACCAATCTTCTTACATTTCTTTACTTCCACTGTACCTTCGTACAGTACACACAGTGTGGTCCACATCTCTTTAGTAGTTTCAAAGTTAACCAGAGAGTGATAGACCTCATCAGGAAGTGAGAGTGCAATAATTGCTCTTAGTTTAGAGTCAAGAGACACCAACCATTTTTCCTCATCAGTATATTTCTTAGGATTTTTGAGGATGTAACGACCAGTAGCACTGGATTTTTCTTCATCAGAATCACTAGAGATTTCTTTTTCCATGGTTTCTTTACCAGGCCTCTGCGTTTCATAGCGAGCCCAAACTCTGGGGATGATAGGTCCCTCTTTGAGAATGGTTGGATATCTAGTATCCACTCCTTCCATGAATAGCATCATGCGGCTTTTCCACAGAGAAAAGTTGTTAGCATTAAACTTAGGCGGTTTTGTTATGGAGCCATTCTCAGAAAAATTGTTTTGAAAGGAGTTTTCAATGGTTGAAGAAGAAGAGGCAGCCATCGCAGATCAAGTTTATGGAATTAAACTTTCTGCTCTGATACCACTTGTTAGTCCCAGATGGCTTTACAAGTATTGTAGAAGGGGGGGTTGAATACAATACTCAGAAATTTTCACAATTTTAATTCTTTTATTGAAAATCTTTCAACTAGAATTACACAAAGAAACTTAAAGACTGTTGTGGAAAAGAACAGATAAACTATTCTAACAATCTTTCACAAAGTATACTAAACAAAACACCCAAGAACACTGAGAGCAAAGCTATTAAGTTATCAAGCAATATGGATATTTCTTGCACTGAGAGAATTCCAGAAAGCGTGGTTTGCATGGGGATATCTTCTTCCTTTTATAGTGGCAAGGAGTGTACAAGCATTGAATGCTTGGGACACTTGTCATCATCATATTTGCTGAGGATGTTGACTTCTGAAAAGCTGAGATGTCCTTATCACCTTTTACTAGGTACTGGAAATAGAGCCCATGCTGAAGAAAAGGATTTTAACTGATAACGGATAAAACGACAAACAACCACTTTTATCTGTCAAAGGATATTGTCCCATAATAAATGATCTTCTTGATGTGTATTCTAAGACAATCACACCGATGAAGTTTCACCGATAAAATTGACTTTGGAACTTGAAACAATCTGTAGAGAGAAGATCTTTTATTTGATAACACAAGGATCCCACCGATTTCAGCACCCTTATCGGTGAGATGAGGCTGACCGACAGAGGATATGTCGGTAGAAGGGTTGTCCACCGATTTGTTGAGAACAAGATCGGTGAAGGGTTGTCCACCGATTTGTGACAACAAAATCGGTGAAGTATTGTCCACCGACTTGTAAGAACCAATTCGGTGGAGGGATTGTCCACCGATTTGTTAAGGACAAAATCGGTGGAAAATGACTTGGTTGAGTGCAAAGAAGAGTCTTCTATTTTCCACAAGTAGAATGTCTTCAAGCTTGGTTTCGGTTGATCTTCGACTTCACCGAACAATTGATATCTTGTACAAGTCATCTTTAAAAGAACCATGCTACAATATTCTAAGTAAGATGTAAGGGAGAACATCGGAGAGTCAATTTCAAATCTAGGTGACCCAACACTTACCGACAAAAAATGACCATTTTAACCCTTTTAGAATTATATGCTAAATTAAATGTAATTATTTCTATTATAAATCATTTAATGAAAAAAAAAACTTCATATTTTAAATAATTGCTTGCCAATAATATACTCTTTTTTTATATAATTAACCGGCAAATTAGACTACAAAATATGATTTTCATACTTCAATATTTGAACTATATGTAATGTATTCAAAATTCAAATATATCATATTACTATAGTAGAACTTTTTCAAAACTATTATATTTTAATAAGAAAGAATTTTAAGTCGCACTTTTATAACAAAAATACATGAAAATATAATATTATAATAAATAATTTGAAAATTATATTATTATTTTTCACATTTTGCTTTGACCCAAAAGATTGATCCAATCCAGCATGAAAGCCCAAAAAAAACAATGTTAAATTCATCAATCAGGGTTACCGTCATTCCCATTTCCCACCTAACCCTAATTTGCCAAAAAACGAACGATATATTTTTCATCTCTTTGGTCGCCGTTCACTCCTTCTTCCCCAATCCAACACCGCCATAGCTGAATCACACAACAATGAAGTATTACCCACTAGTCACTAGCTCCCGCCGCAAATGCCGCAAGGCTCACTTCTCCGCTACGTCGAGCGTCAGCTGTGTCCCAAGGCGGCGATGGTTTTGCGATTTTAACCTAATCGCAGCAGGGGCACCGTGGAAAAGTAAAAACTGACCCGAGTCAGCACAATTTTGAAGCTGGTTCGGACAGATCTCGGGCAGTTTCTCGGACAGATCTCGGTCAGATACCGGATATGGTAAACGCTCTGACTGCTGACCGGGTCAGATATGCTGTCCGGGTCAGCCTGGTCAGCAGTTAGTAAACAGCCCCTTAGCGTCGTCTATCAGATACTTATCCGATAAATGCTTAGATGCAAAAGTCATCACTCTCATTAAGCTTATGTTAAGCGTTTATAAATCGGTAAGCGTTTACCGAGTTAAAGACGGACCTAGAAAAATTTCAAGCGATGACACCATTTGATTATAAGAAACAAATATATGGATATTTTCACAAATTCAACATTGGTCTGATGGTTAGTTCCTTGCTTTTCAAATGTGAGGTCTTGTATTCAAGTTTTTACTGCAAGTTTTTTAGAAACATAATAAATTTGAAATTAAAAGCTAAAAACTAAGAAAATGACATTAACAGGACTCAAACTCTGGTCTATGGTGGAAAAAAAACGTTGCAAACAACTCTATGAAGAGAAACTGGTGTCCTCATTATAGTTTGAAAATATATACGATGACACAAAACAAATTAATACAGTGACATTTTTCACGATACTATCCTTTTTTACACTATGACGGATGAATGATACGGTGGCACGTGCCATCATATGTTCTAAGTTGGCTCGTCCCTGTATCGGGTAAGAGGCATCACCCTCACTTACCAAGTAAAGGGTTGTTTACTAAATTTTCAATTAAGTTCTGTATTGATAAATTTGTCTTTCTGGATAAATTTATCTGTCTGGATAAAAATGTGGTATTGTTTACCTTTTATCCTGAATCAATTGTTTGAATTACATAAATGACTATTTTACCCTTTAATATAAAATAAAATATTATTGATAGTTTTAAATGACAAAACCAACTTAAATTTTAAGTCACAAGAAGTGCTAATAGACAATTTTTTTAAAATTTATTCAAATAATTTATTTATAAACCTAATTCTTGGTAGTGGTGGTATTAATGAAATCAGAGGCGACGCTGGATTCCTTTCAAGCAAAAACCACTATGGAAGCAATGATGTGGCGTCAATTGTAGGAGAAGCGACGACTACGAACGTATGTAGGAGAGAAGCAAGGATGAAGTTGCAGGTCCAAATTGGCTAGGGTTTTTGAAGGTCGAAATCGAAAACCACAATAACGATGAGGATGGAGATGGTGATGATGGAGACGTAGATCGAAATTGGCTAGGGTTTTTGCAGGAGATAAAGTTTGGAGATGGTGATGGAGATGAAGTTTGGAGATGTTTGAGGTGTGTTTGTAATCTGGAAGGAGCGTTTCTTTAGTATAAGGCCATGCGTAGCGGGAGGGTACCCACTCTCGGGTAAGCCCTCGGGTTCAGCGGGCTCCGGTACGGGGGTCTGCGGGTAGGGGGAGGGTTCGGGGTATCGGGTTCCCCAACCCGATGAACCCGTGCCATTTTATTTTAATTTTTAAATTTTTTTTAAATTTTAAAAAAAATGCCGTTGAACGGCTAGTTTGTTTAAAAAATATATTTTTTTAATTTTTTTTTTCAAATTAATCACACTATATATATTAATCCAAACATCTTATTTTTTCACACCAAATTCTCTCAAATTCAATACCTTCTTCCACAATATGGATTCGTCACAACCCGCTTCATCGACCGCATCATCATCATCCATAGACACCGACGAGTACTTGAATCATTCTAGGGAAATTTTTGTAGGGTTGGTTCGAGAAACTGCAAATTTAATTTATGGTAGCACCGCCTCATCGTCAAGAAGAGAACCGAGGGCCGGGAACATAGAAAGAGGTCGGGTAGCTGCAAACGAGCGGCTTTTGCGGGACTACTTTGGCAACAACCCGGTTTATACACCGGATATGTTTAGACGGCGGTTCAGGATGAGCAGGCAACTATTCGAACGAATAGTTGAAGATTTAGAAGTAGATTATCCGTATTTTACACTTCGGGTGGACGCCAGCAACAAACCAGGTTTTTCTCCGATACAAAAGTGTACTTCCGCTATTCGGCAATTGTCGTATGGAGTAGCTGCCGACTCACTTGACGAGTACTTGAGGATGGGAGACAAAACGTCACGAGATTGTCTGCACAAATTCTGCACTGGTATTATTGAACTCTATGGTACAAAATATTTATGCAAGGCTACTTATGTTGATATTCAGAAGTTGTACACCGCGCATGAAGCTAAACACGGATTTCCCGGCATGCTCGGCAGCATAGACTGTACTCATTGGGCGTGGGCAAATTGTCCGGTAGCATGGCGAGGTCAATTCATGAGAGGTGATCATGAGCACCCGACAATCATGCTAGAAGCAGTGGCCTCCCATGATCTATGGATCTGGCACGCATACTTTGGTGTTGCCGGTTCCAACAACGACATCAATGTTCTCAATCAGTCGCCCATCTTCAACGATCTATATGATGGAAAAGCACCCGGTGCCCTTTTGAGGTGAATGAAGTCACCTACAACCACAGATATTATCTAGCGGATGGGATATATCCGGAATGAGCTACTTTCGTAAAATCATTTACGTGCCCACATGACCTTAAACGACAAAAGTTCAAGTCCGCGCAAGAATCGGCACGTGAAGATGTTGAACGAGCTTTTGGCGTGCTTAAACAACGTTGGCATATACTTCATAACCCGGCACGCGGATGGCATCCGACAAGATTGAGAAACATTATGTACGCTTGTGTCATATTACACAATATGATACTCGAAGACGAAGACCAAGCCATTTGTGGTGGCGATGAAAACGACCTTTTCACAGATGATATCGAAACACAAATCAGTGAGGAACAACGCGCGGAAAATGTTCGAGAAGTCAAAAACCGGGACACTCATAATAACTTTCGGTCGGATTTGGTCGAACATATTTGGCGTATCCAAGTTCCCAACAATGACGACGAGTAGATTTTTAATATTTTGTAATTTTTAAATTTATTTTGTAATTTTTAATTTTTTAATGAATGATATGAATTTTTATTTTTATTATTTATCTTATTTTTATTTATTAAAAAATATATAACTATTTTTATTTTGTTAAATAATTAAATGTATAAATAAAAGAATTAAAAAGGATGAGGTGGCAAGGGTTCAAAGGGTACTGGTACTCCACTTTTAGGGTTGAAAGGGTAAGAGAGAAAAGCTGATGTGGCGTTGAGGTGGCAAGGGTTCAAAGGGTACGGGTACTCATGGCCTAAGGGGTATGGATGTCTTTTTTTTGGCTGAATGTGGACAACACAACATATGCATCTGTCCGAATAAGCCACTTTCTGTGCGAATAAGCCACAAGTAAACAACCTAAAAGAGCTGCACGAATAAGCCAGTTACGCCATTAATCTTATTAAGTCGCAAGTAAACACCCCCTAAGACTCACAATGAGAAGTTGAGGTGAACGTGGAAAGTGGTGTGTGTTTTTCTTATAGAAAAATACGAGCGTCCAGGTACATAACCAATAGCAATGAACAGCAGAAACTGCGTCTAGATACGCCATAACATTTCTCCGTTTGACTCAATTGGTCAATAACACGTTTGGGGTTTTGAATAGTTTAAAACCACATAAAATATCAAATTTTATTTCAACAATATTTTATATTCTTACCTAAAATAATACTATTTTTGAATATAATATACTCGTATTAAATATGTACAATATGATTTAATAACTTCATAGTTAAATGTTTTAGATTTGTACAAATTTATAAACCAGCTTTTACATGTTATTTCATATATGAAAATGCAGTGCTTCAGGACTGTTTTGTGTAGAAAAAAAAAATACTCATACACATTTCACATATAAAATAACACTATATAAACACTACATTTTCATACATGATATTTCGTATATGAAACCACACATAAAAATTGGTTTTTTGTACAAAAAAACAACTCTATATGTTTATTTGACCCATATTAAATTATACATTAAATAAAATGTTATATTTATTATAGAGTGCATTCCATATATATACACCACATTATTACAACAAGATAGAAATAGAATGGACCAATGCAAATATCCAATTTCGTCCTTTGTCATCCATTATCCACCAAAGTCAAACTTGCACATTTTGCTTCTTCAAGCCATCAAGGAGGGCAAACTGGTAAATTCCCACCAACACCATCCAAAGATGTTGTAGCCCACTGGTTAAGGCCTGGGGGAAAGTGGTGGAAGTCACTTTTATCCCGGGTTCGAATCCAGGGGTGAGCACGCTAGGATATCAGGGTCGAGGGTTGTATCGTGGCCGGGTCGAAAGGGGATTAGTCTGGACTAAGTCCAGAATACCCCCGAAATGCAATTGCCTTTAAAAAAAAAAAAAAAAAACTCACCAAGACCACAACTAGCATGCCTTCACAGTTCACACTTTCTTCCCATAAGGTCACCAATCTCATTCTATGAGGGCAAAATAGTAAATTCCACCAGATCAACACCTATAAATGCTGTGAAGCCACTTTGGGTGTTCTTTAAAAGTTAGCCGCCCAAGAAAACCAAACCCATCATCATCCTGACTGACCCCCCAATATTTGGATCCAGCGACATTTCCCAGAGTTTTATTTTCAAGAATGTCGACTCTGAAAATCACCAAGAAACACAATAAACATCTCAACAATCCGTTTCCTTCAAAACCCAAATCTTTACCCTTCAAACAGGGAACTCTAATTTTGAATTCCCAAACTACCCTTTCACCACACCAAATCTTTACCATTGGAAAGGATTTCCAGTTAGTTTGGAGATCAGAAAATGGTGGTGGGTATGTCTCTATTTCTCATAAATCACAGCCTACAAGATCCATATGGTCTACAATCCCAGGCCAATCATTCATCTCTACCGCAATGGCTGAAACAGAGGTGGAGGAAAGCAGAGGATCATTCATCATCAAAGACACAAATGTTCGATTAGTATGTGATCATCAAACTATTGAACAAATTAAAGTGTTCAAAAATCAATCTCATATTAATCTGCAAGAAAAAGATCAAGATTTTGCATCTGGGTATCTGGAACTTGATCCAGAAATCGAGTTTAAGAGATTCGAGTTCCCAATTCTGTTAATAACAGGTAGAGTTTTTTGTATGAGGAAGAACAAGAAGGTTTCTAGCGACGAAAAGTGGGAATCTTTAGAGAAGAATGTTTATGGTTATGCAAGATATAAGCTTTTGTTTGATCAAAAGAACAGTAATCAGATTGGGTTTCAAGTAAAACTTGGAAAACCGAATCTTGGATCTTCACCAAGAATTTACAGGGGATTTGTTCGAAAATCAAGCCGACCACGAAGGATTCGAGTTAGGTTATGGGGGTCTTTCTTGAGGAGAAGACGATTAGTGACGGATTCTAGTAATGAAGAGGAAAATGTAGCAATGAAGAAGGCTGGTGGATATGGATGTTTTAATAGGATCTGTTTTACATATTCGAGTGAAAAAAATGAGAGATTCTTTGGATTTGGAGAACAGTTTTCACATATGGACTTTAAAGGAAGGAAGGTGCCCATTTTTGTTCAAGAACAAGGAATTGGGAGAGGAGATCAACCAATCACATTTGCTGCTAATCTGGTTAGCTACAGGTATGACCAAACTTTCAATGTATCTATATCTATATCTAGAGCAGGTTCATTTAGGAACAACTATTCATAAATTATGCATTATGAATATCATGATAGATATGGTATCTTCATAATAAATAATTCATGAATAGTTGGTTCTCACGGTTCATTTATGGTTCCTAAATTGAACTTTCACTTCTATATCTATATGTTTATATATAAAATGAGGATGATCTATGAAACATTTGTATGTGATTGTACAGGGCTGGGGGTGACTGGAGTACAACATATGCTCCTTCACCATTTTATATGACATCGAAGATGAAGTCACTTTACCTTGAAGGTTACGATTATTCGGTCTTTGATCTAACACAGGATGATAGAGTTCAGATACAGGTGACTTTTCTTCCAATCTGAAATGGAAATGCATTTTGACTTTTGCTTTTCGGACCAACATTTGATGTACATTTTGTTATAAATTTATCAATGTTTGATGTACATTTTTCTATTTCTATTTTTCTTGCAGATACGTGGAGATTGTGTTGAAGGTAGGATATTGTATGGAAACTCACCTCCTGAGCTGATTGAACAATTCACCGAATCCATTGGCAGACCACCTGAGCTTCCTGACTGGATTATATCTGGTGCTATTGTGGGAATGCAAGGTGGAACAAATGCAGTTCGCCGTGTTTGGGAAGAATTGAGGGCACATGATGTTCCAATATCAGCATTCTGGTTGCAGGTACTATTCCCTGCCTCTCCATTTCCTTACTTCACCTGTTTGAAACATGCATCCACACACACACACACACACACAAATATATATATATATATATATATATATATATATATAGAGAGAGAGAGAGAGAGAGAGTTAGGTTCAGGGTAAAACCACAAAAAAACTGCAAAACTGAGGAACACCAGGTAGCCATTCAGCTGGACGGCATGCACATGTGCATACAAGTAATTTGTAGCATGCATATGTGCATATGCACACGTGCATAAAAGCCAAAAAGAAATACCTTCAATTACTTGTATGCACATGTGCATACCGTTTAGATGAGGGCGTTCTTCAGTCTCTCTCTCTCTCTCTCTCTCTATATATATATATATATATAGTCATTTATTGGATTTTCTTCATGTGATTTGAGTATTTATATATTTGGCATTGTGCAGGACTGGGTAGGGGAGAGGAAGACGATAATTGGATCACAACTATGGTGGAATTGGGAAGTGGATGAAACCCGGTATCAGGGATGGAAGCAACTGATTAAGGATCTTAATTCTCGCCATATTAAAGTGATGACATATTGCAATCCTTGTCTAGCTCCGGTAAGCATCATTTTCTTTTGGTCAATAAGCACTATGAACATTATCGGTCACCTTTTGAAGATCTCACTTGATATCACTCCCAGATGGATAGCAAGCCAGACGCAAGGACAAACCTCTTTGAAGAGGCGAAAAAGTTGGACATTTTAGTGAAGGACAAGAATGGAAAAGCATACATGGTTCCTAATACTGCTTTTGATGTGGGGATGTTGGATTTGACACATCCCCATGCTGCAACTTGGTTCAAACAGATTCTACAAGAAATGGTAGATGATGGTGTCCGCGGATGGATGGCTGATTTTGGTGAAGGTCTTCCTGTCGATGCCTGCATCTACTCAGGTTTCACATTACACATACTTTTCTTTCATAATAATTAATAAACAAATTGATCAAAAAAAGACCATTGCATACCAATCTAACATCTATGGCATGCAATCTTTTCAGGTGAAGATCCCATTTCGGCCCATAATAGATATCCAGAGCTATGGGCCCAAATAAACAGGGAATTTACGGAAGAGTGGAAAAGTACACGTGTGGGAAAGGAGAAAGAAGACCCTTCAGAATCATTGGTTTTCTTTATGAGAGCTGGTTTCAGAAATAGTCCAAGATGGGCAATGCTGTTCTGGGAGGGGGATCAAATGGTAAGTTGGCAGGCTAACGATGGGATAAAAAGTGCTGTTGTTGGGTTGCTAAGTAGCGGAATTTGTGGGTATGCGTTTAATCACAGCGATATTGGAGGTTATTGTGCAGTAAACTTACCCTTCATCAAGTATCGAAGGGATGAAGAGTTACTATTGAGATGGATGGAGTTAAATGCCTTCACCACAATATTCCGAACACACGAAGTAAGTTATACATACATATATGATAGTTAAATGGTTGCTGCATTTTACATTTTTACATATGCGTAATGTAGTTGTATCCTGCATTTCTAGTATCTATCTTATATATTTCTATTTTTTCTTTTACCTATTTCTTCTCTCTCAAAGTTTTGTTAAACTTTCAGACCAAACATTATCATAACTTAATTTGGTCTATTCCAAAATTCTGAGCAGGGAAACAAGCCGTCGGTTAATAGCCAGTTCTATTCAAATCAAAGGACTTTATCACATTTCGCACGCTTTGCGAAAGTGTACAAAGCATGGAAATTTTACAGGGTCCAACTCGTGAAGGTGATATATAAACTACAATAATTTTCCATACACATACATAGCACTTTTCACAAGCCAGGGGTCTTCATGGAAACAACCACTCTACTCTTTGAGGTAGAGGTCGGGTCTGTTTACATCTTAACCCCCCCTGGGCGGACCCCACCTCTGGGTGGGATATACAGGGCTCGTTTGGTTTGGTTTATACATAATAGTTGCATATAAATGATCTCACGTGCATGTATATAACGCAGGAAGCTTCTCAAAAAGGTCTTCCAGTTTGCCGTCACCTGTTTCTCCATTACCCTTTTGATGATCATGTACATAACTTGACATACGAGCAGTTTCTAGTTGGTGAAGAGATCCTGGTGGTGCCGACTCTTGATAAACACAGAAAGAACGTGAAGGCCTACTTTCCGGTTGGAGAAAAATGTGGATGGAAACATATATGGACAGGAAATATATACTATGTACAAGGTTCAGAAGCTTCAATAGAAACTCCGATTGGCTATCCAGCAATTTTTGTGAAAGATGGATCAGTTGTTGGAGAGAACTTCCTAAGAAATCTGAGAGAATACAAGATTCTGTAAATACTTGCTGTAAAGTAATTTGGGTTGTAATTGGCCACAAGGGAAATTAGTAATTGATGTACAAATGTAAGTAGCTTTCCTCACGAGTAAATACGCCAAAACGCTTATTAAATAGAGGAATCGTTCATATTAACATTTTTTTCTTCACCATACTTATAAATTACAATCAATGTTATTAGTAGACTTCTCAAACTAGGTAATAACTAAATAACTAATGGAAAAAAACATCATCAACCATTTCTATTTTTGGTACGGTACCTAGTGATGGCTCCAAGGAAATGACTGCACCCAATGGAAATCAAGCCTGGTCGTGATGCATCATGAGGCACCAAGAACAAGTGTTTTCACCACCAGGGCCATGTTTGGTAACCATAAGCTAACTTATTTCATGCGTTTATTGAAAAATTCCTCGTTTAGTAAGTCATAAGCTAGCATTTTGAAAAGCTACTTCAGATAGCTTATTAGGGTTTCTTTCACCTTTTTCCAATTATACCAAATAGATTTTACATAACTATCCACCTTATATTTTATTTTTAGGTCGTTTTACATTGTCATCTAAACTTATCAGCTAGTTTTTACCAAACGTGACTTTATAAGCCAACTGTTAGCTCATCAACTAGTTTGCCAAACATTGCCCAAATCAACCCCATGTCAATGGAACAGATGTCATCAACTAAGCTCATTTAAGCTATAATCAGACCATTCTCTCTCTCTCTCTCTCATCCCCTCTCTCTCTCTCTCTCTCTCTCTCTCCCTATATATATATACACACACACACATATAGGGTGGGTTCCGGTGAGAAGTTGAGGTTAACGTGAAAAGTGGTTATCAACCGTTCGATGAGAAATAAACGCACATTAGGATGAGATGCGCCGAGATAAGATACAACGAATGCACCAAATCAATTCCCTTCTAAGCCGCAATTCATGGGATAACATTTAAGTGATCAATGGTTCAGGTTCATTTCTCACGCTTCTTACGATAACATCAACTTCTCACACGATCACCATAAGCTGTTTTTAACGGTTCAAGAGAACAAAGAGGGTGTATATGTATTCACCCATTTATTTCTCATAAATTTTCAAATAACTAAATCACAATTCATCATCAAGAAGCTATAACTTTGCTTCCATTTCAATGGAAACAGCCAAATACAACGAGACCCAAGCACCCCATATTCTTATTTAGGGGCACACATATTCTTATCAATTGCTAATAAATTACTTCAAAACAATTATCATTCAGCTAAGCAAACAGATGCTGGATGCATTCACAAACTGGCAATAATTGAGCGCAATCAGTATAATAGATGTCATTAAAGCTTAATTCGTTAAACTACTGCACATAATCGATCGACACCGAAAGATACCAACTAGATATAGTCTATGAACACAAATCACATGCAGTTGAACAAAGAGAACTGACCTTAAACTTGAAGATTCAAATACTATTCAAACTGAGGATGAAGCAAATTAAGGGTTTGTGAAGACGTAAACAATAATCCATGAAACCCAGAGTTTATTCCACTGCTCAAAGAACCGATTCGCATAATTTTGTTGGATATTCTTTTATTTTCTTTTACCATATTTTCCAATTTATTATATTTTAACAATATCTTTTTTTTTGGTATAATTTTTGTTAATTGCTAACATAAATTATCTATACTATATTTAAAAAGCATTTAACTTTTTATTTTTAAAACTAAAGATTTGTAAAAATATTAAGTATAAAATATTAGTACATATAAAATCTTTGAGAAAATTTGCAGTTATTTTATTTTATTTCGAGAGGCTTTTTCGTTTTTCTGGTTGACTTCAATATATATTTTTTTGTTTTTTGGTTGATTTCGAGAGACATTTTTTTGGGCTTCTGGTTGATCCTTCTATATTCTAAGATCGTGAAGCACCCTACAAAGTTTAACGAATTTACGCAAATAAATTTAACGGTTCCATGGGACCTATCTTGGGGCTTAATAGATCCAACTTTAACTTTCGGTTTCTAACACATTTTCATTCTATTCTCATTTAAAAGTTTTTATCTATACTATATTATAAAGCATTTGATAAAAACTCATTCTTTATGCATTTAATATTGTTTATTGATGCATATTACTTAAAATTCAAAGATTACAAGTAGATAATGCATGAATACAACTTTTTAAAGCTGCATGTTTGAATTTATACCTAACTGATAAACATAATCAAATATAAGTGAAACGTCCAAAAACCTCAACAAATTTAAACCTTAACTTTACAAGGTCCACAACAACTATTTTCCAATAACTTATTACATAGATGGAGAAGTCATAACACGATTCGTATTTACATCCAACTTTTATAAACAACCTACTAATCTAATCCATAACGTGCACGATCAGATTATAAGGGTTGTTTACAAAATCTCCAAAACATCAATGCTTCCACTAACTTCTCCATTATATCACCAAAAACATACTTTGGAACTTCTCGACACTCATCCCTGTTTATCCCTTCCCGAGCTAGTACCTGGTAAGAAAATTTAATTTGAAAAGATTAGGCTTACGCCTAGTGAGAACATCCAGTTTTCAAATTAAATTATTATAATCTTTGAAACCACAAGTAAGTAAAGCATATAAACAAACCTGGTTGCCATCATTCATACCGTACACATAACATCTTTCGATGACGGGAATATACCCGATTCCATGAATATGACAAACACTAAGTAAGTCATAGCATCACGTTCGAGAGCCTACTACGAATCACCACGGATTCTAGATCATTGCTCATATCCAAGAAATTACAATTAACTCATGCATATTTCTTAGAGTGGAAGTAGAGATTACAATTAACTCATGCTTATCTCTTATCTTCTCACAGAAATCAGGAATTACGATTAACTCATGCCTATTCCAATATTTCACGTCCCAATACGAAATTCTATACGAAAAGTATCCGGACTCCAAGTCCGGAACCATCCGGAAACATATCCGATATTCTATCCAGAAAACTATCCGATATCCGGAATCAATCCGGTATCCGGTACATTCCGAATAACCATCCGGAATCCGGTAATTTTATCCGGACCACTATCCGGAATCCGGTATCATCCGGTATCCGGAACCAATCCGGAAAACATCCGGAATCCGGAACATTCTGGATTATTCATCTTCCGGATTCATTCAGTGGTTCATCCAATTTCTACCCAGTATTCAATTAACCCTTTCACAGATATATCAAATAAGCTTAATAAACCCTTTTTCAACTTACAAATAAGTTTTATTAAAGAAAATCAAGTAGATGAACTCACCTGAGACTTAAATCAAATCGATAGCCGCAACCCCTCTACTCAGTAACTTGAAGTCAGACTTGTATCACTAAATCGATTTGAAATACGAAATTACAATCGATGTTACCTTGATTAGAACAATCAGGAATTAGAAATGAAGAAGATGACCACTTCACTTACGTCACGAAGGAAAGAATTCAATTTCTTTGTGTTCTGCCTTTAAACCGACTTCAGGAAACAATTTGAGATAAAATCAAATTGTAGCCGACTCATTCTATTTATACCAAATCAACTATTCTTAATAGACCAAACCAACCTCCAAGTTTCAAGATACAACAATTTAGTTAAACTTTGGGTCAATTACAATTTTACCCCTTTTCGACATTCCGTTTAAAATAATACCTTCCCATTATTTTAAACATTCATCCAAAACTAAAAGTACAATGATAATGGAATTTTCGAGGTATTACAAATCTCCCCAACTTGAAAATGATTTCGTCTCCGAAATCAAAGTTAGGTAAATAGATGAGGATATCTATTCTTCATATCTTCTTCAGCTTCCCACGTCACGTTAGCACCTCTATGATGTTTCCACTGTACTTTAACCATAATTACTTCCTTATTTCGTAGCTTCTCAGTCGTTCTCTCCAAATTTGCTTTCGGTTCCTCCACACAACGACTCTTCTCATCCACTCTTATTTCAGAAAGTGGTATGACATTTTCCTCTTCAGCTAGACATTTCCGAAGATAACAGACATGGAAGGTATTATGGATTCCTTCCAATTCAGGTGGAAGTTTCAACTGATATGCTTGAAGTCCAACTCTCTTAGTTATAGTGAAGGTCCTAGAAAACGAGGACTCAACTTTCCACGTTTTCCAAATCTAATCACACCCTTCCACGGGGATACCTTTAGCATCACCCGCTCCCCAACTTGGAATTCTTTCGGCCTTCTTTTCGGATAGGAGTAACTCTTTTGTCGATCTTGAGCCGCCTTCATATGTTTCCGAACTTCTTTCACTTTATCGGCCGTTTGTTGTACAATTTCCGGACCAGCAAATTGTTTTTCTCCAGCTTCTAACCAACATACTGGAGTTCTGCATTTCCGTCCATACAAGGCTTCGAAAGGTGCTCTTCCAATACTGGAATGATAACTATTGTTGTACGCAAACTCCACTAAGGGTAAATGCGTATCCCAGTTACCTCCAAAATCAATCACACATGACCTGAGCATGTCTTCCAAAGTCTGAATAGTTCTTTCACTTTGCCCATCCGTTTGTGGATGATATGTCGTGCTCAAATTTACTCTTGTACCAAATTCTTCTTGTAGTGACTGCCAAAATCTTGAAGTAAATCGGCTGTCATGGTCAGAAACTATAGACATAGGTATACCATGTCTTGACACCACTTCATCAATATATAACTTGGCTAGCTTATCAATCAGTGAAGCTTCCTTCATTGCCAAGAAATGAGCACTTTTGGTTAACTGATCTACGATTACCCAAATAGTATCGTTACCCTTTAACGTTTTTGGTAACTTAGTCACAAAGTCCATGGTAATCTTATCCCATTTCCATTCAGGAATCTCCAAAGATTGTAGACTCCCATAAGGTCGTTGATGTTCTGCCTTTACCAACGAACATGTCATACATTTCTCTACACATTGTGCCACATCTAACTTCATAGCTGGCCACCAATAGTGTAGTTTCAAATCTCTATACATCTTAGTACTTCCAGGATGTATAGAATATTTAGACTTGTGAGCGTCTTCAAGAATTAATTCTCGGTTACCTCCCACCTTTGGCACCCAAACGCTACCTTGGAACAGTTTGACCCCACGACCATCTTCAGTCAGTTGAAGACGTTGTTTGACCATGACTTCCTCTTTCAGATTTTCTTCTAATAATGCTTCCGCTTGTGCCACTTTGATTCTTTCAATCAGACCTGACGTCACATCAATCCTGACGTTAGTCGTTTTCAAGCATCCACTATATTCCTTTCTACTTAAGGCATCTGCCACAACATTTGTTTTACCAGGATGGTAATGCAATTCACAATCATAATCCTTAAGTAGCTCTAACCAACGCTGTTGCCTCATGTTCAACTCTTTCTGATCAAAGACATGCTTCAAACTCTTATGATCAGTGAAAAGAGTGCACTTCGTCCCATATAGATAATGCCGCCACAATTTCAAAGCAAACACGATTGCTGCCAGTTCTAAATCATGGGTAGGGTAATTCTTTTCATGCTCCTTAAGTTGTCTTGATGCGTAAGCAATCACCTTGCCACGTTGCATCAATACACACCCCAAACCCATCTTTAACGCATCACTATATACTACCAAGTTTTCGGTTCCTTCCGGTAATGCAAGAACAGGAGCTTCACATAACTTCTTTTGTAAAGTTCTAAAAGCTGACTCTTGCTTTTCAATCCAAACAAACTTTACATTCTTCCGTGTCAGAATGGTCAAAGCAGAAGCGATATTTGAGAAATCTTTTATAAATCTCTGGTAATAACCTGCCAGACCCAAGAAACTCCGTATCTCTGATGCATTCTTTGGTGTTTCCCAGTTCATCATTGCTTCTATCTTTGCTGGATCCACTTTGACCCCTTCAGAAGTAATCACATGACCAAGAAATTGTACCTCTTTTAACCAAAATTCACATTTTAAGAATTTTGCGTACAATTTCTCCTTCCTCAGAACATCTAAGACTTCACGAAGGTGACATTCATGATTGGCTTCATTCTTTAAATAAACAAGTATGTCATCAATGAACACGATGACAGACTTGTCTAAGAATGGTCGACACACTATGTTCATTAAATCCATGAACACTGCTGGAGCATTTGTCAACCCAAAAGGCATCACAAGGAATTCATAATGCTCATACCTTGTTCTAAATGTTGTCTTGGGAACATCTTCATCCCTTACTCGTACTTGGTGATAGCCCGACCTCAAATCAATCTTGGAAAAGCATCCCGCGCCTTGGAGTTGATCACATAAGTCGTCAGTCCTTGGAAGCGGATACTTATTCTTAATGGTCGCCTTATTCAGCTTCCTGTAGTCAATGCACATTCTCATAGTGCCGTCCTTATTTTTAACAAATAACACCAGAGCTCCCCAAGGTGAAGAACTTGGCCTAACAAATTCCTTGTCTAACAGTTCTTGCAGTTGTGACATCATCTCTTTCATTTCAGCCGATGCTAACCGATACGGTGCTCGTGCTATCGGTGCCGCTCCAGGAACAAGATCAATTCAGAACTCTACCTGTCGTTCTGGCGGTAAACCTGGAAGATCATCAGGGAACACATTTGGAAATTCACTTATTGTCTTTATGTCTTCCACTTGCTTCTTTTCTCCTTTAGCATCCATAACGTATGCTAGATAGGATGAACATCCTTTTACTAGCCACTTACGCGCTTTGGCAAGAGAAATTAGCAGAACTTTCCCTTTTCTCTTTTCCCCATAGATGGATACAACATCATTGTCAAGTATAGGAATCCGAATTAGTTTCTTGGCACAAAGAATTTCTGCATGATTGATTGTCAACCAATCCATACCAATGACTAGATCAAACCCCCTAATTTCCATCATAATCAAGTCAATCGAAAATTTCTTTTCTTTTATCATAATCATACAACCCTCAAGTCTTTCTCGAACTAAGACTTGACCCCCGTTAGTTATTTCAACTATTAAGGCATCTTCCAAGGTAGTGACAGACATAGCCAACTTTTGATAAAACGACTTTGATATAAAAGACAGATTGACACCACAATCAAATAATACTCGTGCAAGAATAGAGTTAACAAGAAATGTACCAGAAACCACATCCTTCGATTCTTTTGCTTCATCAGCTGTCATATGAAACGCCCTGCCCGTTGCCTTTGGAGTACTCGGCTTCCTTTCTTAATTCACGCCTTTCCTTAACTTTGGGCAATCTTTTCGGAGGTGACCAGGCTGTTTACATTCATAACAAGTTAGCCCTTGGATGGGACAGTTTGCAATCTGGTGACCACTCTTTCCACATTCGAAACATTCATTTGAAACCACCTGACACGGGCCAAAATGTTTGCTTCAGCATTTCTGGCACCAGTTCGGTTCTCGTCGAGACTCGAAACGAGTATTCTTAACATAGGGTTTGGATTTCTGAGAAGATTCGGATCGACCTTCCCATTTTCTTTTCTCTCCCCCTTGTGCCTTTTCCTCTTTGTCTTTGGCATAAGCTTCCTCGATTATCTTAGCTTCTTCAATCGTTTCCCTCAGTGTCAAGGCATTAGAATTTCGAACTCTTGACATCATATCAGCCGGTAAGCCCTTCAGATACGCCTTTATCTTCTCTTTTTCATTCGGGGCCACATGCCCCATTAAATTCAACTTTTCCAAAAATACACGGGTATACTCTCGTACTGATGAAGTACCCTATTTGAGCGTCCGAAACTCCTCTTCGATTCGGTCCATCTCATTTTCGTTGCAGTATTCTTCTAGAATTTTCTGCTTAAACGACTCCCATTGCATAACTGCTAAAACTGGAGCCGTCATTGTTGAAGTTACGATGTTCCACCAGGTCAAAGCATTTCCACGTAACATCTGAGACCCGAATCTGACCTTCGATTCTCCATCACACTCACAAGCTCTAAAAGCATGTTCCATTTCTCTAATCCAATTCATACAAACAATTGGATTATCTGATCCAGCAAACTCTGGCGGCTTACAGCTCAAAAACGTTTTATAAGAACAAACTTTCTCTATTCTCCTGTTAACATTCACTATTGGGTTAACAGGCGGAGTTATAGGACCAGTACCCGTTTTCGGTCTTCGTGACTCAGCACTTTTGTCATTTAACACTTTCATGAACATCTCTTATTGTTGTGCCAGTGCCGTATTCATAGCTCGCATCATATTTTCCATCATTCTGGCCTCCATAGTAGATTCTGTCGTCACTGGATTAGAGGTACCGGCAGTCGTTCGTTGCGCTTGACTCCCTCCTCCTCCCATTATAGGTGGCCTTTGAGGACTCTCATTAGTCCCAACCCTTTCAGGTTGCTTCTCCACCACCCATTCATTTACTGCCCTCTCTTCTAAAGAATTAGGAGATCCAGTTGGTGTATTCACCATCGTATTCTGTCGAAGCACAAAAGATAACTATAAGGAAATGGCTATACATACTCGAACACAGGAAACGTACTATAACGTTCATTAATTGCCATAACAATTTAGAAACAAGTATGCTTACGTAACAATATATTCATAATAACAGTAGCTAATTGAAATTATGAACATACTATACATAAGAATCCTCGTTACTATCATCACAGTTCTTAATTCACGTATTTCTGTTGACTTTAAGACTATCCCGTCTTAGTACTTCTACCCAATCTCACAAATCGTATCTTAATCATCTCAGCTTAAGTCTAGGTATCTTACGATCATACCTAGTTCACTTAAACTACAGCTCTGATACCAAACTGAAACGTCCAAAAACCTCAACAAATTTAAACCTTAATTTTACAAGGTCCACAACAACTATTTTCCAATAATTTCTTACATAGATGGAGAAGTCATAACAAGATTCGTATTTACATCCAACTTTTATAAACAACCTACTAATCTAATCCATAACGTTCACGATCAGATTATAAGGGTTGTTTACAAAATCTCCAAAACATTAATGCTTCCACTAACTTCTCCATTATATCACCAAAAACATACTCTGGAACTTCTCGACACTCATCCCTGTTTATCCCTTCCCGAGCTAGTACCTGGTAAGAAAATTTAATTTGAAAAGATTAGGCTTACGCCTAGTGAGAACATCCAGTTTTCAATATATAACTTTATAAGCTTTGAGACCACAAGTAAGCAAAGCATATAAACAAACCTGGTTGCCATCATTCCTACCGTACACATAACATCTTTCGATGACGGGAATATACCCGATTCCATGAATATGACAAACACTAAGTAAGTCATAGCATCACGTTCGAGAGCCTACTACGAATCACCACGGATTCTAGATCATTGCTCATATCCAAGAAATTACAATTAACTCATGCCTATTTCTTGGAGTGGAAGTAGAGATTACAATTAACTCATGCCTATCTCTTATCTTCCCATAAAAATCAGGAATTACGATTAACTCACGCCTATTCCAAGATTTCACATCACAATACGAAATGGGAATTACAATTAACTCATGCCTAGACCTCATTTCACGTCAACGGGAATTACAATTTACCTTGTCTATTCCACGTTTTCAAATAATGCTAGTGCCTATGGATCCATTACACTTACTAGCATACACGCCTAATAACTCAAACATATAACATCTCGTATCATTCTTTCAGTTGAGTTATATTTATATTTGTACTGTAAGATCAACATACGTTTAGTAATCATAGAATATTTTAACAGTACAACTTTACATGAAAGCATACCATAAAGCTTGTCCAGTAAACTAATCCGGAATCAAATACTACAAACAGTCCGGAATCTTGTCCGAAAACCATAACCGGAAACACCCGGAAAACCAAAGAGTCCGGTATCATCCGGAAAAGTACCAAGTCCGGAACCATCCGGAAACATATCCGATATTCTATCCGAAAAACTATCCGATATCCGGAATCAATCCGGTATCCGGTACATTCCGGATAACCATCTGGAATCCGGTAACTTTATCCGGACCACTATCCGGAATCCGGTGTCCGGAATCAATCCGGAATCCAGAACATTCTGGATTATTCATCTTCCGGATTCATTCGGTGGTTCATCCAATTTCTACCCAGTATTCAAATAACCATTTCACAGATATATCAAATAAGCTTAATAAACCCTTTTTCAACTTACAAATAAGTTTTATTAAAGAAAAGCAAGTAGATGAACTCACCTGAGACTTAAATAAAATCGATAGCCGCAACCCTCAACTCAGTAACTTGAAGTCAGACTTGTATCACTAAATCGATTTGAAATACGAAATTACAACCGATGTTACCTTGATTAGAAAAATCAGGATTTAGAAATGAAGAAGATGACCACTTCACTTGCCTTAAGAAGGAAATAATTCAATTTTCATTGTGTTCTGCCTTTGAACCGACTTCATGAAACAATTTGAGATAAAATCGAATTGTAGCCGACTCATTCTATTTACTTCAAATCAACTATTCTTAATAGACCAAACCAACCTCCAAGTTTCAAGATTCCACAATTTAGTTAAACTTTGGGTCAATTACAATTTTACCCCTTTTCGACATTCCGTTTAAAATAATACATTCCCATTATTTTAAACATTCATCCAAAACTAAAAGTACAAGGATAATGGAATTTCGAGGTGTTACAATAAGATAAAATCACATTTTATATATAAAGAATTTTAAATATAATCAAGATAATTATTGAATTCTAACAGAATATTTAATTATTATTTTGTACAAAACATTACATTATTAAACATAAAATAAATTACATCATTATTAAACCAAAATCAAATAAAAATAAAATTTAAATTAAACGAATTAATTTTTTTATCAAAACCACACAAAACCGTATTATAAAATCGACAAAAACAAAAAATAAAACAAAACACTAAAATTGAGATGTATCGCGCTGCATTGTGCGAATACACTTCTAGTTTTACTAAGCTCTCATTTAAAGTTAAGAACAAAGTTTTTGGAAAACTCCTGGAAAACATTAAAATATTTGAGGTCTTTTGAAACCTCATATCACAGTTGATCCATTTCCAAAAAAGATAACAAAAACAAAAACATAATATCATAAAAAATAAACTTAAGGCATCGTTTGGCAAAAAAAAAACTAGTTTATAAGCTAGTTTTTTTTCTTGGTACATGTTTGAATGACGATAAACTAGATTTTTGAAACGTTACTTGCAGTAGTTTTTCAGTAGTTTTTTGTGAATATTTCAATATTGCCCTAATTAATATCAATTATTATTTATTAACTATTATTATAAATAAATATCAATTTTTTAAATTTAATTAATAAATATTAATTAATATTAACTGAAAATTATTAAATTAAATTTTAATTGTACATTGATATTTATTTTTAATTATTTAGAGTTATTATTAATCATATAAATTTTTATTTTTATTTTTTAATATTAATCAATATATTTTAATTATCAATTAATTTACCGTTTTAATTATTATTTAATTAATTTTCATATCACATGTAACATTTATTTAAAATCATAAGTTAATGAGTAAATTATATGATTGGTCCCTGTAGTTTACATAAAATTGCACTGTGCGTCCCTAATTTGAAATAATTATGGAAAACGTCCTCGTGGTTTACATTTTCAAACGCCTTTGGTCCCTCTGCCTTAACACCGTCAAAGTGATCTGTTAAGTAGGTCAAATTAGAAGGGCATTATAGTCATTTTATTACTTTTTAATTTTTTATTAAAAACTTTATTTATTTAAAAACAACAGGGACCAAAAATAATTTACTGTCATTTATATATTATATATTATTTATATTTATATACATAAATAACCATTACCACCACCACTAACATCACCACCCACCAAATTTTACAGACAATTTTTAGAACGATCACTATAAAAATCATTACTGTAAACAACAATTTGGATGCAGATTCATTCAAAAAAAAGCCTAGTACAAACGAGCTCAGTACACAATCACTATAAACAACTTTTTAGTAAATTACATCAACAAACAATCACTATAAACGACAATTTTTATACAACGTCATTCAAAAAAAGTGCAATATAAACCCTAAAATTACAACCCAAATCAAGCCCTATAATCAAACACCTAAAAAAAAAACCTAAATCAAAACCCAAATAAACTTTACATCAAAATAGAACAAGATCTGGGGCTAGATCTAAAGGAGCAGAACAATTAACATTGTTTAGGGAACAATATCTTCAAAAAAAGTGAGCGAAGAACGAAGTAGAAAGAAAATTTACGGATCCCGGGTCTCGTAGGCTTTGAATGAAGAACCTTCGTTTCTGCTTGGTGGAAGTAAAAAACGATTCGTGAAGAGGCTGTGATGGTTGCGTTTCGCCAAAGTCAACGGAAGAGATATCGTCGGAGATGGTGAGGCCGACACGAGGAAGACAGAAATTAGGGACACACAGTGCAAAAATTCATGTAGAAAACCTTTTCTCACGCAGATCTTCGATCTAGATCTGTCGGAGATGGAGAAGAAGACGGAAAAACCCAAGCCTTTTCTATCCCTGATCTCTGATCTGGATCTGTTGGAGACGGAGGTGGAAAAAAAACCAAACCTTCAGATTTCCGATCTGCATCTGTTGGAGACGGAGGGGAAGAGGAAAAAAACCTGAGCCTTCAAATTTTCGATCTGCATCTGTTGGAGGCGGAGATGACGAAAAAACCCATCAAAAAATAATCAAAAGTCCCATCTGATGTTTTCTATTAGCCTTGCTGAAATGTTTGAACACATTGCTTTTTTATCTCCATAAAATTGTTTGACACCAACAAATCAAATAATGCGTTATTGTGAGCAACCATGGAGGTTGAAAGAGTAATGGTCTAGGCCAATAAGATAAATGAATGAACAAGTATGATTTGTTAAAGGAACAAAACCAAAAAGGATTTGTTGCAGAAAGGAAATAGATGGTTTGTATAAAAATTGATTGTAGAAAAAGGATATTGAAGAAACCACCATTAATGCTTCATCAGAGATTATAGATATTTGAAGAAACCACCATATATGTTTATTATATGTATAATATATACATGTGTGTGTGTGTTTTTTTTATTATAAATGTGTGTTATATAAATATATAAAACAATATAGATAGAGTAAAATACATTCTTGGTCCCTGTGGTTTTTAAATCAAATGAAAGTATTTAATAAAAAGTCAATAAGTAATAAAAAGACTAAAATACCCTTAAAATTAACTCATTAACAGAATTATATAACGGTGTTAGGTTATAGGGACCAAAGGCGTGTGAAAATGTAAACCACGAGGACGTTTTCCATAATTATTTCACTTTAGGGACGCACAGTGCAATTTTGTGTAAACCACAGGGACCAATCATGTAATTTACTCTAAGTTAATATATATTTTTTCAAAAACTTGTTTTAAGTTTAAAATTTATAGTATATATGTTATAATAAATTTTAAATTCTTTAACATGTTATATTATTATTTTTTTACTACATTGGTTTTATTAATTAACAGATTATATTGCTATATGTTTGTTTTAATTATATAACTAAATATTGTAAATGATAATTTTTTGAATATGTCTTTTTTGGTCATTTTACATGTTATAAGCTAGTTTTTGCCAAACGCGACTTCTTCATCAGCTAGCTTATCAGTTACCTACTACATTATGAGTCAACAGCTACCAGCTAGCTTATCAACTAGTTTGCAAACATAACCTAAAACAATTCAATTTTCGATTTACAATTAAACTTTACAATTTGTTGTGTCAGACATTAGACTTCTAGTCAATAAGAATTTTTGATGTGTCCATCTATTGTCTATCATCTATAATCTATTACTATCTTAATATACATTTAAGTAAAAAGTCTTAAGTACAATCCATAATGCATAAGGTATTACTATTTAATGCATGAATTTTAAAAAACTATTAATTACAAATGCATTAGGTACAAGTTATTAATGCACTAAACAACGCCTTACCACTAGGGGTGCTCACGGGTTGGGTTGATCGGGTTGAAGGCATTTCGACACATCAACCCGATGTTGGCGGTTTGAAAAAGTTTCAACCCAACCCAACCCAAACAAAGATACAACCCAACCCAACCCAACCCGTTCGGGTTGATCGGGTTGGTCGGGTTGTGTTTAAACAAAGTAAAATCAAAATTAAAAACATAAAAATAAATGAAACATGTTTTTAAAATACAACCGATAATTCAGACAATATTTAGATACTACATATAAAAATGTCTAAACCAAATATGATCAAATAACTTGACGTTTCCAATTTGCATATTTCTTAAATCTTAAACATATTGTCATCAAATGTTTTTCTCAATTTGCATATATATATATATATATATATATATATATATATATATGTTAACATCTACTATATATATATGTGTGTATGTGAAAGTGTTATATAGAGATGAATAAGAGATTGAATATATATATATAGGGGAGGTATCCGTTGCAAACCAGTCAGTTTGTGCAAACCCCGTACAAACCAATCTACCAATCACGTAACTTTGTTTTTTTTATCCATAAGGGTATTTTAGGGCTTTTAGCATATTGTTTCATCTCCACCAATCACGTAACTTATTTTTTTATATCCATAACTTCTTTTTTATATCCATAAGGGTATTTTAGGGCTCTATCGGAAAATATAGATTCATGAAGCCAAATTATATATTCATGAAGCCAAATTTTATATTCATGAAGCCAAAATATAGATTCATGAAGCATCAACAAAAAAAAATTGCAGATTCATGATTGTAGATTGGTTTGTACGGGGTTTGCACAAACTGACTGGTTTGCAATTGATATTTCCCCTATATATATATATATATCGGGTTCATCGGGTTGGGTTGGGTTTAAATTATCGTAACCCGATATCAACCCAATACATACGGTTTGAAGATTTTACAACTCGATTGGACATCGGGTTGCTTCGGGTTGAGTTATTCCACGTCGGGTTGGGTTGGGTTGATCGGGTTAGTCGGGTTGATCGGGTTGATCGGGTTTTTGAGCACCCCCTGCTTACCACCACCAACCACTCATAAGGTATGCCTCATACCCCTTTCCTACCTATTTTAACTTTCATGGATTCTAGACCATACCTTTATCACCACCAAATATTGGAAGTCAGAGGTTTCCAAGACAAATTGTTCAAAATCAGACACCATTTCCCTCCTTCTATTTACCTCAAATTTGTTTCAAAATTCAAACATCGATCGAGTTTCATTAATCAAGGCGCCATTCCCATTTCTATTTTCCTCAAGTTTGTTTCAATCAGCGAGTTGCAATCCCAGGTTCTTCCTGAGAAAATGCCACACCCTCAAAATTGAAAAGAGCAACTACTAAAAACTTTGATAAAATAACCAAAAGAGGATTAAAAACCCTTCTACAAACTATCCTTGGAAACACCTCAAAATTTAAAACGTAACAACTCCCACAATTAATAACTCAAGTCATACAACATGACCAAATAAAGCCGGGTGTTACTTAACCCAAATACAAGTTGCCATTCCCCAAACAAATGCGGAAGACTTTCACTAAGCAATTCATCTCTCGAACACACTACTAGCACTCATCTCTTCATAGTGTCACTAGAACTATTCCCAACCTGAACCTGTTGCACATGCCGGCAAATAAAAAGATTAGGCTAACGCCTAGTGAATTCAAGAGTCTACATCATGATTAAAAATTCGTTAGACAAAAAGGATGCAACTTAAATCATGATTTCCAAAAAGGGATTTGTATTAAATATACCAACAACCCATTTTCCAAATGCACACAAATTCCTTGACGAAAGTTCCAATGAAAATCATTTCTCAACAATGGACTCAATTCCAAAACTCACTCAAGATGTGAATAAATATTAAATTTCCAAATAATATCAACACGAATAAAGCTCAAATAATCGAAACATCCAAATAAGTATGATGCATAATATACCGCCCATAAATCATGGAAAACAATCCATATAAATATAATACGTCATCGACAACATGGATAAAAGAAATACCCGAAACAATACCTTTCGGTGATGGGGGAGACCCGATTTCATCGAATGTGGCGGATACACAAGTTAAACCACAATTATAAGTTACAAGCATGTTTCATGGATGGAAAAGCCTATGACATCAACCCTATCCAGTCTTTAGTCAATCTTGGACATCAACCCAAACCGGATCTTTTGTCTATGGAGACATCAACTCTAACCGAGTCTTTAGTCTAAGGAGACATCAATCCAACGAATCTTCAGTCTATTGTGACATCAACCCAACCCGGATCTTTAGTCAAGTGAGGCATCAAACCAAACCGGATATCTAGCCTAGAGAGACATCAACCCAAACCGGATCTTTAGTCCACAGAGACATCAACCCAAACCGGATCTTTAGTCTAATGAGGCATCAACCCAAGCTGGATCTTTAGCCTAAAGCCACAAGTTCATCCCAAACCGGATCTTTAGTCTAATGAGGCATAAACCTTGGGATCTCACCATCCAAAACAAGCTTGTTTAATTTAGAAATTTACACATGACTCTAAAAGAATAACCAACACATTCAAATCATGTAATTCCCAAATAAGATGCAATACATGCAAATCATAACCAAAGCTCTACATCGAGCTATCAAAATCGGACAAATTCCACAAGACCCAACAGAGTCAAAAAACCGAGCCATAAGCTTAATAGAATGACCATTTGTTAAAAGTCAACATATGGAAACGATGTGTAACTAACCCACATTATGCAAATACATGCTCCAAGACATGACTAGCTCAAAACCCCTTCATTGCCACTTTCCAATGAAGTCAAACCATATATACATATATACTCAAATACTTTATAACTTGATAATGTATATAATTCCAATGGTTTATAAGACCCAAAAGTACCAAGAGTGCATAAATGTCAAATGGTATTCACTTATGATACAAAACACTCAAAAGGGCATATTCTCAAATAAAACGTAATTAAGTGCATAACACATCTAAAGCTCCATCTTGGGTAACGATGTATTTTTGGTTTATGTAACTGTGAATTTTCAGATGATGAAGTGGATGCTTCGAAAAGTGTTTATAAGTTTAAAACCTTGAGCAATGCACTTAAATGGAGAGTTTTAACCGAGAAAACAGATTCTGTAGGTTACCAAAGTTGAACTGGTCGAGAATGGCAGAAAAACAGAGTCTATTTGAAATAAACTAAGAACAGGTTAAAATCAAGCCAAATTTCTACCAAAAATCATTGTAAGTGAGGATCTCTTGATATAGAAAATCAAGAACCGCTCTGATACCAATTGTTGGTTCCTGTTTTGCTTAACAATGATATAAATACCTATTAGTTCAAACAGATTAGGGTGCGGAAGCGTTTTAGCGAACTAGAGAGGTATTACTTTGGTAGTTAAATACACAATATCAAATACGTGAAGTGTAAATAACACAGATAATTAATTCAATGATTCACTGTATTTGATATAATAAGAACACCTAAGAACACCGAGGGTAATACAAGAATTCTGCTCTAATGGTGTGTGTATCGTGCAAAGCTTAATAGAAGAGCTCAACATGAGCCTTCTATTTATACTACTTCTACAGGGGACAAGGTGGAGACAAGAAGTGTAACACCCCGAAAATTGGTATCTCGACGTTCACCAAGTTACTTGGAGTTTGGGACTTAAATGAAATCAGATTTGGGTTGGAAGAGTGAGCCACTTGGGCTCGGTACATCTTGGGCGATAGTGCCCCGGCGATAGTGCCCAAGGCACTATCGCATGTGTCATAATCGCGCGTTTGGTACCGAGAGTCCAAGGGGTAGTGGGCGAGAGTGCCCCGGCGATAGTGACCATGTCACTATCGCGATGTCACTATCGCCGAGGGTCAGCTGAGCATAAAAATAAGGGTTACGGGTTTCTTTCCTATTTTCCTCACTTCCACTTAAACCAATTCGTTTTTCTCTCCCAAAGACCGAACCCTAACCCCTTTAAACCGATTTTGGAACCTTTGAAGCCACAAATCTTGTGAATCAAAGCCCCTCTCCTATCTCTTAGCAAGATTTCTAGCTAGAGGTTGAAATCCTTCATCTTATTTCCATTTAATGGGATTTCTACAATACCTAGGGTTTTACCCAACCCTCTCCTAAACCTTTCCCTTCCTTTGGGTGAAATGAAGATTTAGACCCACTTTGGTATGGTAGAAGTGTTTGGTTGGTGGATTCACTTGTTGGTTGAGGTAATCTTCTCTTCTCTTCATTTTGGAATTTAGGGTGTTGATGTATTGGTTGTTTTGGGTGTATTATGTTGGGAGAAATGATTCTAAGTGTTTAAGGGATGATTCCACATGGTTGGATTGTGATATTAATGGTTGGAAATTTATAAATCTAGGTTTTGGAAGTTTTGGCTTGAGGATGCAAACTTCATCAAAGGAGCATACGTTGGAGAAACACTAGATTTAACCTAATCTAGCGAGGTGAGTTCAAGTTACTTTGCGAAAACTTTGTACATGCCAAAATGAGTATTTTACAAATATGTATGTGTTTTACTTGAAAAGATATGTGGTTGAGTTATTTGGATAGTTTAACTCTTTTGAAGTGTTTATCTTCATAAATGTGTAAAATACCCATATTTGGGGCTTTTGGATACTTGGATGGTTAGAAACCATATTTTGTCTTTAAAAAGGTTAATTGCTCAAAACGAGGTTTAATTGACGGTTTAATCATGTTAGTGTAATTGATTTTATAAACCATTTGGGAAATACCCGATTTAGTGTCAAGAGTTATTTTGGGAATTGTAAAGGTGTGAGTCCTTTTGGGAAAACCCCTTTTTGCTTAACCGTGTCAGGTTTTGGGTTAATAATGGTTTTGTGGTACTTGTATACCTAACTGATGTTAAATGCATTTTATTGCACATTATTGATATTTACATACTTGGGTGTTTTGGCATTCCGGGTTGAGCATGTTTTGGTAGACTGTGTTGCATTGGATCCATAGGCAAGTGAGTCAGTCTTTATTTGATGGTCTATCTCTTTGTGCACGAGGAGTAGACTATGGGTACGCAGGGGTATATGCGTTAGGCCGTGGGGCCACTAGCGAGTATGCAATGGGTATAGGGTGCTGGAAGGCTGGTATCAGCGGGCATGCATGTGCGGGACGCGGGAGTCCATGAGGTGTAACTCGTCTAGACTGGATATGCAATGTGGTCCCTGTAAGTCCTTGATGTGTAACTCTACGGAGTATGCAATAAAGGCATTTTATTATGGTCCGAGGATTGTGATGTCTATATGGCATGGGGACTAGGACCGGGGTGCTGGAAGGCTGGTATCAGCGGGCATGCCCGTGAGGGACTTGAGGTGTAATCTAGTAACATCATAAGTGGCCTAACTTTGTGTGCCCGTCACTTTCGATGGAATCGGGTCTCCCCCGTCACCGAAAGGTGTTATTTTTTGGGTATATGTTTTTATCCATATTTCGGTGATGCATTTTATTTACATGAAATGTTCTCATGGTTATTGGCAGGGTTCTATGCTTCATACTTTTTGGATGTTTTGGAATATTGGAGTTTTGTCCACGTTTGTATTTCTTGGGTTATTTACGTCCAAATACGTTTTGAGTGAGTTGGGTTTGGAATTCATTTTAGAAAACGCTTCATACATTTTGGGAACTTTTCTCCTAGATTTTGGGTGCGTTGGAAAACGAGTCATTTATGCCCGTTTGGGAAACCTTTTGGAAATGATAGACTTTGTCGCGAACTTCATTTAAAAGATTTTTTTAAATCATGACTATAGTTACTAACTTCCGATTTATGATTTTATATAGTCATGATAAAATGCTTGAACTCACTAGGCGTAAGCCTAACCCTTTTTATTTGTCGGCATGTGCAACAGGTTCAGGTTGGGAGTAGCTTTAGCTATACTGTGAAGTGGCGAGTGATAGTAGAGTGCACGAGAGGTGATTTATTTAGTGAAGTCTTCCGCACTTGTTTGGACTAGCAATTTGTGTCGTGTTAAGTGGCACCCGTTTAGGTTGTTTTATTTGGGGAATTTTAATGTTTTAAATTCCAAGGTATTTTGAGGAATAAATTGTAGAAATGATTTATCTATTTTTGGTTGTTTTATTGAATTTTAAAGTTAGTTGCTCGTTCCAAATTTTAGGGTGTTACAAGTTGGTATCAAAGCATAAGTTTGAGAGATTTAGGTGTTGATTTTTGGATACCTAGACTCAAACTAGCGTTTGTTTAAGTAAATGAGAGTGAAATTCACCTTTACGCACTTTAAGATAGGATGTTTCGAGGTCAATGGATGTTGTCAGAAACGAGAAGCGCGTTGAGAGTAACAAGGATAATCATGTATGGTGCGTTCATGATGACACCTGACCAGTGTCATGGTGAACCTACTAGTACATATGCGTACTTGAATTACTTTAACATGATGATCGTTGGGGTAGTGAAGGAGGTTCTAAACCAGTAGTCGTTGGAATAGATGGACGATTCTAGTATTAGTCACTTGGAGTGACGATAAGCATGATATTTGCTTTAAGAAGACCGTTTCGGGTCGAGATTGATGGGTGGATTAGAACCATAGGCCTAATGAGCCGACTTTGATTTGAGGAAAAATCGTAAAGTTAATTGATGTAATCCCCAACTTGCCTTAAGAGGTTAAAGCATCCGGATGACAATCGTAGACCGAAGAGATTTGGAAGGGTATGAGTTGAGATGTTGAATGCCGACTAAGTCATGCACAAAGTTTATTTTGAAAATAAATTTCATCAACTATTTCTTGTGTTTCCAATCCTTATATGGATTATGTTATGAATTTTGAGAAATGTTTAGCACACACACAAGATTTCAAATCATGGTTTTGAACGTGCATGAAACCATTTTATTGCGGGAGTTGCAAACTCCGTCGGGATTTGTTTTTCTTTATTTCATTGTTGTTCAACATTTATTTTGGATATAATGACAATCATATTTTTATGATGTTTAAGATGTTGGGCAAGTAACTACGACTTGTGACTTTAACATTGGATCTCCTCCACATATGTTAGAGTTTGGACGGAAAGTTATCTTCCATATGTCTGTGTAAAACTATTTTGGAGAATTTGTTTAATGTGAGTTGTTAAACAATGTTGTTTATGTAGTATTACCCTAGAAGGGGATTTTTGGGATTTTGGCGTCGCATTCATGATTTTGCTTATAGCGATTTGGCTTTGGAAGCAGGATGTTTAGTGTTGTTTTATTGACTTGAGGTCATTGAGTCCATTGAAGTTTATGGAGTTTTATTGTACGATATTTTGTGTCGTGTGGGTACAATTTTACTATATGCATACTCTATTTGCTTATGTGAAAAGTTTACGAGTTATGTTGGGCATTTTGTCCCACTCGAGTTTTGTTGAGAAATGTTAATTTTATGCCATAAGGCGACTAAAAAGAGATGAGATTGGGACTCTAGCGTCGCGTAACTTTTCTTTCAAAAGAGTTTGTGTTATTAAGTATTTCGTTGCAAATAGTTCAATGTATGGAGTGATTTATACGTGACTTAAGTGATGCATGAAATAACGTTTTTGGTGACGTTTCATAATAATTTGATTGGTGCGCCTTCGGTCAGTTAAATGTTTTATTATCATTTCATGTAAATGCGTTATATCGACTTAGGGGTATGCATAACTTGGTAACTATTGGTTCTCGACACTTTGATAAACGGGTCGTGCATGAAAATGCTTTATTAACTCATTATATAAATGATGACCATTTGGTCAAAGGGAGATTTTGGTGTTGTGGAAAATCATGCATAGTTTACAATATTTTACCTTTTGAAAACACAGAGGTGTGAGTCGTTGACATTTGGTCAACTTTGATTCGAGAAACGTTTTGGAAAATTGTAAACCTTTGGTTATAAAGAAATAGATATTTTGGATATTTTAACAGGTAAACTTTTAAGCATCAACGTTTTAACGTTCTATGATTCTAGTACGAAACTTTGAGGAAAAATGCTTCGTGAAGAAGATTTTAGAAAAGTGTTTGTATAAACTATGGTGCGTGTAATTTCTTATGTTTTGAACATTGATGCGTACCGTTGGTGTATTTTGAGAGTTGACAATAGGTTTGAATTTTCTTTGGTGTCAACCATTTATAAGCATTTATTTTCTCTTATGTTTTGAGAAAACACATTGTTGTGTGCAAGCTTTGCCTGAAACTTTTGCTCGTGTGTCACTATATGAATAGTTGGAGAAACTTGGGAAATTGATTTAAAGAGTTTTATCTTTTGAAATTTTGGTGTGAGTTAATTGGTGCATGTTATTTCATTACAAGGAAAATTTCTAAGAAAATGTTACAAGCTTGCATGCCTACCCCAAGTTGTGGTTTTAAGACGTTTTAGTCGATATTCTCAAATGATGGAAACGTATTGGTTTTGTCTTAAATATGGAACTTGCACAAGTTGTTTTGTGTTTTGATTGAGGTGTAATTATGAATCGTTTCCTTGTTTTGTATAATAAACTGACGCGCGCAAATTTTGATTGGTAAATCTTGTTCCATGTCATTTTATGGTTAGAAGGAAAATTTTGGAGTCAAATGTCGTTGGACTACTTTTGAAATACGTGCACGCCTTTTGTTGCACCCTGTTTAAAGTCGAGCAGTCACTTTACATGCATGTCATGAGCCAATCCATACTAGAACCGTGGCTGTTCATTTTAAAGAAATTGTTTATTTCGCTTTTGCGTTTTGTGGGTGAACTAAACTGCAATGAAATGATTTTCAACCGGATTTTCACATGTAGGACGAGTGTGTCCGTTTTGTGTAACTACCGATTGGATGATAGTAGTTTTCTATACTTACAATTTATTTGAAATGAATTTTTTTTTGTGTTGAAAATTTATGTGAAAAGTTTTGACTGATCGACATATTTATTGAATAACGCACTTGAAAATCTTGAACTCGTTAGGACTTAGGAAAGGGTAAGTGTGTGTAGCACTTTGGCGGTGGAAGGTTGGGTATTCCACGCGTGATAGTACTGTTGGCCGAATGATAGCGGTTGCGGGAATGAAGCCGTTGTAATTAAGCAAATGAATTCGCAGTAACCTATATTGAGGTAGATGACATGATTAGGCGTCGACTTTTGGATCTGAGGCCAAGCACCGTTAGAGTAATCGGGGTCGTGGCCGATTTTAAAGGAACGAACTGTCGGGTGGATGATTAATAATTGGGCGTACCGTTGGGATTGTGTATTGATGGATCAGTGATGACCGTGGTTACTGGAGTTGATGGAATCCGTCAAGAGAAAGTGCTAGTTCAATAGCGGGAATAATTGAATTCAGAGGTTCTGGTTGATTTCGGTAGTGATTAAACCTTGGAATGATTTGGAAAGGAAAGTTGAGAACATGTGGATGGGAAATAATTGGGAAGTTCGAACCTAACGTTGGGAATGTATGGGTCACTTAAGGTTGGGAGGCAACTTAAGTCTGGTGGTCGGAAGCCACTCTGGTAAATCAGGCCTTCAAGTGGATGTAAGTGTTTTATGCCTAAGCGGGGATTCGTTGGAAGTTACACTAAGAAACTGTTGTGGGTAACTCTGTGGGAAATAAGTTCGAACCTGGTTGGAACCCAGGAATTGGGATTGTGATGGGCGTGGTGACCATTAGTTGTGTGAGGATCAGATTTCGGGGACGAAATCTCTTTAAGGTTGGGAGGATTGTAACACCCCGAAAATTGGTATCTCGACGTTCACCAAGTTACTTGGAGTTTGGGACTTAAATGAAATCAGATTTGGGTTGGAAGAGTGAGCCACTTGGGCTCGGTACATCTTGGGCGATAGTGCCCCGGCGATAGTGCCCAAGGCACTATCGCATGTGTCATAATCGCGCGTTTGGTACCGAGAGTCCAAGGGGTAGTGGGCGAGAGTGCCCCGACGATAGTGACCATGTCACTATCGCGATGTCACTATCGCCGAGGGTCAGCTGAGCATAAAAATAAGGGTTACGGGTTTCTTTCCTATTTTCCTCACTTCCACTTAAACCAACTCGTTTTTCTCTCCCAAAGACCGAACCCTAACCCCTTTAAACCGATTTTGGAACCTTTGAAGCCACAAATCTTGTGAATCAAAGCCCCTCTCCTATCTCTTAGCAAGATTTCTAGCTAGAGGTTGAAATCCTTCATCTTATTTCCATTTAATGGGATTTCTACAATACCTAGGGTTTTACCCAACCCTCTCCTAAACCTTTCCCTTCCTTTGGGTGAAATGAAGATTTAGACCCACTTTGGTATGGTAGAAGTGTTTGGTTGGTGGATTCACTTGTTGGTTGAGGTAATCTTCTTTTCTCTTCATTTTGGAATTTAGGGTGTCGATGTATTGGTTGTTTTGGGTGTATTATGTTGGGAGAAATGATTCTAAGTGTTTAAGGGATGATTCCACATGGTTGGATTGTGATATTAATGGTTGGAAATTTATAAATCTAGGTTTTGGAAGTTTTGGCTTGAGGATGCAAACTTCATCAAAGGAGCATACGTTTGAGAAACACTAGATTTAACCTAATCTAGCGAGGTGAGTTCAAGTTACTTTGCGAAAACTTTGTACATGCCAAAATGAGTATTTTACAAATATGTATGTGTTTTACTTGAAAAGATATGTGGTTGAGTTATTTGGATAGTTTAACTCTTTTGAAGTGTTTATCTTCATAAATGTGTAAAATACCCATATTTGGGGCTTTTGGATACTTGGATGGTTAGAAACCATATTTTGTCTTTAAAAAGGTTAATTGCTCAAAACGAGGTTTAATTGACGGTTTAATCATGTTAGTGTAATTGATTTTATAAACCATTTGGGAAATACCCGATTTAGTGTCAAGAGTTATTTTGGGAATTGTAAAGGTGTGAGTCCTTTTGGTAAAACCCCTTTTTTCTTAACCGTGTCAGGTTTTGGGTTAATAATGGTTTTGTGGTACTTGTATACCTAACTGATGTTAAATGCATTTTATTGCACATTATTGATATTTACATACTTGGGTGTTTTGTCATTCCGGGTTGAGCATGTTTTGGTAGACTGTGTTGCATTGGATCCATAGGCAAGTGAGTCAGTCTTTATTTGATGGTCTATCTCTTTGTGCACGAGGAGTAGACTATAGGTACGCAGGGGTATATGCGTTAGGCCGTGGGGCCACTAGCGAGTATGCAATGGGTATAGGGTGCTGGAAGGCTGGTATCAGCGGGCATGCCTGTGCGGGACGCGGGAGTCCATGAGGTGTAAATCGTCTAGACTGGATATGCAATGTGGTCCCTGTAAGTCCTTGATGTGTAACTCTACGGAGTATGCAATAAAGGCATTTTATTATGGTCCGAGGATTGTGATGTCTATATGGCATGCGGACTAGGACCGGGGTGCTGGAAGGATGGTATCAGCGGGCATGCCCGTGAGGGACTTGAGGTGTAATCCAGTAACATCATAAGTGACCTAACTTTGTGTGCCCGTCACTTTCGATGGAATCGGGTCTCCCCCGTCACCGAAAGGTGTTATTTTTTGGGTATATGTTTTTATCCATATTTCGGTGATGCATTTTATTTACATGAAATGTTCTCATGGTTATTGGCAGGGTTCTATGCTTCATACTTTTTGGATGTTTTGGAATATTGGAGTTTTGTCCACGTTTGTATTTCTTGGGTTATTTACGTCCAAATACGTTTTGAGTGAGTTGGGTTTGGAATTCATTTTAGAAAACGCTTCATACATTTTGGGAACTTTTCTCCTATATTTTGGGTGCGTTGGAAAACGAGTCATTTATGCCCGTTTGGGAAACCTTTTGGAAATGATAGACTTTGTCGCGAACTTCATTTAAAAGATTTATTTAAATCATGACTATAGTTACTAACTTCCGATTTATGATTTTATATAGTCATGATAAAATGCTTGAACTCACTAGGCGTAAGCCTAACCCTTTTTATTTGTCGGCAAGTGCAACAGGTTCAGGTTGGGAGTAGCTTTAGCTATACTGTGAAGTGGCGAGTGATAGTAGAGTGCACGAGAGGTGATTTATTTAGTGAAGTCTTCCGCACTTGTTTGGACTAGCAATTTGTGTCGTGTTAAGTGGCACCCGTTTAGGTTGTTTTATTTGGGGAATTTTAATGTTTTAAATTCCAAGGTATTTTGAGGAATAAATTGTAGAAATGATTTATCTATTTTTGGTTGTTTTATTGAATTTTAAAGTTAGTTGCTCGTTCCAAATTTTAGGGTGTTACAAGAAGTACTAAGGTACAAAGACACTATCGTGGAACAGTAATAGGTACAACGTTACTGTAGTGCGCCATACTCTACAAAAGCAGTAACTTATCAGAGGTTGACACGTGGAGGCAGCATGGCGAGCCTTGTACGAATGATCTTCAAGATCTTCGTACAACAGTAAGACGTGGGAAGCACGATCGTCTTTGTATTGATCTTTGGCATATCTTCTAAGTCTCTAGTCTTCATACCACAGAGGCTCTGTCAATTATGACAGAGGCTCTGTGGCATTGTCCTCTGAGAAGAGTCTTCTGGCGATTCTTCACTTCGGTCTTCTCGGTATCTTGGCAGAAGCTCTGTCGGTGTTTTTATACTTAGCCTATTTTTCAATACTTCTATAAGCATAAAGATTGGAGCTAACAATCTCCCCCTAAGTATTGAAAAATAAAAAATTTGAAAGTGCATGGTTTTCTATGCTAAGAACACGATAAGAGGTATTTGACCTCTGTTGAAACTTTTCTTTCATATAAAGTTATGCAGAGGCACTTACATTTGATTACATGATGAAAGAAAAATTGGCAGAGGTTTGTAGACAAACTCAGATGTTGGCGTTTTGGAAGTCGTTGAAACTTCTGTTGTCGAGTCCTACTTCTTTGAGCTCATGATAGATTCTGATGCAAAGGGTTATGAAGTTGATTACCGAGTCGATGACCTCTATCTGTCTATATGCAAGGGCTTGATCCATGAGCTCCGTACCTCTGTGCTCCATGAGGTTAGCTCTGAACCCTGTTAAAGTACTTGTTGCATACTTTTGACAGTCAGTCTCTAGGAAGAGCCTCAACTTCCCAGCAGGATCTTGATGGACGTACCCAACCTTTGGGAATGTGATGATCGAGTTTGGTATGGCAGAGGGTGGGCAGTCATCTTCTGGTGGTCTGAGACTTAGGTTTCTCACTCCAAGATCTCGTCCTACTTGGAAATCGATCAGGCTGTATAGCAGAAGTTTCTCATGCATGGCTTTCCTAATCACCCTGTATGCCCTTCGAACTGTATCTACTGTTGTGAAGTTCTGTTTTGTCCAGTTCAGAAGGTCGGGTAGGTCGTAGGGGCTTAGATTTCTAAGATCAGCATCTGAGAATTGGTTCTCGGTCCTGTCCACGCTTTTGACCTTATAGATATTGTATGAAATCTTAGGTGTGGTTCTGGTGTGAGAGAACTTACAGTATATGACCTTGTCGATTTTGGAGATTGAGTAGACTTGATTGACAGGTTTGGGTGTTGTTCTGGTGAAGATGTTTTCGAGCTCAGCGCGGAAGTTTGGATCTTGAATGGTTGGTGGTAGAGAATCTCTGATAGTTCTGTTGTAGAGATACCTGTACACTACTTCTTCCATTTGTCGAGGAGGTGCACCAGGTGGAGGCATGGGCCTGCGCAGAACGTCCATTTGTTTCTTTACCTGGGCGACTCGATCTTCTGCAGGTTTTGCCTTCGGATCCAGAACTTTTATGTTTGACAGAGGGGTAACACCGAAAGCCCAGTCTTCTTCTTCTGGCTTTCGTGTCACATATGAATCGAATGTGCTCTTCATCAGTTTCTTTGTTGGTTGATGCTTTGGCTTCTTCGTCTTTGGTTCCTCTGTCACAATCTCTTTTCCCTTGACTTTGGCCTTCGGCTTTTGTGGATCTGCTTGTTGGGTTTGAGTTGCCTCTGTTGGTTTTATCTGTTGGGCTTCTGAGGTCTTAGTTGATAGAGGTGCTTCTGCAGTTTTTGTAGGGGTTGCCTCTGTTGGTTTCTCAGAGGGCTTGGGTGGTGATGTGGGTTTTGTTGGTGAGGATTCTACAGATTTGCTCAGATATTTCCTTTTGTGAGCTATGGTTTTGGTTCTAGGTGTTTTGGTTTTGGGAGATGGAGGTTTTGTCTTTTCTGCTTCTGGTGTTTTTGGTTTAGGAGATGGGGGCTTGTCTTCTGGGGTTTGGTCTTCTTCAGAGGATGTAAGGATTTGTACTTGTTCAGTGGTTTTGGGGGTTGGAGATGGCAGATCTTTTATTGTTACAGAGGTTGTTTCCACAGAGGTAGGTGTTGTCTCTGTGGTCTTCTATTGGGTTTCTCCTTGGGCTTCACTTGGGGGTGCTTGAGATATAGGTTCTGCTGATATTGGTGGTGGTGCAGGTAAACCTCTGGATGCAGCTTGGTCTTGTCTCCGTTTCTCCCCCTCAGGATGATCTGATGGACCATCAGAGTCATCATCAGAGTCATCATGACCCTTATCTCTCGTACCCTCTGCTCTGCATGTAGGTGTTGGCTTCTTTGGCTGAGAGGCACCTGCGGCAAGCATTTTTGTGCATAAGTCATCGCATATGCCAAGAAGATATTCGACCTGTGCCTCTGTGTTGAATCGCAGTTTTCCCACGCTTGCTCGAAAATCCCTGACGTAATTCGCGTTGGCTGCTGTGAAGGCTGTGATGAATTTGGTCATTTGATTTAGAACACTCTGCCCCAATTCCGTGATTTGGGCTCTGGTGATATAGTCCGTAGGCTTCAGAGCCTTGGTTTGATCAAGAGTGTGCTCTTGGACTTTATGCAGAGCCTTTTGCAGGTCGTCGATAGTGATGACTGGAGCAGAGGTTTGTGGTAGATTCTTCTGAGCTTTCCTTGCCTTCTTCAGCTATTTAGAGAGATCGACAATAGAAGTTTCCAGAGCAGAGGTGGAGGCCGGTTCAGCTTTAGCAGAGGTTGTTGCTGCAGGAGTGACTTTGGCCATGGCATTCTTCACCTCTGTAGACAGGTTGTCCACTTTGGTGGTCAGTTCTGTGATGCCCCTTGATGTGGTAGCTGCAAAAGAATCGAAAGAGCTTTTCAACCCTTTCAACGTGTTGTCCACATAGGTGACAAGGGTTTGGAACTCATCCCTTGAGACATGCAGACTTAGTGTAACCTCTAGGTGAACAAATCTATCACCAGAGTGAGTCTCTGTTCCTGAGACGCCTTCTTTCGCTCCTGTTTGGACGTTGGGAGCGGAAGGACTTCCCTTCGATCCTAGAGCAGAAGCCTTTTGAGCTTCAAACTCTACGAAGGTTTTGTCAAGGACCTTGTTCTGATCCACTCCAGAGGTGGGGACAGAAGTATCCTTGAGTTGACTAGGGGACTTGTCTAGAGTCCCTTCGTCGTTGTGCACTCTAAGCTCCTATGAAGAGCTTTTTGGAGCTAGATGTGTGTGCGTGTCAGAGGAAACGAATTCCTCTGTTGGGATTTCGGATGTGATCTGGGGTAATTGATCACTTACTAAAGGTAAGTCCTTTGGAGAGGACTCCCTTGGAATGGTTTCCCCGGGTATAAGTGGCACAAAGGAGGAAAGAAGTTCCTCTGTCCGGTTAGCAGGGGTTGGGCTCGAGCTGTGCGGCTCTTTTTCAATGACATCCTCTGCCACTAGACTGGCGATGTCAGAAATGTGGGTTGCACTGGGAATTGGTTGGGATTGTGTGCCACTACTTTCTACGGCATCTTGTCCTGCCTCTTCTGCTGTCATGCACCCCAACCTAATGGTCTCTCCTCTACCTTCTATCATATCGAAGTCATCCATATCTTCTGGGCTTTTTCTTAGGATATCATAGCAGGGGTGGGATCCTTGTAAAGTCTGTACATCTGGATGAAGGATTCCTTCTGGAGTGTTTGCCTGTATGCCCTCAGGGGTTCTGTCCGCTTCCTCTAGGTCAGAGTCAACCTCAGAGATTTGGACAGAGGGCTTGGATTGAATTTCCACCCAGGTGTCTTCAGTTTCGATCATCTCCTCTGTGTTTTGGAGTTCTGGATCATAAGCTTGGAGGGGAGGGAAACTGGTTACCGTGTTCTTCTGCTGTAGGATCATCCTCTGGTATAGGACTAGAACCCTTTTCCATGGATGAACTTGCTCTACCAGAAGTTTGAAGATCTGAAACTCGGTCCTCTGTTGACATCATTGGATGTGCCTCTGCAGTCCATCCAGAGGTGTCCAATGTGTCCACAAACTAGTGTTGCTCGAGGAAGGCTGAGAAATCCCCTTGGTCTTCATAATTAATAGGAGTGGGGGATTGCAGAGGTTGTTCAGTAGCTGTTCCTTCTTCTGCAGCGACTTCCTCTGTGATAGTTTGCAGAGGAGTCTTGGGTTTTTTGGATTTCTTCCTCTTTGTCTTAGGGGCTCCCTCCTCTGAAGATTTAGCCTTACGTTTCTTCTTCTCTTTAGGAGGAGGGGGTGCAGAGGACGCAATGATGGTTTCTGGTGGAGGTTCGGTTACCTGAGGAGCACTTGAAGAGGTTCCTTCAGAAGGTTTCTTTGCTCTAGGAGCCATTTTCGGTTTGGAAGAGGTTGCTGTGGCCTTGGATACAGAGGAAATCATCTTTTTCCTCTGTAGCTTGATCTTTGCTAGTTTCTGCTCATGCTTAGCCACAGCTTCTGCGTGCTCCTCTGGGCTCATCCTTTCTACAACTAAGGTTCCTAGAGGGACTCCTAGACGCGGGGGTGTCGCAGGACTCGGTTCTGGAGTCCTGTGAGCGCGTATGTAATCTATCCTAAGTTGTTCATCAGAGGCATAGGACAGAAGTTTGGATGACAGAGGTCTGCAGAACGCATAACCCTCTGCGTGTTTTGTGGTTGTCATTCTTCCCAGGGGGTAAGTCTTTACTATGGGCCCTTCCATTGGATAATTGTTGATTTGCAGCAGAGGTTCCAGAATGACTCCTATAGTCCTCTGGAACTGCAGAGCAGGGAGATCAAGGACATTGGGACCCTTTGCCTTCTGTACTGAGATGCGTCTGTCGATGGTGTTCACTAGATTTTGCATCATTAGAGCTGCAAAGTCTAGGGGTAAGTCATAATATACACCATACATGATGGCGAGGATTTGATGTGAGGTTTGATCTGGACTCCCTATTTTGCCCGCGAGACATCTATTAAGGATCGAGAATAGGGTATTCCACAGATGTGGGAATCAGTTTCGTCTAAAGTCATTTCTCTTAGTTATGTGGGTATTATAACCTAACATCTCTGCAAAGTCGCAGAGTTCTCTATCAGAGGGAAGCTCTGCATATTCCTTGATCCCTAAAAAGCCTCTTGTTGGCAGATTGAACTCCAAAGAGAGCATTGTTCTGTTAAATCTGAGTTCCATGTTCTCGAATTTATCAGGTTTGGAGACCCAACCTCTGACTTCCCTGGATTCTGCATCGTAATAACAACTCTGCCAGAATTGGTTCATGTATCTGGCAGGTATGCAAGTGACATTCTTGGATAGGAGGGTGAACAATTGATGGTTTTCAAGAATATTGAGCAAAATGGCGTGTGCCTCCCCAAATGTTGTTTTTGAGGGAACAAGGAAGTGGTTGTTTGGTTTGAGAGGTAGTGAGTAATCGAAATGGTTATTTTCGATGAATAACTGTAGATGGGTGGTCGGATTGAAATCAACGGATTCGCCTTGTTCTTGTTCTTGATTTGGGGACCTGGTTCGGTGTTGCGAGTGCTTGGAGTGAGCAGGGGAAGACGCCGGAGAGATTGCGGTGGAAGCCATTGCTTAATGATGGAAGAAATGGAGTAAAAAGATGAGAGTTGCAGGTTTATCACTGTTCGTCGGAGTTAAGATCGAGAGGTAATCGTAAAAGATGAAGAAGAAGGTGAAACGGGGTTTTATAGGTGAGGTTTGAAACATACATAATTTTTCAGTAAAATCGAATTAAATGATATTTGGGGTCCGCAATCGAGTACACACAGCTAGGTTCAAGTTTCAGAACTTTGTGTGGCACGCACGTCCAATGAGAAAATGCCACGTTGGAGGTGTCAGAACACGATTAGACGTCGTGCGCGGCCCATTAATGCTGAGCGCGTGGGCGTCTCTATACTCGAATGACTGTCACCTTCAGAAATAACCCGCATCTTACAGAATCCTGTTTCTGTGCATAAGTGTCAAATCGACAGAGGCTCTGTGGTGGAATGAGCTCCGTGATTTGAAACCTTTGCACGTTACCTTTAAGCTTGCACCTTTACCAAAGACATTTGAAAACAGTGGAAGTGATCTATAGAGTCTCTGTGTTGAAACTTAGGATTACAGAGGCTCTGACCCACAAAAGCTCTGCTGAGCTTCTCAGAGGCTCTGTGTCCTTAAATTTCTAATAACATAATGCTCATAAAACTTTTTGATCATCCAAAGTTTTGATTGTGTAAAACTAAGTTTTTAGGACATATTTGAAGATTGGTGTCCGATAAAACTGTTTTGGAAAAAGGTTTTGTGCGAGACATTCTCCTTTTGATTTACCTTTGCTCGGCAAATTACCTGACTTCTGTGGACGACTTCTCTTCTTTGGCTCCCCCTTGAATGATCAGCTTCTGTGGATCAATTCAAGTTCTCCTTCTGCTCCCCCTTGACCTATGCTTGGATCAAGTGAGATAAGTAGTGCATAGAACATAGGTCAAACGTACCAGAGGCTCTGTGGAGATTGTCAGAGGTTCTGAGAATTCCCACAGAGGCTCTGATGGGTACAGAACGTTTGGTGATAAGGAATTTACATAGTTGAGAGTTTAAATATATACATATATACAAGAGGATCAAGTCTTACTTACAGAGGATTCAACTAATGTTTATCATACCCAACTTACTTACTAAGAAAATGAATCTTTTCTCATCTAGTGCCTTGGTAAATAAATCTGCAAGCTGGTATTCAGTGGACACAAAGTGCATTTTGATTGTGCCATGTTCAACATGATGTTTCAGAAAGTGGTAACGGATATTGATATGCTTTGTTTTTTAGTGCTGTACTGGATTGGCAGAGATGGCTATGGCACTTTTTGAATCACAGAGGATGGGTATCTTGTATATTGAGTAACCATAGTCCTTTAGCTGAGTTTTCATCCACAGAACTTGAGAGCAACAGCTAGCAGCAGCGACATATTCAGCTTCTGCTGTAGACGTAGACACACAGTTCTGCTTCTTCGAAGTCCAGCTGACTAGTTTACCACCCAGGAATTGACAACTCCCAGAGGTACTTTTTCGATCAAGCTTGCATCCTCCATAATCTGAATCTGTGTATGCCTTAAGACCAAAGCCAGAGTTCTTCGGATACCAGAGCCCGAGATTTTTGGTCCCTTTAAGGTATCTGAAGATTCTTTTTACATCAATAAGGTGGGATTCCTTTGGGTTAGCTTGATATCTTGTACAGAGGCATGTGGCATACATTATATCAGGCCTACTTTCGGTTAAGTATAAAAGGGATCCAATCATACCTCTATAGAGCTTGCACTCTACAGATTTGCCATTTGGATCCGAGTATAACTTATTTCCAGTGGCCATTGGGGTCTTCATTACAGAGGCATCAGAGAGAATGAATTTTGAAAGTACGTCAGAGACATATTTAGCTTGGTTTAAAAAAATTCCCTCTGATGATTGTTTTACTTGGAGTCCTAGGAAGAAGTTTAATTCTCCCATCATACTCATTTCAAACTCACTCTGCATGAGTTTTTCAAAAATTTTGCACTGTTGTGCATTTGTAGACCCAAAAATAATGTCATCCACGTAGATCTGTACAAGCAGAATCTCATCACCTTTTCGTTTGTAAAACAAAGTAGTATCGGTTGTACCTCTGTCGAAATCATTATTGAGAAGAAAGGTTGAAAGACGTTCGTACCATGCTCTGAGAGCCTGTTTTAGTCCATACAGAGCTTTGTCGAGATAGTAGACGTATTTTGGGTACTTGGAACTTTCAAACCCTGGTGGCTGTTGGACGTATACTTCTTCTTGGATTTCACCATTCAGAAAGGCAGATTTTACATCCATTTGAAAATCTTTGAAACCTCTGTGGGCTGCGAAGGCTAAGAAGATTCTTATAGCTTCGAGCTGTGCGACAGGGGCAAAAGTTTCATCGTAATCAATGCCTTCTTCTTGGCGATATCCCTTGGCCACCAATCTCGCTTTATTTCTAATGACCACCCCATCCTCGTCCTTCTTGTTTCTGAAGACCCATTTAGTCCCTATTGCTTGTTTCCCCCGTGGCAGAGGAACTAGGGTCCATACCTTGTTTCTCTCAAACTGTAGAAGCTCTTTTTGCATAGCATCTACCCAGTTTGGATCATCTAGGGCTTCAAAAATGTGTTTTGGCTCGATCACACTGATAAAATTTGTAAATAAACAAAAATTAGCAGTGGCTGATCTTGTTTTTACTTTTTCAGAAGGACCGCCAATGATTTGGCTCTGAGGATGACTCATAGTCCACTTGGTAGTCCTGGGGAAATGGTCATTCACATCATCAAGTTGAACTTCTGAGGTTGCAATTGTTGATTCTTGCGCAACCTCTGTAGTGGAAGGTACTTCTGTGCTTGAACTTGGTTCTTCAGCTTGTGGGATTATTGGGATAAGAGTTGGAATGGATGCCTCTGAGGATGTAGAGACTGAGTCCTCATTTTCCTCTGGTATTGGTTCCTCTATGGTTGCTGGAGTTGGTGTTTCCAGTGCCTCTGTGGTAGTATCTTTGGTTGTTTCATCTTCTTTTGGCTCCCCCTCAACACGTGCATCTGCATGATTCACAGAAGAGGATGAGGTATTTAATGGACCAGTTAGAGAGATACCTGACTCAGTCTGGTTGGCAGAAGATGTTTCTCCAGAGGCTCTGGCATCTCTGGCAGAAGGATCAATATCATCATGGAACATCTCTTCAAATAGCAGATTTAGGTCTGCTTCTTATGTGGGTGAGATGCCAGAGGATTCCTTTTTGAGACCGAGTTCTGAACTGATTTGTTCAGAAGTGTTTTGAAAGGAATCGTCAAAAGAGACATTTATGCTTTCCACTATGGATCGAGACCGCAGAAGATATACTCTGTAAGCCTTTGAAGTGGCAGAGTATCCTATGAACTTTCCTTCATCTGCATTCGCATCGAACTTTCCTCTAGCTTCTCTGTCGTTTAAGACGAAGCACTTGCATCCAAAGACATGAAAGAACTTGATGTTGGGTCGCCTCTGATTGATCAATTGATAAGGAGTCTTGATGTGCCTTATGACTATGGATGATCGATTTTGGGTATAGTAAGCTGTTGATATAGCTTCTGCCTAGAAAGAGATTGGTAATCCAGATGCAGTTAGCATGGTTCTTGCGGCTTTCACAAGCGTTCTGTTCTTTCGTTCAACAACGCCGTTTTGTTGTGGGGGTACGTGCTGCAGAGAAGTTATGTGAGATGCCCTCTTCCGTGAGATAAGCTTCAATGACAGAGTTTTTGAATTCTTTGCCATTATCACTTCTCAATTTATGAATTTTGCACTCGTACAGAACCTGGATCCTCTTCATTAGATTTATCAGAATGTTAGGAACATCTGATTTCTTTCTGACAAACTCCACCCATGTAAATCTAGAGTATTCATTGATCAACACAAGTATATACTTCTTACCACCTAGGCTCTGTGTAGCGATTGGACCGCAGAGGTCAACATGAAGCATGTACAGAGGCCTAGGGCAAGACACATCAGTCTTTCCTTTGTGGGAAGCTTTCTTAAGCTTGCCCATTTCACATGCAGAGCATAAATGATCCTTACTGAATTTAACATTCGGCAGACCTTTTACAAGATCAAGTTTTACAAGCTTGTCTAAAGTTTGGAAGTTCAAATGGCAGAACCTGTTGTGCCATAACCAGGCTTCTTCGTTTTTACAAGCAACAAAGCAGAGTTTGTCTTCTTTGTTCTTGACACTAAAGTTCATAAGATATAGATCTCCCCTTCGTTCAGCCCGCAGAAGTTCGACTCCTGTGTCTTCTCCTTGCAGAGAGCAGAAAGTTCTTTTGAGCATCACATCGAAGCCAGTATCACAAAGTTGGGTAACACTTAGAAGATTGTGCTTTAGGCCATCCACATATGCAACTTTGCATACTTCAATCTTTTCCTTTTTGATGACCCCGTAGCCTTTAATATATCCCTTTTTGTTGTCTCCAAAGGTTACTGATCCTCCATTGAGTTTATCTTTGTAAGAGGATAGTAGACCTCTGTCGCCAGTCATGTTCCTCGAGCACCCGGAGTCAGGATACCAGATCAGCACATACTGCTTCTGCAAGACAATCAGAGATTTTTAGGTACCCATATCCAAATGGGTCCCTTTTTGTCAGAGGTCTTCAAGGTTGCCTTAGCATCCTTGGGTTTGGTTTTAACTTCTGTTGAAGAACTATTTTGTTTCTTCTTTCCCTTAGATTTTGCATTCTTTTTGGGTAAAGAGAGGAAACAGTGTGGGCTGGAGAAGTGTTGGTTCAATTTATACATGAGATAAAAACAATGACAGTAATGAATGTGCGAAGAGATTTGCTTGAACTTTTCATTGAAAACATTAAATAGGGGTACAGAGGCTTTATTTTTACAATCTACCCTAACATTTGACTTCCTATTACAAGAAGACCTATGTAAACTAGATTGTTGACCCCTTCCTCTGTGGTGAAAATCCTCTGGGTAGAGTAGCCTTCTGTGGACCCCTGGGTAGAGTAGCCTTCTGTGGACCCCTTCCTCTGTGGTGAACTTCTTCAGGTTTCATTGTCACAGAAGCAAAAGATTTGTTATTTTCAACCCATTTACCCTTTTGTTGCCAAGTTATTTTTTCTTTAAAAGGCCTTAAGGGTTTTGTAGTCTTTGAACTTGTTGGATTTTGAGAAGACATTTCCTTTTGTTGTTTGAATTTCTCAAGCTCAAGAGAGGTTTTGGCTTGTATACACATGTCCAAAAAGTCTGGACAGATAGGAACACTTGTGATTTTCTTCTTAGGAGGAATAGTTCTGTTAAGAACTCCAGAGGGTAGCTTAAAATTCTCTGCGTCACAAGTTACTATCTCTGACTTAGAGTCAGTCTCAGATTCGTCAGAGGATGAATCGTCCTCATATACAGAGGTTGAGTCACTTAATTCTCTTTCGACAGAGGTTGGACTTTCAGAGCATGTGCCATATTCACTTTCTTCCTTTTCTATGGGACTATCTTCCAAGTCAACAGAGGTATCTATTAAGATTTCATCAGAGAGATTTTGATCGACAGAGGATATACAGAAGTTTTCATAAAAGTTATTTTTCCCGATTTCCATCAACTCCTTTTCAGAGATATTTTTAAGTTTTTCTTCTGAAGAGGTAGGCTTGAACTTAGGTGCCTCTGCCGATAGTTTCTTTTCAGAGTCTATCATGCAGACAAAAGCAACCTGTGTTTGAGTCTCGGGGTCACCAAACTTGAAGATTCCTATCTGATATTGAGTTTTCAGATATTTCTTAGGTTTGGATTCTATTTTGACAGAGGTTGAGGTGATAAATCTGTGTTTTGATACCACACATTTATCATCTTCAGAGGTTTCCTCTTGTGAGGTTCCCCAGAGACTTTTCGCCTTTTACTTACAGAGAGTAGATTTGGAAATCCAGGTTTTCTTGTACTTCCACTATGAAATAGAGAGGACAGAGACTTGTCTCTTTTGGTTCTAGTGTATGGATCTATCTCACAGAAGCCAATTCCCCGTCTCCCTATTTGTGTATTAATTTTCTCGTACACCTTCTGTGCATCTTGATATTTCTTAATTAAAAGATCTCTTCTGAGTAGATCTTGACAGAGGACTTCTCTTTCCTTTTGAAAATAGTGTTTAAGAGCTAGGATATTCATTCTGTCGCTCTCAACGTCCACAAGTTCTTTAGTTTTAGCTTTTAAGGCAGAGTTGAGTTCAGAAATCTTTTCTTTAAAAGGATTTAGATGTTTGTTCCAATTTCTTTCAGTTTCTTCCCTTTCTTGAAAGATTTTAGCCTTTTCTTGAGTTAGAAGTCTAGTTTCTTCTGAACACTTTCGCAGGTTTTTTAAGTTCCGTGTATTCAATGGTTAGTTTAAGCAAATCAGCTTCTGCTTGATTAGAGTAAGAGTCAGAAGTGGATACCTCACTATCAGAGTCGGATGAGCTGACCTCTGCCGAACTTCTTGCATTTGTTGATCAGAGAGTTGAACCAGTCGTATGTTGACTGCAGAGATTCTGTTGGCAGAGCTTTGAATGCATAGTATTCATTGATGAATTGGGCTCTGCGGTTCTTCTGAGTTTTGGCCCCTCCTTCCAATTGTTTCTCCAGTTCCTTCCATAGATCGTATGCAGATTCACATGCATCTAGGGATTGGAAGAGGTCATTAGGGATGGCCATTATCAGAAGTCTTTTGGTCTTCTGAGCAACTTCATATTTTGCCCAATCTGGATCGGACCAGTTATCCTTGGTCTTTGGTTTCTCGTGCTCCGGAATCTCTGGTGTGTCGTCTGTGGCAGGTACACGAGGTACTGTGATCATTGGAACGAAAGGGGGGTTGTGAATATAGTGAACGAGTTCTTTGTCGGTACCCTCGAAGAAGTAAATCATTCGTATCTTCCACTGAGGGTACTCGTCTCTGAGTAGAGTGGGTAGCTTGGTTAGAGAACCAGCGGTGAAGAAGTTGTTTGAGTTCGCCATTTTGAAAGAGGTTTGAAAAATACCAGAAAACAGAGTATGAACTGTGAATTTTCAGATGATGAAGTGGATGCTTCGAAAAGTGTTTATAAGTTTAAAACCTTGAGCAATGCACTTAAATGGAGAGTTTTAACCGAGAAAACAGATTCTGTAGGTTACCAAAGTTGAACTGGTCGAGAATGGCAGAAAAACAGAGTCTATTTGAAATAAACTAAGAACAGGTTAAAATCAAGCCAAATTTCTACCAAAAATCATTGTAAGTGAGGATCTCTTGATATAGAAAATCAAGAACCACTCTGATACCAATTGTTGGTTCCTGTTTTGCTTAACAATGATATAAATACCTATTAGTTCAAACAGATTAGGGTGCGGAAGCGTTTTAGCGAACTAGAGAGGTATTACTTTGGTAGTTAAATACACAATATCAAATACGTGAAGTGTAAATAACACAGATAATTAACTCAATGATTCACTGTATTTGATATAATAAGAACACCTAAGAACACCGAAGGTAATACAAGAATTCTGCTCTAATGGTGTGTGTATCGTGCAAAGCTTAATAGAAGAGCTCAACATGAGTCTTCTATTTATACTACTTCTACAGGGGACAAGGTGGAGACAAGAAGTACTAAGGTACAAAGACACTATCGTGGAACAGTAATAGGTACAACGTTACTGTAGTGCGCCATACTCTACAAAAGCTGTAACTTATCAGAGGTTGACACGTGGAGGCAGCATGGCGAGCCTTGTATGAATGATCTTCAAGATCTTCGTACAACAGTAAGATGTGGGTAGCACGATCGTCTTTGTATTGATCTTTGGCATATCTTCTAAGTCTCTAGTCTTCATACCACAGAGGCTCTATCAATTATGACAGAGGCTCTGTGGCCTTGTCCTCTGAGAAGAGTCTTCTGGCGATTCTTCACTTCGGTCTTCTCGGTATCTTGGCAGAACCTCTGTCGGTGTTTTTATACTTAGCCTACTTTTCAATACTTCTATAAGCATAAAGATTGGAGATAACATCTATGTCTCTTCCTGATGAAGTCTACCACTCCATCATGAACCTGAAAAGTTCAAAAGCCATGTGGGACACTATATGTGTTCAATATGAAGTTACTGCTGAAGTCCAGGACTCTAGAAGAATCAACCTGGTAAGGCAATACGAAAGTTTCATCTGTGGTAAGACTGAAACTCTTTCTGAAGTACACCAATGTTTTAACTGCTTAATCATTGACTTAAAAATTGTTGGTAAGACCTACTCTAACTCCGAGATCCTGACTAAATTCTTGGAATGTCTTCCTGAAAGCTGGGACAACTATACTATGTGTCTTAAGCTGTCAAAGGATCTGAAATTTATAACCCTTGCTACCTTATTTGGCACTATGCTCAATCATGAGCAGTCGTGTCAACTTAAGAAGAATCTTATAAAAGATTCCAAAAGCACGCTTGTTGCTTTACTCTCTTCAGAGTCAGTACCGGCTCAGCGATCAACTGTCACGATCACTGAAATGGAATCTACTAACTCGGATGATTCTTCAGACACTGATCCGTTAGAGCTTGATGAGTCTCTAGCACTTCTGACAAATTCTTTCAGGAAGTTTGCTAGAAAGAGTAACTTCAGAAGAAGCAAACCTCTCACTCTCACTGACAAGCCCAAATCTTCAACGCCTGTAGATAAGGCCACTGCTACCTGCTTTAACTGTGAAAAAGTAGGACACTTTGCTTTAACTGCCCAGGGCTAGAGATGACAAATACCAGAAGCTGAAAGAAAAATACCAAAAGCTGAAAGGCTTCAAAAAGAAAAGAAAATGCATGATCGCTGAAGATCATGACTGGGCTACTTCTGATGAAGAATCATCTGACTCTGATGATGATGAGACCAACCTCTGCCTCATGGCCAAAATAGAAGAGGAGGAAGAACAAATTGAAATTTCCTCCACTTCTACTTCAACCACTCAGGTATCAATCTCTACCATCTCTACTTCAGCTATCAATGAAGCTGATAAACTTCGAGCAATCGATATGTTGACTGTTGATTTATATGACCCCATGAATGGAAAAACTAAAGCTGAACAAATGAATATAGATTTAACAGAACAGCTTAAAAATTGTCACCTGAAAATTCAAGAGCTTTCAAATATTGAAAATAAAGTGAAAGACCAGGTGTATGTAAATCAAGTCATCAATATCGAGCAAGAAAAAGCTATCGCTGAACTGAAAGCTGAAAAGGCTACTGTTAAAGGATGGTATAAATCCTCAACAAAGATCACTGAGATAATCGGTGCTCAGATCCATGCTAAAGACAAGTGTGGTCTTGGTTACAAAGCTGATGCTAAGGAACCAACCACTGATCGCCCCATGCTTAAGTTTGGAATGTTCGTGTCTTCTGTTCCTGACACCTCATTACCTCAGTGCTCGTCTTCTAAAACTCCCATCCCTGAGGAAAGTTCTACCTTCATTTCTAAAGGTAAAGAAAAATCTATTCAAAAACCTCAAAAGGGTACCAATGTACCTAAGATGAAAGTCTTAAAACCTTCAGCAAGTCATCCCTCTACTTCTAGGACCAAGATCCCTGGATTCGTTCAGCGATCTACTCCTAAAATAAGAGTGGATGTCACTGGTAAGAAATCCGAAGAACTGATAGTTCCTCCAATTTCGAAAGTCAAAGGTATTCTTGGTACTAGCCCTGCCCATTTAAAAACTCTGCTAAGCATGCAAATGGTCCTAATGCTACTTTTAGCTATAGGAAATGTTATCACTCTGGACTTACCAATCATATTGCCAGTAAGTGCCCAAAAACCACCAAAGCTGAGAAATTAGCTAAGGTGAAGATCACTGCCTCCAAGGCAAAGAAGACCAATCCTGGTACAAATCAGGTTAAGGTGAAAACAACCACTGAGGTTAAGAAATTGACCAAAGTGAAGACTGTTTCCAAAGATGAATCTTCAAATGCGGCGAAGATTGTTGAACCATCCACTTCCTCTACCACCACTGACAAATGTGGACCCATGGTAAAATGGGTGCCCAAGTCAAACTAATCTTCCTTTGTTTGCAGGTCTTGAAGGGTATCTGGTATCTCGATAGCGGATGCTCTAGACACATGACTGGTAAAAAGAACCTGCTCGCTGAATACAAGGAAGAGAAAGGTCCCTCAGTGACCTTTGGTGGAAATGGAAAAGTTTATACCGGTTTGGTGTACTTTCTAATGGAAAAACTACCTTAAGAAGAGTTGCATACGTTGAAGGGCTGAAGCATAATCTTCTTAGCATCAGTCAACTGTGTGACAAGGATTACAAAGTGTGTTTCACTAAGGAATCCTCTTTTGTCACTGACAAAAAGAAGAAAGTCGCTCTCAGCGGATACCGTTTGGAAAATGTTTATGTCATAAACATGGACTCGACAACCACAGAGATTTCTTGTTTCCTTTCCAAAGCCTCATCTGATGTCAACTGGCTATGGCATAAGGGGCTCTCTCATCTCAACTTTAAGACACTGAATACTCTTTCTTCAAAAGAGTTAGTCACTGGTCTTCCTCAACATTCATACGCTAAGGAATCTCTATGTTCAACGTGTGAGAAAGGGAAACAAACCAAAGCAAGCTTCAAGTCAAAGCAAGTTTTCTCAGTCTCATCTCCTCTTCAACTTCTTCACATAGACTTGTTTGGCCTTGTCAACAAACAATCCATCGTTGATGAATTCTCTCGCTACACCTGGGTTATGTTTCTCCGTTCTAAGAGTGACACCCCTGATGAACTCGTCGCTTTTGTTAGGAAAATGGAAGTCCTGAATAATATGACCGTTCGCTAATAAGGAGTGATCATGGGACTGAATTCAAAAACAGTTCTCTTGAAAACTTATTTGAAAGCAAGGGTATTTCTCACAACTTTTCTTCAGTGAGAACACCGCAAAAATGGAATCGCTAAAAGAAGAAATCGAACGATCATCGAAGCTGCACGTTCAATGCTTTGTGATTCTCATCTACCTACTTAGTTCTGGGCAGAAGCTGTCAACACTGCTTGTTTTACTCAAAACAGGTCGCTGATTGTCAAAAGATTCAAGAAAACAACCTACGAGCTTTTCCATAGGAGAAAGCCTTCTATTAGCTTTCTTCACATCTTTGGATGTCAGTGCTTCATACTGAACAACAAAGATGCCCTAGGAAAGTGACGTGGATGGTTTCTTCTACAGTTTGTCTTCTACGATTGAAGACTCTGAAGGCTTTAGAGATTGAAGAATATCCAAGAAATATTCCATTATCAGCCTTAGGATCAAACTTTCCTAGGGAATCTCTGTTGTTCAGTATGAAACACTGACATCCAAAGATGTGAAGAAAGCTAATAGAAGTCTTTCTCCCATGGAAAAGTTCGTAGGCTGTTTTCTTGAATCTTTTGACAATCAGCGACCTATTTTGAGTAAAACAAGCAATGTTGACAGCTTTGGCCCAGAACTGAGTAGGTAGATGAGAATCACTGAGCATTGAGCGTACAGCTTCGATGATCGTTCGATTTCTTCTTTCAGCGAGTCTATTTTGTTGCGGTCTTCTCACTGAAGAAAAGTTGTGAGAAATACCTTTACTTTCAAAGAAATTATCAAGGGAACTGTTTTTAAATTCAGTCCCATTATCACTCCTTATTGAGCGAACGGTCGTATTATTCAGGACTTCCATTTTCCTGACAAAAGCGATGAGTTCATCAGGGGTGTCACTCTTAGAACGGAGGAACATTACCCAGGTGTAGCGAGAGAATTCATCAACAATGACCAGTGTATATTTCTTTCCAGCGATGGATTGTTTGTTAATAGGGCCAAACAAATCTATGTGAAGAAGTTGTAGAGGAGATTACACTGAGGAAACTTGCTTTGACTTGAAGCTTGCTTTGGTTTGTTTCCCTTTTTCACACGCTGAACATAAAGATTCCTTAGCGTATGAATGTTGAGGAAGACCAGTGACTAACTCTTTTGAAGAAAGAGTATTCAGTGTCTTGAAGTTGAGATGAGAGAGCCTTTTATGCCATAGCCAGTTGACATTTGATTAGGCTTTAGAGAAGAAGCAAGAATTCTCAGTGGTTGTCGAGTCCATGTTTATGACATAAACATTTTCCAAACGGTATCCGCTGAGAGCGACTTTCTCCTTTTTGTCAGTGACAAAGTAGGATTCCTTAGTGAAACACACTTTGTTATCCTTGTCACATAGCTGACTGATGCTCAGAAGATTGTGCTTCAGCCCTTCGACGTATGCGACTCTTCTGAAGGTAGTTGTACCATTAGAGAGTACACCAAACCCTCGGGTATAGCCTTTTCCATTTCCACCAAAGGTCACAGAGGGACCTTTCTCTTCCTTGTATTTAGCGAGCAAGTTCTTTTTGCCAGTCACGTGTCGAGAGCATCCGCTATCAAGATACCAGATACCCTTCAGGACCTGCAAACAAAGGAAGATTAGTTTGACTTGGGCACCCATTTTACTATGGGTCCACATTTGTCAGTGGTGGTAGATGAAGTGGAAGGTTCAGCAATCTTCGCAACAATTTAAGACTCAGCTTCAATGACATTCTTCACTTTGGTTAATTTCTTAACCTTAGTGGTTGTTTTCACCTTAGCCTGATTTGCACCAGGATTGGTCTTCTTTGCCTTGGGGGCAGTGATTTTCACCTTAGCTAATTTCTCAGCTTTGGTGGCTGTTTGGCACTTACTGGCAATATGATCAGTAAGTCCACAGTGATAACATTTCCTATAGCTAAAAGTAGCTTTAGGACTATTTGCAGGCTTAGTAGAGATTTTTAAATGGACATGGCCAGCACCAAGAATACCTTTGGCATTGGAAATTAGAGGAACTATCAGTTCTTCAGATTTCTTACCAGTGACATCAATCTTATTTTAGGAGTAGATCCTTGAACGAATCCAGAGATCTTGGTCCTAGAAGTAGAGGGATGACTTGCTGAAGGTTTTAAGACTTTCAGCTTAGGTACATTGGTACCCTTCTGAGGTTTTTGAATAGTTTTTTCTTTACCTTTAGAAATAAAGGTAGAACTTTCCTCAGGGATTGGAGTTTTAGAAGACGAGCACTGAGGTAATGAGGTGTCAGGGACAGAAGACACGAACATTCCAAACCTAAGCATAGAGCGATCAGTGGTTGGTTCCTCAGCGTCAGCTTTGTAACCAAGATCACTCTTGTCTTTAGCAGGAATCTGAGCACCGATTATCTCAATGATCTTTGTTGAGGATTTATACCATCCTTCAACAGTATCCTTTTCAGCTTTTAGTTCAGCGATAGCTTTTTCTCGCTCGATACTGATGACTTGATTTACATACACTTGGTCTTTCAGATTATTTTCAATATTTTCAGGTGACAATTTTTAAGCTGTTCAGTTAAATCTATATTCATTTGTTTAGCTTTAGTTTTGCCATTCATGGCGTCATATAAATCAACAGTCACCATATCGATTGCTCGAAGTTTATCAGCTTCATTGATAGTTGAAGTAGAGATGGTATAGATTGAAACCTGAGAGGTTGAAGTAGAAGTGGAGGGAATTTTAGTTTGTTCTTCCTCCTCTTCTATTTTGGCCATGAGGCAGAGGTTGGCCTCATCATCATCAGAGTCAGATGATTTTTCATCAGAAGCAACCCAGTCATGATCTTCAGCGATCACGCATTTTCCTTTCTTTTTGAAGCCTTTCAGCTTTTGGTATTTTTCTTTCAGCTTCTGGTATTTGTCATCTCTAGCCCTGGGGTTAGAGGATTTCTTGTAGGAGGAAAATGAAGGTTTGTAGACTTTATTTGACCTACATTCACTAGCAAAGTGTCCTACTTTTTCATAGTTAAAGCAGGTAGCAGTGGCCTTATATATAGGAGTTGAAGATATGGGCTTGTCAGTGAGAGTGAGAGGTTTACTTCTTCTGAAGTTACTATTTCTAGCAAACTTCCTGAAAGAATTTGTCAGGAGTGCTCGAGACTCATCAAGCTCTGACGGATCAGTGTCTGAAGAATCATCAGAGTTAGTAGATTCCATTTCAGTGATCGTGACAGTTGATCGCTGAGTCGGTACTGACTCTAAAGAGAGTAAAGCAAAAGTGTGCTTTTGGAATCTTTTATAAGATTCTTCTTAAGTTGACACGACTGCTCATGATTGAGCATAGTGCCAAATAAGGTAGCAAGGGTCATAAATTTCAGATCCTTTGACAGCTTAAGACACATAGTATAGTTGTCCTAGCTTTCAGGAAGACATTCCAAGAATTTAGTCAGGATTTCGGAGTTAGAGTAGGTCTTACCAACAGTTTTTAAATCAATAATTTAGCAGTTAAAACGTTGGTGTACTTCAGAAAGAGTTTCAGTCTTACCACAGATGAAGCTTTCGTATTGCCTTATCAGGTTGATTCTTCTAGAGTTCTAGACTTCAGCAGTACCTTTATATTGAACACATATAGTGTCCCACATGGCTTTTGAACTTTTCAGGTTCATGATGGAGTGGTAGACTTCATCAGGAAGAGACATAGAGATGATAGATCTGGCCCTTGTATCAATGGCCACCTTCTTCTTATCTTCTTCAGTCCACTAAGAGACTTCTCTGACGATTAGTCTTTCAGGGATGACAGGAGTATTTGCTGTGGCTGGAACAGAAGCTTGGATCATATGTGGAACATAGGGTCCATTTTCAATATAGTAAGGCATAGTTGGATCTACACCTTCTAGGAAAAGCATCATTCGATTTCTCCAGGGATTGAAGTTATCTTTGGAGAATCGAGGTGGTTTGGCAAGAGAGCCATTATCTATGTAGTTTGTGTTTGTGGTGTTTGCCATAATGAAGAATAGCAAGGAAGAGAGAAAGCTAGTGTATAAGCAAGATATTGTTTATGAGATTAAATAAACTGCTCTGATACCACTTATTGGTCCCAAAGGGGTTATACAAATTTGTAGAAGGGGGGGGGGGGGTTGAATACAATTGCACGATTTTTATCTTTCTAAATTTTTTATTGATATGTATCAAAGAATTTACAGTTTGTTGCGGAACAAGATCAAGGAATAAACCTAATCTAAACAAACTATGAGAACACACAGAGTTCTTGCACTAGAAATAAGAAAGAAAGAAGATTAAAAAAACTAAGGATGGTTTTCTTTCACACGGTAATTCAGCGACAGAGGAATGGTCGAGCACTTCAAAATGAAGTAGGGTTTCTTTTATATACTGCATGCATTTAATGCAAGTCAGTATACCTTTACACGTGGCAACCTCTAAGTGGATGCATGAATTTGACTTTTGCAGGGACATCCTTTTGGCCGCATGATGAACAGTGTAGTGGCAGAGTTGGTTGTACGATTTCAGACAAATGATGTCTTTTCTGACAAATCGTACAAAAGGCATGCAAGGGGATAAGACAGAGTTGCTTGTAGAGGAGGCTTCATGATCAGTGTTCGCTGAATGGTTCTTTATCAGCGAATGCTAAAGTTCAGCGTTCACTGAAGTCTTCTACTTGAAACTTCACGTGGGATGGACAAGTCTTGGATTCGCTTATATTCGCATCAGGTCACTAGTAGACTTAGTCGCTGGTTCTTTGGCTTGATCTTCGACTTCAGTGTAGAACATAGTTGACGTGAATCTTGTCTTCAAGGATCATAAGTAAACAACATAAATTATCAGCGATCATCAGTGAGACTGAACAGGCCCAGGGCTCACTGATGTACAGTGTTCGCTGAATTGTAAATTGAAAGCGTATGTTTTCTATCAGCGATACTAAACAGACTTAGTATATTTTCTTTGATGACAACACATTAATACATATTGTCTACTTACAATTTTCATTAAGTGTTTCTCAAAGTCATTATCAAATCACTGAGGGTTTGGATCAACAAACATTCTTGAATGAGCTTTATATCTTTGTAGCTGTGAACTTTAAATACTTTTAGCAATTTCTTGAACTTTGTATCTTCATCTCTTTGAATTATGTCTACCCTATGAACTAACTGTCTTTGACTTATCTCTTAGAAACTCTTTATCTTGATATTCTTTGATTTTGACATATATCTTTCTTTATCTTGTAAATTGGAACATTCATATTCAATCTATCTCCCCCTTTTTGATGATTGTGAGCATCATGATCATCAAAACTCTTTTCAATTTCAGCATAGTCTTTGAATACCATAAACAATCTCCTTCGTTTGATCTGTTTAACCGTCATTTCCAAAATATACGTATCCTAATCTTTTCAAATTCAGATAAAATGAAAGTTGTAACCCTGAATCAATGAATGAAACAGTTAAAATGTCTGTAAGTTGCACAAAGCCACTTAATACAACGGATGTACTTTGGAAAAGAGCTTTTTGATGCTCACTCCCCCAGGGCTTCCATTCAATCATCGAAAGACACAAAGAAAATTCTATGAACTTTATGACAAGAAAACATATTCATTGTGTGTGCGTGCATGTGTTAGAAATGATTGAAGCAACTTATGCTTACAACAACAAGTTTTCCACGGACTCAATGTGCATGATCGAAGTGCGAAGGTGGGGCAAACTTCCTTCTTTTTCAATATCCAAATCTTCCGAATGAAGATTAGATAGCATATGTGTTGCGTCCCCAAGAAAAATTGTTGGTTCCCGTTTTGCTTAACAATGATGATTCTTTCAGTTAGTTCAGATAAGATGTAATGCGGAAGCGTATTAAAAGAACCGAAAGATATTTATGAGGTAGAATAACACACAATATCAAATAAGCAATATGTAAATAACAGATAGATTTCTCAAAGATTTACTGTATTTGATATAAATAAGAACACCAAGAACACCGAAGGATTAACTAGAATTCTGCTCTTAATGGTGTTTATGTGTTGTGCAAAGCTTTTCAACGTAATTCTTAAATATGCATTAATACTTAATAGAAGAGCTCAACATGAGCCTTCTATTTACACTACTTTAAAGGGGACAAGATTTTAGACAATAAGGACCGAAGGTACTAGGATACAGTTGATGAACAGTTGTTGGAATGTACTAATACACTATTATGTTACTGTTGATACAACGTGCATTAAATGCTCCGTATTCTGCTTTAGGCTGAAACCTATCAGAGTTTGACACGTGGAGTTGTCAGGTCACGCCTTGTCAGAATGATCTTCAGAACCTTCGAATGGCAGATATTGTAAGAAGCACGTTTGTCCTTGTTTAGATCTTTTGCGTAGATCTTCTTTTTACCACAGAGGCTCTGTCAAGTATGACAGAAGCTCTGTGGCCTTGTCCGCCTAGAAGAGTCTTCTGTTGCTTCTTCACTTCGGACTTCTTGGATAACCCGACAGAGCCTCTGTCGAAGACTTCTGTCTTCTTGGTTACTCGGCTACTCGGCAGAGCCTCTGTTGAAGACTTCTATACTTAGCCTATTTTTCAATACTTCTATTAATAGAAAGATTGGAGCTAACAATCTCCCCCTAAGTATTGAAAAATAAAAAATTGAAAAGTGCAGAGTTTTAGGCTAAGTACATAACAAGAGGTGAAACAATATACCTCAAAAGATTTTACATTTCTTTCATACATAAAATATGCCAGAGGCATTTACACTTGATTATATTATGAAAGAAAAGATTTGCAGAGGTTGTTTGAGGATATCAGACATTGGCATCTTTGAAGTCGTTGAAACTTCTGTTGTCGAATCCTAATTCTCTGAGCTCGTTATAGAAACTGATGCAGAGGTTTCTGAAGTTGATTACTTGGTCGATGACCTCTATCAGTCTATCTGCAAGAGCTTGATTCATGAGCTCTGTTCCTTTATGCTCTACAAGGCTTGCTCTGAACTCTGTCAAAGTAGTTGTTGCATACTTCTGACAGTCCATTTCTACGAACAATCTTGACTTCCCAGCAGGATCTTGATAAACTAGCCCAACTCTTGGAGATGTAATAATCGAGTTTGGTATGGCAGATGATGGGCAGTCGTCTTCTGGTGGTCGAAGATTTAAGTTTCTCACTCCGAGATCTCGTCCTAATTGAAAGTCGACTAGGCTGTATAGCATAAGTTTCTCTCGCATGGCTTTCCTTAGCACCCTGTATGTCCTTCGATTTGCATCTATTGTGTAGTTTTCTTTGGTCCAGTGCAGAAGGTCGGGTAGGTCGTAGGGACTTAGATTTCTCTGATCAACATCTGAGAATTGGGTAACGCTTCTGTCCTCCCTTTTGACCTTATAAATGTTATAGGAAACCTTAGGTGTGGTTCTGGTTTGAGAGAACTTACAGTATATGACTTTGTCGATTTTGGACTCTGAGAAGACTTGGTATTTTGGCTTGGGAGTGGTTCTTGTGAAGATGTTTTCGAGGTCAGTTTGAAAGTTGGGATCTTGAATGGTTGTTGGCAGAAGATATCTGGCACTTCTGTTGTACAGATATCTGTATACTACCTCTTCCATCTGTGGAGGAGGTGCACCGGGTGGAGGCATGGGCCTGCGCAGAGCATCCATTTGTTTCTTTATTTGGGCCACTCGATCCTCTGTGACCTTTGCCTTAGGATCCAGAACGGGTATATTTGACAGAGGAGTAACACCGAAAGCCCAATCTTCTTCTTCTAGCTTTGGTGTCACATATGCGTCGAATGAGCTCTTCATCAATTTCTCTGTTGGTTGATGCTTTGGCTTCTTCTTCTTGGGTTCCTCTGTCATTATCCCTTTGCCTTCGGCTGTTGATATTCTTGCAGAGATGGGATTGCTTCTGTTGGCTTTGCCTTTTGGATTTTTGAGGGAGCTTCTGTAGTTTTGGGGGTTGCCTCTGTTGGTTTTGACACTTGTGTTTCTGAGGACTTTGTTGGTGAGATTGGTTTGTTCAGAGATTTGGTTGGTGAGGCTTCTGCGGATTTGCTCAGATATTTTTGTTTTTGAGCAATGCTTTTGGTTCTGGTTTTGGGTGTGGGAGATGGGGGTTTTGTTGTTGCAGCTTCTGGTGTTTTTGGTGTTGGAGAGGGGAGTTCTTCTGGTGATTTTGGTTTTGGTGATTGGGATGGTTGATCTTCTTCGGAGGATGTTAGGATCTGGAATTCTTCACGGGTTGGGACATCTGCTCCGAATATAGAGGTTGTTTCCACAGAGGTGGGTGTTGCCTCTGTGGTCTTCTGTTGTTGATCTTGGTTGGTTTTAGGTACTTGGGTTGCGATTGGGGTTTCTTCAGAGAGCATTTCCACAGAGGTGGTTGTTGCCTCTATGGTCTGTTGTTGGTTTCCTCCTTGGGTTTGAGTTTGGGGAACTTGGTTTAGGGGTTCTGCTGATAATGGTGGTTCTGGTAGACCTCTGTTTGCAGCTTCTTCCCTTTGTTTCTCCCCCTCAGGATGATCTGATGAATCGCCAGTCATCATCAGAGCCATCCTGACCCTTGTTTTTGGTACCCTCTGCTCTGCACGATGTTTCAGGCTTTTTCGGTGGAGTTGCACATGCGGTTATGATTTTTGCGCATACATCATCACAGAGACCAAGAAGAGTGTGGAGCTCTGCTTCTGTGTTATAGCGCATTCTGCCGACGCTCCTCTGAAAATCCTTGACATAATTGGCGTTTGCGGCAGTGAAGGCTCAGATGAATTCTGTCATTTGATCAAGTATTCCTTGCCCAAGCTCTGTCAGCTGAGCTCTGGTCATATAATCTGAGGGCTTCATGGCCAGAGTTGGTTCTGTTGTTTGCTCTTGGACTTGCTCGAGGGCCTTTTTTAAATCTTCAGGAGTAAGGCCCTTGGGGGTGGAGGCTTGATCTTTGAGTTGAGCCATGAGTTCTTTGATAGAAGTTTGGAAGGCAGAGGTTGTGGTCTTCTCAAACTCAGTAGCAGCAGATGTGGCAGAGGTTGTCGCAACAGTTCTCATCTGAGCAGGAGCAATTTGCACCTCTGTGGACAAGTTGTCCATTTTAGTGTTCATTTTGTTTAAGGCCCTTGAGGTTGTGCCTGCAAAAGAATCAAAAGAGCTTTTCAACTCTTTCAATGTGTTGTCCACAGAGGTGACAAGGGTTTGGAACTCATCCCTTGATACATGTGGACTTGCTGTAACCTCTGGGGGAACACATTCGTCCCCAGAGTGTGTCTCTGTTCCTGAGACGCCTTCTTTCGCTCCTGTTTGTATGTTGAGAGTGGAAGGACTTCCCTCTAATCCTCAAGCAGAGGCTTTTTCAGCTTCAGACTCTATAGAGGTTCTGTTAAGGACATTGTCTTGATCCACTCCAGAGGTGGGTACAAGAGTATCCTAAAGTTGACTCGGGAATTTTTCTAGAATCCCTTCGTCTTCGTGCACTCTAGGCCCCTCTGAAGGGCCTGTTGGACTTACGTGTGTGTGCGTGTCAGAGGAAACAAATTCCTCTGTTGGGATTTCTGTTGTGATCTGGGGCAATTGATCACTTACAAAGGGCAAGTCCTTTAGAGAGGACTCCCCTGGAATGGTTTCTCCGACTAAGATTGGCACAGAGGTAGAAAGGGTTACCTCTGCCCGGCCAGTTTGGGTTGGGGTCGAGCCGTGATGCTCTTGTTCAATATTACCTTCTGCCACTAGACTGACGGTAATAGACATGTGGGGTGCACTGGGAGTTGGTTGTGGGAGTGTGCCTCTTCTATTCCAGGCATCAGTTCTACCTTCTGCTTCTGTAGAGCATCCAACCACTTCTTCTCCATCTACAGTCTCAACCTCTTTTTCTATCCTAACTTCTGTGGATGCTTCTGCCCCAGTGAGTAAAGAGTCGTACATTTGATGAGAGCCAATTAATTGACGTACATGGGGATGCAGAGGTCCTTCGTCTACTTGTTCACCTTCTTCTTCATCAGAATCCACTTCTGCAACTGTGAAATGTGGGGTTTTAACCTGATCCTCTGGACTTGCTCTTAGGACATCAAATCCTCTTTGGAGAAAGGGGTTATGTAGTACTTATGGCGTTTCAATCTGAATATTTTGAGGAGTTTGGTCATCCTCTTCCAAGTCAGAAGAGATTCTGAAGTTTGGAGCTTCTGTTGATTGATTGGAGAGGGCTTCTGCGTTCCAGCCAGAATTATCTAGGGAGTCAGCAATTCCGGGTTATTGGAGGAAGGCAGAGAAGTCACCTTGATCTTCTGCATAGTGGATAGGTGAAGGAGAGAGTAGAGGTTGTTCATTGGTTTCTTCGACCATTTCCGCATCCTCTGTAATGGTTCGCAGAGGAGTATGGGGCTTTTTGGATTTCTTCTTGCTCTTCCTTTTCTTTGGTTTGGGGACATTCTCCTCAGAAGACTTATGTTTTCGTTTCTTCTTTTCTTTTGGAGGAGGGGGAGGAGCAGATGATCCAACCTCTGTTGCATGAGGAGGGGATAGTTGAGCAGCAGAGGTAGAGGTGCCCTCTGTAGTTTTCTTATGGGTTTTCTTCTTCTTCTTCTTGGCAGAGGATTTTTTCTTTGTTGCAGGGGAGAGAATCGCTTCCCTCTGAGCTTGAAAGTTGGCCTGTACAAGCTGATGTTTGGCCAAAGCTGCAGCCCATTGCTCATCTGTCATCCTTTCTACAACCCTAGTTCCTAATGGGACACCTAGACGTGGGGGTGTCACAGGACTTGGTTCTAACTTAAGGGTTTCGTCAGTTGCATATTCCAGAAGTTTGGTTGGCAGAGGTCTGCAGAACGGATAATCATCTTCATGCCCTGTTGGGGAGTTCTTCGTCATGGCATACATTCTAGCAGTTGGTCCCTCCATGGGCCATTTTTGTAGAAGTAACAGAGGTTCTAGAAGAACACCCAAAATACGCTGATATTGCAGAGGATGGAGAGTTTCTTTTGATCGTCCTTTGGCCTTCTAGGTAGAGATTCTGCGGTCGATGGTGTTTACCATTTCCTGCATCATGAGGGTGGCGAAGTCCAGAGGTAGGTCATAATATACCCCGTACATTATGGCCAAGATTTGATGAGAAGACTGGTCTGGACTACCCACTTTCCCAGTTTGTTAAGAATGGAAAAAAGAGTATTCCATATAGGGGGTAATCGATTTCTTCTGAAATCATTTCTTTTCCTTAGGGTTGTGTTATACCCTAACATTTCAACAAACCTGCAGAGTTCAGTATCTGTAGGTTCCTCTGCGTATGCCTTTATCCCTAGTAGACCTCTGGTGGGTAGACTGAACTCCAGAGAGAACATTGTTCTGTTGAACTTGCGTTCCAAGTGCTCGGATTTGTCTGGTTTGGAGATATAGCCCTTGATTTGTCTGTCTTCAGGGTCGAATCTGCTGCTTTGCCAAAATTGGTTGAGATACCTGGCAGGGATTTTACTGACGGTTTTGGTTAATAGAGGGTTGAGGTAATGGTTTTCCAAGATGTGAAGAAGTATGGCATGATTTTCCCCAAAAGCAGTTTTGGAGGGTACAAGGTAATAGTTGTTGGATTTTAAGGGTAGAACCTGCTCAAAATGTTCTTGAGCGATGAAGTTTAGAAGATAGGTTGTAGGTTCAAATTTTGCTTCATCGCCGGAGTTATCCTGTTCTAGGTTTCCGGCCATATCTGAGTTTTAGGAATGCTCAGAATGAGCAGGGGAGTTCTCCGGAACGTTGGAGGTGGAAGCCATTTCGATAATCTGAAAGAATGAGAGTAGATAAAAAGAGGTTGCAGGTTTTGCAAGGGTTCGCCGGAGGTTATGAAGAGAGAAAGTTCATAAAGTTTGAGAAGGAATGGTAAGTTGGGTTTTATACTGAAGAGATATGGTAGAATCTGAAAGGATAAATAGGTAAAAGTTAATAATAATTGGGGTCCGCAATCGAGTGTATTTGGCTGGTTCAACTTTCCAGGAGAACGTGTGCCATGTACGCCCAATCAAATAGTGCCACGTCATCAGTGTTAGAGCACGATTAGATGGCGTGTGCGGCCCATTAATGCTAGGCGCGTGGGTCTTTCCTCTTTCAGATAACTGTTACTCGCAGTAGAAAATCTGTACTGTTACAGAATTTCCCTAAAAAGCCAAGTATCAGAAATGACAGAAGCTCTGTAGTGGAATGAGCTCTGTGGTCTGAGACTTGCTCTTTTTGTCTCCTCTTCGCTTGTACCTTTACCAAAAACGTTTGAAGAAGCATTGGAGAGGATCGATAAATTTTAGTGCAGAAATTGCATTCACAGAGGTTTTGAAGCTCTGTCAGAGTCAGCAGAAGCTCTTTGAGTTGGAATTTCTCATAACTAAAAATTTATAAAACTTTTTGATCATCCAAGGTTTTCACTGTTTTACAAACTGTTTTTAGGACATATTTGGAAAGTTTTGACCTAGAAAACTGTTTTGGAAAAGATTCTGTTCGAGATGCTTATTGTTTGATTGTCTAGGTTGGGCGACATAGACTGTTTGTTGGAGTGAGCTCTTCGACCCAAAAGACTTTCTTCCAGTAACCTTTTGTGTGTATTTGCACGTGCGAATCCTTAAAGAGAACTTTGAAGATAATCGATAGAGTTCCCGCATGAGATTTTGCAGTTATAGAGGATCAGGCTTATAGAAGCTCTGTTGAGCTCAGCAGAAGCTCTATGACTCTAAATTTCTCATAACGGAAGGCTCGTAAATCCTTTTGATCAATTCTTGTTCGTTATGTCTTAAACAGTGTTTCTAGGACATATTTGAAAATTGGTGTCCTAGAAAATTGTTTTTCTGAAAGGATTTGTGCGAGAAACTTACCTTTTGGCTCTTCCTTGTTCGGCATAATACCTGACTTCTGTTGATATGATTGAGCACTTCTCTTCTTTGGCTCCCCCTTGAATGATCAACCTCTGTAGATCATTTCAAGGTCTCCTTCTGCTCCCCCTTGACCTATGCTTAGATCAAATGAGATAAGTAGTGCACAGAACATAGGTCAAGTTCATCAGAGGTTCTGTGGAGATTGTCAGAGGTTCTGAGCAATCCCACAGAAGCTCTGTAGAGTATTGAACTTTTGATTGATAAAGAATTTACATTAAAAAGAAGTAAATATTTATAGAAAGTTCAGGAAGACGGAAAACTAGTAAATATTTTGCTAATTACAAACAAAAAATGTAAGTATATGTATATATATTTCTTTGAGAAGATCAATTCATACTTACAGAGGTTTCAACTCATGTTAATCATTCCTAACTTACCCACCAAGAAAATGAATCTTTTCTCATCTAGTGCCTTGGTGAATAAGTCTGCAAGCTGGTATTATGTGGACACAAAGTGCATTTCGATTGTGCCATATTCAACATGATGCTTCAGAAAGTGGTACCTTATATCGATATGCTTTGTTTTTAGTGTTGTACTGGATTGGCAGAGATGGCAATGGCGCTTTTTGAATCACAGAAGATGGGTATCTTGTATATATTGTGGCCATAGTCTTTTAGTTGAGTTTTCATCCACAGAACTTGGGAACAACAGCTAGCAGCAGCAACATATTCAGCTTCTGCTGTAGATGTGGACACGCAGTTCTGCTTCTTTGAAGCCCAGCTGACTAATTTCCCACCTAGGAATTGACAACTCCCAGAGGTACTCTTTCTATCGAGCGTGCATCCTCCATAATCTGAATCTGTGTACGCCTTAAGACCAAAGCCAGAGTTCTTTGGATACCAGAGGCCAAGATTTTTGGTCCCTTTGAGATATCTGAAGATCCTCTTTACATCAATATAATGGGATTCCTTTGGGTTAGCTTGATATCTTGCACAGAGGCATGTGACATACATTATATCAGGTCTACTTGCGGTTAAGTATAACAGAGACCCAATCATACCTCTGTAGAGCTTGCACTCTACAGATGTGCCATTTGGATATGAAAATAACTTATTTCCAGTGGCCATTGGGGTCTTCATTACAGAGGCATCAGAGAGACTATATTTTGAAAGTATGTCAGAGACATATTTAGTTTGATTTATGAAAATTCCCTCTGATGATTGCTTTACTTGGAGTCCGAGGAAGAAGGTTAATTCTCCCACCATACTCACTTCAAACTCACTCTGCATGAGTTTTTCAAAATCTTTGCATTTTTTTGCATTTGTAGACCCAAAAATGATGTCATCCACATAGATCTGTACAAGCATAATCTCCTCACCATTTCTTTTACAAAACAAAGTAGTATCGGTTGTACCTCTTTCGTAATTGTTATCGAGAAGAAGGGTTGAAAGTCTTTCGTACCATGCTCTTGGAGCCTGTTTCAGTCCATACAGAGCTTTGTCGAGGTAATACACGTATTTTGGGTACTTGGAGCTTTCAAACCCTGGTGGTTGCTGGACATATACTTCTTCTTGGATTTCGCCATTCAGAAAGGCCGATTTTACATCCATTTGAAATACTTTGAAACCTCTGTGGGCTGCAAAGGCTAAAAATATTCTTATAGCCTCGAGCCGTGCGACATGGGCAAAAGTTTCATCATAATCGACGCCTTCTTCTTGACGATATCCCTTGGCCACCAATCTTACTTTGTTTCTAATGACCACCCCATCCTCGTCTTTCTTGTTTCTAAAGACCCATCTTGTTGCTATTGCTTGTTTCCCTTGTGGCAGAGGCACTAGGGTCCATACTTTGTTTCGTTCAAACTATAGAAGCTCTTCTTGCATAGCATCTACCCAGTTTGGATCGTCTAGGGCTTCAGAGATTCTTTTTGGCTCGATCACACTGATAAAATTTGTAAAGAAACAAAAATTAGCAGTGGCTGATCTTGTCTTGACCTTTTCAGAAGGGTCACCGATTATAAGGCTTGGAGGATGGCTTTTCGTCCACTGTGTTGTTCTTGGAAGATGATCTTTTCAGTCATCCAGATTAACTTTTGTCGTTGCAAGTTGAGGTTCTTGTTCAACCTCTGTTGTAGACAGTACTTCTGTGATTGGTTCTTCAGCTTGTGGAATTATTTGACTGAGAATTGGAATTTGTTCCTCTGAGAAAGTAGAGATTGCGTCCTAGTTTTCCTCTGGTATCGATTCCTCTGTAGTTGATGGAGTTGGTTTTTCAGGTGCCTCTGTGGTTGAATCCTTAGTTGTATCATCTTCTGTTCGCTCCTCCTCAGCACGTGCATCTGTATGATTCACAGAAGAGGATGAAGTATTCAATGGACCAGTTAGAGAAATACCTGACTCAGTCTGGTTGGTAGAAGATGGTTCTCCAGAGGCTCTGACGGCTCCAGCAGAGGGATCAACATCATCGAGGAACATCTCTTCAAATAGAAGGTTTAAGTCTTCTTCTCTTGTTTTTGAGATGCCAGAGGATTCCTTTTGTAGACCCAGTTCTGAACCAATTTGTTCAGAAGTCTTGCGAAAGGAGTCGTCAAAAGACACATTGATGCTTTCTATGATGGTTCATGACCGCAGAAGATAAATTCTGTAGGCTTTTGAGGTTGCAGATTACCCAATGAACTTGCCTTCATCTGCTTTTACTTCAAACTTTCCTCTTGCTTCTCTATCATTTAAGACGAAGCACTTGCATCCAAACACATGAAAGAACTTGATGTTTGGTCGCCTTTTGTTGATCAAATGATAATGTGTCTTGATGTGCCTCTTTACAATGGTTGATCGATTTTGGGTGTAGCAAGCGGTTGATACTGCTTCTGCCCAAAAAGACATCAGTAATCCACATGCTGTTAGTATAGTTCTTGCAGTCTCCACAAGCGTGTGGTTCTTTCGTTCGACCACGATGTTCTGTTGTGGGGTGCGTGCAGCAGAGAAGTTCTGTGAAATGCCTTCTTCTGTAAGATAGGCTTCAATGACAGAGTTTTTGAATTCTGTGCCATTGTCGCTTCTCAGTTTCTGAATCCTGCACTCATATAGAACTTGGATTCTTTTCATTAAATTTATCAGAATGTTTGGAACATCTGATTTCTTTCTGACAAATTCAACCCATGTAAATCTTGAGTATTCATCGATCAAAACAAGCAAATTTTTTTTGCCACCTAGGCTCTGTGTAGCGATTGGACCGTAGAGGTCAACATGAAGCATGTACAGAGGCCCATGGCAAGACACATCAGTCTTGCTTTTATGGGAAGCTCTTTTGAGTTTTCACATTTCACAGGCAGAGCATAAATGATCCTTATTAAACTTGACATTTGGCAGACCTTTGACTAGATCAAGTTTGACGAGTTTATCTAGAGTATGAAAGTTTAAGTGGCAGAACCTGTTATGCCATAACCAGGCTTCTTCGCTTTTGCACGTAACAAGGCATAGCTTGTCTTCCTTGTTCTTGGCACAGAAGTTCATGAGGTAGAGATCTCCTCTTCTTTCGGCTCGCAGAAGTTCGACTCCTGTGTCCTCACCTTGTTGAGAGCAGAAGGTTCTTTTGAACATTACATCGAAACCCGTATCACAGAGTTGGCTTACACTGAGAAGATTGTGTTTAAGGCCATTCACATATGCAACTTTGCATACGGTTATGTTTTCCTTCTTTATGACTCCGTAGCCTTTAATGTACCCCTTTTTGTTGTCGCCAAAGGTCAAAGATCCACCATCGTGTTTTTCTTTGTACGTGGATAGAAGACCTCTGTTGCCAGTCATGTGCCGCGGGCATCCGGAGTCTAGATACCTGATCGGCACATACTTCTTCTGCAAGACAATCAGAGAGTTTTAGGTACCCATATCCAAATGGGTCCAGCTTTGTTAGGGGTTTTCAAGTTTGCCTTAGCATTCTTAGACTTTGTTTTAGCTTCTGTTGAAGAAACATTCTGTTTCTTCTTACCCTTGAATTTAGCATTCTTGTTGGGTACAGAGAGTAAACAATATGGACTTGAGAAGTGTTGGCTTAATTTATGCATGAGATCAAAGCAATGACAATAATGAATGTGCGAAGAGATTTGCTTGAATTTTTCATTAAAGACATTAAATGGGGGCACAGAGGCATTACATTCTATCCTAACATTTGACTTCCTATTACAAGAAGACCTATGTAGGCTAGATTGTTGTTTGAAAAATCCTTTGTTGAGAGCAGCCTTCTGTGGAGCCCTTCTGTGGTGAACTTCTGCAGGTTTCACTGTCACAGAAGAAAAAGACTTGTCATTTTTAGCCCATTTACCCTTCTGTTGCCATGTTAGTTTTTCTTTAATAGGCCTTAAGGGTTTTAAAATCTTTGAACTTGTTGGATTTTTAGAGGACAGAGCCTTTTGTTGTTTAATTTTCTCAAGCTCAAGAGAGGTTTTGGCTTGTATACACATGTCCAAAAAGTCTGGACAGATAGGAACCCTTGTGATTTTCTCCTTTGGAGAAATAGTTCTGTTAAGAACTCCAGAGGGTAGTTTAAAATCCTCTGGTTCACAAGGTATTTTCTCTGACTTAGAGTCAGTCTCAGATTCGTCAGAGGATGAGTCGTCCTCATATACAGAGGTTGAGTCACTTTGTTCTCTTTTGATAGAGGCTAGACTTTCAGAGCATGTGCAATACTCACTTTCTTCCTTTTCTAAGGGACTATCTTCTAAGTCAACATAAGTATCTGATAAGGTTTCTTCAGAGTGATTTTGATCGACAGAAGGTGTACAGAAGTTTTCGAAAAAGATGTTTTTCTCGATTTTTATCAACTCTTTTCATCTGAAACGTTAGGTTTGAACTCAGGAGCCTCTGCCGATAATTTCTTTTCAGAGTTTATCATGCAGACAAAGGCAACATGTGTTTGAGTCTCGGGTTTATCAAACTTGAAGATTCCTATCTGATCTTGAGTTTTCAGATATTTCTTAGGTTTGGATTCTCTTTTGACAGAGATTGAAGGTGATAAATCTGTGTTTTCAAACCACACATTTGTCATCTTCAGAGGTTTCCTCTGGTGAGGTTCCCCAGAGACTTTTCGCCTTTTGTTCACAGAGAGTAAGTTTGGAAAGCCAGGTTTTCTTGTATCTCTAATATGAAATAGAGAGGACAGAGACTTGTTTCTTTTGTTTCCTGTGTAAGGATCTATATCACAGAAGCCAATTCCTCGTCTCCCTATTTGAGTATTAATTTTTTCATACACCTTCTGAGCATCTTGATATTTTTTAATTAATAAATCTCTTCTGAGTAAATCTTGACAGAGGACTTCTCTTTCCTTTTGAAAGTAATGCTTAAGAGCTAGGGTGTTCATTCTGTCGCTCTCAACATTCATATGTTCTTTAGATTTTGTTTTTAAAGAAGAATTAAGTTCAGAGATCTTTTCTTTTAAAGGAACTAGGTTTTTGTTCCAGTTTGTTTCAATTTCTTCCTTTTCTTGAAAGATTTTAGATTTTTCTTGAGTGAGAAGTCTAGCTTCTCTCTCATAGAAAGTTAGCTTCTTTTGAACATTTTCACAGGTCTTTTCAGTTCAGTGTATTCAATGTTAAGTTTAAGCAAATCAGCTTCTGTTGTTTTAGAGTTAGAGTTAGAAGTGGATACCTCACTATCGGAGTCAGAGTTGATTTCTGCCATGCCACAGAACAGGGCGATTCTCTTTTCTCCTTCGTCAGAGGATGTATCTGACTGCCAGTTTTCTTGATTCACCATTAGTGACTTCTGAGCATAATATTCTGCTTTCTTTTTGTAGAAAGCAGCATCCCTCTGAGGGCGATTTTATTTGCTCATGCATTCATTGGCGAAGTGGCCTGGTTTGCCACAATTGTAGCATCCTTGGTTCTGTGGAGCATAGCCAGCTTTGTCGTCTGACCTCTATCGGTCACTGCCTCTGTCATTTCTGTCATTCGACCTTTGTTGGTCGATATTTCTGCATTCATTTGCGTACTGGCCTGGCTTACCACATTTGTAACATTCTTGATTTTGTGGAGTGTTGCCAGTTTTGTCATCTGACCTCTGTCGGTCACCTCTGTCAGTTCTGTCGTTTGACCTCTGTCGGTCAGCACCTTTGTCGTTTGATCCTTCTTTTTCTCGATCATCTCTTCCATGGCGTTCATTACCAGACTTCTTCTGGTATCCTCTGCTGAATTCTCTAGTCAAGAGGGCTAATGATTTAGCTATCGAGACTAGAGTTGTTTCCTCTTCTTCCACTATCTCCTCTTCTTCACTATCAACCATCATGACCTTCTTCTTTTTCTCCTTTTCCTATGCAGCTTTTTCTTTCTTCGGTTTCTCTTTGGCCTCAGTAGTCTTACCAACCAGTGCAAGAGGTGCAATGATTTGAGCTTTTGTCTGTGCTATTTGAGGCTCTTGGGTTGCCAATGTTCCATAGAGGTCTGACAGAGTCCAGGAGTCTAAGTCCTGATTTGTTTGTAGAGACATAGACAATTGGAGCCATTCTTCGTTGAGGCTCTTCAGGAACATGACATTGTTTTCTTCAGAAGTTCTATGGATTCCGAACATCTTGCATTTGTTGATCAGAGAGTTGAACCGATCGTAAGTTGATTGCAGAGTTTCTGTCGGCAGAGCTTTAAATGCATAGTATTCATTTATGTATTGAGTTCTGCGGTTCTTCTGAGTTTTGCCCCCCCCCCCCTTCTAGTTGTTTTTCTAGTTCTTTCCATAGATCGTATGCAGATTCACATGCATCTAGGGATTGGAAAAGATCGTTGGGAATTGCCATAATCAGAAGTCTATTTGTCTTCTGAGCAACTTCATGTTTTGCCCAATCTGGATCGGACCAGTTATCTTTGGTCTTTGGTTTCTCGTGTTCAGGGATTTCTGGTGTATCGTCTGTGGCAGGTACACGAGGAACTGTGATCATGGGAACGAAAGGAGGATTTCGGAGATAGTAAACTAGTTCTTTGTCAGTACCCTCGAAGAAGTGAATCATTCGTATCTTCCATTGAGGGTACTCGTCTCTAAGTAGAGTTGGTGGTTTGGTTAAAGAACCAGCTGTGAAGAAGTTGTTTGTGTTTGTCATTTTGAGAGAGTGAAAGATATCCAGAAAATAGGATAAGAACGGCAAATTTTTGAATATGAAGTGGATGTTTTGGATAGAGTTTTTAGGCTTAATAACTTTAAACAGTTGCACTAAGATGGAGTTTTAACCAAAGAAAACAGGTTCTATAAGTTTACCAAGGTTCGAATGGATCAAAAATGGCCGAAAAACAGAAGCTGTTTGAAAGATATGAAGAATAGGTTAAAAACAATCCAAGTTTCTACCAAGAATCATTGTTAGTGAGGATCACTTGATATTGGACATCAATTTTTGCTCTGATACCAATTGTTGGTTCCCGTTTTGCTTAACAATGATGATTCTTTCAGTTAGTTCAGATAAGATGTAATGCGGAAGCGTATTTAAAGAACCGAAAGATATTTATAAGGTAGAATAACACACAATATCAAATAAGCAATATGTAAATAACATATAGATTTCTCATAGATTTACTGTATTTGATATAAATAAGAACACCAAGAAGACCGAAGGATTAACTAGAATTCTGCTCTTAATGGTGTTTATGTGTTGTGCAAAGCTTTTCAACGTAATTCTTAAATATGCATTAAGACTTAATAGAAGAGCTCAACATGAGCCTTCTATTTATACTACTTTTGTAACAACCCAAATCCCATAACATACATCATAATACATAACATTCATACATAACATTGATTTACAACAAAAGTTACATAACAAACCAAGTACGGTCTCAATAGTCTTGACATTACAAAATATATAAAAGCTTCCTATACTTCATCCTCTCCTACCGATCCTTAACCTGGAAAACATATTTTTGAAAACAAAATGAGGGTTAGACCAAACGGGTCTAGTGAGTTAATCCCGGTCCTTTCCAAAATCATTATCAAACCTTTTATGTAAATCCTTTGTATCAAAATAGTTTAGATAAACCTTTCGTAAAATATAAACATACCACACGTATTTAAATACCAATCCAGACTCGTGCATCGTGTACATCTCATTCACCTTATTCCTCCACAAATGGCCATATTAGTTGGTAGCAAGCCAACTAATAAATCAACAACCGGTCCGCTCACCGGAACCCGGCTACCTGTCGGTCCGCACACCGGAACCCGACTACTCACCGGTCTGCACACCGGAACCCGGCAACAAGTGCACTTGTGTAGTGCAAAGCTTATATAAATACAATATATATCTCATTACATCATATTGTCATTTACATACACATAATCATATTCCTACCACATAATCATCTCATATATATACACATATATATGTATTCCAGTTCAAAAACGTTTTAAAGCAAAACTCACCTTGAATGCTTAAAATACGCTTCCAAGCCTTTCTCCGAGCTATCCGATCCTTTATCCAAATACCTCAGAATCTGAAACCATTTACATACAAATATCTCCTTACCAACTTATGTATAAGACTTACTAGCAGGTTATGGACTCTAGATACATCTACATAACTTTTATCCTCAAAATTACCCAAACAGCCAAGTTATCCGGACAACCCAAACAACCCGGACAACACCACCTTTTCCGGACAACAAGACTTTTCCGGACAACCTCAGTAATCCGGACAGCAAGACTAATCCGGACAACACGAGGAATCCGGATGCCATCCGGACTCTAAATCATCCGGAAACCATCAATCAAATCGTCCGGACACTATCAACAACTTACCCGGACACCCCCAAAGAAGCTACCCGGACACATTCAACTTATCCGGACACCTCTGTCGGTTTACCCCATTTTTGCCCAGAAATCGACAGAATCAACCCCAGAAGTGTTTGTGATGTTTCTACTCCGATAGGAACCATTAACTAGTAATTACAAACATAAAATACAAAGGAACTTACCTTATTTTCACTTCCAAATACTCCAACTTGAATCTCTAGCCTTCTTATCTTCTTTTACTTCTTTTCTCCCCAAAATACTCTCACACACACACACTTTCAAAAATCTGGATGAATCTGCTGAAAATGAAATATCTAAATATCCTAAGGGATAATATCCATTCCATATTTACCATTTAAACCTTTAACTATCCACTAATGATCAAATACCCTTAAACTTATAAATTCACCCAATCTTACCCTAAACATCAATTATAAAGTTAACTAACTTAACGAAATTAGATTTTTAACTAACGGATTTACCCGGGGTATTACATCATCTCCTCCTTAAAAGAATTCCGTCCCGGAATTCGGTTAGGCACTAAGGTATGAATACCTATTACTACTATTTCGAACTTATTCAAAGCCATAGAAACTAAATGAATAGCCACCCCACACCCACCTATATCTCTAACACAGATAAGCAACAAAAGCACGGAAATATCAATAACCATGTTGCACCGAAGTCAGATAACACCTTATCACGTATAGAGTTTATAGAAATATACCTGTAACCTCATCAGGACTTTCTTCCACCTCTTGTTCCGTCATCTGAAAAACTCGACCCTTTGCTTTCGGTACCTCAGGCCCTTGTTCCTCTCCCGTTCTAACACTCGTTGGTCTTACCGTCATACTACCCTGCTGTGCTTTCCATTGCGGACAATCTGCCTGAATATGATCCGGGGAATTGCAAACGAAACATAATCGAGTTACCCGACAGTCTCTAACTATGTGACCAGTCTTTCCACATTTGTAACAACTTCGGGAATCCACATAACAGTTTCCTTGATGCACACGGTTGCATTTTGGACATGGTCTTTCAACTGGTCTAAAAGGTGAATAACTATCAAACCTCGGGGATTCATATTCCTCCGAATCGTACATCGTTTCTTCCAGTTTTCTTTTCCCAACACTCTTATCACCAACGTCTATCCGGTTATCCTGTTCTACATTTTCCGCGGCATCCACTGCGGCTGAGAAGGTATCGGGTCCTCTTGCAGTCACTAGCTTTCTAATTTCTGCATTTAATCCAAAAATAAACCTTTCCGTCTTTAGAGCCTCCGTGGCAACATAGTACTCTGCAAAGCGAGACTTCTCCAGAAAGAGAGCGGTGTAATCCCTAACCGATAAACTTCGCTGATGTAGATTCATGAACTCCTCTTCCAATTGTCTAACTGCTGCTTGAGAACAAAACTGTCCTTTGAATGCTGTTGTGAATTCGTCCCAAGTAAAAGTAGAGTATACACCCGACCTTGTGGAATCAATGTGAGCTTCCCACCAGTATAGAGCTTCTGCCTTCAACATCGTCGTTCCGTATAATACTCTGTCCTCATCCCCACACTTACTGGTCTTGAAGATGGCTTCTATTTCTTTTAACCATCTCATTGCCTTCACTGGGTCTCTATCTCCTGAGTAAGTTGGAGGTCTACAGTTTAAGAACATCTTGTAATCACACCTTCTTGACACTGGTATGACCGTTGGGGTAATTGGCATTTCTTCTTCAAGAGTAGGGTCTGGTCTTTCTGTTTCAGTATTATGAGCTTGGTTGAGCATAGCTTGAATATTGTCTTGAAATCTCCCCATTTCTGTCATTAAATCAGCTCTGGTAATGAAATCCGTACTATTTTGTTGTGTTCTACCTCCGGTTCTACCTCCAGCTCCACTTCTAAGTCTACCTCCAGTTCTGCCCCCCGTTCTGCCTCCCCTGTCCCCTGTTCCTACTGGCGGATTAGTTCTGTTTGGATTTCTTCCTCCTCCTCGATTCGAATTTCTTGTACCACTTGCCATTCTGTAGATTTAAACATGATTAATATACACATAAGCACATACCCCATATAATAAGGTATCCCAGTCCAAACATGCACCTGTAAGATCACAATTACACTGGCCAGGTGTAATCTGAAATTACCTTACATGATGTTCCTTCTACCTTTTATACTTAGCATCCCAAGGTTCTAATATATCAAGGACATCCTACTTCACATGCAGTTTAAGTCTAGGTACGGGTACAAATACCTAAATCCCTTAAACTAGGGCTCTGATACCATTTGTAACAACCCAAATCCCATAACATACATCATAATACATAACATTCATACATAACATTGATTTACAACAAAAGTTACATAACAAACCAAGTACGGTCTCAATAGTCTTGACATTACAAAATATATAAAAGCTTCCTATACTTCATCCTCTCCTGCCGATCCTTAACCTGGAAAACATATTTTTGAAAACAAAATGAGGGTTAGACCAAACGGGTCTAGTGAGTTAATCCCGGTCCTTTCCAAAATCATTATCAAACCTTTTATGTAAATCCTTTGTATCAAAATAGTTTAGATAAACCTTTCGTAAAATATAAACATACCACACGTATTTAAATACCAATCCAGACTCGTGCATCGTGTACATCTCATTCACCTTATTCCTCCACAAATGGCCATATTAGTTGGTAGCAAGCCAACTAATAAATCAACAACCGGTCCGCTCACCGGAACCCGGCTACCTGTCGGTCCGCACACCAGAACCCGACTACTCACCGGTCCGCACACCGGAACCCGGCAACAAGTGCACTCGTGTAGTGCAAAGCTTATATAAATACAATATATATCTCATTACATCATATTGTCATTTACATACACATAATCATATTCCTACCACATAATCATCTCATATATATATACACATATATATGTATTCCAGTTCAAAAACGTTTTAAAGCAAAACTCACCTTGAATGCTTAAAATACGCTTCCAAGCCTTTCTCCGAGCTATCCGATCCTTTATCCAAATACCTCAGAATCTGAAACCATTTACATACAAATATCTCCTTACCAACTTATGTATAAGACTTACTAGCAGGTTATGGACTCTAGATACATCTACATAACTTTTATCCTCAAAATTACCCAAACAGCCAAGTTATCCGGACAACCCAAACAACCCGGACAACACCACCTTTTCCGGACAACAAGACTTTTCCGGACAACCTCAGTAATCCGGACAGCAAGACTAATCCGGACAACACGAGGAATTCGGATGCCATCCGGACTCTAAATCATCCGGAAACCATCAATCAAATCGTCCGGACACTATCAACAACTTACCCGGACACCCCCAAAGAAGCTACCCGGACACATTCAACTTATCCGGACACCTCTGTCGGTTTACCCCATTTTTGCCCAGAAATCGATAGAATCAACCCCAGAAGTGTTTGTGATGTTTCTACTCCGATAGGAACCATTAACTAGTAATTACAAACATAAAATACAAAGGAACTTACCTTATTTTCACTTCCAAATACTCCAACTTGAATCTCTAGCCTTCTTATCTTCTTTTACTTCTTTTCTCCCCAAAACACTCTCACACACACACACTTTCAAAAATCTGGATGAATCTGCTGAAAATGAAATATCTAAATATCCTAAGGGATAATATCCATTCCATATTTACCATTTAAACCTTTAACTATCCACTAATGATCAAATACCCTTAAACTTATAAATTCACCCAATCTTACCCTAAACATCAATTATAAAGTTAACTAACTTAACGAAATTAGATTTTTAACTAACGGATTTACCCGGGGTATTACAACTTTAAAGGGGACTAGATTTTAGACAATAAGGGCCGAAGGTACTAGGATACAGTGGATGAACAGTTGTTGGAATGTACTAATACACTATTATGTTACTGTTGATACAACGTGCATTAAATGCTCTGTATTCTGCTTTAGGCTGAAACCTATCAGAGTTTGACACGTGGAGTTGTCAGGTCACGCCTTGTCAGAATGATCTTCAGAACCTTCGAATGGCAGATATTGTAAGAAGCACGTTTGTCCTTGTTTAGATCTTTTGCGTAGATCTTCTTTTTACCACAGAGGCTTTGTCAAGTATGACAGAAGCTCTGTGGCCTTGTCCGCTTAGAAGAGTCTTCTGTTGCTTCTTCACTTCGGTCTTCTTGGATAACCCGGCAGAGCCTCTGTCGAAGACTTCTGTCTTCTTGGTTACTCGGCTACTCGGCAGAGCCTCTGTCAAAGACTTCTATACTTAGCCTATTTTTCAATACTTCTATTAACAGAAAGATTGGAGCTAACAAAAATTGAAACATTTCTTTGTTAAGAAAGAAATGAGTAGCTGGTGGGGTTAAATCAAGAGTTGGCATGGGCTGACTTCCTGTTTCAATGATGGTTACCAAAGAATGTGAACCAATCAGTAATGTGGTTGCCCGACTCATAAAATGGTTGGTGCAGAGTTCTATTGTTCTTTTAACTCTGTTCTCACACCCTATTTTTGTTTTTAATCAACTCACTTCTAACCAAACTCTCATTTTCTTTTTACCTCAGCACAATTAGATTACTCAACCGTATGAGTTATCTCCCCCACTCTTTGATGTAGAACCCTCACCCCTTAATCACTCAAGGATAACTTCTTGGGTAGGAAACAATGGTTACCGTGAATCCATAGAATTTCGTTAAGTTCTCAAACTGATCCCATGAATTTTATTCCTAATAAGATGTGTTGTTCAATAGTTTAGCTTGAACAAATATGAATCAGCAATTGAATAACATGCTCCACAAGAATTAGCATGAATATGTGAGCATTTGAACAATGAAGATTTCTCACAACAAGAATATTGAAAGAATGAAATGAATTTGAAAGACTTGTTTGAGAATCTGACAACGTATCTGGCTCTGGATTTCTTCTTTTCTGACTCCGAGTTCGACTTTCAACTTCAAGAGATTTTTTATGCTGGCTTTTGTAACACCCGTAATTCCCGGTAAGTAAAAGTCACCCATGCATTTTTTTTGGTTTCTAGGTTGTGGTTTTGAGTTAGGAGTTCATTAGTTTTAGTTCCTAAGAGAATTGAGAGTGTTCTATGTGAGAAAAGTCTAATTTTAGGACTCGGTACAGACCCGACGACAGTGCCCTGCGACTATGACAGTGGCATAGTCACCTAGTAAAGTAGCACAAAAGGGAACACCCTCTATGCACTTTTGGCGACAATGTCGTGCGACATTGCCATGGCATAGTTTCCTGGAAATGTCGTCCAGGGGTGCCAGACTGTGTTAAATTCGGGTTTTCAAGCCTTTTTCTCATTTCTCACTTCTTCTTCTTCACCCTTTCTCTCTCAAATCTAACCCCACACCATTTCTATGAACCCTAGCTATTTTTAGGACAATTTCCTTGGATTTGAAGGTGTTTGATCATAATCAAACTAAGGATTGAAGGCAAAGTCTAAGAGCTCTCCATCTCACTCGCACCTTCAAGAATTTTATTGGTTTTTAAGGTTTTCTTCAAAACCTAAGTGGTGAGTTCACCCTTCTCTTTTATATATATTTATGAAAGTTATTAGATGATCTATTTATGACTTCCTATGTGTCTTATTTTTCAAATTTCGGTTTGGATAATTTTGGGAAAAAGTTAGGTCAAAATTAGGATTTTGGTCAAAATTAGGATTTTGGTCAAAATGGATATTTTGATAAGTAGCGTTTAGAGGATGATTCTAAGCACATGGATTTGTTTGTTTTTGTGTTGGGAGCTTGTGGATCTAGGCTTTGGAAGGATTGCTTGTGATTCAAGTTTCTTCAAGAAAACTCAAATTGGGGTAAAATCTAGATTTAGCCTAAATCTAGCAAGGTGAGTTCAAGTTGTTTTGTGAAAACTTTGTACATGCCAAAAATGTCCTTTTTGAAGTGTTTATGTGTTTTACTTGAAAATTGTCAAATGTTGGAATACTTGATGAGTTTTGATTATTAAGAGTATTTGATCTTATAAATCTTGTGAAACACCCATGTTTGGGATTTTTGAGGATTTTGATAAATAAATCATACGCGTGTTTATTTCTATGAAATATTTGGTAACAGATAATTATCTGGTGACAATCCATTGTTAGTGTGCGTGTTTTGGAAAAATGCATATTATTGCTTTATGGGACGCTTGGATATATAATTGGTAAGGTTTCATTCGAAAAATGATTTATCCCAACTAAAGTTAAGTTTTAAAAGATTAATCATGTCGTGGAGCTTGTGGTGCATAAAGATGAGTTAAATACGTTTTATCACATACTATGATTTTATTGATTAGCTAATTGAATTGTTGCGCTTTTAGCGCAATTTTGACTCCGAATAGTCTTGAGGACATTTGTCCGACTTTAATAGGTCGATGCAGAGTTTTGGATATGGTTTGCAGTTATTGCATGTTATTAGAGAATACATGTTTTGTGTGTGTGTGTGTGTGTGTGTCGTTCAATTGGAGTCATATATTTTAGATTGTAATGCACTGGATCCATAGGCATATGAGTCGGTCATATTTGATCACTTTGCCAAAAATGCCCCGAGTTGGCATTGTTGTCGTCCCGGTGTTGTGAAGATGAACCTTTACGGGTTGGACTCCGAGACCGTGGGTTGTGTGTTTTTGATGCTCTAACTCTTATGCATGAGAGTTAAAACATATTGGGTTATGATTTAAGGAGTTGAGGCTCCTATCTAGAATGCTAGTGAGTATTCACTAAAGGTCAATGGGAACCTTTAGGTTGTAACTCTACTAGAGAACGAACATGCAATAAGATCAGGTATCCTTGAGGTGGAGCCTGGCGAGGCGTGCGCACTAGAGGTACTGTGTCCTTGAGGTGACACCCATAGGTGCACTAAAGGAATTGGGGACTTGAGGTGTAGCTTTATAATTAAAACATGCAATAAAGTCACGATCTGAGGTGTAGTTTGATAATATAGATATGTGGCTTAAATTTATGTTCCGCCACGTTCAATGGAAACGGGTCTCCCCCGTCACTGAAAGGTGTTATTTTGGGTAATGAGTATTATCCATGTTTTAGAGACGTTTTGAGTACGGATTGATATCCATGATATGTGGTTTTGTATTATTGAGTTTCACATATGTTTTTGGATGATTTGGATAATAGAGTTTTATCTCTGTTTTCGGGATTTAGTTATTTAACTCCATTGTGTTTTGTAGCGATTGTTGGGTTTTGAGTTCATATTAAATGGGTATTTTAATTTAGCGTTTTTCATCATGAAAATAGTGGGTTTAGAAAGATATTGCTTTTTACGATAAATGCGTTTCATAATGAGTTATGTTTTAAACAAACAGTCTTTCAGTTTTACTGTTTATAATTAAGATGAAAACCGCTTAAACTCATAAGGCGTTAGCCTAACCTTTTTCTCTGTCGGTTTGTGCATCAAGTCCTTGTTGGGGAATGGTATTAACGGCACCGGGAAGAGTTGAGTGATAGTTAGATGCAAGAGAAGATTGCAACTTTTGGGTGAAACCTTTTGCACTTTTGAAGATAACAATTGGTAATAGGTTTAGTAATATTCGGCCTTAATTTAGTCATCGTATAAGACTAGAGTTAATAACTGTTGAGGTTAAATCTAGAATTTAATTTGAGGTAATTCAAGAATTTATTTGTAGAAAATGATGTTATCGTTTATTTGATGTAATATTGAAAATTTCAAATTAGTTGCTCTTTACAAATTTGAGGGTGTTACAGTTTTAAACTTAAGAGGTAATATATCATCTCTCCTTTTTTCCAAATATCATTATTGATGACATAACTCGGTGAATCATCAACTGTTGTTTCATCTTTGATTAGAGAAACACGAAAGAGGGAGGTCAGATGGGTTATCTCAAGTATCGGTGGTCATCAGAAGATCTCATAGCAATTTTTTTATAAAGTTTCATCGGAAAACCTTGAACTTTTTTGTTGATTAATTAACTTTGATTAATAGGTTTGCTTTCCAATCTAGGCTTCCAAGTCAAGGACCATCGATTAACAGGTTTCCATCTTCGCTTCATCTTCGATCAAGATGTTTGTAGTCGATTGCTTCTTTTTGTTTGCCATTGTTTCTTTATCTTCAAACTGTCAATTTTTGTAGTTATTTTTTCACATTGTTATGATTCTATTTCTACACACCATTACTCATTTCATGTGCAGTATTTCACTTTCTGAAGACATTGCGTTTTCGTAACTTTTCTTGATTTAATTTGGACAAAAATGTTGTTTTGGTGGTTTCAACCTCCGAAGGTATTTGAGTACGATTTGATTTTTTTTATTCAATGTTGCAGGCCATTATTTTCAAGGAGTGTAGATTAAAGGTAGAAACAAGAAACAATCAGCTATTAGCGTGGATCAGGGTCAACGGTATTAAGAATGCATCAATGAGATACCAATCTTTGCGAACAGAAACATCGAACTACTAGAAACAATGGGAGTATTATGTAGCCCTTTTGGGTCTTTATCGGTCTGCACATCCATGAGACACCCAATATTTGCAGTAGTAAAAGAGATGTGCTCATGGCCCATCCCAGAATGGGTAATAAAAAAATACCTTGCATCTCATGGTCAATGGTTGTTGTCTGTTTTTGGGAAAAGCCAAACTAATATTCTAATTTAAGCTATAACTACAAAGGTTAAATCTTTTAATTACTCTATTATCCTTATTCAATTGGTCATTTGTGTGTAATCTAACGAGATTTTATCGTATTAATAATAATTATAAAGGAAAAAATTGGTATCTAGCAATCATCGGTATCCAAATAATTAGGATTAATTGATTCAGTCCAATCATTAATCTACGTAATCATCAAATTATATGAAAAATATATATTTTATCTAAAGTGTGTGTATTCCAACACAAAACATGGTTTGGTTATCCTTGTTAACTTCAATATTTGCTTTCTTGATCATATAATGGATTGGATAAATTACATATCCATATATCATTTATCGTCTCCTAGAGCATCCATGCACTTTTTTCAATCTCATTCCATCAAGGAGCTCATAGACACTACTCATGTTCATTAGGAAGGATATATCTTATCCTTGATAAAGGTAATGCAAGTCTCAACTCATTGTATTATAACACACTTAATGAGTATTATGTCACTTAGTTACGAGATGATTAGAGTTGGCATCCAAGTGTATGACTTCACCATATCACATTTCAGTATCATCATGAGCACATGAAAAACTAATTTGACACTCATATGATGTCTCATATAGTGTTTTCATAGCCAATTACGTCTAGTACACAAGATACCTGTAATAATCGGGTTTATTTTTGTAAATAGGTGAAGTTAGTGGGTGTGGTGTGAAGAGTGAAAGTTGAGGGACTGGAATGCAATTAGAAGGGATTAGGGTTAAAACCCCTAAAGCTTTCATTCTCTTCTTATCAGAAAAGGTGTGGCTAGGTGTTTGTGTGTTTGAAGAAGGAGCTTATTGATTTGGGAAAGAGAGCCTGGAATTGGGAAGCTTGGAGTGTGAAATCTTCATCTACAACAAGGTAATTTCATTCCTCTAACCTCTTTTAGATTTGTGAGGGTTTGGGTTTATGTTTTGGTTGAGTTCTAAGAGATCGATAACCCTTTTGGGTAAGGTGGTGGTTGGTTGATTGATTTATGTATCAATCGGTGTGGGAAAGGATTATGGGTGTTAGTTTACGCAACTAAAGGTCCCAAAACCAATATGTGGTGGACCGAGTTGGGATTAGAGATGTATTTTAGTGGGTTCTTCGTGTCTGGTGCGTGAACCCGAAAAATGCCTGAGTCCGGATGAGTTTCCTGGATGGATCCGGACAAGGTTAGTAATTCAGATGAGTTTCTCGGATGAATCTGGAAAAGGGGAATTCGGATGGTTCCCGGATGTGGTCGAAGCCCGGGAGTGACATCCGGAAGTCGATACCGGAAAAGGTGGGGATCCGGATAAGTCCGAAATGTGGAGTGTCTAGAAGACCAGGACCGGGAATCCGGGATTTACCAGAAACCTTTGGGAATCCGGATGGGATCCGGAAGCCAGCACCTGAAAGGGTGGAGATCCGGATTTGGTTTTCCGGAAGTGGTTGTCCGGGAGAATCCGGATGGGGCCAGATTAGTGGTGTCCGAAAAACCCCACTGTTAGGGGTTGTGTCAGAAATCCTTTGGTATCCTTTTTGTGTGCCGAGTAGAAAGTGCCTTAAGGAAGTCAGGAAGTGTCTTGGGAGGTGTGATAGTCAACTTTGTGGTATGTTGGGTGACTTATTCACTCTCGTGTGTTGGGTGAAAATGTAGGTGTGCAGTTAGGGAATAGCGGTTTCAAGTAATAACGTGTTAGCATGGACGCAAGGTGAGTCTTTCTAAACTGAAGCTTTATCGATACTCGAATTTATAACTTGTACCGATATATTGACTTGCATGATTTACGTTGTTTTAAATATGCATGATAAAGGTGTGTAAATTATTTATGGGTATGTGCGGGGCATGGCATGTGATGACTTAATATGGATATATGGGGAGTGTGTCCTATGCAGGATATAAGAATTCGTTTCATATGTTCACTAAGGGCGGGTGTGTGCCCTAACACGTAGTCACAAGTGTGTACGTGACCAAAGCGTGAGCCATCAATAGTGTGTTGTGCGTGTACTTTAACTGTTATAGGTGTGACTGTTTATAAATGCTTATAATCTCTCTTTAGTTGATAATTGTGGCATGGTATTGGTAGCAAGAGGGATCTCACTAGACCTCATGGTCTAACCCTCGCTTTTCAAAACTAAAACCTTTTCAGATAAGCAGGTAGTCGAGGGCTCGTTTAAAGGCAAGAGCAAGATGTGAGCTGAAGCTTGCGTATAGAAGGACTAGAAGACTTTCCTTTATTGTTTAGTTAGGTTTCTCAGCTGTAATTGGGGTTATTTCCGCGAACCTTAGTTTTGTAATCTCGAATGTGTGACTTATGATTAAACCATTTGGCGTTTATATTTAAATTAGTAGCTTTGTCGTGCTTGTTTGGTGTGGGTTGTTACAGTTGGTATTAGAGCGCTTTTTAAGGGATTTAGGTGACCGGATGGGCCTAAACTTAAACTGTGGAGTAAGGGGGTACAACTGAGATATAGGAAGCCTTTAGGGAAGACCTTGATCACCGAAAATTCAGGACGATGGTAGTGAGGACTCTCATGTAAGGTAAATTCAAATCACATCTGGCCAATGCCATTATGAAATTACAGGTGAATGGGTATGCTTGATTACTGTTGTTCAGATGATCGATGGAGGTGGTAGTGTGTATAGAGTGGTGGTAGTGTGTAGACAGTGGTGGTAGTGTGTAGAGAGTTCTAACCTTGCCATGACGGCAATGGTTTAGTGCGTTGTGCGAGATCGTTCATGGTGTAAATGATGACACCTTCTAGAAGGAGTATTGTTTGAGTTGTTGGTGGGCCCGATGTGAGGTAGAACCTCTTGGGTTCATAAGGGAAGAATAACTGTTTGGAAGTGATCTCCTAGTTTCTGGTGAGTCTCTACTATTAGATTTTGTTATGTCGATCAATTGGGATCTTGAGAGCTTCAACTCAAGAATCGAGTAGTAGAGATGAGCCTTTTGATTCTCTAGTCAGTAGAAGGGTGGCAAGGGTGGTTGAGAAATGATAGCCATATTTTTTGGTAATATGGGGCAAGGATAGGATGAAAAAGGAGTATTGTTGGTTAACCTACTTGGGGCCACAGTGAAGCCGCATATTTTGCAAATCAATAGTCACGGTGGTAACTGTGTAGTTGGGACATTCAAGCATGTGAGAAGCACCGGTACCAAAGGTTGTTGCAAATGTGAGAAACCTGATGGTTTGGTCGGAAGTAGAGCGTCAGTGTTAAATTGTTGTGAATGTCAACGGCTGACCTTGCTAGAGCGAATAGCCTTCAATGTTAAGTGAGTCATGCATTGTGTTTTCGAATGAGTCACATGAGCCCTTCATGTCAAATGTGTGTGGGGGTGCCTTGTAAGTTTCTGGTTTTGAAAGTGAGTTGGCGCGTGCAAGCGTGTGTCGAAGGAAAGGACAAATTTATTTACGTTGTGTGATAAATTTTGAACTTGAAAAAAAATAGTGAATTACTTCACCTCTTTTACGAGTTAGTTATCCTTTGCTGTAGAAATCATGACAACATTTGATCGCATGGTTTTAAGAGAAATCAATATGGACACGTTGTTGTTATATCAATGAGTGTGAGAGTCGACCGACTCTCTCAGTGTGGGTGATTTTTTCGTATTTTAAAAATCGCACGAAAAGAGTCTCAGTGAATGCATTTTCGATTGTTGGACAAGGTGGTGAGATATCATGGGTTGTGTGTGAGCGATCCTCGAGATCGATGTGTGTGTGGCTAATTTTATGGCGGTGTCGTGTCCTGCATATATAACCTTGTTTCTTGGCGTATTTTCATTTGTGCAAAACGGTTTAAATCATTGTGTTGTCATGCATGAAGGCTATGAACTCGCTAGGTAGTGAGAGATATCGTATATAAGGATGAGGGAAAGTTTCGAGAGTGGAAATGTGTGGTTGAGTCGTCGATGGTCGATTCATGACCTTGGTGTTTGCTTTTAGGGAGGGCGGCGTATAACTGCATCCCCATCCTTTAATTTTAGAGATGCTTGTATTATGGTAGTCCTTGCTCTTGTTTGGTAATTGAGGCGTGGTTGGCGGCGGGGAGTGTGACCTGGGTGATTTCGAAGTGGGCAAGATACTTCGAAAAGTAGCGTTGTAGTATGTTGATGAAATGGTATCGGCGTGAAGCCGGAGTTTGAGGTGGTCTTGTATTTAGGCTAATTGTCAAGGGGGTTTTGTTAGCCCCAAGTATGCCAATGTAAAAGTATTGAAAATATCACAAGTCAGAAGGACGTCAGAGAACATGACTTCAGAGATCAAGCTGAAGACTTAGCAGAAGAACAAAAGAAGAGCATCAGAGATCGTCAGAGCTCTGGCAGAAGACCTCTGATAAACCATCAGAGAACAAGATTTCCAGAAGACCTTCAGACCTTTGGCATATGACCTCTGGTGAATAAACACCTCTGTGAAGCTGAAGTCTCGTAGAAATCTCTAAGTGATAGACAAGTGTCCGCACTTTCCACGTCAGCCCTAAAAGGACGAAGACATGCTTTCCACGTGTCATCACAGGGTTAGATAGTACACTGTTTATTGCTTTATCAGGCTATAAATAGAACGTTAGTGTAGCACACATTTGTAAGTTTTTGTAAGAATCGTTACTAGAATTGTTAGAGCACTATCACTGCGCATTCCATTCCACTTCTATTGTACGATTTGTAACCTGAGAGATTTCAGGATACACACACAAGAAAGTGTTCTTGGTGTTATTCATATTTCAATAAACGAACAGTTTGTTATTCATTCTTGTTATCATTTACTGTTCATTATATTGTTATTCTCTCATTGTTTAGTGTTACACACAATCACTCATACACAAACAGTTTTATTATGCTTTCGTTGTCTTTGATCTTTCTGTTTGTATGAGACAAGTTGAATCCGGGAACCTACAATTGGTATCAGAGCAGATTGATTTGCTTAAATCAAATCGATCCAATCTTACCAGGTGGATTCACACTTATTGATTGTGCCTTGTTTCTCATAAGTTTCCAAGAATACCTTGTTTTTGTTTAAAACCTGAAACTCTCTTTCTTAAGCTAGAAATAGTAGTTTGAAACTCCTGAAAGCGTTGTTTACTGTTTTACTGTTCCATTACTTTACTGTTCACTTATTATCTGCTTAAAACTCTTTCTCAGTTTCAAAATCTTCATACTTTGTTTTCTTTGAAAATGGAGAACAACAACATAAATGTTATTTACACCGCTGGTTCTTTAACGAAACCTCCTACTCTTCAAAGGGATGAATACCCTCAATGGAAGATCAAGATGGTTAACTTCTTCGATGGCATGGATAGAGATCTTATGCGATCTGTCACTAATGGACCATTCCAACCCATGGTATTGGTTCCTCGTGTTCCTGCTACAGAAACAACTGATGAGATTCATGCTCACTTCGAGCCTAAAACCATTGGTTTTACGGAAGAAGAAAAGCTTAAAATGGAAAATGATCTTAAGGTAGTTAGACTCTTGATTATGGCCATTCCAAACGATATTTTTCAAGAATTAGACTCTTGTGTTCCTGCTAAGGAAATCTGGGATCAACTTCTGAACCAACTAGAAGGGGGTATTAAAACCCAAACGAACAGAAGGACCCAATGTATTAATGAATACAATGATTTCAAAGCACTTCCTGAGGAAACTTTACAACAGATTTATAACAGATTCAACATTCTGATAAACAAATGTAAGAAATGTGGGGTTGTAAGGTCGAAGGAAGATAACAATGTCTTGTTCTTAAAAAGTTTGAATGATGAATGGTTAAATCTGTCTATGTCTCTACAAGCTAACCAGGACCTGGATACATGGTCTCTTACTGATGTATATGGAACTCTTGTTGCACAAGAGAAGGATGTTGTCAAGCAAAAAGACAAATCCACTATGGCAGGTCCACTGGCAATGATCTCTGACTCTAAAACACCCTCAGAAGGGAAATCTAACAATGACAATGCTGCCAGACACAAGAAGAAAGAAAAATCCATAAAGAAGAAGGGAAAGAAAAGCCTCATAGCAGAAAGTGATGATGAGGAAAGTCTGTCAGAAGATGATTATGATGCTGACATCAATGCTTTTGCTCAATCTCTTGCCTTGATCGCTCAACAGTTCAACAAGAGGTTTGGCAAGAAAGTGTTTGACAGAAGAGGAAAGTATGAGACATAAGAGAAGGATGAAAAGAGAGTTTATGAGCAGAGGACTGCACCTCACCACCAGAACAACCACAGAGCTGCACCAGAGCAGAGACCACCACAGTATCAACAGAGATACAACCAACCAGCACCACAAAAGCCAGCAGATGCTGGCCAGCCCATCCTTTAGAATGATGGAAGATACCTTAAATGTGGCAAACCAGGCCATTTCTCTGCCAACTGCAAGGGTAGACTGGTAAAAGGCCAGGACTACTACAAGAACAAGTATAAGTACAACTTCAGAGAGAGAATTTATGTGGCAGAGATGGAGAACTGGATCTCTGATTCATCTTCTGATGATGAACCAGAGCAGGCCAACTTCTGTGGGATGGCTGTTGAAGAAGGGAGATCAGAGGAAATGATTGAAGAGATAGCAGAGGAAATGACAGAGAGGCCAACAGAGACGGGCTCTTCCTTAATGTCTTGTGCATTTTCTGTGACAGACTCTGCTGACAGAGCACTGGAGATTTCCAAACCCAGTGCTAAGGTATGTTCATCCTCTGAATCCAAATCTGACTCTGAATTGGAAATGAATGTGTCCAAGCTTGCTGAGGAATTTCAAAACCTTAAACAAAAACTTTCTAAGGAAAAAGAACTGAGAAAACTAGCTCAGAAAGATCTATCCTTCTACAAGAGAGAGAATAGTCTCTTGGAAATGGAGAAGGTAGAGATTACTAAAGAAAATCTGAGCTAGAGGATTTACAGAAATAAAAGGAATTCTCATTTTCTGAAAAATGCAAAGAATGTGAAGAGGTTTTGAAATTAAAGGCTGAAGAGGTAAAGAAATCAGAATATGAAAGGCTTAACTCTGTCGCTCTTAAGAATTATTTTCAAAAAGAAAGAGAAGTCTTACATCAGTCTTTACAGAGGAAAGAGCTTCTAGTAAATAAGTACCAGGATGCACAGGATGTGCACATTAAAATTAATTCTCAAAAGGAAACTCAAGGTCTAGGTTTCAGTGACCTTGATCCCTTTACTGGAAGAAAGAAGACATCTCTATGTCTTCTACCTTCTGTGATGGGAAAGTCCAAATGCCTGATGGTGCACTCATTGGTACTAGTGTTTTCAAAAGAACTAAAACTTCAGATGGGTCAAGGACCAGAAAGCTAAGTTTCATGAATGTCATCTATGACTTCTCTGGTCATGAAAAGGTTACAGAACCATCTTTAAAGTTAATTCATGATCAAGGAAAAGCTGAGATCATAATTTCTAACTCTGCCAAAAGTCATGATCCCAAGGAGATCTTCAACTTTAACTCTTTCAAGGAGTAAAAGTCTGCTACTTATGTGGCTGGTCCCTCTGATGTCAAAACTCAGAGTGAACTCAACCCTGAAGCTCCAGTCTTCTCTCTTACCTCTACAGATATGAGGACTTCATTTGAAGAAGATCTACAAAGAGTTCTGGAAGAAAACTCCATTTCTGATGCTTTAAAACCTAAGCTCAGAAAATTCAAAACCTGTACCATCAAAGACTTGAACTTCTCTGATTCCTCCAAAGCAAACTTTTGTCAGAGCCACCAGAGACTTTTTAGACTCTGATTCTGACTCTAACTCTGAGGTGGATGAGCAAAAAAATTTTGCACCAAAAACTATCTTGCACAAGCCAAAACAGGCATTTGTTAGGTCTGGAATTTTAAACAATGTCATACCTGTTTCAAAGAACCAATCCAGAATCCCAATGTGCCCTAATTTTAAAAATATGGGGGTCAGAATCTTGTCTTCTGAGGAATTGGAAGAGAAAAGAAAAGAGAAAGCCAAGAATGCTAATGTGAACCAAACCTCTATGCCTTATGTCTACAAACCTATAAGGTTCACTCCAGAACAGAAAGGAAAATGGAAAGTTAATGACTCACCTATTTCTCATTCTACAGTGAATCAAAGAGGAAAATCTTTTTGGTCCAAGGAATCACATCTAGAGAGGAATGCCAGTTTCAAGAAAACCAATCTAGATAGGAAGTTTGTAAAAACATCTGATTCTAAAAAAATTTATTCTCAAAAGGCATGTAATCCAAAGATGATGAATAGAAGCAGCAATTTGGGTCAATCATTCCCATGTTTTGTCAATTCCAATTGTATTAAACTTCTGTTAAAGTTGCAAAATCATCTTAATGATCCTCACTGCATTCTGATTTGGTCATCAGAAAGGACCAATCCTAAGACCAACTCTCAGAACAAGTAGAGAAAAACCTTTGGCACACCATCAAAGAATGGAAAGCCAGAAGGTAAAACAGCAAACACCCTCAAACCTAACAAGAAAGGACCCATTATGCAATGGGTACCTAAAAGAAACTAATCTGTCTTGCAGAAGCCACATGTGCAAATATGGTTCTTGGACTCAGGATGTTCCAGGCACATGACTGGCAATAAGGAGTTGCTGACTTCATTTAAAGAAAAGATGGGAGGTGCAGTTACTTTTGGAGGAGATGGACAAGGACAGATTAGAGGATATAGTGTTTTGACCAATGGAGGTGTTTCAGTTTCAAAAGTTGCTTATGTAGAAGGGTTAAATCATAATTTGCTTAGCATAAGTCAACTTTGTGACATGGTTTTGATGTTAATTTTAAGAAAAAATATTGTTCTCTGTTAGTTTCAGAATCTGGTCAAGAGCTTCTCAGAGCTGATAGAAAAGGCAATCTTTATAAAATGAATTTCAATCCAAATCCAAAATCTAATTCAGAGAGACTCTCTTTAGTCTCTGTGAATAAGAAAGATGCCTGGCTCTGGCACAAAAGATTTGCTCACTTGAATTTTTCAAATCTTGACAAGATTGTGAAACTTAACTTAGTAAAAGGTTTGCCTGCTCTTAAATTTGACAAAGACCATCTTTGTTCTGCCTGTGAATTGGGTAAGCTGAAAAGAGCTTCACACAGAACAAAGAGTGATCACAACTTCCCTAGACGTCTGCATATGCTTCATGTGGATCTCTGTGGTCCAATCTCTGTGCAAAGTCTATCTGGCAGAAAGTATATCCTGGTTCTCATTGATGAATATTCTAGATATACTTGGGTTGAGTTCATCAGAGCAAAATCTGATCTCCCGGAGATATTGATAGATCTGTTGAAAAGAATTCAGGTTCTGTTAAGTCTGAAGATCCAAAAGCTGAGAAGTGATAATGGGACTAAGTTCAAGAATGCCAATATTGATTCCTACCTTATAGAGAAAGGAATCCCACAGAACTTCTCTGCTGTAAGAACTCCTCACCAAAATGGTGTTGTTGAGAGAAAGAACAGAACTCTGGTAGAAGCGGCCAGAACTATGTTAGCAGGATCTGATCTTCCCATCAACCTTTGGGCAGAAGCAGTCTCAACAGCATGTTTTACCCAAAACAGGGCTGTCATTGTAAAGAGATTTAAGAAGACTGCTTATGAGCTGATCAACAATAGAAGACCAAATGTGAAATACTTTCATATGTTTGGTTGCAAGTGCTACATCTTGAATGACAGAGATCAATTGGGAAAGTTTGACAGAAAGGCTGATGAAGGAAAATTCATTGGATATTCTCTAACTTCAATAGCCTACAGAGTATACAACTTAAGAACAAAGGTCATTCAATAAAGCATCAATGTATCCTTTGATGAAAGATCATCAAGTGTCTCTGAAAGCCAATCATCAGAGAGGATAGATACAACAGAGGAGCCTAGTACCTTCAAAACAAGAGAAGAGAATATCAATCTGATATTTAATGAATTCTTTGATGATGAAGATTCCTCTGAAGTCATCATCAGAGGAACTCATGTTCAGAGTTCTGAAGGCCAACAACAATCAGGTACATATCTGTCTGGTCTTTCAAATACTTCACCTTCTACTTCTCTGACTACAGGTCAAACTCAAGGAAAAAGCTCCAGACGACAATCAGAAGAAGAACCTGAACCTGAACCATCATCACTTGTGATGACAAATATTAGAAGAAATTCCATATATGAGAGTTCACCTTCTCAGAGCCCTGCTGGTACTCTTCAGAGCAATGAAGCCACTCTCCAGAGCAGTGTGCCTCAAATCCCTGTTGCCAATCTCCAGAGCTCTGGAGCTGTAACATACCTTTTTCCTTCAGACGCACAAACACCACCTCTTGTCCATGCTCTCATGTCAATATGGACAAAGGACCACCACATCATCAAATCATAGGTGCTGCTGAAGATGGTGTAAAGACTAGGTCTTCTACAGCAAATGAAGCCTTCTTTGTGAACTTTTTAAGCATGGTTGAGCCAAAGAAGATAACTGAAGCCCTAAAAGACCCAAACTGGATTGAATCCATGCAAGAGGAGCTTCTGGAATTTGAGAGAATCAAAGTTTGGTCATTGGTTCCACTTCCAAATGATAAAACAACTATTGGAACCAAGTGGGTTTTTAGGAATAAGAAAGATGAAGATGGGATAATCATCATAAACAAAGCAAGGTTGGTTGCAAAAGGATATTGCCAAGAAGAGGGCATTGATTATGATGAAACCTTTGCACCAGTGGCTAGGCTAGAGGCAATCAGAATCATCCTAGCCTATGTTGCTCACAAAGGATTCAAGGTCTATCAAATGGATGTGAAATATGCCTTTCTGAATGGCAAACTACATGAAAAAGTATACGTCCAGCAATGTAAAGCCCGTATCCCAGTATATGTTTTCTTTTATTAATTCTTTTCTTGTTAAGTTGCCGAGAGTTAGCACCGTTGACCCTATATGTTCTTTTTCTAGTAGGGTGTTTATAGGACCATTGGGAGTTGTTGAGGGGCCAAATTTGTCTAAAGACCAAAGTCTTGGCATGGGGTCGGCCCATGCATAAAACCGAGCCCCATTCTTCCTTGATGACTTGTTCGGTTCGTGGTTAGCAAAGTTAGAATAGGATAAGAAAACCCTACATTTTTTTTTGGGTTGCTTCCTTCTTGCATTCACGGCCGAAGCCTTCTCGTCTTCTTCATCTTGCTTGCTTGCGGCGCACACAAAGAAGCAAACCCATAACCTTCTTGTTTCTTTCTCTCCCGGCTGCCATCCTTCGACCCTAGCCCCCCCACCCCTCATCGTTACTTGCTGCAACCGCCGGAGAGTAACCCCACAGCACCGGCGCCGCGTTTGCCGGCGTGAGAGAGTGGTAGAGATCGCCGGAAAGTTGCTGCCGATCGCCGCTGTTGTCGCCGGAGACCACCGCCGCCACTGCTGTTCGTCGGAGGTTTCGAGAGAGAGAGAGGAGCAGGTGCGGGTGTGTAGTGTTGTAACGAGGTAAGTCGTTTCCTTCGTCTCGTTTCCTTTTTCTTTTCGTTTTTCTTCCGGCAAAACAACCACCGCGCCGCCGCCGCCGTGCCCCGCTGCCGGAAGTGGCAGTGGGTGGTGCCCGTGGCGGAACCCTAAAACCGTGTTAGAGTGAACCCCCGTTGCGAACCCGAGTCGTATAAGCCGAACTCGTAACCGTTTTTATAAATCGTGATTTTACGTAAATTCTAAGTGTGCTGTCCAGTTTTCGTTTGATCATAACTTTTCCGTTGTAACTCCGTTTGAGCCGAAACTGGCGCCCACGGTTCTAGTTCGGGGTCGGGCACGTTTTCCGTGTTTTAGCGGAAAACTGGTTCGGTCTCTAGCTGGGCGAAAAAGTGGTCGCAAGTTCGGTGTTTCGTCATTTCATGTGAAAATTTCTGGAATCTGCCTTGATCTTGCGAAAACCATAACTTTCTGCTCGTAACTCGGTTTGGGGTGAAACCGGTGTCAAAAGTTCCCTTTTTGAGTCTAGAAACTTTTCTGTGTTTTGTGCAAAACCCAGTTCGGGACGTAGAATGGGTCAAATTGTCGTTTTATACTGAAAGGTGCTGTTTTTCGCTGTTCTGCGGGCTGATCTTATAAAATCCGTATTTAATTGTAGAAAAATCGTTAGGAGGCGTATAATATGTCCTTGAAACCCTATCTCAGAGTACTTTCTGGTCATGTAATTTAATTAAGGTTTTTCTGGGTTTAAAGAGGTCGAAACAGGTCCCGAACAGACCTGTTTGGCGAGATCGGAAAATGGTTTTTAGTGACGGTTTAAGCGTGTGTCGTGTCATAGGGTCCGGGTCTCGTATTGACACGTTTTAACATGCATTTAGGTGCTGGGAAGTGACCGTAATTGTGAAGCTTGAATTGTGCTATTAAGCTGGGCGCGCATTCGAGGTGAGTTCTCTCACTGTGTAGTTAGGGGTTGTATGCATGTCATAATAGTTTGTATGTGCTACTGTCTTTGTGGTGTGAACTAGTTGTTTGTGGTGTGTAATATTTGATTGGTTTGAATGCTTAGTATAAATGTTTTATATTACAAATCGGTGAGACCGAGGAAGTGGAAAGAAACGTTGTGGGAACTCGGTGTGACGAGTGTGTTACATTACAATTCGGTGGGACCGAGGATGTGGAAAGAAACGTTGTGGGAACTCGGTGTGACGAGTGTGTTACATTACAATTCGGTGGGACCGAGGGTTCGATGGGACCGAGGTGTTGGATACATAATTACTTGTAGGTGTTTACTCGTTTTATGTAACTGTGATGTTGTTGCTTATGTGCGGATAGGGGTGATGTGTATATAATTCCTATATGCGCATGTGTTGGAATTCACTAAGCTTCGTGCTTACCCTTTCCCAATAAACTGTGGTTTCAGGTCCGAGCGGCTCCAAGGCGTGACAAGTACACACGGGCGCGCGAGGAGAGCTGGTTGTTTTATGGTTTTATTAATTAAACGTTTATTCCGCTGGTTTTTATTATAAAGATATTAATTATGAGTTTGCAAACGAAACGTTGGGATCATTTAATGACTTGTTATAAATGAATTGTTATTTAAAAATTTAAATTTGCTTGTAATTTTTGGGACGTTACAAGCAACCTCCAGGCTTTGAAAGCTCAGAGTTTCCAGATCATGTGTACAAGCTAGAGAAAGCTCTGTATGGCCTTAAACAAGCTCCCAGAGCCTGGTATGAAACTCTGTCCACTTTTCTGTTGATCAACCACTTTGAAAAAGGTAATGTGGCTACTACCTTATTCATTAGGAGATATAAAAATGATTTACTTCTGGTATAGATATATGTTGATGACATTATCTTTGGGTCTACTAACCAAAAGTACTGTGACAGGTTTGAGGAATTAATGAAAAGTGAGTTCAAAATGAGCATGATGGGAGAACTTTCTTTCTTCCTTGGTTTACAAGTAAAACAAACCATCAGAGGCACCTTTATAAGCCAATCAAAATATGTCTCTGATATTTTAAAAAAATATAAGCTCAACAACTCAAATCCTATGAAAACTCCTATTTCCACTGGAGTAAAGATTGACCATGATACAGAAGGTCAATCTGTTGATGTCAAGAACTACAAAGGTATGATAGCGTCACTTATGTACTTAACTGCTAGCAGATCTGACATAATTTTTGCAACCTATCTTTGTGCTAGATTCCAAGCTAATCCTAAGGAATCTCATTTGTCTGCTGTCAAACGAATTTTCAAATATCTCAAAGGGACTCAATTCATGGGTCTCTTGTATCCTCTTAACTATGGCTTTGAGCTTGTAGCATATACAGATTCGGATTATGGAGGATACATGAATGACAGAAAGAGTACTTCTGGTAGTTGTCAATTGCTAGGAGACAAGCTGGTAAGTTAGACATCCAAGAAGCAGAACTATGTGTCAACCTCTACAGCAGAAGCAGAATATGTTCCTACTGCTAGATGTTGTTCACAAGTCATATGGATGAAAACACAGCTCAAAGACTATGGACTAGAGTATAACAAAGTTCCAATTCTCTGTGATTCCAAAAGTGCAATAGCAATTACAGCAAATCTAGTTCAACACTCCAAGACAAAGCACATTGATATAAGGTACCACTTTATCAAAGATCATGTTGAAAAAGAGACAATTGAAATGTACTTTGTTTCAACTAACTTCCAACTTGCTGATCTGTTTACAAAAGCCCTTAATGAAAGGAGATTCGATTTCCTAATCAGTAAGATGGGTATGCTGAACATGTCTTCCTAAACTCTGATAAAAATATCAGAGCCTTTGACATCCATCTCAGAGCTCTGACAGAGTAGTTAGGTGGTTCATGTCAACAGAGCTTCTGATGTCTACCTTAGAGCTCTGCCAGCATAGTCTTTCAATATTTTCTTGTTTCTTTCAGAGTTTCAATTATGTCCATCTGAAACTCTCTCGTTCATAGTTTTCTTCATAAATCTTTTCAAAAGTTGCACAAGTTAAGGGGGAACTCAAAAGTTAAATCTTTGAATAAGCTTATCAGTTTAGGGGGAGCTTAAAAGAAAATAAGCATTGTTTATGGGGGAGCAAGTCAAAAATTGTAAAATCTTCATGACTTGGCTTGAAATTCAAAAGAACAACTTTTTGAAGAAGGGGAAACCTATTCTGATGAAAACATCTTTGATTATATCTCTGAACTTATACTCAGAATCAGGTCTCTGAGATTTCATCAAAGCCTCTGACATAATCATCAGAGCTCTGTGACTTCTCTGAGAAACCTCTGTCGTATTAGTTCTCTGATTATTTTTCTCATCAGATATAGGATTTGCAAATGATTTTAGGGTAAAGGTGAAACATCTTGAGAAACTGGGTTACTTGAAAGAATGTCAGAAGTCACTCAACAGAGGCAAGGATGTGCAAAGAGTTCCAACAGAGCTCTGCCATTTCTTGATGCCTTGTACATTTTTTTGATAACGCTCAGATTCTGAGTGCGGGTTATTTTTAAGCCTCAACCACTTGTCACCCACCAATCTCTAACCGTGACGGTTCCATATCAGAAAAGTTGTCAAATCTAATACATACGTGGAATCTTTTGATTGGGCAACTGACCATTAGATGTTCCCACGTTCCACTGTAGAAGACGTTCCACTATCTGACACTCGAGTACCTACAATGGTTATCCCTGAGAATTCTTCGAGTATAAATACCCATTTAAACTTTCTCTTCACTCTTTACACTCTCTAATTATTTGAAATACCTGCAACTTCCCTCTCGTTTTGCAAAATAAAAACCCTTGTTCTTCAAGCTTCTTAAACCTGCAACCATGGGAAACCAAGACTTTGCAGAATCAAGCAGAATCGTCCCTGTCGACTAAATCATCATTCAACCCTACGTATTCAACGACAACAACTACAGGCTTTCCATCAACACAGGACTTTACGAGCCTCTGTACCACATTATTTTGGAGTTATTTCGTCGCTCTGAACTTTTTCTTGCCCTAACCAAAGCCGACGAGAATTTGCCACAGGTCTACGTGCAACAATGGTGGACTGCCTGCCAATTTATAGAAGAAAGGAAGGGGATCATTGGCAAAGTCGATGTTGGACCCAACATAGGAGCAGGGACTATCCGCATTCGTTCCAAAACCATCTGAAGAATCTTCGAGCTTAAAACCCCAGAGGAATTGGGAATTCCTGCATATGAAATCCAACCTGAACAACCCATTCTCTTAGAATTCATCAGATTTCTAGGCTACAACCAAGACTTGGCCAAACTAAGTGCTTTCAAGAGAAATCGATTCCCACCACTATGGAACTTCATGTTCTCATCCTTGAACAGAACCCTAACATGCAAATATGGTAGCCAAGACCAAACAAGCCCTGAAATCATGACCATAATGTATGGTATCTACTTCCAAAGAAACTTCGACTATGCCACAATCCTCTACAAAGAACTTATAATCGCTGTTACCACCAAGACAAATGCTCTCTCCAGAGGCAAACATGTAGGAGAAGACAAAAATCTGAAGACTATCCGTTTTCCCAAACTAATCAGCTTAGCCATCAGAGAAGCATTTGATACTCTTCAGCTCACACAACAAGGAGCTCCAACTCCTGTTTGGACAATGTCATCCTTCAGACCAATGATCTTCGGTATGTATCCCTCTACTCGCAGAGTCCCAAGGACTATGCTTGACTTGATCCATTCAGATCATCTTGCCATCCGTAACTATAGACACACTGTCCAACCTCAAGAACCTGAGGTGGGATCCCCACCGTACTTAGGTCCTGAGCCTGAATATGATGTATCCTCTGAGAGTGAAGAAGAAGAAGAAGGACCAGAAGGAAGAGTGCTCTCAGGGAGGTCTTCCTCAGAGAGAGAAATGGAGAACGAAGTAGTTGATAGAGCACCCACAAAGGGGGATGTCACAGAGGGAGCAGAAGATGCTGTAGAGGGAGGGGCAGAGAGATCGACCTCCTCTTTGGCAGTAGTGAGTCTGAGAATGAGAATCTTGAGTTTTCTAACCCATTAGAAACTCATAGAACAGAGAGAATAGAAAAAGATGTTCCAAGGAACACACATGTGTACTTTAAGACATCTTCGCCAACCCCCAGTGCAAGCACATAATCTGTCCATGGTGATCTAGACCATATGGACATTGAAACAGATGTGCACGTCGAACCCAAACCAGTCTGACCCGTCAGAGGCAGTCCTTCATGCCTCTGATGTGCACTTAGCCGGGGAAGCTAACTTTGCTAGTTGTGTCCAATTGCCCCAGGACACTAATATGTCACCTACACACGATGATGCCTCTATGGCTCATCTTTCAAAGGAGGAACAACTTAGATCACTGGGTAACTTTTGTTTTACCCGTAGGGATTGCCTTTCTCAGAGGCAATTTGAAAGCCTAGTTTCACAGGGATTGGATTGCCTATATCGCAATGTCAATTCCCACATTTACTTCAATCTCTCAGATTCTGAGGATGAGATATCTGAAGAAACCAGAACACCCAGAGATGTATCTCCCCAGAGGGAACATCAAGGACAGGGTGGAATTCCTTCCAGAGTCGATGTTAAAATAGCTCTGACAGAAGGCGCCTCTAGACTCGAGGCTCAATTGGAAACATGTGTTGGTTCCAATGTTCCCACCTCTGATCTTGTCACAAAAATAGAGTTCAAAGGTTTTTGTGATGATATTAGAACCTCCTTGAATGAGTATAAACTTATCAATACAGGTGTGGAGGAGCAGAGGAAAGCTGAAAATACCTCTCTGTAAGCAGAGCTCTCAACCATCAAAACTCAGCTGACAGAAACTTCTCAGAAGTTAGCAGATATGGAGAAGGCAAGCTCTGAAGAAACAAAAAATCTTCAATAAGAGATCGAAGCTCTGAAGACAACTTTTACTGACTATCAAAAGAAAACTTCCAGCAGGGCCCCACCATCTGTCACTCTGTCAGAAGCTAACATTAGAGCTCTGACAGAGGTGATCAACAACTCTGTCTCTGCTGCCATAAAAAATCTACCAACACCCTCTGTTACACCAATTGATGCTACACCAGATGCTTCTATGCCAACACCTATTGCTACCATCCAACACCCTAATGATCGACCAATAACCATAGGCAACATGGGGGAATTCAGAAGGGAGGTCCTGAGTCGTATGATGACAATTTCTTCTAAATTTGTAGGTAAAACCCAGGCCACAGCGAAACATGTTCAAGAAACTCTGGACACCCACACATTTAATTTTGAAGACCAAGTAGAAGAGGTAAGTTCTGCTGCTGCTGAACTAGAAGATGTACTGAAGAAGGCAGCTGCTATCTTCTGTGATGTCGTTGCTGGAACAGTATCTGGGAAGAGATCTGTGATACGAGGTTTTCACACCCCGAGAATCTAACCGCAAGTGTACGGTGTCGAATCAAGTAATAACGTATGGAAGTACGAGTATCGAACCAAGGGAACTAGGAACTAAGTATCACAATTACTATAAGAACTATTAATTGAACTGTCGAAATTGGAGGATTGGTTTTATAAACTAATTAATTGCAATAAATAAAATCAAATCAAACACAAGACAAACAGAACAGCTTTGTAAACTTTGATAGAGAGAAAAGTTGAGGGTTGGAAATCCTCAGGTTATACACATACAAACAATCGACTCAAAACAGTTACCAGTTAATCCCCTTAATAATTCCCAAATCTTTTAAGATCACCGTCGTTTTCTTTCGACTAACAACGGATTTTATTTTGAAAAGGATAAGTTCAATCTCTCGATCTCACTTATGGATTCCAAAACACATTAAGTACTCGATTTATGTTAAATTGGCTAGATTTTATCTCTCGATATCAACCTAACGGTTTAAATGGGACTAAAGCTTACTCGGTATATTTCTATCACCTTTCGGACTTTAGGTATGCAATTCCTAATTCTAAATAGCAACTAATTCTCCCGAACTCAATTACTAACAACAAGTCAATTGTAAATTGGCCAAATTCACAAAAGCATTAAGAACAAAATCACATACTTCATTAATTAGGGAAAACTGATAAAAGTTCAATTCAATTCGTCACATGCTTACAAACCGAATTCATTCCAACCCCCAACACGAACCGGTTAGTTCATGTCGGTGGTGGATTCAAACACAAAAGAAAAAGATGCACAAGTGTATGTAAACATGATTAATCGTGAAAGATGAAATCGTAATAAAAGTGATGAAAACTCCCTCCTCTCGTGTTCGTCTCTACGTTCCGTGATGAATGTATCCGTGATCGGCTCTCTAACGTGGCTTCGAGGACTCCGAAAAATCGCCCAAAGTCGCCCCTGAACTGCTCCCGATCGTCTGCCGTAAGAATGATATCTAATAATGACCTAAACCCCGGATAAAATAGCTGAAAATCGCGAAACAGACACTTACGCGACCTACCACGCGACTTGCAAGTCGCGTGGTAAGTCGCGCTTGTTGTATTTGCTGCGCGGGTCGTTTTCTGGTTCGCGGGTTGGGTCCTGGTTCGGTCGCGGGTCTTGGGCTTGGCTTTTGGGCTCCCGTTAGGCTTCGTTTTGACTCGTTTTGGGCTCTTTTTAGCTTCTCTCTCGAGAAATACCGCCTTTTAGCTAACCTGCATAATTCACTAGATAAACCGTAAAATACACGCCTTTTACTTGAATACAAGCCAATCTCGTTGGTTTGAGAACTGAAAATAACGCCAAAAAGTGGCGTTATCAACAACCCCAAACCGAGCGTTGCTTGTCCCCAAGCAAATTAGCGATAAAATAGAATAAAAGCACACAGTGAATTTAGTAATGACTGCACAATTCCCAATCGGTACCAAGCGATGCATCGGTGATTTCCCATACCCGTGAATGTCTATCTCACTCTCGCCTCATTCTTATTTCGTTTGATCTATGACCTTCCATTGGGAGTTGAACTCGTGACTGTTCCGATTACGTTAAGGTTAGACTAAGTCCAAACATACTAGGGAAAAACATTTCGCCTTGACCCTACCTCACGGGATACTCTCTTTGCACTCGAACCTAGGTTATCGCTCGTGTTGTCATGTTTACGGAGGTTATGTACCAGAATACTCAAATTATTACATGACAACTCTAAAGAAAGACGCACAAATGTCCAAAGGTTTGATCTCAGAGAGAATTCAAATAGCAAGACAGGGAATATCAGTAAAGGTAGTCGTAGACCGTAATCACATCTTCCAAAAGATCATCCAGGTCTTTACAAGGTTGTAATGGGGCTGGGTCTATGGGTGAGAAATGAAGGGTAAATTGGTTCAAAGATCCTTGGCGTGTCAATCATTGGCAGTTCCGAACTTTCTACTTCAGCCTCTATCATTTGGCCCTCTTTGTCACTATTGGAGTCGCTTTGACTCTCTTATTTAGCTGCTGCTAATACTAGCTAACTGTATTTTTTTTTATTTTTTTTTTGGACTTCATTGGTCCTCTTTTCTACTTCTCGGGTTACACTGACCCATTTTATTCTCATGACTGGCCTATTCTATTCTTTTCTGCTCTATCTCGAGTAGTTCATTACTGCTTCCGATTGACACACTTTCGGATAAGGGTTGGTTAAGGCTTTTGGCTAAAGGTTTAATGGTGGGTTTAGAAAGAATTAAGGTGCGTGTTTGGCTGCAAAGGGGGTTATGGATACACACAAACGGGTGAAAGGGAACGATAGCTAAAAATGGTTTAAAAATAAAACACATAATGCCTGGAATCATATCTTAAGGTCCACACGATATGGTCTATTATACCCTTACCTAATATCCCGATGTTCGTCTTTGCTACTCAATGCAATAATGTAGCGAGATCATTCTACATTCACGACAAGGAATTCGAAAAGTGTATAAGAATTAAATGTATGAATCCCTCGAAATGAAAAATGTCTTTAAGGCTCAAAATCTCACTATTGGCTGGTCTCCACTAATGTCCCTAGTCATGTCCTTTCCCGGTCCTTCCCTAACGGTCACGTCACTATCACAAGATTCTTCCCACAATGGTTGGTCTCAATCATTCAAAACAAATTTTTTTGGCTAATGTGATCTAAATACTCAGAAATGTAGGAAATCTACGTGCATGAGCTTGGGCCCGATTGGGCAACCCCAAACCTTACCCACACATTGTCCCCAATGTGCAAGCAAAGTCGTAGGTGATGCGACTCAATCATTGTGCAGTTATTACAGTTATCAAGAGGACGGGCAAGGCATTACATAGCAAGCAAAAAGAAATCCCAACTTTCTAAAAGGGCACCCCAAACCTAGGTCGTGGCCTAGGTTTGCCAACAAAAGCCAACCCCAAACCTCGGTGAAACCGAGGTTTGCACAGGGTTTAAAGAATTGAGTGTGTAGATGTGAAAAAGATAAGGCACCCCAAACCTAAGTGGAACTTAGGTTTGTTGCCTCTCGTTTAACTAATACTGAGACAAACATCATACACCACTCATTAACATAAAGATTTAGAACATACCTGTTTTGCCCGGCCAGAGGATTCTTGACTAGTTGAGCATCAATCGGAGGAGACGGGGAGAACATGCAAAACAAAACAAAGAAAAACAAAGCACAAGACAAAATACTGGAAAAGAAACATACAAAGCAAGAAAGGAATAAAAACTGCATGAAAAACAAAACGAAGCAACAGGGACTTACGCGGTTTAGCTCGCGACTTGCAAGTCGCGTGGCAAACCGCGTAACCTACTGTTTCAGAAAACCAACAGAGGGTCCTGCGGCTTGCTGCGCGGTATACAAACCGCGTGTAAAGCCGAGTATGTCACTGTTTCAAAATATTTTTTCGATTTTTCGATTTTTATGGCTTTTCGGAAATGAAAACCCACGCAAAGTAAAAATAAAAGGAAACAAACCTTGGTGGGTTGCCTTCCCACCTAGCGCCTTATTTAAAGTCGTGGCACGACTATGTGGGTTCAGCTCGGCTCAGTATCCGCAGACTCGAATCGCCCACACTTGCGATTCCCCGCGGATTGTTCCCTCTTTACTTGACCTTTACCATCTCTAGATCTGCACTGTCCACTCTCGAACATCTTGAAGTTTACCTTCTCGCCACCAACTCTGAAGGCAATCTCTCCTTCCTCCATGTCTATTAATGCTCGACTAGTGGCCAGGAAGGACCTCCCCAAAATCAGCGGGACTTCCTCATCTTCATCTATGTCGATGACCACAAAATCTACCGGGAAGTAGAACTTACCAACTTTGATCAGCACGTCTTCAATCACCCCGTATGGATACCTTATTGATCTGTCCGCGAGCTTGAGTGTCATGTATGTTGGGCTCACCTCTCCCAATCCGAGTTTCCTGAAAACAGATAACGGCATTAAATTAATACTCGCCCCTAAATCACATAACACTTTATTAAAACTAAGATCCCCAATTTGAATAGGGATTGAAAAACTCCCTGGGTCTTTGAGCTTCTGGGGAAGCTTATTCTGGAAGATGGCACTACACTCTTCAGTGAGTGTAACTGTGGATTGATGATCGATCGCCCTCGTTTTGGAAAGGATCTCTTTCATGAATTTCATGTAAGAGGGCATTTGGGTGAGAGCATCTGCAAAAGGGATATTGATCGTTAGCTTTTTAAATACTTCAATAAATTTAGAAAAATTGACCTGATCCTTATTTGCTTTCAGCCTGCTCGGGTAAGGTACTCTCGGTATTGCCGGCTTGACCGGTGGTGTCACTTCTTTCTTCTTCGGTTCACTTTCCTCGCTTTCTTCAGCTTCAACTTCCTTCACCTTCTCAACCTCTTTTTCCTCAGGCTCAACTTCCCTTGCTGGCTTCCCATTCAGTTCTTTGCCATTTCTCAGATAGATGGCATTACAATTCTCTTGGTTCCTCTTTTCGGCCATGCTTGGAAATGTGCCAGGTGGTCGGTTTTGTAGGGCCTCGGAAATCTGCCCTACTTGCCTCTCGAGGATCTTGATTGCAGCTGTATTCTGATCAGTTGCGGTTTTCACCGTGTTTACAGTGCTTGCTAGCTCTCCAACCGTGCTGTCCATTTTCGACATGAACTTCATCATCATCTCCTCCAGCCCCGGTTTCTTCTCTCCGGTTGGTCCTTCGTTTCTTTGATTAAAACCTGGAGGACGATAAGCATTATTAGCATTAGAAGAATTTGAAGAGTTAGAAAAATTACCTGGCTGTTGACCGGGTTGACTCCACGAGAAATTTGGGTGCTTTTTCCACCCTTCGTTATACGTGTTGGAGAACAGGTCGTTTCTCGGCTGATGATTCCGGTTTTGCATATACTGGATTTGCTCGGGTGCTTCCGGAATTCCTCTATTCATCTGATTTGTGATGAATGCCAGTTGAGCTTTCAGTTCATTCAGCTCATTACTTTCTTGGACACTTGCAACTCGTCTTACCGCTGATCTCGGAGTGGAGAAACTATGTTCGGCCAAGTTCTCAATCACCTCGCACGCTTCCTCATACGACTTGTCCATTAGTGCTCCACCCGCGGCAGCCGTGATGTCGTTCTTAAATTGCGGGTGGAGTCCACTGAAGAAGGTCTGGATGATGACCCATCCCTGTAGCCCATGATGAGGACACTTCTTGATCATGTCCTTATAACGCTCCCAAGCCTCATATAACGTTTCCTGATCCCATTGAGAAAAATGGGTGATCTCTGCCATTAGTTGGGCGGTTCTGCTCGGTGGGAAAAACTTTTGGAGGAAGGCTGCTTTCAACTGTTGCCAAGTAGTGATCTGATCTGACGGTAGGCCTTCTATCCATATTTCAGCTCGACCTTTTAATGAAAAACTGAACAGCCTCAGTTTGATTGCGTTCTCCTCCATCCCGTTGATCTTGAAGGTGCTACAAATGCGCTCAAAAGCCCGGATATGAGCGTGAGGATCTTCGGTCGGTGCTCCTCCATATTGATTTTGCTGCACCATTACGATGGTGCTCGGCTTTATTTCGAAATAGTTAGCCGCAGTGGTAGGTGGTTGAATGCCTATCCGTGCGGCCGCCACATTAGGATCGGCAAATGACCGCATCGGAACTCTTTCCGGAGGTGGTGGTGGATTGTTGCGGCGAGGTGGAGGATCATTGCGCGGAGGTGGTCTCTCGTCGTCGGACATCTCGAATTTCAGATTCCTTTTGGCTTTCGCTTCCTTACGCAGCCGACGAGCGGTTCTTTCGATCTCCGGATCAAATTGTTCGATCTCTTTTCCTCGGGTCGTCCTTGGCATAAACCAAGTGGTACCTGAAAAGAAGACAGTAAAGTCAATAATCCGAAAACTGAAAGTGATGGAAAAATAACAAGAAAAGAAAATGTCCAATCTAATAGCGCGTATAGATGGTAGTGCTATTAGCTACAACTAGTTCCCCGGCAGCGGCGCCAAAAACTTGATACGAGGTTTTCACACCCCGAGAATCTAACCGCAAGTGTACGGTGTCGAATCAAGTAATAACGTACGGAAGTACGAGTATCGAACCAAGGGAACTAGGAACTAAGTATCACAATTACTATAAGAACTATTATTGAACTGTCGAAATTGGAGGATTGGTTTTATAAACTAATTAATTGCAATAAATAAAATCAAATCAAACACAAGACAAACAGAACAGCTTTGTAAACTTTGATAGAGAGAAAAGTTGAGGGTTGGAAATCCTCAGGTTATACACATGAAAACAATCGACTCAAAACAGTTACCAGTTAATCCCCTTAATAATTCCCAAATCTTTTAAGATCACCGTCGTTTTCTTTCGACTAACAACGGATTTTATTTTGAAAAGGATAAGTTCAATCTCTCGATCTCACTTATGGATTCCAAAACATATTAAGTACTCGATTTATGTTAAATTGGCTAGATTTTATCTCTCGATATCAACCTAACGGTTTAAATGGGACTAAAGCTTACTCGGTATATTTCTATCACCTTTCGGACTTTAGGTATGCAATTCCTAATTCTAAATAGCAACTAATTCTCCCGAACTCAATTACTAACAACAAGTCAATTGTAAATTGGCCAAATTCACAAAAGCATTAAGAACAAAATCACATACTTCATTAATTAGGGAAAACTGATAAAAGTTCAATTCAATTCTTCACATGCTTACAAACCGAATTCATTCCAACCCCCAACACGAACCGGTTAGTTCATGTCGGTGGTGGATTCAAACACAAGAGAAAAAGATGCACAAGTGTATGTAAACATGATTAATCGTGAAAGATGAAATCGTAATAAAAGTGATGAAAACTCCCTCCTCTCGTGTTTGTCTCTACGTTCCGTGATGAATGTATCCGTGATCGGCTCTCTAACGTGGCTTCGAGGACTCCGAAAAATCGCCCAAAGTCGCCCCTGAACTGCTCCCGATCGTCTGCCGTAAGAATGATATCGAATAATGACCTAAACCCCGGATAAAATAGCTGAAAATCGCGAAACAGACACTTACGCGACCTGCCACGCGACTTGCAAGTCGCGTGGTAAGTCGCGCGTGTTGTATTTGCTGCGCGGGTTGTTTTTTGGTTTGCGGGTTGGGTCCTGGTTCGGTCGCGGGTCTTGGGCTTGGCTTTTGGGCTCCCGTTAGGCTTCGTTTTGACTCGTTTTGGGCTCTTTTTAGCTTCTTTCTCGAGAAATGCCGCCTTTTAGCTAACCTGCATAATTCACTAGATAAACCGTAAAATACACGCCTTTTTACTTGAATACAAGCCAATCTCGTTGGTTTGAGAACTGAAAATAATGCCAAAAAGTGGCGTTATCAATCTGCAGAAGAACCCTCTGGTGCCATAGTCTCAAAAAGGGCCAAGTTTGTTGACCCAGACTCACTGAAGGCTACACCTGAGCTTTCTGACTTTGAAGATAACATTGGTGATGCAGAGGAGTCTGATCAACAAAAGGGGGAGAGCATAAATGACTACACTCTCAAAGACAAACCACTCAAGACCCCAGTAGAAACTTCAACCTCTGCAGAACTACCACCAGAAACCATCCTCTTGGATACTCCACCCCAATCCCCAAGGAATGAACCAGAGAGGACAAACCCATACTCTACTGAAGAAATCTTAAACCAACCACCTAACACAACCACAACCATGATGATCCACGATCAACACCAGAACGACATAGCAGAATCCGTGGAAATCCTGACAGAAGGGACTATGTGACAACCGTCAAATTTACGTTTCAAGTTAGATCCAAACTGAACGTTTCAGTTATTCATATTATAGACGACATAGTCGAATTTAGCAGTAAAAACAGTATTGTTACGAAAATTTGAGAATTTTTCCTAGCATTCGCTTAAATGAGTGAATTATCTATAAATCTCATAAAATGCCAATTCAAATACCTTAAACTCATACTTATGTATATACCTTACAAAATAAATACTAGCAAGAACAACTAGTATTATTTTCTATTAACACAATTAAATGGAATATTTAGCAAATTAAAATTTTAAAAAAATATATATAAAATAAATTTTTATTAGACAAATTGATTTTTACCAAGATTACACTCCACACTCTCTCCCTCTATCTTCCCATGCCCCCCCCCCCCCCCCCCCCCTTAAACCACTCTCTCTTCTTCTTTTCTTCCATATCAAACTCACTCTTCACATCATCTCTCTCTCTCTAACTTCTCTCTAAAACTTTCTCTCATTTTTCTCTCTAAAAACCTCTCTATTTTCTCTAAAATTGTGCTACAACTCCAGCCCTTAAGCTCAAGAAAGTTCAAGTATTGAAGTGTTCTTAAGGTAAACTCATATGTAGAGCAAAGCCTACACACCCTTTTGTTTAATCTTCTTTCATTGTCTTTAAGTTTTCTTCTTCTTCTACTCTAGTTTTACATTGTTTTGCTAGATATATCTTTGAAATCTTAATGTTTGTAGATTCATCACCAAAACACTTTGCATGGGGTTAAAAAGGTGATGAATCCATGATCAACCCTATGTTAAGATCAAAGAAGGAACTTTTGCAAGTTTCTACTAGCATGCATGTGTTCTTCTTTAATATTACACTAAAAACATGTTTTAATCTCCATTCATGTACTAAAAACTTGTTATTTTATATGGCAAAAACAAGTTCTTGGCTTGATCACTTATGAGATCTTCAAATAGAAAGCAAGAAGACTTTTTTTGGGATTTTTGAAAGATATCTTTGTTTAATATGCATGCATGTAGTTCTAGAGGTTTAAAAACAAATATTCATCTGAAAATATTTGTTTGGGGAAGTGTCAAATCGGATTCCATGCAAAAGGAACAAAATCATGACAAAACTTAAAGTTAGATGCATTTTCTTAAAGCTACCTTTTGACAGCATTCTGCCAGATTCCTACCTCTCTCTTTAAAAAGTCATATCTCTCTCAATATTTAACCAAATGAGGTGAAATTTCTTCTGGAATTTATGTTTATGTGTTAAGATTCGAACCCAAGTGGTTTCACTCAAAAACTCAAAGATTTCGACCTTCAAGCAGACGTCACAAAAACAGTGTACAAACATCTATGCTTTCTGTAGTAGTCATACCATAAAAATTATTTGATGGACTTACACATCTTCAAAAATAATGGTTTATATGCCAAAATTTCCTAACACATAGTGTCAGCATGAGTAAAAATCTCCTGACCAAAAGAGCTTTGGAAAATAACTAAAAATGGATTGAAAGTGACACAAAGATTCTGGATAGAAAAGAAAATTTCCAAGTATTGTTAAAAAGCAACTTTTAACCTACTTTACCAATTTATTTTATAAAATTTGAGACTTGTGTTAAGAAATCAACTTAATAATAAGACATGCAAGATATTTTAGACCATCACAAAAATATGAACCTTAAACAAAGTTCTATATAAGGCATTTTATGACATTTTGGGTAAGTAGGTTTCACCAAACCCCTAGAATTAAGCTGGAATCTTACTAGTGCTCTTACGATTCGTAGGATAGGAGTAGGATCATCTTACAAGTTGCACTTGTGAGCATCTCAGAAACATCATCGTTATCATCGTGAGTTTCACAGCCCCCTTTTTACTATTTTCGTATATTTTTGGGGTGAAAAGCATGTTACGATTTCATTACGCATCGGTTGTACTGTTTACTCAAAATGCTACGAATTTTTATGCGCTATGGTATGTATGCTTATGTTAGTTGATTTTGAGTTTCTCTATGGTTCTTTAAGTCCCCGGTTTACTCTACATTACCCATTAACTCAATTTTTGAGCCATTGGTATATTATGGATAACGTTATTTGGTTGACTCACCATTCACCTCGCGAGTGCATAATTATCGTCCTCTTTATCATGTTTGCGATGGAACATGTGTCTTTGAGGCGTGCAGTCAGGAGGCTTGGGTAGTGGGATCATTGCTTTAACATTTTGCATACAACAATATACCTTGGCGCATGTTGACAACCGAATTCTCTATCCACTGTGCGGATTTACAAACATGCATTAAAACTTTTAGTGCATACCGAAAACCTGTGATCTCACCAACTATTCAATAGTTAATCCTCTCATTTACATGCTTTTCAGGAAATCTCAAATAAGGTTGGAACTTTAGAAGGCACCGCTAGTAGCTGCATCCAGCACGATCTTCTTTATCATGTCAATTTGTGTTTTGGACAATTTGTATTTTGGAACAAGATGTATTTTTTGTAAACTCTTTAAGATATGATGATTGTGTGTTGTCTTCTACCTTACGCAATGAAACCTTGAGCTGTAACATCTCGTATTTCCGCTTTAGCGGGGTGTGACAGACTACAACAGAGATTCCAACAGAAGGAAACACTACAGAGGCAAGGGCTCACAAAGGAAAAGAAAAGATAACAGAAGAGCCATTCGCTGAAGTACAACCACAACAACAACCATCCACCAGAAAGGATCAGCCTCTGCCTTCCCTTGAGGAAACCTATGCCTTCCTATATGCTGATGAAGACCTGATTCCAGTCAATGTTGTGCCTATCAATCCGTATCTGAATCCAAAGAGGGCAAACAAGCTGTCAGAGGATAGAAGCAGATTTATAAGAATAAAGACCAACGTCTCTGGTAGGATAAACACATCCTTTGGTTTTGAAAAAATACTAAGGATAGACCTGAAGTCCTTTGCCTACAACAGAGTTGCATATCACATCTACATGGTCGAACTTAGCGATGAGCAACAAGAAACCTTCAACGACAATGATCTCGTTCTGCTCAATCCTTACGATCTTCTTACTCTGCATTCCTACTGCTTCAACTTTACAGATAGATACAAAGCTGCCAGAACTGCACGAACTGAAATCTTGCTAGCAATGGAAGAGCATGTGAACCTCTGAACCAAAATCAACTTTCAACATGGAATCGATTTTGAAATGGATAAACTGAGCATTGGGCCTCCAGATGAGAGTCTTGTGGGATTTGAAAACTACCCTACATGATCCCTTTCAGTCAATCCAGAAGCATTTATTTACCGACAGAAGGGAGTTAAGAAAGCCATTAGATCAGCAGAAGCCCACAAGTACTCCTCACAATCTCTGAAGTATCTGCGAAAGATCGTACAAGAAAGTCCCCCAAGCTCCAAATGTTCTGCAGAAGTCATTAATAGTTTTGTTAGGCATCTAACTCTCACTCTAGAATTCAGGGACTTAATTATGAGATTTGACAGGATTCTTAGAGGAAACTATTATGACTAGTTTTACTATCTTTTATGTGATGTAATGTATCCAATCTTTGAAAAGTAGTAACCGTTTTACAGAGGATGATTTTCTCTTCTTTGTCTTTTTGTTTATCTCTGAAAAATAGCTTAGTTTGAATTTTCAATACTTAGGGGGGACTGTTAGCCCCAAGTATGCCAATGTAAAAGTATTGAAAATATCACAAGTCAGAAGGACGTTAGAGAACATGACTTCATAGATCAAGTTGAAGACTTAGCAGAAGAACAAAAGAAGACCATTAGAGATCGTCAGAGCTCTAGCAGAAGACCTTTGATAAACCATCAGAGAACAAGATCGCCAGAAGACCTTCAGAGCTCTGGCATATGAGCTCTGGTGAATAAAGACCTCTATGAAGCTGAAGTCTCGTAGAAATCTCTAAGTGATAGACAAGTGTCCGCACTTTTGATGTCAGTCCTAAAAAGACAAAGACATGCTTTCCACGTGTCATCACAGGGTTAGATAGTACACTGTCTATTGCTTTATCAGGCTATAAATAGAACGTTAGTGGAGCACACATTTGTAAGCTTTTGTAAGAATCGTTACTAGAATTGTGAGAGCACTATCACTGTGCATTCCATTCCACTTCTATTGTACGATTTGTAACCTGAGAGATTTCAGAATACACACACAAGAAATTGTTCTTGGTGTTATTCATATTTCAATATACGAGCAGTTTGTGATTCATTCTTGTTATCATTTATTGTTCATTATATTGTTATTCTCTCATTGTTTAGTGTTACACACAATCACTCATACACAAACAGTTTTATTATGCTTCTGCTATCTTTGATCTTTTTGTTTGTATGAGACAAGTTGAATATGGGAACCTACAAGTTTTGTATCTCAATCGTGTGAGGACTGTGGGGAACAAGGTTAGTTACAATGTACAGGAAGAGGTAGATTATGTTGAGAATTCTCGTTGTCGGAGACACAGTTGAAACATCATCATCATGTCGGTCGTTGTTGTGGAAGTCAATGACTGTTGTTGATATCGTTGTCGGGGGGTTGGAAATGGAAAAGGAAACTCTGGTGTGCTTATTTTGTCGGGTTTATGCAAAGATGTAAGAGGTCGTACGAGGAAAGGTGTGTACCTATCAGGATGCTGAACCGCCTTGTGCGGGTGTTATGAGAGTGGAAGATCACTAGTTGGATAGGTGATTTCCTGTGTGGTTGATGTTTCGTTTGTGAATGAAGTAGTTAGCACAACTGAAGTGGGACACATCGATTATGTTGGGTTGCAAGGGAGCGCCTTACCTTTTGGTTTATTTGAGCTTGTTTCATGTAGATCCCTAAGAGCCGGTGGGAGACGAAGACTTGTTCGAGAAAGGTAGACGATCTTAATTTTGTGGCTCATCCTTATTCGAGGGAGTCAAATTCGTGAGATATCCTTGGTTTTAATGTATGTGTTATGGTTGGTATGGAGAAGTCAATGCCTATTGAGTGTACAAATGACCATGAGGATTTTGCCTCTAGTGTGATGTTGTGGTGTGGTGGTTGTGTGGATAAGTTAGTGATAACTTATGCATAGTAGACGTGCAAGTCATTGGTATGGTAGTGAGTTGTTGTGAGGTTAAGTGGTGGGACTGTGGTTGATATGGGATAGGCGTAAGTGGGAATCTTTGCTTGGAGATTTCTGTTAAGTTATTCAAAGGTGGCATATATAGGTATGACGAGATGCATGGATGCTTGGTTGGTGATTTTGTATTGCTAGTTTGAAAATAAAAGAGTGGAGTAGTAGTTGGTGGCTACCTAAAGGAGAAAATCGTGTGCTCTTTGGTCGCGATGAGTGATGGCAAAATTATCCTGTGCCATTGAAATATTTATGAAGATGTTAGATTGGTTAATTCATGATGGTTTGTAGTAGATACGAGATCTTTGGGAATGTTGGATTATTCCTTGTGTGTAAAGGAATTCAAAGGAGTGGCATAACCCCATGTGGGAAACGATAAGTATGTGGTGGCTTCGAGCATTGGGTGTTATTTTGGAATAGCTTGGTTGAATTTCTCGTGTGAGATGTGGCGAAACCGTTGGTTAGGCATAGTAACCATTGGAACTGCGTGTATGGAGTGGTCAATGTTCCATACTAGCCTGAGGAAATGAGATGGTATGTTGAAATAGGTGAGTAAACTGGAAGTAGAAAGTGTGGCAAGTGACACAGGAAATGTGAAGCAGTGTTTACAGAGTGTCATCGTCGGGTACATGAACCCCTAGTGGGAGTATGAGAAAGAGGATTTGCGAGTATGTGATGATTCAAGGGTCGAGGGAAACTAGCTTGTGTGGTTGGTCAAAAGTGTGCACCTTCTAGTGAGCTGTTCTTTGGAAACATGTTTTATGTTTCGAGGAGGGAGTGGAAGAAGGTAGTCGAATGTAGTGCTTGGAATGAAGGACCATCGGATTAGACTTGGTATTGGTGTGGGAATTATTCCATGAAAGCTTATCATCTGGTGTTAGGCTATTGGGGATAGTTTTGTGTGAAATTGGTTGCTCCTTCCTGTTGAGTGGGTGAAACTTGAATTTATTTCATATGTGGACGATTGTTAGATGCAGTGAGAATTTGAATGTGCGTCTTCAAAATTGGTTCGGCTTGGTTGGTGGCTGCTTCATATGTTGGAGTGTGGAGGTTTCCTACTTTTAGCTCTGTATAGTATGGGGTGATGATGTGGTGAGAACGTATGAATTGATTATCATTGATGGATTGTAGTCAATGCAATTCATGCACGAAAGTGTTATCTGCTCTAGACGTATGTCGTGTTGGGGGGGAAGTGATGTTCGAGTTGTGTGTTACCCGATCAAGAAGCTTATAATTGCGAGATATGATGACATTAAAGGTTGACCTTGTGTTAAGATTGGCAACTGGGTGTTCGTTATTTTGCTAAGGGATTCATGTTGTTGTGACGTTAACTTCGGTAAAATCCGTTCTTTTAAGAAAGTGAAGTTGTGTGTGAAACCCTTAATTTAACTCGTTTTAAAACCGTGAGTCCAGGTGTGGATGATATTGTGTACAGTTGGTACAGTTGCCATGAGGCGTTATTTTTGTGTTACGCAAATTTTCTGGGGTAAGAGTTGTAGTTAACCGAAAGTGTGATAATTCGTTGGTATATGCCCTATTGTTGAAGGGTTATGCATAGTGGGAGCAATGGACTCCTTAGAGAAGCGGAGAGGTTGGCATGTGCAATTATCTGTGAATCTTCCAAGAATAAAGATGTATCGTAGGAAAGAGGCATTTGGTGAGACCGAAGGTCGTGTGGTTGACCCCCGATAAGTCAACCAAATTTGCAAGAAGTTAAGGGTGGTTCAAGACTGTCACAAGGCATATGTGAGCAAAAGGAGGAGATTGATTGGATTTCTAGTGGGTGACAAAGTGATGCTTAAAGTTTTGTCGTGGAAAGGCGTTGAGCGTTTAGGAAATAAATGGGAGCTAAGGCCTAAGTATGTTGGGCCGTCTGTCATCACCGAGCGTGTGGGTGAAGTGGCATAAGTTGGGGATGTCCAAGAAACTTGGAGTGAGTTCATTCGACCTTTCACGTGTCGAATTTAAGGAAGTCCTTGGCCAAGGAAAGTATGGCAGTACCGTTGGAAGACATTTGTGTGGACGAGAAATTAAATTATGTTTGGGAGTCGTTGGCGATCGTGGATCGCAAGATCAGGAAGTTGAGAACTAAAGAGATCTCTGGTGAAGGCTCAGTGGCGCTTCCAAAAGGGTCAGGATGCAACTTGTAAAGTGGAGTCGGACATGAAGCCCCGTTACCCTCGATTGTTCGAAGATGGATATCCGGGGACGGATTCTTTTAGGGGGAGGATGTTGTAATAACCGGGTTCATTTTTGTAAGTAGGTGAAGTTAGTGGGTGTGGTGTGAAGAGTGAAAGTTGAGGGACTAGAATGCAATTAGAAGGGGTTAGGGTTAAAACCCCTAAAACCCCCATTCTCTCCTTATCAGAAAAGGTGCGGCTAGGTGTTTGTGTGTTTGAAGAAGGTGCTTGTTGATTTGGGAAAGAGAGACTGGAATTGGGAAGCTTGGAGTGTGAAATCTTAATCTACAACAAGGTAATTTCATTCCTCTAATCTTTTTTAGATTTGTGAGGGTTTGGGTTTCTGTTTTGGTTGAGTCTAAGTGATCGATAACCCTTTTGGGTAAGGTGGTGGTTGGTTGATTGATTTATGTATCAATCGGTATGGGAAAGGATTAAGGGTGTTAGTTTATGCAACTAAAGGCCCCAAAACCAATCTGTGGTGGATCGAGTTGGGATTAGAGATGTATTTTTAGTGGGTTCTTCGTGTCTGGTGCGTGAACCCGGAAAACGCCTGAGTCCGGATGAGTTTTCTGTATGGATCCGGACATGGGTAGTAATCCGGATGAGTTTCCTGGATGAATCCGGATAAGGGGAATCCGGATGGTTCTCGGATGTGGTCGAAGCCCGGGAGTGACATCCGGAAGTCGATACCAAAAAAGGTGGGGATCCGGATAAGTCCGGAATGTGGAGTGTCTGGAAGACCAGGACCCGGAATCTGGGATTTACCGGAAACCTTTGGGAATCCGAATGGGATCCGGAAGCCGGCACCGGAAAGGGCGGAGATCCGGATTTGTTTGTCCGGAAATGGTTGTCCAGGAGAATCCGGATGGGGCCGGATTAGTGGTGTCCGGAAAACCCCACTGTTTGGGGTTGTGTCGGAAATCCTTTGGGATCCTTTTTGTGTCTCGGGAGGTGTGATAGTCAACTTTGTGGTATGTTGGGTGACTTATTCACTCTCGTGTGTTGGGTGAAAATGTAGGTGTGCGGTTAGGGAATAGCGGTTTCAAGTAAGAACGTGTTAGCATGGAAGCCATGTGAGTCTTTCTAAACTGAAGCTTTATCGATACTCGAATTTATTACTTGTACCGATATATTGACTTGCATGATTTACGTTGTTTTAAATATGCATGATAAAGGTGTGTAAATTATTTATGGGTATGTACGGGGCATGGCATGTGATGACTTAATATGAATATATGGGGAGTGTGTCCCATGCAGGATATATGAACTCGTTTCGTATGTTCACTAAGGGCGGGTGTGTCCCCTAACACGTAGTCACAAGTGTGTACGCGACCAAAGCGTGAGCCATCAATAGTGTGTTGTGCGTGTACTTAAACTGTTATAGGTGTGACTATTTATAAATGCTTATAATCTCTCTTTAGTTGATCATTGTGGCATGGTGTTGGTAGCAAGAGGGATCTCACTAGACCTCATGGTATAACCCTCTCTTTTCAAAACTAAACCCTTTTCAGGTAAGCATGTAGTCGATGGCTCGTTTAAAGGCAAGAGCAAGATGTGAGCTGAAGCTTGCGTATAGAAGGACTACAAGACTTTCCTTTATTGTTTAGTTAGGTTTCTCAGTTGTAATTGGGGTTATTTCCTTGAACCATAGTTTTGTAATCTCGAATGTGTGACTTATGATTGGACCGTTTGGCATTTATATTTAAATTAGTAGCTTTGGCGTGCTTGTTTGGTGTGGGTTGTTACAATACCCATCTTGTACTATCACGTATGATATATGTATCTCTATATCCTTACATATACTAGTGACCATATTACTTTAAAGTAAAACATAGGACCGATGTATATTTGACTAAGGACATTAGAAATCATTATCTAAGGTCATTTTTATATATAAATAGAACACGTTATCATTATATAAATGTAATAATCAGACAATGCCTTTTATTAATCATAAGTCGATATCTATAATCATCTAAGAATTGACTTTTGGGAATATCATTAACAACTATATTCCAAAATTTGTTGTGGCTCGCATTCCAATAATTTGTTCTTCAAGCGATTCAAGAATGCTACACGCTCCTGAGAGGACATCTTAAGTACCTGATTTTTCAAACTTGGTTTCAAGATATGCATATGAATATCTGTTAGTCTCGAATATGAAATGGCAAACTAACTAAGTATTGTAGAAGGGGTTTGAATACAATACTAAAAAATTACTTAGTTTTAATTCTTAATGAATTTTCAAATAAAGAATTACACTTAAAAACAAGATTGTTACGGTAAAGAACATATTAAAATTTGTCCTAACAATCTTACACAAAGAAAACTTAGAACACAAATAACACAAACTTAAACACTTAGAAGCTATGCTAGTTTTCAGAGAGTTGTCGATTTTCTGGGTGCATGTAGAAATCTTTCAAAAAGCGTAACCTTGCATGGAGTGAGTCTTCTTCCGTAAAATACTACCATGTGCATAAAATGCATGTGACACTTGTCGCTCTGGGATTGAAACTCAGAGTTGTCCTTGAAAAAGGACAATATGTCCTTTTTGTCTTATCATGGGACAAGTTGTGGACCATGTTGTAGATAATTTCTGAAAAGTCACATCAAAAGAAAATAGGACAAATATCTTTTGGTAGTGTTCTTTAGAGAATGTCTCCATTAGGTACATGATATGTAGTATTTTCGAAGACTTTCTTAGCAAGGAACAATAGGACAGTTCTGCCGAGAAGCTGAGGAACTATCTGGTTTATAGCAGATCGACGGGTGGTAGCTTGATGTAAAATCGGGAAATGCATTTTCTAATCCACATCGGTAGATGCACTTTCTCTTGATATTGGCTAGTCTTCAATTTTGTGAAATAGTTTAAGTACAAACCAAGTTATTACAAAGAACAATTATATATCTAAGGATCAAATGTAAAGTAAACAATTAAGAGAAGATCGGGAGGTCATCAACAAATTATAGATGACCCAACAATCTCCCACTTTTTGATTATCACATCTGATACTTAGATAAAACTGAGTATAAGAAAAACATATATCTTCTTTGACCCTTTTCTTTACTCTTTTTGGGTTCTTTTTCACATAGGTCAATTTTTTGGATTTGTTAATATATCAGACATATACAAAAAAATGATAAAAGAATGAAAGAGTATAAATGAACAAAAGATACTTGTATTTACTTGAACTTAAAGATTACAAGTACAATATTTAAAAAAGGTGGCGGAGTAAAAGGAAATCAATCTTCAAGCATCGACATTTTGGAAAGGATTGGGGAGAAGGTCTTTTCTACTTTTGAGCTAATTAAAGACAAGTTCGTAGAAGATTTGTCCATATTCACCAAACAGGATGGCCTTTATAATGCCTTAGAGGAAAATACTATCAACTCTGGATATTTCAGAGGCTCTGAAAAATCTAAGTTAACCCAGTGCGTTCTAAAAAACTATTCCACAGATAGGATCATGGATGATAGTTCCCGTTGGTCGAACTGCAAGAGTTGGAATAGATAGATCAAGAAAGGCTACATTGGGAACTTTACCGTCTTTGGCCATCTCCTGAAATATTGTTTCCCGCTTCCCCGATTTTGTCTTTGGCTCTGTATGAGTGCGAGAAGATATCTGCAGTCTCTTGATGTGTTCGTCTTTGGTGGGAGAAGGCTTCAGATCGTAGGTTCTCCGAATTGATGTCAGCTTCTTGATCAGAGAGGAGTGAAGCACAGGATTGTTTGCAATGACTATTACACTGGAGTTGTCACATAGTATTGGTACTTCAGAGAAGATCTTATCATACTTCATAAGTTAATTTTTCATCCATATATTTTGAGCACAACAACTTCCAACATCAATATATTCTGCTTCTGTAGTGGAAGTGGACACAGAGTGTTGCTTTTTACTAGACCAACTGGCCTTTGTGGAGCCAACTGGCCAACTTTCCACGAAGAAGTGGCAACTTCCTATGGTACTTTTCCTATCAACTTTCGAGCCAGCATAATCAAAATTTGAGTACCCGATTAGTTCAAAACCCGAGTCTTTGGGATACCAAAGACCCAAGTCCAAGATACCTTTAGATGCCTAAAAATACATTTTAACGCAACCAAGTGAGATTCCTTAGTATGGGATGGGTACAGAGACACGTAGTGAACATGATGTCTGTTCAACTAGGAACTAGGTAGAGGAGAGACCCGATCAATCCCCGATAATTCGTTACATTGATTGATTTTGCATCGTGATCTGCACGAATTTTCAGGGGTGGTGCCATCGGAGTTTTCATGGGAGCTCAATTTTCAAAAATACTTCTTCAGACACAAATATATTTAATTTGATTTATGAAAATCCCTTCTGAAGTTTGTTTTACTTGTAAACCCAAGAAGAAAGTCAGTTCTCTTATCAAGGGTGAACATGGTATGATACCATGTTTTATTTTCATATACCGTGTACCAACCAATTATAATTGGTACTAAAAATTTTATACCATATACCAACCAATTATACTTAGGCACAACTAAATTGGTACCAACTTTTCTCGGTTGGTACATGTTGGTACATTTTGCAACATCGTAAAATTGAAGTACAAATTATTTAAATTGACATCTTTATCAACTAAATCTAGTTATACTAAAAATGTTGTGCATTTATAGTATGTTGACAAGTGTTATACCATTTATCCCTACCCATACAAGCATTCAAATAATCTTCATATAAAGTAATAAACACAAAATATTCACCAATAATTTTAACATAAGCGGCAATTAAGGAACAAAAATGGATCGTGCAAGTGAAGACGAGTTACTAAAGTTGTCAAGGTTAGATGAATGTGTAGATCCCAGTTTGATCAAGTAACAATGAATAAACGAAACGATTAATCTTATTGATCGAATGTAGAGAGTTACAAGTATTGAATGATGAATAAACTCTATCTATCTCTCTATTAGGCGCATGAAACTATACTGATTAATCTGCCCTAATTTCTAAACAAAACAAGCTATTTATACTTAGGCTATGACTATTAAGGCTCAAGCACATTCGCAAACTGAAGCCCATATAATCAATTATAAGGCTTTTACAACGAATTAATAAATAAATAACCCTCTATAATTACTTTATATAACTTTCTTTTATGTAGGATATTTATGATCCTAACAATCTCCCCCCTAAAGTTATATAAAGAAAAAAATGGTCTTGAAATCTTCAGGTTTTGACCTTCTCTTCCTCTTGAATCTTTGAAACACTTTAGTGTTGTTTGTCTTCATGTCTTTCCAAGCCCCCCTTGAATAAATCTCTTATCTTCAGTTTCAACTTTATCACCAGATTCAATGAACAATAACCTCGACTGAGTGCACGAAAAGTAGCTTTCAACTATAGGAACTCAACACATCGGATAAGCACACAAGAAAGATACTGTGTGAGCGACGTGACATTCCACAGTGCATCTTCAGTTTAGATTCACGAATCTGTCTTTGAACCGCGAGTTGAATTGACTTTGAAAAACTTTAGAACTTGTCAAACGCTCGAAGGGTGGAAATAATTCGAAGCGAACACTTCTTGGTAAGGGATGAGAAGAATCAATCAAATACTTCAGTATGTGAATCCCATGGCTTTTCAACCTCGGATTTAACCAAATAATATTTGCAATTTTTTTCACATTCAAGTAAAACATAGTTACTCCCCTCAACTTTTGCTAACTCCCCCTCAACATGATAATCTGTGTCTTTGAATATGTATCATTTCTCCCCCTCATGATGATTAGAAACATCTTGAGCATCATGCAACTTCAAAGACGAAACTGATGAGTAGCAAAATAATAGATTAAACTGTTAAGTAACCAAGATGGGGTAAATATCTAACACAGAAACACCATAGTAACTGTTATCACAACAATTAAAATAAACTGTGTGGACTATGTTCAGAGTTGGCATCGAGGTATCTCTGATAGGACTTCCAGTTATCACTGAAGTAAAATTTTAAAAATTACTTCTCAAACTGTTCTGACAATATCACAAAGATATGCAATGAGAATCACAAAGACTCGTGCTTGTGTGAAACAAATAAATCATATCGATTTGGCTCAAATATTGATTTAACCTAGGATGCATGTTAAAATCAATAGACATAGTGATTAAAATATGAAGTTCGGAGACCAGAGCTGATGTCTTCCTTCTTCAGTATCTAATACCTCTGAGTGAGGAATAGATAGATTATGTGCTAAACCTTCGTGAATATATGAAACAAGCATCTTTTGTGAGATACTTGAGTGGCTAGGTAGGGTGACACGAGTTATCGACATTGGGTCCATGTTTGTTTCAATATTCATCTCCAAAGAATGAGTATGAATAGATTGTGTAGTTACCCGGATAACTTACTCGTTTTGGTAAGGACCGATATATTCTTTTAAGTCATGTCACATCCTCACCCAATTCTTTTCACTCCAAACTCATCTATGCATCTAGACCCCTCACTGATGTCTATAATTGGATGTGTTTCTTGGGTAGGTCCTTCCGGTTCTGGATGGACCATAGAAACAATATAATTCCTAACCCTCATTGCATGTATCAAATAAATCAGTTAAGTAAACAGTAAAGTACGAGTTCTAAACTAAAATGTTTAGAAGTCAAAACATTTAAGAACGAGTTCTGATATGAGATGATCAGAAGTCATAAAAATAAGTCCGAGTTCTGATCTGAGGTAACCAGAAGTCATAAAATTAAGTCCGAGTTCTGATATGAGGTAATCAGAAGTCATAAAATTTAAGTCTGAGTTCTGATGTGAGGTAATCATAAATCATAAATTAAGTTCGAGTTCTGATCTGAGGTAATCAATGGTCATAAAATTAAGTTCGAGTTCTGATCTGAGGTAATCAGAAGTCATAAAAATGATAATGAATATCAAAGGACAAATTCAAGTGCGAACTAGAATGACTCGGTAAGCACAATATTTGCAATAAATGAAACAATTGATCAGAAAGTTTAATTGTGAAGAACAAGTCACAATTAATGTGTCAAATAAGAATTGAATCATTAATAGAAATGATGTATTATAAAGAACAAACTGGAATTCAAGCGAGTGTATTTCCACCGAAATAATTCAATGAATATGTGAGACATGGAAATAACTACATCAAGAAAATATAACACATGGTAATTCTAGAATTTAAAATCGAAGAAAAACAAACACAAGTAAGTTTTTCAGAATAAATTACCACGGTTCTTTGAATTCACTAAAAATTCATGTATGTTCCAAAAACCTAGTACTCCCCCTCAAAAGCGGGATAACCTTGAATTGTTAGTTATGAGATATGAATAATCTGAATTAGATCACATATGAAGTTCCTGCAAAAACAAATCAAAAGGATTTTGGTATCCATGTTGTGATGGATCCTTGATGGGTAGATACCTTGACTTTAAAATGGGGATTGGGGATACTATAAGTACCATACCAATTATTAACATACCTTGGATGCACAAAGTAACTCTTTCCACAATAAGTGCAACATATCTTTGCTCGGTTTAGACTAATCTGCTTAGCTATAGGGTAAACATGAGCAGGTGAACCAGTCATGGAAATAAATGACTTTGTATCAACTACAGGAGAAATATGAGACTTGTTTCCATCACAGTTTGTTGTAGTTGATTTCTTTCTCCAAACCATTTTTACTTTTCTAAAAACACGATTATCTGAAGAATCATTACTGTTAGAAGAACTAGAGTAGTAAGATTGTCTTTTCCTAGAGTTCTCGTTCTTTCGATGTTTCTGTGAACGTCTTTTAGATTTAGATTTTGATGGTTTGGACGATTTGGGCACATAAACGCTTTTGGAGGCAGAAGTGAAACACTCCCCTCTTTGAAAATTTACCGGTTCACTTATCCTCTTAAGGAACTGAACATGACTCGAAAGCTTGGGTGCAAAATCGATTCTAGCAATCTCATCATCTGGGCAAACTGTGGAATTCATAAACGCGGAGAACCTGAGTTCATCATTAGATTGGACATCGTTATCTGATTGGACATCGATGATGATGGGTAAGACATTGTTACTTGAAAGAATATGATCGTGAGACAAAAGAGGTGATCCAAAAACAAATTCAGACAGTGTATCACCGAATACACAAATGTCCCCCTTCGGCGACTTAGCACGGGGGTCCCGCGAAGTAGGGTCAGAAAACTCCCGGATTTGTGATTCGGGTGTGGTTTCCTGGATAGAGAATCCGGGAATTTGGATCCGGGAAAGAAGCCCGGGTAGCAATCAATTCGGATGAGGCGCGATCCAAGTATGGCAATCCGGGAGTTGTACCGGGAAAAAGAGGACCCGGAAGTAGAAACCGGGAACTTGGGAACCGGGACTTGAGAACCGGGAGTTTGGAAGCCCGGTACCTTGTAAACCCGGTAGATGAGACCGGGACAAGAGAACCCGGACGATGGAACCGGGGAAAGGACAGTACCGGGAGCGTGAGCTGATCGATAGAATCGGATCTGGATTTCAATCCAGATGATCGATTTTGCTTCCTGGAGATCAAACACAATCTAGAAACACAAAAACTTACAAACCCAAATCGATTTTTCACCAAAGTATAACCTAGATTTCAATTTTCAATAGAAAATTTATGAACACAGAACAACAAACCCAAAACCCGATTTTCAAAAATAATGCTCAAAACCTTTGATTTTGAATACGAAACTTCACCAAATGCAATTAATGGCTCAAAGGAATAGATTTAAGCAATCAGAGATCAATAATATGAGCAAAAATCGAAAAATTAAAAAGACTTACTTGGAGGCGCCGTATTAAAATCGACGAACACAATAAATACCTTCTTGAATCAAATTCCTTGTCTCTGTACTCTGATACCAAGTGTAAATCCCAGATTGATCAAGTAACAATGAATAAACGAAACGATTAATCTTATTGATCGAATGTAGAAAGTTACAAGTATTGAATGATGAATAAACTCTCTCTATCTCTCTATTAGGCGCATGAAACTATACTGATTAATCTGTCCTAATTTCTAAACAAAACAAGCTATTTATACCTAGGCTTATGACTATTAAGGCCCAAGTTCATTCACACGCTGAAGCCCATATAATCAACTATAAGACTTTTACAACAAATTAATAAATAAATAACCCTCTATAATTACTTTATATAACTTACTTTTTTGTAGGACATTTATGGTCCTAACAGAATGAATTCAATCAAGTTCTATAAATCAATTTGTATTGCAATTTAGCAAAATGTAAAACAAGATAATTTAAAATTTATAAATCAAAATATATTGTATTATTGATTAAATTTTAATTAATAAATAATTAAAAAATAAGTCGGTATGGTACGGTATTAACGTGGTATATGACTTCTAATACCATGCACCAACCAAGTTTAGATAGTTGGTACGGTACTGCCAACCAATTATATCGGAAGGGTTTTGTTCAGGGTTAGTAGGATTAAACGAGATAGGATCGGAAGGGTTTTGATCAAGAATTCCACTTAGTAAAACAAGACTATTGTGGAAAAGAACAGATTAAAATATGTCCTAACACTCTTACACAAAAACTTAGAACACAACTTAAACACTTATAAACCATGCTAGTTTTATGAGAGCCGCCGATTTTCTGGGTGCACGTAGAAATCTTTCAAAAAGCGTAACCTTGCATGGAGTGAGTCTTCTTTCTTAAATACTACCATGTGCATTAAATGCATGGAACACTTGTCGCTCTGGGATTGGAACTTATAGTTGTCCTTGAAAGAGGACAATATGTCGTTTTTCTCTTATCATGGAACAAGGACGTATTGAAGACCATTTTGTAGACAATTTCTGAAAAGTCACGTCAAAGCAAATAGGATTTTTAACAAGTATCCTTTCTTCAGGTTTTCAGAGAATGTCTCCATCTGGTACAAGATAGGTAGTATTTTGTCGAAGACTTTCTTAGCAAGGAACAATAGGACAATTCTGGCGATGGGTTGAGGAATTGTGCGATTTATAGCAGATCGGCAAGCGGTAGCTTGGTGTTAAATCGGCAGATGCATCTTCTAATCCACATTGGTTGATGCACTTCCTCTTTATATCGGCTAGTGTTCGATTTTGCCAAATAATTCCAAACCAAACTATTACAAAGAACTATTATATATCTAATGATCAAATGTAAAGTAAAAGATTAAGAGAAGATCAGAAGGTCATCAACAAATTATCTGTGACCCAACAATATCGATTCTTGCACATCAAGTAAATCATTAGTACATAAATGACTCTGATGTTTGTTATAACCCAAAATAGCAATTATAAAAAGATATGTTAACACAATATACTAAACAGTTAAAAGTACATAAAGTGCAGTTGTGAGTTTGTAAGGCCATCAGTACCCCATGAAGGAATCTTTCAAATATTCCATGTCCACATCAGCGCCACATCAGCTTTTCTCCCATCCCTCACTCAATCCCTAACAATCCCTAAACACCCGTACCCCATTCCCTCAAACCCTTTTGCCACCTCATTTATTTTAATTCTTTTATTTATACATTTAATTATTTAACAAAATAAAAATATTTATATATTTTTTAATAAATAAAAATAAGATAAATAATAAAAATTAAAATTCATATCATTCATTAAAAATAAAAATTACAAAATAAATTTAAAAATCTACTCGTCGTCATTGTTGGGAACTTGGATACGCCAAATATGTTCGACCAAATCCGACTGAAGGTTATTATGAGTGTCCCGGTTTATGACTTCTTGAACATTTTCCGCGCGTTGTGTCTCACTGATTTGGCTTTCGATATCATTCGTGAAAAAATCGTTTTCCACGTCACCACAAATAGCATGGTTTTCGTCTTCGAGTATCATATTGTGTAATATGACACAAGCGTACATAATGTTTCTCAATATTGCCGGTTCCCATCCGCGTGTCGGGTTATGAAGTATATGCCAACGTTGTTTAAGCACGCCAAAAGCTCGTTCAACATCTTTACGTGCGGATTCTTGCGCGGACTTGAACTTTTGTCGTTTAAGGTCTTGTGGGCACGTAAATGATTTTACGAAAGTAGCCCATTTCGGATATATCCCATCCGTTAGATAATATATGTGCTTGTAGGTGGCTCCATTCACCTCAAAAGGGCACTCGGGTGCTTTTCCATCATATACATCATTGAAGATGGGCGACTAATTGAGAACATTGATGTCGTTGTTGGAACCGGCAACACCAAAGTATGCGTGCCAGATCCATAGATCTTGAGAGGCCACTGCTTCTAGCATGATTGTCGGGTGCTCATGATCACCTCTCATGAATTGACCTCGCCATGTATTCGGACAATTTGCCCATGCCCAATGAGTACAGTCTATGCTGCCGAGCATGCCGGGAAATCCGTGTTTAGCTTCATGCGCGGCGTACAACTTCTGAATATCAATAAAAGTAGGCTTGCGTAAATATTTTTGACCATACAGTTCAATAATACCTGTGCAGAATTTGTACAGACAATCTCGTGACGTTTTCTCTCCCATACGGATGTACTCGTCAAGTGCGTCAGCAACTACTCCATACGCCAATTGCCGAATAGCGGAAGTACACTTTTGTATCGGAGAAAAACCTTGTTTGCCTAACCCGTCAAACCGAAGTCTAAAATACGGATACCCTATTTCTAAATCTTCAACTATTCGTTCGAATAGTTGTCTGCTCATCCTGAACCGCCGCCTAAACATATCCGGTGTATAAATCGGGTTGACGCCAAAGTAGTCCCGCATAAGCCGCTCGTTTGTAGTTACTCGACCTCTTTCAATGTTTGCGGCCCTCTCTCTTGTTGACGATGAGGCGGTGCTACCATACAACGATTGTGCAGTATGTCGAAAAATTTCCCTTTGTAGATTCAACAACTCGTCGGTGTCTACGGATGATGATGATGGTGAACCGGGTTGTGGCGAATCCATATTGTTTAAAATATAGAGAATGGAAGAGTGTTTGAGAGAGTTTGAGAGGTGTGAGAAATAAGAGGTTGAGAGAATTTTGAGAGAGTTTGAGAGGTGTGAAAAATAAGAGGTTGAGAGAATTTGAGAGAGTTTGAGAGGTGTGTGAAATAAGAGGTTGAGAGAATTTGAGAGGTGTGAAAAATAAGAGGTTGAGAGGTGTGAGAAATAAGAGGTTGAGGGTTAAATATATAGTGGGATTAAATTGAGAAATTTTTTTTTTATAAAGAGCCGTTCAACGGCATGATTTTTAAAAATTTAATTAAATTTTTTTTTTAAAACCCTTCGGGATGGATCGGGATCCCATCCCCGGATTCCATCCCGCCCCGCAACCCCCGTAGCCGTTCCCGCATCGACCCCGCACCATCCCCGGACCATCCCGAGCCCGGGTACGGATGACCTAAGGCCATCAGTACCCCATGGAGGGAATCTTTCAAATATTCCACTCCACATCAGCGCCACATCAACTTTTCTCTCATCCCTCACTCAATCCCTAACAATCCCTAAACACCCGTACCCCATTCCCTCAAACCCTTTTGCCACCTCATTTATTTTAATTATTTTATTTATACATTTAATTATTTAACAAAATAAAAATATTTATATATTTTTTAATAAATAAAAATAAGATAAATAATAAAAATTAAGAGGTTGAGATGTGTGAAAAATAAGAGGTTGAGAGGTGTGAGAAATAAGAGGTTGAGAGAATTTGAGAGAGTTTGAGAGGTGTGAGAAATAAGAGGTTGAGAGGTGTGAAAAATAAGAGGTTGAGGGTTAAATATATAGTGGGATTAAATTGAGAATTTTTTTTTTACAAAGAGCCGTTCAACGGTATTATTTTTAAAAATTAAATAATTTTTTTTTTTAATAAATCTTCGGGATGAATCGGGAACCCATCCCCGGATTTCATCCCGCCCCGCCAACCCCGCTGAGCCCGTAGCCCATCCCTCCCCATCCCGCACCCGGTACCGAAGGCCTAAGATTTCAAGCCATCTTTGTTCATAAAGTTTTGAAAAAGAAAATATAGGAGTTGATGCAGCAGTGGACAATGAGTTCATAAAGTTTTGAAAAAGAAAATATAGGAGTTGATGTAGCAGTGGACAATGAACCTAAGGAGCATTCTTTATGATTTATCCATTCGAAGAATAAAATTATAAAAGGAGTGGAACTAAGCAAGTTCTGTTGAAAGCACCAGGCATAAAAAATGTTGTTGTTGTTGCAATATATATATATATATATATAGAAAAGTTCAAATGAAAAATAAAAATTCAATTGTGAACGTAAGGACGAATCTTGACCCTTCTATTTTTATTGATTCAATGACTCATGTTAAATAGAGTTTTTAATTGAAATTATTAATTAAGGTGATTAGGGGTAAAAAAGAAAGATAATTTAAACTCACGCAGGGGCGGACCTACCTTCACTCCGGGAGGGTCCCGTGCACCCGCTCACTTGTTTACCGTAAGGGAAAAATGTAGACCGTTTGACGGTGCACCCGCTTAATTTTGAGAGTGCTCTTAAGTATTTTTAAACTGAATATTTAACCAAAATGAGCTTCTAGCGAGATGGTTTGTGTTGACCTAGTTAGTGCTTTTGGTTTCAAGAGGTTTGGGGTTCAATTCCCACTCTTGGCATTTATGTATTTAATTTTTGTTAAGACTAGAAAAAGTCTATAACTCCTCTTCATAAATTACATTTAATACACATTAAATACTCTATTAATATGATGTAATTTGATCATTAACTCTCTCCAAAATTATAAAATTTTCATCTTTATATTTCTAATTTGTTTTTTGTTATTGATTTGATTATTATTACATGAACGTCTATATGCATAGTTAATTTTGATTTGCAAAACATCAAAAAACTTATTCTCGAAATCAACCAATCAATAAAAAAAACCCCAAAAATTATCCAGAATCGACACAAAAAACCAAAAAAAATAACCGAAATCGACAAAAAAACTTAAAAAATCTCTCGAAAATTAACCAAATATATCTTGAAATCAACTAAAAGCTTAAAAAGTCCCCTAAAGACACAATTCGGAGAAAAACACATCGACAACAATTTCTTATGTTTTTCGTTTGTGCACCCGCTCACCTAAAATTCTGGGTCCGCCGCTGAACTTACGCTTACCATATTTGACTTTTTATTTTCTTTTTTAATTAAAAACTTTTACCCCCTTAAAGTTTAAAATAAATTATCTTAAAAATTACAAATATTTTAATCAAACAAATTACAACAAAAAAACGAGAATTCCGTGCTCTTCGATATGACATCCATCTCGATATAGTTTTTTGTTGTTTTAACCGTTTTTACGTGAAATGTCATATATGTGGTATATTCATTACTAATTTTTATGTACGTTCAAGTGTTTACAACATCTCGACACCGTAAGTCCGTAACTCGACATCACCTTCTACAACACTTTCTTCAACGTCCTAAGGCATCGTGTTCTTCATTACCGTAACCCAACACCCATCGAGATGAATCGGGAACCTATCGAGTTTCGATTGTGAACCAAGAAACGAAAGAGAGTGCGTCACGTCTCCACACCTTCACGGGTCACTCATGTATTATTCTTCATGAATAATGTATCATTCATTATGAATAATACATCATTCAGGGTGAATAATACACGATTCATGATTTCGTGTATTATTCATCCTGAATGATGTATTATTCATATTGAATACTGTATTATTCATCCTAAATATTGTATTATTCATCATGAATGGTGAATGAACGTTCACCTTTGTTATTCATACTGAATGTGGACACCTGGAGATCTGTATACATATTCATAAAGAATAAAACCAAGTCTCGGTTGTGAATCGGAAAACAAAGAGAGTGCGTCATGTGTTCACACCTTCACGGGTCATTCATATATTATTCATCATGAATAATATATCATTCGGGATGAATAATACAACATTCAAGTGAATAATACATGATTCATGTTTAATAATACATTAATCAGGAATTCGTGTATTATTCATTCTGAATGTTGTATTATTCATTTTGAATATTGTGTTATTGGTCATGAATAGTGAATGAACGTTCACCTTTGTTATTCATACTGAATATGGACAGCAGGAAACGTGCATACATATTCATACTGAATATAACACATACATAGCATTTCACGTAAAAACGGTTAAAATGAAGAAAAAACTATATCGAAATGGATGTCATATCGATTAGTTTTCCAAATCTTGATTAGTTTAATTAAGTTTCAACCATTGATTAGTTTTCCAAATCTTGATCAATGGTTGTGACTTGTCTTCATGTTCACAATTGAATTTGAGTTTTCATTTGAACCCACCCCTCTATATATATATATATATATATATATATTCACGAAAAACCTCCTAATCTTATACAAAAACATGGCATATAAAACATTAGGTTCCTCATAAGAAGAATTAGTATTGTCACTATTACATGTAGAGGTATGAAAAAGCCAGTGTGAAGATCCCTTTTTTCTTGAATATACATATTTTAATTTCTTGAAAAATGTTGTAATGAATAAGTTGGTATATCTTCATCGGAATAGATCTAGTGGGAAGTATATTTTACAAGGAGGTAAAAATGTTATCATTAATGAGGTCATTGTCAATGATAGTATGTTTAATCAAAATTTAAGAACCATCATGCTGTGGGAAGAGATCAAGGTTAAAGGTGTGTTTAACGTTCTACCAGGTCAGTAGGTTAATTTAACACGAAAGGTTACTGAATATGAGGAAATGTTCTAGAGAAATTATTATCTCATTTTACATACAAATACAAATACAAACAAACGTTAACATATATTACCATAAAAAAATTGAATTGAATCCATAACGGTTTTGGACCTCACTAAAAAATGGTTCAGGTTGGATTCAGTTGGGGTCTAATTTGGATTGGATCAGGGAGTTGTTTACTTTTTTTCTTCCATCAAGGGGAGGGGAGATTTACTAAACGCTTACCCGGTAAGTGTTTATCAGTTCACTTTACATTATCAGATGAACATAACAAGGATTGAGAATCCTACCCGGTAAGAGCGATGACAATGACCGAAAGTCTTACTCGGTAAGTGAGAATGACGACTCTTACCCTGTAAGCGCTTACCAAATAAAAGTGTTGCATACGATGTCATTTTAATGGACTAAAATCTTAACCGGGAAGTTAAATGAAAGTGTTGACAATTACCAGCAAACACTTATCGGGTAACCATGGGTAAACGCCCCCAAGTCTTATATGAGTTAAGTTGTCTATCTTGTCTCGTGAAAAACGTAACACGGATTGGGAGCCAAAGAGAGAGTTTTGGCTTATTTCAAGGGCATTTTCAATATTAATTGGTTTTGAGGTAGCTTAGAAGGGGCATGTGAGGAAACCACCCTTATTCCATATAGCCGTAAAGAAACACTCTGTATGATTCAACGAATAAACGGCTTAAACCATTAAGCTTATATGTAAACAACCTCTATGTTGGGTTGTCAAGTGTTTCTTAGGTTTGATATTGAGATGTATGTCTTAAAAAAGCAGACATCTCTCCTTTGGAACTCGACCTGGTTTTTGATATCGGTAATGAACCTAAAGAAGACATGTAAACTCATCCTGTGTTGCATAAACTACAGAACAGCTCCTAAATATTACGACCCACACTCGTGGTTGTATCAAGACCGTTAACAGGGTGCATGCATATTATTAAAAGGATATCTGCTAAAATCATAAAGGGAAAGATCTTCGAGACCCTACCTCTGTGTGGGATTGTCAGTTTCATACGAGTTGCATATAAAAAATTTATTCCCAAAATGGTCCATTAGAATGTTAGAAAATCTGTTTCTCAGTTTTGGACAAAAGGCAGATCACAGAAGTTCCAAACTCTTGATTGTGGTTAGAGTCTTTAAAAGTGAAGTATATGCACTTTTGTGTAGATCAATACCAATACAACAACAATTAAGGCCAAGGGTCATTGGTCCAGCAATACCCAAGTTACCGGTAAATCCCAACCTCCCTAAAGGTGACCTGGGTTCAGCCTTACCAAAATTGACAAGTTTGCAGTATCTAATTATTATATAACTCCAAAAACATCTAAGGCTAGACTATTAGGGGTTAAATGGAACATTTGGCTGGCCTACATGAGGGAAAATTTGTCAAACGTATGAAGTGATAAACTAATTAATCCTAGGGATGGCAATACCTACATCTGCTCCTAATCAGGTTTAACATATCCACCACATACCTGTCATTTTGACACATTATCTTAAATCATATCGGGTCTAAACAAGAAAAGACTCAACATTTACACATTGTGATGTGAAGGCTAGTCTAATTTGTACTTGTGTGAAAGCATATAACATTTGTTCTTACCTTTCACAATCTGATATGCAAATGTGCAAGCCTTCAAACCCTCTTATCCTGAACAATTAATTAAAGCAAAATAATATAAACCCGAACATACTTTGTGGGAAAGAACATAGTTTAGCTGGTAAATGCTGAATACAAACCTTATATATGCAGAACTACCACATTTAGAAATCATCCAAGAGTGAAGACTGGTGCACCAATGTTGCTCAACTGAATCCATGACCGAAACCCATATGATCAGATTAACCTTACAAGTTGCTCCAACGATCATCCTTATACTTGCCTGATGATTAAAAAGTGTCAATCATATAACAAAGATTCAACCTTTACTTGAAAGGCCCAGAACACATGATACTGAATCACTTCATTCCTGTGGATTGCTACCAATGCCAATCAGATCTGATCCTGCAAAGAGTTTGGTTGGCAAGATTGGGATAGCAACCATCTACATGATGCTTTTAGACACCAAATTGATGTGGGTATCTTTTGGCCCTTCATAATAGTAAAGAGTATTCTAAAATCTGGTTTCAACCGTTGTTTTAGTCTTCACATAATTCTTGTTTATAAGCAAAAGTTTCTCTTTGGCTACACAGGGATACCATCAAAACATGCATAGATAGGTCTATTCATTCCATCTCATGTATAAATGTATATAAGGATACTAATGCAGTAGACAAATGGGTCTCGAAGCAGAATAAAGATGATATATCAGTGAAGATTAACAAATGAAGCAACTTAAAGAAAACCAAAAGTTAGAGAAATTTCTTCAAGAAAGATTAAGAGGGTCTACCACCATATTGTTTTCCTAAGCCGGAGACATTGAATAAAAGTAACTACAACATTGATATTCTTGTCTAAATAATAATTACTGAGCAGCGATTTACTCTTACAGTTAAAACCATCCTCTTCCTTCGAAATCATCCAGATATTATATATACTTTCTTTTTTCAGCATGCATAAATACCAGAACGCAAATGCAAAGCCAACCTCTTTCTTGGAGGCTAACTGTAAACATCATCATCTGAAACTGTCCTCTTTGCTTGCTTAATCTTCTCCAACTGAACCTGAGTATCCATGAACAACTGCATCCTCTGAACTTCCAAATCTTTAGTGAATTGCATCCTCTGCTTCTCCAATTCAATCATCTGTTTCTGCTTCTCTCCCTCAACCCTCTCGTAAATCTCTCCGAACCTCTCAATAGCCCTCGCCAACCGCTTCATGCAATCGGAATCCCCTCCACTCTCCTTCCTCACTCCCTCCCCTCCTGCACCACCGTCGTCCTCACTAGTCCCCAGTGACTCATCATCCTCCGATCCATCCTCCTCCGCGGCCGCAGCAGCGGCAGCAACAGCCGAGTAATTCCTCCGGAAATACGAGTCATCGACAGCCGCAGCCACCGGCAACGGCCGTTTCTGAGGGAGAAGCGCGACAGACTGAAATTGAGGAGACAACACCGTCGATGGAGGTTTCCGGTAGGGTAACGGAACGGCGGTCGGCGGTGATGACGAAGAAGACTTCTTGGCGGTTGCAGCGGATCCGATTAACGTGTCGAGGCGAGAGTAAAAGGGCCAAGTACTAGTAATTTGGCCGTTGGATTCAGAAACCCTAGCTTTTTCAACCTTATACTTCTTCTTAAGAGTGTCGATTCGGTTTTTGCACTGAACATCGGTACGCCTTGTTTTCTTCGTATGACCATGGCGGGCGTTAACGGCATCGGCAACCTCCTGCCAATCCTTTTGACGGAGGTTTCCACGGTTGAGCTCAAGGTAACGGCGGCCCCAAGCGTCGACGAGCGTCGACGTGGCATCCTCGCTCCAACAATCCTCACGGAAAGGAAGCGGACGAGATGAGGGAGTCTGAGTGGGTCCGGCAACGGCGGCCGGAGACGGAGAATTGATCAAAGCTAAGTCGTCGGCCATCTAGGGTTTGTTTATCGGTGAAATTTTTGGGGGAAAGAGATAAATAGAGAGAGAGTACAAGTGGGTGAAGCGTCGGTGTCGGTACCGTTTCCATCCATTGTCTCACTGGCATCTCTCTTCGCCGATGTACGGCTCCAACTCCGACGTGGAACTGACGTTATCTATCGCTTTAGAGACTTGTACATCTTAGAGGTTGCGTTACCCACTTGTACATTTTCCTTCTATTCCTTTCCATCTCTTTTTCTGATTTCTATTTTAGTTTTTCTAAAGTATATTATTTATTTTAGTTCCTTTTAAAATAATTAAAAGTGTTCATATTTAAAAAAATAGTATTATCATTTTGCTCTTAATTATGTAGAATTGTTTATTTATCAACTAAATGGTGTAATAATATATATTTCTTAAAATGATAAATCAAATATATCTTTGAATACTAATCTTCTTTCTTACATCCATCAACATTATGACTTATCCTTTACATTATGATTTTACTTGATTCAAAATGCATATAATATTGGCAGATATAAATGGGGTTGCTATCCCTATCTCTACAAATTTATATACCCCTCTTACCCGCTATTACCAACCTACTCACACTTACAAACTAATTATTTTTTTATTTTTTATTTGAAAAGTTACATTTTACACCCTTATACTTATTTAATTAGTTTATTTTATACATTTTACTTTTTTAATTTTTATTTTATACATTAATCATATTAACACATATAATCGTATATTAGCTAAAATACGTTTAAAAATACGTTTTAATTTTAACAAGTTACACCATTATAATCGTCTCTTCGATACGTTTGAAATGAGCTCAATATTGAATATTTTTTGATTTAATTATTTTATTATATATGATATATATTACATAAAAATATTTTTTATATTTACAATTCATACTCTTATAGTTAATTATTTAATTTATGGTACATCTCTTACTTTTTTAATTTTCGTTTTACACTATTATCACATTAACATAATAATCATATATTAACTAAAATATGTTTAAAAAAATACGTTTTAACATACATAATTACGTTAAAATACGTTAAGAAATTCGATATATATATATATATATATATATATATATATCGAACGTCATTCGTTTAATAATTTGATTTAAAATAAAGTAAAGTTATTGATTTGAAATAAAGTAAAGTTATTGACTCGAATTTTAAGTTTATGTTTTCGAATTGCTTCGGGTTCAGATTAGTCGGATTTCGGGTTAGTGTCTGTTGGATTCGGATATTATGATAATGCAAAAATTATATATAAATTCAATCAATTTTGAGGACGAATTCAATCAATTTTGAGGACGAATTCAATCAACTGAAAGATTGATGAAATCTATAGTAAGTTTAGAAATTAGAAAATATTTCGATGGACTATAATTTACGATTTTCAAAAGATAATTACATAAATAATTATGTTTATATAATATTTAAAAAATATATTTATATTATTTCGGGTTTTCGGACGGGTCGGGTAATCAAAGATCAAACCCAACCCGAACCTAAGTATCGCACAAAAAAGTCGCGTTTCGATTTTCGGATTTCAGGATATTCGGGTTTTGCACAAACACATTATTTCCGGATGGAATTCGAGCTCGGATTTTGGACTATTCGGGTTATGCACGCCTTACACATAACACTATGGTTTATAGCGTTTACGGCCTAGAAATGGCTAAATAGGTCCAGCCCAACCCGAGACTGACCGACTCAATACGAGACCGGTTATGGTGCGACGATTCTTAACTAGTAACGATTTTCATCACAAGGTCTGGCCCGGGACTAACTATATTTTTTATTTACAATTTTATTTTTTAATGCATTTCGAAGTTTATTTTTAAATGTATTTTAAATTTATTTGATTGAAGATCAAAATGTATTTTTAAGCGTGTCTTATTAAGAGTGTAAAACGAAATTTGAAAAAGTAAGAGATGCACCATAAATTAAATAATTAACTATAAGGGTATAAATTGTAAATATGACATATAATTAAATAATTAAATAATTAAATAATTAAATAAAAAAATATTCAATATTGGGCTAATTTACAAACGTAGATTAGATTTGTATGAAGAATATATAGAGCGTACTTGTACTCGTGGATATATTGATTTAAATGAATAATCAGAGTTGGAATTTGTTGAAATAAAAAGTAATTTTAACGTATTTTATTTAATACTTGGCTCATTTCGAAATAATATAATTAAATCAAAAAATAAGAAGATATCGACGAATAATAATATAATTAAATCAAAAAATAACTTAAACGTATGACATATAATAATATAATTAAATCAAAAAATATTCAATATTGGGCTCATTTCGAAGGTATCGACGAGACGATTATAATGGTGTAACTTGTTAAAATTAAAAAGTTTTTTATTAACGTATTTTAGTTAATATACGAATATATGTGTTAATATAATGAAAATGTAAAATAAAAAACTAAAAGTTATAAAGTAAATTAATTTAATAAATATAGGGGTATGAAATATAACTTTTAAATAAAAAATTTAAAAATTAAAGTATGTGAGTGAGGTACAAAGTTGAAGGGGTGTATATTTAGAATATGTCGTTGTGTATACCTTAACAAGTAGTACAATCTACTTTAAAGTGCGCACCTTTTAAAATTTTAACATAACCTTAATAACAATTTCATAATATAGTATAGATATATACAAAGATGTAAAATGAAAAATGAAAATATAAATAATATAAAATAAATGAATTAGTATATATATTCATGATATTTAATAATATGTTTAAATCCAAAAATATTCAATATGGTTTCATTTCGAAGGCATTGAGAAAACGATTGCAATTGTATAATTTGTAAGAAAAGAAATGTATATTTTAATGTATTTTAGTTTATATACGATTCTTTATGTTAATATGATAAGGATCCAAATTAAAAAATAAAAATGTAAGGGATTAAAAGTAACTAAATAACTAATTATAAAAGCATTAAGCCATTAACTATAACTTATAAATTAAAAAAATGTAGAGTTAAGAAGAGATTCACGTAAGAGTTGGTGCGAAGTGGGAGTAGATATGCTTAAGAGGGTTGTACACTATACTATTATTTTAATATTACACTAAAACCGTTTAAAAAATTTAATAACATAGGATAGATAATGTTATACATGCTTTTATAATTACAATTTTTTAAAATTTACTATAGAAATACACTTTAAATAATACATTTAAGTAAATAAAATCTTAGAACACTTAAAAATCTGAAAAACAAGAAAGACTTCAAAAAAATGAAGTACTTGTTAAAAAAACTTGAAAATCTTGAAAACTTGTTATAAAAATCATAAAAACACTTAAAATCTGAAAAACAAGAAAAACTTTAAAAAAATGAAGTACTTGTTAAAAAAATCTTGAAAATCTTGAAAACTTGTTATAAAATTCAAAAAAAACTTTTTTACAAACGGGCCTATGATTAACAACTCCCGGGCCGAGCCTTGAATTTCATAAAAAGTATTAGCGCTCCCAGAGCGTCAAGCCATAGTCGGTCCGGTCCCTGCATGTCCAATCGGTCCCGAGAAATGTCTAATTTAGCTATCTCTAAACACATACAGTGAGGTTCAAGCGAAAACCCTAAAAAATAACAATAAAACCATTGCTCAAATGGTTGTCAATAACCCGAGGTTTACATTTTGGCAAAACTAAATTCATGATTGTAGGGATAGATAGATCCACCCATCTATCTTTTAGATCCAACCCTATATATATATAGACTTGAGATCATGTGAGACCAAACTATTTTCGTGAGACCCGTGAGACCACAAAAATAACACTAAACCTTCACAACAAAAGACTGTGAAGATATTGTGAAGGTAAACCTTCACAGTGTTTTTGTTGTGAAGGTTCACTGTTTTTCATACCTTCACAATGAATTGCTGTGAAGGTTTAGTGTTATTTTGTGGACTCACGGTCTCACAAAAACATGTTGGTCTCACGTGAACCCAACCCTTTATATATATATATATAGAGAGAGAGAGAGAGAGACTTGAGATCATGTAAGACCATACTATTTTCGTGAGACCGTGAGACCAAAAAATTAACACTAAACCTTCACAGAAAAAGACTGTGAAGGTATTGTGATGGTAAACCTTCACAGTGTTTTTGCTGTGAAGGTTTGCTGTTTTTTTTACCTTCACAATGAATCACTGTGAAGGTTTAGTGTTAATTTCTTGGTCTCATGAAAACATGTTGGTCTCACGTGAACCTAACCCTATATATATAGGGGTGGGTTCAAATGAAAAACTAATTTTCAATTGTGAACATGAGAACAAGTCACAACCATTGATCAAGATTTGGAAAACTAATCAATGGTTAAAACTTAATGAAACCAATTGAGAAATAATTAGGGACAAATATGGAAATTTGAATCACCGCCTACCATATTTGACTTTTTATTTTTATTTTTAATTAAAAAACTTGTACCCCCTTAAAGTTTAAAATAAATTATCTTAAAAATTACTAATATTTTAATCAAACAAATTACATCAAAAAACGAGAATTTCGTGCTCTTCGATATGACATCCATCTCGATATAGTTTTTTCTTCATTTTAACCGTTAACGTGAAATGCTATGTATGTGTTATATTCAGTATGAATATGTATGCACGTTTCCTGCTGTCCATATTCAGTATGAATAACAAAGAGGGACGTTCATTCACTATTCATGACGAATAACACAGTATTCAAAATGAATAATTCAACATTCAGGATGAATAATACACGAATTCCTGATTCATGTATTATTAAACATGAATCATGTATTATTCACCTTGAATGTTGTATTATTCATCCTGAATGATACACTATTTTGATGTAGTTTGTTTGATTAAAATATTATTAATTTCTTAAGATAATTTATTTTAAACTTTAAGGGGGTAAAAGTTTTTAATTAAAAAAGAAAATAAAAAGTCAAATATGGTAGACATGAGTTTAAATTATCTTCCCTTTTTACCCCTAATCACCTTAATTAATAATTTCAATTAAAAACTCTATTTAATATGAGTCATTGGATCAATAGAGATGGAAGGGCCAAGATTAGTCCTCACGTTCACAATTGAATTTGAGTTTTCATTTGAACTTTCCTCTCTCTCTCTCTCTCTCTCTCTCTCTCTATATATATATATATATATATATAGGGGTGGGTTCAAATGAAAACTCATTTTCAATTGTGAACATGAGGACAAGTCACAACCATTGATCAAGATTTGGAAAACTAATCAATGGTTAAAACTTAATGAAACCAATTGAGAAGTGATTAGGGACAAATATGGAAATTTGAATCGGTGCCTACTGTTAATGCCAAAAATCGTCCAAAAGGATAACTTAAGGTTGATTGTGGAATTTAACAACTAAAGAAAGGAATCTTTCGACAAAGCGTACGACAGAGGCGAAAAACGTAAATAAAACAGAGATTTGGTGACGCGGGAAAAACCTTAACGAGGAAAAAACCCGCGGACGACTATGGAAGTCGTTGCTGCACTATAGTTGCCAAACAGGGGCGATGTCCTTATGTTTCAGGTGTCGATCGTACAGTGATTACAATACAGATGAAAGGAAATACTTTAAATGTAAAGTAACAAGTGTTTTGAATGTAAAAACTGGTGTATCATGTATAAAAACTATGTGTCGTGTGCGAATATCGTGCGTCGAGAGCGATTCTTCGAGAGAGAGTTCTTTGCTTCAGGTGTTCTTGTGAATTCGGTTGTGCTCAGATGGTGTGTGATGCGAGTTGTCAGATGATAGACAGATGCCCTGAAATGTTGATCGAGCCTTTGCTTTTATAGTCTTCGGGTGCATTGATTGTCTTCTTAAATGCTTCTGGTAACTGCTGTAACGGACGTCGAGTTGAATGCTGTTAATGGATTTTATCGGTTATAGTCGTTGGTCATTTAATGGCATTGATTCCTGTATTAAATACTGAGAAAGTAACAGACATGTCATACGTTAGTCGGTCAAGGTCGCAAGATTCCATGCGACAGTCGTGTGAACTAGGCGACGTCATGGTCGAGTGTCGTGAGGTGAATAACTTTCGATTTTACCTTTGATCAGGGGATAAAGTACTATGAATTTACCTTGCTATGAAAACGTGTAGTAAATGTTTTCCTTACCCTGGTCGTGGTCGAGACTGGTGAATTTTTACCCAAACAGTTTGCCCCCAAAATTTGAAAAATACAGTTTGCCCCCAAAATTTGAAAAACCCTTGACGGATCCTTTCCTTTTTACGATTTCAGAGAGTTTTTTAGCGAGATTTTCATCCCAATTCCTTGCGATTCTTCAACGAATCTTTTCCAAACCTGCAAGAATCTCCGAATCAGTTAGGATTTTCGAGGTCTAGAGCGCCTATATAAGGTACGATTTCTTTGATTTTCTTTTTTTTAAGTCTGTTTAGAAATGTCGACGGAACCAGAAAGTTCGATTCGAGAACAGTCGGATCTCGGCGATCTTAGAAGTCTAGCAAAAATCCCTACGGGGGTTAAATTAATTCGAGCAGGTCAGACTCGACCAAATAAATGTCCCGATGGGTATATCGTGATATACGAATATCCCTTTAAGATAGGCTTCGAATGGCCCTACTCGCCTTTGGCTAAGGCTTTTATGCTAGAATTCGACTTAGCACCAAGCCAACTAATACCCCAGTTCTGGCGAGTCGTACAAGTGATCGAGCGCCTTACTGAGAAATGGGAATCTCCCATGAATGTACGCGACCTTCTTTTGGCTTATCAAGTCCAAAAGGACGGATGCCACCGCTGTAGTTTATACTCTAGGTATAAGGGCGATCGTACCTTGGTCCTAAAGACTGCTGTAAATGATCGTAAATGGAAGACCAGGTATGCATTCGTGCGTAAGTCGACTCTAGACTCTAAGAGCGGCTAGATTAGGGCCGGCTGGAATATGTCGGGTATGATTTTTCTAGTTTTTTGTCGTATGTCGCGTGTTACTTTTTTACTTATTTCTGACCTGTTTTCTCCGTATCGACAGAAATAAAATTTAAGGACGTGAAGCCCTACGCCAACTCTCAAGCGAAGGTTGACGCATTCTTGGCGTTTAGCGTTGTAGAACGGTCGTTTGTTGTACGACAATTGGTGGACGACGACGAAGATTTGGTATATTTAGGAGAGAATCGGGGGAAGAAACTTGAGGAAGAAGAGGAGACAGAGGAAGAGTCGAGAGAAGAAGGAGAAATGACCGGTAAGTGTACCTTCACATTCCCTTCTGCTTAATCTTAATCCTTTTCTCTTATGCTTTTCGTAACACTTCTTTCTTTTTTGGCTTCCAGGAGAATCTCAGCCAAAGGTGCCGGCTGTCTCTGCTAAAAGAGCAGCTCAGCTTGAGCTTGCCCGTAAGGGCAAGGAAAAGAGGCTAAGGACCTCGACCACTGGTCCTGAGGTTCCGAAGAAGGCGGGGACGACGATCCCGAGGGAACCGTCTTTAGGGGCTGACGACTCATCGAGAGTCGTCACGCCTGAGAAGGCGAAGGTATCGGTCGCATCGCCTGCGAAGACGATGAAGTCTACTGATGCGATCGCTGCAATACCTATCAGTTCGGCGCTACCGGTGAAAACGGCGAAGTCTCCGTCTACCACATCGACCCCTTTGTCGGCCGATAAGGGCAAGGGAGAGGCGACGGGAGAGGCTAAAGTCACGACGGTCAACTTCACGTTGCCGTCGGACTTTATGGCTGCCAACGTCCTAGACGGGACGGATTTGTTTCCCCACTTGGGGAAGTATTTGATTCCTTCTTTCAGAGAGCGTTTCGAGGGATTCCCGATCGAGGAGATGGGATCTCATGTCGCCGGACTGGCGTTTCTGGTAAGTTTTTCTTTTAAAACTTGTGTTATTTTTTCGTTGTTTAACATTGTCGAACGTCTATTAATGTGTGTCTTGTGTTTTACAGGCGTTCCAATCCTCCCTTGCCTTGTGCGCTGAAACGGAGAAGATAAGGAATCGGATTTCCGCTGCCCACGAGAAGGGGAATACGGCGTTGGACAGGGCGAACGCCGCCGTGTAGCGTGAAGAGGCTATGTACAAACGTCTCGACGAGGCTCTGAAAGAGTTAGAGATCGTCAGACGTGCAAAGGACGAGGCAAACCATCGCCTGGTGCAGTCCCTATCCACGATCGCCGACCAAAGGGAAGAGCTGGAGAGGGTCAATGGGTCTTTGGCCGTGAGTGAAAAAGAGGTCGAAGACTCAAAATCTAGGGTGGCAAATTTGGAGATAAAGGTGAAGGACCTCAAAGATGAAGCTAAGACCGTCTTTGCTTTGGCTCGTCTGACTGCCAGGGCGGCGATCATGAGGCAACATTTGGCGGGGAAGAATCATCTTGCCTCAGCGTCGGAGGAGCTTGTCGTCGACCTGAGGGATGTCGAATCTGCGAGAGATCTCGATTCAGATGACGAGAAGGAGATCGAGGAGGAGGAGATGGACGAAGGTCCAACGGATGAGGTCTCTGGTAAGGATGCAACTGACGTTCCTCCTCAACCTTAGGAAGTTTTAGGGGTTTTTGTTCTGATCGCTCGACCGTTGGTGGTCGAGTCATTTGTAATTGATCGTTTGATGAAATGGAATTTACATTTCTTGTGAACTTGTGCATTACTTTATTATCAATCAATAAACATCGAGCGTAACACCGATCGTACGATAAGGAACATAAGTCATATATAACAAATGTAGGTATGTGCGACGAAGGCATTTATTGAAAGACAACGATCAAAACATAAATCGTGTAAGCAAACATATGTACATGCGTTTGAAGAATTCGTTCAGAACAAGAGATTTTTCTAAGTTAAAACACTTAGATCGTGGGTCGATCACATAATTAAATTATACGGTGAATCTGAATCATGCATCTATGCGACAAAATAGCCAAGTCATATAGTTGACCCGATTATTTATGTTATGCGATCCTGTGGAAGTCATGTGATAGACTTAATAACTTATGTCGTACGATCATGCGATAAAATATCGTAAGAGGTTGGTTTTTGGCTAACCAACGACCCTCCGATGCTTAAGTCAGTAACCATCGAGGTGAATAAAAAGTCGTATGAGAGAAAAGGGGTTTAAAAGAAATACCTTTTTAGATGTGTTGCATTCCAGCTACGTGGAATGTCTTGATTGTCGAGGGTTTGGAGCCGATAGGCACCTTTGCCCACGACTTCGGAGATACGATAAGGACCTTCCCACTTAATGGAAAGTTTACCTGCATTGAGCTCTTGAGTGCTTTGGAACACTCGACGCAAGACATAGTCGCATTCTTGAAAGACTTTAGCCTTGACATTTTTATTGAAATGTCGCTCGACCGCTTGCTTTTGCGACGCCATTCTAATCAATGTTGATTCTCTGAGCTCTTCAAGGGCGTCAAGGTCATAACTTAAGTCAACCAGGTTATGGTCGACAGAAGTATGCCTTGAGGTTGGGATTTGGGCCTTGTTTGGGCAAAATTTCACCAATCACGACCACGACCAAGGTAAGGAAAACGCTTATTCTCTTTTCCATAACGAAGGTAAAATCATAGTACTTTATCTCCTGATTAAAGATAAAATCGAAAGTCTTTTGCCTCACGACACTCGACCTCGACGTCGCCTACTTCGCACGACCGTCGCGTAGAATCATGCGACCTCGACCGACTAACACGTTATACGACTGTTACGTTTGTTTGATGTTTAATGCAGGAGTCAACATCATTAATAGACAACGGCTATAACCGAAAGAATCAGTTATGAGCATCTAATCCCACATTGAAGACGACGACCGTTACAACAATCATCAAAGATCTTAATGATTCAATTAAAGTGCCCGAAGACTATAAATTCCAAGCTCAATCCTCAATTCAAGGGACAACGAACAACACAGAGAGAGAGAACAAGAACATCGAACAACAGGCACAAGTATTCGAACTCTGAAGAACACTCATTCGAAGCAAAGAAATCACCCATAGAAGATCGTTCTCGACACACGACAGCCACACACGACACACGGTTTTAACATACGACGCGCATTGTTTTACATTAGAAAACACTTGTACTTTACATTTCGAAGTTTTCCTTCACTTGTATTGTAATCTCTGTACGATCGACACCCGAAACCAAAGGACATCGCCCCTGATTGGCGACCATAGTGCAGCGACGACTTCCACAGTCGTCCGCAGGTTTTTTCCTCTTTGAGGTTTTTCCTGCGTCATCAAATTCCCTGTCTCGATTATATTTTCATCTTTATCGCATGCTTTTGTCGAACGATTCTTTTCTTTAGTTGTTAAAGTCCACATCGACCTTAAGTTGTCCCTTTGGTGCGATTTTTGGCATTAACAGTTTGGCGCCATCTGTGGGACCTCATCTAGAGAAAATCATCGACGAACGTGCGTCTTACTAACAGTTTCTTGGAGTTTTCTTTGTTCTCTGTTTCAGAAAAATGGCAGCCCCTGGAAATCAGCAGCATGTCATTGCCCAGATGTACCAGGAGCTTGAAGTCGCTCGAAATCAAATCAACGCCATGGCAGAGCAAAGTCGCAGAGCAGCTGAGGAGATCGCACGATTAAGGAATTCTTCTGGACCTCAGAATGGTCCTAGGCCATTCGTTCAGAATCCAGGCCAAGGATCGTTCGGACAGAACGGTCCTCGACCATTCGCGCATAATCCAGGTCCAGGATCAGGTCCGTTCGCTCAGAATCAGCATCCAGGTCCGTTCATGTAGAACCAGCAGCCGGGACCGTTCAATCCAAATCCCCAGTTCGGGACAGTTCCTCCTCAACATATAAGGCCACCACCCATGCAGAATGGATCGCAGTCGTTTCAGAATGGATTGCAGCCGTTTCAGAATGGGTCGTAGCCGTTTCAGAATGGGTCGCAGCCGTATTTTGTTCCTTTCAACGGAGACGCCAATGGCTCGTCGCATGGCAATGGCACCAGTTCAGGAGTCAATCCGCAAGCAGGGACAAATCTCGACCCCAATGACCCCGTCGCCCAGCGATTGAAAATGCTAGAAGATCAGAACGAGCGTATTCTATTTTGCTCGCCAAGCTACCTGGGGCAGCCGTGCTCGTCGACGTCGAGCCCCGATCAGGATTTCAGGCGTCGCCCTTCGTCGATGAGATCGCGACCGTTGAGGTCCCAAAGAAATACAATGTCCCCGCTTTCACGCCCAAGTACTCGGGAGTGACCGATCCGACAGAGCACGTCGCGCAGTATAAGCAGCTCATGTGGACGATCTCAATCCCACACATGTATCAGGAAGTCTGTATGTGCAAGAGCTTCGGTGAAACTCTCACTGGTCCTGCTCTCCAATGGTTGATCAATCTCAAACCCAAGTCCATCGGGTCGTTCGCTAAATTGGTCAATCAATTCTCCCAGCAATTCGCCAGCAGTCGCAAGATGGAGAAGCAGACCAGTGACCTATATTACGTCGTGCAGAAGACCAATGAGTCTATTCGAAGTTATTTCAATAGATTCAATGCGGAGATGATTAGTGTTCGCAATTGTGGCGTCAAGACCGCGATCGAAGCCTATAAGCACGGTCTGGACGACAGTTCAGGTTTATACACTGACCTGACTAAGTATCCTCCGGAGAATTTCGAAGACGTCCGAGCTCGAACCCTAGCGTATATGAGGGTAGAGGACGACGCTGCCTTTCGTCGCAAGCATACCGACGATAAAAGGTCGTTAGGTGTGAAAAATCCCGAGTTCAAGACAAAAGCAATTTCCAAAATAGAGCCCGCGCGCCAGATCTCGAACGTCCGATTCAAGACGAAAGCAGAGGCTAAGATCGCGACCAAGTTTTCTCAGTACCCCAAATATCTTCTTATCGATTCAAAGGGTCCACTAAAGATTTGGTCGAAGCTCTGAAGACCGCCCAGGCGACTATTCGATGGCCAAAGAAGTCCGATCAGGACGACGCTAAGAAAGATAAATCTAAATGGTGCGACTTTCATATTGACCATGGTCACGCGACAGATGATTGAATAGCTCTAAAAAAGGAGGTGGCGTATCACGTCCCGAAGGGCAATCTAAAAGACATCATCGACGACGTCGTTACCCCAGCTAACGACGTTCGACTGCCAACCCCCAAGCATGCGAAAGTCGTCAATTGTACCACTGGTGGTTCCGACGTATGTGGTCTGACGTATTCCACAACCAAGCGTCACGCCAGTCAAGCACCTGACGATCGACCTATCCCGCGTTCATCAAGGCCTAAAGGAGATCTGGAGTTGGAAGCTATGAAGATCGTATTCGACCAAGACGACCACGGTGACTCGTACCAGAAACATCATGACGGGTTGATCATTCAACTCACGGTTGGTAATTGTTTAACTCGACGAGTCTTGGTCGATGGGGGCAGTTCAGCGAACGTCATTTTATTTGACACCATCAAGGCCATGGGAATCGACCGTTCGGAAATCACCCTTCGACGACTTTGGTTGGTTTCAATGGAGAAGCAACGAATACCTATGGGGATATCATCCTGCCAGTCTACGCCGGAGGGATCAACAAGCAGACCAAGTTCAGCGTCATCGACTGCTCTTCGGCCTATAACATCATCTTAGGTCGACCTTGGATTCATGAAATGAAAGCCGTTCCCTCGACGTATCATCAGACCCTGAAGTTTCCTACGCCGTGGGGAATCCAGGAAATCAAGAGTGAGCCGAAAGTCGCTCATGACTGCTATAAATCCACTCTGAAGCCGCGAAAGTAAATCGTCTAGCAGATGCGGCACGATCGTAAGGTCTCGACAGGTTCGTCCTTTTATCCTTAAAAACAAACTTATGCCTTTTCTACAGGAATAAAACGACCATCTGGCCCTGTCGCTAGAAAACACATTCAACGTAGACATAGATGGTATTTCCCAAGATCTTTGTGTCGATCCGTCATTTAAAACCTATCATCTCCTAGAAAGAATAGGATAATAAATGACGGGGGGCAAATACTCCGTTAATTAAAGAAGAGTCTAAGAAGGTACGTTTCCTAATTTCTTTTTCTTCTTTCATACGATTTTTCTCCACGACGATTACTGACTTAAGCATCGGAGGGTCGTTGGTTAGCCAACGACCAACCCCTAACATTGTTTTTTCGCAGAATCGCACGCCAATAATCAAACGACTCTAAGTCGCACGATGTAAATGGTCAGATCTACGACCTGATCATCCCTCCACAGGGGCACACGATTCAAGTCCGTCGCACGACTTAGTCGTACGACCGCAAAGTCTAAACGACTTTACCTTCTAAATTTCTTATCTTAGAAGAATTTCACACCTTGAATGTCTGCTTTGATCGCACGTTCCTATGATTGTGTGTACGACTCAAAAGTATTATTTCTTACATTCTAAATTGTCGTATTACAATAGATGCCTAAGTCGCATGATTCCTTGTACCTTATGAATTTGATAGTCGATGTGATATTTGTTTGCCAAATATATAAAACACAAGTTCAAGAGAAACCCAAGTTTCATTCACCGAATAAACTGTCATTTACAAAAGGCTCGACCACCAACGGTCGAATAGTAAGGAAACAAAAAGAAACAAAGATGTTTTTCTAAGATTGGGGAGGAACATCGGTCGCATCCTTGCCCGACGCGTCGTCCTGAAGACCCTCTTCCTCCTCGACCTCCTTCTCATCATCCGAGTCAAGATCTCTCTCGAACCCAACCTCCCTGAAGAAGAGGCCCAACTCATCCGACGCCGACGCCATGGGATCTTTCCCCAACAAGTGACGTCGCATGATCGCCGCACGCGCAGTAAGTCGGGCAAATGAAAACAGAGATTTATTCTCGTCCCTCAGCTCCTCTAACTCCTTCTCTAAACTTACCTCCTTAGATTTGGACTCCTCGACTTCCTTTTTCTTCGCAGCCAAGGATTCCCTCATCCCATCCAGCGTCTCTCTTTGGTCATGCATCAAAGATAGAGACTCCTTTAGACGTGAGTTCGCGTCATCCCTTGCGTGTCCAAGGGATTCCAGCTCATTCAAAAGATCGTCGAGTTTCACCGACGCCACCTCCTCGCGTTCTAAAGCAGACCTTTTCCTTTCTAACGCCGCATCTTCTCTCTCGATAGCAGAAGCCATTAAGCCTTCTACCTTCGTCGTTTTAGCATACAGCGCCAAAGACAACTGAAACGTCTGAAAACATATGAAAGTATATTAGCAAAATATACGACATCGACAACAGATAACAAAAGTCTTGAAAGGACTTACCGTGAACGCTAGTCCAGCAACGTGACACTCAATATCCTCGAGAGAAACCTCGTCGAAACACTCTCTGAAAGAAGAGAGCTGATACTTTCCTAAGTGAGGGAATAGTTTCGTCCAGTCTAGGACGTTATCATCCATAAAATCCGACGTCAACGTAAAGTTCATCGTCGTTCCAGAGCCCGTTTGTGCGCCATTGCCCTTGTCGGCCGAGGTGGGGCCTAACGCGGCAGTAGGAGACATCGTCGCCGGTCGCGCAGTAAGAGACATCGTCGCCGGTCGTGCAGTATGAGACATCGTCGCTGTTAATGCCAAAAATCGCACCAAAGGGACAACTTAAGGTCGATGTGGACTTAATCAACTAAAGAAAGGATCTTTCGACGAGAGGTGCAACGAGGGAAAAAATAAACGAGACAAGGGATTTGATGACGCAGGAAAAACCTCAAACGAGGAAAAAACCTGCGGACGACAGTGGGTGTCATCGCTGCACTATGGTCGCCAATCAGGGGCGACGTCCTTGGTACTGGCGTCGGTCGTACGATGATTACAATACAAATGAAGGAAATACTTTGAAATGTAAAGTACAAGTGTTTAAATGTGAAAACAGGTGTTTGTTGTGTGTGAATACAAAGTGTGAACTTCTGGTCGAGGACTGTTGTCGTGCGTCGAGAGCGATACTTGAGGTTTCCTTCGAGTGTTCTTGAGTTTGCTGTAAGATTCTGGCTTCCAGTACTTAATCTCCAGAGTTTGAATGTTCTTTTCTATGAGTTTGGATGATTTTCTCTGTTGTGTAGTGATGTTCGCTGGAGTGTATTGGATGTTAACCGATGTCCCTTGAAATGAAGCTTTAGCTTGTCTTTTATAGTCTTCGCGCCATTAATTAGTTCCATTAATGATTTGATCAACGGCTACAACGGCTGGAAACGGTCGCTGAGATGAATGTTCATAATACTCTTCATCCGTTACGGCTATCGATCGTTAATGGTTGCGTCGGTTATGTCCGTTGCTCTTTAATGACTTTGAATCCTGCATTAAACACTTAACAAACGTAACAGTCAAGGTTAACGTTAGTTTGGTCGAAGGTACAACGATCTTACGCGATGGTCGTACGGGACGGGCGATGCTAAGGTCGTGCGTCATGGGAGACGTACGACTTACCTTTTACGGGAGACGACGGATGTTTTATGGGTTCTTGTCGAGACCTTATCTTAACACAAGATTTAGTTCACAATCGTGCGTCTTACCTGTTTTGGTCGTGGTCGTACGACGTGATTTTTTGCCCAAACAGTTTGCCCCCAAATTTTGAAAGAAGGATAGAAAATCCGAGTTTTAAATTTTGTCAGTCGAAAAAATATGACAAGTGATGGAAATTACCTTGGTTACCTTGGAATTAGGCTGGTCTGCTCTTAACTTAACGAGAAGTCGAAAGGAGAACGAGGTCGTGACATCATGCTGACGTACGATGATGCTTACCAGCTGTCGATGCCAGGTGTCGGTGATTTACTGGGGCATATGAAAGTCGGGGATGCGTGTCGATCTTTTGAAGGGCTCGACCTGTCACGATTTCCTGCATAAATAGAGACCAAAATGGATTGTTTTCTTCAAGCTTTCGAAAAGTCATCTTTTCCAGAATCTCGACTTTTTCCAAATCTTTAGTGACTGATGATCTACCGTGGGCTGTGATACCCAAATCGATGACGATGTTGGTTGCGATAGACGCGATGTCCGTGGATTCTGCGCATCTGGCGACGATGTTTTCTGCTACCACGTCAACCCTTTCGTTAGCCGGCAGGGGCGAGGGTGTAAAGACGGGAGAGAATGATGGGGATTTTATGGAGATCAACTTTGCGTTGTCTTCATCCCTCTCGACTGACTATGTCCTCGTCAGGACGAAGTCGCTCCCGCTTCTGGGGAAATATCAGCTCTTATATTTCAAGGAGCATTTTCCAGGGATCTCTATCGAAGAGATTAGACTGTGTTTGGCCGTACTGGCGTCTTTCGTAAGTTTTTCTTTCGAAACTTGTGTTTACCGATGTTTATTCTTTCGATGAGCGTTTTGCTAATACGTCCCTTTTGTAATTATGCAGATGTTTCTGTTTTCCTTCACTAAACACGTGAGGAAACTGGGGGTATTGGAGTGGAGGTCGATTGTCGAAGAGGAGATATTCCTTCCTCCAACCTTAACATTAATCTTAAGAGCCACATTCTCGGAATGCGCGAAAGGTTGGGAGACGACTCCGGCTATACTCGTTTGATCCTTGCATCAGTTATTCAGGATTGTCAGGATTCCGAAGGCTGAGTTTTCTTTGGGCAGAATTTACGATTGCCATGTTTCCTTAGATCTTAGGGTAGTTTCTTTTTTCTGGGTTTATGAATTAGGCTTTTCATGCTTGACCGTTGGTGGTCGGGTCGTTGGTATGCAACAGCTTTTGACTTTATGTTTACTTGTCCGACTATCGGTCGTTCATATGTAATCGTTCAATGAAGTTCCTTCTTTTGCTGAACTTGTGTTTTTAATTACATATGTCGTGGATAAATGTAATACTGATCATAACAGTATGAAATAAATGGAGGATCGTGCGACTTAGGCTTTTATTGCAATATAACGGTTGAAATATATATCATCGATGTGTTAGAACATACAAAGTATTTCTAAGTTCCATAAACTTAGATCGAGGGACCGTTTAGACCTTACGTATGACTGTATCGTATCATGAAACTTTAGAATATATGCCCCTGTGATCAAACAATCGAGTCATGCACTTGGATACCCATGTCGTGCGTTCCTGCGATAAAGTTTATTAGAGGTCGGTCGTGGTTTTTCCAACGATTTTGCGATGCCTACCGTCGTGCTGAAAACTTTGTATGATAGGAAGGCGATTTTAAAAGAAATATTTTTTCAAGTGCGTCGCATTCCAACTTCGTGGGATTTCCTGATTGTCGAGGGTTCGAAGTCGATAGGCTCCTTTACCAACGACTTCGGAGATACGATAGGGACCTTCCCACTTGGTAGAAAGTTTACCTGCGTTGAGCTCCTGGGTATTCGAGAATACTCGACGGAGGACGTAATCGCCTTCTCGAAAGATTTTAACTTTGACGTGCTTATTGAAATGTCGCTCGACTGCCTGCTTCTGTGACGCCATTCTGATCAAGGCCGATTCTCTGAGCTCTTCAAGGGGGTCGAGGTCATAACTTAAACCAACCACGTTGTGGTCGACAGATGTGTGCCTCGAAGTTGGGAGGTGAACCTCGATCGTTAGGACGGCTTCGCAACCATAGACGAGAGAGAAGGGGGTTTGCCCAGTGGACGTGCGTGGCGTCGTGCGATTTGCCCATAGGACCGAAGGGAGTTCTTCAACCCACCTTCCTTTTGCGGCTTTTAATCGTTTCTTGATCGAAGCTATAATAGTCTTATTGCTTGACTCGGCAAGTCCATTAGCTTGGGGATATCTGGGAGTCGAGGTTGTTAGTTTGATATTCCTGTCATCGCAGAACTGTTGGGTCATGTCGCTTATGAATTGGGATCCATTGTCGCAGACAATTTCGGATGGAATTCCAAACCTGCATATGATGTTAGTCTGGATAAAGGAGATAACTTCTTTATCCCTAATTTGGGAGAAGGCAGCTGCTTCGACCCATTTAGAAAAGTAATCCGTGAGTACGAGGAGGAACACTTTTTGCCCCGGAGCAGGTGGTAGTTTGCCGACAATATCCATTCCCCACCGCATGAAAGGCCATGGGACAAGCGTTGAGTGCAAAGGCTCCAAGGGTTTATGAGACATACCTGAGTGTCGTTGACAGGGGTCACAATTTTGGACGTACTTGATAGCGTCTTGTCGCAGTGTCGGCCAAAAATACCTTTGTCGGGAGACATGATTAGCCAAGCTACGACCTCCTGAGTGATTACCACATTCGCCGTCGTGCATCTCTTGGAGGATTTTCTGGGCTTGATTCTTGCTGATGACGCACCTTAAATTTAAGCCCGTCGATGATCGTCGATAAAGCTTATTTTCGATCATGACGTACTTAGATGCTTTGAATCTAATTTTCGAGCCTCCATTTTGTCTTCGGGGAGTTGGTCGTGCACGAGGAAATTTCGAATGTCGCGTGACCAATCATATTCTTCGTCTTCGATCTGGATGACACCTGTGTTTCCAATGGACGACGTTGCCAGGTGAATCATAGGAATAACATCAAATATTGGTTCAACTAAAGCTGACCCAAGGTTCGCCAATGCGTCGGCTTGAGTGTTCTGGTCTCGCGGAATCTGTTCAATAGAAAAAGATTTAAATTTTTTGGAATTTCTTTTGCCACGCTTAGATATGCTGTCATTTTTGAATCCTTGGCTGCGAATTCTCCATAGATTTGATTTACTACCAGCAGGGAATCGCTCTTGACATGTAGTGCGGTTGCCCCCGAGTCGTGGGACATATTCATTCCCACGATCAAGGCTTCATATTCGGATTCGTTGTTGGTGGCCTTGAAGTCGCATCGGACCGAGTATACCATCTTACCCCCCTGTGGCGACTTTAAGACGACACCCAGTCCAGAGCCTATAATGTTGGATGATCCGTCGACATGTAGGATCCAAGGCACGTCGTCGTGAGTCGCCACAGTGGACACTTCGAGTTCTGCTTCTTTTTCCAACTCAGGGCTGAAATCGGCGATAAAGTCTGCCAAGGCTTGTGATTTGATCGCGGTCCTGGGTTTGAAATCAATGTCGTAACTGCTGAGATATATGCTCCACTTTGCTAAGCGACCTGTCAACTCAGGTTTCCTTAGAACAGACTTAAGAGGAAAGTTAGTTACGACAGCAATAGGATGCGATTCGAAGTAGTGTCGTAATTTTTTAGCAGCCGTGACTAGCGACAAAAGCAGTTTTTCCAGGGAAGAATACCTAGTTTCTGCGTCCAAGAGAGATTTACTTACGTAGTAGATTGGTAATTGTTGTTTTTCGTCCTCTCGTGTGAGTACGGCGCTTACCGCATTTGGACTGACAGCTAAGTACAATTGTAAGACCTCATGATCGTGAGGTTTCGACAACAGAGGAGGCGACGCCATATACTCCTTGAGTTTTTGCAATGCTTGCTCATGATCGTTGGTCCAGTTGAAACCTTTGTTTTTCCTGAGGACGTTATAAAACAGATGAAATCTATCTGAAGATCGGGAGATAAACCTGTTTAGGGCCGCTACTCGACCAGTAAGCCTTTGGACCTCCTTGAAATTTCAAGGAGATTTGATGTCGATGATGGCTTTGATTTGATCGGGGTTAGCCTCGATTCCTTGGCAAGTGACCATGTGGCCTAAGAACTTTCCAGCACTGACTCCGAAGGAACATTTGGTAGGGTTGAGCTTCATGCTATACTCCCGAAGGATGTTGAACGATTGTCTTAGATGCTTGACATGATCGACCACTTGCTTTGACTTGACGAGCATGTCGTCAATATATACCTCCATTGTGTCGCCGAGATGGTCTTTGAACATTTTATTCACCAGACGTTGATAGGTGGATCCTGCATTTTTTAGTCCGAAAGGCATAACTTTATAACAGTAAATACATTGGTCTGTCATAAAAGCGGGTTTCTCCTGGTCCTCGACGTGCATTGAGATTTGGTTATACCCTGAATAGGCATCCATGAAGGTCAATAGTTCATGTCCTGCGGTTGCGTCGAGCATGGCGTCGATATGCGGTAATGGGAAAGGATCTTTCGGGCAAGCCTTATTGAGATCGGTGAAGTCGATACAGACCCTCCACTTTCCATTCTTCTTAGCCACGACCACGACATTAGCAAGCCATTCGGGATACTTTACTTCTCGGATCTTTCCTGTCTTGAGGAGGTTATCGACCTCATCGTTTATTACCTTATTTCTTTCAGGAGCGAATTTACGGCGCTTTTGCTTGACGGGTTTAAACGATGGTGTTAGCCCCAAGTATCTGTAATGTAAAAGTATTGAAAATATTATCAAGTCAGAAGACCATCAGAGATGCAGCAGAAGACTTAGAAGAAAAAGCTTCAAGAAGATCAACAGAACTCAACAGAGTTCTGGTGGAACTAACAGAGCTCAACAGAGCTCTGTCAGAAGATCAACAGAAGAACTGTTCACAATCGAAGACCAACAGAGCTCTGGTCTATGAGCTCTGTTGTAGTGAAGACCTCTGTGATGCCTAAGTCTCGTAAGAAATCCCAAGTGTTAGACAAGTGTCCATACTTTCCACGTATGCCCTAAAATTAGGAGACACACTTTCCACGTGTCATTCTAGGGTACGATAGTACACTGTCTTCACTTTATCAGGGCTATAAATAGAGAGGTAGTGGAACAAACAATTGTAAGCTTTGGGAAGAATAGTTTTCCACAATTGTTTAAGCACATACTGCATCAATCCCGAGCACTACCTCCGTACGATATTGTTCCCTGTGAGATTTCAGGATACACCATTGATCTTGTTCTTGGTGTTATCCATTATCAATATACGAGCAGCGTTTCTTATTTGATCTTGTTATCATTATCCTGTTCTATAATTGATTCTCACTATTACAATATCATTTACACAATCACTCACCTTAATGGCTTTATATTTAAATGCTTCCGCTGTCTATATTACTACCATTAATGTGATACAACGTGAATCGGAGTTTCCCTCTCCTTCACCTTGCTAGCCAGATCAATCTGGGCCATCTTCTTGGCGGCAGCAGGCGTCATCCCCGACCAAGATTTCCTGTATGGCAAAAGAAAGAAATTAGATGATTCAGAACAGAGAAAGATGGACACTGCTTCAGATGCGGCAAACCTGGTTTTCGTTCCACGTTCTGTCACGGATGGACCATTCAAACCCATGGTTTTGGTTCCACGTGTACCCGCAAAACAAACTACTGCTGAGATTCCTGCTCACTTTGAACCCAAAACCACCGGATTCACTGATGAAGAGACATTAAAAATGGAAAATGATCTAAAAGCAGTTAGACTTCTGATTATGGCCATTCCTAATGAAATATTTCAAGAACTAGATTCATGTGTTACTGCCAAAGAAATCTGGGATCAACTTCTTAATCAGCTTGAGGGTGGCATCAAAACCCAAAAGAACAGAAGGACCCAATGTATAAATGAATACAACGATTTCAAGGCACTTCCTGAGGAAACCTTACAACAAACCTACAACAGATTCAATGTTTTGATAAACAAATGTAAAAAGTGTGGGGTTGTTAGGTCGAAGGAAGATAACAATGTTTTGTTCCTGAAAAGTCTGAATGATGAATGGTTAAATCTGTCCATGTCTTTACAAGCTAACCAAGATCTAGATGCATGGTCTCTTACCGATGTGTATGGCACTCTGGCCGCACAAGAGAAGGATGTTGTCAAACAAAAAGGCAAATCCACCATTGCAGGACCTATTGCGTTAGTCTCTGAATCAAAGAAATCCACAGAAGGAAAAACCAACAGAGAAAGTTCCAGCAGAGGAAAGAAGAAGAAGAGTAAGAGTTTGGTAGCTGAAAGTGATACAGAAGAAAACTCGTCAGATGAAGATGACGATATAAATGCGTTTGCTAAATCTCTCGCATTAATCACTCAAGAATTCAACAAGAGATTTGGCAACAGAGCATTTGACAGAAGAGGTAGATATGAAAAAGATGAGAACAGAGCTTATGCTGCACCTCCACAACAGAACCACCACAACAGAGCTCCGACAGAACAGAGACAGCAACAGAAGTTCAATACTCCTGCTCCACAGAAGGCTGATGTTGCCCAACCCATCAATCAGAATGATGGACGCTGCTTCAGATGCGGCAAACCTGGCCATTTCTCTGCTAACTGTAAAGGAAAACTTGTAAAAGATCAAGATTATTACAAGAATAAATACAAGTACAACTACAGAGAAAGAAGCTATGTTGCTGAGATGGAGAACTGGATCTCTGATTCATCTTCTGATGATGAACCAAAGCAAGCCATTGTTGTTGTGGATGATGGAAGTTTGGAAGTTGATTGGATGACCGGAGGAAGAATAGAAAAGTCCGAAGAAGAAGATGTAGCTCATGCATTTGCCCTGACCGTAACAGAGCCAGACAACAGAGCGCTGGAGACAACCAGACCCAGTGCCAAGGTACATTTCTCTGAATCCAAGTCTGACTCAGAACTTGAGATGCATGTGTCATTACTTACTGAAGAGTTTCAACTCTTAAAACAAAAGCTTTCTGAGGAAAAAGAGTTAAGAAAACTAGCTCAGAAGGATCTGTCCTTCTACAAGAGAGAGAAAACTCTCTTGGAACAGGAAAAGGAAGAAATATCCAAAGAAAAGTCTGAGCTAGAAGTCTTACAACAAAAGAAAGAAAGCACGTTTTCAAAAAGGGTTAAAGAGTTTGAAGAAATTTTGAAACAAAAAGCTGAAGAAGTTGCTAAATCTGAAAATGAACGTTTAAACTCTGTTGCTCTAAAAGACTATTTTCAGAGAGAAAGGGAAATTTTACATCAATCCCTACAGAAAAAGGAGATTTTAATCAAAAAGTACCATGATGCACAGAATGTGTATACCAAAATCAATTCTCAAGAAGACAAGCAAGGTCTAGGTTTTAGTGACATTGTTCCTTACAAAAGAAGGTTAAAGGCATCTTATCCCTTTGCCTTCTCAATTGGAAAAATGCAAGAGGATGTGATCTCTAGAACTGATGTTTTCACGAAGGAATCTTTATTGGTTATTCCTTAACCTCTAAGGCCTACAGAGTCTACAACACCAGAACTCGTGTCATTCAAGAGAGCGTTAACGTGTCCTTTGATGAAAGTACATCAAGTGCCTCTGATCGCAAATCAACAGAGGGGACACAAACAGAACAGAAAAAACCAAGTTCTTCAAAGACAAGGGAAGAAGACATCAATCTTGTGTTCGATGATTTCTTCGATGATGATATCTCCTCTGTCAACATCAACAGAGGCAATCAAGCTCAAAATTCAACAGAACAGAATATGACAGGTACAACTCTTACTGGTCCCTCCAATACTTCACCATCTACTTCTCTGTCTACAGGTGTAATTCAGAGAAATGAGGAACCACAATCAAATATAAGAGAACCTGAAAATGAGCCATCATCACCTTTGCTGACCAATGTTGGGAGAGATTCCCTATTCGAAAGCTCACCTTCACAGAGCCCTGTTGGCAATTCACAAAGCAATGAGGCCACTCTCCAGAGTTGTGTGCCACATAGCCCTGGTGCCAACCCATAGAGCTCTGATGCTGAAATCCACCTTTTCCCATCAGAAGCACGAACCCCTCCTATTGTCCATGCTCCCATGACAAGATGGACAAAGGATCATCCCTATCATCAAATTATCGGTGCTGCTGAAGATGGTGTGAAGACGAGATCGGCCACAATCAATGAAGCTTTCTTCGTAATTTTTTTAAGCATGATTGAGCCAAAGAAATTTTCTGAAGCCCTTGAAGACCCAAACTAGATCGAAGCTATGCAAGAAGAGCTTCTGGAATTCAAAAGAAACAAAGTTTGGTCCTTGGTTCCACTCCTAAAGGCAAAGCTGCCATTGGAACCAAGTGGGTGTTTAGAAACAAAAAGGATAAAGATGGGATTATCATCAGAAACAAAGCCCGTCTGGTTGCAAAGGGATACAAACAGGAAGAAGTCATTGATTATGACGAAACCTTTGCACCTGTGGCTAGGCTAGAAGCCATCAGAATCTTCCTAGCCTATGCTGCTCATAAGGGTTTTAAGGTCTACCAAATGGATGTCAAGTCTGCCTTTCTGAATGGGAAACTACAAGAAGAAGTTTATGTCCAGCAACCACCTGGTTTTGAATTTTCTGAGTTTCCAGACCACGTTTACAAGTTAGACAAAGCTCTGTACGGCCTTAAGCAAGCTCCCAGAGCCTGGTATGAAACTCTGTCCAAATTTCTGTTGGTCAATCACTTCGAGAAAGGTACTGTCGATAAAACTCTATTCTTTAGAAGGTATAGGAATGATATACTTCTGGTACAAATATATGTTGATGATATTATCTTTGGGTCTACACGGCAGGAGTACTGTGATAAGTTTGAAAGTTTAATGAAAAGCGAATTCAAAATGAGCATGATGGGAGAACTTTCTTTCTTCCTTGGTTTACAAGTTAAACAATCTGACAGAGGGACTTTCATAAGTCAGTCCAAGTACATCTCTGATATGTTGAAAAAATATAAGCTCAATGATTCAAAACCAATGAAAACTCCTATTGCCACTGGAGTTAAGCTTGACTCGGATCTTAATGGTGAACCAACAGATGTCAAGTACTACAGAGGCATGATAGGGTCACTTCTGTACTTAACTGCCAGCAGACCTGATATAATTGTTTGCAATCTGTCTCTATGCCAGATTTCAAGCAAATCCTACAGAAACTCACTTAACAGCTGTCAAGCGTATCTTTAAATATCTGAAAGGGACTCAATTTTTGGGTCTCTGTTATCCTCTTAATTCTGGTTTCGAGCTTGTAGCATATACAGATTCAGACTATGGAGGATGCAAAAATGACAGAAAGAGTACTTCTGGTAGCTGCCAACTGCTTGGAGAAAAGTTGGTGAGTTGGACATCCAAGAAACAAAACTGTGTTTCAACCTCTACAGCAGAAGCAGAATATGTTGTTGCTGCTAGTTGTTGCTCTCAAGTGACATGGATGAAAACACAACTCAAAGATTATGGCTTGGAGTATGGTAAAATTCCAATTCTATGCGACTCCAAGAGTGCCATTGCCATAACAGCCAATCCAGTTCAACACTCGAAAACAAAGCACATCGACATAAGGTACCACTTCATAAAGGATCATGTTGAAAAAGGGACTATTGAAATGTATTTTGTTTCAACTGACCTCCAGCTTGCTGACTTGTTTACAAAAGCCCTTGATGAAAGGAGATTTAACTTCTTAATCAGCAAACTGGGTATGCTGAACATGTCCTCCTAACTCTGTTTAAATTCAACAGAGCCTCTGATGTTCCAACAGAGCTCTGTCAAAAGTTAGGAAGGATAGTTCAACAGAGTCTCTGTATCTCACCAGAACTCTGTCAAGCATACTTTTTCAACAAGCTTAGTGAATCTGTTTGTACATAGTTTTTTTTTTTGTAAAAAGTTTTTTTGCTCATATTTCAAGGGGGAGTTTATAAAGTTTTGCGCATGGTTTTAGGGGGAGCGAGTCAAATTTTTTAAAAAACAAAATTTCAAAATGACTTCGCTTTCTGTTCTGAAAAGAAAAATCTTTTTGAAGAAAAAGGGAAAACCTATTCTGATGAAAATATTTTTGATAATGTCAAGAACCTACCAGAACTCTGATATTTCACCAGAGCCTCTGCTGTTTTTCACCAGAACTCTGTGAAATTTCTAAAGTCAAGTTCTGTTCTCGTTCTTTGGCCATTTCCTCATCAGATACAGAATTTTAAATGATTTTGGGTAAAGGTGAAACACCAAAGGAGACTTAAAAAAAAGGTCACTCGTCAGAGGCAAAACTTGCAAAGCTCCAACAGAGCTCTGTCGGTTTATGCCACGTCATCAGAAGTAACGTCATCGGAGGTGCGGGTTATTTCTAAGCGTCAACCACTTGTCACCCACACATCTCTAACCGCGACGGTTTACTTGCACAAAAGTGGTAAGAACAAATCCACGTGTCACTCTCTAATTGAAAGCCAAACCACTAGTTGTCCCTACGATACACAATTCAGGCCACTCCACCTTCTGACACTCGAGTGCCTACAGTATCTACGGCGATTACCCAGCCACAAGTTCTGATTATAAATATTCATAACCTTGACCCATTTCATTTCTAAACCTCCTAAACCTTTCACCTTTCCCTCTTTTATTCAAATCCTCGGTACTCTTCAAGAAAACCCCAAACCTGCAACAATGGCGGAACCCCAAAACTCTGTTGATTCTAGCCGAATAGAACCCACTGATGATATCATTGTTCTTCCATACGACTTTGCTGACAACAACTACAGATTCGATCCCACTCCAGGACTCTATCTACCCCTGTATCATGTCTTCATTGAGTTCTTTAGAAACTCTGATATCTTTAGAGCCCTAACAGAATTCGATGACCATCTTCCTGCGATCTATGTCCAATAATGGTGGACCACATGCCAATATATCGAAGAACAAGACGGGATAGTTGGGAGCGTCAACGCAAGTAATGGAGGAGCGGGAACAATCCGCATTAGAGCAAGTACCCTAAGAAGAATCTTCAGAATGAAAACCAAACGACAGCTAGGAATAGACGCCTATGAGAAACCACCAAAAACAGCTGTCCTTCTTGATTTCATGAAGTTTCTGGGTTACAACAAGGATCTGAATTGGATAGGAGAGTTCAAGCGACAGAATCTACCCACTATGTGGAATTTCATGTTCTCCACCTTAAACAGAACCCTTACCAGCAAATCTGGTAGTCAAGACCAAGCCACAACGGAAATCCTACAAATCATGTATGGATTGTTCTTCAATCGAAACTTTGACTACGCCAGCATTCTCTACAACGATCTTCTTATGGTTGTTAATATAAAAACCTCATCCATCGCAAGAGGAGGAGTCGTTGGATCCCACAAGTTCTTGAAGATGATCAAGTTTCCACGCTTCATCAGTCTGGTGATCAGAAGAGCCTTCGACAGACTGGAACTAACTCATCAGGGTCGCTCCACACCTATTTGGACGATGTCCAAATTCCTCCCCACCACTTCAGGCGAATATCCCTTCATAAGAAGAATTCCAGGTACAATGCTTGCCCTTATCGCCCCTGACCATATCTTTGTCCAGAACTATCAGAGTGCTGCTCAACCTCAAGAACCTGAGGTGAGAACCCCAGCATACTTAGGATCTGAGCCTTCCTTGGAGAGCTTGAGTGAGGAGATTGGTGAGGAAGTTAACAGACCAGAGGCAAGAGTACCCGAAGTGGGGTCTTCCTCTAGAAGAGAGGAAGTAGAGAACAGAACATCTCCTAGAGAGGCTGTCCATGAGGAAGTACAGGAAACACCAAAGGTAGAAACAATCTCTTCTGATAGTGGTAAGCGAGAAGAAAACATCAGAGAGAATCCTGAGAGTTCTACCGCCATAGGAGCCGAGGAAAATGTGAGAATAGAAAAAGATGCTCAACAGAGCACATCTGAGGGTATCCTTAACCAAAATCCCAGTGCTTCCACACAATCTAATCCTGGTGATCAAGACCAAAGGATTATTGAAACAGAGGTGCACACCTCGAACCCCAACCAGCCTATACCATCAGAGGCACATTTTCATGCCTCTGATACGCATGAAGCCGGGGAAGCTATCTTTGGTAGTGATGTTCATTCGCCCCAGAACATCAATAGGTCACCTCCACACGATGATGCCTCTGTGGCTCATATAGACAGGTCACAAAATAGACCAGAGATCTTCGTAATCTCACGTAGCATCTGTCCGACTCAGGGACAATGGGAGACCATAGTAGAACAAGGGAAGACATTGCTTGATCCAAATGCTTCTCATCACACCAGATTTCCTTCTTCAGAACCTGAGCTGGAAGAGGAAACTTTGGTCAGAACACCTGTAGTTGTTTCCCCTCAAAGGGAACATCAAGGATCAGGTGGAAGTCCTCCAAGAGCCAACATCAACACAACTCTTGACGGAGGCGCCTCTGAACTCGAGGCAGACTTGGATCCATGTGTTGGAACCAAGGACACCCCCGTTGACACTGTCACAAGAGCAGAGTTCGAAAGCTTCTGTGACAGTATCAACAACTCCTTGAATGAGTATAAACTTATCAATGAACAAAAGGAGGAGCTGATCCGCAAGGAAAATGCTTCTCTCAAGGAAGAACTGCTGAACATCTCGAACAAGCATGCTGAGATAACTCAAAAATATGCCGAGGCTGAAGCACTCAGAACAGAGTCTGAACGGGTCAGAGGAGAAGAGATTGCAAAGCTGACAACAGAGATAGCCGACCTAAGATCAGTCAGAACAGAGGAAGTTAAAAAGACTTCGACAGATCTTGCAGAGTTAAAGCGACTCATAACAGAGAACCACACAGCGCAGATGAACAGAACCCTTCCCATCCCCACGGTTATTCTTTCAGAATCTAACATCAGAACCTTGACAGAGATAATTACCAACTATGTTAAGGAATCCATAAAAGAAGCAACCACCTCATCTGCTACTCCACTCAACATCTCCAGCCCTAACCCGAATGACCTACCCATGACAGTTGGCCAAATGGGAGACTTCAGAAAACCAATTCTTAGCCGAATGATGACGATCTCATCAAAATTTGTAATGAAAGCTAAGGCGACAGAACAACATGTGAAAGCGTCTCTTGATACTCACAAGGTCAACTTTGAGGCTCAAGTAGAAGAGATCAGAGGTGCTGCAACAGAGGTAGAAGATGTAATGACAAAGGCAACCTCAAACTTTACTAGTATTATTTTACAGGCTACCTCTACATCGAAAAGACCTGCAGAAGAAGCACCCACAGATGAACCTTCAAGCAAGAGACACAAAGCTGATCTGAGATTTGTTGTTCCGTCCTCACCAAAAGCTCGAATTGACGATTCTGACGATGATGATGATTTCGAAGATGCTCAAGAAGGTCAATCAGACGATCAATTGGGTGAGTCCTCAGAACAACAAAAGGGGGAGAAGGAGAAGGAGAAGGAGAAGTAGAAGAAGGAGAAAGAAAAGGAGAAAGAGGCAGAGAAAGAGAAAGAGGTTGAAAAAGAGAGAGAAGCCAAGGGTAAAGGGAAAATCACAGAAGCAACTGAGGCAGAGGCTACAGGAGAAGAAAAGGGGATAACAGAGGAACACACGCCAGAAATGACGGTGGTGGCATTTGACTACATGTTCAAGGACAGAGTCATCAAACCAACAGAAGCGTCAACACAAGAACCACCAGAGATCATCTGCCTAGATACCCCTCCTACATCTCCAAGAAAAGAACCAGAGAGGACAGAACCATCCTCTGCTGAAGGACAAACAAGTCAAGACCAACCTCAAGTCACTCAGAAATCTGATCACATCGACACTCTTATGGCAGAAACCCATGATGACCCAAACCCAATGGTAACAGAACAGAACCCAGAAACCTCTACCTTTCATACCGAAAAACCTGCCTTAGAAACGGTATTTGCATTTCTATATGCTGACAGAGACATCATCCCTGTAAATGCCATACCCATTAACCCATACCTTAACCCAATCATAATAAACACCATTTCTGATGCAAGGCTAAAGTTCATCCAAACCAAGTCAAATCAGAACAGAGCCATCAATATAAACTTCGGTATCCGCAGAATTCTGGACATCAAGCACAAGAAGTTTCAATATGACAGAGTCACATACCATGAGTATCCTGTGCAATCAACAGAAGGCAGAAATGAAATCTTCAATGACAATGATCTCGTCCTTCTGAACCCATACGACCTGATCTTACTTCACGCATACTGCTTCAACTTCTTAGAAAGATACACGCCGGCCAGAACTGCGCTACCAGAAGTCAAATTCGCTATGCAAGAGCACATCAATCTCTGAATACAGATTGATTATCAGCTAGGCATAGAGTTTGAAGTAGAAAAACTAGCGATTGCACCACCAAATGAAAACCTTAAGGGTTATGGCCATCACAGAACTGGAACCGTAGTAGAAGATCCTCCAGTCTTTGTCTGCCGACAGAAGGGCACAAAGAAGGCCATCAAAGCAGCTGAAACCCACAAGTACTCGAGTGAGTCACTAGTATACCTCAAGAATGTAACAACCCAGTCTAAATTAAGCATAACTAGCATTATTATTAAACAATTACAAAACTGGATCCATAAATTTCTTTACATCTGACTAAATAACTTAGGTTGGCGGAAACAACCTATACACAACTGAGAATAACTATTGCTAGAATATGAGTGACGATATCTCTATCTGCATCTGTGCTCTATCCTGCTCTTGCTCGACTACCTGAGCCTCATGCAATCTGCTTTCCTGAAAAGGTTTAGTTTGGAAAATGCGAGGGTTAGACCATGAGGTCTAGTGAGTCCCTCCTGACAGTCCTCAAAACTTTTAAAAACAGTTTCTAACTTTCAAATATCTTTGCATAAAACTTCCTCATAACTTTCAAATGTATACAAGACTTTCAATAATAAACTTTCACATAGCTGAACAGTAAAAATCTTTCACGGATAAATCCGCTCCCGTAAATGGCACCCTGAAGTCACCCGAGGGTGACAACGAGTCAGTATCACGCTGCCTTACTGGGACTCATTCCCATGGCATAAACGGAACCTCCCCCCGACGTGAGTACTGGCGGAACCTCCCCCCGACTTAGCCAATTTACGTCTACACAATGTATGCATACATCTCACATAAAATCTTCACATAAAAGCATTCACGGAATACGTCCGCCCCATAAATCATACACGGGATAGGCCCGCCCCATAAATCATACACGGGATAGGCCCGCCCCATAAATCATACACAAATCTCATTTAAAACTGTAAACAACTTTCATGCAATTTAAAGCATATGAATAAAGCATGGCAATTCTCGACATTCAAACACATTTTGAAAACACTTTAAAAGCCACACATTTTAGTTTAGAAAACTCACCTGGTACGTTTGTTTGCTTTTCTCTACTCGGCTCTTTACTCCCAAATTGCCTACCTGAACGAAGGGACAGATTTATAAGCTGACTAGAACTATCCGGACACTTCTCACTTGCCACCCTACTCAATTCCGGACATCACTACTTTTCCGGACAACCACACTTTTCCGGACATCACTACTTTTCCGGACAACCACACTTTTCCGGACATCACTACTTTTCCGGACGACCACACTTTTCCGGACGATTAACCTATCCGGATGGCACACTTATCCGGACGACTAACTCATCCGGACAACACAATATCCGGACACCTCCACAACCCGACCAAGAAGCTATCCGGACACTCACCCGGACACTCTCATGCTTGAAGGTGTCCGGACGAGCGTTGGACGAGTTTAATGGTTGAAAATCCTAATACATGCCTCTTAATCCCCAAGTTAAGCTAATAGACTATCAATAAATGATCTGTAATCGATTTCCCATCAGTTTCATTACCAAAACGCATTTAATGAAGATTAAAACTCTCTATAGGCTTCAAATGACTTAGAAAAGCTAAAACCCACCAAAAACTCAGAAATCAGCAGATTATACTCGAAATGAGTTATGGATTAGAGATTACCTTAGAGATTACTTGCAGATCACGAATTCCAATCCTTCCCTTTCTTCTGAAATTGAACTTTGATGATTCCTTTCTTCCAAAAGCACACAAAACACTTAAGAACTCTATTCTCCTTTCTCTCCTCAATTCAGCCGTCAACAAAACAAATTCAGGGATTTTGGAATGTTGTCTAGGGTTTTGTACCCTTTTATACCCCAACTCTTATTTACCAACTAGCCCCTCAACTTCTGCTTTTATTAAAAACTCCACACCAAACGCAAAACACTTCGAAAAAAGGTCTGGGTCATTACAACACTCCACCCTCAAAAGAATTCCGTCCCCGGAATTCCGTTTTCGAAAAGGTGTGGATATCTGGACATCATATCTGATTCTACTTCCCACGTTGTCTCTCGTCCCTTATGATATCTCCACTGAACTTTTACTAGCCAAACTTCTATGTTCCTCGTTTAGCAAACCTTACCGCTCACGATTTATATCGGTCTTTCTACGTAAGTCAACCTCTCATCTATACTGATGTCCCCTCAAAGGAACAGCCACAACGACCTCTGACAAACACTTCTTTAAGTCTAAGACATGAAATGTCGGATGAACACTCTTTAATTCTTTCTGACCAGTCTAACTTGTATGCTGCTGCTCTAACTCGCTCACTAGTGACAAGGTCAACTTCTTATCGCCTGCATCTCTTGCAAGGTCGCCATCATCTCACTTCTCACATCGGCTCTCCACAAAAGAGACGTGCATCACACTATGAATTTCTTCTCAAATTCACATCGAGTACCTCAAGATCGCGCACTATCTATTCAACTTTCATGCTTCGACGAATCCGCAGACTTAGTCCACCTTACCTCTCTCTCAAACTTCAAAGCTCAAAGCCTTATATTTTTCAACCCATCCACTCTTTTCTACCCGATTGCCTCAGACGGCTCAGATGGGAAACATAACCACACCCCATACTTGAAGCCGCCCTCGGCGAGACACCACTTGCTAAATCGTGCCATCTTGCACTACCTACTTGCACCCTCTTCGATCACTATACTCGCTTAAAACTACCTGATAAAACCAAGGCCAACCGCGCCTCCATTTGCTCGCCTCCGTCCACACATCGGGACTCACGGTTTTAATCACGTCTAAATAAGGTCTCTCATACATTTATACTTCCTTAAAAGAAAGAACTTGGCGGAAATTCCCGCCACAACAACGAGGATCTTCCACCAGGAAGACTCACTTACTAACAACTCGGCTCAAGGCCAACCTTGTACATCCCGACAAGCTCACTCCTAGGAGTCCTCTCCTCGATATGCCTGAAATTTCTAGGTTACTTCTTCCAACCTACATTCGTCTTATGCAGATCATACTCCTTTCCCGAATCACATCGGCTACAACTCGACAACTAATTCGTACGTTCTCACCACTTCATCATTTCACACTTAACGTGTCTAATAGTAGGAGACCTCTATAATTCCTTATTGGAGTACTCACCTATCCGAATTGCACTTATCATGAAGGCTCATAAATTTCTCGCTGCTTGCCACAAGCGTCCAGTCATATAACATAACTTCGGTTACTCCCACTCGACTAGGAGGGGTAACCACGATCACACCCTACTATTCTCAATAGCTTACACTGAACGATCAGTTCATTTGAACGTTTCTCACAAAGTCACTAACTTAACTCGTTCAGTTGTCTTATCCACTTCTTTCCTACACGAAATCATACACAATTTCCTTCCTCAATACTCTTTTGTTGGTCCCGAAAGGCTTAAACAAGTTTGTAGAAGGGGGGGGGGGGGGGGGTTGAATACAAACACACTATTTTACTTTTCTAAATTGTTTATTGATAAATCATTAACAATTTACAGCTTGTTGCGGAAACAAGATTAAGGATAAACCTAAATCTAAACAAGTTGGAACACTAAGGTTTTCTTGCACTAAGAAAGATAAGGAGATTACTAATAAAATCCTATCTTGAGAGATTTGAACTTGTCCAGAGTTAGCAAGTTACTTCAAATGAAGTGAGTTCATCTCTTTATATACTGCATGCATTTAATGCAATCCAGTATATACTTTACACGTGTCATTAGCGGATTGGTTGCATGTCATTGACCTTTGATGACAACCTTAGTAGCCGCATGAATGAACAGTGTAGTGTCAGAGTGGTTGTACGATTTCAGATTTTCGGAGGTTCTTTTCTGACATTTCGTACGGTGGCGTGCAAGGGAGGTTAAGACAAAAGTACTTTGTACGGAGGACTTCATGATCAGCTTTCGTTGATTCAGCGATTATCATTTACTATTCAGCAGATGATAAAGTTCAGCGATAGCTGAAGTCTTGTACTTGATACTTCACGTTGAGTGGACAAATCTGAGTCTTCGCTGATCCGCATCAGTTCATTAGGAGACTTGTCGCTGGTTCTTGAGCTTGATCTTCGACTTCAGCGTAGAACCTTTGTTGACGTGAATCTTGTCTTCAGGGATCATAAGTAAACAACTAACTTATCAGCGATCACCATAAGGACTGAACAGACTCAGCGATATGGTGAATAGTGTTCGCTGAATGTTTAATCTAAAAGTGCGAGAGTTCCTATCAGCAGTACTGTAAGATCTTAGTACTTATCAGCGATAGTGAAACTCTGATACATATTGTTTACTTACAATTTTCACTAAGTATTTAAGATAGGGTCATTATCAAATCACTGAGGGTTTGGATCAACAATCTCCCCCTATTTGATTATGACATAGCAACAGAGAAAATTGCTATTTAATGAAAACATAAGGATAAAAAGAACTCATAAAATATTTGTCCCTTTTACTGTTTTCTGGGATCTTTTCAGTACTGATGGAGTAAAGTACATTCGCTGAAATCTTTCTTTAAATCTTTGAATCAGGTTACAATATGAATAAGAAAGATTACAAGTACAAGCGAAATAAATTACAAGTACTGAAGGATGACTGATACAATAGAGAAAATGGTGATTGTTGTCAGCCTTCAAAGGGTTCTTCCTTAATGAGAAGTTCATCAAGGGTTGTCTTTTCAGTTGGAATCATCCAGTCAGGAACCTTTTCTCCTTTATTCTTTAGCTTCAGAGCAGCTTCAAAAATCAAGGGTTTTAGGTGTCGTGCCTGAATGTCTTTTCTGAAGTCGCACCAGTAGATGAGATCTTTGAGCTGTTCGATTGGAGTGATTGGAAGCTCAGCGATCCGTTGAAAGCATTTACGTCCGTCGTAGTCAAGAAAGAATATTCCATAAGGATTACTGATGACTTTACCAGGGACGAAAAGTTCACATGGTGGCAAAGAGACATCAAGGGCAGATAGATCAGGATCAGGACCAAGTACTTCAGCGCGAGAGAAACCAATTCCAGTTTCATTTCGTATGACAGGACCTGAGTTTGAATCTTGACGTTTCTTCCTTGGAGAGTCCTTTTTTCTTTTCGGCTTTAGATCAGGAACAGGAGGAATATCCACACAAGAAGATATCAAATCGATCTGTCTGTTTATCAGCTTTTCGAAATGATCCTTGTACTTAGATTTTGACGGTTGGATAGCTAACCTCATCTCCAGCCATTCAGAGAGACCATACCTTTTTACAGTGTCAGCACGAAAGGTTTCAGATGAGTCATCTTCTCTGAACAGTTTGATGTCAACAATAGGTACTCCGACGGAGGTTCTTCCAGAGATGAATACCTTGTTGATCTTCGCTGGACGATATCTGAAGTGGATTTTCTCTTTACACCAGATCAGGGTGGTCTGAGAAACTTCAGCTTTCTTTTCCACGATCTTCTGGGCTTGTTCCCAAAGCTTTCGTTGGATTTGAATGGGAATACGCTTCAGCTTGGGGTCTTTGACAGATTCTTGAGTGAGCTTGATGGCGTATTCTCTGTCTTTATCTTCAGCTTCCTTTCTTTCAGCGATGAGGCGTTCAGCTCTGAGATGATCTTGGTATTCAGCTTTTGAAATTCTGAACTTAGGAGGAACTGAAGGTAGTTGATCGCGCCTTAGGATGATTCGCTGATCCTCGAATCGCTTTATCATTTCTTCTCTCCTCTTTTGATCTTCTTCACTCAGCCTTTGAGCAACTGAGGAAAGTCTGTTTCTGTGCGAGAGAGGTTGTTCTTCTGGTTCATCAGTCTCAGAGATTAAATCTAAGACTGGGATTATGTCTTCAGCGTTAGCTGGAATTATTGGTGAAGTCGCAACAGATCTTTCAGCGATATCCTCAAACAGGGGAGAGGACTAGCTGAAACGCAGCGATCTTACTAATAAGAACTGGGTAGAAGAACTTGGGTAGAAAAGATAGAAAAAAAATGTGGATGTGTATGGTGTTTGTGGAATGGATAACTGATTTTTCATAGATGATCAGGGAAGGAAAAATAAGTTTAGTGTACCTGACAAATCGGCTTTGCAAGTAGGATCGCCAGATTATCATCTTCAGCGATGCCTTTGTCTTTGCTTTTCTCAGCGCCAGAGGCTGAGTGCTTTGTCTTTGTCTTCTCCCCTGAAGGTTCTTTTATTGAAATACCTTTAAGAGCTTTGGTTCGAGGAGCAGGTTTGACAACAAAGAAATCATCGTCATTTTCATCATCATCATCATCGTTCCTTGGAGAGGAGGATGGTTCAGCTTCAGGGATGTCGAAGTCTTCGTCTTCTTCTGCTTCAGATTCCTCAGCATCTTCATCGAGTTGCTCCCCCTCAGATATAGAGGCGAGGTTCTCGGTTCCCTCAGGGTTTTCATCTCCCTGAGGTCCAGTAATCCGATCTTCATTACCCTCTCCCCTGATAGATTCATCATGGGAAAGGTCTTCAGCGCTCTTCTCCTGTTCAGCGCTCTTCTCCCCCTCTTTCTCATGATGGGCGGGGGAGGAATGGGTAGATTCAGCATTGGTGTTGTCTCTGTCTTCTGGGCCAGAGATTTTCACACAACCTTCAAGCTTAGCTATTCTGTCTTCTAGGCCAGAAATAGCAGGCGTGATTTTCTTCAGCTCTTGGCGATCCTCTGCGGTGAATGAGTCCAAAACAGGTGCAGGGGCCGGAGCAGGAGCTGGATTATTTGCCTTGTTCACCAGCGTCTCGATCATTGTCTTGACGGAACCAAGGTCGGTCTTCACTGAGCCCAAGTCGGTCTTGACCACTGACATATCACCTTCGAGTGTACCAACCGATTTCTTCAGCGTTGTAACTTCGCTGGAAATGGTGGAAACTGATGATTTGAGGTTGGTGTAGTCAGTGTAGATGTCGGAGAGCACTTTGGCAAAGTCGGCGAGAGTTTTATCAAGATCTTTGATGTCATTAGAGGAGGCCTTCTTTTCCACCACAGTAGTCAGCTTCGTCAGATTCTCTCCAGCGTTTGTTACAGCTGTAGAGTTATTTGATAGACCGGTGGTGAGATCCGTAAGTTTCATCTCCATAGACTTCAGAGACTGGTTGATGTCTCCCAAAAAAGGACCTGTAACATATAAGTACTTGTGAACAAAGGAAAGCTCAGAAGTTTCAGGTTTAGTTACAGTGTTTAAGGTGGGATCTGTACCTGCAGGAGCGTTGACGAACTCATCAAAGTTTCGAGTCCCTCCATAGTGTTCCATATCTCCCTCAAAAGTTCCGTGAGGAATGGAGATCTCTGCAGGTCCTTTCTTCGTCATTCGCTGAGAAGCTTCAACGGCTTCTTGAATGATGGCATCTCCAGTTTTGACTGGAGGAGTGTCCAAAGAAGTAGAGGGAGGAGCGAAGGATAAGAATTGGGGTTGGGGTTCAAGTTCAGCGTTGGATTCGCTGAGAAGTACTTCATCAGTCTTTTGAGAGACTGACGAAGGTTGGGTAGATTCCAAAGTTCTAACCTCAGCGTTTAGGGACGCTGAAGTAGGTTTAGAAGGGATGGCTTGAATTGGTGTGGCAGAGCGTACCACGGAACTTTCCTTCAGCTCTTCAGAATGAGCTGAGGAGTCTTCAGCATGCAACTGCTGGGGTTGCTCCTTGGTTTTCTTGATCCTTTTGGAATCAAGAGGGGTAAGAGATTGTTTCCTTTTCTTAGAAGGAATGGATTTTGTGGCCGGGGTATCAGCGATGGGTATTGTCGCTGAAGGAGCCACAGAAAGCGGAGAATTAAGAAGAGTGAGAAGAGTAGAGAGACGTACCTCGTTGGCGACAGGCTTGAAGTCGAGAACTTTAGGGCCAATCTGAGAGAGTTTCAGATCACCCTCTTCAGGATAGCTGTCCTTCAGGCCATATTGAAAGATGGCGCTGATGAATCGCGGGTAAGGAACCCATGCTGGTCGGTCAGCGGCAGAATCAACACGTTGAATGAGGTCTTCATAGATGATGGAGGCCCAGTCAATGTTGAGACCTTTCAGCAGTGCGTAACCCATGGCCTGCTGAGGTTGAGCGGCTTGATCAGAAGATCCGGATTTCGCTGTCATGCAGCTGATCAGGTGAGCGAAGATGAAGTTCATCTCGCTGGGCATCTTGGATTTCTTTATCAGCGTCAGCTTCTTCTCAGGTAGCTTGTCTCTTCCAGTCTCCCAGATGTAACCCATCGCATCAAGGAAAGCAATGATTTCTTCCCTGTCAGCGTGCTTCTTGTGGTCAGGAAATGGAATGAAAGGATTTTCTGAGGTAGCGTTAGGGAATTTCAGAGCTTTACGGATTATTGCGGGGGTTATCTTGATGGTGCCATACTCAGTATCGCTGAGTATGCAGTCGATGGTTTTAGATGGATCTTTGGCTGAGGGTAGGTTGGTGTGTCTGGCAGAGTACCAGAATTGGGATAATAGACGCTGACTGGCAGGAGGTGTGATTGTCAGTGCTGTGTATATGGGGCTATTCTTCAAAAAAATCACAGCGTCGTCTAGATGGGATACCTGCTTCCGAGGAGGAAACTCGAGAAGCGCTGAAAGGTTGTTTGCCTTTGTCCAGTCTAGTTGATCCAGCTCAAACTTAACCTGAGGAGCTTTGGTGATTTCCAGTTCCTCAGAATCACTGGAGATGGACTCAGCGATAACATTCAGCTTTGAAGTTGCCATTTCACTGTATTATCAGTTCAACCAAAGATGTTAACAAATAAGAAATATCTTAATGTGGAAAGAGAATTTCCATTAAGATTTTTCGAATTTTGTCCATTTCATTCAGACAAAAAAAGGTCTTAATGAAGATTAGGGTTTTTCTTGTTTTTTTTTTTAAAAAAAAAAACGAATATAACACCTATAAGCCTTGTATTCCAGTTTTTTGTTTTTTTTAAAAATGGATACGAAAGAAGAACAAGTTTAAGATTTTAGATTTAAAACTTGAAGAACAACCATGAAATGGTTGTGTTTATAAAACCATGAAAGAAAATGATTTTATTTTTGAGTTCTTTTGTTTGATCTTGTGTAAAACAATGATAAGATCGAAAACAAGTTATTTGCATTTGATAAAAGATAAGAACATATTGACCTTGAGTTTGATGAAGAAGATGATGAACAGTTCTTGAAGATCGAGAGCACAAAATGCAACAGTGTTCTTTTCTTGCGGAGAAAGATTGATTCGCATAAAAGACAAATATAAACTTTGAGAGAGTTTATATAGGAAGAGAGTAGAGAGAGAAAAACTTGAGCGGGAAAGTTTTTCATCATGACACGGACACGTGTTTGCATTTGATTGGATAGACAACGAAACGTGCAAACGTGTGTCAGAAAAAGAAACGTGCCTGGTGTTATCCGTTGCAATGACGTCACAACTGTCCTTTCACATTCTTTCGTTGTCTCTGAGGTTTTGAAAGAAAAACTCAGGGACTCTTTGGAAAATATGAAGCACTGAATAGAAATATCAGTGAGGGTTTAAAGAAATTTCAAAATATTATTCAGCGATGAAAGAATTTGAAATCTTGCATTTTCATGCGTTTTGTCAGAGAAAACATACCTTGATATCAGTTTAACCCAATTTATTCAGAGAGAAGATGATGAAATGGATTGTACTAGTTTATTTTATCCAGAGCCTATACAAGAATGTATAAACGTATCGCTGATTAAATGTGAACCGCTGAAGATTTATCCTTCAAAGTTCAGCATTCCAAGCTCGCTGATGAGAAAGTTGAATCTTGTCTCATCAAGAGGTTTGGTAAACAAATCAGCTAACTGATAATCAGTTGGGATAAAATGAAGTTCTATATCACCATTCATCACATGATCTCTGATAAAATGATATCTGATTTCTATGTGTTTTGTCTTTGAGTGTAGCACTGGATTGTTTGCTATAGCGATGGCACTTGTGCTGTCGCAATAGATTGGAATTTTGGAGAGCTGAAGATCATAGTCTAGTAGTTGATTTCTCATCCACAAGACTTGAGAACAGCAGCTTCCAGCGGCTACATACTCAGCTTCAGCTGTGGAAGTGGACACCGAGTTTTGCTTCTTACTTGTCCAACTTACCAGCTTTCCACCCAGGAGCTGACATCCTCCTGTGGTGCTTTTCCTATCCATTTTGCAACCTGCAAAGTCACTGTCTGAATAGGCGGTTAGATCGAATCCTGAATCTTTGGGATACCAAAGACCTAGATTCGATGTACCCTTAAGATATCGAAAGATTCGCTTTACAGCTTTCATATGAGATATCTTAGGTTCAGCTTGATATCGTGCGCACAGACATGTTGCAAACATAATATCGGGTCGGCTAGCTGTAAGATACAGTAGTGAGCCGATCATCCCACGGTACAGCGTGACATTGACAGGAACACCCTTTGTGTCCTTATCAAGTATCAGCGGTGGTGCCATAGGGGTTTTCATAGCTGAACTTTCAGTTAAGTCGAATTTTTTCAGCATATCTTTAACATACTTTCCCTGATTTATAAAAGTTCCTTTTTCAGTTTGCTTAATCTGAAGACCAAGGAAATATGTTAGTTCACCCATCATACTCATTTTATACTCATCTTTCATTCTATCAGCGAAACGAGTACAAAGCTCAGGGTTAGTAGAACCAAATATAATGTCATCAACATATATTTGAACTAAAATGATATGACCTTTTATTTTTCTAAAAAACAAAGTTTTGTCAATCTTACCTCTCTCAAATTTTTCAAGGTGGAGATACGTAGAAAGAGTGTCATACCATGCACGAGGAGCTTGCTTCAAGCCATAAAGTGCCTTATCCAGCTTATAAACATAACCTGGACGCTTAGGATCTGAGAATCCTGGAGGTTGTTCCACATAAACTTCTTCATTCAGCTTTCCATTTAGAAACGCTGACTTAACATCCATTTGATGTACAGTGAAGTTTTTGTGTACAGCATATGCTAAGAAAAGACGAATAGATTCAAGTCTTGCTACAGGAGCAAAGGTTTCGTCATAATCTATACCTTCCTCTTGTCTGTATCCCTGAGCAACAAGACGAGCTTTGTTGCGAGTTACAATACCATGTTCGTCCAACTTGTTTCGATAGACCCACTTAGTGCCTATCACTGTTTTGTCAGTTGGTCTCCGAACAAGTTTCCAAACTTTGTTTCTTTCGAATTCAGTCAGCTCTTCTTGCATAGCGCTGACCCAGTTTGGATCTCTGAGGGCATCATCTATTTTCTTTGGTTCAGTTAGAGAAATAAAGTTAACAAATAAACAAATATTACCTGCACTTCTACGAGTCTGAATACCAGCGTTGGGATCACCAAGAATTTGATCGATTGGGTGATTTACAGTCCATCGCTGAGCCGGAGCATGCGTCGCTGACGCAGTCTGAACTGGAGAAACTGAAGATGAGGCTTCAGCTACTTCTGGATAATCAGCTAAGAGAGGAATGCTTGCATTTGTCACTTCATTCACTGATTGCTGAGAAATAGATGGAATTTCTGAGACATTTGGATCAACTGCGGGTATAGTATTTATAGGAACAGCTGAGACCCAAGATGTTTCAGCTTCACTATTCTGCATATTGGGAATGATAGTAGGACCATCATTTTCAGTTGTATGAGTATGAGTAGTGGGAACATCTTCTGAATCACCAAGATGAGAAAACATCCATTGATTCAGTTCTTCTGTATCAGCGTTCGGTTTAGAGTTCGCTGAACGGGATTCGTCAAACGTGACGTGAATAGTTTCTTCTACAGTTTGTCTTCTTCGGTTGAAGACTCTGAAGGCTTTGGAAACTGAGGAGTATCCAAGAAAGATTCCATCATCAGCCTTAGGATCAAACTTTCCAAGGGCATCTCTGTTGTTCAGTATGAAACACTGACAACCAAAGATGTGAAGAAAGCTGATTGAAGGCTTTCTCCCATGAAAGAGTTCATAGGCTGTCTTTTTGAATCTTTTGACTATCAGCGACCTGTTTTGCGTAAAACAAGCCGTGTTGACAGCTTCTGCCCAAAACTGAGTAGGCAGGTGAGAATCGCTGAGCATTGAACGTGCAGCTTCAATAATTGTTCTATTTCTTCTTTCAGCGACTCCGTTTTGTTGTGGTGTTCTCACTGACGAAAAGTTATGAGAAATACCCTTGCTCTCAAGGAAGGAATCAAGAGAACTGTTTTTGAATTCAGTTCCATGATCACTCCTTATTGAGCGAACAGTCATATTGTTCAGAGTTTCCATCTTCCGAACAAAGGTGATGAGTTCTTCAGGGGTGTCACTCTTAGAACGGAGAAACATTACCCATGTATAACGAGAGAATTCATCAACTATGACCAGCGTATATTTCTTTCCAGCGATGGATTGTTTGTTAACGGGGCCAAACAAATCCATATGGAGTAGTTGAAGAGGAGATGACACTGAGGAAACTTGCTTGGACTTAAAGCTTGCCTTGGTCTGCTTCCCTTTTTCACACGCTGAACATAAGGATTCTTTGGCGTATGAATGTTGAGGTAGACCAGTGACTAACTCTTTGGATGAAAGAGTATTCAGTGTCTTGAAGTTGAGATGTGAGAGTCTCTTGTGCCATAGCCAGTTGACATCAGAAGATGCCTTTGAGAAGAAACAGGAGTTCTCAGTGGTTGTTGAGTCCATGTTTATAACGTAAACATTTTCCAAACGATAACCGCTGAGAGCTATCTTCTCCTTTTTGTCAGAGACAAAGCAGGATTCCTTGGTGAAAATCACTTTGTTATCCATGTCGCAAAGCTGACTGATGCTCAGAAGATTATGCTTCAGCCCTTCAACATATGCGACTCTTCTGAAGGATGTTGTACCATTTGAAAGTACACCATACCCTCGGGTGTGTCCTTTTCCATTTCCACCGAAAGTTACAGAGGGACCCTTCTCTTCCTTGTATTCAGCGAGCAGGCTTTTCTTTCCAGTCATGTGTCTAGATCATCCGCTATCGAGATACCAGATACCCTTCTTAACCTGCAATACAAAGGAAGTTTAGTTTCGCTTGGGTACCCACTTCACCATGTATACGCGTTTGTCAGTGGAAGTGGTTGGAATGGGTTCAGCAGTCTTCGCAGCATTTGAAGATTCAGCTTTGTCTTTCTTCACTTTGGTCAATTTCTTGACCTCAGCGGTATGAGTCACCTTGACCTGACTTGCAACTGGTTTGGTCTTCTTTGGTGCTATCTTCACCTTAGCTATCTTATCAGCTTTGGTGGCTGTGGGACACTTACTTGCAATATGATCGGTAAGTCCACAGTGATAACATTTCCTATAACTAAAATTAGTTCTAGGACCACTTGTGTGCTGAGCTTTTAATTTGGAATTAGAAGTGCCAGCACCAAGTACACTATTGGTTTTTGAAATAGGACGAACATTCAGTTCTTCAGATTTCTTACCAAGGACATCTACTCTGAGTCTAGGAGTAGGTCGCTGAACTGATCCAGAGGTCTGATTTCTAGAACCAGATGAATGAATCACTAAGGCTTTGGAAGCATTCAGCTTAGGTACTAAAGTACCCTTCTGAGGATTTTGATAAATTACAATTCCTTTACCTTTATCTTTAGAGACAGAGGTAGGTTTTGAATAAACCATTTTCTCCTTACCTTTTGAGGAGGTAGGAGTTTCCTCAGGGATTGGTGTAATCGACGAGGAGTACTGAGATGAAGAAGTGTCAGCTACTGAGGATACGAACGTTCCAAATTTAAGCATTGAACGTTCAGTGGTTGGTATTGGAGTATCATATTTATAACCCAGACCACGTTTATCACTCAGAGGAATCTGAGCCTTAATTATCTCAGTGATCTTTGTTGAAGAATTACACCATCCTTCAACAGTAGCTTGTTCAGCTTTTAATGCAGCGATAGCTTCCGCTCGTTCAATTTTGACTAGCTGATTTAAATGGACTTGATCTTTAAAATCTTCTTCAAATTTAGAAAGCTTTTCTATTTGAAGGTGGCAATTTTTAAGCTTTTCAGCGAGATCAAGATTTTGGTTTTCAACCACAGCTTTGCCGTTCATGGCTTCGTATAAGCTTCTAGTCAGTAGTTCGATTTTACGGAGACTATCAGCTTCATCAATATTTACAATATTGGTAAAGAAGGAAGGTGATACCTGAATGGCAGATGTTGAAGTGGAGGGAATGTCTGAACTTTCTTCCTCTTCTTCAATCTTGGCCATGAGACATTGATTTGCTTCATCATCTTCAGAATCAGATGATGAGGCTTCTTCATCAGAAGCAGCCCAATCATAGTCAGCCATTAGGCCTTTTCCCTTCTTCTTAAAGCTTTTCAGCTTTGCATACTTCTCCTTCAGCTTTAAGTATTTGTCGTCTTTATTCCTTGGAACAAAGGATTTCTTTGTAAAGGCTGAAGGTCTCATGATTTTCTTTGACCTGCACTCGTTAGCGAAATGACCTTTCTTTTCGCAGTTAAAACAAGTAGCAGTAGCCTTATCAACAAAAGCTGATGACTTAGGCTTGTCAGCTATAGAAAGAGTTTTGTTCTTTCTAAACATTTTCTTCTTGGCGAATCTCCTGAACTTTTTAGTTAGGAGAGCCAAGGATTCATCATCTGAAGAATCAGAATCTGATGATCTTTCAGAGTTACTTTCTAACTCAGTGATAGTGACCACGGGTCGCTGAGTAGAAGGTTCCTCTGAGATTAAAGCAACAGGGGTGCTTTTGGAATCTTTTACAAGATTCTTCTTAAGATGGCTAGATTGCTCATGATTCAGCAATGTGCCATATAAGGTAGCGAGTGTCATTGATCTTAGATCTTTTGACAGCTTGAGACACATGGAATAATTGTCCCAGCTTTCAGGTAAACATTCTAAAAACTTTGTCAGAACTTCAAAGTTAGAATATTCCTTACCAACCGTTTTAAGATCTATAATTAAGCAGTTAAAACGTTGATGTACTTCAGAGAGAGTTTCATTCTTACCAGAGATGAAACTTTCGTATTGTCTTACCAGGTTGATCTTTCTTGAATCCTGGACTTCAGACGTTCCTTCATACTGAACACATATTGTGTCCCACATGGCCTTCGAGGATTTCAGGTTCATGACGGAATGGTAGACTTCGTCAGGAAGGGCCATGGATAGTATGGATCTGGCTTTTGTATCTATAGCCACTTTCTTCTTGTCTTCATCGGTCCAATGATGGATTTCCTTTGGAATCAGCCTTTCTGGAATAGCAGCTCTAGTTGCAGTGGCTGGAACGGCAGGATCAATCGTTACAGGGATGTGTGGACCGTTTTCAAGATAGTAAGGTATAGTAGGGTCTACACCTTCTAAGAAGAGTGTCATCCTATTTTTCCATAAGTTGAAGTTGTCTCTGGAAAATCTAGGGGGTTTTGCAAGAGAACCATTATCGATATAGTGAGTGTTTGTGTTTGAGTTGGCCATTTTCAGATAATAGCAAGGAAGAGAAAATATCTTAGATTAGATCTTGTTTATGAGATTAAACAAATCTGCTCTGATACCACTTGTTGGTCCCGAAAGGCTTAAACAAGTTTGTAGAAGGGGGGGGTTGAATACAAACACACTATTTTACTTTTCTAAATTGTTTATTGATAAATCATTAACAATTTACAGCTTGTTGCGGAAACAAGATTAAGGATAAACCTAAATCTAAACAAGTTGGAACACTAAGGTTTTCTTGCACTAAGAAAGATAAGGAGATTACTAATAAAATCCTATCTTGAGAGATTTGAACTTGTCCAGAGTTAGCAAGTTACTTCAAATGAAGTGAGTTCATCTCTTTATATACTGCATGCATTTAATGCAATCCAGTATATACTTTACACGTGTCATTAGCGGATTGGTTGCATGTCATTGACCTTTGATGACAACCTTAGTAGCCGCATGAATGAACAGTGTAGTGTCAGAGTGGTTGTACGATTTCAGATTTTCGGAGGTTCTTTTCTGACATTTCGTACGGTGGCGTGCAAGGGAGGTTAAGACAAAAGTACTTTGTACGGAGGACTTCATGATCAGCTTTCGTTGATTCAGCGATTATCATTTACTATTCAGCAGATGATAAAGTTCAGCGATAGCTGAAGTCTTGTACTTGATACTTCACGTTGAGTGGACAAATCTGAGTCTTCGCTGATCCGCATCAGTTCATTAGGAGACTTGTCGCTGGTTCTTGAGCTTGATCTTCGACTTCAGCGTAGAACCTTTGTTGACGTGAATCTTGTCTTCAGGGATCATAAGTAAACAACTAACTTATCAGCGATCACCATAAGGACTGAACAGACTCAGCGATATGGTGAATAGTGTTCGCTGAATGTTTAATCTAAAAGTGCGAGAGTTCCTATCAGCAGTACTGTAAGATCTTAGTACTTATCAGCGATAGTGAAACTCTGATACATATTGTTTACTTACAATTTTCACTAAGTATTTAAGATAGGGTCATTATCAAATCACTGAGGGTTTGGATCAACATCTTTCCATAAGTTCGCACATTTATCAAGGACAATCTACACAACACTACGCCTATCGGCATTACTGTCAAGTTTACTACTTCCGATTTACTTACTTATTCCAACATACTGTCTTCACCTCCCCACGTTAGCGTAGAGCACTGCCCACCAACATTACTCGCCCCTCTCTTCCGACAATTCTCAAGCTGCAAATGCTGTCTTATTACTATACATAACCAAACGGTTGCACTAAAATTCTAACTTAAGGCTTTCGACTAAAACGCCTCGAACTGACACCAGAGTTCGACGTCACTATACATTCTTTAAACTCCAACTTTTACTTTCTCAGACAATTCGTTCACACATAAGCAACAGCTCACATTCTTTAAGGATTTCACATCTATTCCACCACATTTTGACTAATACATCCATCATCTTCTTTAAACTTCCAATGATTCCAAAATATACTTACTTAGCGACTCTTACAACTAAAAACACTTGGTTTCTCCTTTGGGTAACTACCCACCACCACTCCGTGATGCTATCCCGAACATAAACATATCACCACGTCAACTTACACCCTACGTGCTCCAACAACCTGGTTAACACTCGAACACCTCATCCGAAACTCCCAAAAAGGTTCTATCCGATGTTTCCTCTTTCCCTAACATCACATCACTACGACGCTAGCTGGCACATTTAACTTGGCAATTATTGCCACTACATAACTGTACATTCCTCACTCATAACATCACACTGCAGACCAAGACTCTCATGGCCATTCATACACAACTCAAACTTATCTTCAAGACCTCACGCATAAATAACTGAGTCTATCTCGCTACATTGTCTCTCCCCAGCTCTAGTTGAACCACAACACTTGAGTTTCTGATTAATTCTATCATACTCGTTTCTTGCTAGCTCTTTGCAATACCAAACCATTACATCGACATGGCACATTTCCTCACAAATCGACATAATCTATACCCTCACTTCGCTTGTGCCAAATACTTCATTCTTTGCGAACCATCCATCACGTAAGTAAAACGCTTATCTAAAACAACAACCTTTCACTATCTTAACACCCCTACAAAGTGGTCCTTCAACTTTCAACCTTCTAATTCAAGTCTTTGATCTCATACAGCTTACACAACAGCAGACTCTGACGTCAATAGTTGACCTGTTGATACTTCCTTAACCTATTCTTCAACAAGGGTCTCCTACAGGACCTAATCTTTCCAACACCAACCTCTTAATCAACTTCACATCCCGTCGTCCTCATTTCAAACTGACTCGCGTAATGTCAATATTACAGGATCACCTTAAACTCTTATTCAACGTCGCGGATATTTCATCTCTACTTCACCACACTACTCATAACGAGTTGCTATACCAACACCTCGATGACTTCTAGTCCTTCCCTGAACACAACCGTCTCTCGGCAACTGTACTTCCAGCCACCGCACGAGGGTACAGACCCTCATACAACCGACATTAAAGTCCACTTCTGACTCTTCCACTGCTCACCTCTCCTCTAGAATGCATCTACCAAAGCTACGAACATTCTCCCCTGATTTGTCCAACACCTCTCCACTCTAGGATTCCTTCCTTAGCTTAAAATTTAATACTCTACGACCTATTGAGTTCATAGCCTTCATGCCTGACAACGCGATAAATGAATCATTTAACACTTTTGATCATTTTAAAGAAACAACACTTGAAAACAACTTGGGTACACACGACCCCAACATTCTCATAACTCTAATGCCCTGCACAACGATCTTGAGGATCGTTTGCATGCAATCTTTCTGTAAAACTTAATCTTACTCAACCAAAAATGTGTTGTTACGACATGAATAAATATTGGATGAAAATATTCCCATACGACAAAATTTTGAAAGAAATTTACCTACACGAAGTAGGCCAGTCGGTCCTCACACTCATTTATATAACTTCGACATGTCAATACTCATTTTGGTTATAAAAGTTGTGCATTCAAACGTTTTCTTGGCTTATCATGAAAAGAGTGGAATATTTTGCAAATCGTAAACTCAAGACTTCATTGTACGATGTAAATGGATTTGTATTTTTTTTTCTTTAAACATACACTTGCACACGCCGACTCATATCCGATCAAATTTGATATTTACACGATTATGAAAAATCTCATGTACACGTATACGAACTCAACGCATGAAACTCTACTTGCATTTGAAGGCTACTCACTCAAACAAGGTCAATCGCTTTACTCACGCAACTTATCATAGACACTCTACTTTCGACCAGTGGTCGCCCTCTCGACTTGCAACGATTTGCTATACATACATTCCACAGTCTACTTACTCAACCATTTCATACTATTTCGTTTTGACCAACTATCTCACTTTCCATTTCTACATGGTTTCATTTCACTATAGGTATCTTATTTCATTTATCCTGCTAATGGAAAGCTCAACCAAGAACCCAGGGCTCCATTGATACCTTCAAGGTTTTGACACTGACTTTTCTTACCATCCTGACTGATCTATCCCATGATTTCTAGAAATGGGACTCTCCCGAAACAGGAGTCTTACTCAAACCCAAGCATTCTTCCTCCCTGAATCCACGAAGAGCTACCTCTAGACGACTCGTAATACTCTAAACAACATTTCTTCTCTTACGATGTATACGTACATCACATCACCATGACTTCTCATGAAACTTCCCCAACAAGGGTCTCAGTCTACCCCTCAGGGATCTTGCTGACATTCTAAAGTACTGGAACACGACATAAACACTAGCTTTTGACTACCACTTCGGAATAATAAGGCAGGTTAAGCACATACATGTACCTGTAAGTCCGCAATTACACTGGCCAGGTGGAATCTCAAACTTACCTTACATGACAGTCCTCAGTGCCCTATTAGTCCTATCTCTATAATAGTGTCCTCCTAACGCATTTCCTGTATCCACAATAGTGCCCTCCTAACGCATTTTCTGAATTCTCAGTTGTGATTTCTACTCCCGAGTTTAACTTTAGGCCCGTCCGATCACCTAAATCCCTTAAACTATGGCTCTGATACCAATTGTAACAACCCAGTCTAAATTAAGCATAACTAGCATTATTATTAAACAATTACAAAACTGGATCCATAAATTTCTTTACATCTGACTAAATAACTTAGGTTGGCGGAAACAACCTATACACAACTGAGAATAACTATTGCTAGAATATGAGTGACGATATCTCTATCTGCGTCTGTGCTCTATCCTGCTCTTGCTCGACTACCTGAGCCTCATGCAATCTGATTTCCTGAAAAGGTTTAGTTTGGAAAATGCGAGGGTTAGACCATGAGGTCTAGTGAGTCCCTCCTGACAGTCCTCAAAACTTTTAAAAACAGTTTCTAACTTTCAAATATCTTTGCATAAAACTTCCTCATAACTTTCAAATGTATACAAGACTTTCAATAATAAACTTTCACATAGCTGAACAGTAAAAATCTTTCACGGATAAATCCGCTCCCGTAAATGGCACCCTGAAGTCACCCGAGGGTGACAACGAGTCAGTATCACGCTGCCTTACTGGGACTCATTCCCATGGCATAAACGGAACCTCCCCCCGACGTGAGTACTGGCGGAACCTCCCCCGACTTAGCCAATTTACGTCTACACAATGTATGCATACATCTCACATAAAAGCATTCACGGAATAGGTCCGCCCCATAAATCATACACGGGATAGGCCCGCCCCATAAATCATACACGGGATAGGCCCGCCCCATAAATCATACACAAATCTCATTTAAAATTGTAAACAACTTTCATGCAATTTAAAGCATATGAATAAAGCATGGCAATTCTCGACATTCAAACACATTTTGAAAACACTTTAAAAGCCACACATTTTAGTTTAGAAAACTCACCTGGTACGTTTGTTTGCTTTTCTCTACTCGGCTCTTTACTCCCAAATTGCCTACCTGAACGAAGGGACAGATTTATAAGCTGACTAGAACTATCCGGACACTTCTCACTTGCCACCCTACTCAATTCCGGACATCACTACTTTTCCGGACAACCACACTTTTCCGGACATCACTACTTTTCCGGACAACCACACTTTTCCGGACATCACTACTTTTCCGGACGACCACACTTTTCCGGACGATTAACCTATCCGGATGGCACACTTATCCGGACGACTAACTCATCCGGACAACACAATATCCGGACACCTCCACAACCCGACCAAGAAGCTATCCGGACACTCACCCGGACACTCTCATGCTTGAAGGTGTCCGGACGAGCGCTGGACGAGTTTAATGGTTGAAAATCCTAATATATGCCTCTTAATCCCCAAGTTAAGCTAATAGACTATCAATAAATGATCTGTAATCGATTTCCCATCAGTTTCATTATCAAAACGCATTTAACGAAGATTAAAACTCTCTATAGGCTTCAAATGACTTAGAAAAGCTAAAACCCACCAAAAACTCAGAAATCAGCAGATTATACTCGAAATGAGTTATGGATTAGAGATTACCTTAGAGATTACTTGCAGATCACGAATTCCAATCCTTCCCTTTCTTCTGAAATTGAACTTTGATGATTCCTTTCTTCCAAAAGCACACAAAACACTTAAGAACTCTATTCTCCTTTCTCTCCTCAATTCAGCCGTCAACAAAACAAATTCAGGGATTTTGGAATGTTGTCTAGGGTTTTGTGCCCTTTTATACCCCAACTCTTATTTACCAACTAGCCCCTCAACTTCTGCTTTTATTAAAAACTCCACACCAAACGCAAAACACTTCGAAAAAAGGTCTGGGTCATTACAAAGAACATAATCCAAAATCTCCCAAAAAGTAAGTGTCCAGAAGAACAGCAGAAACTCTTCATCGACCAGATTGATCTGATGCTGGACTTCCGTACTCTAATCAGAAGATTCGACAGAATTCTTAGGGGAGATAACTATGCATAAATGTACTACTTCTTACCATGCACTGTAATATCTTAGAAGAATAGTACAAAGGCTAACAGAGGTAAATATTCTCTGTTCTTTTTGTTTACATCTCTGTTTCAAATTTTTTATTTTCAATACTTAGGGGGAGATTGTTAGCCCCAAGTATCTGTAATGTAAAAGTATTGAAAATATTATCAAGTCAGAAGACCATCAGAGATGCAGCAGAAGACTTAGAAGAAAAAGCTTCAAGAAGATCAACAGAACTCAACAGAGTTCTGGTGGAACTAACAGAGCTCAACAGAGCTCTGTCAGAAGATCAACAGAAGAACTGTTCACAATCGAAGACCAACAGAGCTCTGGTCTATGAGCTCTGTTGTAGTGAAGACCTCTGTGATGCCTAAGTCTCGTAAGAAATCCCAAGTGTTAGACAAGTGTCCATACTTTCCACGTATGCCCTAAAATTAGGAGACACACTTTCCACGTGTCATTCTAGGGTACGATAGTACACTGTCTTCACTTTATCAGGGCTATAAATAGAGAGGTAGTGGAACAAACAATTGTAAGCTTTGGGAAGAATAGTTTTCCACAATTGTTTAAGCACATACTGCATCAATCCCGAGCACTACCTCCGTACGATATTGTTCCCTGTGAGATTTCAGGATACACCATTGATCTTGTTCTTGGTGTTATCCATTATCAATATACGAGCAGCGTTTCTTATTTGATCTTGTTATCATTATCCTGTTCTATAATTGATTCTCACTATTACAATATCATTTACACAATCACTCACCTTAATGGCTTTATATTTAAATGCTTCCGCTGTCTATATTACTACCATTAATGTGATACAACGTGAATCGGAGTTTCCCTCTCCTTCACCTTGCTAGCCAGATCAATCTGGGCCATCTTCTTGGCGGCAGCAGGCGGCAGCCCCGACCAAGATTCTCCTGTATGGCAAAAGAAAGAAATTAGATGATTCAGAACAGAGAAAGACCAGGTCAAGCGAAAAGAAGACAAAAGGATACTTACCAGTTATCTCTACCTCTGGTTCTTCACCCTTCTCTTCCTCCTCAGTCTTCTCAGAGTCCTCTTCTTCTTCTTTCTTTTCTCGACCCATCCTCATTCTATCGCTCAAGAAAACAATGTCGTCGTCCTCATCTACCAAATGACGTGTAACGTACGATCGATCCTCAGCACTAAACTCCAAGAACTTCTTAACCTTGGCCTTAGAATCATCGTCAGGCTTGACCTTGTCAAAATTAATATCTGCACATAAAGAAGAGTGTTAGACGAAAAGCACCCGAATAACAAAATGACAGGAGACGCACGACAAAAGGCTTACCCGTCCTATTCCAGCCCTCCCTAATCCAGTCACTATCAGTGTCCAACGTCGCTACCCGCACCAATACGTATCGAGTCTTCCACTTTCGGTCGTTAACTGCAGTTCTTAAAACAAGGTACGCTCACCCTTGTGCTTCGAAAACAAACTGTAACACCAATAATGATCCTTCTTGACTTGGTACGCCGTCAGCAACCCCCTCACGTCCATAGGTGACTCCCAGTTCGAAGTAAGTCGCTCGATTACTTGAATGACACGCCAGAATTGGGGCATCAACTGCCCCGGTGAAAGGTCGAATTCACACATAAACGCTTTGGCAAGAGGTGAGTACGGCCAATGGAAACCTATCTTGAACGGATACTCGTATATTACGACGTACCCCTCAGGACACATCTCCGGACGAACGTTACCAGCCTTGCTCACAGTAATCCCCATGGGAATCCGCGCTAGACTTTTGAAGTCATCAAGGTCGTCTTCGTTTTTAATGGTGCTTCTAGGCTCCGTCGACATTGCTAACCCTGTTAGATTGATTTGTAAAGCTGAAAGACCCCAGATATCCCAATTTTTCCTAGGCTTCCTAGCAATGGATTTACGACGCATACAAAAACTGAAGGGTCACACTTTATATTATTGTACTAAATCTCGAAAATCCTATCTAAATCGTAGATTCCTACGGCATTGGAAACGATTGGATGAAAATCGACAAGAAAAACAAGAAGAGATCTGCGCCTAAAAACTCTCTGAAATCGTAAATAGGTAAATATCCATCGTGACCTTTATTTAAGTAATCGATCATGTCAGGTCGAGTCCTTTGATGATCAACACGCGTCCTCGTCTTTTCGTATAGCCACGCGGATCGCTGACACCTGGCCATGACAGCTGCTAAGCACCATCGTGCATCGGCATGACGTCACGACTTTATCCTCTCTTTGACTTCCCTCTCTAGTTTGAATTGAACCGACTCAGTTCTAAAACAACCAAGGTAACTTTCGACACGTGTCATAATCTTATGCGTCCGACTGACAAAATTTAAAATTCGAATTTGCCATCCTACTTTCAAATTTTGGGGGCAAACTGTTTGGGCAAAATTTCACCAATCACGACCATGACCAAGGTAAGGAAAACGCTTCTTCTCTTTTCCGTAACGAAGGTAAAATCATAGTACTTTATCTCCTGATTAAAGATAAAATCGAAAGTCTTTTGCCTCACGATACTCGACCTCGACGTCGCCTACTTCGCACGACCGTCGCGTAGAATCATGCGACCTCGACCGACTAACACGTTATACGACTGTTACGTTTGTTTGATGTTTAATGCAGGAGTCAACATCATTAATAGACAACGACTATAACCTAAAGAATCAGTTATGAGCATCTAATCCCACATTGAAGACGACGACCGTTACAACAATCATCAAAGATCTTAATGATTCAATTAAAGTGCCCGAAGACTATAAATTCCAAGCTCAATCCTCAGTTCAAGGGACAGCAAACAACACAGAGAGAGAGAACAAGAACATCGAACAACAGGCACAAGTATTCGAACTCTGAAGAACACTCATTCGAAGCAAAGAAATCACCCATAGAAGATCGTTCTCGACACACGACAGCCACACACGACACACGGTTTTAACACACGACACACATTGTTTTACATTAGAAAACACTTGTACTTTATATTTCGAAGTTTTCCTTCACTTGTATTGTAATCTCTGTACGATCGACACCCGAAACCAAAGGACATCGCCCCTGATTGGCGACCATAGTGCAGCGACGACTTCCACAGTCGTCCGCAGGTTTTTTCCTCGTTGAGGTTTTTCCTGCGTCATCAAATTCCCTGTCTCGATTATATTTTCATCTTTATCGCACGCTTTTGTCGAACGATTCTTTTCTTTAGTTGTTAAAGTCCACATCGACCTTAAGTTGTCCCTTTGGTGCGATTTTTGGCATTAACAGGCCTCGACCGGCATGACTGCTTCGCAACCATAGACTAAGGAGAAAGGGGTTTGTCCTGTGGACGTGCGTGGTGTCGTGCGATTCACCCACAGGACCGAAGGGAGTTCTTCGACCCATTTTCCCTTTGCAGCTTTTAACCTTTTCTTGATCGAAGCAATGATGGTATTATTGCTTGACTCAGCAAGTCCGTTTGCTTGGGGATATCTGGGGGTCGAGGTCGTCAGCTTGATGTTACGGTCCTCACAGAACTGTTGAGTCTGTTGCTTATGAACTGGGATCCATTGTCGCAGACAATTTCGGATGGAATCCCGAACCTGCATATGATGTTAGTCTGGATAAAAGAGACGACTTCCTTGTCCCGAACTTGGGAAAAAGCAGTCGCTTCTACCCACTTAGAAAAATAATCCGTAAGAACGAGGAGGAATACCTTTTGCCCTGGAGCAGGTGGTAGCTTGCCGACAATATCCATTCTCCACCTCATGAAGGGCCATGGGATAAGTGTCAAGTGTAAAGGTTCAGAAGGTTTGTGAGACGTACCTGAATGTCGTTGACAGTGATCACAGTTCTGGACATACCTGATGGCGTCTTGTCGCAGGGTTGGCCAAAAATAGCCTTGTCGAGAGATACGATTGGCTAGACTGCGACCTCCTGAGTGATTGCCACATTCTCCATCGTGCATCTCTTGAAGGATTTTCTGAACTTGACTTTTGTTGATGACGCATCTTAGGTTTAAGCATGTCGATGATCGTCGATAGAGCCTATCTTCGATCATGACATACTTGGATGCTTTAAATCTGATCTTTCGAGCTTCCATCTTGTCTTCCGGGAGTTGGTCGTGCACGAGGAAATTTCGGATGTCGCACGACCAATTATCTTCTTGGTGTTCGATCTGGACGACATCGACATTTTCGAGGTACGACGTCGCCAGATGGATCATGGGAATACTGTCGAATATTGGTTCGACCAGAGCAGACCCAAGGTTTGCTAAAGCGTCGGCCTGAGTGTTCTGGTCCCTTGGAATCTGTTCAATAGAAAAAGATTTAAATTTTTCGGAATTTTCTTTTGCTACCTTTAGGTACGCTGTCATTTTTGAATCTTTGGCTGTGAATTCTCCATTGATCTGATTCACGACCAGGAGAGAATCGCTTTGAAAATGTAACGCGACTGCCCCAGAGTCGTGGGCCATATTCATTCCCACGATCAGGGCTTCATACTCTACTGTTGGATGATCCGTCGACATATAGAGTCCAAGGTACGTCGTCGTGAGTCGCCACAGTAGACACTTCGATCTCTGCTTCTTTTTCCAATTTAGGGCTGAAATCAGTAATGAAATCTGCCAATGCTTGCGATTTGATCGCGGTCCTGGGTTTGAAATCAATGTCGTAACTGCTGAGATATATACTCCATTTTGCCAAACGACCTGTTAACTCAGGTTTCCTCAAGACAGACTTAAGAGGAAAGTTAGTCACGACAGTAATAGGATGCGATTCAAAATAATGTCGCAATTTCTTGGCAGCTGTGACTAGCGATAAAAGCAACTTTTCCATAGAAGAATACCTGGTTTCGGCGTCCAAGAGAGATTTACTTACATAGTAGATCGGCAGTTGTTGCTTTTCATCTTCTCGTGTTAGAACGGCACTTACTGCATTAGGACTAATAGCCAAATATAGCTGCAAGACCTCATGATCGTAAGGTTTTGATAACAGCGGAGGCGACGTCATGTACTCCTTAAGTTTCTGCAATGCTTGCTCATGACTGTCGGTCCAGTCGAAGCCTCTATTTTTCCTGAGGACATTGTAGAATAGATGGCATTTATCTGAGGATCGAGAGATAAACCTGTTTAGAGCTGCCACCCGACCAGTGAGCTTTTGGACCTCTTTGAAATTTCTCGGAGACTTGATCTCGATAATAGCTTTGATCTGGTCGGGATTAGCCTCGATTCCTCGACCAGTGACCATGTAACCCAGGAATTTCCCAGCACTAACACCAAAGGAACACTTCGTCGGATTGAGCTTTATGCTATACTTCCGAAGGATGTCGAACGACTGCTTTAGATGTTCGATGTGGTCAATTGCTTGCTTCGTCTTGACGAGCATGTCGTCGATATACACTTCCATTGTGTCGCCAAGATGATCCTTGAACATCTTATTCACTAGACGCTGGTAGGTAGAACCTGCGTTTTTTAGACCGAAGGGCATAACTTTATAACAGTATATACCTCGATCCGTCATGAATGCAGCTTTCTCCTGGTCCTCGACGTGCATCAAGATCTGATTATATCCTGAATAAGCGTCCATGAACGTCAACAGTTCATGTCCTGCCGTCGCGTCGACCATGGCATCGATATGTGGCAATGGGAAAGAATCTTTTGGACAAGATTTGTTGAGATCTGTGAAGTCAATACAGACCCTCCACTTGCCATTTTTCTTGGCCACGGCCACGACATTAGCGAGCCAATCGGGGTACTTTACTTCTCGGATTTTCCCTGTCTTCTGAAGGTTGTCGACTTCGTCATTTATCACCTTATTCCTTTCAGGAGCAAATTTCCTACGCTTTTGCTTGATAGGTTTGAACGACGGGTCGATGTTGAGCTTGTGAGAAATGATGTCAGGGTGTATGCCGACCATGTCTTCGTGCGACCAGGCAAAACAATCAGCATGTTCCTGCAAGAAAGATATTAGCTTGTCTTTTAGGCAGGGATCAAGGGACGATCCTATGAAGACTTTCTGATCAGGCTTGCTTGGATCTAAGACAACTTCCTCCAGGTGATACTCGTCAACTATCCCAGGAACGCCTTGTGCATTTTCAAGCTCCTCGAGCATCTGGGCAATGATTTTCTCTGGGATCCCATCACCTGCCATTTTTCTGAAACAGAAAAGAGGGAACTCCAAGAAACCGTTAGTAAAACGCACGTTTGTCGGAGATTTTCTCTAGATGGGGTCCCACGGATGGCGCAAAATTGTTAATGCCAAAAATCGTCCAAAAGGATAACTTAGGGGCGTTTGGTTCGCAGAATGTTTTTGGATGGAATGGAATCTGTCAAATGAATTTGACTTTGAAGGAATCGGAATGGAATGTTGTCAGGTTTGACCAGCTGTTTGGTTGACAGAATTGGAATGGAATCTGTTAAAGGAATTGGAATCTGTCTGTTTGGTTCACAGAATGTAGTTTTGGATTTGGAATGAAATTTTGGTAAATGACCAAAATACCCTTTTGATAATTTTAATTGTTTTTTTCAAAAGCAATTGTTTTTTTGGAATGAAATTTTAATTGTTTTTTTCAAAACTGTCGCCACCACCACCAACACCGCCACCGCTACTTCCACCACCACCACCGCCACCACCACCACCACCCCTAAACCCTAAACCACCACCATCAGTGGTGGTGGCAGCGGCGGTGGTGGTGGTGGTGGTGGGGGTGGTGGCGGCGGTGGTGGCGGCGGCAGTGGTGGCGGTGGTGGTGGTGGTGGTGGTGGTGGTGGCGGTGGCGGCGGTGGTGGCGGTGGTGGCGGTGGTGGTGGTGGTGGCGGTGGTGGTGGCGGCGGTGGTGGTGGTGGCGGCGGTGGCGGTGGTGGCGGTGGCGGTGGCGGCGGTGGCGGTGGCGGCGGTGGTGGTGGCGGCGGTGGTGGTGGCGGTGGTGGTGGTGGCGGCGGTGGTGGCGGCGGTGGTGGCGGCGGTGGTGGTGGTGGCGGTGGCGGTGGCGGTGGTGGTGGTGGTGGTGGCGGTGGTGGTGGCGGTGGCGGTGGTGGCGGTAATTATTTTGGCAAGGGTAGTTTTGGTATTATGAAAAAAAGCAATTCCATTCCATTAAAATCCATGGTTTAAGGTGTGGAATGTTAAATGGCTAAATAATGGAATTCAATGGAATTGTAGGGATTCCATTTGCCCAAAAGATTGAACCAAACGTTGGAATGGAATCTGGTCAATGGAATGTCACATTCCAATTCCACCAGATTCCATCAATTTCCAGCGAACCAAACGCACCCTTAAGGTTGATTGTGGAATTTAACAACTAAAGAAAGGAATCTTTCGACAAAGCGTACGACAGAGGCGAAAAACGTAAATAAAACAGATATTTGGTGACGCGGGAAAAACCTCAACGAGGAAAAAACCCGCGGACGACTATGGAAGTCGTCGCTGCACTATAGTCGCCAAACAGAGGCGATGTCCTTAGGTTTCGGGTGTCGATCGTACAGTGATTACAATACAGATGAAAGGAAATACTTTAAATGTAAAGTAACAAGTGTTTTGAATGTAAAAACTGGTGTATCGTGTATAAAAACTGTGTGTCGTGTGCGAATGTCGTGCGTCGAGAGCGATTCTTCGAGAGAGAGTTCTTTGCTTCAGGTGTTCTTGTGAATTCGGTTGTGCTCAGATGGTGTGTGATGCGAGTTGTCAGATGATAGACAGATGCCCCGAAATGTTGATTGAGCCTTTGCTTTTATAGTCTTCTGGTGCATTGATTGTCTTCTTAAATGCTTCTGGTAACTGTTGTAACGGACGTCGAGTTGAATGTTGTTAATGGCTTTTGTCGGTTATAGCCGTTGGTCATTTAATGGCATTGATTCCTGTATTAAATACTGAGAAAGTAACAGACATGTCATACGTTAGTCGGTTGAGGTCGCAAGGTTCCATGCGACAGTCGTGTGAACTAGGCGACGTCATGGTCGAGTGTCGTGAGGTGAATAACTTTCGATTTTACCTTTGATCAGGGGATAAAGTACTATGAATTTACCTTGCTATGAAAAAGTGTAGTAAATGTTTTCCTTACCCTGGTCGTGGTCGAGACTGGTGAATTTTTACCCAAACAGTTTGCCCCCAATTTTTGAAAAATATAGTGGAAAATTCGAATTTTTAAATTTTGTCAGTCGGGTGTCTAGGGTTGTGACACGTGTCAAAAGTTACCTTAGAAATAGATCAGTCCAATTTCAACTAAAGAGGAAGTCGAAAAGGGATAAGGTCGTGATGTCACGCTGACGCATGATTATGCTTAGCAGCTGTCATTGCCAGGTGTCGGCGATCCGTGTGGTCATACGAAAAGGCAAGGGCACGTGTCGATCATCGGATGGCTCGACCTGACATGATCATTTACATAAATAGCGACCCTTGACGGATCCTTTCCTTTTTACGATTTCAGAGAGTTTTTGAGCGAGATTTTCATCCCAATTCCTTGCGATTCTTCAAAGAATCTTTTCCAAACCGGCAAGAATCTCCGAATCAGTTAGGATTTTCGAGGTCTAGAGCGCCTATATAAGGTACGATTTCTTTGATTTTCTTTCTTTTAAGTCTGTTTAGAAATGTCGACGAAACCAGAAATATCGATTCGAGAACAGTCGGATCTCGACGATCTTAGAAGTCTAGCAAAAATCCCTGCGGGGGTTAAATTAATTCGAGCATGTCAGACTCGACCAAATAAATGTCCCGAGGGGTATATCGTGATATACGAATATCCCTTTAAGATAGGCTTCGAATGCCCCTACTCGCCTTTGGCTAAGGCTTTTATGCTAGAATTCGACTTAGCACCAGGCCAACTAATACCCCAGTTCTGGCAAGTCGTACAAGTGATCGAGCGCCTTACTGAGAAATGGGAATCTCCCATGAATGTACGCGACCTTCTTTTGGCTTATCAAGTCAAAAAGGACGGATGCCACCGCTGTAGTTTATACTCTAGGTATAAGGGCGATCGTACCTTGGTCCTAAAGACTGTTGTAATATGAGTCATTGGATCAATAGTGATGGAAGGGCCAATATTCGTCCTCACGTTCACAATTGAATTTGAGTTTTCTTTTGAACTTTCCTCTCTCTCTCTCTCTCTCTCTCTCTCTCTCTATATATATATATATAGGGGTGGGTTCAAATGAAAACTCATTTTCAATTGTGAACATGAGGACAAGTCACAACCATTGATCAAGATTTGGAAAACTGGTCAATGGTTAAAACTTAATGAAACCAATTGAGAAGTGATTAGGGACAAATATGAAAATTTGAATCGGTGTCTACCATCTTTGACTTTTTATTTTCTTTTTTAATTAAAAAACTTTTACCCCCTTAAAGTTTAAAATAAATTATCTTAAAATTACTAATATTTTATTCAAATAAATTACATCATAAAAACGAGAATTTCGTGCTCTTCGATATGACATCCATCTCGATATAGTTTTTTCTTCATTTTAACCGTTTTTACGTGAAATGCTATGTATGTGTTATATTCAGTATGAATATGTATGCACGTTTCCTGCTGTCCATATTCAGTATGAATATCAAAGGGAAACGTTCATTCACTATTAATGACGAATAACACAGTATTCAAAATGAATAATACAACATTCAGGATGAATAATACACGAATTCCTGATTCATGTATTATTAAACATGAATCATGTATCATTCACCTTGAATGTTGTATTATTCATTCTGAATGATACAATATTCATGAAGAATAATACATGAGTGACCCGTGAAGGTGTGGAGACGTGACGCACTCTCTTTCGTTTCTCGGTTCACAATTGAAACTCGATAGGTTCTTGATTCATCTTGATGGGTGTTGGGTTACGGTAATGAAGAGCACGATGCCTTAGAACGTTGAAGAAAGTGTTGTAGAAGGTGATGTCGAGTTACGGATTTACGGTGTCGAGATGTTATAAACACTTGAATACATAAATATTCATAATGAATATAACACATATATGACATTTCACGTAAAAACGGTTAAAACAACAACAAAAAACTATATCGAGATGGATGTCATATTGAAGAGCACGGAATTCTTGTTTTTTGATGTAATTTGTTTGATTAAAATATTAGTAATTTCTAAGATAATTTATTTTAAACTTTAAGAGGGGGTAAAAGTTTTTAATTAAAAAAGAAAATAAAAAGTCAAATATGGTAGATATGAGTTTAAATTATCTTCCATTTTTACCCCTAATCACCTTAATTAATAATTTCAATTAAAAACTCTATTTAATACAAGTCATTGGATCAATAGAGATGGAAAGGTCAAAATTCGTCCTCACGTCCACAATTGAATTTGAATTTTCATTTAAACTTTCCTCTCTCTATATAATATATATATATATATATATATATAGGGGTGGTATCGGGTACAAACCAAATAGTTTGTACAAACCCGTACAAACTCAATCTACCTTCATGAATTTGCAATTTTTTTAATTTGGCTTCATGAATCTGTATTTTGGCTTCATGAATATAAAATTTGGCTTCATGAATATATAATTTGGCTCCATAACTTCTTCTTTTTATATTTATAAGGGTATTTTAGGGCTCCACCGAAAAATATAGATTCATGAAGCCAAATTATATATTCATGAAGCCAAATTTTATATTCATGAAGTCAAAATATAGATTCATGAAGCCAAAATAAAAAAATTGCAAATTCATAAAGGTAGATTGAGTTTGTACGGGTTTGTACAAACTATTTGGTTTGTATTTGATACCCAGCCTATATATATATATATATATATATATATATATATAATCTTTAGCTAGGCCTCAAGCGCAAAGACCTACTTAACATTGTGTTACATCTAACAAAAGGAATTTGATGGCCATTGCCAACAGTGTCCGATAACATCAGGGTTTCATGTCTCACTAATGGTGACATTGTGTGTGAGTTCAATTTTTCGTATATAAACATTATATACTTTTAAAATAACAACAAAAGAAGAAATTGGTCCATTTTCCAAGGTCTCTAAGAAGTGCGGACGCACTCTACCCATAAAGCTAATAGCCCATCATCGGAGTCCCTCAGCCAACCTGCTACGTAAAACATTGGGGTGCAGCTTCAGACCGTGGATTGCACCATCCCTGTAGCCCTACCCCGACCACACTTTGGGGGTTGAAAGAGGGCCCAATCTGGCTTTTTGGGCTGCAATTTAACTGGGCCTTGAAAAATTTGGCTTATCGAGCCTGGCCTCTTTCGAGCATGGCTTCAAGCTTGGGGTTTTTTGTTACATTTACACAGGAATATAGTGAGCTTTTAGGGTGCGTTTGGTAGGGTGGACAGCACAGGACACACCTGTCCCATGTTTGGTGCGACCAAATGTAGAACTAAGTGAAACTAACTGGAACCATCATGGGACAAGGGTGTTCTATGCTTACCCCTAGAACTAAGTGGAACAAGGATTTTTTGACAAATATACCCCTTCTTCTTCTTCTTTCTTTCCCACCACCACCGCCGCCGCCGCCACCACCACCGCCACCACCACCGCCGTCGCCGCCGCCGCCACCACCACCGCCGTCGCCGCCACCACCACCACCACCACCGTCGTCACCACCACCACCGCCGTCGCCGACACCACCACAACCACCGCCGCCGCCACCACCGCCGCCGCCGCCGCCACCCCGCCACCACCACCACCGCCGCCACCGCCACCACCGCCACCACCGCCACCACCACCGCCGCCGCCACCACCACCACCGTCGCCACCACCACCACCACCGCCACCGTCGCCGCCACCGCCGTCGCCGCCACCGCCACCAAAACTAAACAAATCACTAGGGGTAAATGGGTCATTTAACTGGTCTTGTTCTGTCCTGTCCAGTCCTATTTATGTGTTACCAAACACTGAACAGCTGTCCTGTCCTGTCCTGTCCTGTCTTGTCCTGTCTGCGTACCAAACGCACCCTTAATGATTAACATGGACCAGGAATAAATGCACTTACAGATTTCACAAAATTTGGTGTTATCATGGACATGGTTTTTTCTTTTTCTTTTTTGGGGGAGGGTGGGAAGGTATGCATCTAACACATACAAACATAAGTCTAAAAGATGAACCGATGTCACCTCGCATTAGCTTTCCCTCTAATGGGCTTTTTTTTTGGCTGTACAATAAAACAGAAAGAATTTAGTTCCTTCTCAACCATCCCCAGATGCTGCTAACTTCATATATCAAGATGCTTCAAATCCATCTTCCTTGCTGTGCTTTGTATCATCTCCTTCCGCACATCCACCTAAATAATCCGTTAACCAACATATCAACAATAAGAGCCAAACGCTAGAAAGGGTAGTATAGTAATTTTAGTGAATTCAGCGACCTAAAAAGTTGATACATCTACGGGATTCAAACTTGAGACCTATGATAAACAAGACAACAAGTCTTTAAGTCTTACCCACTAGGCCAATCATTTGGGGTTAGATTTAAAGCTAATTACATCAAAAGATCGTGAATCGTAATATTAGGAAGATTTGTAAGTAACTTTTCGGGGTTTGGGTAAACAGATAATACGTTATGATATATGTACTTATAATGGAATTTATTACCCTGGCACCCATAAGGGAAGAAAACGTAACGTTTGCTTCAGCTGCATCTTCAACCACCAGTTTCTTCAATAGTCGGGTTTTGGGATCTAACGTAGTTTCCCATAATTGTAACGGCATCATTTCACCCAACCCTACATTTTTGCATGTATCGATGAAACATTTCATGAGAAGCCAAGATTAAAGCAACGTTCAAGACCACCCTGCTTAATCAGCCACCTACGTGTTAAGCGCCTTCCTGACTTATAGATTAGCAACTAATTGCTAAATTAAATGTGCCAGAAAATTATGCAGTGATTGATAGAGTTTACCATCGTAGGCCATGTTTGGCAACCATAAGCTAGCTTATAAACCCGCATATATTTAGCTTATTGGAAAGGGAAAAAAATATTGTTTGGTTAACCATAAGCTAGTTTTTTGAAAAGTACTTTTAGTAACGTTTCAATGAGCTCCAGAGGCTTTTTTCCGATTATGCCCCTTATCTTTTTCGAATTAATTTTTTAACATACATAACGCTGTATGTTTGATCAGCCAGCAAGCAGATTTTAAGGTGCTCATTTAAGGGGCATTAGAGGCAAATATTGGGGGCAATCCCTTCGACAGATCAGATTTCAGGTAACCAATGTTATCACCTTATCGTGTATTCATTGTTCTTATAAAAATACGTTATTTGCTTATTACCTTTGAACCTCTGAATAGTATATGATGCATTTGAAGGGAAGGAACTCTGAAGTTTTTTAAGTTCTGAATCGTCATAACAGTAGAATGCCTGTTTCCCCCTCTCTACCTGAATAATCACCCAACGTGAATCAATCATTGTAAACTTTGTCGGGAAATAGCATTTTCATACTAGTAAGAAAGAACGCAAACCTTATATAGGGGTGGGACGCCAACGTATATGTAGCCTTCATCAAATAAAGCTCTCTGCAAAAGCATGAAGCATGATGGATGACCAAATTATCTAAATACCATGAAAATTACTATACTAACCTTTCTGGGGCGTCCGGTTGAAATTGCAACATTTTCTGAAAATTACTATACTAACCTTTCTGGGGGGTCCGGTTAAACTTACTTATTTTTCCATTTGTCATCATTACAACATTGATATTGATTTGGATCCATATGGTTCATTTATTCGTCTTTGTTGAAGGTATTTTAAATACTTGACAAAATGATCAAGCATTTACCTTAAACTATGTGCCAAGTATAAAGTAGCAAATTTCATGGGACCCAAGGGGTCTCTAATTTCTTTCTAAGTAATACAAATATACAAAAAAAAAGATCATTTGTGATACCTGATATCGATAGAAAAATGTTAATAATAATGTACGGATATGAGCACCATCAACATCAGCATCAGTTAAGATAATAATTTTATGGTAACGTAGACCATCTTTTTTGAAATCCTCGCCCTGAAACATGAAAGGTGAGTGAACACCAGGTAAATACATGACTAGTTAACAAAAGGGAACCGGAAAAAAAATGAAAAAAACAACTTTATTAAAAAAAACACCTTCACTCCAAGGCCAAGGGCACGAATAAGGTTTTGAATCTCTTCGTTTTTGTACATCGCCGCTTCATCTTTTCTTTCAACATTCAAAATTTTACCCTTCAAAGGAAGAATAGCCTGAAACACGACAACTTCTATCACCAACATTTCACATTGCTGACTACAGTTTTGACATTTTATGACCAGGTTCGACCTAATTTCATAATTAACCATTTGAGCTCAATAAACAGCTCTAGCATAAACTATAATCAAATCAAACAGCACCAGATCCTAAAAAGGGTTCAATAGATAAAATGTGGAGGAACAATTGGCAGTTGCTGAATGGTTTGGTGCATGATGATTAAGTGGTCAGAATGATTAAGAGGCTCTTATGATATAGGGCAAAATGAAATATGGTTGTTTGGTAATTGTTTAGAATGAGATTAGGGTGCTGAATGGTTAAGGGAGGCCCAAGATACAAAATCATTAAGAGGGTTTTAGAACCATTAAGAGGCAGACTTTTTTTGCGAAACAAGATTCACCTCTTAGCGATTCAGATGTTGCCTTTTAATGGAACTATTAAGAGGTAAACAAACAGCCCTTAAGCCTTTTTTCTAATGATCACCTGAAAGTTCTTATCACGGCCTTGTTTCGCACTTCCACCTGCTGAATCACCTTCAACTATAAATATCTCTGCAAAATGTGAAAAAAGATTTATGAATCATTCAGTTGAGTTCATTTATTGGATGAAATCAAAAATACCCTAATGAACCTTTATGACATATACAAACCTCCATGTTCCAATAAGTTTAAAACTATAATTATATCAAAAGCATGGTAAAGAACCATTGAGCTTAATAAGTCTCATATCACAATACTGTTCTTTTCTGAGCAGCTACAGAAAGTTCATTAAAACAAAAGAAAGTGGAAAGTACCGGCTACTTCAGGATCCGTGGCTGAACAATCGGCAAGCTTTCCCGGAAGAGATGACACTTTCAAAACACTCTTTTGTCTCTCCAATTCCCTTGCCCTCTTTGCCGCTTGAGCTGCCTAAACAAACAACCGACCATTAAGACGATTACGCGCTAGAAAGTCACTTAACTGCCTAGCTTCAGTCATCGTTTTTTAGAACATATGACAATGCATGCGGCTATGTTGTCATTGGATAAAGAGTACAAAATATAATACAAAAACTTGTCATACCTTTAAAGCATTAAGAGACTTGCTGAGGATTAAGTCGAGCACATCTGGATTTAACTCCAAGTATTCAGTAAGGAATTCTTGAAGTGAATGATCAACGATCTTTCGCACCTCTGGATTTCCCAACCTCGTCTTTCAAGCAAATGTGAAGTAAGAAAAATTAATCAGATTTCAATAACACAAATAACTGGTGCACATCCACCATTAGTTAAGAGATTACCTTTGTTTGCCCTTCAAACTCCGGATTTGGAAGTTTGATGGATATTACGCAAGTCAGTCCCTCTCTCACATGCTCGCCACTTAAACTGATATCCTTTTCCTGAAGCCATGGCGTTCACGTTAATAATGATAAACACCAAGAGTTTACGGTTCTTTCTCATGAGAATTTCAATATTTGTACTATATTATAAAGCATTCATGAAAAACTCTTAAAAACAAGTTTTTATGCATCAAGTACTGTTTATTGATGCATATTACTTAAAACTCAAGATTACAAGTAAATGATGCATGAGTACAACCTTTTAAAGCTGGATAAGTGAATTTATAACTAATTGGTAAACATAATCAAATACAGGATAAACATCTAATTTTAAATGTAAAAAATCTAAAATATAATTAGGATAATCATTGAATTTTAACAGAATACTTATTATTTTATAAAAAATATTGCATTATTAAACCTAAAATAAATTACATCATTATTAAACTAAAATTAAATTATAATTAAAAACTAAATGAAAAAAATTATAAAAGAACATTATCGCTTTTCAAAACCATACAAAAGCGTATTATAAATCGACAAAAACAAAAAAATAAAACAAAACATTAAAATCAAGATTCAAGATGTATCGTGCTGCATTGCGCGAGTACACTTCTAGTGTGTGTATATATATAGAGAGGGAGGGAGGTCCAGGGGAAACCTCAAAAAAAAGGAAAAACTGATAACCGTTCATTTGGACGGTATGCACATGTGCATACAAGTAATTGGAGCTGTTTTTTGGTTTTTATGCACGTGTGCATGTTACAAATTACTTGTATGCACGTGTGCATACCGTCCAGATGAACGGTTATCAGGGTGTTCCTCAGTTTTTCATTTTTTGTGGTTTTCCCCTGAACCTTACCCTATATATATATATATATGAAGAGTATCAAGATTTTAGAACTGAAATACTGTCTTCTAAAGGGCAGAGGATGAACAATGAGAGTAAAAATACCTTGATAACCTTCGACTTCTTTCCAAGGGTATTTAGAGTTCTAGTTAACGAAGCTTTGATACCATCAATGTGGGTACCACCATCAACTGTACGTATGCTGTTTGCATATCCTAGCATTGTATCTGAATATGCATCTGAACACCTAGAGTGAAAAGTCAATGCCAATAACCAAATTACATTTTGATTTAGTGGTATTTTCATTAATCCAAATGAATCTTTAAAGAGTATCATATTTCCAATCTTTTATGTCGTCTATGTAATTAAGAAGAATACGGGTAGGGAGCAAAAAAATACACCAAAATTATGTAGAGTCAATCAGACAAACAACATAGTAGTGACTTACCACTGGAAAGCTACATCAACGGTCATACCATTGGCTTCTTTTTTAAAGCTCAAGACGTCATGAAGTGGTTGCTAAATCAGAAAACAATCAGTCACTTAAATTGAAAGCGTAAAAAGTACGATGTTCAACATTAAAATAAAATTTGTACTAATAAAAAATAAAGGAGACATTCCAAAGCCTAAAAGAATCAATCTATTGTTAAAAAAATTCCAAAAATTGCATTGATCGCCTCACACAAGATTGTTCTCATATCCTAGTATGATACTCTGTATATATTTATATGCAAACCAGAAAAATTCCAATACTAACCCTCAAATTCATAGGAACACTCGGTTTTGGAAAATAATGTGGTTTGACCCAGAGAAAAGTCAATTGAGTCGATTTTGGGATGAAATACATTTTTCCAAATGGAATCGACCTTTTGAGAAAAAAGCAAGACTACGTTTTAGCGTAAGCCCAATGTGTTCTTAGCCGTATTCCACCGTTTCGATGGATTTTTTTATCAGTTTCTTGGTTGATTTAAAGGGACTTTTTCGCTTTTTTCTGGCTCGTGTCCCTTGTATTTTCTAATATCCCAGAGCAGCCCTCGTAGTTTAGCGTGTGCACCTTTCATACCCTAAAAATTCTACTTGTGAAAATCAGTCGAGCGAGTCCAAAAAAATCTACTTGCGAAATGGCCTCATAGATTCAAGACCTGATATTTTCCACCTTCAAGTCCCAGCTTTCAAGCATCCACTCACAAAAAATTCATGCATGTTGATTCTCGACATTTACGTTCAAAAACCCAACCCGTCCTCTTGACCTTCCACTCTGTAACCCAATTTCAAAAAAAAACGCTCAAAACCAGGCTCGAGTGTTCCATTTAATCCGGTTAGTTGGGAAGTGATTCAAAGGTTCACCATTAACCATAAAATGTAGAAGTTATACACAAATTGCTTCCATCCCTATTTCCGAAATATATTTTCTTTCTTTGACTATTTTGTTATTTGATCAAACCCTTAGCTTTATTGTTTGTCACCGACTCTTTATGTTCATTATAATAATCTTTAAGAGATCTTATGTTTGTTAATTTGATAATCTCATGTATCTTTTCTATAATGTTGTAGAACTTTCCCAAATTCTGATGTTATTAGAGTTTTTAAATAATATCTATATTGGTGTTATTATTATACAAAGTAGTTTTACGTGCTTTTGATGTCACAGGTCAGCAGCACTTCAACCACAATTGGTTTCCAACGAACTTCTCCATATAACAGTTTGAGTTTTAAATAACTGGACAATATTTTTTTGCAAGAATTTAGTAAATTCAAAAATTAAAAAGACATGATCATAGACAATAAGACGGAAATGAAAAATGACAAGCACCTTATCAGCATTTAGCCACTTCACATACTCGACCAATCCCCCAGCAAAGCAATATTCATCAGTCCGGTTCTTCTCAGGGTCTTTATCCTCTTTCTTGAGAGTAATAGTTAGCTGTCAATATTTGGAAAATAAGAGCATAATTAAATGAAATAAGACAAACTATAACATGATCGAAACTAAAAGCATGAACTATAATGGATAAAGATCTAACAGAAATTAAAAGATGCTAATGACTCTACCCCAGGGACTAGAAAAGCACGCTCCCGAACACGTGCAGCAATAGTATCGTAATCGAACTCCGTTCCAGATGTGAATACTGCATTACAAATTAAAAGCAAACGATATGATGCTTTATGGAAGCTAAACATTTGAAACTAAAAAATTAAAGGGAAAAGTGAGAAAAAAGTACTTTCTGAATCGGGCCAAAACTTGATGCATGTCCCTGTACGATCCTCTGATTCAGCTGGAAGATCCTTACATGCTAAGGGTTTATGAGGCTTTCCGCGAAAATAGATTTGATGACATTCCTTGCCATCTCGCCAAACAGTAACTTCTAATGTCTGAAACAGTAAGTAGAAGAAAACGAGTCCAAGTTGATTAGACTTTAGAGTACCCTCGGGTTTCTATAAACACTGAGAAAATACGTTCAGAATGACAACGAGGTAATGATAATTGAGGTCAAAAACTGAAAGCTACAATGATGACGACAAATTTAACGGCCCTCAAACAGCTTTAATTACTCGGGTATTTTTTGTAAAACGTTATAATAGAAATAAGCACCTCAGACAATGCGTTTACTACTGACAAACCCACGCCATGTAGTCCACCCGAGACTTTATAACCACTACTTTCCCCACCAAATTTTCCACCAGCATGCAAAACCTGCAACATTAGATGTAAAATTTAGCAAGTATGTCAACTACTTACCCTCCCTAGAGGTCAAGGGTTCAAACCACACCAAAGATGGGGAGTGTGTGTGAGTTATTTGCCGTATATAAATATTATATACTTCCAAATAATATTAAAAAAAAAGACGATAGCACTAAAAAATTATGATACTTGGGTGCAATGTTTCTTGTTAAATAAATTTGAACTTTGAAGGTGTAATATACAATAATAAGTACACCAATTAATCCAAAATGTCGGCACATAAGGGGACGTAGTAACTATATGCATCCGTGTTGGAGCTTCTAACTACCCTTAAATATTCAATGTAATACATCACAAAATTCTTGCTTTGGTCAACAATCTAGTGAGCAAAGATGAAGCTTCGGGATAGTACATGGAGCATATATATATAGAGAGAGAGGGAGGTTCAGGAAAAAACCTCAAAAAAATGGAAAACTAAGAAACGCCCTGGTAGCCCTTCAACTGAACGATATGCACTTGTGCATACGAGTAATTTGTAACATGCACACGTGCATAAAAACCATAAAACAACTTAAATTACTTGTATGCACAAGTGCATACCGTCCAGATGAGAGGGCTATCAAGGTGTTCCTCAGTTTTCCGTTTTTTTGAGGTTTTCCCCTGACCCTATATATAAGTGTTAAATAAGTGGGTTAAGAAAAAGAGATACAAAAAACAAAAAGATTTTCAATAATGTATTAGAGCAATACATGTGCACCCAAAAAAATTGCTAGGCCAGTAGTTTTGTTGAGATATTGTGTGCTTGACTTCATATTTTCATCAAGTGGGAAGAAATTGGCGCTTTCTTATAATACGCCAGATATAAGCTGTGTTAGTGGTTCAGGGTTGATTAAAAGTTAAAACCATAAACTTTATATAGGAATAACAATAACAAACATAAAAAGAAACCCAATCTTTCTTGACCTTCCTCGTCCTTAAAGAAGAAAAGTTTAATATTCTACAAAACTATACTCTCAAGTGCTAAAAAAATGAATTACGTGGCTTAATATTCGAAGCGAAAAGATGAATGTTGCAACATACTGTCAACACGGTCTCCACTCCTGATTTTTTTGAGCCTGGATGCAAGTCGATTGGTATCTGCAAAATGAAAGCAAATACGTAAGATGAAGAAAACAAGTTAGAGCTTCTCGTTTAATTTAATTAATTTCGTCTTGAAACATCCATTTTTTTATGGTTACAATTACATATCTTAGAGGTTCATTCACCCTGACGCAGTAGGATTTTGCGCGGAACGGATCGACAAGCGTTGAGCTTTGAAAGTAGCAAGTTTACAAACGTTAACCCGGAAAGTAGCTAAAAGTCTTGAATGTCAAGAACTGATATTAATTGATAAACTGAATTGAGAAACAATGAAACCTAATAAGCCTATTTATACTAAGCTAGACAAGATAATTAAGGAAACTATTATTGGTATCAATCTCTAATAGAAATAACCCTTATTGGAACATAACTAGAAAGCAATAAAAAAGGAAATAGCTGATAGGGCCTTCTGGAGGAACCGCACGGTTTAGGCTGCGGGTTATAAGCCGCGGGAGAAGCCGCGGATGTCTCTGTTCGATTACTCCTCCAGAGGGTTACGCGGTTTATGCCGCGGGTTGCAAGTCGCGCGCTAAACCGCGTAAGTCCCTGTTGTTGCGGTTTCGTTTCGCTTGGTCCATTTGTTCTTCGTACCGGGTTGCTAGGCGCTCTACATCAGTCTCCTCCACTTTCGAAGAACTCGACCCCGAGTTCTCATCAGAAAAAGATGCATCATCCGGGTGGTAGTCATAAATATCCGCGACGTTGAAGGTGTTCGAGATATGGAAAGAGTCGGGGAGTGTGACTACGTAGGCATTGTCGTTAATTTTCCGTGAAATTTTGAATGGACCATACTTCCGAGGTTGTAGCTTTTTGTAAGTTCCAACGGGAAAACGTTCTTTACGCAAGAAAACCATGACATCATCGCCTACCTCGAAAGTTTTGCAGCGGCGGTGCAAGTCGGCGGCGGTTTTGTTCTTTCGGCCCGTGAGTTCAAGTCTGGCTTTGACCTCTTCTTTGATGGTTTGGAAATCCTTAGCCATATTTTTGGCGGCGAGGCTAGTACCCGGGAGTTGTGGGAGTTTGACCAAGTCGACGACATGTTTGGGAATCGATGTATAGACCAAGGAAAATGGCGAGCAGCCCGTTGCCGTGTGGGAAGCGCTGTTATAGGCGAATTCGATTTGTGGGAGAGCAAGGTCCCATTGTTTAGGTTTGTCTCCACAAACACTTCGAAGCATGTTGCCTAAGGTGTGATTAGTTACCTCGGTTTGGCCATCCGATTGGGGGTGAGCGGTGCTGCTTTTGTTGAGTGTGGTTCCGAATAGGCGCCAAAGGGTAATCCAGAAGTGGCTTAAGAACTTGGTGTCACGATCAGAAGTAATGGTCTTCGGAACCCCATGTAGACGGACTACTTCTTTGAAGAATAGTTTGGCAATGTTGCTTGCGCCGGCTGTCTTTTTGCAAGCAATAAAGTGTCATCTTGGAGAAACGGTCGACTACTACAAAAATAGAGTCGACTCCGCATTGAGTGCGGGGTAGTCCCAAGACGAAATCCATTGATAGATCTTGCCAAATGTCATCGGGAACCGGTAATGGTAAGTAGAGACCGGTGTTTTGGGATTGGCCTTTTGCCACTTGGCAAACTTAGCATTTGCGAACAATTGCCCCCACATCTCGTTTTAGGTGCGGCCAATGATAGCGGTCGAGGACACTCGTGATGGTTTTGTCGCGGCCGAGATGGCCGCTTAATCCTCCTCCATGTAAATCTCGGATAAGTTTTTCACGAAGAGAAGAGTTAGGGATGCAAAGTTGGTTACCTTTGAAGAGGTAGCCGTCGTGGATGTAGTAGTCTTCCATCGGTGTGTCCGTGTTGCATTTATTCCAAATATCCTGGAAATCAACATCTTCTTCGTATTGATCCTTTAGGACCTCAAATCCGACGATCTTATGGGCTAGCGTGATCATAAGTGTGGCACGTCTACTCAAGGCATCGGCCACTCGACTGAGAACTCCGGATTTGTGCTTGATGACGAAGGGAAATTTCTGGAGGTAGCTTACCCATCGTGCGTGCATTTAGCTTACCGTCTTTTGGCTATTGATGAACTTGAGGGCTTGATGGTCGGTAAAGAGGACGAATTCTTTCTGCACGAGATAATGCTCCCATTGTTTTAAAGCTCGGAAGACGGCGTAGAACTCTTGATCATAGGTGCTCCACTTTTGACGAGCATCACTTAGTTTCTCGCTAAAGAAGGCGATGGGACGCTTTTCTTGGGAGAGGACAGCTCCTACTCCTATTCCGCTTGCGTCGCATTCAACTTCAAATACCTTGTCAAAGTCGGGTAGGGCGAGTACCGGTGCGGAGCTTAACTTGCGTTTGATCTCGGCGAAGCTTTTGTCTTGGTCGGGTCCCCATTGGAACTTTCCTTTTTTCAGACATTCGGTCATTGGTGCGGTGATGGTGCTGAAATCTCTCACGAACCGCCGGTAGAATGTTGCCAAACCGTGGAAGCTTCGAACTTCGGACACGGTTTTGGGAGTCGGCCATTCTTTTATCGCACGGACCTTGTCTTCGTCTACCTCTATACCGAATTCTCCAACAACGAATCCTAGAAACAGGAGCTTGTTGGTGCAGAAAGTACACTTCTTGAGGTTGACATAGAGCTTGTTTTCTTGGAGCACGATCAAGATTTGGCGGAGATGAGTGAGGTGGTCCGCTTTGTTTCGGCTATAGATGAGTATATCGTCGAAGTATACTACTACAAACGAGCCGATGAACGGGCGGAGGACTTGGTTCATTGTCCTCATAAACGTGCTAGGGGCGTTAGAAGTTCCGAATGACATGACTAACCATTCATAAAGCCCGAATGGTGTTTTGAACGCGGTTTTCCATTCGTCGCCGGGTCGGATTCGGATTTGATGATAGCCGCTGCGAAGGTCGATTTTTGAGAATAACTTTGAGCCGGCTAGTTCATCTAGCATATCTTCCAAGCGGGGAATGGGGAATCGGTACTTGATGGTGATTTTATTGATGGCACGGCTGTCAATGCACATTCGCCATTGATTACCTTTCTTTGGCACAAGAAGAACGGGGACTGCACAAGGGCTTAGGCTTTCGCGGATAAACCCTTTTCTTAATAGATCTTCAACTTGTTCCCTTAAGATTTCGTTTTCTTTGGGGCTCATGCGGTAGTGAGGAAGGTTTGGCAGATTTGCACCCGGGATTAGGTCTATTTGATGCTGGATATCTCTCATAGGCGGTAGTTCCGGTGGGAGGTCGTCGGAGATTAGCTCCGTGAAGTCTTTAAGTATCTCGTTGACTTCTTCCGGGATTTCTTCGTTGATCTTTTCGGCGCTCATTAAGCCGTTCACGACTATGGGACAGAAGAGTTGGGTCTCCTTGAAGTCGTTCTCAAGGAGTTGTTCGTCGAAGGTGATGATTAGGACGTTATCACCTTTCTTTTCCGGGGCCTTGTGAAAGCTAGCCACGGGTGACATGGCGATTTTACGGTCGCCCCAGCGGAATATCATCACGTTGTCCCTTCCTTTGTAGGTAACGTCGTTGTCGTATTGCCATGGTCGGCCGAGTAAGATGTGGCAAGCGTCCATGTCGAGGACGTCGCAAAGGACATCTTCTTTGTAGTATTTGCCTATGGAGAGAGGCACTTTGCAAGCTTGAGTCACACGAGCTTGCGGCCCTTTCTTTACCCACCCGAGGGAATAGGGGGCGTCATGCGGTTGGGTTGGTAGATCAAGGTAATCTACTAGCTTTTTAGACACAAGATTCTCGCAGCTCCCGTTGTCCACAATCAAGTTGCAAACTTTTTTGTTGATGGAGCAATAGGTGCGGAAAAGGTTCTTCCTTTGGCCTTCTTCCTTTGGAGAGAGAAGGACCCTTTGGAGTACGATGTTTACCCTTTCTTCGGATTCTTCCTCCGCAAAGTCAACTCCTTTATACTCGTCTTCCTCTTCGCCTTCGTCTTCATCTACGAGACCGACTGTTCTTCGGTTGGAGCACTCATTGGATCTATGGCCCGGTTGGCCACAACGGTAACATTTAGATCCCGTCGGTTTGGCGTAGGGGTTGGATGGTTTTGGTGTGTCGGGTTTGCTTTGGGACCCGGTAAAGTTTCGTGGTGGATTGGTGTCGCGAGCGGATGAACTCGATGCGATACCTTTTCCTTTATCAGATGCGGAATTGGTGGCTTCGATGGGAGTCGATGTGGTGTAACGGCGATAGGATGAGGCTCGAGTGGTTTTCTCCATTAGCTCGGCCTTCATGGCTAAGCTTGATGCTTCCGTTACTGTCCAAACGGTTTGAAGTCCGATTTTATCTTGTATCGAACCTTTGAGGCCGTTAATGTAGCGTGCAACTCTTTGGCCTTCGGTTTCGCCGATCTCATTCCGTTCGGAGAGGCGAATGAAATCAGTGGTGTATTCGGCTACGGTTCTCGATCCTTGGGAGCAATCCAAGTACATCTTGTACAAGATTTGCTCGTAGTCTTCCGGTAGGAATCGCTCGGCCATAAGTTGTTTTACTCTTCTCCATGAACGTACCGGACCTTTCCGTTGTCGTTGCCGTTGGGCTATTAACTTATCCCACCACACGGCTGCGGTGCTTTTCAGGCGGAAAGCTACCATCTTGACTTGTTTGTGTTCGGGGATTTCCATGATGTCGAAGAAACGGTCGACCTCGATTTGTCAATCCAAAAATTCTTCAACACCCATATTCCCATAGAAGTAGGGAATATCGGCCTTCATTCGGTAATCGGGGTCTCTCCGTGGCGGTTCCACATCTCCGTCGGATTCGGAGTCGGAACTAGAACTGGTGACCGGGTGACGTCGGCCACCGGGTTGGGGTCGATGACGGCCCTCGTACCTGTCTCGTCTTGGGTGGGTGTTGTTGTTGACGTTGAGCTGGGCGGTGACTGCGGTTGTTAGTGCGGTAACAGCCGCTTCTAACCTTTCGAAATCTGCTCTCGTAACGGGTGGTGGTTGGTCTGCCATCTTGAAGGTAAAGAGACAGGTAAGTTTGTGCTCTGATACCAACTGACGCAGTAGGATTTTGCGCGGAACGGATCGACAAGCGTCGAGCTTTGAAAGTAGCAAGTTTACAAACGTAAACCCGGAAAGTAGCTAAAAGTCTTGAATGTCAAGAACTGATATTAATTGATAAACTAAATTGAGAAACAATGAAACCTAATAAGCCTATTTATACTAAGCTAGACAAAATAATTAAGGAAACTATTATTGGTATCAATCTCTAATAGAAAGAACCCTTATTGGAACATAACTAGAAAGCAATAAAAAAGGAAATAGCTGATAGGGCCTTCTGGAGGAACCGCGCGGTTTAGGCCGCGGGTTATAAGCCGCGGGAGAAGCCGCGGATGTCTCTGTTCGATTACTCCTCCAGAGGGTTACGCGGTTTATGCCGCGGGTTGCAAGTCGCGCGCTAAACCGCGTAAGTCCCTGTTGTTGCGGTTTCGTTTCGCTTGGTCCATTTGTTCTTCGTACCGGGTTGCTAGGCGCTCTACATCAGCACTATGATTTTGATCATCATTCTTAAAGATTTGAAAGAACTTTACTTAAAGAACATAAGTCCATACCCCACGTCCATTGTCTGTGATACACACCGAGCCGTCTTCAAGTAAAACAATATCAACCTTCGATGCAAATCCTGCTTGAGCTTCATCAACACCATTGTCCAATATTTCATAAACCTGATTAAATCGATATAAAAATATTGCAAATTTAAGGTAGCGTAAAAAAAGAAGCAATGCAATAAAGACAACGTAAGAAAGATACCATATGGTGCAGACCCCGAGGACCCGTATTTCCAATGTACATTCCAGGTCTTTTTCGCACAGCTTCCAAACCTTCTAATATCTGATACAAGAAAGATAAAAATATAAAGCGGCGTTTGAATGTGTGTGTGTTCAAGATGATTATTGCGACTTGAAAAATCAGAACCAAAGTGCAACTTAAAGAATCATAACCAAAATCAGATAATCAAATAATTGATTGATCAAAGTTATGGATAGTTATGTAATTTTACATTTATATCAATAATATGTCTTCTTGAGGCAACTCCTTATTTATTATTACTTTGACCCCAGTAATAAGAAAACTATAATCAGTTTTTGCCAAACACTCAAAACTAATTATTGCAAAAATCACTTTCAATGCACATAAAGAAGCTGCAAAACTCTTCTAAAAAAACCAAGGGTTCATACTTCATAGCATTTGCACAAATTGACGAATTCCAGCTCCAAAATTGATATAGGATTGCTTATTTTTTTGACTTATTTGCTTATTGCTTTTCCACACCGCAAATAAGCTATTTCTAGTGTTTTGATTGAAAAAATAAAAAGTGCTTATGACTTTTCTGAACCGCAAATAAGTTGTTTTTGATAAGTTACTTCATTCTAACTTATTTAAAACTGCATATTTACTTATTTACTTTATTACCCCTTTCTATAAAACTATTTTTTATAACCACATAAGTTGATAAGCACTTTAAGATAAATATGAAGCAGAATGTGATTAATAACCACATGGACAAATAAAAGAATATATCAACTGAGAATTTTATAAAGCATTAGGTCAAAAGTATCAATTTTGAATTCACCTGAATATTTTCAGACCCATAATGCTCTGAACCATCTTTTCCTTTACGAACTTCAGTAACAGAGCTTGGTGATGATGACATAAAAGCTCTTGGAGATACCAAAGCTCTTGGAACCAAAACCCTGTTCGTTGATAGTGTCTTCACTCCCAAATTTGACCTGAAAACAAATTGCATCAAAATTATAAAAAACAATTAACGAACTACGGAACGAACCCACTTTAATTTCGTGGAAATGAATCAAAATTGTACCTGGGTTTTAGAAGGACAGGTGGAGAAGGGCAAATAGAGGAGATAGAAAGGCCATGAGTGGGTACCAAGAACCTTGAGGACATGATTGAACGAAGAGAATGATAACAGGTTAAATGATGAGGTTTAAGAAGAGCCATTCATCCACAGTCTGCACATGAAATGGTTTTGGCGCTTCGATTGTGTGCAGAAGAGAAGATAATGATGGTGGTGGTGGTAGCAATGCAAACGGGTAGAAGGATATTACTGTTGTGTTACTTGCCTCTATAAACCCTACCTCTTTATTTTTGAATTTTGCGTTTCTTTATCTAAACCCTACGATTGTGTTTTTTTTTTTTTTGAAGGAAAACCCTACGATTGTGTTACTCACCCCTTTCACCGAAATACAAGTAGAGACATTTTTGCCAAGTTTGATTTTTTAATGTAATAAAATTTGGTTTAATTGCTATTAGAGATGGTAATAGTGTCGGGATACCCGATGATAGCAATCCATATCGTCATCCTCGGTCCTTACTTCCTATCCCATTCTCGTAGGGGAACAAAATTCCTTTCCTATTCCCGTTCTCATTAGGGAATTGCGGATTTTTTCTCGTTTATAAAATTTAATTTCCTTTATATAATATGTTTATAAATGTCAATTCAGGTTTAATCAATGTATTAATCGAAACTCTTAATTAACCAAATTACAATGGTTGCATTTGTATAATAGTAGTTTAAAAATAAATATATTATAGTAAATTGCAATTTTGGTCCCTGTGGTTTGTTATTTTTCTTTTTTTCTTTGTTTGGGTCAATACAAAATTTATTGTAAGAAAACCTTCGTGGTATGCGAAAGTATTTTGTTCAAGTCCCTACCAACTAACCGTTAACCTCCCTTCAGTTAAACCCTCTCATGTGACTTGCACATGAGGGTATTATTGTCTTTTTGTCTGTTCACTCTCTTCTTTTAACAGACGACCCCCCCTATTTCTCTATTTTTTTTAGTTAACCATCACCAACTGTATAAAAACGTAAACCAAAACTTAAACCCTAAATCAAAATCAAACTTAAATTGTAAATAAAAGTACAACTCAAACTAATGTCACAAGTTCGTGTAGAGGTCTCCAAGTTCAATATTATGAAAGCTAATTGTAACTTCCCCCCAAATAAGCACCCATATAAGTTGATAACCTCAGCTTGGCTTCTCGGTTATTTGATTTGCATACGAGAAAGGGTAACCATGGATGGGGGCCATAGACTGTCGGGTGGGGGGGTAGAGACGTATAGGGGAAGATGGTCTTCTTGTATGGTGACCATCAGATAAGGGGGAAGGGCGGTACTGCTTCAGTTAATGAAAGAGACAGGTTGAGTTACTGAGAATTGGAGATGAAAAGGAGATAAAGAGAGGGTTGGTGTTATTAAAAGAAGGGGTTGTGGCGATGGGGTTCCGGCAATGATCAGAGCAACGATGAGGGGAGGAGTTTGACCGGAGGTCTTGAGTTGTCGTTGTCGGCAAAGGATTATTGAGAGAGTGAGAGAGAGAGAGAGAGAGAGAGAGAGAGAGAGAGAGAGACGGACGGGGGGAGAGAGAGAGAGAGAGGTAGAGAGAGAATGATTTTATGTGCGTATATATTATGTTTTATTTTAACTTTTTTAGTAGAAAATTAAATTAAAAAGTAAAATGACTACATTATCCTTGATTTAACTAATTCTTTTAATGGTGTTAGTGGGTAGAGACCTCACCAAGCACTTTTGAATACCACGAAGGTTTTCTTGCAACAAATATTTTGTAGGGCCTAAACCAAGAAAAACAACAAACCACAGGGGCCAAAATTGTAATTTACTCAATTTATTAAATACAATACTTTATAGCATGTATTTTATACATCCACGTTGTTATATCACTAAAAGTTTTCCAAACAAGCAACTAGTACTATATTTTGAAAGTTTTCTCATCATCGAAGATTTTGATTATATTTTTATGTTATATATACTATATATACACCTTACCTTTATCATACTTTTATATTATATTATATTATATTATATATATATATATATTTACATACTATATATAAAAACTTACTATTAAATACTCGGGGTTGGGATCAGAGTCGGGTTTGAGAGGTATCTTTGTCCCCAATTAACAAACTCGGGGATTCCCTAGTTAAACTGGGTTCAGGTTTTGAGTTCCTTGTTGGAGACAAAGTTTTTTGTCATCCCTAATTACTATTTAATGCAACGTATTTGTTGATGTAACAACCTTTCAATCTTGTCTATTTTGTATCAAAAGAAGTTGTGATAAAGTTGGTTTACAAAAATGGTTCCAAAGGGATACAATATATCTGGTTTACAAAGGTATATGAAAGGTTTCCAAAATGTTTATGAAATATGTATGAGGGTGGGTTCGGGAGAGGAGTGTTCTAAAACTTTGAGAAGATTCCACCAAACCAAAACAGAAGTTGAGTTTTGAAAGGAAAAATAAAGCTCAAGAAGAAGTAACCTTTTTCAAAAGAGAAACGGAGATCTTAAAGGAAGAAAAATAGTGTATTTCAAAAGAAAAGCAAAAAAATTGAAAAAGTTAGAAAAATAGAAGAAGAACTATTTTGGGGAAGGAGTGAAGTGCTAGAAAAAGCTTTGGCTAAAAAGGAAAATGAGCTCAATGCCTCTGAAAGTGATAGAGTTGTCTTTGCGACATTAAAAACTTCAGAGAGAGAGAGAGGGGGTTATACATTAGAGTCTTTTTTCAAAAGAGATTTAATCAAAAAAATATCAAGATGCACAAGATGTGCACATTAAAATCAACTTACAAATGAATACGGAATGATTGAGATTTACTGATCCATTACTGGTAACAAGAAAACAAATCTTTCTTCAATATTTCACATTGGATCCATCTTTTACGTTGTGTTCTCTAATTTGGAGAGAAAAGAAAAGAAAATAAATTGATGGAAAAGAAAGGGAGATAAAAGAAAGGAAAGGAAAATAATTTTTTCATTTGTGTTTTCGAAAGGGAAGGAAAAGGATTGAAAGGAAAGAAAATAAAATATTTTTTCGTGTTTTTGAACAGGAGAGAAAGGAAGGGAAAGACGTCATTTTTACTAATATACCCTGAAAATATATTTTTATAATGAAAGATCGGGTAGTTTTGTAATTTTAATAATTTTAGTATTTTTTAAATGTTTTTCATTTTTTTCCTTCCCTTTCCTCCCACATTTGGGAGGAAAGTTTTGGAATGAAACCTATCATTATATTCCGTCCGTTTCCTTTCTTTATCTCTTAAAGAAGTTTCGATAACACGAGTTTTTTTTACTTTCCTCCCCTTTCCCTCCCTTTCCTTTCCTTCGTAAAATGAGTTTCGAGAACACAACGTTAAAGAATCTTATGCACTCAACAATATTAAGAACTCTGAAGGAACAAATGTTATCAAAAGATTGAAGTTTAAAACATCTCTTATGCCAGTGTCTTTGGAAAAAATAAAGTTGTAAAAGAATCAGAAGGAGTCAACTTCTGATTCCTTGTTAAATGATTCAAAACCAGCCCAGAACACCGACTTAAATAAAACTTTTAATGTTGAATCCTTCTAGTCATAAGTCTTAGTCACCTCTTAACCAAGTACTTTTGAGACAAAAGTCTCAATTGACAAAGTACTCGATCCAGAGGCGGCTGAATTTGGTCATTTTAGAAAGTTGGGATTAGATAAAGTTGGGTTATTTGGGAAAATATCTGAATCATTTTGGCTGAGTCGATTGAGAAAGAAGAGAGAAAGAAAGAAGAAAAGAAAGAAAAGAGAAAGAAAAGGGAAAGAAGAAGAAATCAAGCTGAAATCTTGGTAAGAATACAAAGGGTTTTGTAGATTTGAATTCCAGTAGCAAGATGATATCCATAACATAAGCTAATTTCATCTAGGTATTATTCTGATTTGGAGTTTGTTTGTGAAGAGAATTGGGTTTTATAAAACAAAGGTGAGTTCATTCATTTTTGTACAAATCAATGTTTTATGTTATATTAAACCTTAATATATCTGTATAAACTGTTTTGGGACTGAATGGATTGGTTTAGAATAAGCTGAATGAAACAGACATGAATCTGGATCGAGATTTTGAGCTGCAGGTTGCGGTTTCCGGATAAAATGATAGTATCCAGAAACCCCTGTATGAAGGTTTCCGGACAAACCAAAGTTACCCGGTAAGTTGTTATTTTTATAGTTATCGGACGGTATCCGGATTATTTAGTTTCCGGATGTTATCCGGACTAAATATGTATCCAGTAAGTATTGTATTCGGAAAGTTGTATATCCGGAAAACTTAGGTATCCGGTAAGTTGTGGGTATCCGGAAAGTTTGGTTATCCGGATAGTTTGAGGTATCCGGAAAGTTGTGTTGTCCGGTCACTTTTGAGTACTCGATAACTTTAAGTTTTGCTGACTTCTGAAAGGGTACGATTTAGGATTTGAAATACAATCCTAGTAGCTTGAACATATTTACAGTTGAATGGTAGTGTGTTAGGCTTAAAGACTGTTCTAGTTTGATACTAGGCAGGTGTGTATGTCACACCCCGCTAAAGCGGAAACACGAGGTATAACAGCATAGGGTTTCATTCAAAAGGTAACAGACAACACCAACCACACATTTAATAAAGTAGTACAAGATACTGCAATACAACGTCTTAACCAAATTGTTCCAAAAAAACGACGGATACAAAAATTAACAATAGAAGTTTTAAGGTTCTTGATGTTGATGTCATCACACAATATGCACCCTACATGCCTTCACTTACTTATTAGTAACTGAAAAGCATGATAAAGAGAAAAGGGTCAACTACAAAGAGTTGGTGAGTTCACAGGTTTTCGTATGCACTAAAAGTAAATTTGTATGCAGAAATCGCTATTGTGAAACGTTTGTTCACACGAAATTTAAGTAATCAGTTGTTCGAGTAATTGCACAAGGTTTAAAGTATACTATGATGTCATAACCTTGAGCCACTACCAAGCCTTCCGACCAAACCAACGCCTCTTATATTCTTTTCACGTCCTACCTCCGCGGTGAAATTATTCCACATGTGTAAGACCATTGTTGTTACTGGTAAAGTGCAGTTCTAGCTCGTCAGCTAAAAGTGGGGTTGTCAATCCAATAGCGCTACTCACAAATACCATCGGCTCGTAATGAGTTAATAGGTAGTGTCTAACTAGTGGGGATTTTTTCATTTAAAACTCAAGCATATCAAAAAGTATACATACCTTAGTGCACAAACAATTAAGTTTAAGGTTCAACATTTCGTAGCATAATTCAATCAGTTTGCAATTTAATATCATGCTTTTCACCCCAAATTGTAACAAAAGAGTAAAAAGGGGCTGTGAATACTCACAATGTTCAACAAAGGTTTCAAGAGTTACCGCACGGTTGCACAATTGCCCGGTTCTAGGTCCTTCCTATGGAAGTGAAACACATTATCAGTTTTGGGTCTAACTCTTAGGGCTAAAGCATGGCTTAGCTCATCATATCTTATAAAATGCCTTAGTGTTAGTTACTAGGTTTAAGTATTATTTTGCGTTGATGATTACAAGTAAATTATTGGTTTTAAAAGGTTTGTAGAATTTTATTGTTACATAATAAAATTTATAGGTTATATATAGTATTTAATCCATTGTACCATGTTTTATATTTCTTCCTGACGAATACTTTCATTAATTATACATATATACATATATACTTGTATTTCTTATTTACCTTGTGTTTTATCCAAGTTCGATTTCTTATAAATCTCATATTTATTAGGGTATCATTCATACATCCATATACATGTATATATTGTTTTTTTTTGGTGTTTTATCAAATTCTATAACTTATATGTCTTTTATTCTTTAATAAATCTAGAAAAATCTCTTTTTCTTGAATTAGAGTTTTTACTTTTCTGTTGGCAGAAATTTAGGTTCACATATGGTCATAATTAAGTATTTTATGGAATTATTTATTTAACCAAATTTTTATATATTTTAATTTAATGTCTTAGGGAACTTTTGACATAAATAGCACCATTTTTAGAGGTGGTTAGGTATTTTAATCATTACAATTAAGTTTAAGTGTCACAGTTATCAAGGCAGGCTGCACACTCTCCATTTGGAGGGTCAAATCTCAATATTTTTCAGTGATTCAAATTGGGTTTTAAACTTAACTCAAAGATTTATCTTCCAGAAAAATTTCATCATTTTTGGTTACATATTAAGGGAGTTATGACTATTTTAAGGTAGAGATTTTACTATGCCAGATTCTAATTTCTTGCACACCAATCTTGGTTTGAATGGTTGAGATCTCAAATCTTCATATTTTTTAGTGAACCCACTTTTGTTTGAAAGATAACTCATTAAAATAATTTTCAGAAAAAAAATCAAGAATTTTAGTGGAATATTAAGAGAGTTATGACTGATTTAAGTAGAGATTTTACTCTGTTAGATTGTCTTTGCACTCTTAACTTTGTATGGGTAGTTGAAGGGTCAAATCTCCGAGTTTTTACATGAAACCACTTGGGTTTGAAACATAACTCAATAAACAAAACTCCAGAAGAAGAATCATATCATTTATCTAAGTATTTTTCAAGATATGGTCGGAAAAATTTCATGTATGTAATCTGACAGAAACTAAAAATGCTTATTCATGGAAAATGAGTGTTTTAGTTCTATATTTTCACTCATAGGATTGATTCTTTGATTTGAACACTCATTTACCATTACTTTGTCATAGATTTTTAGGTCAAAATCTTCTTTTAACTTTTATAAACACATGCATGAACCCACACATCTCAGATTATAGCAAAAATCCACATGCATGTAATCAAAACTTCATTTTCTTGAGTTCTAGATGTATGGATCATGGATTATCACCATTTGCTTGACACTTAGCATGTAATAGGTGAATAATCTACCACTAAAAGACCCATGAAGGTCCTATATTCCAGAAACTCAAGAGTCATGAAGAAAAAAAAGTAGGAAAAATTTCAAGAAAAAGGAAGAAAATGAAGGAGAACACAAGAGACATGAGTTTACCCACTCTAGAGTTGATGTTTACCTTCAAAGTCTTCAAAGATTGAGTGTTTCTTGTGAGGTTTGGGGCTGTTTTCGGCAGAGCTAGAGAGGGAAGAGAGTGTTGAGTGTTTGAATGTAGAGAGAGAGAAAGGTAGGAAAATGAAAGGGTGTCTTGAGAAATAGGAAGAAATTAATATGAGTGTGTGTTGGGTCAATGAGGGGGCCGAATTTGGGCCTAATTTTTTGTTTTATTTTAATTTTTTTTATTAAGTGTTAATTAATATTGTATAAGTATGTTTTATGTAATTTTTATAAAAAGATTGATTAAAGATAGCTAAATCCTCATTTATCCACTTAATTTTTGGTTTGATTATTTAAAGTTTTAAAATTTAGATTTGGGTATGTATAAACTATATATTTACTCCTCTTATTATTATTATTATTGTTATAATTAAATGTTAATTGTTCCAATCGGCATTTTATAAGACAACTTAAACGGTTACGTGCGGTAGCAGTATTTCCTAAGCACACTGTCGGGATTCTTAGGAAACTAAAACCTTAGCCATCATAATTAAGTCATGATGAGTTATTTCTACATGTTAAGACATGTATTATGCTATTCAGTTGCTAACCTGAGTGTTTTGGTTTGACGGGTGTCACAGTCTCCCCTTGTTAGAAGAATTTCGTCCCGAAATTCGATGATTGCCATTCCCCGTCTGATCCTTTGCAAATAGGTGAGGGTACTTATGTTTCATGTAATCTTCTCGCTCCCATGTATACTCAGGTCCATGCCTCGACTTCCAACGAACTTTTAAGATCTGGATCTTACTACGCCTTGTTCGTTTGACTTCTTGGTCAAGGATCTCAATCGGTTCTTCTATGAAGTGTAACCGATCGTTGATTTGAACGTCTTCTAGGGGTAGAACCAATGATTCATCAGTTAGGCATTTCTTAAGGTTTGATACATGGAACGTATTGTGGATGGCACTTAGCTCTTGCGGTAATTTAAGTTTATATGCTACTGGACCAATCCTTTCAACTATTTCAAACGGGCCAATATATCTCGGACTCAGCTTGCCTCTTTTTCCGAAGCGTACTAATCCTTTCCAAGGCGATACCTTTAGGAGCACTTTATCACCCACTTGGAATTCTAATGGCTTCCTGCGGTTATCTGCATAACTCTTCTAACGATCTCTTGCGGCTTTAAGTCTATCCTTGATAATTGAGATCTTGTCAGTAGTCTCTTGAACGATTTCGGGCCTAGTAAATTGTCTGTCGCCAATTTCCAACCATCTAAGTGGGGATCTACACTTGCGTCCATATAAGGCTTCATACGGTGCACACTGAATGCTGGTATGATAGATGTTGTTGTAGGAGAACTCCACTAATGGTAGGTGAGTATCCCAACTTCCACCAAAATCTATCACACATGCACGCAGCATATCCTCTAGCGTCTGTATAGTTCTTTCTGACTGACCGTCCATTTGAGGATGGTAGGAAGTGCTCAAGTCCAAACGCGTACCCAACGCTTTCTAGAGTGATCGCCAAAACCGTGACGTAAAACGACTATCTCTATCCGATATGATGGAAATAGGCACTCCATGACGCGTAACGATTTCATTGATGTAAATTTGTGCAAGCTTTTCCATTTTGTAGTCTTTCCGAATAGGAAGGAAATGCGCAGATTTCGTAAGTCGATCCACGATAACCCAGATTGAGTCGTGCCCTTTGGCAGTTCTCGGAAGTTTGGTTATAAAATCCATAGTGATTTGTTCCCATTTCCACTGCAGAATCCCCGGTTGTTGTAACAGACCTGATGGCTTTTGATATACAGCTTTGACCTTTGAGCAAGTTAAACATTTTCCTACGTACAAGGCGATATCTTTCTTCATTCCTGGCCACCAATAATATTCCCTTAAGTCTTGTACATCTTATCCGCTCCTGGATGAATTGAATACCTTGACTTGTGGGCTTCCTCCAAAACTACTTCCCGTTCGTTGTTAACTTTTGGAATCCAAACTCTGTCCTTGAAATAACGTACTCCATCAACCTTAGTTTCAAATTTACTCTCTATACCATGAAGGGTCTCGTTCTTCAAGTTCTCTGCTTTCAATGCTTCTTCTTGAGCTTCAAGAATTTGTGTCTTTAGACTCGTCTAAACGAACGCACCCATTGCTCGCACCCTTGACGGTTTCACCCTTTCCTTCCTGCTTAGTGCGTCGGCTACCACATTAGCCTTGCCTGGGTGGTACTTTATTTCACAGTCATAGTCGCTAAGCAGTTCAACCCATCTTCTTTGCCTCATATTAAGCATTTTCTGGTCAAGGATATGTTGAAGGCTTTTATGGTCGGTGTAGACGGTGCATTTCGTGCCGTAAAGATAATGTCTCCAAATCTTGAGTGCGAACACTATGGCTCCTAACTCTAGATCGTGAGTGGTATAGTTCTTCTCATGAACCTTAAGTTGCCTCGAAGCATATGCAATGACCTTGTCCTTCTGCATCAACACCCCTCCAAACCTTGGTGTGATGCATCGCAGTAGACTACGAAGTTCTCCGTGCCTTCTGGCAGTGCCAGAATTGGTGCATTACATAACCTATGCTTAAGTGTTTGGAATGCTTCTTCTTGTTTCTCTCCCCAAATAAACTTCTTATCCTTTTAGGTTAATGCCGTTAGTGGTTGCGCAATTTTTGAGAAATTCGCAATGAATCGCCGATAATAGCCTGCTAAACCGAGAAATTGACGAATTTCTGTAGGGGTCTTCGGGGCTTCCCACTTCTTGATGGCCTCAATTTTTGCCGGATCTACATGAATTCCTTTCACATTAATCACGTGGCCAAGAAAATGTACCTCACGAATCTAAAATTCGCATTTGGAGAACTTCGCATACAATTTCTGGTCTCTGAGCAGTTCTAGTATCAACTTTAGATGTCGCTCATGATCCTCCTTGCTTTGCGAATAAATTAGTATATCATCTATGAACACGATCACGAACTCGTCCAAGTACGGTCTACAGACCCTGTTCATTAAGTCCATGAAGACAGCTCGTGCGTTGGTTAGCCCGAAAGGCATAACCAGGAACTCGTAATGGCCGTAACGATTCCTAAACGCCATCTTGGGAACATCCTCTTCACGGACCTTCATTTGATGATATCCAGATCGAAGATCAATTTTTGAGAAGTAAGTAGCACCTTGGAGTTGGTCGAACAGGTCGTCGATTCGGGGAAGAGGGTATCGGTTCTTGATGGTTAACTTATTGAGCTCTCTATAATCGATGCACGTCCACAAGGACCCATCTTTCTTTTTAACGAAAAGAACTGGGCTCCCCATGGTGAAGAGCTAGGTCTTATAAGTCCTTTGTCGAGCACTTCCTGGAGTTGTCCTGACAATTCCTGCATTTCCGAGGGGGCCAAACGGTACGGTGACTTAGCCACAGGTGCAGCTCCAGGAACTAAGTCGATGTGGAATTCGACTTGTCTTGACGGGGGTAATCCTGGTAGCTCATCCGGGAACACCTCGGGAAAATCCCGAACTACAGGAAAATCCTGAATGCGTTTCTCTTCGATTTCCTTGACTATAACATGAGCCAAAAACGCGATGCATTCCTTTTTCAAGTACTTCAGCATCTTCATACACGTCACTATCTTAAAGTTCTTTCCGGACTTCTCTCCATGCACGACGAGTGTTTTACCCTCTGGCAGCGGAATTCGGATGATCTTTTCGGAACAACATATATCAACTCGGTTTTTGGATATCCAATCCATGCCCACGACTATGTCAATGCTTCCTAGCTCAATTGGAATAAGGTCTATACTAAAGTTCTTATTAGCTAAGTTTAAGGTACAGTCCGTAATTACGTCCCTGACCTTAACTTCCTGCCCATTGGCAAATTCAATAACGTAGACCTCTTTCAACTTTTGAGGTTTCAAATTAATTTTTGGCCTAAACTCTAGTGATACAAAGCTCCTAGGTCGACTAGTAACATAGCCAGAGGCGTCGGCAGAGTGCTCAGTGGGAGTGGACGAGGACGACATAGTGAAATGCGATAATAGCAGACTTAGTTACTAAGTGTGCTATTGTAAGTGCCTAAGATATGCAATGTTTATGCATGCACACACAAAAATCATGCTTTCCATGTTTAAGTAGAAAATTTATTTTAAGCATACTTCCCATATAACCAATCCAAGTCCCCCCATTATACATACCTAAATTAAACATAGGTGATCAGGCTTTGTTTAATTGAGGTATAATAACGTGACACTCAACTTAGTTATATTAGTAATATGCTTCAGATTTTGAAAATCCTTTCGAAAACCGTATTGAAAATATATAATTTTTTTAACTGTTGGGTTATAGTTTGTGGTTTCCATAAGAAAACCGACATACTCTATAACCTTAGGCTCTAATACCAAATATGTCACACCCCGCTAAAGCGGAAACACGAGGTATAACAGCGTAGGGTTTCATTCAAAAGGTAACAGACAACACCAACCACACATTTAATAAAGTAGTACAAGATACTGCAATACAACGTCTTAACTAAATTGTTCCAAAAAAAACGACGGATACAAAAATTAACAATAGAAGTTTTAAGGTTCTTGATGTTGATGTCATCACACAATATGCACCCTACATGCCTTCACTTACTTATTAGTACCTGAAAAGCATGATAAAGAGAAAAGGGTCAACTACAAAGAGTTGGTGAGTTCACAGGTTTTCGTATGCACTAAAAGTAAATTTGTATGCAGAAATCGCTATTGTGAAACGTTTGTTCACACGAAATTTAAGTAATCAGTTGTTCGAGTAATTGCACAAGGTTTAAAGTATACTATGATGTCATAACCTTGAGCCACTACCAAGCCTTCCGACCAAACCAACGCCCCTTATATTCGTTTCACGTCCTACCTCAGCGGTGAAATTATTCCACATGTGTAAGACCATTGTTGTTACTGGTAAAGTGCACTTCTAGCTCGTCAGCTAAAAGTGGGGTTGTCAATCCAATAACGCTACTCACAAATACCATCGACTCGTAATGAGTTAATATGTAGTGTCTAACTAGTGGGGACTTTTTCATTTACAACTAAAGCATATCAAAAAGTATACATACCTTAGTGCACAAACTATTAAGTTTAAGGTTCAACATTTCGTAGCATAATTCAATCAGTTTGCAATTTAATATCATGCTTTTCACCCCAAATTGTAACAAAAGAGTAAAAAGGGGCTGTGAATACTCACAATGTTCAGCAAAGGTTTCAAGAGTTGCCGCACGGTTGCACAATTGCTCGGTTCTAGGTCCTTCCTATGGAAGTGAAACACATTATCAGTTTTGGGTCTAACTCTTAGGGCTAAAGCATGGCTTAGCTCATCATATCTTATAAAATGCCTTAGTGTTAGTTACTAGGTTTAAGTATTACTTTGCGTTGATGATTACAAGTAAATTATTGGTTTTAAAAGGTTTGTAGAATTTTATTGTTACATAATAAAATTTATAGGTTATATATAGTATTTAATCCATTGTACCATGTTTTATATTTTTCATGACGAATACTTTCATTAATTATACTTATATATACTTGTATTTCTTATTTACCTTGTGTTTTATCCAAGTTCGATTACTTATAAATCTCATATTTATTAGGGTATCATTCATACATCCATATACATGTATATATTGTTTTTTTGGTGTTTTATCAAATTCTATAACTTATATGTCTTTTATTCTTTAATAAATCTAGAAAAATCTATTTTTCTTGAATTAGAGTTTTTACTTTTCTGTTGGCAGAAATTTAGGTTCACATATGGTCATAATTAAGTATTTTATGGAATTATTTATTTAACCAAATTTTTATATATTTTAATTTAATGTCTTAGGGAACTTTTGACATAAATAGCACCATTTTTAGAGGTGGTTAGGTATTTTAATCATTACAATTAAGTTTAAGTGTCACAGTTATCAAGGCAGGCTGCACACTCTCCATTTGGAGGGTCAAATCTCAATATTTTTCAGTGATTCAAATTGGGTTTTAAACTTAACTCAAAGATTTATCTTCCAGAAAAATTTCATCATTTTTGGTTACATATTAAGGGAGTTATGACTGTTTTAAGGTAGAGATTTTACTATGCTAGATTCTAATTTCTCGCACACCAATCTTGGTTTGAATGGTTGAGATCTCAAATCTTCATATTTTTGAGTGAAACCACTTTTTTTTTGAAAGATAACTCATTAAAATAATTTTCAGAAGAAAAATCAAGAATTTTAGTGGAATATTAAGAGAGTTATGACTAATTTAAGTAGAGATTTTACCCTGTCAGATTGTCTTTGCACTCTTAACTTTGTATGGGTAGTTGAAGGGTCAAATCTCCGAGTTTTTACATGAAACCACTTGGGTTTGAAACATAACTCAATAAACAAAACTCCAGAAGAAGAATCATATCATTTATCTAAGTATTTTTCAAGATATGGTCGGATGAATTTCATGCATGTAATCTGACAGAAACTAAAAATGCTTATTCATGGAAAATGAGTGTTTTAGTTCTATATTTTCACTCATAGGATTGATTCTTTGATTTGAACACTCATTTACCATTACTTTGTCATAGATTTTTAGGTCAAAATCTTCTTTTAACTTTTATAAACACATGCATGAACCCACACATCTCAGATTATAGCAAAAATCCACATGCATGTAATCAAAACTTCATTTTCTTGAGTTCTAGATGTATGGATCATAGATTATCACCATTTGCTTGACACTTAGCATGTCATAGGTGAATAATCTACCACTAAAAGACCCATGAAGGTCCTATATTCCAGAAACTCAAGAGTCATGAAGAAAAAAAAGTAGGAAAAATTTCAAGAAAAAAGAAGAAAATGAAGGAGAACACAAGAGACATGAGTTTACCCACTCTAGAGTTGATGTTTACCTTCAAAGTCTTCAAAGATTGAGTGTTTCTTGTGAGGTTTGGGGCTGTTTTCGGCCAGAGCTAGAGAGGGAAGAGAGAGTGTTGAGTGTTTGAATGTAGAGAGAGAGAAAGGTAGGAAAATGAAAGGGTGTCTTGAGAAATAGGAAGAAATTAATATGAGTGTGTGTTGGGTCAATGAGGGGGCCAAATTTGGGCCTAATTTTTTGTTTTATTTTAATTTTTTTTCTTAAGTGTTAATTAATATTGTATAAGTATGTTTTATGTAATTTTTATAAAAAGATTGATTAAAGATAGCTAAATCCTCATTTATCCACTTAAATGGATTCATAGGTACTAGTGGTTATGAACACGTGGAATAGATGAAGATTATTCGTTATTCCGGTGTGTGTGAGAAATCGTGGAATAAACGTAATTTCCAATTTCTAAGGAAAAGAAGGGATTGTCATGTGTATATTGTAATCTCTATTTCTTTTCCAAGAAATGGGGATGTGTATATTGCGATTTATTGGATAAGAGCATTAATCTAGAATCAGTGAAGATTCGTAGTGTGGGCTCTGGAACATGAGAAATGACTGAACTTAGTGTCGGGTCGTAGTCATGGAATCGGGTTTAATCCCGTTATCGAAAGATGGTTACGAATGTGGTAAGAAAAAGGGTAAACCAGGTTTGTTATGCCTTGTTTCCATTGATTTGTATAAATATTATTTTGAAACTGAATGTTCTCACTAGGCATTAGCCTAATCGTTTCAAATAATGTTTTCTTACCAGGTACTACCTCCGGGAAGTAAAAAGGGATGTGGGACGAGAGCTTTTGGGATTAGCAGAAAAGTTAATGAACGAGGAGGTTTTTGATAGATTGTTTAGATAACCTAGTTAATCTGATTATAGTGACATGATTAGATTAATAGGTTATTTGAAGAATTCTATATTTGTAATTATGACCCTCATAGTTAATTCTCTGTTTTTGTATAAAGTTTATAAGGTTTATGTTGAATATTGTTATAAAGTTGAGGTTTAAATTATCCCTGATTTTAGGGTGTTACAGTGTGAGAAGAAGAGATTACCTGAATGATTAGATTCCATCACCCATTTCTTCTTCCAATTTGCAGGTTGAGGATGTCTCCTTCTCCAATTGCTCTTGGACAATTTCTTTCCTGCTCTCTCTCTTTCTCTCTAAGCCGCCACACGCACACACATTTCACACACAACATTTGCTTCTAGGGTTTTGAGCCCACTTCAAGAGTTATTACATCTTTTACCAAATTACACTTCAGCCCTTAGACTTTCAACGTCACAACAATTTTCCACAAAAGTTAACCTTTTCACTTAAAAGAATTCTTGGTTATTACAACACTCCCCCCTCAAAAGAATTTCGTCCCCGTAATTCCGCTGTTGCAAAGATACGGGTACCTGAACCTCGTATCCGCTTCTATCTCTCAAGTTGCCTCTAGTTCTTTATGGTATCTCCACCGAACCTTTACTAATCGAACCTCTCCGTCCCTCGTTTTGCGAACCTTACTATCCACGATTTCTATCGGTTTCTCGACATAAGTCACTTCTCAACAATGCTGATATCCACTAAGGGAACATCCACATCTGCTTCTGCCAAACACTTCTTTAGATTCGGGACATGGAACGTTGGATGAACTTCTTTTAATTCTTCCGACAAGTCTAATTTGTAAGCCTCGGCTCCAACTCGTTCAATGATGGCGAAAGTCAACTCCTTCTTACCAGTATTTCTTTCAAGGTCGCCACCATCTCAACTTCCAATATTCGCTCTCCGAAATAGAGACGTGCATCACACTAAGAATTCTTCTACAATCTCATCGGACACCCCAAGCTCGAACACTATCTATCCACTCTTCAAAACTTCGACGGATCTTCGAAACATAATCTACCTCACTTTTCTTCGAGACAAATCGACTACAGCTCATCGACCATTTCATACGCTCTCACCACTTTATCGCCCACACTTATACGTAACTAAAAACAGGAAACCTCCATGCTCCCTCATTGAAGTGTTCACTTATCCGAATTTAACTTATCGTGAAAACACATTGATTTCTCACTACTTGCCACGAGTGTCTAGTCATATAACATAACTTCGGTTATCCTCACACAACTGGGAGGAGTAACCATGGTCACACTATACTATTCTCAAAAGCTTAGTCACTGAACGACCAATTCGTTTGAACATCTCTCACAACATCATCAATTCAAACTCACCAACAGCCTTTTTCCACTTCTTCCTCGCACTTTAAAACATACACAAATCCCCTTCCTCCGTACTCTTTCCAGGAGTTCGCACATTTTCCGAAGTCAATCTCATCACACTACTCCACTCTTCTGATGTTACTGCCAACATTTCGCGCTTCTAACCCACTCACTTAGTCCAACGTACTATCTTTACCTCCCCACGTTAGCGTGGAGCACCGTCCATCAAACATTACTTGCCCCTCTCCTCCGGTCTTTCGACATACTGAAAATACTTTCTCATTACCATACATAACCAGCCGGTTGCACCAGAATTCTAACTTAAGGCATTCAACCAAATCATCTCGAAATGGCACCAATGCTCGATGTTACTGCACATTCTTTGATTTCCAACTATTACCTTCTCGGATGATTCTTTTACACATCAGAAACAAATCGCAATCTTTAAAGATTTCGCCTCTACTACACCACATTTTTTACTAACCCAATTATCATCTTCTTTAAACTTTTTATGATTCCAAGAATATACTTACTTAGCTACTCGTATAACCAAAAACGCTTGGTCTCTCATGGTCATTTGTACACAATTCGAACTTGCCTTCAAATTCCTCTGCATAAATAACCGAGTTTATCTCGCTACTTTGTCTTTTACCAACTCTAAAACAACAACTCACGAGTTCCCGACTAACTCAAACATATTCGATTCTTGGTAGTTCTTTGCGACTCCAAACCATTACATAGACAGGACGCATTCTCTCACAGATCGATATAATCTACACACAAACTTCGTTCGTGCTAAGTACCTCATCCTTTTACGAACCGACCAAATCTCGTAAGTAGAACGTTTATCCAAAACAACAGTCTCTCACCATCTTAACACCCCTACAAGGTGCTCTATCCACTTTCAACCCTCCGGTTCAAGTCTTCGGCCTCAACCATCTTACCCAGCTGTCGACTTCAACATCAATAGTCAACCTGTAACTACTTTCTTAACCTATTCTTTAACATGGGTTCCTTACGGAACCTAATCCTTCCAACATATCTTAATCAACTTCATAATCTGTCTCCCTCATTTCAAAACCTACTCATGTAACATCAATATTACAAGCTCACCTCAAAACTCATATCCCACGTCGTGGACATTTCATTTCTGCCTCACAACACTACTCATAACGAGTTGCTAAAACCAACACCTTGATGACTCCTAGTCCTTCCTCCGGACACCATCGTCCCTCGGCAACTGTATTTCCCGTCACCGAACAAGGGTACAGACCCTCATACAACCGACACTAAAGTCCACTTCTCCTCTTGAACACAAATACTAAAACTAAAAACATGCCCCCCTGATTTGTCCAACACCTTTCCACCCTTGGAGTTCTTCCTTAGCTTAAAATGTAATACTCTACGACATAGTGAGTTCGTAGCCTTCATGCATGACAACGCGGTAAGTAAATCATTTCGCACATTTTCTCATTTTAAAGAACAACACTGGGAACGATCTCAAGAATCGTTTGTATGCATCTTTCAGTAAGATTTAATCTTACTTAACCACAACGATGTTGTTACGACAGTAATATGTTGAATGAAAATCTTTTCATACGACAAAATTCTGAAAAAGGATTACCGACACAAAGTAAACCAGTCGGTTCCCATACTCATTTTTATGATATCAACATGTCGATACTCATTTTGATTATAAAATTTTGCTGACAAACGTTTTCTTGACTTTTTGCAACAAGTTAACTTATCATGAAAAAGGTGAAATATTTGCAAATCGTTAAGCTCAAAATTTCATTGTGCGACGTAAATGGAATCGCCTTTTCTTTAAACATATGCTTGTACCCCCTGACTCATTTTCGATCAAAATTGATATTTACACATTTACCTTAAATAGTGAAAATTTTATGTTACATATAAGAACGCCATGCATGAAACTCTACTTGCAATTGAAGGCTACTCACTCAAACAAGGTCAACCTCTTTACTCACGCAACTTATCATTGACACTCTTCCTTCGACCCGTGGTCGCCGTCTCGGCCTTGCAACGACTTGTAGTACATACGTTCCACGGTCCACTTACTCCACCATTTCGTACTACTTCCGTCTTGGTCAAATTATCTCATAATCTATCTCTACACGTTTTCAATCCGTCACTGAAAAGCTCGACTAAAGAGTCGGGCTCTAATCCTCTGCTCGCTCTTGAATTGACACTTTCAAGATCTCGACACTGTCCTTCCTTACTATCCGACCTGATCTATCCCACGATTTCTAGAACTGGGACTCTCCCGAAACATGAGTCTTACTCAAAATCAATCATTCATCCTCTTCGAACCCACGAAGATCTACCTCTAGACGACTCATAACATTCTAAACAACATTTCTTCTGTCATGATGTATACATACATCACATCATAAATGATCTCTCATGATACTTCCCCAACAATGGGTCTCAATCTACCCCTCAGGGTCCTTCTAACATTCTAGATTACTGGAACACAACATATAAGCTAGCTTAAGGCTACAACATCGAAATAATAAGGCAGGTTAAGCACATACATGTACCTGTAAGTTCGCAGTTACACTGGCCAGGTGTAATCCCAAACTTACCTTACATGACTGTCCTCGGTACCCTAGTAGTCCTATCTCTACAATAGTGCCCTCCTAACGCATTTCCTGATTCTCAGTTGTGATTTCTACTCCTAAAGTTTAAGTTTAGGCCCGTCCGGTCACCTAAATCCCTTAAACTATGGGTCTGATACCATTTGTAACGACCCAAAAATAAAACAGGACATGCATAGCATTAACTCTGTTGGTGCAAGTGTACCCAGCTTTAATATTGTGATATATTTTTGGTACACATAAAATCACATCTCCATATTTATTTTGATGATTACAAAACACACCGCATTCTTTGTTATCTAATATTTTATCTGAGTGTGCAGCATTTAAATAATCTCGATAATGTTTATCTGAAGAATCCAAGTCTGAAGATTTTCGTCGTTTTATTTTAAAATGATAAACACCCTAAAATAATATACCACTTGGATATTTCTAAAAACCCAATTTTAATTAATTAAGGTTTATTGAGAAGATCTATCAGATTGGTTGCGTCTTGGAGAAGTTCCCTTTTCTGACGCCGGCATACCGCGAAGGTTCAGGCGGTATACCGCGGAAGGGCTGCTGTTCTTCTCTGATTGGTTGGAAGTCCATTTGTCTGCGGGTACAGTCTGCACGGTATACCGCGGTGTTTAGCCGGTATACCGCGGGTACCATTTCCGTTTGTTTTTTGCAGGGTTGACCTTCTTCTGACAAGTACCTTTTTCCTCTGCACGGTATACCGCGAGAGTTAGCCGGTATACCGCGAATGCCAAGGACCAGTTGCTCATCCAGTATAAATACATGCAACCCTCCAGCCTTCAATGCTACAAATTCACAATAACTCTCCCTGCATTTGATAAAGACTCTGCAGCATCTTCTCTTGATATTTAAACTGTTAAAATTATAAAACACGTTTTTGAGTAAGAAATCTTGAGTTGATAGCAGATTAAAATCTCTCGATCAGTTGAATCAGCAACACAACTCAAGTGATCAAACTCTCTAAAAATATTCCAAGTGATAAACCTTATTCAAGAGTGATTATTCATATTAAAATTATACCCTCTTGTAAGTGTTTGAATAGAGTGAGTGATCCACATAAACCTCTCAAAGTAGAGTGATTCGCGTTTGTTGTACTAAGGTTTGTGTTCTACCGTAAAGAACACGTTTTCGTATTGGATCTCCGAGAAGTGTTATTTTCTCGAGGTGGACTAGCCAACTTTGTGTTTGGTGAACCACTTTAAAAATATCGTTGTCAAGTATTTTCTTTCCCTTATCTATTTACATTTCCGCTGTGCTTTTAAATTATATCTGTTTATATAAATTGCTTTGCATTTATATTTATTTATATAATATCTGTGTATCTGTTTGTATTTACACTCTTCTATATTATTCCGTACTTACTCCGTATTTATTTATAAAAAGAATTTTTGAAAGTAAAAGTTTTAAATACAACCCCCCCCCCTAGGTTGTCCAACAATTGGTATCAGAGCAGGTCTTTCAAAAATATTCTGCATAAATTTCTCTTATTCTTTTAAATGGCTCAACAAACTAATTTTGTGTTTTCAAAACCCCCTTTGATAGATACTGAAAAGTTTGGCATTTGGGCCGAGCTATTTGAATGTCACGTGCGTGGCAAAAATCAAAAGATTTGGGATATTATAGAAAATGGGAATTTTAATCCTACTATTGTAAAAGATGATCTTATTATTGATAAACCTTTAAAAGAATGGACTCCCGCTGAAGAATCTCATGTGTGTTTAAATTTTGAAGCTAAGAATATATTATATGCTGCTTTAACTACTGATGAAATTGAAAGAGTGTATACATATAAAACTGCTAATCAAATCTGGGAAAGTTTAAACAACACTCATCGTGGAAACACACAAGTTAAAAGTTCTAAAATAAACATTTTAGTTCATGATTATGAATTATTTGAAATGTCAAAAGATGAGTCAATCGACTCAATGTTTAAACGTTTTAACCTCATTATGACTACTTTGAAAGGATTAGGTCGCACTTATCCTAATGAAGATTACGTAAGGAAAATCCTCCGAGCACTTCCTTCGGAGTGGATGGCAAAGATTACATCATTAGAAGACTCCCGTGATCTCTCCCTAATGAAGCTCGACGATCTCGTCGGCAATCTTAAAGTGCACGAAATTGCACTTAAAAGAAACAAAGATCGGGAGCAAGTCAAAAAGAAGTCGATCGCTCTTAATGTCTCAACTCCGAATGACATAGAGAAAAAGGAGGAAGCTAGCACTTCAAAAGATCAATCTGATAAACTCAACGAAGTCGCTATGTTGGTAAGAAACTTCTCTAAATTTTTTACTAACAATAAATTTTCTAAAAATAGCAGATTTCAAAGAAACGGTAACTACCGTCGTGGTGGTGAAAACCGAAGTCGTAAGTTCCATAAACGAGACGAAAAAGTAAAGAAAAATGACGACTCAAGTGGTGACGATAAAGCTAAGCCAAAGAGAGGTTTTTGTTACTCATGTGGCGACAAAGATCATTACGCCAATGAATGTCCTAAAAAGAACAAATTTCAAAATAAGAAGGAGAAAGCCTTCATTGGAGGCGCTTGGAGTGAAAGCGAAGAAGAAGACGAATATCAAGCTATTTGTCTTATGGCCGAAAGCGACGATGAGGTAAAATCTTCTTACTCAGATTATGATAGTGATAATGAAAATAATCTTGAAGAATTATATGAATCATTTCACAAAATGGCTGCTCTTGCAAATCGTTACCAAGACGAAAATTCTAGATTAAAAGAAACGATATCTGCATGTAATAAGGAAATTAATGATGGCAAACAAAAATCTGAAAATGATATGAATATAATTGCTAAATTAGAAACTAAATTAGGAGAAAAAGATTTTTGTAAATCTTGTGACGCTCTAAATAAAGAAATTGCATGCTTAAATAAAAAGTCACATGAAAATATTATTTGTGCAAAATGTGATATTCTTGAGAATGAGATTGCATGTTTAAAAGGAAAATGTGATTCGTATGAAAAGGATGATTTATTAGCAAAAGCTTTTCAAAGTAGTAATAAGAAAGTCTTTAACATGCTAAATATGCCTAACCGTATAAAATGTAGAAAAGGTATTGGTTCCGATACGTGCAAAGATAAATGTTCTTGTATGCCCATCAAAAGATTTTATGAATCACCTAAAGTTAATACAAAAAATCAATATGTGCAAAAACATCCGTATGTGCGTAAAATAAATAATGTAAATTATAATACGAGAAAACCGTATGCTCGCATGTACCATGATAAATATTCTAAACCTAATAATAATGCGAATATAAATACTTGTTTTTATGTGTATGATAAATATAATCGCAAAATTAAAATGGTAAATAAATGGATTCCAAAAGGAATGTTTAGTAATGATAATCCCGGTGGTATGCGTTTATGGTTTTAAATGTATTACATATTATATATATATAGTTTGAATATAATTTATTGTATATATTATATATAAGTAATATAATAGTATATGTACTTTTATATTGTTTATATATATGTACTGTTTATATATATATATACCTACGCACTACATATATATATATACTTTGTGTGTTTAATATATTATATATATATTGTGTTTGACTTGATATGTGTTATATATATATATATTAATATTGTTTGATGTATTATATATATATATTAATATTGTGTAATGTATTATATATATATTCTGTTTGACTTTATATATATACTTGTTGGTTTTTTATTAAAACTAATTGTCAAGGACCCACGAGAAATGGGGACCATAAAAGGTACATCTTCATTATTGTAGATTGACCTCGATATGGACTGGATACTCGATAGTGGGTGCACGCGTCACATGACCGGAAACAATAATCTCTTTTCATCATATAAGTCATGTGATGGTGGACAGGTAATTTTTGGAGGAAACTCCAAAGGAAATATAATTGGTAAAGGTACAGTTTCTTGCAATAATGTTCAATTTCTTAATGTGAATCATGTTGATAATTTACATTTTAATTTGTTAAGTGTTCGCCAATTGTGTAAAAATGGTATAACTGTCGTCTTCGAAGAAGACTCGTGCAAAATCTTGAAAAATAGCAAAGTTCTTTTAACTGGTTCTGTGAAAGGAAATTTATATATTTCCAAAACTGTTGTATCTGAAAATGTATGCTTATCTTCTCTTCATGATGTTTCTACTTTATGGCATAGGCGTTTAGGTCACGCTAATCTAAGATTAATGCAAAACTTAAAATATAAGGAGCTTGTGAGTGACCTGCCAAAATTAAAGTTTGATAATCATTTTTGTGATGCTTGTCGTGTCGGCAAACAACATCACGTTTCTCATAAATCAAAAAATGTTATTTCTACTCAAAGAGTTTTAGAACTTTTACATATGGATCTTTTTGGCCCAATGGCTATTCAAAGTTTTGGAGGAAATTTTTATACTTTGGTTATTGTAGATGATTATTCCCGTTATACTTGGACTCTATTTTTGAGACATAAAAATGAGGCTTTCGAAAAGTTTAAATTTTTAGGAAAAAGAATTCAAAACCAACAAGGTTGTACGATTGTTTCAATACGTACGGACCATGGACGAGAATTCGATAATGAAGTACAATTTGGTGCCTTTTGTGATAAACATGGTATAACTCATAACTTTTCGGCTCCTCGAACTCCTCAGTCAAATGGAGTTGTTGAAAGGAAAAATCGAACGTTGCAAGAAATGAGTAGAACTATGCTAAACGAACATCAAGTTCCCCAAAAGTTTTGGTGTGATGCCGTTGCTACCGCGACCTATGTGCTTAACCGTGTCCTAATTAGAAGTATCCTAAATAAGACACCCTATGAACTTTACCGTGGTAGAAAACCTTCCTTAGCTCACCTGAAAGTTTTTGGTTGTAAATGCTTCATTTTAAACACCAAATCCTATTTAACCAAATTTGACCCTAAAGCCTATGAGGGAGTGTTCCTAGGTTATTCTTGGAATAGCAAAGCCTATAGAATTCTAAATAAGGAGACCATGGTTGTAGAAGAATCCCTAAATGTTAGCTTTGACGAGAGTCCTCCCAAACCGAGTGCACCCTTAGCAAATGACAATATCCGTGAGGGAGACGTCTTAGCACAACAACTTAGCAACTTGGATTTAGGTACCCAACCTTCCACAAATAATATTGAATCTAGTGATGCCCCTCCTTGCTTTATTCCACAAGGTATAGATGATCCTAACCTTAGAACCGCTCGAGGCCATCCCGTAGATCAAATTATAGGTGACCTAAACCAAAGGACAACTAGATCACAAATCCATACCCATTGTGCTTTCCATGCCTTTATCTCAACCATAGAACCTAAAACCATAGATGAAGCTTTAGGTGATGAGGATTGGATAATGGCCATGCAAGAAGAGTTAAACCAATTTACTAGGAATGATGTGTGGGACTTAGTTCCTTGCCCTAGTAGTCAAACCATTATTGGCACAAGATGGGTCTTCCGTAACAAGGTAGACGAGAACGGTGGAGTCACACGAAACAAGGCACGTTTAGTTGCCAAGGGGTACAATCAACAAGAGGGTATAGATTATGATGAAACCTTTGCACCGGTTGCAAGGTTGGAGTCTATTCGAATGCTTCTCGCTTTTGCAAATGCTAAAGATTTTAAATTATTTCAAATGGATGTTAAAAGTGCTTTCTTAAATGGTATTATAAATGAGGAGGTATACGTTTCTCAACCTCCCGGTTTTGAAAATTTTGAAAATCCGACACATGTTTATAAATTGAAAAAGGCGCTTTATGGTTTAAAGCAAGCTCCGCGTGCGTGGTATGATAGATTAAAAACCTTTCTAATTGTTAGTGGTTATATTATGGGTAAAATAGATAATACTTTGTTTGTGAAATATGATCAAAATGATATTGTAGTTGTGCAAGTATATGTTGATGATATTATTTTTGGTTCCACTAATGAAAAACTGTGTAATGAATTTTCTGCGAAAATGACAAGCGAGTTTGAAATGAGCATGATGGGAGAGTTAAAATACTTCTTAGGATTGCAAATCAAACAATGTGAAACTGGTATTTTTATTAGTCAATCTAAATATTGTAAAGATATGTTGAAAAAGTTTAACTTTGAAAATGTCAAACCCGTTGAAACTCCAATGACCACAAACTTACAATTATCTCGTGACGAGGAGGGAAACGATTTTAATGAAAAGATTTATCGTGGAATGATTGGTAGTTTATTATATTTAACTGCTAGTAGACCTGATATTATGTTTAGTGTATGTTTATGTGCTCGTTTTCAATCTTCACCTAAACAAACTCACTATGAAGCTGTCAAGCGTATTTTTCGATATTTACGAGGTACTACTAATCTTGGCTTATGGTATGCAAAGCAACCCGAGTTAGAAGTAACGTGTTTCACCGATTCCGATCTTGGTGGATCTATTGTTGACCGAAAAAGTACCAGTGGGGTATGTGCCTTTATAGGTCTCTCACTTGTGTCTTGGTTCTCCAAGAAACAACAATCCGTAGCGTTGTCTACTACCGAAGCGGAATATGTAGCCGCCGCAAGAGCATGTGCTCAAGTCCTATGGATGAAACACACACTTACCGACTTTGAGGTACATCTAACCAAAATTCCAATCATGTGTGATAACTCAAGTGCCATAAACTTAAGCAAAAATCCCGTGCTACATTCTCGTACCAAACATATTGAATTGAGACATCACTTTTTACGAGATAATGTTCAAAAAGGCCAAATCGTGCTTGAAAAGGTTGATTCGGAAGATAATTTGGCCGATATTTTTACTAAAGCTCTTAACAAAAAAGCTTTCTTTAAATTAAGACTTGGTTTAGGCATGCTTGAGTATAACCCTTAAAAATACTAACTCTCAAATATTTCATATTTTGAGGGGGAGCATCTTTCGAGGGGGAGCATAAGCGACCTTCTTAAACCCTTTTTGCTTCGACAAAAGGGGGAGAGAAACCGAGTATGCTCTCGTGTTTAGCGTTGTGTTTGTCATCATCAAAAAGGGGGAGATTGTTGGTGCAAGTGTACCCAGCTTTAATATTGTGATATATTTTTGGTACACATAAAATCACATCTCCATATTTATTTTGATGATTACAAAACACACCGCATTCTTTGTTATCTAATATTTTATCTGAGTGTGCAGCATTTAAATAATCTCGATAATGTTTATCTGAAGAATCCAAGTCTGAAGATTTTCGTCGTTTTATTTTAAAATGATAAACACCCTAAAATAATATACCACTTGGATATTTCTAAAAACCCAATTTTAATTAATTAAGGTTTATTGAGAAGATCTATCAGATTGGTTGCGTCTTGGAGAAGTTCCCTTTTCTGACGCCGGCATACCGCGAAGGTTCAGGCGGTATACCGCGGAAGGGCTGCTGTTCTTCTCTGATTGGTTGGAAGTCCATTTGTCTGCGGGTACAGTCTGCACGGTATACCGCGGTGTTTAGCCGGTATACCGCGGGTACCATTTCCGTTTGTTTTTTGCAGGGTTGACCTTCTTCTGACAAGTACCTTTTTCCTCTGCACGGTATACCGCGAGAGTTAGCCGGTATACCGCGAATGCCAAGGACCAGTTGCTCATCCAGTATAAATACATGCAACCCTCCAGCCTTCAATGCTACAAATTCACAATAACTCTCCCTGCATTTGATAAAGACTCTGCAGCATCTTCTCTTGATATTTAAACTGTTAAAATTATAAAACACGTTTTTGAGTAAGAAATCTTGAGTTGATAGCAGATTAAAATCTCTCGATCAGTTGAATCAGCAACACAACTCAAGTGATCAAACTCTCTAAAAATATTCCAAGTGATAAACCTTATTCAAGAGTGATTATTCATATTAAAATTATACCCTCTTGTAAGTGTTTGAATAGAGTGAGTGATCCACATAAATCTCTCAAAGTAGAGTGATTCGCGTTTGTTGTACTAAGGTTTGTGTTCTACCGTAAAGAACACGTTTTCGTATTGGATCTCCGAGAAGTGTTATTTTCTCGAGGTGGACTAGCCAACTTTGTGTTTGGTGAACCACTTTAAAAATATCGTTGTCAAGTATTTTCTTTCCCTTATCTATTTACATTTCCGCTGTGCTTTTAAATTATATCTGTTTATATAAATTGCTTTGCATTTATATTTATTTATATAATATCTGTGTATCTGTTTGTATTTACACTCTTCTGTATTATTCCGTACTTACTCCGTATTTATTTATAAAAAGAATTTTTGAAAGTAAAAGTTTTAAATACAACCCCCCCCCTAGGTTGTCCAACAAACTCAAAAACATTACAAAACTGGGTCCCAAAATTTCATTACATCAGTCTAAAAAACATAGGTTGGCGGAAACAACCTATACACAACTGAGAACATACTAGCTTCTATAAGTGGCACATGTACTGTCTCTAACTGCATATGTACTCTATCCTGCTCTTGCTCACTTACCCGATCCTCCTACTATTTGCTTACCTGAAAATGGTTTAGTTTTGAAAAGCGAGGGTTAGACCAAAAGGTCTAGTGAATTCCCTCCGTAAACAGCATATATCAACTATATAAAATTATTTTATAAAACTCATCAACATTCTCCACATAAGCATCAATCATGGTACTGCATAGTGTTCAAGGATCTCATTAGCTAACCGCGATTTGGGCCCAAGCAGACTCCCCTCTCGCCTCATATCGAGGCCCAAGCAGACTCCCCTCTATCCGAGTAGGAAGGAAACGAATTCCCTCCTACAAGCTCGTCACAAATCTGAGTAGGAAGGAAACGAATTTCCTCCTACAAGCTCGTCACAAATGCCCAAGGGATCATCGGATCCCGAGGTACTCAGATCCCACTGTGCAGACCGACTCCACATAACAAACACATAGCTCATCATAAATCATGAAACGTGAAACCTTTATAAATCTTTATAAATCATTCCGTGTTGCTAAATAGTCCTTTAATTAAAACATACTTTACATGGGAAAACATACGTAACAATTGTAACTCATAAGTGAACCATAATCAGTAAAAACGTTTTAACTTTCATTCCACGTAAAAATGGTTAAGGGAACTCACCTGTTCTTCTCGTTTCACGACCTCTTACTTAGTCTTCCGATCTCTAGATGGAACACTTATAATGTTAATAAACGCACGTCAACTCTTTAATTTATTACTCGAGCTTGCTCCCAAACTTAACCCAAATTTCATAAGTTTGGTAAGTTACCCTTCTAATCCAAAATCATAGTTATTGGATTCCGCTTACCGGCCCAAGATATTAATTCTGGATTCTTATAAGTTAGTCAAACTCCATATCGCTTTTAAAACAATACCGAATCCCATGACTATAATTCAAATTCCGGAACCAAATTAATTAGTATTACCGGATCTAATATATAAGCCCACTACCGGACTTATGATTTAAAAAGAATACTCAATACCGGATCATGAAATCTAAAGCCCGACCCACATGAAAACTAATTCCGGATCCCTTTTAGGTGGGGTTCCGGATCCGGTCCAATTAGAAAGTAACTTCCGGAACAACATAGCCCAAGAGAAAGAATTTCGGATCATCAGTTTCGGCCCAAGACAAACCAAGTTCCGGATCCCATTTGTGGGATTCCGGATCTGTTTGAAGAAGAGGATTCCGGATCTGTGGTTGATTCCGGATCCCACAATACCGGATCCTAACAATTAGAATACCGGAACTCTTGGAAAGCCCAATTCCGTAACATACCGGAACTCTTATGAGTTTCGGATCCCATATGCAAAGCCCAACACCCTTTCCGGTCCATTTGCAAATTCCGGAACAGCCCCTTGCTATAAAATCCGGATCCCTTGCATCCCATTCCGGATCCTTATTAAATTCCAAAATCTCGAAATCAAACATGGCGACGATACTGATTACATTAATATTGAAATTACTCCAACTTAGATCGGTTAATAAGTTCCTTTTTCAACAAAGATTATTTTAACACCATTAACTCGTTCAAAGCTTCCATTTAAGTTTTTAAGCAAAAGCTCACACATAACCCTACCCAAAACCAGTTCTAATCCAGGGTTTGAGAAGAAGAGATTACCTGAATGATTAGATTCCATCACCCATTTTTTCTTCCAATTTGCACGTTGAGGATGTCTCCTTCTCCAATTGCTCTTGGACAATTTCTTTCCTGCTCTCTCTCTTTCTCTCTAAGCCGTCACACACACACATTTCACACACAACATTTGCTTCTAGGGTTTTGAGCCCACTTCAAGAGTTATTACATCTTTTACCAAATTACACTTCAGCCCTTAGACTTTCAACTTCACAACAATTTTCCACAAAAGTTAATCTTTTCACTTAAAAGAATTCTTGGTTATTACAATGTGTTAATATGATGAAGATGTAAAATAAAAATTTATAAAGTAAAAGGTATAAAGTAACTAATTAAATAATTATAGGTGTATGAAATGTAAGTTTCATTATTGTGTGAGAGAGTGGGAGTCCTCGATTAATTGTGGAGTGTGGGAAATCGCGGGGCTCCTTCACCCAAATTGAGGGAGCCCGCGATAGAGGGACGAAATCGCTGGAAAAATGTGGGAATCCGCGATAGAAGGCCCAATCGTGGGATTATGGGGCATTTTGGCAAATTGGGAGAGATTTTGGGCATTTTGGTAACAGATTTTCAAACTTGGGGCATTTTAATTAATTTCCCAAGAAATAAATATAAGGGTATTATTAAAAACCTATAGAATTTAGTATTCAAGAATAAATTTTCAATATTCCACTTGATGTTAAAAATGAATGGATTAACAATGAATTATTGTTTATACCAAATTTCACATTATTTTAATAGATTGGTATTTTGAATATTTGTTGTGGGATGATATTTTGATGCATAGCCATTGGTGCTATCAGGAAATAAAATATGATTAATCTAAAGGCTGCTTGGTTGAGGGAAAAGGGATGAGCAATGAAACCATAAATCATTTATGGTATTTGCCTATTTGGTTTGATATAACTAAATGAGTCATTTTAGAAGAAAATGTTGTCTATTATTATAAATAAAAGTCATTTAATTAATTTAATTAAAAAGTGTAATAATTATACATTTTTAAAATCGTTTGTCATTTTCATTATAGACATTTATTTTAGGACGAGGGAGTATCATTTTAAATCCGACGAGGATGATGATAATGATACATTTATACATTCCAATACAAGAAACATGCATCTCATAAATAACCATGAGGGGTAGCACAAGCCGTATGACTTGGGTATGTTTCCCATTGTTCAAACCCCAAGGTTTTGACTGTTAACTTTAGGGTTCCATTGGATTAGTCGAAGTACATATAAATTGTCCCGAACATCCACAATTACCAAAAATCCAAGCTAAGAGTGCAAAAAGGTTGAGAGACTTGCTGAGTCTTGGTTTTTTTAGGGTCAGTTTGGTTTTGTATCTTAAAGCTTTTGAGAATACATTTTATTGTACATTGCACATACAAAATGACAATCAAAATGATACGATAAGCGTACCAAAGATTAGTTATTTTACAGGAAATAATCAATAAATCCTATAATCTATCTACCTCATTCGTATAATCTAACGTGTTTTCTTCAACATATCAAGTCATAACACGGGTCCTGAAAATAGCAAAAGATAAATGTAAATTAGATTCGTTTCCATAAACATTTATTTATATTCAAGTTTTAATCTAAGAAATATATAAACTGATGAAAGAACGAATGGTGGTGTATAAGTAATGTAGTATTCGGGCAGGCTCAATTGTATAAGTGGATATCTACAATCTTAAGTTGTAAGTTCAAATCTCATGTAAGTTTATTAACCGTTTAACCGACAAAATAATTTGGCTGTCCCCTTTTCTCCCTGTATTTAGTTGCCTACGGTTCATGTCGATCTAACAATTACAAGATCTTTCAGAAATGAGGTTTATCAAATGGAAGTCCTTTTTTTGTTTTGCTTTGTTCATTGTAGTTGTAGTTGTTGTGAAGTTTAATTTCACCGTATTTTAGATAACTCAAGGACAAATTGCATGAAAATGCAACGTACTTTGGTCTGATTCCTATTTTCTATGATGTCCTTTTAAGACATTCATTTAGGTACCTTATATGTGATCTATCAAGCATTTAAACCAAAGTACGTTACACAAAATAGGAATCAAACCAAAGTACACTGCATTTTCATCCATTCTCAGATGTAAATCAGGCACCTAAATGTTTAAGATGTCATATCTGCTCTAGCAAAATGAAGGTCTTGAAAATACGTTACACAAAATAGGAATTAAAACCAATAACGTTGCATTTTCATACAATTTCCCCTTTAAATAATCCATATGAATTTTGTAGTTAAAGAAATGCTTTATTTGATCCCTTCAGTCAAAATATACCATTTGTTGTTATGGGAAAGAAATTAGTAGGTGTATATATGAAGATTTTACCTGGGAACACTAGGACGCCTTCCAGTCTGATTTCCCCGGTCTTTACCAACACGCAACGCAGCAAGTTCCTTTTCCATTGCAGCTATTTCTCTCCTTGTTCTTTTGCCTTCCACTTCCATTGCTCTATTCAGTGTCTCAACATTCCTTGACAATATCTGCACGCTCCAAATTATTAAGCAGGTACACACATAACAAACAACATTAAAATTGATAGCATATGTGGAACCCCATTAGATTACTCTCCAAAAGAGCTCTCGAGCAGAGAAGGGGGGGGGGGGGGGTCCAACATATATTGAAGAGAAAGGACGAAGTCTACCCAATGTAGAATTCCATCACATCCCCTCCAACTAGACGGCACCAAGTTGTCCAAGAGTTTCGAGAGGGGCCTACGCGAGTACAGATTACCCCAAAATGTCGAGTTATTAGCTCTGATACCATGATAGAATATGTAAAACCCCATTAGATTACTCTCTAAAAGAGCACTTGAGCAGAGAAGGGGTTCCAGCCTATATATTGAGCAGAAAGGGTCCAAGTCTAGCTGATGTAGGACTCCAAAACGCCCCCTCCAGCTAGACGTGCACAAGTTATCCTAAAGTGTCAAGAGCGAGTACAAATTGCCCCATAGTGTCTAGTCCCTAGAGTGGTAGACCTTGACTCTCATACCTTGATAGAATATGTGGAACCCAATTAGATCATGCTCCAAAAGATCCCTTGAGGGGATAAGAGGGTTCCAACTTCCAACATGTATATATTGATGAGAAAGAGTTCAAATCTAATTGATGTGGGACCCAACAAAAATGAAGAATAGTTAGCCGCAAACCTCAACTGCGTTGTCCTTGTCTTTAAGGTTCTGATCTTTCTGATGACAAGCTTTCCGCAAGGTCAAAACCTCCTTCTGTAACATGTCATACAGCATTCCAGATACAAAATCTTCAGGGTTTGACTTATCTTTCTGTTTAACATTCCCGTTTTCCTCGTATAAACCACTTATCCCATTACTAGTCACATGTTCATCAGCATGATCGGATCCATTTGGAAGCAGCTTATCAGAATCTACTAACTTGCTAGAGTCATATACTTTTGATGAGATGCCCCCATTCCTAAGTAAATTTCTAGAAGAATATCTATTAGAGGTCGATCTTGATAAGTTTTCTAGTCCTCCAAGAGATTGGCGTTTTGCATGTCCATTGCTTACGATTCTTTCTGGGGGAGTGCAATAAACGCCATTACGAGATGATTTAAATCTTTCCTCCAAAACTTTGAAACGCAATTGGTATTTTTCCTACGAATGCAACAGTTACAAGACCATAACGTTACTATTTGAATTAGAAACAATAAAAGAAACAATATATATATCGTGAACTGCGAATTCCCTCACTTTTAACTGTGCTTCTGCCTTTGCAGTGCGTTCTGCAATTGTTAGTTTTTCTTTTAGGTGCTGCATTTCTCCCTGAAAAAAGCCCAAAAAAATATTAACACATGCTAGATTTTTTTTATTGAAAGAACCAAAGAATGCAACATATTTAGTTTCATTAGCCATAAAGGATGAGGGGAAATGCATGCCTGAAAAACTCTTCTTTCCTCCAGCCATTGTTTTACAGGCATTACTTTGTTGTTGGTATCTTTCCAGTCATTTGCCACTACAACAGCAACTCGATTTGCGGAAATATTAGCACGAGCTAATTCACGGTCCAAGACCTTTTTATCTTCCTACACAAGGTTTTGAAAATCAGCACCAAACAGAAAACATAATTCTTTCCAAGTTGCCAAACCTAAGACTGCATTCCTAACAGGTAGGTACGCGGGTGAAAGGTATTAGAGCATCTCCAACAACTTCTCCAAAATGGAGAAAATGGAGGATTCCTAGAGAAACAAGTGGTTACATTCATCTCTTGCATTCTGCGCTCATAATCGCGCACAGCATTGGCAGCAGCTCCACCAGCCAAAACAGCTTCCTCTAGCTCACCAACAGTTTGAGTTAGCTTCTCAACCTCTGAAACTTTCTGGCGGTTCATTCTATCCAAAATTCTGTTTTCCTCCTGCATAAGAATCCGGAACTCATTATTAAGAACCAAATATAGCAAATACTACTGGAAAAAGGAAATGGGGATAATTACAAAAAATAATCCATTTGACATGAGAGACCTACCACAAAATGACCCCATTTTTCAAAACTTCTACGAAGTGGCTACATGTTTCGCAAATCAATTTCGTGAAGTTTTTCACTGAGTTTCGCGAAACCCTGAAAATAGTCATGCTTTTTCAGGGAATAAATGGATTTGGCGAAATTGATTTGAGAGAACGCGTGGTCACTTTTTTGAAAAATAGGGTCATTTTGTGGTAGTCCCACGTGAAATGGGTCAATTATCTCAAAGAAAATTAGACTTGTAATGTAATCTAACCTGACATATCTCAATTTGTTTCATCAGCTCCTGGTTTTTGTTCTGAAGATCATCAACCAAGGATGCTTTTGCCAAGGCTATTTCAACAGTTCTCTCTGCCTCCAAAAGAGCACTTTCCTTAGATTTACTGAGACGATCCAGTGCTTTATTGTCATCCTGTAACTTTGATACCTAATAAAGGTGCACGAAATCAGAAACCTCGGTCATCCATTATGTTAACCGAAGATCTTTATCTTTTCCTTTCTTTTCTTGATCAGTAAAATTCCTTATTGTTAATTTGGAGTCATTACCTCCGTCCTAACCAACTTAAGTTCTGCCTCCAATGGAGCAATAATCGCCTCAATGGGAGGCATCTCGTCATCTTTCTGGGCAGCATGAACTCTTCGAAGAGTGGCTTCTGCAGCAAATTGTGCAGCCAGAGCTTGCTTTTTCTCATCATGTATCTTCTTAATCTCTAAATTCTAGAAACCCAATCAGATCAATTCATGCTAAACAAGTCGCTGTAATCAAAATATCAAATATAGAGAAAGAAACTTCATACCTTGCTTTCCAAAAGAGATTCATTTTTCTTGAGCTTTTCATCCACCTTGTTTAGCTTATCATTTAGCTGCAATAGCATAGAGATAATAAGATTATATATGAGGCAAGAGACATTTTTTAGAACACTCTATAAAGCATAAAACTCGAATGGATAGTAGCAGCACCTCTTCCACCGCCTTCTCTTTAAGGTGTTGATGATACTTCAATGCCTTGATTTCTGCATACACATCTCCTAATTCCCTATCTTTATCTGGAAGTGTAGAAAAGGAAATGTATTAGCAAAGATGTTTGATCATATGAATGATATTATCTTCAGCAATTGGATAGGAACTTGGGACCTTGAATCAGTTAAGTTGTTCAGGATCACACATAATCTATATAAGCTTTCAGTTCTGTCCTAAACCATTTCCAAGAAATGTACCTAAATGTTTGATTAAAATATCTTATACTTGTATTCTTGCTATACTTGATTACTTAAGACACCAAGGTTATAAAAATTAAAACTATATATATATATATTGTTTCAATTCTCTTGTTTATTTCTTCTTTTTCTCTGCCAAAACAATCAGATTTAAGGATTATCATGTTTTATATATATATATATATATATAAACTCTCAAGTAAAAATTGTTAGAAAATGTTGTATTTGAAATTTCATTTCCCTTGTTTACTTTTCTCATTACTTTAAGTAGTCGCTCACCTTCTGCAAAAAAATAAAGTTAAAAACCTTCAAATCACAAAGGAAATTTGTGTAAAAAATTGACGTTTTGAATTCGCAAATGGATTCAGGAAAATGTTTTCTTATGAAATCCATCCATGTCAATTCTGCAAATGCAAACTATTTACATATACAGCAAACTTGGTGCTAACTTTGCAACAATTTTTTCACACCAGTGTTGTGTTGCCTTCGAAACTTGATTAAATACTAGATTTGAGAAGAATACGTACTCAAAATTAAGTTATAGGTGTTCATTTCTGCTCCAATAGCTAAAAGAAACTAAAAGAACAGATCGAAATTGAAGAATAATGACCTCGCAGTTGGTTTTCGAGGCGGTTAAGCTCGAAACGAACGGGATCGGAGCCATGCAGGTGATTGATGATATCGTCAATCTCTGTGGCGGTCCGTGACATTGACTTTTTCCGACCGTATCGGAACGACGGCGACTTCTTTAATGGCGAAGATTCGGCAATTGAGCCGTTGCTCACATGAACAGTAGCCATTGATTATTGAAGGGGAGAGATAAAGGAGAGAAAGAGGTTTGGTTGTATTTATAGTGGAAAGGCTAAGGAATGGGAGGAAGACCGTTTGCAGTTAAACTGACTGAGAGGGAGAACACAATGAGTGGTGTATAGCCTTCCTACTTTTTTATCAACTTTTTCTTTTCTAAAAAAACATATCAGTTTTCATATGTTACTTAAAATACGAGTTCGTCAATCGATTAATTTCCATACCAATCATATCAATTTAGAGGAAGAGTCACATGAAAAGTTAAACATTTTACGAGTAGACAAAAATATGATATCATAGATGATTACACAGTCTATGGGCATGTTTAATTTTATATGATTAAATGTAAAACGTCTATGTATTGCCAATATAACACAGTGTTTAATTATATATTTTTAATCTTGTGTATCATATATGATATCACACTTCTCACATTCTCGCATGTTTAGCTTCTCGTTTGAATTTGTCCCTATCAATTTTATTGGTTGGGAATATGGTACCATTAAAACTTGGTTGGTATATGATATTAGAAGTCTTGTACCACGGTTACTGTGCTAAAAAACTTGTCGCACAGCCGCCATGACACACTATGTCATAAGACTTGTGTCTCATGCTACGTTATGCCCGTGGCACACAATGGCCTAAGCGCAATTTTCGTAATGTGATATTTAGTTTTTCTTTATATTTTTAATATTTTATTTGCAAGTTTTTAATATGTAAGTTAATTTAACTTGCTTATTCCGATTGACTCATTGAGTAACCATACAAAACATATGTTTTTACTTTTTACATATAATATTATATATGAATTAGAAATTTGACGCAATAAGTCACGTCTTGAAAACGTCATGGCTTCGTCATGGCCCCTAAGGCTTGAGGCTTGGCCTCGCCGCCACGCCACACCTCATGTCATTTTGAACCTTGACAACGGTATTACCGTACCATAGTGATTTATCTTTTATTATATAATAATTAAAATTTAATCAGTAATACGAGATATTTTGATTTATAAGTTTAAATTATCTTGCTTTAAATTTCGCTAAATTGTAATACAAATTGATATATAAAACTTCGTTTAACCTTAATAATTTTAGTAACTCGTTCATACCTCAACGTTTCACTATCGCTCCTTACTTGCCTTTTTTATTAGACTATTAGGTAGGGTTTGGTACCTAGACATGACTGGACAAGACTAGACATGACATGACTGAAATGGACATGTAGGAATAAATGGTACAACACATACCAAGATACTATTATTGTTTTACATTTTTAGTGCATCTAGATCTATTTGGTAAATAAATCAATTTAAATAATTTATAACTTCAATTCTTACGATGTAGGTACAAAACTGTACCAACATTATCAATTAAAAAAAGTTAGAACCAATTTAGTTGATATCAAATATAATTAATCGATACATATTAGAAAAGATTTCATATCACTTATAATTGATTGGTAAATAATAAATGGAAAAAAATATAGGAAAATTAATTAAAATACCCCAACTTTGACCCCGACTTACCAAAATACCCTAAATCTCGACAGGTTTACCAAAATGCCATAAATTTCCGCGGTGGGCCCCGCGATCGCGGGCCCCAGCCCACGTGTCAAACGGTTTTGGCCAAATATCCCGCGGAGGTCCCTCAAGAATGCCCGCGGTACAGGTTTGGTCCCTGCCCGCGGAGGTTGCTCGCGGTGGTCCCGCGGTATGCCGAAATTACATTTTTGGCCCCTGAAGTTTGTGGCAAGTTTAAAAAAACATTAATAGTCCCTATAGTTTTTAGGTTATCATTTTATGTGGTTTTTAATGTATTGTTTCCTTTCCATTTTAATGTTTTTAATATAGAAATTAACTTAAGAAAATGTTTTCCCCATTTTAAGTTATTTAACAAGGAAATTAATTAACAAGATCATCTAGAAATTATTGCAAATCATCTTCCCAACCGAAACGGATACAGTGCAGGTAAACAAAGAAATCTATTACTGGAAGGCGACCTGGAGTCCAGTGATCAAGTTAACATTTTCTTGATCACGTCCTCCATTCCCATGTAGTCCGATTCGAGTTCTTCCAGTTCACCTTCAGCTTCCTTAATCTGTCGTTGCAGCTTCCTTAATCTGTCGTTGAAAAGAGCCTGTAAGATTCGACTGAAAAAGTAACTGCAATATTCGTCTGCAAAAGAACCTGTGTCAAATGCAAGTTTCTATAATATAGATACAGTTCTACATTACATAATACCAATTTTTGCATCATATGAATCACTTCCAGACAACAAGAACCAATACACCAATTTTCAGATGAAAATTTTAAGCATTCCAACCAAAGAAAACTCGGCTTCGACAATAAGACTTCCATTTAACAAAAACCCCTTCGCCGGTTCATTGAGTTCACTCAGTACCATGAAAATTAGTCTTTAAGTAGTCTAAGGATTAATGCACATGTGAATCAAGAAATAAATGCTTGTTCATCCAATAATCTCTGTATTAGGATTATCGCAAGTTTCATAAACCTACTTACTAGGTGTTGAAAAATTTTAGTAAAAATATGGGTTTTACAAAACTTTGGACACATTTAAATATATATATATATATATATATGTGTGTGTGTGTGTGTCTTATATATAACTAACTCTTAGTAGGTTTATGTTCTCCTATATGAGAGCTTCGAAACGATATATAATGCGTCCAAAATGGAGTATGTGTGAAAGAGATATCGATACTCAAAGTTGAGTAATTGGATGAAATTAGCAAAAACCAAATGAAGTAAACACTAAGTCAATCACAATACTTTAACAAAATAACAATTATTTAATGTTACATAAACAACCTAACGTTGCTGTATTTGACAATGCACATAAATATACTCTGCCATATGTACGCGAAATGCCTTGGCCTCGGCCTCGGTGTGGTCAGGGTGTACATCTACCACATCGTTATTTATCAACATGTAATACTCGGGTAAGTCCGTTAAATAAAGATAACTTTAAAGTTAGATGGTTAGAGTATGTTTGGGAAAAATTATGAGTTTTAGGGGTGTTTGGGTTAAATTTGAGAAGTTCAAGGTCTATTTGGTAAGTAGTGGTTTATTATTACCTCTTAGGTATCCAGATAGTATTTCATATACCAAAAATAGAAACAGTGTTGTGTGTGCGGGAGTTTTGGAGGCGAAGAAAGCGAAAGAAGAAAGTTACGGTTTGAGCATAAATCGATTGGGTTAGAAACGATTTTGAGGTTAGTTCCTTTTTGTTTTGTGTTGGTAATCAGTAATAGAAGATATCTATCGGTTTAGAAGTTATGATTTCAGTGATTGGTATAAATTTCAATCGATTTCTGAGAATGGAACCGACTGTGTTCTTGAGAGTCCCAGGGAAGCCCCGGTAGACTCCCGGTGCTGTCGAGTCCCGGTGTGATGGACTCCCGGTGTAATAAGTCCCGGTAGACTCCCGGTGCTGTCGAGTCCCGGTGTGATGGACTCCCGGTGTAATGAGTCCCGGTGTGATGGACTCCCGGTGCTGTCGAGTCCCGGTGTGATGGACTCCCGGTGTAGTGAGTCCCGGTGTGATGGACTCCCGATGTAGTGTCCCGGTGTGGTGACTCCCGGTACTGAGACTCCCGGTAATACTAACTCCCGATGGCATGAACTCCCGGTGATCGAACTCCCGATACCAATAAATCCCGGTACTATGTAGTCCCGGTATTCTGTAGTCCCGGTACTCTGTGTAATCCCTGTAATGGGTTAAGAACAGTGTGTATTGAGACAGTTGATGATAGGAAATGATTAGGCTTTATGTGTTTGGTTAGTAAAGCGATGTATGTATCTTAACTTGTTTCAGATTCTGTGGAGTCGTGATAAGAGATAAGATCATTTTGAAAGGAACTTGCGAGCGTGTGTAATAATCAAGACATGTGAGTTTTACTTTAAAAACGTTTTTTTAACTGGAATACATATACGTGTGGTCTGGGAATGTGAAAATTAGTGATTTTGTGTTTATATGAGTGATATATGTGAATTATAATATATTGAGATATTATATTTACATGAGTATTATAATGTGTTATAATACATTGGCCGGGCGTAGGACCGGTGTGTTTGGCTATAGAATCTGTATAGCGTTGCTTGGCTGTAGATGTTGTACAGCGTTGTAAATTATTAGTTGGCTTGCTACCAATTAATATGGCCAGGAGGAATGAGAGGGGAAGGTACATGATTTGTGAGCTTAATTGAATATATGTGATTTTGTTGCGTGATTTATATGAATGAAGTTATATAAATGGTTTAAACTAACAGGGATTTTCTCACTTAGACCATCGGGTCTAACCCTCATTTTTGTTTTAAAAATATGTATTCCAGGTGGTGCTTCGAGTAAGAGCAAGTAATTAGAGTAACCGAAGGGTGGCTTTTGTGAAGGATTATCTGATGAATATTTTTGGCATGTTTAGCAGTTATATTACGATATCTAATGTTATGTACGTAGTTAGTACAAAGTTTGTAGTAGAATAGCTTCAGTTGATTGTAAAAGACTACGGGACCGAACTTGTAATAAAATGTTTCGTTTGTTATATCAATGTTACGTTTTATTATGTGATATGTGTGTATATGGGAACCTGGGTCGTTACAAATGGTATCAGAGCCATAGTTTAAGGGATTTAGGTATTTGTATCTGTACCTAGACTTAAACTGCATGTGAAGTAGGATGTCCCTATCATTATAGAACCTTGGGGATGAGGAAGTATAAAAGGTAGAAGGAACATCATGTAAGGTAATTTCATATTACACCTGGCCAGTGTAATTGTGATCTTACAGGTACATGTTTGAACTGTAATACCTTGTTATATGGGGTATGTGCTTATGTGTATATTAATTTTGTTTAAATCTACAGAATGGCAAGCGGTACGCGAAATTCGAATCGAGGAGGAGGAAGAAATCCAAATAGAACTAATCCGCCAATAGGAACAGGAGACAGGGGAGGCAGAACAGGGGGCAGAGTAGGGGGTAGAACTGGGGGTAGAACTGGAGGTCGAGCCGGGGGCAGAGTCCAGCCAAATAGTACAGAATTCGTTACCAGGGCTGATCTAATGGCGGAGATGGGAAGAATGCAGGCTAACATACAAACAATGTTTGATCGAAGTCGTACTAATGAAGCTAATAGACCAGACCCGGAACATGAAGTCGAACTACCAATCACCCCTACGGTCTTACCGGTAATGAGAAAGTGTGATTACAAGATGTTTCTTAGTTGCAAACCTCCTACATTCTCAGGAGATCGGGATCCAGTGAAAGCAATGAGATGGATGAAGGAAATAGAAGCTATTTTCAAGACGAGTAAGTGCGCTGATGAAGATCGAGTATTGTATGGAGCGGCAATGTTAAAGGGGGATGCTTTGTATTGGTGGGAATCTTTTATTCATTCTAAAGGATCTGATGTTTATTCTACCCTCTCTTGGGAAGAATTTATGATATCCTACAAGAACGCATTTTGTCCCCAAGCAGCCGTCAAACAATTGGAAGGGGAATTTATGAACTTGCAACAAGGAAACTTATCCGTTCGAGATTACACCGCTAGATTTTTGGAAAAGTCTCGGTTCGCAGAATACTACGTCGCTACGGAGGCGATGAAGACAGAAAGGTTTATCTTTGGGCTGAACTCAGAAGTCAGAAAGCTAGTGACTGCAAAGGGACCCGATACCTTCTCAGCTGCAGTTGATGCCGCGGAGAATGTTGAACGAGATATTAGATGAGATGCTGGTGATAGAAGTATCGGGAAGAGAAAGTGGGAAGGACCCCAACATGATCCGAAGAAGTCTCGATTTCAGAGGTATGATAACCGTCCGCCGTTTCGACCAGCGGAAAGACCATGTCAGAAGTGCAACCGTGTCCACCAAGGAAATTGCCAAGGTGATTTACGAGCATGTTATAAGTGTGGGAAGACCGGGCACGTCATTAAAGATTGTAAGGTAACGCGGTTATGTTTCTTATGCAATTCTCCGGATCACCTTCAGTCGGACTGTCCGAGGGGGAGGATACATCAAGGTGGGTCGTCAGGCAGACCAGTGATTGTTAAACCCGTGATACCAAGACTGGAACCGCCAGTAACCAGAGGTCGCGCATTCCAAATGACTGAGAAAGAAGCGGAGGCAACTCCGGACGTGGTTACAGGTACATTTTTGATAAACTCTACACGTGCTAAGGTGTTATTTGATTCCGGTGCAAACCGATCGTTTGTGTCTCCTACATTTGCGGCTTGTCTGTGTTTGAAACCTAAAATGCTAGAACATGCTCTATCAGTAGATACGGCAAATGATAATCAAGTGTCAGTTAAAGAAGTGTTTGATAACTGTGTGATAAATATAGAGGAGTGTAAAGTTCCAATACAATTGTTTCCTATGACTTTAATAGAGTTTGACGTCGTAGTGAGAATGGACTGGTTAGCCGAGAATCAGGCTAACATAGTATGTGATAAGAAGTTAATAAATGTGGTATTACCTGAGAAGGGACCAGTAGTGATATATGGTGATCGTAGGAATCATCAGTCTAGCCTAATATCTATGATAAAAGCCCGTAAATGTGTCAGCAAGGGTTGCTAGAGCTACTTAGCCTATGTGATAGATAGTAGGCCTGAAAAGATTAAGTTGGAAGATATCCCTATTGTTAGTGAATTTCCTGAGGTATTCCCCGAAGACTTAAATAGTCTCCCGCCTGTTAGACAAGTAGAATTCGGTATAGACCTGATTCCTGGAGCCACTCCTATAGCCCGTGCACCGTATCGTTTGGCACCTCCAGAGATGAAAGAGATGATGGCACAACTACAAGACCTATCAGATAAAGGCTTCATCAGACCTAGTTCTTCGTCGTAGGGAGCCCCAATGTTATTTGTGAAAAAGAAGGATGGTTCGATGAGAATGTGTATCGACTACCGAGAACTGAATAAGCGCACGATAAAGAACAAGTATCCGTTACCCCGAATTGACGACCTCTTCGATCAGTTAGTTGGAGCTTGCTATTTCTCCAAGATTGATCTAAGATCCGGTTATCACCAGTTGAAAGTTAAAGAAGAAGACGTTCTAAAGACTGCTTTTCGAACAAGGTATGGTCATCACGAATTCTTAGTAATGTCGTTCGGACTGACGAACGCTCCAGCTGCCTTTATGGATTTAATGAATCGGGTATGTAAGCCATATCTCGATAAATTTGTAATTGTATTTATCGATGATATACTTATCTATTCCCGATCCAAAGAAGAGCATGCGCAACACCTTCGTTTGATCCTGGAGCTATTAAAGAAGGAGAAGTTGTATGCTAAATTCTCGAAATGTGAATTTTGGTTACAAGAAGTTCAGTTTTTGGGGCACGTGGTTTCAGAAAAAGGGATACAAGTTGATCCGATGAAAGTGGAGGCAGTTGAAAAGTGGGAACAGCCAAAGACAGCAACCGAAGTACGTAGTTTTCTGGGTTTAGCCGGTTATTATCGAAAATTTATAAGAGACTTCTCTCGGATTGCAACGCCTTTGACTAAGCTGACCCGGAAGAACCTGAAGTTTGAGTGGAAAGCAGAGCAGGATGAGGCATTCCGGATATTGAAAGAAAAACTGTGCAACGCGCCGATTCTATCATTACCTGAAGGTTCGGAAGACTTTGTTGTTTATAGTGATGCGTCTAAACTGGGATTGGGATGTGTGCTTATGCAGCATGGGAAAGTTATTGCATATGCTTCTCGTCAATTAAAGGATCATGAAAGACAGTATCCTACGCACGGCATGTAACTTGCAGCAGTCGTCTTCGCGTTAAAGATTTGGAGACATTATCTGTATGGTTCCAAATGTCAGATTTATACTGATCACAAGAGTCTCCAACACCTCTTTGATCAAAAGGAACTGAATATGAGACAAAGGAGATGGCTAGAATTGCTGAATGATTACGACTGTGAAATCCTTTATCATCCGGGAAAGGCGAATGTGGTGGCAGATGCGCTGAGTCGTCAAGAAAGAAGTGGAACAATAAAAGTTATTTCGCTACGAACTGAACTCTTACCCAACATATTTGACGAATTACGGAAATGTCAAGTGGAGGCTTATCAGGATGAACATCTGAAATCATAACGGTTAGCAGGGACGTCAGCATTGCTAATAACAGATGATCGTGGGTTGTTGTGTCTGGGAAACAGAGTGTGGGTACCTCGTTTGGGTGGGCTACGTGATCGTGTTTACAAGAAGCTCATCAATCCCGTTTCTCTATCCACCCAGGTACCAACAAGATGTATAAGGACCTAAAGCAATTCTATTGGTGGCCGGGGATAAAAAGGGGGATTGCACAGTATGTAGAAAGATGCGATACTTGTAAGAAAGTAAAGATTGAACACCAAAAGCCGTTTGGCCAACTACAACGGCTAGAAATACCTATATGGAAGTGGGAGCAGATTACCACCGATTTCATTACGAAGCTACCAAGGACTCCGAAGGGATTTGATACTATTTGGGTGATCGTCGACAGATTGACAAAGTCTGCACACTTTCTACCGATAAAGGAAACCGATTCGTTGGAGCGTTTAGCTAAGTTGTACGTTGACGAAATAGTAACTCGACATGAAGTTCCAATCTCTATCATTTCTGATCGTGATAGTCGTTTTACTTCAAGATTCTAGAGAAGTTTTCAAAGGGAAATGGGGACACAGATAAAGTTAAGTACGACGTATCATCCTCAAACAGATGGGCAGAGTGAACGAACGATTCAGACTTTAGAAGATATGCTCCGGGCTTGCATTGTTGATTTTGGGGGATCATGGGATAAGCACTTACCGTTGATCGAATTCGCTTACAACAACAGTTATCATTCCATCATACAAGCGGCACCATTTGAAGTACTGTATGGTAGGAAATGCCGAACGCCTCTATGTTGGAACGAAGTGGGAGAGAAACAGTTAGCAGGACCGGATATAGTTCAGATAACCGCCGATAAGGTTACTCAGATTCGTGAACGATTGAAAGTGGCTCAAGACAGACAGAAGAGCTACGCTGACCGACGCCGAAAGCCATTGGAATTTCAAGTCGGGGATTACGTAATGTTAAAGGTTTCGCCGTGGAAAGGAGTCATCAGATTTGGACGACAAGGTAAACTTAGCCCAAGGTATATCAGACCGTTTGCTATAACAGAAAGGATCGGTGAACTAGCTTACCGATTAGATCTTCCACCAGAATGGAATAGGGTCCATAATGCATTTCATGTATCAAACTTCCGAAAGTGTTTGGTTACTCAAGATCAGACAGTCTCCCTACCAGAGATACAAGTTGATGAAAGACTGAATTATGTGGAGGAACCGGAGGCCATAGTTGATCATAAAGTCAAAGTGCTGCGGAATAAAGAAATCAGGCAAGTGAAAGTTCAGTGGAGACATCATAGAGGTCAGGATGCTACGTGGGAATCCGAATCAGAAATGAGAGCCAAATACCCTTATCTTTTCACTTGACTGAATTCCGGGACGAAATTCTTTTAAGGGGGAGATGATGTAATACTCGGGTAAGTCCGTTAAATAAAGATAACTTTAAAGTTAGATGGTTAGAGTATGTTTGGGAAAAATTATGAGTTTAGGGGTGTTTGGGTTAAATTTGAGAAGTTCAAGGTCTATTTGGTAAGTAGTGGTTTATTATTACCTCTTAGGTATCCAGATAGTATTTCATATACCAAAAATAGAAACAGTGTTGTCTGTGCGGGAGTTTTGGAGGCGAAGAAAGCGAAAGAAGAAAGTTACGGTTTGAGCATCAATCGATTGGGTTAGAAACGATTTTGAGGTTAGTTCCTTTTTGTTTTGTGTTGGTAATCAGTAATAGAAGATATCTATCGGTTTAGAAGTTATGATTTCAGTGATTGGTATAAATTTCAATCGATTTCTGAGAATGGAACCGACTGTGTTCTTGAGAGTCCCGGGGAAGTCCCGGTAGACTCCCGGTGCTGTCGAGTCCCGGTGTGATGGACTCCCGGTGTAATGAGTCCCGGTGTGATGGACTCCCGGTGTAGTGAGTCCCGGTGTGATGGACTCCCGGTGTAGTGTCCCGGTGTGGTGACTCCCGGTACTGAGACTCCCGGTAATACTAACTCCCGATGGCATGAACTCCCGGTGATCGAACTCCCGATACCAATAAATCCCGGTACTATGTAGTCCCGGTATTCTGTAGTCCCGGTACTCTGTGTAATCCCTGTAATGGGTTAAGAACAGTGTGTATTGAGACAGTTGATGATAGGAAATGATTAGGCTTTATGTGTTTGGTTAGTAAAGCGATGTCTGTATCTTAACTTGTTTCAGATTCTGTGGAGTCGTGATAAGAGATAAGATCATTTTGAAAGGAACTTGCGAGCGTGTGTAATAATCAAGACATGTGAGTTTTACTTTAAAAACGTTTTTTTAACTGGAATACATATACGTGTGGTCTGGGAATGTGAAAATTAGTGATTTTGTGTTTATATGAGTGATATATGTGAATTATAATATATTGAGATATTATATTTACATGAGTATTATAATGTGTTATAATACATTGGCCGGGCGTAGGACCGGTGTGTTTGGCTATAGAATCTGTATAGCGTTGCTTGGCTGTAGATGTTGTACAACGTTGTAAATTATTAGTTGGCTTGCTACCAATTAATATGGCAAGGAGGAATGAGAGGGGAAGGTACATGATTTGTGAGCTTAATTGAATGTATGTGATTGTGTTGCGTGATTTATATGAATGAAGTTATATAAATGGTTTCAACTAACAGGGATTTTCTCACTTAGACCATCGGGTCTAACCCTCATTTTTGTTTTAAAAATATGTATTCCAGGTGGTGCTTCGAGTAAGAGCAAGTAATTAGAGTAACTGAAGGGTGGCTTTTGTGAAGGATTATCTGATGAAGATTTTTGGCATGTTTAGCAGTTATATTACGATATCTAATGTTATGTACGTAGTTAGTACAAAGTTTGTAGTAGAATAGCTTCAGTTGATTGTAAAAGACTACGGGACCGAACTTGTAATAAAATGTTTCGTTTGTTATATCAATGTTACGTTTTATTATGTGATATGTGTGTATATGGGAACCTGGATCATTACAAATGGTATCAGAGCCGTAGTTTAAGGGATTTAGGTATTTGTATCTGTACCTAGACTTAAACTGCATGTGAAGTAGGATGTCCCTATCATTATAGAACCTTGGGGATGAGGAAGTATAAAAGGTAGAAGGAACATCATGTAAGGTAATTTCATATTACACCTGGCCAGTGTAATTGTGATCTTACAGGTACATGTTTGAACTGGAATACCTTGTTATATGGGGTATGTGCTTATGTGTATATTAATTTTGTTTAAATCTACAGAATGGCAAGCGGTACGCGAAATTCGAATCGAGGAGGAGGAAGAAATCCAAATAGAACTAATCCGCCAATAGGAACAGGAGACAGGGGAGGCAGAACAGGGGGCAGAGTCGGGAGTAGAACTGGGGGTAGAACTGGAGGTCGAGTCGGGGGCAGAGTCCAGCCAAATAGTACAGAATTCGTTACCAGGGCTGATCTAATGGCGGAGATGGGAAGAATGCAGGCTAACATACAAACAATGTTTGATCGAAGTCGTAATAATGAAGCTGATAGACCAGACCCGGAACATGAAGTCGAACTACCAATCATCCCTACGGTCTTACCGGTAATGAGAAAGTGTGATTACAAGATGTTTCTTAGTTGCAAGCCTCCTACATTCTCAGGAGATCGGGATCCAGTGAAAGCAATGAGATGGATGAAGGAAATAGAAGCTATTTTCAAGACGAGTAAGTGCGCTGATGAAGATCGAGTATTGTATGGAGCGGCAATGTTAAAGGGGGATGCTTTGTATTGGTGGGAATCTTTTATTCATTCTAAAGGATCTGATGTTTATTCTACCCTCTCTTGGGAAGAATTTATGATAGCCTACAAGAACGCATTTTGTCCCCAAGCAGCCGTCAAACAATTGGAAGGGGAATTTATGAACTTGCAACAAGGAAACTTATCCGTTCGAGATTACACCGCTAGATTTTTGGAAAAGTCTCGGTTCGCAGAATACTACGTCGCTACGGAGGCGATGAAGACAGAAAAGTTTATCTTTGGGCTGAACTCAGAAGTCAGAAAGCTAGTGACTGCAAAGGGACCCGATACCTTCTCAGCTGCAGTTGATGCCGCGGAGAATGTTGAACGAGATATTAGAAGAGATGCTGGTGATAGAAGTATCGGGAAGAGAAAGTGGGAAGGACCCCAACATGATCCGAAGAAGTCTCGATTTCAGAGGTATGATAACCGTCCGCCGTTTCGACCAGCGGAAAGACCATGTCAGAAGTGCAACCGTGTCCACCAAGGAAATTGCCAAGGTGATTTACGAGCATGTTATAAGTGTGGGAAGACCGGGCACGTCATTAAAGATTGTAAGGTAACGCGGTTATGTTTCTTATGCAATTCTCCGGATCACCTTCAGTCGGACTGTCCGAGGGGGAGGATACAGCAAGGTGGGTCGTCAGGCAGACCAGTGATTGTTAAACCCGTGATACCAAGACTGGAACCGCCAGTAACCAGAGGTCGCGCATTCCAAATGACTGAGAAAGAAGCGGAGGAAACTTCGGACGTGGTTACAGGTACATTTTTGATAAACTCTACACGTGCTAAGGTGTTATTTGATTCCGGTGCAAACCGATCGTTTGTGTCTCCTACATTTGCGGCTTGTCTGTGTTTGAAACCTAAAATGCTAGAACATGCTCTATCAGTAGATACAGAAAATGATAATCAAGTGTCAGTTAAAGAAGTGTTTGATAACTGTGTGATAAATATAGAGGAGTGTAAAGTTCCGATACAATTGTTTCCTATGACTTTAATAGAGTTTGACGTCGTAGTGGGAATGGACTGGTTAGCCGAGAATCAGGCTAACATAGTATGTGATAAAAAGTTAATAAATGTGGTATTACCTGAGAAGGAACCAGTAGTGATATATGGTGATCGTATGAATCATCAGTCTAGCCTAATATCTATGATAAAAGCCCGTAAATGTGTCAGCAAGGGTTGCCAGAGCTACTTAGCCTATGTGATAGATAGTAGGCCTGAAAAGATTAAGTTGGAAGATATCCCTATTGTTAGTGAATTTCCTGAGGTATTCCCCGAAGACTTAAATAGTCTCCCGCCTGTTAGACAAGTAGAATTCGGTATAGACCTGATTCCTGGAGCCACTCCTATAGCCCGTGCACCGTATCGTTTGGCACCTCCAGAGATGAAAGAGATGATGGCACAACTACAAGACCTATCAGATAAAGGCTTCATCAGACCTAGTTCTTCGTCGTGGGGAGCCCCAGTGTTATTTGTGAAAAAGAAGGATGGTTCGATGAGAATGTGTATCGACTACCGAGAACTGAATAAGCGCACGATAAAGAACAAGTATCCGTTACCCCGAATTGACGACCTCTTCGATCAGTTAGTTGGAGCTTGCTATTTCTCCAAGATTGATCTAAGATCCGGTTATCACCAGTTGAAAGTTAAAGAAGAAGACGTTCTAAAGACTGCTTTTCGAACAAGGTATGGTCATCACGAATTCTTAGTAATTCCGTTCGGACTGACGAACGCTCCAGCTGCCTTTATGGATTTAATGAATCGGGTATGTAAGCCGTATCTCGATAAATTTGTAATTGTATTTATCGATGATATACTTATCTATTCCCGATCCAAAGAAGAGCATGCGCAACACCTTCGTTTGATCCTGGAGCTATTAAAGAAGGAGAAGTTGTATGCTAAATTCTCGAAATGTGAATTTTGGTTACAAGAAGTTCAGTTTTTGGGGCACGTGGTTTCAGAAAAAGGGATACAAGTTGATCCGATGAAAGTGGAGGCAGTTGAAAAGTGGGAACAACCAAAGACAGCAACCGAAGTACGTAGTTTTCTGGGTTTAGCCGGTTATTATCGAAAATTTACAAGAGACTTCTCTCTGATTGCAACGCCTTTGACTAAGCTGACCCGGAAGAACTTGAAGTTTGAGTGGAAAGCAGAGCAGGATGAGGCATTCCGGATATTGAAAGAAAATCTGTGCAGCGCGCCGATTCTATCATTACCTGAAGGTTCGGAAGACTTTGTTGTTTATAGTGATGCGTCTAAACTGGGATCGGGATGTGTGCTTATGCAGCATGGGAAAGTTATTGCATATGCTTCTCGTCAATTAAAGGATCATGAAAGACAGTATCCTACGCACGACATGGAACTTGCAGCAGTCGTCTTCGCGTTAAAGATTTGGAGACATTATCTGTATGGTTCCAAATGTCAGATTTATACTGATCACAAGAGTCTCCAACACCTCTTTGATCAAAAGGAACCGAATATGAGACAAAGGAGATGGCTAGAATTGCTGAATGATTACGACTGTGAAATCCTTTATCATCCGGGAAAGGCGAATGTGGTGGCAGATGCGCTGAGTCGTCAAGAAAGAAGTGGAACAATAAAAGTTATTTCGCTACGAACTGAACTCTTACCCAACATATTTGACGAATTACGGAAATGTCAAGTGGAGGCTTATCAGGATGAACATCTGAAATCATAACGGTTAGCAGGGACGTCAGCATTGCTAATAACAGATGATCGTGGGTTGTTGTGTCTGGGAAACAGAGTGTGGGTACCTCGTTTGGGTGGGCTACGTGATCGTGTTTACAAGAAGCTCATCAATCCCGTTTCTCTATCCACCCAGGTACCAACAAGATGTATAAGGACCTAAAGCAATTCTATTGGTGGCCGGGGATAAAAAGGGGGATTGCACAGTATGTAGAAAGATGCGATACTTGTAAGAAAGTAAAGATTGAACACCAAAAGCCGTTTGGCCAACTACAACGGCTAGAAATACCTATGTGGAAGTGGGAGCAGATTACCACCGATTTCATTACGAAGCTACCAAGGACTCCGAAGGGATTTGATACTATTTGGGTGATCGTCGACAGATTGACAAAGTCTGCACACTTTCTACCGATAAAGGAAACCGATTCGTTGGAGCGTTTAGCTAAGTTGTACGTTGACGAAATAGTAACTCGACATGAAGTTCCAATCTCTATCATTTCTGATCGTGATAGTCGTTTTACTTCAAGATTCTAGAGAAGTTTTCAAAGGGAAATGGGGACACAGATAAAGTTAAGTACGACGTATCATCCTCAAACAGATGGGCAGAGTGAACGAACGATTCAGACTTTAGAAGATATGCTCCGGGCTTGCATTGTTGATTTTGGGGGATCATGGGATAAGCACTTACCGTTGATCGAATTCGCTTACAACAACAATTATCATTCCAGCATATAAGCGGCACCGTTTGAAGTACTGTATGGTAGGAAATGCCGAACGCCTCTATGTTGGAACGAAGTGGGAGAGAAACAGTTAGCAGGACCGGATATAGTTCAGATAACCGCCGATAAGGTTACTCAGATTCGTGAACGATTGAAAGTGGCTCAAGACAGACAGAAGAGCTACGCTGACCGACACCGAAAGCCATTGGAATTTCAAGTCGGGGATTACGTAATGTTAAAGGTTTCGCCGTGGAAAGGAGTCATCAGATTTGGACGACAAGGTAAACTTAGCCCAAGGTATATCAGACCGTTTGCTATAACAGAAAGGATCGGTGAACTAGCTTACCGATTAGATCTTCCACCAGAATGGAATAGGGTCCATAATGCATTTCATGTATCAAACTTCCGAAAGTGTTTGGTTACTCAAGATCAGACAGTCTCCCTACCAGAGATACAAGTTGATGAAAGACTGAATTATGTGGAAGAACCGGAGGCCATAGTTGATCATAAAGTCAAAGTGCTGCGGAATAAAGAAATCAGGCAAGTGAAAGTTCAGTGGAGACATCATAGAGGTCAGGATGCTACGTGGGAATCCGAATCAGAAATGAGAGCCAAATACCCTTATCTTTTCACTTGACTGAATTCCGGGACGGAATTCTTTTAAGGGGGAGATGATGTAATACTCGGGTAAGTCCGTTAAATAAAGATAACTTTAAAGTTAGATGGTTAGAGTATGTTTGGGAAAAATTATGAGTTTAGGGGTGTTTGGGTTAAATTTGAGAAGTTCAAGGTCTATTTGGTAAGTAGTGGTTTATTATTACCTCTTAGGTATCCAGATAGTATTTCATATACCAAAAATAGAAACAGTGTTGTGTGTGCGGGAGTTTTGGAGGCGAAGAAAGCGAAAGAAGAAAGTTACGGTTTGAGCATCAATCGATTGGGTTAGAAACGATTTTGAGGTTAGTTCCTTTTTGTTTTGTGTTGGTAATCAGTAATAGAAGATATCTATCGGTTTAGAAGTTATGATTTCAGTGATTGGTATAAATTTCAATCGATTTCTGAGAATGGAACCGACTGTGTTCTTGAGAGTCCCGGGGAAGTCCCGGTAGACTCCCGGTGCTGTCGAGTCCCGGTGTGATGGACTCCCGGTGTAATGAGTCCCGGTGTGATGGACTCCCGGTGCTGTCGAGTCCCGGTGTGATGGACTCCCGGTGTAGTGAGTCCCGGTGTGATGGACTCCCGGTGTAGTGTCCCGGTGTGGTGACTCCCGGTAATACTAACTCCCGATGGCATGAACTCCCGGTGATCGAACTCCCGATACCAATAAATCCCGGTACTATGTAGTCCCGGTATTCTGTAGTCCCGGTACTCTGTGTAATCCCTGTAATGGGTTAAGAACAGTGTGTATTGAGACAGTTGATGATAGGAAATGATTAGGCTTTATGTGTTTGGTTAGTAAAGCGATGTTTGTATCTTAACTTGTTTCAGATTCTGTGGAGTCGTGATAAGAGATAAGATCATTTTGAAAGGAACTTGCGAGCGTTTGTAATAATCAAGACAGGTGAGTTTTACTTTAAAAACGTTTTTTTAACTGGAATACATATACGCGTGGTCTGGGAATGTGAAAATTAGTGATTTTGTGTTTATATGAGTGATATATGTGAATTATAATATATTGAGATATATTTACATGAGTATTATAATGTGTTATAATACATTGGCCGGGCGTAGGACCGGTGTGTTTGGCTATAGAATCTGTATAGCGTTGCTTGGCTGTAGATGTTGTACAGCGTTGTAAATTATTAGTTGGCTTGCTACCAATTAATATGGCCAGAAGGAATGAGAGGGGAAGGTACATGATTTGTGAGCTTAATTGAATATATGTGATTGTGTTGCGTGATTTATATGAATGAAGTTATATAAATGGTTTCAACTAACAGGGATTTTCTCACTTAGACCATCGGGTCTAACCCTCATTTTTGTTTTAAAAATATGTATTCCAGGTGGTGCTTCGAGTAAGAGCAAGTAATTAGAGTAACCGAAGGGTGGCTTTTGTGAAGGATTATCTGATGAAGATTTTTGGCATGTTTAGCAGTTATATTACGATATCTAATGTTATGTACGTAGTTAGTACAAAGTTTGTAGTAGAATAGCTTCAGTTGATTGTAAAAGACTACGGGACCGAACTTGTAATAAAATGTTTCGTTTGTTATATCAATGTTACGTTTTATTATGTGATATGTGTGTATATGGGAACCTGGGTCGTTACACAACATGCTGGCATTACGACATACCCAGACACCGCAATCCGCATTCATCCCGGCCTGCTGGGGTGCATTTATGGCGAACCTATGGCGAAAGTTCGCTGACCATTCGCGACGCCGCAAATCCCCGATCCGGCTAAAGAATTCAAAGAACACATCTTAAATCTTGCAAGCTGCTCCTTCAGGTCGTCTTTGAAGAGATTGACACTGTCGCTGTCATATATGGTCATGATCATAGTGTCAAGCTCAAACACTCCGAGCAGCCAATGTTTGGGATGAATGCATATAGGGTTGTACACCTGAAATATTACAATATTAGACAACTTAGTTAGCAACAAAACAACTTAAATAAAATAAGAGTAAAACGATTTACATACCCTATCGAGGAGACTCCAAGAAACCCCTTCCATGCCATTGCTTGAGTTAACCACGGAGGTGGGACCTTGATGTTGAAGCACCATGAACTGAAAGAAAGTAGTGTGCATCATGGTCCACCTCGTGTCTGTTCCACGGGATTTTTGGAGCATGGAGGCCCAACAATCCATGTGCTATACATAAAAAATAGATGGTTAGACATGTAATATAAATATATTTGATTATATGACTATATTTAAACTTCATACTAACCACATCCTCTAAGTCAGAGTCCAAAGGGTTATCTACCAGCAATACTTGGAAAAAGCGGGGGTTGATGTCCAGGCTCAAGTAAGGGACGAATTTCATGCGGGGGAGGTCACCAGTCCGGCACATCCTCAATATATCTGATGCCGGTAGACGCTCCGGTGAAGCCACCTTTCCCTTTTCTTTCCTCCCTTCTTTCCTCCCTTCTTTCCCCCCGCTTTCTTTTCAGGGAGCGGTGTCGTAGATTTTTGTCGTGTCCACGGGGGACCAAAATATTTTGAACGTTTCGGCTCCCGCCTTTCAGGGAGCGGTGTCCCCTGTGGATCTACAACATCCATCGAGTCATCTTCCGGCTCCGAGAAGTGCTCCTCGAAATAACTTACAGTATACATGGAAGGTGGCGGTATGACGTACGACGGACCCGACATTTCCGGCCTGTAATACTCTGCGTGCGAACCGCCAAAGATGTCCGTGAATACTGTGGTGCCGAACGTCGTAATTGGGTCTGAATAACCCCCTGCACTCGACATCCCGGCCTGTGTGACATTGATCATTATAAGAGTTATAAAATTAGGAACTAACATATAACTATAATGGTTACTCAGTGTCACTTACACTCTCCGGGTTAGTAGAATAGGATGTGGTGCCAAACGACACCATTTGGGATGTGTAACCCCCTGCACTCGACATCCCGGCCTGCGTGACATTGATCATTATAAGAGTTACAAAATTAGGAACTAACATATAACTATAACTAACATATAACTATAATGGTTACTCAATGTGACTTACACTCTCCGGGATAGTAGAATAGGATGTCGTGATAAACGGCGGCATTTGGAAGGTGTATGCCCCCGACATCCCGGCCTGCGTGACATTGATCATTATAAGAGTTACAAACTTAGGAACTAACATATAACTACATTGGTTATTCAGTGTGACTTACACTCTCCGGGAATGACGGATGGGATGTGGTGCCAGACGACATCGGTGCCCCCTGTCCGAACGGAGCGGGGATCGGCGTCGTACTCGAAAGCTAAAACAAATTTAGAACGTAATATTAATATACAAACTAAAAGATCGTGGCCGACAAATTAAGTTAAACACCAACCTGAACAGCTTGAAACTGTCTGACCAATGTCTCCAGAACTCCTATACGACTGTCTTGGGTCCCGTGGACGTAGTCCCATAGCTCCTCATGACTGCCACAATGTGGCCCGGAGACGTGCGTCGTATCATGATGGAAGGCGAAAGGGGCGACCTCATATGGATCGAAACGGGGCGGCTGATATCGATCGGAAGGCATGGAAGAATGGTCGGGCCTCGCGTCGTCTTCCTCATCTTCGTCAGATGTGGAAGGAGAGGGACGTCGAACCCTTGCCACCTCTCTGTCAATAAAGGCCACGCTGTTTATGTACCAATGTGTGTCCCTCTCGTAGGCAGCAGGCTCAAGGTTTTTGAAAGGCGCAACCGGGAGCTAAATATATGATAAAACACAAAAAATTTAATAAGCGTGACTAACGTATGCCACATTGTAAACATAGTAAAAGAACTTACACGTCTAGATTGACTGAAGAACTCAGTCCAAATCGCCCTATTTAGGGAAATAGGGCCCTTGTCCCAACGGGTTCCCCTAAGTAATCTGTCGTCGCGCTTGACGAAACATTGGACGGCTGCGGGAAACATCTCCAAGATCCATATCTGGAATTACACAAGAAGAGCAAGAACGTAAAAAGGAAAGCCAAACAGTTTGTATGTATTATTATTTATGTTATACTACGTATCTAACCTTGAAGGCGTATGTAAAACCATAAAGATTCATCTTGGAACGTCGATCGGGGCGTCTGGCAATGGCTCGGTGCAAAATAGTGTAGCAATGTGTCCAGATGTGGCTACCCCACGGGTACCTGTTAAACACATCAAAGTCCTCGACGGCCCTAAGGACCGTCTCGGAAGCAGTCTGGCTCCACTCACGGCCCATGAAGCCCATATCCACGATCCCCACCAAGCATACACGGACAACATCGGCGTCGCTTAGGAACCTAAGGCCCTCTTTCATCGTCTCCACGACGGCCTTCAGCTTCAAACGAGATGCATGCACGACCCAAACCCTACGAACGAAGGAGCAGTCTGCTAAGGGAGGAGGGGGGGGGGGGGGAGCCTCTCCAAAAAGTAGTCCTGTAATTAGACAGAACTCACGACGCCCAAACCGCAATTGATGGCCGAAGAAATCAAAATGCATCTCCTCCGGCTCACCATTCTCGACCTCGACCTCGAACTGTAGAAACATGTGGACTAGCGTGGGGTCGCCACCCGAGTAACTCAGATCCATCCATGGACCGAAAGGTGTCCCTCTAAAGATGTCCTCAAGGGTAGCCGCGCGATCACCTAATCCCCTGAAGCGGTCTGTTAACTCCATCATGTAGCCAACTTTGCACTTTAACGTCAAGTCAATGTGAAATAAATCCCTCTACATAGTCATTCACGGATGTTATAGTTAGTGTTATATATAGATGTTTTTGCTTGTTTGGTTTATTGTGTTGATAATTATTCGTTTGTTTTAGTTTTAGAAAATAAACCACTCAATCTATTGGACTTCCAGGTAGCAGGGGAATCACAAGGATTGCTTAAATCCCGACATACCTTAGGGCTATTTACACCCGTTTGACAAAATCCAAATAGATATGTTGCGGTTTATTTTATTTCAATATATAATAGTGTTATTTATTGATACATGTGGCAAGAGGCCAAAATGAATTTGAGTGTGGCATGTGAAGCCTATTTAATATTCTAAAGAAGTTTAGGGACCTAAGTTGTCATTCACCAAAGTTAGGGGACCTAAGTTGTCATTCTTAAAAGTTTAGGGACCTAAGTTGTCATTCACCAAAGTTTAGGGACCTAAGTTGTCATGCACCAAAGTTTAGGGACCTAAATTGTCATTCTTAACATTTTTTTTAAAAACACTTTAACATTTATTTTTATAACAAACACTTTAACATCTTTTTTTTTTTTATAAAAAAACACTCTTAAGAATTATTTTTATAAAACAAACTCTAACATTTATTTTTATAAAAAACACTTTACCATTTTTTTTTTTATAAAAACACACACTCTTAAGAATTATTTTTATAAAAAACACTTTAACATCTTTTTTTTATAAAAATCACCTTCTTAACATTTTTTTTATAAAAAAACACCATCTTAACATTTTTTTTATAAAAAACACCATCTTAACATTTTTTTTATAAAAAATACTCTTAACATTTATTTTTATAAAAAACACCTTCTTAACATTTTTTTTATAAAAAACACCATCTTAACAGTTTTTTTATAAAAAACACCATCTTAACATTTTTTTTATAAAAAAACACAATCTTAACATTTTTTTATAAAAAACAATCTTAACATTTATTTTTATAAAAATACTCTAACATCTATAACAACATACAAATATCACATTATAACATACAAATATCACATTCAAACATAAAAACATACATATCATATATTTTAAAATTTAAACATAGAACAAATATCATATTCAAACACATAACAAGAAAAGAACAAAAAACACTCTAACAACATACATATCATATATCTTAACTTAAAATAACAACATACAAGAAAAGAACAAAAAACTTAAGAAAAACTTACCAAACGAGTAACACGAGCCATCTTCAAAAAATCCGAGCGCGTATTCCACACGATAAAATTGAGAGAGTTTGGGAGAGGAGAGGAGAGTTTATTTTTTTAAGTTTAGAAGAGAATGGTGGCCGTTTGGTCCCCCCACCCTCTCTTATTATACTTGCGGCGACAATTAGGGTTTGGGGGGGGGGTTGGTGTGCATTAAAAAAAATTAGGGTTAACCCTACGTCGACGCGTGGTGGATTATCCCGCGATCGCGGGCAACCTCCGCGGGCAGGGACCAAACATGTACCGCGGGCCTTCTTGAGGGACCTCCGCGGGATATTTGGCCAAAACCGTTTGACACGAGGACTGGGGCCCGCGATTGCGAGGCCCACCGCGGAAATTTATGGCATTTTGGTATACCTGTCGAGATTTAGGGTATTTTGGTAAGTCAGGGTCAAAGTTAGGGTATTTTAATTAATTTCCCAAAAATCTTTATATATATAAAAGGAGAATCCATGGTTGATGAGGTGGCATCATGAGAATCAAATATTCATCAAATGGTGAATTGTGGTTGATTCTTCATTGTCCCACATTGGTGACAAAAGTGAAAAGTTGGAAGTGTGAGTGGCTATATAAAGGATATGATATGTCTTGAAGGTTCATACAAAATTTGATCCATTTTTGGGTTAAATAGTTATTTTTTATTTACATGACAAAACATTTCATGTAATAATTAAACATTTCATGTAATAGTTAAACATTTCATATCCTTAAAGAAAAACCCAATCTTTATATATATAAAAGGAGAATCCATGGTTGATGAGGTGTCATCATGAGAATCAAGTATTCATCAAATGGTGAATTGTGGTTGATTTTTCATTGTCCCACATTGGTGATAAAAGTGAAAAATTGGAAGTGTGAGTGCCTATATAAAGGATAAGATATGGCTTGATGGTTCATACAAAATTTGATCCATTTTTGGGTTAAATAGTTATTTTTTATTTACATGACAAAACAATTCATATAATAGTTAAACATGTCATATCTTTAAATAGATAAAAGGAAAAGCCAAAAGATACGAGTTAGCACCATGGGAGTTGAGTATCAAATAGTGGATTGTGGTTTAGTTGTAGCTATCCCACATTGGTAAGAAGTTGAAACATTGGAATAAAGATATTTGTATAAAAAAGATGGATGTGATGACATTATGTCAAGCCATACGATTTTAGTATTCTCAAATAGTGAATTGTGATATATTAGAAAATGAGAGTGTATTAATAGGAGAATGTGTCATTGAAAATTAAAAAGAGATTAATGATTGTTAAAACGAAGTTTGTTTACAAACACAATTAAACACTCAATAAGGTACGACCCAAAAGCCATAAAATTTTAGAATTTTCAAATATTGAATAAAATAATTTATCTATATATATAAGAAATAACCAAAATAATTTGAGGTACCATTGTGAAACGTCTTTTGACTAATACATCAATAGATATTTTACAAAAGATAACATAAATGTTTATATATATATATATATATATATATAAATAGAAAAATATTTACATTTTCTATCTTTCTTTATTTATATGTATAAAAGAAATAACCAAGGGTATTTGAAGTGACATTATAATATTTTTTATTCTTAAATCTTGCATTGTGGTATTATTTTAGTCATTCCACATTGATGAGAGAATGCTAGATTGGAGAATGAAATGGACTACAAGAAATGATGAAGGAAAGTTGTATATAAATTTGAAATGGGTTTGGTAATCTCACACTGATAAGAAGATTAACATTTTTATGAAACATGTTAACATATATTGACAACAAGAGAGAGATACATGTTTAATTTTTGGAATCTCATAGAGTTCACTAAGTTTAGTCAAACCCTTTTTGGGAAAAAAAATTTCAAACCATTCGTAACAACAATATATATGTTTGGTGTGTCGTTTGAGTTCTAAACAATATAACAACAAAATTATTATCAATAAATCTCAATTTATTCGTAACAACAAATGGTAATCAGTAGATGAAAATGAACCACTTATGAAATTGCATTTTTCGTTTTAAATCGTATCTCATTAGTATTAACCGATGAATTACCTTTTATCTTAATGTGATCAAGTATTTCCTTAAAATATTACTCGCTACCGCGCAACGCGCGGGGCACACACTAGTATATATATGATACTATACCATATTCATTCCTAAGGTTTTGAGCGTAGGACGAGGCCCTTGAATTTTCATCTTTCTACTATAACATAACCATATATTTAAATTTAATAGTGTATTTAATTAGCCACTCCAACTCCAACTCCAACTCCAACTCCAACTCCAGTTTAAAAGTGTATTTGTTTGACCACTCCAACTCTAACCATTAGATTAGCATCCTAATCTAGGCAAAAGTTAGCGCTCATTAATTAATTAAATAATAAAATTAAACAAAATATTAGAATGCATTCATATAAGGGAAATTAATTAAAATACCCTAAGTTTGAATTCCCTTTACCAAAATACCCTAAATCTCTTTCACTTTACCAAAATGCCACAACTGCCCGCGATGGGGCCTGCGATCGCGGGCTAGGGCGTACGTGGCACCCCGTGTTTGGCCAAAGTGTCCTGCGGGGCCCCTCAACTATGGCCGCGGTGACACTTTTGGTCCCTCCCCGCGGAGGTTGCCCGCGATAGGCAAAAAAATTTCATTTTGGCCCCTGTATTTGAACGATTCTTGCATGCTTTTACTGTTTGTTTCTGTTTTTTTCCACAATTATTGTACTTTGAAGACCAATTTGTGGTTAAAATTCACTGGCTTGTTTCATCAATGTTGAATCAGTGTTTTTGGAATACCAATTTGTGGATGAAATGAGAGATTGGTTGTCATCAATGTTGGTTGTTTCATCCATAAATAGATGCAAAATGCAATCCATAATCCACACACCGATTCCATACTTCTTTCTTGTTTTCTTTCTTCAATATTTTGTTTTTGAGATACTACTGAAAAAATGAGTTCATCTGTTGCAAAGGCTAAGCTATATTTCTGTTTTGATGGTGAATGGGTGCAAGATAACAATGAGTGGAATTTTGCTTATAAATCTAAGCAGGGTGTAAAATTGTCAGTAAACTATACTTATCAGAAGTTTGTTGCATATGCCATGCAAAAATGTGGAATCAACCCTTCTGCTGTTTGCAAGTTAGTGTTTAAAAATGCTGATGGGTCATTTGTGGATTTATCCAACGATGGGGATATCTCTGGTTTTCTGCACTTTGCAGCAGATTCAGAAAGGCTGCCATTACTTTTTGTGTATGCCGCCGAATCCGACGAAGACGATGACGAAGGTGACGACGACGGTGACGACGGCGCTGATGACGAAGACCTCCAAATAGAGCAGACTGATTCTCAGGCGTCCCACGACCCAACGGTTCATTTCGATCATGCATATGGTCTTAACGACTGTATTCCTGATTATGTTCCGGAGACGCAACAACAACAACCACAACCACAAGAAGGACGTTGTGCTGGAGTTGCTGATGACGAAACCTACGTTTTCAAAACGGGTAATGCTGATATAGACAGATCAGATACCGATAGTGATGATCACGAAGAATATACCCCTAGTAGAAAATCATGCAGTCAGATAAATGACTTTTTTGATATGCCCCATATTCTTCCAGACCAGAATACCAGTCACAAACCTACAAACCTACACCTTATATTCGCAGTAAAAGGTTAAGAGTAGGTCAGATATTCGATTCGAAGGATATCTTGGCAAGTCAGGTCGGACTTAAGTTCTTGGAAGAGGGATTCCAAAGTCACACGCCGAAATCTGACAAAAGCAGATACATAGTTGAATGTGCCAGAGAAAACTGTGAGTGGAGGATGTACGCGATTCACACGGGTCCCAAAGGAGGGGCGTTAATGATTAGAAAGTTGCACGACGTACACACTTGTACGAGGACGCAACTGAATCCCCACCACAAACAAGCCGACAAAAAGACTTTGGGTGCGATACTGAAAAACAAATTTCTTGATGTTAGAAGGTCATTGCGTCCAAAGGACATCGTCCATGATGTTCACCAGCAGTTCGGCGTCACGATTGGTTACCACCAAGCATGGCGTGCGCGATGCCAGGCACTACTTATGGTGAGAGGCACGTTCGAGGAGTCGTATGAATGACTCCCAACATATTTATATAATTTGCAGCTGCAGAACCCTGGTACTGTCACGCAGCTACGGACCGATTCACGTGGACGGTTTGAGATGTGCTTCGTGGCCCTTGGACCCGCGGTACGTATTTTAACACGTCATATGTTTACACATTATAAATTATAACATTTACAAAGGAAAACCACCTATGTTTTTGCAGATCCGCATATTTGTGGCAAATCTACGTCGTGTCCTGGTAATAGACACAGCCCATTTAAAGGGCCGTTACTTGGGTATGATGTTCCTGGCGGTTGCCATGGACGGGGATAACTCCATCGTTCCAGTAGCTTTCGGCGTAGGCAAGTCCGAAACCGGGGACGAGTGGACTTGGTTTCTGTCCATGTTGAGACAAGCTATCGGAGACCCGCAAGGGTTGGTGTTTATGTCCGACAGGGCTCCTTCCATAAGCGCCGCAATCTCTGCCATGTACCCAAACGCCCCTCATGCCATATGCTGTCGACATTTGGAGATGAATGCCAAAACCAAGGACAGACGTATTACCACCCATAAGGATGTCTACTGGGCGGCATGCAGAGCATATACGGATCGAGAGTTTAACCGGTACATGAATCTGCTACGATTTAGTGCCAAGGAAGCAGCCAAAGTCATGGACGAAGCTGGACCGGAGAGGTGGTCCACGACCCATTTTCCTGGACAACGGTATGACATTCTGACCTCCAATAGTGCAGAGTCGGTGAATGCACTCTCTCGTTTTGCGCGTAGATGTCCGATTGTTAATCTTATGGACTACTTTCGGGCCTTTCAACAAGAGTGGTACCAACTTCGACGCCGAAAAGGAGCTGAGATGCAAAATGCACTCACACCAACGGCGGAGGAGATAGTTCAGAACAGGGCGCGTCGCGTGGCGACATGGGCGGTAAGAGAAATCGGGTATGGGAAGTACAAGGTTCAGGATGGCCATGTTCACGCGATTGTTCTATGACTGACCACACTTGTTCGTGTCACGAATGGGAAAAATATGGGTTACCGTGCGGCCATGCCATCGTTGCGGCAAGATATATGGGTCGTAGAGATTGCAGCGACTTGGCTGTTCCTTTCTTCAGGTCCGAATATTACCGGAGAACATACGTGGAGGTAATAAACCCAGCTGGACCCCCTGAAGCATGGGTGTCTCCACTCGACCCGCTTCCGCCATGTTATCCACCTTTAATCAATAAGAACAGAGCCGGGAGACCGAGAAATAACGACCGACGTCCATCACGTGGTGAAGGTTCGATACAGCGAATATGTACTCGGTGCCAATGCGTAGGACATACTCGTGGAGAGTGTCCAAATCCCGCCCCTTCAACCGTGCCAAGGAGTAGACGCACAAGCACTCAACTAAGTAACACCGCGGGTCCGTCAGAGCTTGAACCACATGGAACTATATCATATGATACTGTTGATCTAAATGTGCCATAAGAATTCAACAACAGGCTCGTTGCGGGCCCACGTGGATAGAGTACGGCTACCAAAATCTAGCATCATTAACAAGCAAAACCCCATGTTTGTTTATCCGAATGAGGTAACCTCTGACTTGACCTTGCATGATGTATCCAACCTAACCGTGGTTCAGCGGCTTAAAACTCCAATCAACCAACCTATACGGGATGTCAAGTGCACAGAGATTCGGAATTCTTGTGTATTCGGCTGTTTGGATAAATTTGTACTGTATTTACTAGTATGTGTTTGCTATGAAATAATCTTGTATAACATTTATGAGTTGTATTTTTCACATGAACCACATGGAACTATATCATATGATACTGTTGATCTGAACATTGATTGAGACGATAAATATTGTATGTTTAGCGCGTTGTAATTTATCAAACATAACTTATGTGCGTTGATCTGAACATTGATTGGGACCAGTTATCTTTTGAAAGGTACTTGAAACAGAACATGGGATGATGATCATAATGGTAGTAGTCTAAATGGAGAGAATAGTAATGGTTATATAGAACTATATCATATGATAGCGTTGATAGGGACCGAAGTTGTGTTAGAGAAAAGACAGGGACCTAAGTTGTGTTAGAGCAAAAACAGGGACCTAAGTGCAGTAAAAGCATCCACATTTGCTTATAAATAACCTAGGCTAGATTAGTCGTAAAACATATAAACGATAACATATTATTCGTTAACGTATTCTTACATGGCATCCCCAAACCTTCATGTTTGGTGCTTTAGACGTTTATCTGAATCGCTTTCAGACATTGGCAAAGAGTTATATGATTAGTGTTCATGTTTCATTGAGTTTTTTGCTTGTTTCTACGAACTAACTAGATTAATTAATTTCATCAACAGATAAATATCCACAGTTGTTCACCATGAAAGTCCACCATGGTGGTTACTTTACGGAACCACCTAAAAGACATTATTTTCGTGGTCTAGAAATTTATGTTGACATGTTAGATGTGGAGGATCTTTCTATGCAACTGCTTGAACAGATCACGAAAGAGCTGGAATATGAAGAACCAAAATATAATAGGTTATATTTTAAGAGGCCGAATGCAGACTTCTTGACTGGACTGGTAGAATTGAGTACCGACGAAGATGTAGCCAACATACGCCAGTATGTTAACGGCCGTACTGTGATTGAAGTGTACATCGAGAAAGTGGAGCTTAACACTTTGAGACTCGTCTCGCCAGAGTATGTAAGAAGTAGACCCGGGTTGTCAAAAACCAAACCATCGTCTAGCCGTAGCCTCAAATTTGTACTGTATTTACTAGTATGTGTTTGCTATGAAATAATCTTGTATAACATTTATGAGTTGTATTTTTCACATGAACCACTTTTCAGACAAAATTCAGATTACTTAAAAACTACTTTTCAGACAAATTAAAAACCTTTATTCATGAGCAACAAAGTACAAAACAACAAAAAAATACAAAACAACAACACAGTAAAAAAAAATTCAAAACAACAAAAAACAAATACAAAACAACTAAAACAACCAGCACCTACTCAAAAATTGCTTTAGTTTCATCAATCCAAGCTTGCTTATCGTTTACCTTCGCTTGAAGAATTGCGAAGTCTTGCAGAATATGGTGAATTGCTTCTTGTTCTCGACGAATACGAGCCTCCCTAGCTTTTATATCCCCTTTCATCCTTTTGATCTCCTTATCTTCCTCTTCCATCTTTCTCAAGTGGACTGCCTTCCTGTCCATCATTTGTTTCCACTCTTGTGTTAGTTCCTCTATCTCCTTTTCCCTTTTTGCTATGGCGATCTCGATTTTAGGTGGCATTTTTTCAGCAGTAGACTTAGGGTTTGATGATGATGCCATTTGTGGATGAAATGAGAGAAATCAAGAGAGAAAGCAACTTAAACAAAGAAAGCAAGAGAGAAATCAAGAAAGAGCAAGAAATGAGTGTGAATTATGGATTGCATATCACTCATATTTATGGATGAAATCTCAAACAAACCAGTGAATTTGAACCACAAATTGGTCTTCAAAGTACAATAATTGTGGAAAAAAACAGTAAAAGCATGCAAGAATCGTTCAAATACAGGGGCCAAAAATGAAATTTTTTTGCCCACCGCGGGCCTATTGCGGGCAACCTCCGCGGGGAGGGACCAAAAGTGTCACCACTGCCATAGTTGAAGGGCTCCGCGGGACACTTTGGCCAAACACGGGGTGCCACGTACGCCCTAGCCCGCGATCGCAGGCCCCATCGCGGGCAGTTGTGGTATTTTGGTAAAGTGAAAGAGATTTAGGGGCTGTTTGGTAGAGAGAAATGAGAGGAGAGAAATGGAAATGGATTTGAATTCTCTTGTTTGGTAGGTAAGGGAAATAAAAACACGGAGAGTTGGTATTTCCCGAGAATTGACTCCCTTTGTATTTGATTTCTCTGATTTAGGAAGAGAAATGGAGAGAATAGGAAAACACGGAGAATTGTTCTCGCGTTCGCTTCTCTCTCCCTCGTTCGCCCTGTCTAGGGTTCCGCCCACCACCGCCGCCCACCACCGCCGTTCGCCCTGTCTAGGTATCCCCGTCTCCTCTCTCACTCTGTCTCGTCTTTCCCTGTCTCCTCTCTCTCTGTCTCGTCTTCTCTCTCTCTCTCTCTCGTTCGCCCTGTCTAGGGTTCTGTCTTTGTGTTTCGCCCATCAGGTTAATCATCTTCTAATTACAGCCTTCTTTTTCTATCTAATTATGTGACTTATAAACTTCGATTTGGAACATCTTTTCAATCCAGTCGACGATCTGCTGTTTGGATTCCATTTTTCACAAGTAACTATCAGGTAAAATTTGGATTCCGTTTTCTGTTTGGATAAATTAGGATTAGGTTATGGAGGTTTGCATGATTAAACACTTTGTTTGCGTTGATACTAGTGAACAACACACACAATTTTCATAACATTAGATGATTATAATAACAAGGAACAGAAAATTGTTTCAAAAGCCTGACCTGGAATTTTCATCAAAATTCTAAACATCTTACTGGAATGAATGTAGAAATTGGATATTATTGGGTTCAATATGGTCTCTTTAATTCATCATACATGCTTCATATGATATATATATATATATGGTTAAATGACTATATATATCTCTTCTCTTTAACAACTTTTTAATGATTTATGTGTTTGGCAACCATTTAGCATTTAGGGTGGTGTATTATATGAAATAGTTATGTTTCCTTTATATATATATATATATATATATATATATATATATATATATCTAGTATTAACTATATATCTAGTATTAACTATATAATTGTATGTGTAGATGGCAAGATCACCGTTGAGACAAAGAATAGTTGCCATAGGTGCATTTTATGCCATGTATGTTATGATTCGTTGGTGGATGATGTGTAGTTATCGTAGACGTCGTTCGATTGAATCTAGAACATTACGTACAAGATATTTAATGAGTTACCAGGCGTGAAAACATGATGAGTCATTAGTACTGCTAGTTCAATGTTAGTGCTGCCAGTTCAATGTTAGTGCTGCCAGAACAAGTTAGTACTGCTAGTTCAATGTTAGTGCTGCCAGATCAAGTTAGTACTGCTAGTTCAATGTTAGTGCTGCCAGATCAAGTTAGTACTGCTAGTTCAATGTTAGTGCTGCCAGAACAAAGATACTACTGCTAGTTCAAGGTTAGTACTGCTGAGTCATTAATGCTGCAAGAACATGATTAGTACTGCTAGACAAGTTACTACTGCTGGTACATGGTTAATACTGCTGAACAAAGTTAATACTGCTGAACAAAGTTAATACTGCCGGTATATTACTACTGCTGGAATATTATTAATACTGCTTATGTGAGGTTAGTACTGCTTGTCAGAATTACTACTGCAAGTCAAGGTTAGTACTGCTGGTGCATATCGAATATCTGTTAGTACTGCTCATGAAGAATGAAGGTTAATACTGCTGAGTTCGTTAAGTTTGGTATGCGATACTTTTGGAGACAAAGAAGGAATTGATCAAGATATGTTTAACGAAGATTTAGAAGATCAAGTTACTTTTGATAGTTATCTTGTAATTATTTTTGTATAAATAGACTTCAATAGATAGCTATTAGAATATACGTGTGAAAAAGAATTCGATTGTGTTTTAGAGAGAATTAACCTCAAGGTTTAAGAACCCTATTTCTAGAGAAGTAGAAGTCGTCTTGTTGAGCCTGTTCAACAAGATTGAGGTTTGGTTGTTAATATTGTGAGTCGAAACAGTGAATACAAAAATTGTGTGTTTTCTGATATTCTGTTCATTGATTGTGAGAATTAAAGTTCTATTCCGCAGATTCTTTAATTCTGAATTCTAAGTATTAATTATCTTGTTAAGATTCGTCCTGACAGGTTTAAATAATTGATTTGTAAATATAAAAATATGGGTGTAAATGACAAGGTTGGTACAATTCTCTATTGAAATCTCTGTGCAACCAAACAAGAGAAATGATTCTCTGTTGCATTTCTCTGCTGAATTCTCTGTGCTACCAAACAGGATAGTCAATTCCTATTCTCCTGACCAATTCTCTTTCTCTGCAATCATTTCTCTGGAATCATTTCTCTGCAATTCCATTCTCTGTACCAAACGCACCCTAGGGTATTTTGGTAAATGGAATTCAAACTTGTGGTATTTTAATTAATTTCCCTTCATATAATATATAATAAAAAACAGTTTAATAATTTAATAAATAAAATAAACAAAATATCATTTTGTTATGTTATTTAATGTAATTTTGTTTTGTTGAAAAAATCTATTTCGTTGATAATTGAATATTATTTTTATATCATATAATGTCACAATTGATACTTTTTGAGTTTTAAAACTATACAATTAATATTTTAATATAAAAAAGAAAGGAAAATTAATTAAAATACCCTAAGTTTGACCAACTGTTACCAAAATACCCTAAATTTTTTCAATTTTGCAAAAATACCCAAAATACCCGCGATGAGGTCCCGCGATCGCGGGATACGGTGACGTGGCACGTATTTTGGCCCCAAATGCCCCGCGAAGCCCCTCAACTTTGGCCGCGGTGCACTTTTGGTCCCTGCCCGCGATCGCAGCCCGCGATGGCCCGAATTTTACACTTTTGGTCCCTGAAAATTTACACTTTCAGCCCCTGTACTTAGACGAATCTTGCATGCTTTTACTGTTTTTTTTCACAATTATTGTACTTTGAAGACGGATTTGTGGTTGAAATTCATTTGCACTTTTGAGATTTCATCCATAAATATCAGTAATATGCAATTCACAATTCACACTTGTTTCTTGCTTTCTTTCTTGATTTCTCTCTTGCTTTCTTTCTTTGAATTGCTTTCTCTCTTGATTTTTCTTCTCTCATTTCATCCACAAATGGCATCGTCATCAAACCCTAAGTCTACTCCTGAAAAAATGCCACCTCAAATCGAGGTCGCCATAGCAAAAAAGGAAAAGGAGATAGATGAACTAACAGAAGAGTGGAAAAAAAATTATAGACAGGAAGGCAGTCCATTTGAGAAAGATCGAAGAGGAAGACAGGGAGATCAAAAGGATGAAAGGGGATATAAAAGCTCGGGAGGCTCGTGTTCGTCGAGAACAAGAAGCAATTCACCATATTCTGCAAGACTTCGCAATTATTTAAGCGAAGGTAAACGAGAAGCAAGCTTGGATTGATGAAACTAAATCAATTTTTAAGTAGGTGGTGGTTGTTTTAGTTGTTTTGTATTTTTTTACTGTGTTGTTGTTTGTATTTTTTTTACTGTGTTGTTGTTTTGTATTTTTTTGTTGTTGTTAATTTCTCTGAAAAGTAGTTTTTAAGCCACTGAACCACGGTTAGGTTGGATACATCATGCAAGGTCAAGTCAGAGGTTACCTCATTCGTGGTTGCTAAAGTGTGTCCGGGTTGTGGTACACAATGACCATACGTGGTTGCAAAAGCAGAAGCCGTTGAAGAAGGGTCAAAAAGATTGAAGATGAAGAGCCTGTTGGTCAGCGTAGAAAAAAGGTTCAAACAACCTAGCCAAGGGTTAGAAAGATTGAAGATGAAGAGCCTGTTGGTGATGTTTCTTTTTATATATGTTTTATCTTTGTTCTTATTAGGCGTTCCAATCAATAATCTTTGTGTTTAAGTATGCCAAGTGTGGGTTAATTGAATTCAAGCTTGTGGATTATGTTTTAAGGTGTCAAAATCTTGATTGGCATTAGTACTGAAGAGAGTGGTAATCTAATTTGTGATCCATATTGGTTGTGCTTAAAGGGTAATATATTCCTTTTGCTTATATGTAATAATGGGAAATTAATTAAAATGCCACAAGTCAAAGTTTGTGTTACCGAAATGCCACAAATCTCTCCCAGTTTACCGAGTAATAGGAAGATTTTATGAGGCGGAGGATTTTGCAACGAGTAATAGGAAGATTGAGGATCTCTATAATGAAGCCCTGGAAGGTCAATTCCTTTCAAACTAGATAGCATATGTATGTGTGTATATATATAATATGAATATATATAGCTACATAGGCATTTCGGTAAACTGAGAGAGATTTGTGGCATTTCGGTAACACAACCTTTGACTTGTGGCATTTTAATTAATTTCCCTATAATAATATATATGATAATTCCATATCAACAACAATATCATTTACAAATCAACGTTTAGATCAACAGTATCATATGTGTTTGTTCCATATGGTTCAAGTTGTGACGGGCCCGTGGTGTGACTGACTGAATGTCTCCTTGGCACGGTTGAAGGGGCGGGATTTGGACACTCTCCACGAGTATGTCCTACGCATTGGCACCGAGTACATCTTCGTTGTATCGAACTTTCACCACGTGATGGACGTCGGTCGTTCTTTCTCGGTCTCCCGGCCCTGTTCTTATCCATTAAAGGTGGATAACATGGTGGAAGCGGGTCGGGTGGATACACCCATGCTGCAGGGGGTCCAGCTGGGTTTATTACCTCCACGTATGTTTTCCGGTAATATTCGGACGTGAAGAAAGGTACAGCCAAGTCGCTGCAATCTGTACGACTCATATGTCTTGCTGCAGCGATGGCATGGCCGCACGGTAACCCAGATTTATCCCATTCGCGACACGAACAAAGGTGGTCTTCCATATTCACAATCGCGTGAATATAGTCATCATGCACCTCGTACTTCCCATACCCGATTGCTCTTACCGGCCATGTCGCCGCACGACGCGCCCTGTACTGAACGATATTCTCCATCGTTGGTGTGAGTGCATTTTGCATCTCAGCTCCTTTTAGGTGTCGAATTTGGTACCACTCTTGTTGAAAGGCCCGAAAGTAGTCCATAAGATTAACAATCGGACACCTACGCGCAAAACGAGAGAGTGCATTCACAGACTCTGCACTATTCGAGGTCAGAATGTCATACCGTTGTCCAGGAAAATGGGCCGCGGACCACCTCTCCGGTCCAGCATCGTCAAAGACTTTGGCTGCTTCCTTGACACTGTATCGTAGCATATTCATGTACTTGTTAAACTCCCGATCCGTATATGCTCTGCATGCCGCCCAATAGACATCCTTGTAGGTGGTAATACGTTTGTCCTTGGATTTGGCGTTCATCTCCAAATGTCGACAGCATATGGCATGAGGGGCGTTTGGGTACATGGCAGAGATTGCAGCGCTTATGGAAGGAGCCCTGTCAGACATAAACACCAACCCTTGCGGGTCTCCGATAGCTTGTCTCAACATGGACATAAACCAAGTCCACTCGTCCCCGGTTTCAGACTTGCCTACGCCGAAAGCTACTGGAACGATGGAGTTATCCCCGTCCATGGCAACCGCCAGGAACATCATACCCAAGTAACGGCCCTTTAAATGGGCTGCGTCTATTATCAGGTCACGACGTAGATTTGCCAGAAATGTGCGGATCTGCAAAAACATAGGTTAAAATGTTATAGTTTATAATGTGTAAATGTTATAGTTTATAATGTGTAAACATATGACGTGTTAAAATACGTACCGCGGGTCCAAGGGCCACGAAGCACATCTCAAACCGTCCACGTGAATCGGTCCGTAGCTGCGTGACAGTACCAGGGTTCTGCAGCTGCAAATTATATAAATATGTCGGGAGTCGTTCATACGACTCCTCGAACGTGCCTCTCACCATAAACAGTGCATGGCAGCGCGCACGCCACGCTTGGTGGTAATCAATCGTGACGCCGAACTGCCGGTGAACGTCGTGGACGATGTCCTTTGGACACAATGACCTGCTAACATCAAGAAATTTGTTTTTCAGGATCACACCCAAAGTCTTTTTGCCGGCTTGTTTGTGGTGGGGATTAAGTTGCGTCCTCATACAAGTGTGTACGTCGTGCAACTTTCTAATCATTATCGCCCCTCCTTTGGGACCCGTGTGAATCGCGTACAACCTCCACTCACACTTTTCTCTAGCACATTCAACTACGTATTTGCTTTTGTCAGATGCCAGCACGCGACTTTGGAAACCCTCTTCCAAGAACTTGAGTCCGATCTGACTTGCTAAGAGATCCTTCGAATCGAATATCTGACCTGCTGTTAAACTTTCACTGCGAATATAAGGTGTAGGTTCGTAGCTTTGTGTCTGGGTATGGGAGTCTGGAAGAATAGGGGGCATATCAAAAAAGTCATTTATCTGACTACATGATTTTCTACTAGGGGTATATTTTTCGTGATCATCATTATCGGTGTCTGATCTGTCTATTTCAGAATTACCCGTTCTGAAAACGTGGGTTTTGTCATCAGCAACTCCAGCAGTACGCCATTCGTATGGTTGTGGTGGTTGTTGTTGTTGAGAATCAGGCTGCTCTATTTGGAGGTCTTCGTCGTCGTCACCCTCCTCGTCACCGTCGTCGTCACCGTCGTCGTCACCGTCGTCGTCACCGTCGTCGTCATCGTCGGATACGCCGGGATACACAAAGAGTAATGGGGGTCTTTCTGAATCGACTGCAAGGTGCAGAAAAGTAGAGATATCCCCATCGTTGGATAAATCCACAAATGACCCATCGCCATTTTTAAACACTAACTTGCAAACATCAGAAGAGTTGATTCCAAATTTTTGCATGGCGTATGCAACAAACTTCTGATAAGTATAGTTTACTGACACTTTTACACCATGCTTAGATTTATAAGCAAAATTCCACTCATTGTTATCTTGCACCCATTCACCATCAAAACAGAAATACAGCTTAGCTTTTGCAACAGATGAACTCATTTTTTCAGTAGTATCTCAAACACAAAATATTGCAGAAAGAAATATTGCAACAATGAAATCGTTGTGTGGGGATTATGGCTTGCATTTTACGTCTATTTATCAATGAAACAACCAACATATCAGAAAACCAATCTCTCATTTCATCCACAAACTGGTATTCCAAAAACATTGATTTAACATTGATTCAAACATGCAAATGAATTTTAACCACAAATCCGTCTTTAAAGTGCAATAATTGTGGAAAAAAACAGTAAAAACATGCAAGATTCGTCTAAGTTTAGGGGCTGAAAGTGTAAATTTTCAGGGGCTGAAAGTGTAAATTTTCAAAGACCAAAGTGTAAAATTCGGGCCATCGCGGGCTGCGATCGCGGGCAGGGACCAAAAGTGCACCGCGGCCAAAGTTGAGGGGCTTCGCGGGGCATTTGGGGCCAAAATACGTGCCACGTCACCGTATCACGCGATCGCGGGACCTCATCGCGGGTATTTTGGGTATTTTTGCAAAATTGAAAAAATTTAGGGTATTTTGGTAACTCAATGTTTGACTTAGGGCATTTTAATTAATTTCCCAAAAAGAAAATTGAAGTATTTGAGTAAATTACTTTTATGGTCTTTCGTGTCATAATGTGTAACACTTAACTCTTCAAAAATAAAATGATGATATTTTGAATTATTCATAATATTTGTTACGCATAGATCAACATAAAATCTGTTAGTACACAATGTATCCAAGATTTAGGGGTAATGGATTGCGATTCGGGATCGAAGTCGCAATAGGTCACTGCGATTTGGGAGTCAAGTCGCAACAGGTCACTGCGACTTTGTACTGTTCACTAGACGTTCACTGCGATTTCGATGAATATATGATGATTGCGATTTCGATGAATCTTCTGATTGCGATTTCGATGAATATCAAGGTTGCGACATGGATGAAGATTCAAATAATCTTAAGTCGAAACTTCAATACTGATCTGTTTGGGCTGAAAATTGGTACGTAGGTGCGCACTGGCATTCTGGACAACTTTAATGCTTCGAGTTTTGTCCAAAAACAACCAGAAATGTGTTTTTCAATCCCAAAACAGTTTGTGTGCAACAAAAATTCGAAAAGTTACTGTTTCATACCAGATTGGGCTGTTGATGATGAATCGTTGTAGAATGATCGTATCGATGATTGATTCCTTCGATTTTGGCTCTGATACCACTTGTTAGTCCCATTTAAACAAGAGGCAACGATTCATATATTGATATAGATAGTAACAAGAAGATAGATAATAGACAAGGTGTTTTATTCAAGATGAAAGAAAGGTATTTCAGGCTGAAATCTCAAAACTCACAAGGAGATTATCTGCTTTAGCAACGGAATCTATGAAAGAGCAGAAGATCAAATCTGATCTACAGAAGAAATTTGATTACCGTGTTGCTACAAGTTCAGATACTCCTATCTTTAAGCCTGTTAAGATGGTTTGGAAGGTAAAAGGATCTACTCCTGAAAGAGATGCCCCAAAGTCATTTGTTCCTCCACCGAAGGTGAACAAGAAGAACAATGCTCCGAAAGGTAAGTCTTTTGTTAAACCTAATCTTATCTATTCTGCAAATCATTTGATTAGGTTAACACAAAAGCACATATGCTGTTCTTATTGTGGAACTAATGATTTTGTCAAGAAAGAAGATGTTCAGTACTGGTATGGTACTTACAATATTCCTTCAAATCGAACTGCACATAACAAGCCAGGACCCAATTGGCAATGGGTACCAAAATCTACTTAATCTGTTTTGCAGGTTTATCATGTGCGGTGCTGAATGCCTAATTACTACCACACACATGACTGGAAAACAGAAGAGAAGAGTGCAATTTGAAGAAGAGTATCTGTGTTGAAACCATCTGCATAATTTTAGGGGGAGAGATTCTAAACCTTTGATTGTTTGTGCTTATTGATATATCTTTCTACATGATTATGGTTTCTAAACACATCAGTTTAGAACCCGGATTTCAATGAATTTATGGTTTCTAAACACATCAGTTTAGAACCCGCTCCTCAATGAGATTATGGTTTCTAAACACATCAGTTTAGAACCCGCACCTCAATGAGATTTATGGTTTCTGAATACTTCAGTTCAGAACCCGCACTTCAAAGAGATTATGGTTTCTAAACACATTAGTTTAGAACCCGGACTTCAAATAGATTATGGCTTCTAAACACGTCAGTTTAGAACCCGAGCTTACAATGTTTTTGACTTCTGATCATATCAGATCAGGACTCGTTCTTATTTAAAAAAAAAATAGCCTTTGACTGTTACATGTGCTAACTTTGTCAAATTAAGATCTTTGCAGATTTTGAGGGGGAGCTTATCCGATTTTAAATCAGCCGATCATAATTTGAGGGGGAGATAATGCTGATGACTGTAAGTATCTTCTGAACTCAATCTGAGATTGTTTGAAAGAAGAACGACTTTCAAGCATGAAAAACGTGTTCTTAAATGTTCAAACCACTTCTCTAATTCAAACAAATTTTATAATCTTAGAAGTGTGATTTTAAATGTTTTTCATGATTATCTCAGATTATATCATTGTTTCTGACCGTGTGTTTCTAAATATTAATACTTGTGTATTATCTTTTCTATACTTTCAAGTACTCATACACACCAGTTCAGCTTTTTATTGACTTTGTTATTACCATGTCGCAAAATGAAACAATTTTCGATGGTAATACTCCCGCTAGTATTCAAAGTTTGTTGAGCATCATATTCATTCAGCGTGAGAACTTAAGCGTTTCATTCAAAGATTGTTTATATTTGTTCATATAAACAAAACATCCAATTCTTTGATACCTTTAACCTTACATGATTGTCTTTCATTTTTGATCTGATTGATACATTGTCAGATTCACAAACAAGTCTTTCAAATTCATTTCATTCATTCAATATTCTTGTTGTGTGAAATCTTCAATGTTCAAATGCTCAAATATTTCATGATATAATTGAGGAGCATACATTCTGATGACAATGTAATTCAAAGCTGAGATTTTTCATTGTTCAAGCTAAACTGTTGAGCAACATATCTTTTAGGACAACATTCATGGGAATCAGTGTGAGATATAATAGAATTCTATGGATCCACGTTAAACCAGTGTTTCCTACCCAAGAAGTTATCCTTGAGTGATTGAGGGGTGAGGGGTCAAAATCAAAGAGTGGGGGAGATAACTCATCCGGTTGAGTAATCTCGTTGTGCTGAGGTAAAATGATTAAGAGAGTTTGGTTAGAAGTGAGCAAATGAAAAACAGAAAGAGGGTGTGAGAACAGAGTTAAAAGAATACGAGAACTCTGCACCAGCCACTTTCTGAGCCGGGCAGCCACATTGCTGATTGGTTCACATTCTTTGGTGACCGTCATTGAAACAGGCAACTAGCCCATGCCAACTCTGGCATTAAACCCCACCAGCTACTCATTTCTTTCTCAACAAAGAAATGTTTCAATTTTCTTGGGGATAAAGCATATTATCTATCTAATCTTCACTCGGAAGGTTTGGATATTGAAAAGAAGGAAGTTTGCCCCACCTTCGCTCTTCATTCATGCACATTGAGTCCGTGGAAAACTTGTTGTTGTCTCAACAATTTACACAATTTGAGCCTACTAATCAAGCATAAGTTGCTTCAATCATTTCTACACTTGCACGTACACACAAGGAATATGTTTTCTTGTCATAACGTTCATAGAAATTCCTTCGTGTTTTTCGATTATTGAATGGAAGCCCTGGAGGAGTGAACATCAAAAAGCTCCTTTCCAAAATACATCTGTTGTACTAAGTGGCTTTGTGCAACTTACAGGCATCTTAACTGATTCATCCGTTGTTTCAGGGTTACCACTTTATATTATCTGAATTTGAAAAGATTCGGATAAACATTTTTGAAATTGACGGTTATACAGATCAAAAGGAGGAGATTGTTTCTGGTATTCAAAGACTGCTGAAATCATAAAGAATTTTGATGATCATGATGCTCACAATCATCAAAAAGGGGGAGAAATATCAAACAGAAGAAAAGAGGGAGATAATTCGAATATCTCAATCTTCGAAAGTGAAAGTTGAGATTTGCCAAAGTCAAAGAAGTTCAAGATAAAGTGTTTCCGAGAGAAAAGTTCAAGACAGTTTGTTCAAGATGATCAAATGCGTGAAGATACAAAGACAGTTTGTGCTTAAAGATTATTCAAGAATGTCTTAAAGCTCAAAGGCCGTTGAAACCTTAAATCCTGTTCATAATTCAAAGACTGAAGATATTTCTCAAAGATGCAAAGATCCGTGCTACAATGATTCAAAGATTCGAAGATAAAAAGATTTTGTTTTGAAGACCTTGATCAACCTTACACAGATTTGAAGTTCGTGTTTCAAGACTTGTTGACTATTTGATTTTAAAGAGCCTAAATGAAGATTAAAGCCGCCAAATTGGATCATGAAGATTAAAGCCTATCTGAAGATTAAAGTGCTGAAGACTATCGTCATAATTTTTCTAAATCTTGAATCCATAGGGGGAGATTGTTAGTGCACAATGTATCCAAGATTTAAGACTAATTGTAATTAGTCAAAGGTCAAAGTCAACATTCAATTAGGTTTGGTCAAAGGGTATTTAAACCCCAATTGTTAGGGTTTTGGAGTGTGAGGTCATTAGTGTATTAGCCACCAAGGTGTGTGTGTGAAATAGAGAGAGTGACCTCCCAAAGAGAGAAAGTGTACCCAATTCATCATCTTCTACATTTCTCCTCTAATCAAGTGCTTTAATGGTTTAATCTTGTTACCTGATTTGTTCTCAAAATCCAATCTAATATTCAAGGGTTGTAAAAAAAACATGCAAATTCTTCTCAAGATCCTAAACCAACAATATAAATTGGGAATACCCCTATATTTTCGATAACTGAGAACCTTTATAAAAAAAAGCAAGCTAGTTCAGGCTCTCAGGTTAAGGCTCGTATTTCGCCCCTGGTCCTAAGCTACATCCACAACAGCAACTTTTTAATTCACTATAAATAGCTTTATTATTTATAATTTAATAATATACAAAATATTTAATTTAAACAATTTCTTCACTTGAATTTAATAATTACATATAAACATAGTACTTCTCTTTTAATTATTAATACATGCAAATATTAAAACAAGGGAAAAGCCTGAAAAAAATCAACGGACTTTATTGTTTGGAATGATTAAGTCCATGGACAATATTTTAAAGCAAATAAATCCCTGGACTTTCTAAAACTTGTTATATAAATTCTTATTGTAACGTGTAACCTATAGCTATTACACAAAGATACTCCATCACTTACTGAAACATGTCCATTGCCACTTAATGATGACTGTAGAAATCTAGTAAGCTTGGAACTCTATATGGAACCTGTAAGTAAGTCCAGTTGAAATGAAAGACAAAATGATCCAAATTGAAGCAATTAAATAAATGGATATGATATGACCAAGTCCAGTTGAAATGAAAAAAATTGACCAAGTCTTACAAAAAGGTGGTTCATGTCATGAGACTATTGCTATTAATTAAGAAGGTAATTACCATATCTTACCACCACATCATACCTTACAAAACTTCCAGCAATATCAGTGAAGGGATTTGATCACTCACAATTCCTAGGGTTACAAGACTTTTGTTTATGTAAGATTCCTTCCTTTCTCCTCAGTCCAGTTGTTTCAGCACTTGAACTCTCTAATCCCACAAGACCAATTAGATTCTAGAACAAAAAGGGAAATGATTTAATCCATGTAGAAAATATATTAAGGATGTATCTCAATGATTTATTTAACAAGTTTAAAAAAGTCCAATGATTTATTTGTTCCAAAATATTGTCCAAGGACGTAATCATTCAAAACAATAAAGTTCATTGGTTTTTTTCGACTTTTCATTTAAACAAACACCGTTAGTTAAACCACGTACAAAATAAATCGAGTAAACTGTGGATTTTTTTTTATTTTTTTATTAAGGATTCTTATAGTATTTTTATTATGGATTAGGTCTTTTGTGGAGTTGTGGTATTCAATTTGTTTTGCATATGGTTTCTCTAATGGGTCACACTATATTTTACACCAAATTTAAAAAATAGTGTAAAAAATAGTGTAAATTTTAATGTTAATAGTAATTCTTCTTCAATGGGTAACGCTATTTTTTACACTAAAGATAAAAATAGTGTTTAAAGTAGTGTTACACCAAATTTAGTGTAATACTATTCATTACACTAAATTTAGTGTGAAAAATAGAGACCCCATTGGAGATGCGAATAGTGTTATTTATACCAAATTTAGTGTTTAGTGTAAGATTTAGTGACCCCATTGAAGATGGTCTAACAACTATGTTAACTCTGTTAAATCAAGGGTCATTTTAGTCTTGTCGCCTTTTGTCATTTTCTTATAAAATAAGTAAAAAAATATTTTTATCCATACAACTATATATATATAATGATGTCAAAATAAACAAAGTAAGATAATATTTTATGATTTGATTTGTTTAAATTGAAAAATCAATTATATCAAATACAATTTAATTTTATTGTTTTAGTATTTTGGCTTATTTGGGTATGAAAATCCGGATGAAATTTATATAGGGACTTGTTCAATTTTAAATTACAAAGATGATAGTATCTATGAATATTTCATTTGGTTAAAATCCAAATAGTTGATTTTGAGTTTTTGAATGAAAACAATATGAAAATCGGAACCCCTAATTTTAAGATGATAAAAATGAAGTTCATTTATTAGTGGTTTTCAATGATTTTGGTGTTAAAATATCGTTAACAAGCTTCTTTATTGCAATGATAGAAAAAGAACAATACATTAAATTGTTTTTAACATAATTAATTTTTTCTATTTTTAATAGGGAAATTAATTAAAATGCCACAAGTTTGAAAGGGACTTACCAAAATACCCCAAAAAATTAATTTCTTACCAAAATGCCTTTTTTTTCCGCGATAAGAGCCCGCGATCGCGGGCAGGGACCAATTGTGAAATTTTTTGCAAGATATATTTACACTTTCAGTCCCTGGCCCCCGCGATCGAGGCCCGCGATGGCTCTATCGAGGCCCGCGATGGCCCGCTATGGGGACTGAAAGTGTAAATAATCTTGCAAAATTTTACACTTTCAGTCCCTGCCCGCTATAGAGGGCTCCCTCCATGGAAAAAAGGGCATTTTGGTAAGAAATTAATTTTTTGGAGTATTTTGGTAACTCATTTTCAAACTTGTGGCATTTTAATTAATTTCCCTTTTTAATAAATCATATCAAAAAACCATATCTTATTTTGTTCACTCTAAATAAAAAAGATATGGTTTTATTATTTAATTTGTTTAAATTAAAATTTTAATTACATTAAAACAATAAAACTATATATTTTTCCACCATTACAATAAAATAAAACAATACAATTAAATCGTATTTACTATAATTTTTCTAGAATGTAAACAAATCAAATCATATAGTAATATCATATTTTATTTATTATGATATCATTAGATATAAATATATCTATCTATGTGTGTGAAAGTATTGTTTTTACTTTTTTTATACGAAAAAGACAAAAGTTAGGCAAAATGGCTAAAACGGTCATTAATTTAACAGAGTCAACGAAGGTGTTAATCAGATGGATCATGGCCAAGATAAATTGAGTACAAAAGGACAAAATCCACAATACACATACTATAAGGGGCTTAGTAAGAAAAAAAAATCAAACATAGGGATCAAATCCACAATTCACTCAAATAATTATTATAGAGTAAATTGCAAATTTGATCCTTGTAATTTGTTGTTTGTCTTGGTTTTGGTTCTTACAAATTTTTTATTTCAAGAAAACCATCGTGATATGCATAAGTGTTCGGTTTGTGTCCCTTAGACTAACTGTAACACCCCTAAAAATAGAGGTAAATTTAAATCTGAATAATGACGTAATAATGACTTTCTATATAAAAGAAATCACAAAAAATGGGGAAATAGTAACAGCGTTTACAATTCTATGAATGAAAATTATAAATGACAACTCACTAATCTAAACTATTTGCGTCTAGATTAAAACAATTGTCAACACAATCTCCTAAAAGGTATTTCTGTTATGTACACCAAATTCTCAAAAAAGGACTCTCTTCCAAAAGTTGCCACTATCGACTAATCGCTCGTCACTCAGACCTAGGGAGTCCCATTTCTAACGGAACTTGATATACATGTCTTTTAAGAAAAAAACGACAGCCTTTACGCCTAGTGAGAACAAATATATATATATATATATATATATATATATATATATATATATTTAAAAGATGCATAAAACGACAATAAATGATTTCAAGTATTTGAAGTAAGTTTATTTCCATATAAATCACAAGGAACCATACGGTCCAAAAACTCATTTTGCGATGATGGGGGAGACCCGATTTTCCAAGGATTGTAGCGGAACACAAAAGTAAGCTACTTTTCGAGTTAGTGAGCTCATACTAGGATCAATGGCCACGAGCTCTCCGACTCATACTTTAGATGTGGGGGAGGGCATCCGATGATCCTAGTAATACTCATTCACTACGATTACATTTACAACCCATGACTAGTATCCGGTCCCATATAAGCATACCAAGTTGCCTCTGAGGACCCAATGTCTCAACTAGTTACAAACTGGAATTATCGTAAAGATAAGCCGACAATGGTAATAGTCTAAGAACTGTCACATTTACATTTGTGACAAAATTATAATCGCACATATAACTTTCATAACAACAATTCCATAGAATGGCTTTCCTTACACTAATAACATTATATGAACGAAATCCATATTTTAGAAATCAAACGATCATTTTCCAAATATCGACATAAGATGCTCACAAATAGTTTTCCAAGAGTTATACAATCTCAAAATTACCATTGATAGTGTAAATAACTATCCATTTGTTTTGTCCTTCAAATACCCACTTTTACCTAGCAACTTTCAAAATAGTGAAAACCCTAAATGTAACCAAAATGGATTCATTCAAGTATTTGACCATGACTATGTAAATATAAACACAATTTATATCACTACACGTAAAACTCTTCATCATTTCTCAAAACGGAAAGAACTCTAAAAATCTCCAAAATCGAAGTTACATCAAAATCCTTCAAACAAGGAGATGTTTAGGAGTTCAAAATGTATAGTTTTTACGTGTATAAAGTTTAAAATGTTAGGATGAACTTACAACTTCGGTTTTTGGTAAAAACCTAGTAACCTAGAAATTTCCTTGAAGAAGGAGATGGTGAGATGAAGAATCCTTAGTGGTAGCTTCCAACTCCTAGTTTGAAGAAAAAAAATTGCCTTAGAACTAAAGGATTTGGTGCCTTAAATGCTCAAATATGGAACTTATGGTGAGGGTTCGGCTTTGGGAGAGTTTGGGGTGAAGTAGTAGGAGTAATAAACGAAGAAGACTTAGAAAAATGAATTTAAAGCTCCATGCACCCCGAATGCGATTGTTAAATGCAATAGTGACAGGGTCACTATCACTGTCAATATCACCAAAAATGTACCGAGGGTTTTCTTGGGCTCGGCTAATATGACACGACGATAGTGATCTGTCACTATCACAGGGCACTTTCGCTAAAACTATACCGAAGCCCAAATTTGGTTTTTCTCAACCGAACTCTCTCGACTCATCTAACAATGGGATATTAGTCCCGTTAAAAACCGAATTATCGCTAACTCCGTCAAATTTCCTCCCGTTAAAAACCCCATGTGATTTGTGTGTGAGGGCATATTAGTCCTTTTACAAACGTTTTTTTGTTTTTCACTAAAAACAACAAACCATAGAGACCAAATTTGCAATTTACTCTATATTATATTATATTATATTATATCATATTACAATATATATATATATAGGGTTGGGTTCCAATGAGAAGTTGAGGTTAATGTGAGAAGCGTGAGAAGAGGTTATCAACCGTTAGATGAGAAATGGGTGCACATTAGGATGGGATGCACCGATATGCACTGGATCAATTCCTTTCTAAAGCGCAACTCATGGGAGGGCATGAGATTAAAAGTGATCAATGGTTCAGATCCACTTCTCACGTCAAGATCAACTTCTCACACGATCCTTCGCCTATATATATATATATATATGTGTGTGTGTGTGTGTGTGTATGTGTGTGTGTATGTGTGTGTGTGTGTGTACATATATACATTGTCTCCAACCTATGGTTCCAACCTCCACCACCCCTCTCCGTTCTCGCACAGGTTCTCCTAGTTACTTCTTTGTCGATGCACTGTCTCCATCCCCCGACAACTTCTCCCGTTACTTCTTCAACATAACAATAGTTCCTAACCACCATCATCCTTTGTTTTTCGTCAAAAATAACCTTTTCGGAGAAACCCCTTCACCAACACTAGTGAAACCCTTCCCCTTTCTAACACCACCATCATCCATACCTAACCATCATCACCCTCTACCTATCAGTGCGCCCTCTATGGTTACCTCCCCTTCCTATTGTCGTTGCAACCTCGTTGACCCTTAAATCGTGACCCTCATCAATAATCATATTCATCAATCCTACACACAGAAGATACAACCTTGAGAGTAAGGCTACAATGAAAAAACAACGAGTTTGGGTGGGGAGCTGCGATGAGGGGCAGTTGTAGAGTGTGTGTGAGTAAACTGTAAATGTCATTTTCGTCCCTGTGGAAGGAGGTTGGTGGCGGTTTTGTACGATAGATGGTGGTGTGTGTGGCCATGGGAGGGGTGAAGATGTTGGTCGGTGACAGATGAAGGAAAAGAAGTATTCAAAGTTAAATTGCATAAAACTAAAATTCGTCACTGCAACCACAAACTATCCACAGTGGTGAACAGAAATGGAACTGCATAAAATAAAATTACAACTAGCTAAAGAAATTGCAAGCGTAAAATGATGCTTCTTAGCTAATAATCCACGTCCAATCGTGCTTTAGGTCCCCTTTATATAATTGAAGAGGAGAGAGGGGATGAAAATGATTTGAGATGGGAGAAAAAGACATTACAAAAACTGTCTTTGTCCTCATTTTGTCTTGGTCCTTTGTCTCTTTTTTCTTCACCTTCATGAAAATTCCAGGGTTGACTAAAGCTAAAATTTTGCACCTCATTTCATAGAATTGGAAACAAATACACTGCCAAGATCTTCTAGCTATTGCTCGCCACAGTCGTGACTCGCCCCAATGACTCATCAGCTCTAAAAACGACACATACACTAATCAAACACAGATTTATACTCAACAACTCCAAATGTGTTGAATTGTAATTAGGATAGTTGTATGATATTATCTGAATGTATATAATTATATTAAAGTTTAAGATAATTATATTAATATTACAGATAATTATAAACCCCTATTTGGAATTATAGCCTATCTATAATTTAGTTGATATAAATAAAAGATTAAGCTAACCTTCAAATTTTATTCAATCTTTTAGTTGTTGGCTATCAACAAAACAGGAAAAAAACGTTTTCTTTCTTTTTGTTAAAGAAACACATATTTAGATCTAGGGTTGTGGGCTAGCAGTCGGTGGAGGCCAGAAGCGTGGTCATATGCGGACTATCGATAGAGGAAACCTATGCTTGGTTTCTAAGTGCTTCGTCAAAGTCCTCGTCAGATCTAAAAGGTAACCCTCTAAACACCCTATGAATTGTTTAAAATTTTTAATACTAATTGGATCTGGCATGGGGTTTGATTTAGAAAAGTTTTCTAAATTATGTAAAATAGTTTTCCGGTGCACTTTATTGGTTACAAATCGTTTAAAAATCCCACAATATACTCACATGGTTTTTTGCCCATCTTTGATGGTGTTTGCTCCATATTTCTCTCTGTGGTTTTTGTTGCCTTCGTCCACCAACTTATATATGTCGGTGTGTTGGTCGAGGTTGCCGACATTGTGCTCCAAGTTTTTGGGTGGTTGATATCCTTCAATTTTTAGAGTTATTTGTCACCAATTTTAAACCCATATTACCCTTTTTCGTACCCATTTGAGTATTTCTATCTCTTTTGGTCTAAGTTGTTTCAAAATATTGAAAATAACCAAAAAGATCAAAAAGTTACGTTTGGTATGCCAGTGTGGCCACAACGTCGGCCCTGTGGCGAGCTGCTGTATAAATCCGATTTTCTACAGATTTGGAGAACATTTTTATGCAAGTTACAGGCAAGCTTGTTGGGGTCAATGCTGAGCTTTGTTCAAGATTAGAGGCATAATGTGGACAAAGGAGATGGTGCCAAAAGGTTGGAAAACCCATGAGAGTCCCTTTCTCCTCTCATATCCCTTTCACCTTTTTCTTCTCTCCTCCACTATAAATAAGAGGCTTGGCTTGGAATTCAAAGGCATCACTCCATTGTTCTCTTCAAAAAGTCAGCTGAAGAATAGTTGTACACTTTACATTTTGTCAGGATCGAATCTTAACAAGACTAATAATACTTAGAACTCAGAATTAAAGAATCTGCGGAATAGAACTTTAATTCACACAATCAAAGAACAATATATCAGAAAACACACAGCTGTTTGTATTCACTAATTCAACTCACAAGCTTACAACCAAACCTCAATCTTGATGAACAGGCTCAATCAAGACGACTTCTACTTCTCTAGAAATAGGGTTCTAAACCTTGAGGTTAATTCTCTCTAAAACAAAACGTATTCTGAAACTCTCGTGTCGAATATCTATCTATCACAATCTATTTATACAAAATAATTACTAGATAACTATCAAAACAAAATTGATCTTCAGAATATTCTTTCACGATTATCTTCAATCATTCCATCTTTATCTCCAACATTCTCGCATTCCATAATCATGATCACAAGCAGCATTAACATCTTTATGCACGAGCAGTATTAACCTTGTTCCAGCATAAGCAGTACTAATATTCTCCAGCAGCATTAATTCATTCCAGCAGTATTAACTTGACTCAGCAGTACTAACCTTGCTTCAGCAGTATTAATCTTGACAAGCAGTACTAACTTCACTCTAGCAGTATTAATTATGCCCTGGCAGTATTAAAGTTGTTCTGGCAGTACTATCCATACTTAGCAAATCTTCAGTTCCCAACAATCTCCCCCTAACTTGACTTTTAGAAAGAGAAGTCAAGTTCTTCAGATGATGATGCTTCCAAAACTTAATCTTGAACACACAAGTCAGGATTCAATCCCAAACTTTGATTGATGATCCTTCTTACCAGGTATCTTGCCATCTTAGAATCTTTGTCACACACCAACTTAGCTTTTAGCATTCCATCCAACCTTGTCATGCTGTGCTTGTATATTTTATCCACCAAATAATACTCATGATATGCATAGTCAAGTGTTATGACATACACACCACAGTTTTCAATAAGCATCCAGTTGGTAACAGCTTGAAATTGCCTTTCTTTCAAATACTTAACTGCTTCTGTATTGAACATTAGACACAAGTATTCAAGTACCATTTTGGTGATGGACATTCCATTCTCAGTCAGCATATTTCCATACAGCTTCATTCCAACCTTGTACATCTCCTCTACGTCAGATCTAGAGCATATTCTGATAAGTCTTCCCCATGTAGAACAGACTTCAAACTTCCCATCTGCTCTTTTGATTCTAATGTACTCCTTTCTCTGCTCTATCAATGTGTCCCAGAAGATGATCTCAGGAGCCATAGAAGCTAATGGTTTAACTTTGATTAGACTAGTATCAACCACAGTAATATACATATCACATTGAGCATTTGTTTGTGATTGTACATTGCTTGGTTGACCTGATGGAGTTGCCACTTCTTCTTCAGCAACTTTTTGATCAGCTTTCTCTTTCACAACTTCCTCCTTAGCTTCTTCTACAATGGGTTCCACCCTAGGCTTCTTTACAACTTTCTTCTTTGAAGCTATAGACTTTGTTCTTGGTCTTTTGTTTGACACCATCTTGGTTCTTTTGAGTGATTTAACAGCTTCAGGAATGGTTTCAGCTGTTTCCTTTGTTTCTGCTGCTTCAGGGATGGTTTCTGCTGCCTTATGTTTTTCAGCAACATTAACCATTTCTGCTGCTTGAATGGTTTCTGCTGCTTTTTGACTAGCAGCATTAACCATTTCTGCTGCTCTATCTGTTACTGCTTCTTTTACTATCTTTGATACTGCTGCTTCAACACTATTCTTCACAATCTCAAATACTTCTGCTTCAATCTCAGATTTAGTTACTGTAGATACAGATACTGCTTCCTTCTCACTTTCAGATACTGCTGCATCAACAAGACTCTTCATAATTTCAGCTACTGCTGCTTCAATCTCAGATACTGCAGCATTAACTGTTTCTACTGCTTTTTCTGTGGTTTCTGCTGCTTGAAACTCAGATACTACTTCCTTCTCATTTTCTGCAGTTTCAGTTACTGCTGCTTTCTCACTTTCTGCTTCCTTTGCAACTTCTGCAACCTGCTCAGCCTCCCCCTCAACCTTATGCTCATTCTCCCCCTCAACCTCTGCATCCTCCATGTTTAGTTCAGTTTCTAACTCCCCCTTTTTGGAAGCATCAGTGGTTGATCTTCTCCTTTTCAGAACATACTGAGCTTTCTTCCTTCTTTGCAGCAGCTTGGTGATCATCTTCTTATTCTTCTCTATCTTGGTGTGTTGATAAAGAACCACCTTCTTAAGCTCATCAATCTCCTTCTGCTGATTCATGACATCAATGTTGATGTTGGCAATGGTTTCCATCAATTCCTCATAAGTATATCTATCCTCACCTGGTTTAGAAGTGTTTACCTCCCTTACAGGATCATTGGAAGTTTTAGTAGGTGTCTCTTGCCTAGCAAAAGCACAACCTACTCCCATGGTTTCTTGGCTCCTGGGTCCTCTGAATGTTTTCACATTCTGAGTTGCCGTGGGGAAGGTCTTAGTGATGTTACCACTGTCCTTCTCTTTGCTAGCAGAAGTAGTGGCAGCCTTGCAGCCCACATGCTCATCCTTCTCCTTAGAGAGCACCTTCTTGGGGTTGGGAGACACCCCTGTGGTTACCCTTTTGATATTCTCTATTGGAGAATCCTCCAATAGAGGGCTTGTAGGCTTTGGGCTATTAGGAGATACACCAAGGGAAGGAACCTTGTGTACCTTTCTTCTTTCAAACCTTTTGGTGATTTTGGGAGTGGGTCTTAAAAGAATGGACTGTGGGATTTCTTTGGTGATGGAAGGTTGGGATTGGCCATCAGTGGGTGTGTCTAATGGGGGCCTTGACCCTGATGCCATACCTTCAGTGGTGTGGGACACAACCATCATTGTAGAGAACAATGGTGTGTCAACTCCTTCCGAGTCCCTAGGAATTCTTCTCATATTGGAGAAAACCTTCCCTTTAGGGGGTTTTGGCACATATACCTCAGCAGACTGAGGTAAATCCGTCAATTCATGGTTAATTACTTCTTGGACAAACCTGGGATACATGTAAAAGCTCTTTTTGGATTCTAGGTTTGCCACAAGATCATTAAAAATCATTGCTGAAAAATTGAACTTTCTGGCAGTGGCTAAGCAGACCAAGGCATAAGCAATGGTACTGCTAAACTCACTCCATCCAGTTGTTTTCTTTGAAATACAGTGCATAAGAGTATGAACAAGAAATCGCCATTGGGTGAAAAACTTTGACTTGTAGAATTTAAAAATTCCAATGGGACCTTCATACCCCATTCTTGGTAAGGTCGAGAAAAGTTCATCATTAGAGAGATAGGTTATACCCGAGGCATCATCTAAGTGAAGAGTGATGTGAATAACCTCCTCTGTGACCTTCAAGGGTTTGTCACAAACCCTTGTTCGAATGATTTTCTGCCCATCTTCGAATATAACAGTGGCATTCTCCCAAAATTGCTTTTGATGCTCGATATATATGGTTGGGCACACTGTTAGGGCATGAGAGATGTGTGTGGACTTGAGAAAATCCACAATATCATGAAATCCTGCGGCCTGCTTTGGCTTCTGAAGCATCGCAATCTCATTGTGCTCATCGACAAACTCCATTGTCGTCATTCTTCCTGAGGATTTGGATAGAAAACACAGAGATTCTAGGGAGAAAAGGTTAGAACGAGAGAGAGATAAATTGAATGCAAAGAGACGTTATGAACTTTGGCGGGCTGAAAGAGTATTTATAGCAGTACTAGCCCTGATTTTCTTTAAAAGCAGTATTAACGACTGAGCAGTATTAACTGCAAGGCAATATTAACTACACAACAGTATTAACTACACAAGCAGTATTAACTACTAAGCAGTATTAACAACAAAGCAGTATTAACAACAAAGCAGTATTAACTACACATACAGTATTAACTACTAAGCAGTATGAACTACAAAGCAGTATTAACTACACATGCAGTATTAACTACTAAGCAGTATTAACTACAAAGCAGTATTAACTATTAAGCAGTATTAACTACAAAGCAGTATTAACCATTAAGCAGTATTAACTACAAAGCAGTATTAACCACTAAGCAGTATTAACTACAAAGCAGTATTAACTACACATTGGCAGTAGAAAATATGTACTAGCAGTAGTAACTCTGCACTGGCAGTAGTAACTATACTTACACTTTGCAGCACTTGTCAATCTGAGTCATACTGAGGTTATGAGAAAACTAGTTAGTAACACCAAATATACAAAGAAATACAGGTATAAAAAATTAAAAATCATGAATTTATTCAAGGTTGATCAAGCCCACACTTGCTACCAAGAAAGTGAATCTACCCACATCAAAAGCTTTTGTGAATAGATCTGCAAACTGGTCATTGGTATGAACTTTAGCAACTTGAATCAATTTCTTTTCATTACAGTCTCTAATAAAGTGATACCTGATCTCTATGTGCTTTGTTTTTGAGTGCTTGACAGGATTGTTAACAATGCTAATGGCACTGTTGTTGTCAATGAAGATTGGAGTGTGAAGAAATGTTACCCCATAGTCCAACATCTGATTCTGAATCCATAACACATGAGAACAACAACTTGTAGCAGCTATATACTCAGCTTCTGTTGTAGATAAGGACACTGTGGTTTGTTTCTTACACTGCCATGATACAAGTCTTGCACCCAAAAACTGACATCCACCTGAAGTAGACTTCCTATCCATGTTAGCTCCACCTAAGTCACTGTCTGAGTATGCAAGCAAGTCAAATGAAGATTCATAAGGATACCAAAGACCTAATCTAGGTTGCCCTCTTAGGTATCTAAAAATTCTTTTGACTGCATGAAGGTGTGATTGCTTAGGTGTAACCTGAAATCTGGCACAAACACATACTGGAAACATAATGTCTGGTCTAGAGGCTGTGAGATACATGAGTGATCCAATCATAGATCTGTAATGATGGACATCCACATCCTCCCCCTCAAGATCTGCAGTGATCTGTTTGTGTGTCTCCATTGGTGTGCTTGCTGGCTTTGAGTCTGTTAAACCATACTTGTCCAGGATGTCTTTCACATATTTGGATTGGCTTATGAAAATCCCATCTTTCCTCTGTTTCACCTGAAGCCCAAGGAAGAAATTAAGTTCTCCCATGGAACTCATCTTGAAGCTCTTGTGCATTAACTCTTCAAATCTTTACACATGTGATCATTTGTGGATCCAAAGATGATGTCATCCACATAGATCTGAACAAGTAGTGTGTCTTTCTTTCTCCTCTTAATGAACAAGGTCTTGTCAATGACTCCTCTTTCAAAGTCATTTTCCAAGAGATAGGTAGACAGGGTGTCATACCATGCTCTTGGGGCTTGATGTAAACCATAAAGTGCCTTCTTCAACTTGTACACTCTGTCAGGGTGCAATGGATTCTCAAATCCAGGGGGTTGACAGACATATACTTCTTCATCAATACTTCCATATAGAAAAGCACTTTTTACATCCATTTGGTAGACCTTGAACTTCATGTATGAGGCATAGGCTAGAAATAGCCTAATTGCTTCAATCCGTGCCACTGGAGCAAAGACTTCCTCATAGTCTATGCCCTCTTCCTGAGTATACCCTTGTGCAACCAGCCTTGCTTTGTTTCTGATCACAATTCCTCTGTCATCCTTCTTGTTTCTGAAAATCCACTTGGTGCCAATTGCTCTATGACCTTTTGGAAGGTCCACCAAGTCCCAAACATCCTGTAATTTAAACTGTAGCAGCTCCTCTTGCATTGCTTCTATCCAACTTGGATCTTTCATAGCATCATAAGCCTTTTTGGGCTCAATTTGGGATAGAAAGCAAGTAAGTACAGTATTAACTGTATTCTGCTGATCTTGTAGCTCTTGAAGTCTGCTTTGATTCCTAGTCATCATGGGAGAAGCAATGTCTCCTATAACAAACTCAGGAGGATGATTTTTCTGAGTTCTTGATGGATGACCAGATTCCTCTTGTAAGTTCACATCCAGATTTGACTCATTTAAGTCTGGATTTTCTTCAGCTTCTTCAGTCACTTCAGACTCTCTTGAAGTCTGATTTTCCTCTATTCTTCTCTCTTCTTCATTCTGAATGGGTTCAACTTCCTTTTCTGGTTCACAGAAGTCAACAGGATCAATGGTAGGGAGTGGAAATATCACAGACTGAATACTGTTATCTGATGGTGGTGCATCCCTTTGTCCTGCATTTACATCACTACTGAAACCCAAAAGAATTAGTGAGTGAATCAATGTCAAATAGCCAATCAGGACCTGAACCAATAGGATTTGGTGTGTTCTCATTGCATTTGACATTGTCACTTTCTTTAATTATTCTAGAAGAGGTATTAAACACTCTGTAAGCCTTACTCTGAGATGAGTAACCAACAAGAAAGCCATCATCTGCTTTGCTATCAAACTTACCTAAGTGAGATTTGGTATTGAGAATTGTACAAGGACACCCAAATGGTTTGAAAAATCCAATAAATGGTTTCTTTTTCAGAAAAAGCTCATAAGGTGTCTTGTTTTTAGGCTTTATTACTAAAACTCTGTTTTGGACATAGCAAGCAGTGTTAACTGCTTCTGCCCAAAAAGTAGTGGGTAATTTTGAATCAGCTAACAGAGATCTAGCAGCCTCAATCAGTGTCCTATTCCTTCTCTCAGCAACACCATTCTGTTGTGGAGTCCTAGGAGCACTGTATTGTCTCTCAATTCCTTTTTCTTCACAGAAGGTGTTTAGATCAAAGTTTTTAAATTCAGTCCCATTATCTGATCTAATGACTTTCACTTTTTGATTTGATTGGTTTTCAATTCTAAGAATAAAAAATTTGATCAGTCCACTTGTCTCATCTTTAGTTCTCAGAAAATATACCCAAGTAAATCTAGAGTAATCATCAACAATAACTAAACAGTATGACTTCTTGCCAATGCTCATGACATTTGTAGGGCCAAACAGATCCATATGCAACAACTGAAGAGGATTTGAGATAGTGTTTATCTCTTTGGACTTATGAGAAGTTTTGTGTTGTTTGCCTTTGAGACAAGCAACACAATGATCATCACATGAATAAACTTTTGATGGTAAACCCCTAACAAGATTATGTTTAACAAGTTTATTCATTGTTTTAAAATTCATGTGACACATCCTTCTATGCCAAAGTGATGATTCATCCATTGAAGCTTTTGAAACCAAACAGTTTAGGGATGAATCAGATGAAACACTTTCTAAATCTAAACAATATACATTATCCTTTCTAGGAGTTCTCAATAGTATCATGTTTTCATCAACTACTTTGAATCCAGGAGCGAGAATAATGCATTCAGAATCAGTAAATAATATACTATGTTTCTTGTCACAGACCTGTGATACACTTAACATGTTGTATCTCAATTGCTCAACATAGTAAACATCCTCAAATGTCATCTTACCTTTTGACACATCACCTTTACCACTTATCTTACCTCCTGCAGGATTATTTCTAAAAGCAACATGTCCTCCATCAATTCTTTTGAAATTCTTGAGGCAGGCCATGTTACCTGTCATGTGCCTGGAGCAACCACTATCAACATGCCAGATGCTCTTCCCCTTGAGCTGTTGGTTGCCCTGCACATCAGATAAATCAGTTAGTTTTTATTGGGAACCCAAGCCAAAGTGGTCTTGGGTCTCCCTTGCTCATCAAAGTACTTGCACTGGGTTTTGATGAGATTTTCAAACTTAGGTACTGCAGTACTGGAGTACTTTGTCAATATGATTGGTCTAGCAGCACAAAAACTAGAAGCAGTATTAACCTTAGAAGAAGTACTAACAGTGTTAGCAGCACTAACACTGCTAGCAGCAGTATTGTTCTTAGAAGAGGTACTAACAGAGTTAGCAGCACTAACACTGCTAGCAGCAGCATTCTCTTTAAAAGAAGTACTAACAGTGTTAGCAACACTAACACTGCTAGCAGCAGTATTGGCAGTAGTATTGCTTCTAGCAGCACTATCCTTGTCAGCAGTACTATCTGAGGTAGCAGTACTAACATTAGTGCTTTTGGGGACCCACATATTGACACATTCCTTTTCAGTCTGTTTTCTCATGTGGCTTTTGGATTCAGCTTGTTTCTTAGCCGCATTATTCCTTGCAGGCTTCCTATAACCAGAAGATTTTTGAAAACTTCTTTGAAAACTTTTCTTTTGGTTAATAGGATTGAAATAACAGTGTTTGGCAAGATGATTCAATTTGCCACAAATAAAACAAGTTTTTGGTCTGTTAATCCTTTGCAGATCAACTCCTTGCTTTTGTGCCCACTGGTTATTCCAATTTCTTTGATTTCCCCTCTTTTTATCATGTTTTTGGGGCTTATTCTCTTGAGATTTCTTGCAAGAACAATGTTTACAAGTATTAGAGTTCACAACAGTGGTCTGTGTATAATGAACTCCCTTTCCCTTTCCAGTCCTTTTCATCTCATTGTTCTTAACACATGGACTTACACATTCCTCATCAGATCCTTCTTTTTAAGTCTTATCCTCAACAACTACTTCATCTAATGGATCTACTTCAGTGGCTCCTTCAGGTAAGTCCTTCCTATCCTTGGTTTCTAATAGGTCTGACTTAGGAGGGATGTAGGTGTTGTTGTAGGGTGGGGGTGTGGCATTGTACCCTAGGCCTGGTTTCAACTTACTATGGATTTGAGAGTTGATTATGTTGTCCATGACTTTAGAGGCACAATTAAACTTTTCTACATCAAGTTTTACTTTCTCAAGCTCTCCTTTTAGTTTCTCACACTCTTCCCTGGATTCTCTAAGCTGGAACTCTAGACCATCCTTTTCCCATTTCCAGTAGTTTGTATCATAGGAGTGTTGAAGTTCATTGGCTTGAAAAGCCCTAATCTGTTCTTCAAACTTCTCAACAATTACTACATAATCTTTTCTGTCCTTTTCTAATCTCTTAAGGTCATCACACATTCCCTGATTGTGATCTCTATACCTTTTAACAGTGTCTATACAAGCTTGAGTACATAGATTAGATTTTACCTCTGTGGGAAGATCTGAAACTTCAGCCATAAGAGCTTGATTTTGGATGGCCTCTTCTGCTTGATCACTCCAATCAAATCCCATTCCTTGTTGAGAGACAAGAGCTTGAATAGAGTTTCTGTTTTGATTGGAGCTTCCAGCCTGAGTTTGTTGATGGCTGTTGTGAGATGTTCCACCTCTGCATTCCCTGGCAAAGTGTCCCATCTTGTGACACTTGTAGCATTCAACTTTGGACTTGTCAAATCCAGCACCATCTTCTCTTCTTTGGGAAAAGTTGTTTCTCCCTGTCCTCTTTATGAATCTCTTCACCCTCATAGACAGCATAGCCATCTGCCACTTGATATCCATCTCTTCAAGATCATCAGCATTAATCTGTTCTAAGTCATCATTAATCAATGAGGAATTAACATGACTAAAAAAGAAGGCTTCTAGTACTGAATCATTGGTCTTTTCCTGATTGACTCCTCCAGCAGGACTAACTGATTCAGGGTTAGCAGTAGAATCAGGTGATGCTGAAAGGAGTGCAGCATTATGTACATATCCAGAGGGCTTCTTTTTGGCTTCAACCTCTGCTTCAAAGACTCTAAGATCATTGTAAAGATCATCAAGCTCTTTATCTTCCAATTGTTCATTCTGTCTGAAGGACACAGTATACATTGTCCACTCTTCACCTAATGATCTTAAGAACTTTCTGTTAACATCATCAGCCTCCATCTTGACTCCTACTGTAGACAATTCTCCAATCAGCTTACTAAATCTATCAAAAGTTTGAGTCATAGACTCATTCTTAGTAGAAGTAAAGTTTTCATACTGCTGCTTGAGAATTGCCTTCTGATTCCTCTTGGTGCTTTTGGTGCCAGTGAATCTCTTTTCCAATGCATTCCACAGAGTCTGAGCATCAGTGCAGTGATGAAATTGATGCTGATATTCATTGGGGATAGCCAAAAGCAGAGTGCTTAAGGCCTTCATCTCTATTTGTCTGACTTTTCTCTCTGCATCAGTCTTTGGAGGAGGTCTTTTGCCATCTGGTCCAATTCTTCCTTCAGCACATGGACCATTCTCTATGATATCCCAGATGGAATAATCAGTAAGCAGAATATACTGCTTGATTCTAATTTTCCACATGTCAAATTCATTGGGTCTGAGCATGGGAACCTTAGAAACAAGAGTACTGTTTGATTCAATAGAATTGTCCATAATAATTGTAGAATTCTAAGAAACACAAGCTCTGATTGTTAGATCTAGAGTTTTGTCAAAAACACAAGTGTTAAGTTCTGAGTAAGAAGACTAAAGAAGACTCAGAAGACTCAGAAGTTCTGAGTAGAAGACTCAGAAGTTCTGAGTGAGAAATCTCAAAAAGATTCTAAGTGTTGGATTCTGACTAGAAGGATCAGAGTTCTGAGTAGAAGACTCAGAACTTCTGACTATGAAGACAAATGTTCTGAAGCGCTTATTCAGAAGTATGTTCAGAATTCATATCTTGGGATATTCTCTGTTATATTCAGTTACTAATTAGGACACGTGTAATTGTTCTATTAGTCTGTTTCTTATATGTACTGTAGCTTTAGCTATTCTCTACAGTATATATAGGAGTTAGCAACTGTAGCTAACTGAATCTTTAGAGAATCTTTGGAGAATCTTTGGCTAATCTTTAGAGAATCTTTAGAGAATCTTTGGCTAATCTTTAGAGAATCTTTGAGATAATCTTTGGTGAATCCATTTAGAGAAATTCATTGTAATATCTTGTAATTCACAGATTGTTAATAAATCATATGACCAGTTGCTGTGAATACGATCTTAATTGTTCATATTTGATTGTAAGAGTGTATCCTGGACTTTCAATTGGTATCAGAGCCAATCAACAAACAAATTCGTCCAAGAGTGTGTTTGATCGCGTTCTTGAAGTTTCTTGATCAATTCGACAATTGATTCCGCTGCTGCTAACAATTCTTGAATTCCTAACAATTCTTGAATTTGTTTCTATCATTGATTCAAGAAATTTGAATTTGTCTTTCTGTTGAATCGATATCTTACAATCAAGTCATCCAAAGATTTTCTCTCTATGCTGATTAATTCTCGAAATTAAATAGAGATCACAGGTATGTTTTCAAAATTCTTGATTGGTTTCTTGATCAAAGTGATTATATCTGCTGCATGTTGATTAGTATTCAATTTTTTTTGTTGAAAAGAAGATTTCATTAATTCATGTACTCTAACTGTTTGATGAAATGCATGTGACAGATTTGATTAATTCTTGCATGTTCTAGATTTGTGTTGATTCTCATTTTTGATCATAATTCATAGTTGATATTCGAATTTGTCATTTCATCATGCCTGAGATTATTGAAGTTTTTGTGAGACCTGCAATTTCTATAACCAGTTCAGACAATTTACAAAAATTAAGTCCTGTAAAAGCAAAAGAAACAATTTCTAAACCAAAAACTGAGATTGTTCATTTTGAAAGCAAGATTGCTAATCTTGAAGCCAAATTTGAGGAAAGTGCAAAAGTTGTTGTAAATTTGCAAAAAGATAAATTCGATCTTCTAAAAGATTTCGAAAAGGCTCAAGAGAACACAAAGTTGTTAGAAAAAGAGAATGTTGATTTGAAAGAGAAAATCAATTTTGAAAGAAAGATGTTGACAGATTCTAAAAGTAGAATCAAATCATGTGAAATGAAAAATTGTCAACTCTTGAAACAGATCTATGATTTTGAACAAGTTCTTATACTTGAAAGAGTGAAATTTGAGAAAGAGAGAAGAGATTTTCAAACTGAGAGGAAAGGTTTTGAAACAAAGTCTGTTGAATTATCTTTGAAAATTTCTGATTTGGAGAAAATTCTTGCAAAAGAAAGAAAAGAGTTTGAATGCAAGAAAAATGTTTTTCAAAAAGAAAAGAATGGTTTTGAGAAAAAGAAAACAGGAATGTTAAATGAGTTTTCTGTAAAAGTAAATGAGTTGGAGAAAGAGTTAGAAGATGGAAGGAAAGAGACTGAAAAGAAGAAGGTAAATGGCTTTAAAGAAAAATGCTTAAAAGATGAGTTTGAGAAGGAAAAGAAAGTTTTTCATTTGGAGATAAGGAGGCTTATTAAGAAATTATCTGATTTATCAACTAAAATCATGATAGAGAGGAAGTCCAAATCTGATTTGCAGTCAAGGTTTGATTTGTATGTTAAAAAGTTTAGGGAATTTGAAACGAAAGTTGTTGACAAATCAAATCATAGTTCAAAAGATCAGATTCGTTCTTCTAATCTGTTTTATGATTCTGCTATTGATAAATCTTATAATTGTTCTTTTAAAAAGATAAAAATGGAATGGAGAGTTAAAGGAACAACTTCCAAGAAAGAAGTGCCAAAATCAAAGGTTCCTAATTCAAATGTCAAGAAGAACAATATATTTCAAAGAAAATCTTTTGTTAAACCTGATGTGATTTATTCTGTAAATCAATTAGTCAGAGTTGCACAAAAGAAACTTTGTTGTTCATATTGTGGGACTAATGATTTTGTGAACAAGAATTTTATTCAGCACTGGTATGGTTCTTATAGAATATCTGCATATGCCACTGCACCTAACAAACCTGGACCCAAGTTCATATGGGTACCAAAGACAACTTAATCTGTTTTGCAGGTTATTCATGTGTAGAGATGAATGATAATACTGACACATGACTTAAAACAAATGTTGAGCTTAAATTGAGAATTTTGACTTTTGGATAATTCAGTCCAAAACTCGATCTGAATGTGATTATGGTTTTCTGATTCATACAGATCAATTTGTTGATTTTGAAGATTTTTTTGAAAAAGTTCTGTTTGCTATGAGGTTATCGAACTCATAGATGTGAGTGTTTTTCGTAGAAAACATTTCCAGAGAATGTGTTCAGAATCACATTTTAAGCAACCCTGCAAATTTTGGTTGAAAAATTCTGATTTTTGAGCAAGTTATGGTGATTTGAAGTTCAGAATGTTCAAAAATCACAAAATCCAAACATTTTTCTAAGGAATTTTCTCTGGATAGTTTTATCAGAATTCTGACTCTCTTACTCAGAAGTTCTGACTCTACTACTCAGAATTCTGACTCAACTAATCAGAATTCTGACTCTGATACTTGGAATTTTGAACAAGTTACTCAGACTTCTGACTCTACTACTCAGAATTCTGACTCAACTAATCAGAATTCTGACTCTGATACTTAGAATTTTGAGCAAGTAACTCAGAATTCTGACTCTTCTAATCAGAATTCTGACTCTACTACTCAGAATTTTTTTTTTGATAACTAATGAGGAATCATCGTAGATGATTACCAAAATCTCTTGATTTTGCAGGATTATCTTGATTTCAGAGGAAGTATTGACTCAAAATTTGATCTGATTGTTTCAAGATAATGTTCAAAACCCGTGATTCAACATTTTAGGTTTTTGAACATATCAGTTCAAAACCCGTACTTAAATGAAAATGGCTTCTGAATAATTCAGTTCAGGACCCGTACTTCAGAGACTAAGACTTCTAAACAAATCAGTTTAGAACTCATATTTCTCAGGTGATATCCTTAACTGTCATATTTTTCTGTTTCAAGGAACAAGTGGTGAAAGGTAACATTGTATTATGTTTTATTTCTATTGCTTTGAATGTTTGAATCTTAACAATTTAATTCAATGATATGATTTTTTTTTAATTTTCATTCAATGAATAAATGTGTGTCAAAAAGTGATTTTACAAGTATTTTGTATTATCTGAGCTATATTTGTTTCAACTTTCACTTCTGAATTAAATCGAAAGGTAAGCAAAACATGAATGAAATTATGCTGAATGCTCAATGTTATGAAATTTATACTTATATAGAATATAATGTTCAAAAAGCCTAAATGTCAGAATGTTGGATGGAAACAAAAATATGGGGGAAGTACTACGTTTTAGTACCAAGTGATTGAGATGAAATATAAATATATATAAAATCATTTAGTTTGAAAGTTTGTACCTGTGGCCTTTCTGGTTTGGGAGAGTAAGTCCTAAGGGGTGCTCGACACCTAGTCCCTAAGATCAACTGGTCTAGGATCGGCTGACCCAAATCCTGCAATAGAACCAGATAGAAAGCCATGTTCTACTGGTACAAATGGGTTTAAGATATATCGATGTGGCCTTTCTGGTTTGGGAAATTAAGTTCCAAGGGGTGCTTGTCACCTAGCACCTAAGACCAACTGGTCTGGGATATGCTGACCCAAATCCTGCTATAGAACCAGATAGAAAGTCATGTTTAACGATGTATCTTATTTTTACTAAACTTTTTGATTAAAAGATGCCAATGTGCACAAAATTAAAAGATGTCAATGAGCACAAAATTAAAAGATGCCAATGAGCACACATCTCTTGAAACTTTGGGAAAATTCAAAGTCGCAATAAACCTGTAAATTTGTGAAAATCCTGATTTTGGACAAATAGTGTAAGTAGAGCAAAGTATTCGTATATGTTTTTAGAATTGCATATTCTTGAAGCTATTCATATTTCGCATGCTAAGCACACCAAATAGATTTAATAAAGGGATTGAAACTGAACATTTTTAACTCGATATGCAATGATGACTTGTATTTGAATCAAAACACATGCATTTGATTTCATTTGATTGAAAATCTGATAAATTTCATTAAGTTGTATTTCTTTTGTAAAGTTTTCAAATGATCAAATGTTAGTAGTTATCAAGTGTAGTTCAGTAAATCTTATTCTCCTTGTATAAATGTTTTCATTAAAGCACTATATTTGAAATGAATAATTTTAATGAAATATATGCATACTTTCAGGGGGAGAAAACAATTTGCTCCAGAATTCTTATTTTGAGGGGGAGCAAGGTTATTCATTAAGGAGGAGAAAAAGCATAGACTTCATCGCTAAAGTTTTGAAAATCAAGGGGGAGAAAAGCTAAAGATTTTGAAGATGATTTTGCTTTCCAAAACTTTAGGGGGAGAAATCTTATAAAAGCTGAAATGAAGATGAGAATTGTCATTTCAAGGGGGAGCAAAGAAAAAGCAAATATATAACAGAAATCAATTTGGAAATCGTTGCTGCTGCTGATTAAAGACTGACCAAAAGTTGTTAACTCAGATTATTCAGAATTCTGAGCAAAAGTTGTCAAAGCATTCAGAAGAGCTCCTTCTGAAGATTGTTCCTGCTCTAAGAATTTGATGATGAAAAGTACAAGTGTGTTTGACAAAAAGGGGGAGATTGTTAGATCTAGAGTTTTGTCAAAAACACAAGTGTTAAGTTCTGAGTAAGAAGACTAAAGAAGACTCAGAAGACTCAGAAGTTCTGAGTAGAAGACTCAGAAGTTCTGAGTGAGAAATCTCAAAAAGATTCTAAGTGTTGGATTCTGACTAGAAGGATCAGAGTTCTGAGTAGAAGACTCAGAACTTCTGACTATGAAGACAAATGTTCTGAAGCGCTTATTCAGAAGTATGTTCAGAATTCATATCTTGGGATATTCTCTGTTATATTCAGTTACTAATTAGGACACGTGTAATTGTTCTATTAGTCTGTTTCTTATATGTACTGTAGCTTTAGCTATTCTCTACAGTATATATAGGAGTTAGCAACTGTAGCTAACTGAATCTTTAGAGAATCTTTGGAGAATCTTTGGCTAATCTTTAGAGAATCTTTGGAGAATCTTTGGCTAATCTTTAGAGAATCTTTGAGATAATCTTTGGTGAATCCATTTAGAGAAATTCATTGTAATATCTTGTAATTCACAGATTGTTAATAAATCATATGACCAGTTGCTGTGAATACGATCTTAATTGTTCATATTTGATTGTAAGAGTGTATCCTGGACTTACACTGATACCACTTGTCAGGATCGAATCTTAACAAGACTAATAATACTTAGAACTCAGAATTAAAGAATCTGCGGAATAGAACTTTAATTCACACAATCAAAGAACAATATATCAGAAAACACACTGCTGTTTGTATTCACTAATTCAACTCACAAGCTTACAACCAAACCTCAATCTTGATGAACAGGATCAATCAAGACGACTTCTACTTCTCTAGAAATAGGGTTCTAAACCTTGAGGTTAATTCTCTCTAAAACAAAACGTATTCTGAAACTCTCGTGTCGAATATCTATCTATCACAATCTATTTATACAAAATAATTACAAGATAACTATCAAAACAAAATTGATCTTCAGAATATTCTTTCACGATTATCTTCAATCATTCCATCTTTATCTCCAACATTCTCGCATTCCATAATCATGATCACAAGCAGCATTAACATCTTTATGCACGAGCAGTATTAACCTTGTTCCAGCATAAGCAGTACTAATATTCTCCAACATCATTAATTCATTCCAGCAGTATTAACTTGACTCAGCAGTACTAAACTTGCTTCAGCAGTATTAATCTTGACAAGAAGTACTAACTTCACTCTAGCAGTATTAATTATGCCCTGGCAGTATTAAAGTTGTTCTGGCAGTACTATCCATACTTAGCAAATCTTCAGTTCCCAACACATTTCAGTAGTTTAGTTCTTGTAATTTACTTTCAAGTTTATTTACTTTCTGTCAACCACTGTGGAGCACGTGTGGCCACATTGGTACGTTTCCGTTTACGTTTAATGCAATTTAAATTCATATATTTCTTCTTCTCCACTATGTTTTTTGTTTTTATAAGTAGCTAAACCCCCCTTTGGGTGCGGGTGTAGGCCAAACCCGAGAGGTTAAAAATGGGTGTTACTACATTTAGCTAATTTTTTGGTTTAGTCTTCCGAGTCGGAGCATAACTCAATGCAGACAAGTTGATCACGTGTGCGTATTAATATTAGATCTTAGACCTCGAGAAGGACGGATCCGAAATACGTCTTGAATGATGCAAGGAGGTTTGAGAAAATATTCAATAATCACATAGAGACATGGGTTGTTGCATAACCGAACTAAGGTCAAAACGCCGGTCGAGTAGGTGTGACATAGAGATATGCGCATCTCTCTACATCCGGTAAGACTAAGATTTTCGAGATCTACTTAGTAAAGTTGGTAAGCCGAAAGTTAGCTTGTGTGGAAACTTTATAATAAAATCGTTATTGCAACCTTTACGACGTAGCTTCAAGATGAGGAAATCGTGTAGGACAAATTGTGACCGGTTTTATTAACCATTTAAGTAACTAAATATATACTCTCGGGAAAAACTTACACCTGTACCCGCTTTTTAATTAATCGCGTTAATTTTATAATTAATTACTCACTAAAAATCAACTCAAACAAATTATTAAAAACCTTAGATTTGCACCGGTAGTTCGTAGAAGTCCCCGATTCTTGGTAGTCCAATCCCCGTGGATACGATATTGGGTTCTTACCATTATATTACTTGTTAAGTGAACGCAATACGTGGTGCATACTTGCACCATTATTGTGCACATTTTACGTGTGGTTATTTTTGCTATCATTGGTCGTCTCTCTCTGGGTTTTGACGTTGCCTTCATCCTCAAACTCAAATCTGGCTTTCTGCCAAGAACCATCAAGTTCCAGATCTGGCTTTTTGTCAAGAACACAAACTACATATCTCTCCCTCTATCAAGATTTGTAATTTTGTTGCATCCTTTCTCCAATCCATATATGTTTTTCTAGGTTTTCTTATGGTACCAAAGTTGGATTCTTGTGGTTGTTTTTGCCTAAATTTTAGATTTAGGGTTTAATTGAGGTTTTTAATTCTATGATTTGATTTAGATTTCATGGGGGTGAAATAAGATATAGACAAAAATTGTGTTTGATTCCATGAGGTGAAATAACTTATAGACGTAAATTATGTTTGATTTCATGAGGTGAAATAACATATAAATGAAAATTGTATTTGAGTTCATGAGGTGAAATAGGTTATATATGCAAATTGTGTTTAGTTTCATGTGGTGAAATAACGTATATATGAAACTTATGTTGGTTTTCATTAGGTGAAATAGCATATGATGAAAATCGTCATTATTAACGTTATAAAAGACAAAAGTTTTTATTACGATTTATTTGGTGAATCTATGTTACCAAAAATGACGATTATGCCATTTTATAGTAAAAATCAACTGTAAGTTAAACCATATGATCAAAACTATATTAGAGCTTAGATGAGTCCTCATGGTTATCAACCTATTTGTGGTTCTCATTTGTTTACCGTCTATACATTGTGATAACCGTGTGAATTATTATCTTTAAATATCATTTCACATGTTTTTTCCCATCTAAGGCTAGCATTTATTGTTTTGATGAACATTTATTTGTTTCATATGTATTTAGCTCACAATTTGAAACTTTTTACATGTAACTTCTGTTTCACAAACAAACTAAAAATGTTCACATTATGAAACATATACATGTGTAACAAGAACATTTATAATCAAATGTATGTTAACCAATATTTTTAAATCATAGTCTTCGATTAAAAATCATACAAAATAGCACATAATGCATTAGTTCTGATGATTATTACAATTTCTTGGCTTTAAGAAGACCTTATATATATATATATATATATATATATATATATATATAGAGAGAGAGAGAGAGTGTGTGTAACACCCCAAAAACTGGAAACGGAAAAGTGGGCCACAGACGTCCGCGAGGCAAGGGTCGGACGTCCGCGAGGTGTGGACGTCCGCGGATCATCCGCGGAAGCAACATAGAAATTCGGGGATTTTGGTATTTGAAGGCCGGACGTCCGCGAGGTTTCATACGGACGTCCGCGAAGCTGCTGAACGAATTAATTCAGATTTTTAACCCTTTTCCCTTTCTCTTTCTCTCATTCATCTTCAACCTCAAACTCTCATCTCTCTCTCTAAATACGTTTCTCTCTCTCAAGAAACCCTAATCCTCCCTCCCCTCTTCATCTTTTTTCCCCTTAATCAAACACCACCATTGTTAGAGAACCTTAACCCTTCAAAGGAAACCCCCACTTCATCTTCTCCACCGATTTATAGGGTTTTTACCCAACCATTTTCACTCCATTTGAAGATTAGGAGTTGTGGTGCATCTTGGAGGTTATAGAAGCATTTGGGTTGGTGGATTCAAGTATGGTTAAGGTAATCTTCTCTTCTCTTCATTTTATGAAGTTAGGGTTTTGTTTAAGTGAGTTGTGTTGGTGTAAATTGGTCGGATGATGATTTCTATGATTAGATCTAAATAGTTGTGGTTGGAACTTATGGATCTAGGTTTTTGGAAGTTTTGGCTTGAGGATGCAAACTTCATCAAAGGAGCTTACGTTAGAGAAACTCTAGATTTAGCTTAAATCTAGTAAGGTGAGTTCAAGTAATTTGCGAAAACTTTGTACATGCCAAAATACTATTTTTCCAAGATATTATGTGTTTTACTTGAAAACTATCAATGTTTGGGCTATTTGATGGGTTTTACCTTTTGAGGTATTATTTGTGGTAAATATTGTAAAACATTACTTTTGGATATTTTGGAAAAATGTGATAGATAAATCCTATATGAAAATGGATTATTGATTTATGTGAAAGATGGAGTCTATTGTTATGAAAACGCATTTTGTGGATTTTAGGAAATATGCGTATAGTACTTCATGTGATGTTTTTAAAATGTAAAGGTTGAATCCTTTTTGGAAATGAGGGTTATCCCGATCCAAGGTTTTATTTCGGGTTTTCATAGAATTATGGTACTTGGTTGCTTAAACGAAGTTTAAATGCATTTATTCGATGATGACCGTTATTTATGGGTCTAGCAAGCTTTGAGCACTTGCTCGGTTTTGACTGTGGGAAAGTGTTGGGGACATTTGTCCGGTTTAAATGGCTCGATGTGGAGTCTTATTCATAGGTTGCCTTTATTGCACCATTTTGCATATTACTGCACGTTTTGATATTTACATGCTTGGGTGCGTGAGTCATTCCGGGATAGGCATGTTGTTGTAGACTGTATTGCATTGGATCCATAGGCATGTTAGTCAGTCGTTGGTAATGGTCTATTGGGTATCTTGAGGACGAACCTCGGAACTCATGTTTTATGACCTTAACTTTTCGAGTAGGCACTAGGAGGATATAGTCTTGGGCACGTTACCTTGGAGGTATGTGTAGAGATCCACGCCGCTTATAGAGGGTGCCTTGGAGGTGATCCTAAGTGTGCCAGGCCTTGAGGCGTTACCATGTGGGTAGACGCCAAGGTGTATCCTCAATTACAGTGTAACTTGGGTTTCGTAGAGCAGAAGTCGAGGAATAGGCAAGACGTAAGTTGTAATTCCTGATTTCGTTGGGAGGACCAGAGATAGGCAGAGTTACAAGTTGTAATCTCTACTCCCAGTTGTGCGATGAACGTTGTATGTGTGGTATACTTATGTGTTACCTCCACTTTCAATGGATACGGGTCTCCCCCGTTTATGGTATTTGGATTTTAATACATTTTACGTTTGCGTGAGTTTTGCTTCGTATTATGCTTCCAATGAAAGGTTATATTTAATGGATGGTTTTCCATGTTTTTACGGGTTGAGTATTTATAGTCAACAATATTTGAAGGCCTTGCCTAATATAGAAATTAATCATGAATTTGAGTGAGTTGGAATCATTATGAATTTTCGAAAACGTCTTATACCTTTTTGGGAACTTTTCCCATGGAAATGTGTGAGTTGGAAAATGGATGATTTACAATTAAAGTAAACCCTTTTTAAATCATGACTAAAACTACTATTCTTTCGATTTATGATTTTATATAGTTATGATAAAATGTTTGAACTCACTAGGCGTTAGCCTAACCCTTTTTATTTGTCGGCATGTGCAACAGGCTCAGGTTGGGGTAGTTCTAGCTACATTGTGAAGTGGCGAGTGCTAGTAGAGTGCACGAGAGGTGACTTGTTTAGTGAAGTCTTTCGCAATTGTTTGGACTAGCAACTTGTGTTGTGTTAAGTAACACCCGATTAAGTTATTTTATTGTGGACTTATGATGTTTTAAATTCCGAGGTATTTTAAGGAATGAATTGTAGAAGTGATTTTATCTATTTGGTTATTTTATTGAATTTTAAAGTTAGTTGCTTGTTCTAAATTTGAGGGTGTTACAAAGAGAGAGAGAGAGAGAGAGAGAGAGAGAGAGAGGAATGTTCAAACGAGAACGCTAACTATTTTAGAAAACAAGAAAACAACAAATCATGTGCAAAATCACATGTGAATTTACATTAACTGCAAAAACTGGACACGCGGGACTTTTTCCGCGACTTAAAGTGGCGGGAAAAGTCGATTAATCATATATGATTTTGTACATATCGGCCGTTTTCTTGTTTTCTTAAATAATTAGCGTTCTCATATGAACCCACCTCTCTCTCTCTATGAATATATATATATATATATATATATATATATATATATATATATATATATATATATATATATATATATATATATATATATATATTGTAACACCCTAAAAAATTGGAACGAGCAACTAACTTTAATTTCAATAAATTAACTAAAAGGCGATAAAATTACTTCTACATATCATCCTTGAAAATACCTCAAAGTTTAAACATCACAAATTAAACTGCTAACAACTATAGGCGGGTGTTACTTAACCCAAATAAAAGTTGCTAATCCCAAAAGTGCGGAAGACTTCACTAAGCATCTCACTTCCCGTGCACTCCACTAGCACTCATCACTTCACAGTGTAGCTAAAGCTATCCCCAACCTGAACCTGTTGCACATGCCGACAAATAAAAAGGTTAGGCTAATGCCTAGTGAGTTCAAGAGTTTACATCATGAGCAAATCATTTGATAAACCAAAAGATTCAACTTAATAAATGATTTTCAAAACGGGTTTGTATAAAAGACATCGACAACCCAATTTCCGAACGCACACAATTCTTGTGAAGAAAGCTTCCAGCGAAAATCGTTTATCTGCAATGGACTTAAATCCAAAACTCACATCAAGAGTTAATGAAATAATAATTTCTCAAATAATCTCCAATGCGAATAAAACTTCAATAGTTAAAACATCCAATAAGGATGAATCATAAATTCGTCCATCAATCATGGAAAACAATTTGTATGCATAGAATATAACCTCGACAATGCGGGTACATAAAATACCCGAAATCAACACCCTTCGGTGACGGGGGAGACCCGATCTCATCGAATGTGGCAAACACATAAATTAAACCACAAATAATAAATACAAGCAAGCTTCTTGGATGTGGAATACAGATGACATCAACCATACTAGGTCTTTAGTCCATCTCCGGCATCAACCATACTAGGTCTTTAGCCCATCTTAGACATCAACCAAAACTAGGTCTTTAGTCCACCTCCGGCATCAACCAAAAACTAGGTCTTTAGCCCGTCTTTGACATCAACCAAAACTAGGTCTTTAGTCCACCTCCGGCATCAACCAAAACTAGGTCTTTAGCCTGTCTTAGACATAAACCAAAACTAGGTCTTTAGTCCAAACCACCAAGTTCAATCCTACTGGATCTTTACCTTGGGAACCCACCATCCAACACACGCTTACTCGACTTAAATATATATATACATGACCTCAAAAGAATAACCAATGCATTCAAATCATGTAAATCTCAAGTATAATGCAATTCATGCAATTCAAACCCCAAGCCCACGTCGAGCTTATTAAAACCGGGCGAATGCCCTCAAGACTCAACCGAGTCCAAACCGAGCCCTCTGCTCAAAAGATCTAATGATCGTTTACCAACATCAACACATGCAAATGAAGTGCATCTAACGCACGTCATGCAAACACACACTCCGAGGCATGATAATCCCACTAAGGTTCATTAGTCCCAAAGGTACTAAGAATAAATCATCAAACGGTCTTCACACATAAGACAAACACTTAACCCTACACGTATTCAAATAAAATGCAATTAAGCATATAACACATCCAAGACTCCATCTCGAGTCACTAAAACCGATAAACACTCAAAAGACTCATTTAAGTATAAATCAAGCCCTTGAAGGCAAAATAAACGTTTGGCTTACATACGCCTTGCCCACCCGGTTACGTAAACCAAATACATCGTTACCCAAAATCTTTGCCTTTTTAAATCTCAATTGGCCTTCGGCCCAAACAAAAGGTTTACTCCTCTCAAAACAATCATAAGGTCAAGAATGACCAAAATCCCCCAAATGTGGGTGTTTTACAAGATTTGCAAAGTTCAACACTTTGATTAATTAAAACCCACCAATTTACTCAACAATTGACAATTCTATATAAAGCACATAAATACTTTAAAATAAACATTTTGGCATGTACAACGTTTTCACAAATCAACTTGAACTCACCTTGCTAGATTTAGGCTAAATCTAGATTTTCCCCAAACGTAAGCTACTTTGATGCAACACGAATCCTTAAGCCAAATCTTCCAAAAACCTAGATCCATAATTTCCAACCATGAATGTTCATATTCAACCACTTTAAAACCATTCCCCAAACATCTAATATAAAAATCTCCATTTTGACCAAAACCCCAATATTAACTTAACTTCTCCAAAATCATCCAAATCCAAAATGGAGGAACAAAACACTAGGAGATCATCAATGGAACATTTATAACTCATAATGAAGCTTGTAAATGGAGGAAATGAACTTACCACTTAGGTTTTGATGAAAACCTAGAAAACCCAAAAAATCTCTAGTGTTGTGGATGAAACTTGCTCTTGCATCAATAAATGAAACCACTAGCATAAAATGGAGAAGGAACACATTAATCTCCAAGAAAAGCCCCAAAATCAGTTAGGGTTTGTGAGGGAAGAAGAGGAAATGTTTTGGGAGTGAGAAATGAGAAGTTTACCACCACCAAATGCTCTTGAATCTTCCAATAAACTTCCAAACTCTTTCTAGATCCTTGAAGAGCTCTAAAAAACGGAACCATAGCAACTTGAATCACCAAAATCGGAGTTGAAATGAGAGAGATATGAAGAAATGAAGTTTGGGGGGTGAAATTCGTGTTTTAAGCCGATCAGGTGCTCCGTGCGGGTCTCCGCGCGAGTGAACTAGCGCAACCATGCGCGCCGGGCACTGGTCACCCGATTTCCTCTTAAACACTGTTTTGGCCACAACTTCTTCGTTTTAGCTCCGTTTTCGCTCCGGAAAGAACCGTTGGACTCGTATTTGAATTCCTCATCCAACAAGACCATAAAATCTAGGATTTAATCCAAAATCCAATTTTTCATATTTTTCATATTTTTCTTAAAAGATCGATTCCACACTGATTCGATATTGTATTTATCCGAAAATTACGGGTGTTACAATCCTCCCAACCTTAGGATGATTTCGTCCTCGAAATCTAGCTCCCAAACATCCAAAGGTTATCGAACTCAACACTTTCCATGCTCCTTCAGTTTCCTACTAAAATTCGAATCCTTTATTGCCAGAACTGCTATGACAACTTCATGTCGATAGTCACAATCAATGTTCATTTAGACCCACTACACTTATGCCTGAGTGAACGCTTAATTTACTATGGTAGCCTCTAACTGAATGACCCAGGTCGTCTCCCAACCTTAGGTGTTTCATACTTCCCCAACGGCCGATCCAGACTCAAAATTAGTCTGTGTCTACGCACTCTTAAATTTTCTCCAATTAGCCTAAGGTCTGCTCTCGTCGAAAACCAACAAACCTCCAATTTCCAAGGTTCCCGCTGCCGAACTGTCACTTATCCCTAACGAGTCCCATTAGACTCCAACACCGACGGTCGTCACTGACCCATTGATTATACAATCTCCAAAAGTCACGCCTAATCACCAATCATCCGATCGACAGATTCTTCTACCACACCAGGAGAGTCATCACGCTAAATCTATTTTCCACAATCGAACTTCTTAAGATCATCACAGCCGATACCACAATTTATAAGAATTGGTCACACCTTCCAATTACACTACTGGTTATTGACCTCGAACCTCAAAAGTTGACACCTAGTCATACCACTAAACTCGACCCATCATAGGGCTCCACACACGGGCTTCATCCCTCTAACATCCCCATAATTCCAAGGTCATCCCCCACGGTCTAAAGGGTCCTACACGACCTTTATACAAAACTGACAAACCCGCAACAAGGTTGACGAAGTGAACGGTTACCACAAGCACTATTAGAAGACACCGCAAGTCCCACCTTTCAGTTGTTCATACGAAATAATCCGGCCCCGCGAGTGACACCATACCACTCACGATAATACATGCGTTAGAAACCCAATCTTTCACTGAAAGGTTCTACACGCCCTCACCCCTTAACAGGGTTGCTCAACCTCACCAAGCCTAATGAGTTCAAGGTTTTCAAGTGACAGACTCAACAAATATGCCAATAAAGTGTTCACTAGATTTTTCAACACAAATATTTTTATATCAATATAACATACGCATAAAAATCTACTACTACCTATCCGGTAGATGTGCAAACATGGACACACTCGTCCCACATATGAAAAATCATTTCGAAAACTGTTTCATCCCAAACCAGGTTACTAACGAAACGCAAAAACGTATTCAACCACTTTTAAAATGAACCGCTAGGGTCCCATCACGGATTTACTTATGCCAAACACGTAAAGTAATTTTCGACATTAAAATAGTGTTCAATAGCTTGTTTGTACGAACTTCAAAAGAAGGATTTACACGGCATCAATTTCCAAAATTCTCTTTTTAACCATAAAACGACATGAACGGTAATTCCTTAGTAACTTCACATGGGTCAGTTTGTTCATAGAGAAACAATTCATATGCACACTTTGGTTAAAACACGACATGATTTGTGTCATCTCCCAGTTTTTAAATCGAATAACAAGGTACTTTCATCACTTGGAAATATCGGTTTAAACATCGAAAAGGAATTTCACTTCAAAATTATGCACGCCATTTTGTAACACTTTCTTAGTAGTTACTCTGAAATAGTATAGCACATACCAGATAGTCAATACTAAATTTTCAAGTAGAGATTCATTAAATCAAATTTTCAAAATTTCTCCTTCAGTCATATAATGACAAGGAAACAAAAATCTTTGACCAGGCTTGCACACCTCAATGTGTTTTTCCTCAAAACTTTAGAAAACAATACGTGCACATAATTTGATTAACACATACACAACTCAAGTCATCTTCAAGCCTTAAACCGCACAAGCGATGCACAATAACGTCTCAAAATAGTGGCTACAAAACTATTCATGTCAATGAATTAATACAGTGCAAGCGTGAGAAAGAATATCAACAATGTCAACAAATGAGAGTGCATAAAACAGAACATTAAAGATGCACTATCACGATGCTCTTATATGCATTACTCACGCCACGTATAAATCAGTTTACACACCTAGCAAGTTGCAACAAATATGCTACCATAATCCTCAAAGGAGAAGCCATGCGGCATCAAAACTCCAAAACCACTCTTTTTGATGCAAAACTTCATGAATCATATTTTCAACTAAATTCGCATGAGACGCAATACTCACTCAACACATATATTAACGCATGAAATCATTCAAGTATGCACATGACCAAGTGTCACCCATGCACCGTAAAACGTCATAAAACGAAACTTCATCGTACTTCCACAAAACTTCCATCAAACTCGATGGAACTCAACAACATCGAACCAAGTAAATGGTGTCACAATTTTCGTTTTCAATAAGCGACTCGCATAAAACAACGCTATAATTAAATCATCCAAATCATAAAACCTCCCTTTTGTTGCAACACAAAATAAAACGACACCCTTTTGTCAAGGCTTGCAAAATCGAAATTCCCATTAAAATCAACACTGAAACAAGGGAAGGTAACTCTCCGTCCAACCTCAACATATGTGGAGGAGATCCAATGTTAAGGTTGCAAGTCGCGGTTACTTATCCAAAACCATAAACGACATTAAAACATGGATATCACAATATCCGAAAGTAGTAGTGGACGACTACAAGGAATAAAATAAATCCCGACCAGGTTCACAACCGTCTGTCGTAAAATAATTTCATACATGTTCCAAAATCATGGTTTAAAAATCTTGCATATGTCAAACTTTTCCAAGATTTAGTAGTACCGTCCATCTGACGATTCGAAACACAAGAAATAATCGATGCAATTTATTTTAAAGGCAAAATAAATTTTGTGCATGCATTTTGTCGGCACTCAACGTCCAGGTCACATTCCTCCAATTACTCCGATCACACTATTGTCATCCGGATACTCACACATCTTAACGCAAAGTGGAAAGTCACATCGACTAACCACACATTTCTCCTCGAATCAAGTTAATTCAATAAGCCTACGACTCCAATCCATCTATCAAGTTCGACCAGAACGGTCCATTCAATACAATCAACATGCTTACCGCTACTCCAAATGGCAATGCTAAAGTCGTCAACCTCTTCTAACGACTACTCGCTTAGAACTCCTTCACTACCCCAACGGTCATCACGCTAGAGTCGTCCAAGTACTCTGATGTAACCAGTTGGTTCACCATAACACTGGCCAGGTGCAATTATGAACGTACCTGTAACACCCTCAAATTTGGAACGAGCAACTAACTTTAATTTCAATAAAATAACCAAAAGTTTATAAGATTATTTCTACAATTCATTCCTGAAAATACCTCGGAATTTAAACATCATAATTTCCACAAACTAAAAGCTTAAGACGGCGTTACTTAACACAACACAAGTTGCTAGTCCCAATTAATGCGGAAGATTCACTAAATCAAAATCATCTCTCGTGCACTCTACTAGCACTCACCACTTCACAGTGTAGCTAAAGCTACTCCCAACCTGAGCCTGTTGCACATGCCGACAAATAAAAAGGGTTAGGCTAATGCCTAGTGAGTTCAAGCATTTTATCATGACTATATAAATTCATAAATCGAGAGGAGTGTAGTTTTTAGTCATGATTTCAAAAGAGTTTACTTTAAGTACAAATCACCCATTTTCCAACTCACACAATTCCCATGCTGAAATCTTTAATATAACATGATTTCCCAAAATAGACTCATTTCCAAAATCAGTGCGAAAGGTAAAATAGCATTTAATACCCAAAGTGATTAAATACATAATTATTCGTCATTAATCCAAAACATCCCAAAACATGGATGAAACATAATCCACAACTCATATAAGTGGAAAAACAATTCTCATAAATATGATACGTCACCGAAAACATGGATAAACACAAATACCCAAAACCACACCTTTTGGTGACAGGGGAGACCCGTATACATTGCACGTGACAGAACACAAAAGTGGGTCACCTACTATGCAATAAAACACCCACGTGGATTACTCTCGTAAACTGAGCTCAATCACTCCAGATCTATTGCCCGCGAGACTAGGGAGCCCCCAACTTCAACCACTCCAGGTCTATACATTGGGTCACTCCAAATCTACAACAACACATTATGGATTACACCTTACTGCCCATGAGACGACACCCGGCCTTATAGGTCCACGCCTTACTTATCATGGATCCCGATGCCTATCGCGTGCTAAGCACATATGGAATTACACCTTACTGCCCATGAGACGACGCCCGACCATATAGGCCCACGCCTTACTTATCATGGAACCCGATGCCTATTCCGTGCTACAAAAGAAACTAACGTCTCGTAAACTGAGCTCAATCAATCCCGACCTCTTGCCCGCGAGACTAAGGGGAAACTCAAATGCCTATGGATCCATGGCTAACAAGGTCTACATATTACACGACCCCAAATGAATAAACAAATGCATTCAAAACATGCAATTCCCCAATAACATAAATTATGATCAAAACTCAACTTTGAGCTATCAAAACTGGACAAATGTCCCCAAAACTTGATAAAATCCAATACCGAGCCACAAGCTCAACTAACTCAAAAGATAGTTCATGAAAGTCATAAGATGACATTAAACATAACAACACACACAGTTTGCCAGTAAATACTTCAAATCCATGAAAACCCATAACAAAACCTTGGATCGGGAAAACCCTCATTTCCAAAGGATTCACACCTTTACATTTTCAAAACATCTCATGATGTTCTATATGCATATTTCCAAAATCCACAAAATGCATTTTCATAACAAATAGACTCCATTTATCACATAAATCAACAACTTATTTTTACGTATGATTTATTCATCACATTTCCCCAAAATTCCAAATGTAAGTGTTTTACCATATTTACAACCATAAATACTTCAAAGGTTAAAACCCATCAAATAACTCAACATTGATAATTTTCATGTAAAACACATAATTACTTGGAAAATATCATTTTGGCATGTACAAAGTTTTCACAAAGTAACTTGAACTCACCTTGCTAGATTTAGGCTAAATCTAGAATTTTCCCAAATGTATGCTCCTTTGAAGAAGTTTGCATCCTCAAGCCAAAACCTCCAAAAACCTAAATTCATAACTTCCAACCATGAATATTCATATTCCACCACTTTAAAACCATTCCCCAAACATCTTATATTGAAATCTCCATTTTGACCAAAACCCCAATATTAACCTAACTTCCCCAAAATCATCCAAACCGAAATTGGAGAAACAAAACACTAAGAGATCATCAATGGAACATTTATAACTCATAGGAAAGTATAGAAGCTAGGAGGATGAACTCACCACTTAGGTTTTGATGAAAACCTAGAAAACCTCAAAAATCTCTAGTGTTGTGGATAAAACTTGCTCTTGCATCAATAAATGAAATCACTAGCATAAAGTGGATAAGGAACACATTAATCTCCAAGAAAAAGCCACAAAATCAGTTAGGGTTTGTGAGGGAAAGAGGGGAAACGATTTGGAGAGAAGAGAAGAGATTTGAGTGTGAGAAATGAGAGACTTACCACCACCAAACACCCTTGAATCTTCCAATGAACTTCAAAACTAACACTTTATCCTTGAAAAGCTCTAAAAACCGAAACCATGGCACTTTGAATCGCCAAAAACGGAGGTGAAATGAGAGAGATATGAAGAAATGAAGTTTGGGGTGTGAATTTCGTGTTTTAAGCCGATCAGGAGCTCCGTGCAGGTCTCCACGCTAGTGAACTAGCGCCACAATGCGCGCAGGGCACTGGTCGCCCGGTTTCCCCTTAAACACTGTTTTGGCTATAACTTCTTCGTTATAGCACCGTTTTCGCTCCGGAAAGAACCGTTGGACTCGTATTCGAATTCCTCATCCAACAAGACCATAAAATCTAGGATTTAACCCAAAATCCTATTTTTCATATTTATCTTAAAAGATCGATTCCCTCCGAAATCGGGGTGTTACAATCCTCCCAACCTTAAAAGAGATTTCATCCTCGAAATCTAGTTCCCATATACTCAAGTGAACGCTTAACTTACTAGAGTAGCTTCCAATCCACAGACTTTGATTGTCTCCCAACCTTAAGTGATACATACTTTCCCAACGACAGATTCGAACTTCCCAATCATACCACATTCACATGTTCTTAATTTTTCTCTCCAAACCAACTCAACATTGAATCACTACCAACATCAACCAAAACTTCAGAATCCCCAAATAATCCCGCTACTGAACTCGCATTCATTCTCAATGGATTCCATCGATTCAACACCAACGGTCATCATTGACTCGTCAATTACACAATCCCAAAGGTGTGTCTAATTGTCAGTCATACAATCGGCAGGTTCTCTTACCCCACGAGGGAAGTCATTCACTAAATTCCCTTATCACAATTGAGCATCTTAAGATTTCTACAACCATTACCATCATTTCTTTAAAATCGGACTACAATCCCCCGATTACACTAACGGTGCTTGGCCTCAAGCCCAAAAGTTGACACTTAGATGTACCACCAAACTTTGAGTCACAACAGACTCAACACTCGAGTTTCACTCGTCGAGCATTCTCATAATAACCAAAATTATCGCTATGGTGTCTAAAGGGTCCCGCATACGAAAGTTGACCAACACCCCAAAATTAGATTCCCAACAAGAATGGTTACCACCAACCTCAATATAAGGTACTACGATTCAAATCCTTCAGTTACAAAAGTGCATCGTCCCCGCGCCCGATACTATTCGGCCTACAGCGCTATCACGCGTGGAATACTCAGACCTTCCACCATCAAAGTGCTACACACACTTACTCTTAACTGAGTTACTTAACCTTTCCAAGGTTCCTATGAGTTCAAGGCCTTTCAAGCGAAATGTTTAACAAATATGGCAATCGAAACGTTCATAAAAACTTTTAACATAAAGGTTTTCATATCAATCTAATTGCACGCACAAAATCTACTACTATCCCTTCGGTAGTTGTGCAAAAATGGACATACTCGTCCCACATATAAAAATCATCTTGAAAACCATTTCACCAAAATTTATATCGTTAACAAAGCGCGAAAGTATAACAAACAACTTCTCGGAAAGAAACCAATACGGTCCTAGCATGGATTGATCTATGTTATGCACGTAAGGTAATTCCCTCATTAAATATTGTGCAACCAAAAGGTCTATACGTGCCTCAAAAGGTTTGAATGTCATTCGATTCCAAAATTCCCCATTTAAATCATGAAATAGCATGGGATAAGATTTACCAACAAAGTGTGCACACATCAGTTTATTCCCAAAACGGTGAAACAATCCCATAAATGTACTTTGGCTAAACCATAAAACGATTTGTGCCAATTCTAGGTTTAAAGACAAAATCGATATGTTTTCATCATTCAAAGATGTTGACTAAAATGTCAAGAAAGAATCTCAAATTGGAGTATGCACGCAAACTTGTAACACTCCCTTATAAATTTTCTTGAAACGAAGTCACGTGTATCAAATCATTCGTAAAAAATTCAAAAATGAAATTCTTTAAATCAATGTTCAAAATCTTCTCACTTAGTCATATAATGACATAAGAGTAAAACACTTTTAACCATGCCCACGCATTAATGCGTTTTCCCAAAACTTAGGAAAATAAGTGTTTGTAGTTGATTGACACAAAAAAGGGTTTAAATCGACTTCAAATGTCGACTCATACAAATGGCGCGTATTAACGTTCCAAAATTTTAAGCAATCCCACGCACCCTAGTTTAAGACAATTAATTTCCCAAAATCTCCATCACGGAGCGGTTACACCAAAATTTCGCATTCGCAATACAAAACGTTGAATTGACAATGTTTCAAATTTACTCGTTAGGATACTCAAAATACCCATTTTCTCCAAAACCCAACGCGGCTTACCATTTTCCAAAATATCCATTAAGCCCAAAAATTGACCAAAGGTCGACGACTCACACGTTCGTGTTTTCAAATTGTTTCTGTAGTGTAAACCATGCATTCCCAACACAGCACTAAAACATATCTTGGTCCAACGACCCTTACTTATGTGATGAATTCATAAAACATTTCCATTCATGACACATTTATCAAAGCCTTCGAGGGTTAGTGATTACCAAATTATGCACACCCTTAGATCAATACCATGCGTTTACAAGAAAGGACATTAAAATATTAAACTAGCCAGAAGCACATAAAGCAGATTGTTCAGAAATACAACCTGCATATTCTTTCATGCATTACTTATGTCATGTATAATTCAACTCGTACAATTAAATAAATTGCAACAAAACGTGCTAACACAAATCTTTGAAAGAGAAACCATGCGACATCAAAATTTCCAAAACGTTCCATTTGGTTGCCTTACGGTATAAATAACACTTCTCAACAAAACCCGAAAGAGTCAAAATGCCTAGTACAATCCAAATTCAACACACGCAATAGCTAAAGTATGCTCCTTAAAAAATTTGTACTCACATGACCCAACACGTCGTAAAATGAAACTTCGTAAAACTCCTTGGACTTAATTGCCTCAACTCAACCAAATGGTGCCAAGCCTTTCGCTTCCAACAATCAAATTACATAATGTAAAACCATGGCCAAAATGCCAAAACTCCCAAAATTCCCCTTTGTTGTAATTGTTGATCCAAACCCTCAGTGATTTGATAATGACCCTCTCTTATACTTAGTGAAAATTGTAAGTAAACAATATGTATCAGAGTTTCACTATCGCTGATAAGTACTAAGATCTTCCAGTACCGCTGATAGGAACTCTCGCTCTTTAAGTTAAACATTCAGCGAAACTGTTCACCATAAATGTTCTGAGTCTGTTCAGTCATTATGATGATCGCTGATAAGTTAGTTGTTTACTTATGATTCCTGAAGACAAGTTTCACGTCAACAAAGGTTCTACGCTGAAGTCGAAGATCAAGCTCAAGAACCAGCGACAAGTCTCCTAATGAACTGATGCGGATCAGCGAAGACTCAGATTTGTCCACTCAACGTGAAGTATCAAGTACAAGACTTCAGCTATCGCTGAACTCTATCATTCGCTGATATGAAATGATAGATCGCTGAATCAACGAAAGCTGATCATGAAGTCCTCCGTACAAAGTACTTTTGTCTTATCCACCCTTGCACGACTCCGTACGAAATGTCAGAAAAGAACCTCCGAATTCGTACAACCACTCTGATACTACACTGTTCATCCATGCGGCTACTAAGGTTGTCAACCAAGGTCAATGACATGCAACCAACCAGCTGATGACACGTGTAAAGTATATACTGACTTGCATTAAATGCATGCAGTATATAAAGAGATGAACTCACTTCATTTGAAGTAACTTGCTAACTCTGGACAAGTTCAAATCTCTTATCTCAAGATAGGTTATTATTAGTAATTTCCTTATCTCTCTTAGTGCAAGAAACCTTAGTGTTCCAACTTGTTTAGATTTAGGTTTATCCTTAATCTTGTTTCCGCAACAAGCTGTAAATTGTTAATGATTTATCAATAAACAATTTAGAAAAGTAAAATCTGTGTGTTTGTATTCAACCCCCCCCCCCTTCTACAAACTTGTATAGGCCTTCGGGACCAACAAGTGGTATCAGAGCGGATTTGTTTAATCTCATAAACAAGATCTAGTCTAAGATACTTCTCTTCCTTGCTATTATCTGAAAATGGGCACCAACACAAACACAAATTATATAGACAATGGTTCTCTTGCAAAACCCCCTAGATTTTCCAAAGATAACTTCAACTTATGGAAAAATAGGATGACACTCTTCTTAGAAGGTGTAGACCCTACCATGCCTTACTATCTAGAAAATGGTCCATTCATCCCTGTAAGAATTGAACAAAGAGACTGTGAAAAGATATATTCTTTGTTATCTTTACAATCAAGGGAATACAAATAATTTATAGACAAGAACCTACCTAAAAGGAGAAAGGATTAAGGAAATCACAGGGCAATCAATTAGTGATTTCCTCATTACAACAGAATATCACATAATAACTTCCTAATATACTTTCCAACACTCCTCCTCAAGCTGTGGAATAGATATCAATCATTCCCAGCTTGCCAATTAAAGCTTCAAAGTCAGGTTTGGAGAGTGCCTTGGTAAGAATATCTGCTTCTTGCTGCTTTGATGGAACATAGGAGACGAGAATTGTCCCTGAATCAATTTCATCTTTTATAAAATCCCTATCAATTCTCACATGCTTCATTCGGTCATGTTGGACAGGATTGTGAACAATACTTATTGCTGATTTGTTGTCACTATACAGCTTCATAGGACCATTTATAGAGACTTTGAGGTCTATCAAAAGCCTCTCTATCCAGATTAGTTCACAGACCCCTTGAGCAATTGCTCGGTATTCTGCCTCAGCAGTGCTTCTTGCCACTACTGATTGCTTTTTGCTTCGCCAAGTGACTAGATTTCCCCATACTTTTGTGCAATAACCTGTTGTGGACTTACTATCTTCTGATCCACCCCAGTCAGCATCTGCAAATCCCTTAACATCTCGTTCTTTTCCTTTCTTAAAAAAGATTCCCTTGCCTGGAGTTCCTTTGAGGTACTTTAAAATTCTATTTGCTGCTTCCAGATGTCTTTTGGTGGGACAATGCATAAACTGGCTTATTACACTCACACTATGGGTAATATCGGGCCTTGTGAGTGTGAGATATATTAGCTTTCCCACCAATCTTTGGTATCTGCCCCGGTCTCCTTGAGTGTCATCCTTGATAACCTTTTCCTTCCAGTTCCTTTCCAATGGTGTAGCAGCAGGCTTGCAACCAGTTTTTCCAGTTTCTCGTAGCAAATCAAGGGTATATTTTCTTTGAGTAACAAATATTCCTTGTTTGCTTCGGGCAACTTCCATTCCAAGAAAGTACTTCAATGCTCCCAGGTCTTTAACTTGAAATTGAATCTGTAAGTGGGCTTTTAACTTGGTGATCTCTTTTTGGTCATCACCAGTTATTACCATATCATCCACGTACACAATGAGAATAGCCCTCTTTCCACTTTCTCCTTGCTTGACGAACAGCGAGTGGTCTGCTTGTCCTTGTTTATACCCAAGAGACTTCATTACTGAGCTAAATCTGGTGAACCAGGCACGTGGTGATTGTTTTAGTCCATAAATGGACTTTTTGAGTCTACACACCTTGGTATTCTCATCGTGAAAACCTGGAGGCATCTTCATGAATACTTCCTCTTCCAGTTCTCCATTTAGGAAAGCATTTTTTATGTCTAGTTGATAGAGTTCCCAATCAAGGTTTGCAGCAAGAGAAAGTAATACCTTGATCGAGTTCATCTTTGCAACCGGAGCAAATGTCTCCTCATAATCAATACCTTGTGTTTGGGTGTATCCTTGAGCCACTAGTCTCGCCTTGTATCTCTCTACTTCTCCATTAGGTTTGAACTTCACCGTGAATATCCATTTGCATCCAACCACCTTTTTCCCTTGGGGAAGATCAACTATTTCCCAAGTGTTATTCTTTAAGAGAGCATTCATTTCTTCTTCAACAGCTGCCTTCCATTTTGGATCAAGAAGCGCACTATGGATATTCTTTGGAATGTCTATATTGTCAACTTTTGCAGTAAAAACCCTGTACTCATGAGACAATTTTGCATAGGTTAAGTGAGTAGACAAAGGGTATTGAGTGCACTTTCTTACCCCTTTTCTGATGGCGATCGGAAGATCTGGATAATCAGACGACATCATACCTTCGGTTGTGGAATCTGGACTTACCTCCGGTTCCAATGATTGAGCAGTTTGGGGAGCAGTTGGCCTTCTTGAATAAACCTTAAGTGGTTCATTGGTGATAGGTTCTCCTCCTTGATGTAACCCTTGATCATGCCTCATGGAGGAGGATGGAGTAGGTGAAGGTGAAGAAGGTGTAGGTAATGGTGAAGTATGTGTCGGTTGAGACAAAGGAGGTGAAAGTGGTTCTTGTGACTGGTAAGATGGGGCAAGTGATATGGGTAGAGATATGGTTGGATCCCAATGTGTTTCTTCATGTATATGCTCCTCCTGAAGAGAACCATTGGGATAGTAAGATTGATCTTCAAGAAAAGAGACATCATATGATGTAAAGAACCTTTTAGAGGATGGATGGTAACACTTGTACCCTTTTTGGGTGGAGGAGTACCCTAAAAAGAGACATTTGATTGCCTTAGGATCAAGTTTACCTCTATGAGGGTTGTGATTGTAAATAAATGCCACACAACCAAAGACTTTGAGGGGTAGAGAATGAAGGAGATGAGCTGTGGGAAAACTCTCTAGAAGGCAACTGATAGGAGTACGGAGTTTTAGAGGTTTTGAGGGTAATCTGTTGATGAGGTAGGCGGCTGTGAGAACAGCTTCACCCCAGAATCTGTTTGGAACATTTGTAGCAAACATCAAGGATCTGGCTACCTCTAAAAGGTGTCTGTTTTTGCGTTCAGCAACCCCATTTTGTTGGGGGGTGTACACACAAGAGCTTTGATGAAGAATCCCATGATCGACAAGGTACTGGGACAAGTCACGGGTGAAATACTCTCTTCCATTGTCACTTCGAATAATTTGGATTTGGGATTGAAAAACAGTGGAAATATATTTATGAAATTTTTTGAAAATGCTTGTTGCTTCCGATTTGTCTTTCATGAGGTATACCCAACAAACCCGAGTATGATCATCAATGAAAGTGATGAACCATCTTGGACCCATGATGGAAGGTTCTCGAGATGGACCCCAAATATCACTGTGTATGAGATGAAATGGTTTTGTTGGTTGATATGAATGAGGGTGATAGTTTTTTTTAGTTTGTTTAGCAACAATGCAATGTTCACAATGAAAACTAGGAACATCTTTATTGATGAATAAGTGGGGATACAATGCCTTAAGGTAAGGAAAACTAGGATGACCAAGTCGTTTATGCCACAAAATGACTTCAGAGTTTGACACAGTTGATAAGGAGACTTTTTCATGGGATAGAGTTTTTGAGGAGGAGCCCCTGTCATGGAGGAAATAGAGACCATCACGCTCCTTAGCACTGCCAATCATCTTCCCCGAAGATAGGTCCTGAAATACACACAAAGATGGGAAAAATGTCACTGCACAATTTCTGTCTTTTGTGAGTTTACTAATTGAAACAAGGTTGCATTTTAGGTGTGGAACATGTATGACTGATTTTAAGTTTAGTCCTGAGATTTCTACATTTCCACGACCTTCAGCCTTTACTGTTTTACCATCTGCCACTGTAATGTGAATATTATCATCACAAGTGTCATAGGTGGAGAAGATATCTCGACTGCCACTCATGTGGTCTGACGCACCTGTGTCAATAATCCAGTCTCGATGTGTCTCAACTTTAGTGAAGAATGAAGAAAAGATTGTACCTTTATGAGCTACCGATGCACTTGAGGAAGAAGGCATAGTTTCTGAATCAGTAAGGATCTTTTGGTGGCTAAGAATGGTTTGCAATACCTTGATCTGGTCAGGAGTTAGGCTGAGATGACCTGTCTGATTGTTGTCAATGGACACTTCTGCTGTAAGAGCTTTAGTGGACTCTCTTTGGTGTCTTGGTTTCCATTCAGCTGGTTTTCCATTGAGTTTCCAGCAGGTTTCTTTGCTGTGATTAGTTCTACGACAATGGTCACACCATAATTGATCTCCACCTTCCTTTCTGTTTCTCAGATTTTTTTGACCATAGTTTGGCTTGGGCTGATGAGCAGCTAGGGCAGAACCGAGTATGGATGCACTTGGTTCATTAGTGGAGTTGAGTAACATGACTCTTTTTCTGCTTTCTTCTCTTCGAACTTCAGCAAAGACTTCTCGAATCGTAGGAAATGGTTTCTGTCCCAGCAGCCTTCCCTTGATTTCGTCCAAGTCTTTGTTCAAGCCTTGTAGGAAGTCAAAAACACGTTCCTTTTCAACCATCTTGGAGAATTGAACACCATCAGCAGTGCAGTGCCATTTAATTTCATGGAATAAATCCATCTCTTGCCATAACTCAGTCAACGAGTTATAATACTCTGTGACTGATTTCGGTCCTTGTTTGAGTTCTCGAAGTTTGGATCTAACCTCAAAGCATTGTGAGGTGTTTTCCATGTCCGAGTAGATCTCTTGGACAGCCTGCCAAATTTCATGAGCTGTCTTACAGAATAAGTAGGTGCGACCAATTTTGGGCTCCATAGAGTTAATTATCCACGCCATAACCATGGAGTTTTCAGCATCCCGTGTGCTGAATTTTGGGTCAGCAGAATTGGGCATGGAAGCATCTCCGGTGACATAACCGGCTTTTCCTTTACCCTTGAGCACTAAGAGGACAGATTGGGACCACTCTCTGAAGTTGGATCCATTTAGTTTGTGTTGGGTAATTTGGAGAGAAGGGTTTTCAATAGATGGGAATTGTGAAGGGTTAGGTATAGCTTTTTCTTGATGCATGACTGAAAGAGAATCATCTCCAGCCATTGTAGGCTCTGATACCATGAACAAAGAGACTGTGAAAAGATATATTCTTTGTTATCTTTACAATCAAGGGAATACAAATAATTTATAGACAAGAACCTACCTAAAAGGAGAAAGGATTAAGGAAATCACAGGGCAATCAATTAGTGATTTCCTCATTACAACAGAATATCACATAATAACTTCCTAATATACTTTCCAACAAGAATTGATGCTGCTGTTCCAGCCGCTGAGAATAGACCTGCTATTCCAGAAAGGCTTGTACCTAAGGAAATCTTTCAATGGACTGACGAAGATAAGAAGAAAGTGGCTATAGATACAAAAGCCAGATCCATACTATCCATGGCCCTTCCTGACGAAGTCTACCATTCCGTCATGAATCTGAAAACATCAAAAGCCATGTGGGACACAATATGTGTTCAGTATGAAGGAACGTCTGAAGTCCAGGACTCAAGAAAGATCAACCTGGTAAGACAATACGAAAGCTTCATTTCTGGTAAGAATGAAACTCTCTCTGAAGTTCACCAACGTTTTAATTGTTTAATTATAGATATGAAAACTGTTGGTAAGGAATATTCTAACTTTGAGGTGCTGACAAAGTTTCTAGAATGTTTACCTGAAAGCTGGGACAATTATTCTATGTGTCTCAAGCTGTCAAAGGATCTAAAATCAATGACCCTTGCTACCTTATATGGCACGTTGCTGAATCATGAGCAATCAAGCCATCTTAAGAAGAATATTGTAAAAGATTCCAAAAGCACCCCTGTTGCTTTAATCTCAGAGGAACCTTCTACTCAGCGACCCTCGGTCACTATCACTGAGTTAGAAAGGAACTCTGAAAGGTCATCAGATTCTGATTATTCAGATGATAATAAATCTTTGTCTCTCCTAACTAAAAAGTTCAGGAGATTTGCCAAGAAGAAAATGTTTAGAAAGAACAAACCTCTTTCCATAACTGACAAGCCTAAATCATCAGTTTTTGTTGATAAGGATACTGCTACTTGTTTTAACTGCGAAAAAATAGGACATTTTGCTAACGAGTGCAGGTCTAAGAAAGTTTATAGACCCTCAACTTTTACAAAGAAATCCTTTGTTCCAAGGAATAAAGATGACAAATACTCAAAGCTGAAAAAAAATATGCGAAGCTGAAAAGCTTTAAGAAGAAAGGCAAAGGCCTGATGGATGACTATGATTGGGCTGCTTCTGATGAAGAAGCATCATCATCTGACTCTGAAGATGATGAAGCAAATCTATGTCTCATGGCCAAGATTGAAGAAGAGGAAGAAAGTTCAGACATTCCCTCCACTTCAACATCTGCTATTCAGGTATCACCTTCTTTCTTTACCAATATTGCAAATATTGATGAAGCTGATAGTCTCTGTAAGATCGATCTCTTGACTAGAAGTTTATACGAAGCCATGAACGGCAAAACTGTGGTTGGAAACCAAAATCTTGATCTCGCTGAAAAGCTTAAAAACTGCCACCTTCAAATAGAAAAGCTTTCTAAAATTGAAGAAGATTTTAAAGATCAAGTATATTTAAATCAGCTAGTCAAAATCGAACGAGCAGAAGCTATCGCTGCATTAAAAGCAGAAAAAGCTACTGTTGAAGGATGGTGTAATTCTTCAACAAAGATCACTGAGATAATAAAGTCTCAAATTCCACTGAGTGATAAACGTGGTTTGGGTTACAAATATGAAACTTCAAAACCAACCACTGAGCGTTCAATGCTTAAATTTGGAACGTTCGTATCCTCAGTCGCTGATACTTCATCTTCTCAGTGCTCCTCGTCCATTACACCAATCCCTGAGGAAACTCCCACCTCCTCAAAAGGCAAGGAGAAAATGGTTTATTCAAAACCTACCTCTGTCTTTAAAGACAAAGGTAAAGGAATTGTTATTTATCAAAATCCTCAGAAGGGTACTTTAGTACCAAAGCTGAATACTTCTAAAGTTTCAGTGACCCATCCCTCTGGATCAAGGAAGCTGATCTCTGAATCTATTCAGCGATCTACTCCTAGACTCAGAGTGGATGTCCTTGTTAAGAAATCTGAAGAACTAAATGTTCGTCCCATTTCTAAAGCAAATAGCTTACTTGGTGCTGGTACTTCTAATTCTAAATTAAAAGCTCAACATACAAATGGTCCTAGAACTACTTTTAGCTATAGGAAATGTTATCACTGTGGACTCACTGATCATATTGCTAGTAAGTGCCCCACAGCCACCAAAGCTGAAAAGATAGCTAAGGTGAAGATTGCCCCCAAGGCAAAGAAGACCAACCCTGGTGCAAATCAGGTCAAGGTGAATTCTACCACTGAGGTTAAGAAATTAACCAAAGTGAAGAAAGACAAAGCTGAATCTTCAAATGCTGCGAAGACTGCTGAACCTTCCATTCCAACTACTTCCACTGACAAACGTGTATACATGGTTAAGTGGGTACCCAAGAAAAACTAATCTTCCTTTGTATTGCAGGTTAAGAAGGGTATCTGGTATCTCGATAGCGGATGCTCTAGACACATGACTGGTAAGAAAAGCATGCTCGCTGAATACAAGGAAGAGAAGGGTCCCTCTGTGACTTTCGGTGGAAATGGAAAAGGACATACCCGAGGGTATGGTGTACTTTCAAATGGTACAACCTCCTTCAGAAGAGTCGCATATGTTGAAGGGCTGAAGTATAATCTTCTAAGAATCAGTCAGCTTTGCGACATGGATAACAAAGTAATCTTTACTAAGGAATCCTGCTTTGTCTCTGACAAAAAGGAGAAGATAGCTCTCAGCGGTTATCGTTTGGAAAATGTTTATGTAATAAACATGGACTCAACAACCACTGAGAACTCTTGTTTCTTCTCAAAGGCCTCATCTGATGTCAACTGGCTATGGTATAAGAGGCTATCTCATCTAAATTTCAAGACACTGAACACTCTTTCTTCAAAAGAGTTAGTCACTGGTCTACCTCAGCATTCATACGCCAAAGAGTCGTTATGTTCAGCGTGTGAAAAACGGAAGCAGACCAAAGCAAGCTTTAAATCAAAGCAAGTTTCTTCAGTGTCATCTCCTCTACAACTACTCCATATGGATTTGTTTGGCCCTGTTAACAAACAATCCATCGCTGGAAAGAAATATACGCTGGTCATAGTTGATGAATTCTCTCGCTTCACTTGGGTAATGTTTCTCCGTTCTAAGAGTGACACCCCTGAAGAACTCATCACCTTTGTTCGGAAGATGGAAACCCTGAACAATCTGACCGTTCGCTCAATAAGGAGTGATCATGGAACTGAATTCAAAAACAGTTCTCTTGATTCCTTCTTTGAGAGTAAGGGTATTTCTCACAACTTTTCTTCAGTGAGAACACCGCAACAAAATGGAGTCGCTGAAAGAAGAAATAGAACAATTATTGAAGCTGCACGTTCAATGCTCAACGATTCTCACCTGCCTACTCAGTTTTGGGCAGAAGCTATCAACACTGCTTGTTTTACGCAAAACAGGTCGCTGATAATCAAAAGATTCAATAAAACAGCCTATGAACTTTTTCATGGGAGAAAGCCCTCAATCAGCTTTCTTCACATCTTTGGATGTCAGTGTTTCATACTGAACAATAGAGATGCTCTTGGAAAGTTCGATCCTAAGGCTGATGATGGAATCTTTCTTGGATACTCCTCTGTTTCCGAAGCCTTCAGAGTCTTCAATCGAAGAAGACAAACTGTAGAAGAAACTATTCACGTCACGTTTGACGAATCCCGTTCAGCGAACTCTAAACCGAACGCTGATACAGAAGAACTGAATCAATGGATGTTTTCTCATCTTGGTGATTCAGAAGATTTTCCCACTCCTCATGCTCATCCAGTAGAAGATGATAGTCCCACTATCATTCCAAACATGCAGAATAGTGAAGCTGAAACATCATGGGTCTCAGCTGTTCCTATAAACACTATACCTGCAGTTGATCCAAATGTCTCAGACATTCCATCTACTTCTCAGCAATTAGTGAATATAATGACAACTGCATCAATTCCTCTCTTGGCTGATACTCCCGACGTCGCTGAAGCTTCATCTTCAGCTCCTCAAGTTCAAGTTGAGTCAGCGTCTCACGCTCCGGCTCAGCGATGGACTATAAATCACCCAATTGATCAAATTCTTGGTGATCCAAACGCTAGGATTCAGACTCGACGAAGTGCAGGTAATATTTGTTTATTTGTAAATTTTATTTCACTAACTGAACCAAAGAAAGTAGATGATGCCCTCAAAGATCCAAACTGGGTCAGCGCCATGCAAGAAGCGCTGACTGAATTTGAAAGAAACAAAGTTTGGAAACTTGTTCGAAGACCAACTGACAAAACTGTGATAGGCACTAAATGGGTCTATCGAAACAAGTTGGACGAACATGGTACTGTAACCCGCAACAAAGCTCGTCTTGTTGCTCAGGGATACAGACAAGAGGAAGGCATAGATTATGACGAAACATTTGCTCCTGTAGCAAGACTTGAATCCATTCGTCTATTCTTAGCATATGCTGTACACAAGAACTTCAAAGTACATCAGATGGATGTCAAGTCAGCGTTTCTGAATGGAAAGCTGAATGAAGAAGTGTATGTGGAACAACCTCCAGGATTCTCAGATCCCAAGCGTCCAAATTATGTTTATAAACTGGATAAGGCACTTTATGGCTTGAAGCAAGCCCCACGTGCATGGTATGACACTTTTTCCACTTATCTCCATATTGAAAAATTTGAGCGAGGTAAGATTGACAAAACTCTTTTTTTTAGAAAAGTGAAAGGTCATATCATTCTAGTTTAAATATATGTTGATGACATTATATTTGGTTCTACTAACCCTGAGCTTTGTACTCGTTTCGCTGATAGAATGAAAGATGAGTATAAAATGAGCATGATGGGTGAACTAACATATTTCCTTGGTCTTCAGATTAAGCAAACTGAAAAAGGAACTTTTATAAATCAGAGAAAATATGTCAAAGATATGCTGAAGAAATTCGACTTAACTGAAAGTTCAGCTATGAAAACCCCTATGGCACCACCGCTGACACTTGATAAGGACACAAAGGGTGTTCCTGTCAATGTCACGCTGTACCGTGGGATGATCGGCTCACTATTGTATCTTACAACTAGCCGACCCGATATTATGTTTGCAACATGCTTGTTTGCGCGATATCAAGCTGAACCTAAGATATCTCATATGAAAGCTGTAAAGCGAATCTTTCGATATCTTAAGGGTACAGCGAATCTAGGTCTTTGGTATCCCAAAGATTCAGGATTCGATCTAACCGCCTATTCAGATAGTGATTTTGCAGGTTGCAAAATGGATAGGAAAAGCACCACAGGAGGATGTCAGCTCCTGGGTGGAAAACTGGTGAATTGGACAAGTAAGAAGCAAAACTCAGTGTCCACTTCCACAGCTGAAGCTGAATATGTAGCCGCTGGAAGCTGCTGCTCTCAGGTCTTGTGGATGAGAAATCAGCTACTAGACTATGATCTTCAGCTCTCTAAAATTCCAATCTATTGCGACAGCACAAGTGCCATCGCTATAGCAAACAATCCAGTACTACATTCAAAGACCAAACATATAGAAATCAGATATCATTTTATCAGAGATCATGTGATGAATGGTGATATAGAACTTCATTTTATCCCAACTGATTATCAGTTAGCTGACTTATTTACCAAACCTCTTGATGAGACAAGATTCAACTTTCTCATCAGCGAGCTTGGAATGCTGAACTTTGAAGGATAAAATCTTCAGCGGTTCACATTAATCAGCGAAAGGATAAAATCAACTTGTATAACCCATTCTATCATCTTCTCTCTGAATAAACTTGATTCACTGATATCAAGGTATGTTCTCTCTCTGACAATCGCATGAAAATGCAAGATTTCAAAACAAAATGCATCGCTGAATATCTCTTCCTTAACAACGATATTTTTAAAATTTCTTAAAACCTTCACTGAATATTTTCATTCAGTACTTCATGTTTTCAAAAGTATCTCTGAGTTTTTCAAAACCTCAGAGACAACCAAGAATATGAAAGGACAGTTGTGACGTCATTGCAACGGATAAACCTCGACACGTTTTCTCTTCCTGACACACGTTTGCACGTCTCGTTCATACTTCCAATCAAATGCAAACACGTGTCCGTGTCATGATGAAAATCTTTTCCCGCTCAAGATTTTCTCTTTCTAAAAACTCTATATAAACAAACTCTTTGTTTATATTTTTCTTTTACGCGATCAATCTTCCTCCGCAAGAAAGAATTCACTGTTGCATTTGTGATTTCAAAAACTTCAAGAACTGTTCATCATCTTCTTCATCAAACATCAAGGTTAATATGTTCTTATTTATTACCGAATGCAAATAATTTGTTTCTGATCTACTCTTTGTTTTTAACAAGATCAAAACAAAAGAACTTCTTAAAAATAAAATCATTTTCTTTCATGGTTTTATGAACACAACCATTTCATTGTTGTTCTTCAAGTTTAAATACAAAATCTTAAACTTGTTCTTCATTCGTTTCCAAAATCTATTTCTTCATAGAAAATTGGAAAACAAGAAAATGGGTTTTACATTTCGTTTCAAAATCAAGAAAAACCCTAATCTTCATTAAGACATTTGTGTCTGAATGAAATGGATAAAATTCGAAACATCTTATTGGAAATTCTTTCCACGTTAAGATCATTCTTATTTGTTAACATCTTTGGTTGAACTGTTAATACAGAGAAATGGCCTCGTCTGACATTCCTGCTACCGCTGAGAACATCTCCGCTGACTCTGAGGAAGTGGAAATCCTCAAGGCTCCACAAGTCAAGTTTGAACTTGATAAACTGGATTGGACTAAGGTGAACAACCTCTCTGCGCTTCTCGAGTTTCCTCCTCGAAAGCAAGTCACACATCTAGATGATGCTGTGAAATTTCTGAAGAATTGTTGCATCTCCACAGCCCTGACCATAACACCTCCTGCACATCAGCTTTTGCTCTCACAATTCTGGTACTCAGCGAGACACACTCAATTACCTTCAGTCAAAGACCCCTCCAAAATAATAGATTGCATCCTCTGCGATATCGAATATGGCACCATAAAGATCACCCCAGCCATTATTCGCAAAGCTCTCAGCCTTCCCATCGCCACCAAGGAAAAACCTTTTGTTCCCCTCCCTGACCCCAAGAAAAACTCAGACAGGGAAGCCATCATTGCATTCTTCGATGCAATGGGCTATGTATGGGAAATAGGCAGAGACATGAAGCCCGAGAAGAAGCTGACGATCATAAAAAAATCGAAAATGCCCAGCGAGATGAATTTCATCTTCGCTCATCTGATAAGCTGCATGACTGCAAAGAGTGGCTCCTCCGACCAAGCCGCTAAACCTCAGCAAGCAATGGGTTATGCACTACTAAAAGGTCTCAACATAGACTGGGCATCGATCATCTATAATGACCTGGTTCTACGAGTGGACACCGTCGCTGACAGACCTCCATGGGTTCCTTACCCACGTTTCATCAGCGCCATCTTCCAATGTGGCCTGAAGGAAACCTACCCAACTGATGGTGACCTGAAACTTTCTCAGGTCGGTCCAAAGATACCCGACTTCAAACCAACCGTAAATGAGGTACGTCTTTCTACACTCTTAACTCTTGTTAACCCTCATACTTCTTCTACTTCTGCAGCTCCTTCAGCGGACAAACCCACCGCTGATACCCCAGCTGCTACTTCTATTCCTCTTAAAAGGAAACACTCTCACACCCCACTTGATTCTAAAAGGATCAAGAAAACAAAGGAGCAACCCCAGCAATCTCATGCTGAAGACTCCTCAGCTCTTTCTGCAGAGCTGAAGGAACGTTCAGTGGTACGTTCTGCCACACCTGAACAAGCCATCCCTTCAATCCCAATCTCAGCGTCTCCAAACGTTGAGATTACAGACTTGGAAACTTCCCAACCTCCCTCAGTCTCTCAAAAGACTGATGAAGTGATTCTCAGCGATTCCAACGCTGAACTCAGAACCCAACCTCCAATCTTATCCTTCGCTTCTCCCTCCACTCATTTGGTCTCTCCTCCAGTTATCACTGGAGATGCCATCATTTCTACGGAAGCTAAAGCTGATAATCCAGAAATGATGAAGACAGGACCTGCAGGACAATCCATGGGCACATTCGAAGACGACATGGAACTTTACTCAGGCACCCGTGACTTTGATGAGTTCACCAATCCTCCTGCAGGTAATCAACAACCCATAAACACTGTGACTAAACCCCAAACTTCTGAGCTTTCCTTTGTTCACAAGTTCTTATCTGTTACAGGTCCTAACTTGGGAGACATCAACGCCTCTCTGAAGTCCGTGGAAACAAAGCTGACAAGTCTCACCACCACTCTCTCCAACAACTCTTCAGCTGTAACAAACGCTGGAGAGAATCTTCAAAAGCTGACAACGGTGGTAGAGAAGAAAGCTTCCACAGATGACTTAAAGCAAGTTGATAAGACTCTCAGCGACTTCGCCAAGGTGCTCGCTGATATCTACACAGACTACACCTCTCTCAAAAGCTCAGTTTCGTCCATGTCCAGCGAATTTACAACGCTGAAGACATCGGTTGGAACACTAGAGGGAGATATGTCTGCTGTGAAGACAAATGTCAACACTCTGACGACTGACTTAAGCTCTATAAAGACTGACGTTGGTTCGATGAAGACTATGATCGAACAGCTGCTGCACAAGGCAAATGCTCCTGCCCCTAACCCCGTCCCTGAAACTGAAAACTTCACAGCGGCGGATCGCAAAGAGCTGGAAAAGATCAATCCTGCTATTTCTGGCCTTGAAGACAGATTAGCAAAGATTGAAGTTTGTGTAGGTCTCTCTGGCCAAAAAGACAGAGAACCTACCAACGCTGCTGAATCTACCCATTCCTCCCCCGGTTATCATGAAAAAGAGGGGGAGAAGAGCGCTGAAAACCCTTCCAAGAGCGCTGAAGACCTTTCCCATGATGAATCTATCAGGGGAGAGAAGAACGAAGACCTCACCTTCACTGAAGAGGGTGAGAAGACTATTGAAGCTGAAGCAGCCGCTGGACCACAGGGAGATGAACACCCTGAGGGAACCGAGAAGCTCGCCTCTGTATCTGAGGGGGAGCAGCTCGAAGAAGACGCTGAAGAATCCGAAGCAGAAGATGATGAAGCCGTCGACATCCCTAATAATGAACCATCTTCTTCTCCAAAGAATGATGATGATGATGACGAAGATGACGATGACTTCTTTATCGTCAAACCTGCTCCAAAGATCAAAGCTCTTAAGGGAATCTCGATAAATGAACCTTCAGGGGAGCGGACAAAGACAAATCCCTCAGCCTCTGGAGCTGAGAAAGGCAAAGGAAAAAGCGTCGCTAAAAATGACAATCTGACGATCTTGCTTGAAAAGCCGGTTTGTCAGGTACTCTAAACATCTCTTACTCCATCCCTCCTCTATCATACACTATCAGTTCCTCTACCCAAGCCTATACACTTGAACATTTTTCTCTCTATCTGATTCTACCCAAGTTCTTACTTGTAAGATCGTTGTGTTTCAACTAGTCCTCTCCCCTGTTTGAGGATATCGCTGAAGGCTCCACAACTGCTACTTCACCAATAATACCAGCTGCCGCTGAAGAAATAATCACAGTCTTGGATTTGATCTCTGAGACTGATGAACCTGAAGAACAGACTCTCTCACACAGACACAGACCTTCCTTAGCTCCTCAAAAGCTAAGAGAAGAAGAACAAAAGAAAATAGAGGAAATAATAAAGCGATTCGAGGATCAGCGAATCATTCTAAGGCGTGATCAACTGCCTTCAGTTCCTCCAAAGTTCAGAATTTCAAAAGCTGAATACAAGGAACACCTCAGAGCTGAACGCCTCATCGCTGAAAGAAAGGAAGCTGAAGAAAAAGACAGAGAATACGCCATCAAGCTTACTCAAGAATCTGTCAAAGACCCCAAGCTGAAACGTGTTCCCATTCAAGTTCAACGTAGACTTTGGGAAGAAGCCCAGAAGATCGTGGAAAAGAAAACTGAAGTTTCTCAGACCACCCTGATCTGGTGTAAAGAGAAAATTCACTTCAGATATCGTCCAACAAAGATCAACAAGGTATTCATCTCTGGAAGAACCTCTATCGGAGTACCTATTGTTGACATCAAACTTTTCAGAGAAGATGGTCAAACTGAAACCTTTCGCGCTGACACTGTAAAAAGGTATGGTCTCTCTGAATGGCTGGAGATGAGGTTAGCTATCCAAAAATCACAATCTAAGTACAAGGATCATTTCGAAAAGCTGATAAACAGACATATCGATTTGATATCTTCTTGTGTGGACATTCCTCCTCTTCCTGATCTTGAGCTGAAAAGAAAAAGGTCCTCTCAAAAGAAGAAACGTCAAGATTCAAACTCAGGTCCTGTCATACGAAATGAAACTAGAATTGGTTTCTCTCGCGCTGAAGTGCTTGGTCCTGACCCTGATCTATCTGCCCTTGACATTTCTTTGCCACCATGTGAACTTTTCGTCCCTGGTAAAGTCATCAGTAATCCTTATGGAATATTCTTTCTCGACTACGACGGACGTAAATGTTTTCAATGGATCGCTGAGCTTCCAATCACTCCAATCGAACAGCTCAGAGATCTCATCTACTGGTGTGACTTCAGAAAAGACATTCAGGCACGACACCTAAAACCTTTGATTTTTGAAGAAGCGCTGAACAAAAGAAAACGAGGTGTAACGGTTCCTGACTGGATGATCCCCACTGAAAAGACCCTTGATGAACTTCTCATTAAGGAAGAACCTCTGTAAGCTGATAGGATCGCCTCTTTCATCTATTTTATCAGTTATCCTTTTGTACTTATAATTTATTTCGCTTGTACTTGTAATCTTTTCATTTTTCTTTGTATCCTGATTCAAAGTTTTAAAGAAAGATTTCAGCGAATGTACTTTACTCCATCAGTACTGAAAAGATCCCAGAAAACAGTAAAAGGGACAAATATTTTATGAGTTCTTTTTATCCTTATGTTTTTCATTAAATAGCAATTTTCTCTGTTGCTATGTCATAATCAAATAGGGGGAGATTGTTGATCCAAACCCTCAGTGATTTGATAATGACCCTCTCTTATACTTAGTGAAAATTGTAAGTAAACAATATGTATCAGAGTTTCACTATCGCTGATAAGTACTAAGATCTTCCAGTACCGCTGATAGGAACTCTCGCTCTTTAAGTTAAACATTCAGCGAAACTGTTCACCATAAATGTTCTGAGTCTGTTCAGTCATTATGATGATCGCTGATAAGTTAGTTGTTTACTTATGATTCCTGAAGACAAGTTTCACGTCAACAAAGGTTCTACGCTGAAGTCGAAGATCAAGCTCAAGAACCAGCGAAAAGTCTCCTAATGAACTGATGCGGATCAGCGAAGACTCAGATTTGTCCACTCAACGTGAAGTATCAAGTACAAGACTTCAGCTATCGCTGAACTCTATCATTCGCTGATATGAAATGATAGATCGCTGAATCAACGAAAGCTGATCATGAAGTCCTCCGTACAAAGTACTTTTGTCTTATCCACCCTTGCACGACTCCGTACGAAATGTCAGAAAAGAACCTCCGAATATCTGAAATCGTACAACCACTCTGATACTACACTGTTCATCCATGCGGCTACTAAGGTTGTCAACCAAGGTCAATGACATGCAACCAACCAGCTGATGACACGTGTAAAGTATATACTGACTTGCATTAAATGCATGCAGTATATAAAGAGATGAACTCACTTCATTTGAAGTAACTTGCTAACTCTGGACAAGTTCAAATCTCTTATCTCAAGATAGGTTATTATTAGTAATTTCCTTATCTCTCTTAGTGCAAGAAACCTTAGTGTTCCAACTTGTTTAGATTTAGGTTTATCCTTAATCTTGTTTCCGCAACAAGCTGTAAATTGTTAATGATTTATCAATAAACAATTTAGAAAAGTAAAATCTGTGTGTTTGTATTCAACCCCCCCCCCCCCCCCTTCTACAAACTTGTATAGGCCTTCGGGGCCAACAGTAATACGATCTAAACAACACTTTTGATAAAACTTCCATTAAATAAATTCTCCAATAAAACTCAACATAGACATAATGGAAGATAACTTTCCGTCCAAACCTTAACATATGTGGAGGAGATCCAATGTTAAAGTCATAAGCCGTAGTTACTTGTCCAACATCTTAAACATCATGAAAATATGGATATCACTGTATCCGTAAGTAACGTTGGTCAATTGATAAAACAAAGCAAGTCCCGACAGAGTTTGTAATTCCTCACAATAAAACAACTTTCATGTACGTTCAAAACCATGATTTAAAATCTTGTGTGTGTGTTAACCATTTTTCTGAGACTTTGTAACTCAATCCCCAAAAGGATTCGAAACACAAGAAATATTTGCTACAATTTATTTCGAAATAAGTTATGTGGATAAATTTAGTCGGCACTCCACATCTCAACCCATACTCCTCCAAATCCCTCCGGTCCACTATTGTCATCCGGATATCCAAACCTCGTAAGGTAAAGTTGGGAATTACATCAATTAACCTTACGATTCTTCCTCGAATCAAAGTCTTTTCAATAAGTCCATGGTTCTAATTCAACCATCAAATTTTGACCCGAAATGATCCACTTAGAGCAATTATCATGCTTATTGTCACCCCAAGTGACCAATACTAAAATCGTCAATCTTTTCCAACACTATTCGCTTAGAACTTCTTTACTACCCCCAACAGTCATCACATTAAAGTATTTCAAGTAAGCACATGTAACGAGTAGGTTCACCATAACACTGGCCAGGTGTAATTTTGAACGTACCGTACATGCTTATCCTTGCTACCCTTAACGTGATTCTCATTTCTAATGACTCCATCAACCCCAAAGCATCCTATCTTAATGTGCCTAATAGTGCAATTTCACTTTCTCTCACTTAAAAGATCGCTAGTTTGAGTCTAGGTATTCAAAATCAACACCTAATTCTCTCAAACTTATGCTCTGATACCAACTTGTAACACCCTCAAATTTGGAACGAGCAACTAACTTTAATTTCAATAAAATAACCAAAAGTTTATAAGATTATTTCTACAATTCATTCCTGAAAATACCTCGGAATTTAAACATCAAAATTTCCACAAACTAAAAGCTTAAGAAGGCGTTACTTAACACAACACAAGTTGCTAGTCCCAATTAATGCGGAAGATTCACTAAATCAAAATCATCTCTCGTGCCACTTCACAGTGTAGCTAAAGCTACTCCCAACCTGAGCCTGTTGCACATGCCGACAAATAAAAAGGGTTAGGCTAACGCCTAGTGAGTTCAAGCATTTTAGCATGACTATATAAATTCATAAATCGAGAGGAGTATAGTTTTAGTCATGATTTCAAAAGAGTTTACTTTAAGTACAAATCACCCATTTTCCAACTCACACAATTCCCATGCTGAAATCTTTAATATAACATGATTTCCTAAAATAGACTCATTTCCAAAATCAGTACGAAAGGTAAAATAGCATTTAATACCCAAAGTGATTAAATACATAATTATTCGTCATTAATCCAAAACATCCCAAAACATGGATGAAACATAATCCACAACTCATATAAGTGGAAAAGCAATTCTCATAAATATGATACGTCACCGAAAACATGGATAAACACAAATACCCAAAACCACACCTTTCGGTGACGGGGGAGACCCGTATACATTGCACGTGACGGAACACAAAAGTGGGTCACCTACTATGCAATAAAACACCCACGTGGATTACTCTCGTAAACTGAGCTCAATCACTCTAGATCTATTGCCCGCGAGACTAGGGAGCCCCCAACTTCAACCACTCCAGGTCTATACATTGGGTCACTCCAAATCCACAACAACACATTATGGATTACACCTTACTGCCCATGAGACGACGCCCGGCCTTATCGGTCCACGCCTTACTTATCATGGATCCCGATGCCTATCCCGTGCTAAGCACATATGGAATTACACCTTACTGCCCATGAGACGACGCCCGACCATATAGGCCCGCGCCTTACTTATCATGGAACCCGATGCCTATTCCGTACTACAAAAGAAACTAACGTCTCGTAAACTGAGCTCAATCAATCCCGACCTCTTGCCCGCGAGACTATGGGGAAACTCAAATGCCTATGGATCCATGGCTAACAAGGTCTACATATTACACGACCCCAAATGAATAAACAAATGCATTCAAAACATGCAATTCCCCAATAACATAAATTATGATCAAAACTCAACTTTGAGCTATCAAAACTGGACAAATGTCCCTAAAACTTGATAAAATCCAATACCGAGCCACAAGCTCAACTAACTCAAAAGATAGTTCATGAAAGTCATAAGATGACATTAAACATAACAACACACACAATTTGCCAGTAAATACTTCAAATCCATGAAAACCCATAACAAAACCTTGGATCGGGAAAACCCTCCTTTCCAAAGGATTCACACCTTTACATTTTCAAAACATCTCATGATGTGCTATATGCATATTTCCAAAATCCACAAAATGCATTTTCATAACAAATAGACTCCATTTATCACATAAATCAACAACTTATTTTTACGTATGATTTATTCATCACATTTCCCCAAAATTCCAAATGTAAGTGTTTTACCATATTTACAACCATAAATACTTCAAAGGTTAAAACCCATCAAATAACTCAACATTGATAATTTTCATGTAAAACACATAATTACTTGGAAAATATCATTTTGGCATGTACAAAGTTTTCACAAAGTAACTTGAACTCACCTTGCTAGATTTAGGCTAAATCTAGAATTTTCCCAAATGTATGCTCCTTTGAAGAAGTTTGCATCCTCAAGCCAAAACCTCCAAAAACCTAAATTCATAACTTCCAACCATGAATATTCATATTCAACCACTTTAAAACCATTCCCCAAACATCTTATATTGAAATCTCTATTTTGACCAAAACCCCAATATTAACCTAACTTCCCCAAAATCATCCAAACCGAAATTTGAGAAACAAAACACTAAGAGATCATCAATGGAACATTTATAACTCATACGAAAGTATAGAAGCTAGGAGGATGAACTCACCACTTAGGTTTTGATGAAAACCTAGAAAACCCCAAAAATCTCTAGTGTTGTGGATAAAACTTGCTCTTGCATCAATAAATGAAATCACTAGCATAAAGTGGATAAGGAACACATTAATCTCCAAGAAAAAGCCACAAAATCAGTTAGGGTTTGTGAGGGAAAGAGGGGAAACGATTTGGAGAGAAGAGAAGAGATTTGAGTGTGAGAAATGAGAGACTTACCACCACCAAACACCCTTGAATCTTCCAATGAACTTCAAAACTAACACTTTATCCTTGAAAAGCTCTAAAAACCGAAACCATGGCACTTTGAATCGCCAAAAACGGAGGTGAAATGAGAGAGATTTGAAAGAAATGAAGTTTGGGGTGTGAATTTCGTGTTTTAAGCTGATCAGGAGCTCCGTGCGGGTCTCCGCGCTAGTGAACTAGCGCCACAATGCGTGCCGGGCACCGGTCGCCCGGTTTCCCCTTAAACACTGTTTTGGCCATAACTTCTTCGTTATAGCTCCGTTTTCGCTCCAGAAAGAACCGTTGGACTCGTATTCGAATTACTCATCCAATAAGACCATAAAATCTAGGATTTAACCCAAAATCCTATTTTTCATATTTATCTTAAAAGATCGATTCCCTCCGAAATCGGGGTGTTACAGTACCGTACATGATCATCCTTTCTACTCTTGACGTGACTTCTCGTTTCTAGTGACCCCAACAACTTCCGAATATCATATCTTAGAGTGCCTAATGGTGCAATCTCGCTCTCATTTACTTAAAAAACACTAGTTTGATTCTAGGTATCCAACAATCAACACCTAATTCTCTCAAACTTATGCTCTGATACCAACTTGTAACACCCTCAAAAATCGGAACGAGCAACTAACTTTAATTTCAATAAATTAACTAAAAGGCGATAAAATTACTTCTACATATCATCCTTGAAAATACCTCAAAGTTTAAACATCACAAATTAAACTGCTAACAACTCTAGGCGGGTGTTACTTAACCCAAATAAAAGTTGCTAATCCCAAAAGTGCGGAAGACTTCACTAAGAATCTCACTTCCCGTGCTCTCCACTAGCACTCATCACTTCACAGTGTAGCTAAAGCTATCCCCAACCTGAACCTGTTGCACATGCCGACAAATAAAAAGGTTAGGCTAACGCTTAGTGAGTTCAAGAGTTTACATCATGAGCAAATAATTTGATAAACCAAAAGATTCAACTTAATAAATGATCTTCAAAACGGGTTTGTATAAAAGACATCGACAACCCAATTTTTGAACGCACACAATTCCTGTGAAGAAAGCTTCCAGCGAAAATCGTTTATCTGTAATGGACTTAAAACCAAAACTCACATCAAGAGTTAATGAAATGATAATTTCTCAAATAATCGCCAATGCGAATAAAACTTCAATAGTTAAAAATCCAATAAGGATGAAACATAAATTCGTCCATCAATCATGGAAAACAATTTGTATGCATAGAATATAACCTCGACAATGCGGTTACATAAAATACCCGAAATCAACACCCTTCGGTGACGGGGGAGACCCGATCTCATCGAATGTGGCAAACACATAAATTAAACCACAAATAATAAATACAAGCAAACTTCTTGGATGTGGAAAACAAATGACATCAACCATACTAGGTCTTTAGATCTGTTGGTTCCCGTTTTGTTTAAACAAGATTATCAGATCTATTAGTTCAAGTTTAAGTATGATGCGGAAGCGTATTTGAAGAACTAACAGATATGTTTGATAGATTTAGAACACAATATAAATAAACAGTGAACAGGAAATAATATCTCAAAGTTTACTGAATATATATATATCAAGAACAGATTCAAGAACAGTGAGTAAGCAAAGCTTTAAAACAGATATGACTCTCAAAGTATATAAGCTATGTGTTCTTGACGTTTTTCTCTCTCAAATTCTCGATCTTGAAGAACTCAACATGAGTCTTCCTTATATACTACTCTAAGGGGACCATAAAGCATAAGGTACTATTCATAACGGACGGTATGAATAGTTGGACGTGCTGTATTGCATTTAATGCAGCAGACGTCTATTATGTACTAAGCCCTATTGAATCCAATCAGAGTTTGACACGTTGAAGATGGACAGGGCATGCTACCATGCAAGTTGATGAATAGGTTCAGAAACAGTAGCAAGATATTATAAATATCTTTGAAGTCTTTGTTGAAGACCGTAGAGGCTCTGTGAAGTGTCACAGAGGTTCTGCGGTTTAGTCCTTTGTAGAGCAGTCTTCACCGGATTCTGAGTCTTTGGTCTTCTTTGCGCGTATGACAGAGCTTCTGTAGGACGCCTCTTTTAGCTTCTGTAGCTTCTTGACCTTGATCTCTCGGTAAGTTCGGCAGAGCCTCTGTAAGAGGCTTTCTTCACTTGGCCTATTTTTCACTACTTCTAAATACTTTTATGATTAGGAAGATTGAAGCTAACAATCTCCCCCTAAGTAGTGAAAAATAAAAAACTGAACTTGAGTTTAGTTAGGCTAAGTTAGATAAGACAGAGGTTAAACAATACCTCGAAAGTTCTTTCATTCAGAAATATGCCAGAGGCATTTTACATTTGAGTACAATGAAAGATAGACTTTGATTTGGTTTGCAGAGATTTGAGGTTTGAGAATCAGATTTTGGCATCTTTGAAATCGTTGTAGCTTCTGTTGTCTCTTCCGATTCTTCTGATCTCTTTGTAGAAACTGATGTAGAGTTCTCTTAGGCGGATTGTGGCATCAATCTCTCTGATGAAAGTATCTGCAGCATCTCTATTCATTTTCTCTGTATCTCTGTATTTTACAAGGCTTGCTCTGAACTTGTTCAGAGTACTAGTTGCGTACTTCTGACAGTCCATGCACACAAACAGTTTGACTTCGCCTCGTGGGTTTTGAAATACTAACCCGAATCTTGGTTCTGTAATGATTGAGTTGGGCACGACGTCGGGTGGACAGCGATCCACTGGTGGTCGTAAATTCAGATGTTTGAGACCAAGATCCTTTCCCAGTTGAAAATCTATCATACTGTAGATCAGAAGTTTTTCCCTCATTGCTTTTCTCAACACTTGATAGGCTCTGGTGTTTGGCTCTGTGTTGTAGTTGTCCTTTGTCCATTGCAGAAGTTCAGGTAGATCATAGGGATTCAGATTCCTTATGTCAGCATCAGCGAAGGTGGTTTCTGAATTGTTTACCCTTTTGACTCTGTAAAGATTGTACCTGACTCTTGGATAGGTTCTTGTGAAGGAGAATCTGCAGAAGATTACCTTTTTGATTTTATGAATTGAGAAGACTTCTGCTTTGGTTCTTGGCTTTGTTATGTTGAAGATGTTCTCAAATTCTTCTCTGATGTTCGGATTTGAGATTTGGTCTGTTGGATGGAGGTTCTGAAAGGGTTGTTTGTAGAGATATTTGTACACCACTTCTTCCATTTCTTCGTATGTTGGACCATGTGGTGGTACTCGTCTTCTGAGACTCTCCATCTGTTGAACAACTTCTGCAGCTCTTCCTGATAGAGGAATGTCTGATAGTGGCTTCAATCCATATGCCCAGTCCTCTTCTTCAGGCTTTGGAGTTTGAAAGGCATCAAAGGAGCTTTTCATCAGTTTTTCTGTAGGATTGGGTACTGATTTCTTTTTCTTGGGCTCTTCTGTCATTTTTGCCTTTCCCTTGTCTTTGGCTTTTGGAGGTGCAGAACCTGTTGCTTCTGTAGGTTTGGTTGTTGGTGCTTCTGTTGGAATGATGGGGGTTGCCTCTGTAGGTTTTGACACTTGTGTTTGAGAGGACTTTTGTGGCGTTGGTTCTGTTGGCTTTCTTTGCTCTATAACCTCTGTTGGAGGTTCTTTGGTGACTTCTTCTGTAAGCTCGGTTTTTGTTGGTGAAGGTTTGATATCGAATTTTCTTGCCATTTTGAAAGCTAATGTGAACTTGTGCCTTTCTTCTTCTCTCTGCGCCATTCGTTCAGTCATTGTATTGTGCATCTTTCTCAGAATAGAAGAAGCAGAGGTCGTTGCTCTTTTTGGTTTGGTGGCAATCGACTTTCTTCTTGGTATGGTTTGGGGTTTTTCTGTTGATTCTGTTGAAGGTCTTTCTTCCAAGTTGATTACCACAGGGGTGGTTGTTGCCTCTGTGGTTTGCTGATCAGCTTCTGGAATATTGGTTTCTTCAGAAGTTGATTCCACAGAGATGGGTGTTGTCTCTATGGTCTTTTGATTTTGGGTTTGTTCTGGAGGGGCTTGGCTGATTGGTTCTGCTGCGATTGGTGGAGCTTGTAGTTCTCTGGTCGTAGCTTTCTCCCTTATATTCTCCCCCTCAGGATGATCTGATGGACCAGGATGGTCATCATCAGAGTCATCCTGACTCTTATCAGAAGTACCCTTCTGCTCTGCAGGAAGCTTTGGGTTTCTTTGGTAGTTCTGCTCCTGCGGCCATCAACTTTGCACATACATCATCACAGAGGCCGATTAGAGTTGCAAGCTCTGCTTCTGTGTTGAAGCGCATTCTGCCGACACTTTTTCTGAATTCTTTGACGTAGTTGGCATTTGCAGTAGTGAAGGAGACAATGACTTCTGTGACCTGGTTTATGACATTCTGCCCAAGCTCTGTCAGCTGTGCTCTGGTCATGTAATCTTTTGGCTGCATCATTGTAGTGTTGCGCATTGCCTCTTCTTGAACGTTTTGCAGAGCCTTCTGTAGTTCTGCAGGTGTGATGCTCTGTGATTTGTTGGATTGCTTGTTCATTTGTTCAAAGAAATGTTTGACTGATTCCTTGAATGCAGATGTTGCAGCTATTGCAAAATCTTTAGCAGCAGAAGTGGCTGTAGTTGTGGCGGTTGTTTGAGCAGAAGATTTCATCTCTGTGATGGACGTTTTCACCTCTGTGGACAGATTGTCCATTTTGGTGTTCAGATTTAGCAAGGCCGTTGATGTTTTCTCTGCAAAAGATGTGAAAGAGCTTTGCAACTCTTTCATGGTTTGGTTCACAGAGATGACAAGGGTTTGGAACTCATCTCTTGATACTTGTGTCCCTGATGTAACATCTGGAGGAACACATTCGTCTCCAGAGTGAGTCCCTGCTCCTGGGACACCTTCGTTCACCCTTGTTTGTACGTTGGGGGTGGAAGGATTTCCATCTGAAACCTGAGTTTCAATCTCTACAGAAGTTCTGTGAAGAACAGTGTCCAATCCCACTCCAGAGGTGGGTGTCGGAATGTTCTTCTGTTGACTCGGAGACTTGTCTAGAGTCTTTTCGTCTTTGTGCTCACTACTTCTCTCTAAAAGAAAGGTTGGCCCTATTTCGTGCGTGGCAGAGGAAACGAATTCCTCTGTAGGGTTTTCTAGTGTGATCTGGGGCGATTGATCACGAACAATAGGTGAGTCTCTTTGAGGAGACTCCCTAGGAATGGATTCCCCGGTTTCTGTGGGCGCAGAAGTCGAAAGAGTGACTTCTGGCTGGATGGGTTGGGTTTGGATCGAGCTGTGCTGCTCTTTTTCAATAACTCCTTCTGCAGCTAGACCTGCGGAGTTAGATGTGTGGGTTGCACTGGGAGTTGGTTTTGGTTGTGTGCCTCTATTAATCCAGGCATCTTTTCTTGTTTCTTCCTCTGTTAAGCATCCAAGCACTACATCATTTTCTACCATTTCAGCTTCTGTAGCTATCCGATGGCTTGGTGCTTCTTCCCTAGCTTCTGTTGAAGTTCCTTGCTCTGTGCCTAAGAAGTCGTACATTTGATGAGAGACGTATAATCTCATGACATGTGGATGATAGATACCTTTTCGTATCCAGACAGCTTCTTCTTCATCTGAATCTACCTCTGAGACCTCCATTCTTGTCTCCCTTGTTTCAAATCCCTCTTCTTGTACAACTTCGGCCTCGTTTCCTTTTTCTATTATTTTCTCTAAAGCCTCTGTTACTTCATCTCTATTCCACTCAGCTTCTGTTTGTTCTATTGCTTCTGAAGCTGGGCTTGGACTCCTTCTGTGGACGTCCAATCCTTGTTGAATGAAGGGGTTCTGTAGAATAACAGGTGTCTCAGCTGATTGATCTTTGGGTGTTTGATCATCTTCTTGCAGATGTGTGTCAATGCCAGAAATAGAGAAGTATTGTTCTTCTGGGGAGTGGTGGTCGAGTGGTTGTGCCGTCCACCCTGCTGTATTTAGAGTGTGGACAATGTCAAGGTTCTGTAGGAAATCGTTTAAGTTTCCTTGGTGAGCAAATCGATCTGGGGATTGAGAGGGTGATTGATATCCGTCTTCTGTCATTTCTACTTCTGCATCTTCTTCTTTTGCAGTTCTTTCTTCTGCGATTTCTTCTTCTTCTATGGTAACCAATTTTTTAAGTGATTTCCCATGCTTCTTTTTGGTTTTCCTCCTCTTAGGTTTTGGTGCCCCTTCCTCTGTGGTTTTCGATTTTCTTTTCTTCTTCTGTTTTGGAGAAGAGGGAGGAGCAGCGGAGCCAATTTCTGTGGCATGAGGAGGTGAAGGTTGATCTTCTGCAGCGCTTGTGGATGTGCCTTCTTCAGTTTTCCTCTTCTTTGATTTTGGAGTAGAGGTAGAAGATTTCGAAGAGGACTTCTTTCCCATGAGCTCTGCACGTTTGGCTAAGAAGCTAAGTTGAATAGCCATGTGTTTTGCTAGTTTGTGATCTTTTTCTTCTTGAGTGGAAAGAGGTTCTGCAATCATTGTTCCTAGGGGGACACCTAAACGCGGGGGTGTCATAGGACTCGGTTTTGGAGTTCTATGATCGCGTATGTACTCTTTCTTAAGGGTTTTATTCGTGGCATACCTCAGAAGGTTCTTTGACAAAGGTCTGTAGTGTGTGTAGCCATCTACATGATCAGTGGGGGTATTTTTGTTCATTGGGAACTGTTTGGGAATTGGCCCTTCCATTGGCCAGTTCTGTAGCAGCAACAGAGGTTCGAACAAAACTCCCAGTATTCTTTGGAATTGCAGAGGTGGTAGAAAGTTAGGATCGTTCTCTTTGACCCTTCTGGCGTTGTTCTTTCTGTCGATGGCGTTGATGATCTCTTGCATCATTATGGTCGCGTAATCCAGTGGGAGATCATAGTAAACCCCATACATGATGGTTAATATCTGATGTGAGCTCTGGTCAATACTGCCTATCTTCCCTGTCAGGCATCTGTTAAGAATTGAGAACAAGGTGTTCCACAGAGGTGGTAATCTGCCTCTGCGGAAGTCATTTCTCTTCCTCAGTTGGGTGTTGTACCCAAGCATTTCTACGAAATGACAGATCTCGTCGTCTGTTGGTTGTTCTGCATATTTCTTCAATCCAAGAAGACCCCTTGTTGGTAGGTTGAATTCAAGTGAGAACATTGTTCTATTGAACTTGATTTCCAGATGTTCAGATTTGTCAGGTCTTGAAATGTACCCTTTGATAAGAGAATCATCTTTATCAAATCGGCAACTTTGCCAAAACTGGTTCAAATATCTAACTGGAATTTTGTTTGGGGTTCTTGAGAGTAGAGGGAAGAGGATATGATTTTCCATTATGTTTAGAAGAATGGCATGGGCTTCGCCGAAAGCAGTGGGTGAGGGGACCAAATAGCAATTGTTGGATTTGATTGGTAGTACCTTTTCGAAATGATCCTTTGCTATGAAGTTTTGAAGACGTGTGGTCGGAGCAAATTCTGCTGAATCGCCGGAATCTTCCAGTTCAATACTTTTGGCAAGGTGGGGGTTTTCTGAATGTTCAGAATGAGCAGGTGAATGTTCCGCTGAGTTCGTCGGAGAGTGTGCAGGGGAGATAGCTTGAGAAGATGAAGCCATTGGTAATGAGAATAAGATACTTGCAGGTTTTTGCAGGGTTTCGCCGGAGAAGAATGAGGGTTTGTAAAAAGTTTATGAGAGGGTAAGTTTGGTTTTTATAGAAGGGTAAAACGGTAGAATTCGAAAGAGTAAAATATATGGCAATGGATTAAAATTTGGAATCGTACACAAGTTAGAACGGCGGGTTCAACTTTCCATAGAAAACGTTCTATGTACGCCCAATAAAAATGGGACACGTAGGCCATGTCAGAGGATGACAGGACGTCGTGCGCGGCCCATTAATGCTAGGCGCGTGGGGTTGTTCTTAGCCACATGAGATTCACTCTCAGTAAAAGTAACCGTTATTACTACAGAAATGCCCAAGTAACAGATTGACAGAACTTCTGTTGTTTACAGAAGCTCTGTGATTTTGAAAATCTTGATGTTTATCCCTTTCTTATATATCTTATTGTTATCATGACTTCTGTGGTTTCTTCTTTAACCAAAACGTTTGCAAAGGCACTGGAGAGGATCAATAGGATTTTTAGTTAAGAATTTTTACTCGCAGAGGTTTTGTGGCTCTGTGGGAACTTGCAGAAGCTCTGTGAGGGCCAGCAGAAGCTCTATGAGGGAAAAAATCTCATAACAAAAATTCTATTAAATTTTCTGATCATCCAATTTTTGATCTGTTTTAAGAGATGTTTTTCGGACATATTTGAAAGTTGGTGTCCGAGAAAACTGTTATGGAAAAAGTTTTGTTCTAGAAGGTCATAGTGTGTGTGTTTGGTTTCCGAGATAACATTCCAAAAGATCGATAGAGGTTAAATTTGTGATCTCAGAGCATATTTCTGGCAGAGCCTCTGTTGAGCTCAGCAGAGGCTCTATGACCTCAAATTTTCATAACTCAAATTTTATGAAACTTTTTGATCTTTTGAAATGTTATCCACACTATATTTAGGACATATTTGACAATTTGTGTCCCAGAAAACTGTTTTCAACAACCTTTTGTACGAGAGACATACCTTTTTGGTTCTTCTTTTCTCGGCAGTGATGTCTGACTTCTGTCGATATAGATTCATCGACATTCTTCTTTGGCTTCCCCTTGAAAGTTTTACCTCTGTAGATCATTTCAGGGTCCCTTTTTGCTCCCCCTTGATCTAATCACCTCTGTAGATCAGGAATTTTCCTTTTGCTCCCCCTTGATCTATGCTTGGATCAAAGAATGATAAGATTTGTATTGAGCATAGGTCTTGTTTTTCCAGAGGTTCTGTGGAGGTCGTCAGAGGTTCTGAGCAGACTTACAGAAGCTCTGTGATATCAATAACTATTTAAGATTGAGAATTTACATACAGAAATAAATCAATCAAAGCAATAAGTTAAGTAAAATAGAAATATATACTTATTTACAGAAGATAAAGCTATACTTACAGAGGATTTTCACATCATATTAATCATTCCTAACTTACCCACCAAGAAATTAAATCTTTTCTCGTCTACGGCTTTGGTGAATAAGTCTGCAAGTTGATATTCTGTTGGCACGAAATGCATCTCGATTGTACCGTGTTCAACATGATGTTTCAAGAAGTGGTACCTTATATCGATATGCTTGGTTTTGGAATGTTGCACAGGATTGGCAGAGATGGAAATGGCACTTTTGGAATCACAGAAGATGGGTATTTTGAATAGAATGTGGCCGTAGTCTTTTAGCTGAGTCTTCATCCATAGAACCTGAGAACAACAGCTAGCAGCAGCAACGTATTCAGCTTCTGCCGTAGATGTTGATACACAGTTCTGCTTTTTGGAGGTCCAACTGACTAGTTTACCGCCTAGGAATTGACAACTCCCAGAGGTACTCTTTCTGTCGAGCATGCATCCTCCATAGTCTGAATCTGTATAAGCTTTAAGACAAAAGCCAGAGTTCTGTGGATACCAGAGACCAAGATTTTTGGTCCCTTTTAGGTATCTAAAGATTCTTTTAACAGCATCATAATGTGATTTCTTAGGATTAGCTTGATAACGTGCACAAAGACATGTGGAATGCATAATGTCAGGTCTGCTTGCAGTTAAGTATAACAGAGATCCAATCATGCCTTTGTAGAGAGTGCATTCTATAGAGATGCCATCTGGATCTAAGGATAACTTATTTCCAGTGGCCATTGGAGTTTTCATTGCAGAGGTATCAGAGAGGCTATACTTGAAAAGAATGTCAGAGACATATTTGGCCTGATTTATAAAAATTCCCTCTGATGTTTGTTTGACTTGAAGTCCGAGGAAGAATGTTAATTCTCCCATCATACTCATTTCAAACTCACTCTGCATGAGTTTTTCAAAACTTTTGCACTCTTCTGTATTAGTAGACCCAAAAATTATGTCGTCCACATAGATTTGTACAAGCATTATTTCACTGTTTTTACGTTTATAGAATAGGGTAGTATCTGTTGTACCTCTGTTGTAGCCATTTACTAGAAGAAAGGTAGAAAGTCGTTCGTACCATGCTTTTGGAGCCTGTTTCAGTCCGTACAGAGCCTTTTCAAGGTAGTATACATGCCTTGGGAATTTTGAGCTTTCAAAACCTGGTGGCTGATTTACGTAAACCTCTTCTTGGATTTCACCGTTGAGAAAAGCTGATTTTACGTCCATTTGATAGACTTTAAAACCTCTGTGAGCTGCGAAGGCTAAGAATACTCTTATTGCTTCGAGCCGTGCAACAGGAGCAAAAGTCTCATCGTAATCTATGCCTTCTTCTTGTCTATAACCCTTGGCCACCAATCGTGCTTTGTTTCTGATGACCACTCCATCTTCATCCTTCTTATTTCTGTAGACCCACTTAGTCCCAATGGCCTGTTTCCCTCATGGCAGAGGTACTAAAGTCCATACTCTGTTACGCTCAAACTGCAGAAGTTCTTCTTGCATGGCGTCTACCCAGTTTGGGTCATCTAGGGCTTCAGAAATCTTCTTTGGTTCTATCACACTAATAAAATTTGTAAAGAAACAAAAATTAGCAGTGGCAGACCTGGTTTTTACTGAGTCAGAAGGTTCTCCAATTATTTGGCTTGGAGGATGGCTTTTTGTCCATTGAGTGGTGCGTGGAAGATGGACATCAATGTCATCGAACCTTTCTTCAGAAGCTTCTTGTGGATCTTCTTCTTGTGTAGCCTCTGTCGTTCTTCTTGCCTTGGTAGTTGATTCTACCATTTGTGGAATGATTGGTATGAGTGGCGGTGGAGTTTGTTCCTCTGAGGACGTATAGTCTTGGTCCTCAATTTCCTCTGTAATTGGTTCTTCTGTGGATTGTGGAGTTTGTTTTTCAGCAGCTTCTGTGGTCGTTTTTCTTGATGTTTCATCTTCTGCATTTTCTTCTTCGGCATTTGCATCTGTAGTATTTACAGAAGAAGATGAAGCATTATTTGGACCAGTTAGAGTCATACCTGTAGGATTTTGTCCGACAGAGGATGGTTCTTCAGAAACTCTGATGGTTCCAACAGAAGGATCAATGTCATCGTGGAACATCTCTAAAAATAGAAGATTTAAGTCTTCTTTCGTTTGCGAGATGTCAGAGGTTTCCCTTTTAAGTTCGAGTTCTGAACTGATTTGCTCAAAAGTCATTTGGAATGAATCATCAAAAGAAACATTGATACTTTCTACGATTTTGCGAGATCTTGTAAGTAATGCTATGTAGGCTTTGGAAGTGGCAGAGTATCCAATGAATTTGCCTTCGTCAGCTTTTACCTCAAACTTTCCTCTTGAATCTCTGTCGTTTAAAACAAAGCATTTACATCCGAACACATGAAAAAATTTGATGTTTGGCCGCCTTTTGTTGATCAATTCGTAAGGAGTCTTGAGGTGTCTTTTCACAATGGTTGAACGATTTTGTGTATAACATGCGGTAGAAATCGCTTCTGCCCAAAAGTTCATCGGTAATCTGCATGCTGATAGCATAGCTCTTGCTGCCTCCACGAGTGTTCGATTCTTCCTTTCGACTACGCCGTTCTGCTGTGGAGTGCGTGCTGCAGAGAAGTTCTGTGATATTCCTTCTGTAGAAAGATAGGCTTCAATGACAGAGTTTTTAAATTCTGTGCCATTGTCACTTCTTAACTTCTGTATTCTGCATTCATAAAGAACTTGGATTCTTTTCATTAGATTAATCAAGATGATTGGAACATCCAATTTCTTTCGAATAAATTCAACCCATGTGAAATGCGAATACTCATCAATTAAGACAAGTATGTATTTCTTGCCACCTAGGCTCTGTATGGCAATGGGACCGCAGAGGTCAACATGAAGCATGTACAGAGGTCTAGTGCAAGACACATCTGTTTTGCCTCTGTGGGAAGCTCTTCTGAGTTTTCCCATTTCACAGGCAGAACACAAGTGATCCTTATTAAATTTAACATTAGGCAAACCTTTAACTAGATCAAGTTTTACCAGTTTATCTAATGTGTGAAAGTTCAAGTGACAGAACCTGTTATGCCATAACCAGGCTTCTTTACTTTCGCAAGCTACAAGGCAAACTTTGTCCTTGGTTGTTGAACAAAAATTCATCAGATACAGATCACCTTTTCTTTCGGCTCGCAGAAGTTCCATTCCTGTGTCTTCACTTTGTAGAGAGCAGAAAGTTCTTTTGAATAATACATTGAATCCTGTATCACAGAGTTGACTTACACTGAGTAGGTTGTGTTTAAGGCCATTCACATATGCAACTTTGTATACAGAGACGTTTTCCTTCTGTATGACTCCATAGCCTTTTATGTGTCCCTTCTTGTCGTCTCCAAAAGTTACGGATCCACCATCGTGTGTTTCTTTGTACGTGGATAGTAAACTTCTGTCGCCAGTCATGTGCCTTGAGCATCCGGAGTCAAGATACCAAATTGGCACAAACCGCTTCTGTAAGACAATCACAGAGACTTAGGTACCCATATCCATATGGGTCCAATATTGTTAGAATTTTCCAAGTTTGCCTTAGCATTCTTGAAATACATTTTATCTTTTGTAGAAAAATCAGATTGTTTCTCTCTAGGTTCTGACTTTGGAGTTTGAATTTTAGTGGAGAGTAAGCAATATGGACTTGAGAAGTGTTTATTCAATTTGAACATAAGATCAAAGCAATGACAGTATTGAATATGAGACGTGATTTGCTTGAACTTTTCATTGAATTTATTGAACTGAGCCACAGAGGGATTACATTCTTTCTTAACATTAGATTTCCTATTACAAGAAGATCTATGAATACTAGAATGTTGTTTGCAAAAGTCTTGTTTAGGTCGTGCCTTCTGTGAGTCTCTTCTGTGGTGAACATCTTTCTTCACTGTCACAGAGGAAAAATATTTGTTAGCTTCAGGCCTTTTTCCCTTTTGTTGCCAAGTGGGATTCTCTTTAATTTGCTTTAAAGGTTTTGAAAATTTTGAGCTTTTAGGATTTTTAGAGGCCTTTTTCAGATTATCAAGCTCTGTAGATGTTTTCACTTGTATACACATTTTGAGAAAATCTGGACAGATAGGTATCTCTGTGATTTTCTCTTTTGGAGAAATTGTTCTGTTAAGAACCTCAGAGGAGAATTTAACATCCTTAGTGTCACAGTGAATTATCCCTGATTTAGAATAAGTCTTTGAGTCGTCAGAGGATGAATCATCCTCATATACAGAGGTTGAGTCATCTCTTTCGACAGAGGCTGGATTTTCTGAGCATGTATCGTACGAGCTTTCTTCCTCTGTAGAATAACTTTCATAGATAGCAGAGGTTTCTGATGAGATCTCTTCAGCGAGAATTTGATCTATAGAAGATGTACAGAGATTTTCTAAAACATTTGATTTCAAAACTTCCAAAATTTCTTTTTCAATTGATTCTTTAAGTTTTTCTTCTGAAAAGATGGGTTTAACTCAGGAGCTTTTGCAGATAATTTCTTTTCGACTTTTATCATACAGACAAAAGCGACATGTGTTTGAGTCTCTGGTTTACCAAACTTAAAAATACCAATCTGATCTTGTGTTTTTAGATATTTCTTTGGTTTGATTCCTCTATTGACAGAGGTTGAAGATGATGAATCTGTGTTTTCAAACCACACATTGATCATCTTCGTATGTTTCCTCAAGTGAGGTTCTGCAGAGATTTTAACCCTTTTACTTACAGAGAGTAAGTTTGGAAAAATTGGTTTATTTGTTTTTCCTATCACAAACAGAAAAGACAGAGGTTTAAGTCTTTTGCCTTCAACACCTAGAGTAATATCATCGTACCCTATACCTCGTATTCCTATTTGTGAGTTTACTTTCTCATACACCTTCTGTGCATCTTTATAGTTTTTAATTAAAACTTCTCTTCTGAGTAGATCTTGCCAAAGTACCTCTCTCTCTTTTTGAAAGTATTCTTTGAGAGCTCTTATGTAAATTGTTTCACTCCTAGAAACTGAAAGCTCTTTTGTTTTGATTTTTAAAGCAGAGGTTAATTCAGAAATTTGCCTTTTTAAAGGATCTATATTATTTCTCCAATATTTTTCTACTCTTTCCTTTTCTTCAAAAATTTTGGCTTTTTCTTGAGTGAGAAGCCTTACTTCTCTCTCATTAAAGGTGAGTCTTTTCTGAATGCTTTCATTTATCTCTTTTAGTTCAATCAGTTCAATGTTAAGTTTAATTGAATCATTATCTACAGATTTAGTACAAGAGGTAGAGTTTGAAATGGATACCTCATTGTCAGTGCCGGAGTCGACTTCTGCCATGCCACAGAACAGGGCATTGGTGGTGAATTCATCATCAGAGGTAGAGTCTGACTCGAAGTCCTCCTTGTTTGCTTCAGAATGCCCTTTGTTCGCCATTAGGGATTTTTGCGCATAATATTCAGCCTTCTTTTTGTAAAAAGCTGAGTCCTTCTGTGGGCGATTTTGTCTACTTCTGCATTCTTTTGCGAAATGGCCTGGCTTGCCGCAGTTGAAACAACCTTGAGAGGTGTTTCCAGTTCGATCGTCGGACTTCTGTTGATCTCCACCTTTCTCTGTTCGGCATTCGTTTGCGTAATGACCAGGCTTACCACATTTGTAGCATTCTTGTGTGTGGCCTACCTTGTCATCTGACCTCTGTCGGTCATTTCCTCTGTAGTTTCTGTCGCTCGACCTCTGTTGGTCATCATTTCTGTAGTCTGACCTCCGTCGGTCACTTGATTCTTCTCTTCTTCCATCATCTCTTCTATCTCTCTGGTTGTCTCTGCTATATCTGTCATTTCCAAAATTTCTTTGGTTACCTTTGAACTCTCTTGTCAATAGAGCCAATGATTTAGCTAATGACGCAAGAGTTATTTCTTTCTCTATCAGCTCGTCTTCTTTGCTATCAACCATCACCATTTTCTTCTTCTCCTTCTTCTTCTCCTCTGTTGCTCTCTCATTTCTCGGTCTTTTTGTAGCCTCTGTTGATTTACTAACCAATGCGTATGGTGCAATGGTTATTGTTTTAGCCTGTGCTATTTGAGGCTCTTGTGCAGCTAGTGTTCCATAGAGATCAGAGAGTGTCCATGAGTCTAGATCTTGGTTTGTTTGTAAAGACATAGACAATTGAAGCCACTCATCATTCAGGCTCTTTAGAAACATGACGTTATTTTCTTCCGAGGTTCTGTGAATGCCAGACTTTCTGCATTTGTTTATGAGAGAGTTGAACCTGTCGTACGTCGTTTGCAGAGATTCTGTTGCAGAGGCTCTGAATGCATGATATTCATTTATGTACTGTGCCCTTCGGTTCTTCTGTGTTTTAGCACCCCCTTACAACTGTCTTTCTAATTCTTTCCAAAGATCGTGCGCAGTTTCGCATGCATCTAAGGATTGAAAAAGTTCGTTGGGGATAGCCATTATCAAGATTCTTTTTGTTTTCTGTGCAACTTCATCTTCTGCCTAATATTCATTTGACCATTCTTCTTTTGGCTTCGGTTTTTGATGTTCAGGGATTTCAGGAGATTCAGCAGTAGCTGGTACTCGTGGTACTACTATCATGGGAACAGGAGGAAGGTTGTAAAGATATTGTACTAGATTTTTTTCAGTACCCTCAAAGAAATGAACCATTCTTATCTTCCATTGAGGATACTCATCTCGAAGGAGAGTAGGAGGTTTGGTTAATGAGCCAGCAGTGAAAAAGTTATCGGTATTTGTCATTTTAAGAGCTTTTCAGGGGTTTCAGAAAGTATATATGAAGATCTGGAAGGATTTCTGGGTAAAAAAAACTGATATCCAGAATTGTTTAATGGTGTTCTAACCTGGTAAAATGGTTTCTATCAGAATGAGTCGAAGAGTAATAGGAAAACAGAAACCTTTTTAACAGAATGAAATCTATCAATAATGTTGTCAAACGAGGATCACTTGATATTGAAAATCAAGCTTTGCTCTGATACCAATTGTTGGTTCCCGTTTTGTTTAAACAAGATTATCAGATCTATTAGTTCAAGTTTAAGTATGATGCGGAAGCGTATTTGAAGAACTAACAGATATGTTTGATAGATTTAGAACACAATATAAATAAACAGTGAACAGGAAATAATATCTCAAAGTTTACTGAATATATATATATCAAGAACAGATTCAAGAACAGTGAGTAAGCAAAGCTTTAAAACAGATATGACTCTCAAAGTATATAAGCTATGTGTTCTTGACTTTTTTCTCTCTCAAATTCTCGATCTTGAAGAACTCAACATGAGTCTTCCTTATATACTACTCTAAGGGGACCATAAAGCATAAGGTACTATTCAGAACGGACAGTATGAATAGTTGGACGTGCTGTATTGCATTTAATGCAGCAGACGTCTATTATGTACTAAGCTCTATTAAATCCAATCAGAGTTTGACACGTTGAAGATGGACAGGGCATGCTACCATGCAAGTTGATGAATAGGTTCAGAAACAGTAGCAAGATATTATAAATATCTTTGAAGTCTTTGTTGAAGACCGCAGAGGCTCTGTGAAGTGTCACAGAGGTTCTGCGGTTTGGTCCTTTGTAGAGCAGTCTTCACCGGATTCCGAGTCTTTGGTCTTCTTTGCGCGTATGACAGAGCTTCTGTAGGACGCCTCTTTTAGCTTATGTAGCTTCTTGACCTTGATCTCTCGGTAAGTTCGGCAGAGCCTCTGTAAGAGGCTTTCTTCACTTGGCCTATTTTTCACTACTTCTAAATACTTCTATGATTAGGAAGATTGAAGCTAACAAGTCCATCTCCGACATCAACCATACTAGGTCTTTAGCCCATCTTAGACATCAACCAAAACTAGGTCTTTAGTCCACCTCCGGCATCAACCAAAACTAGGTCTTTAGCCCGTCTTAGACATCAACCAAAACTAGGTCTTTAGTCCACATCCGGCATCAACCAAAACTAGGTCTTTAGCCCGTCTTAGACATCAACCAAAACTAGGTCTCTAGTCCAAACCACCAAGTTCAATCCTACTGGATCTTTACCTTGGGAACCCACCATCCAACACACGCTTACTCGACTTAAATATATATATACATGACCTCAAAAGAATAACCAATGCATTCAAATCATGTAAATCTCAAATATCTTGCAATTCATGCAATTCAAACCCCAAGCCCACGTCGAGCTTATTAAAACCGGCCGAATGCCCTCAAGACTCAACCGAGTCCAAACCGAGCCCTCTGCTCAAAAGATCTAATGATCGTTTACCAACATCAACACATGCAAATGAAGTGCATCTAACCCACGTCATGCAAACACACACTCCGAGGCATGATAATCCCACTAAGGTTCATTAGTCCCAAAGGTACTAAGAATAAATCATCAAACGATCTTCACACATAAGACCAACACTGAACCCTGCACGTATTCAAATAAAATGCAATTAAGCATATAACACATCCAAGACTCCATCTCGAGTCACTAAAACCGATAAACACTCAAAAGACTCATTTGAGTATAAATCAAGCCCTTGAAGGCAAAATAAACGTCTGGCTAACATACGCCTTGCCCACCCGGTTACGTAAACCAAATACATCGTTACCCAAAATCTTTGCCTTTTTAAATCTCAATTGGCCTTCGGCCCAAACAAAAGGTTTACTCCTCTCAAAACAATCATAAGGTCAAGATTGACCAAAATCCCCCAAATATGGGTGTTTTACAAGATTTGTAAAGTTCAACACTTTGATTAATTAAAACCCACCAATTTACTCAACAATTGACAATTCTATATAAAGCACATAAATACTTTAAAATAAACATTTTGGCATGTACAACGTTTTCACAAATCAACTTGAACTCACCTTGCTAGATTTAGGCTAAATCTAGATTTTCCCCAAACGTAAGTTCCATTGATGCAACACGAATCCTTAAGCCAAATCTTCCAAAAACCTAGATCCATAATTTCCAACCATGAATGTTCATATTCAACCACTTTAAAACCATTCCCCAAACATCTTATATAAAAATCTCCATTTTGACCAAAACCCCAATATTAACCTAACTTCCCCAAAATCATCCAAATCGAAAATGGAGGAACAAAACACTAGGAGATCATCAATGGAACATTTATAACTCATAATGAAGCTTGTAAATGGAGGAAATGAACTTACCACTTAGGTTTTGATGAAAACCTAGAAAACCCCAAAAATCTCTAGTGTTGTGGATGAAACTTGCTTTTGCATCAATAAATGAAACCACTAGCATAAAATGGAGAAGGAACACATTAATCTCCAAGAAAAGCCCCAAAATCAGTTAGGGTTTGTGAGGGAAGAAGAGGAAATGTTTTGGGAGTGAGAAATGAGAAGTTTACCACCACCAAATGCTCTTGAATCTTCCAATAAACTTCCAAACTCTTTCTAGATCCTTGAAGAGCTCTCAAAAACGGAACCATAGCAACTTGAATCATCAAAATCGGAGCTGAAATGAGAGAGATATGAAGAAATGAAGTTTGGGGGGTGAAATTCGCGTTTTAAGCCGATCAGGTGCTCCGCGCGAGTGAACTAGCGCAACCATGCGCGCCGAGCACTGGTCGCCCGGTTTCCTCTTAAACACTGTTTTGGCCACAACTTCTTCGTTTTAGCTCCGTTTTCGCTCCGGAAAGAACCGTTGGACTCGTATTTGAATTCCTCATCCAACAAGACCATAAAATCTAGGATTTAATCCAAAATCCTATTTTTCATATTTTTCTTAAAAAATCGATTCCACACTGATTTGAAATTGTACTTATCCGAAAATTACGGGTGTTACATATATGATGTTGGGTGTTGAAAGTGATATGCTATTAGCCACGTTGGGCATGGATATATGTCCGAGAGTGAAGCATTTGTTGGTGGCATGAGTTGTTATGCTAATATGGTGAAGTGTTGTAGCTTATGGGTGATTGCCTAGGTTACACCTTCAGAACACCCTAAAAGGAAACTTTTCCCATAAACGATGGATACCAGGTGTCGTGCATATCGATGTAGCTAACACGTTAAGTATGCCATCACTCTCTCTCTCTCTCTCTCTCTCACACACACACACATACACACACACACACACACACACACACACACACATATATATATATATATATATAGAGAGAGAGAGAGAGAGAGAGAGAGAGAGGTTTAGGGAAACCCCTAAAAAATGAAAAAAACGAGGAATAACCTAATAACGTTCATCTGGACGGTATGCACATGTGCCTGAAGTTGTTTTTTGGTTTTATGAACGAGTGCATGATGCACATGTGCATACACCCGTGTATATGTTACAAATTACTTGTATTCACATGTGCATACCGTCTAGATGAACATATACCAAGGTGTTCCTTAGTTTTTTGTGGGTTCCTCCTAACCCTATATATATATATATATATATATATATATATATATATATATATATATATATATATATATTTATATATATAGGGTTAGGTTCAGGGGAAAACCTCAAATAATTAGAAAACTAAAGAACACCCTTATAAACATTGATTCAACATAATCCAAAGGATATTAAAAATCAGTAATTAAACTAATATAATTAATGAAAAGGGTATTAAGGAAATTTGAGCACTATATCAGATATGTAAAATACAACAAAGGCACAAATCGTTTTCCTATAATTATGGAGATCACAGTTTTCAGGCGAAAACTTGCAGATTCCGGCGAGTTGACGGTTCTCCGGCGAAAACTTGTAGATATGCACAAATGCATATACATGCACTTGTGCATATTACCGCCGATGTCTCCACGGCCACCGACGATTCAACCACCGCAACCACCGGTTTAGCCGGCGAAAACTTGTAGATATGCACAAATGCATATAAATGCACTTGTGCATATTACCGCCGATGTCTCCACGGTCGTCGAAGATTCAACCACCGCAACCACCGGTTTAGCCGTACGAGCGTCTACAGTTATTTTCTGATGATTTATATACTTTAGATCGCCGTAGTAGATTCCAGAACCACCGAATTCATTTCCGGTTTCCGAACGATTAGAAAGCACGTAACAAACCTTGGTAAGCGGCAGAGCATATGAAACACATCTCCTCCACCGATCTGTTCCGGCGGTCCAGCAACCCCTCAAATATGATAATCGGTAGATCGAGGAGAGACATGAGGTGTGGAGTGGTGCGATTGCATTGAAACAAGTAGAAGATGGAATGGGTGAGAAGATGAATCAAATCGTTCTTGATTCGAAAGATGGGGATGAATATCCAGATGCAGAAGAGGATGTCGATCATCATCATTTTGGTTCAGGTAAATGATGATGGAAGAATAAATGAAAGAATATCTCCAGATGCAGAAGGGTTTCTTCGTGTATAGTTCTGAAGGATCGGTGAAACTGAGCTGTGATTCCGGTGGTGGCGGTCGGCGGTGGTGGCGGCGGCAGAGAGAAGAAAGGGTATGGTTTGTGGGGTAAATGATGATGGAAGAATATCTCCAGATGCAGAAGGGTTGCTTCGTGTATAGTTCTGAATGATCGTTGAAACTGAGCTGTGATTCCGGTGGTGGTGGTCGGCGGTGGTGGCGGCGGTAGGGAGAAGAGAGGGTAGGGTTTGAGTTTGTGAGAATGACTAGGGTTTTCTAATTATTTGTATCTGACCCCTTAACTTTTTTGCCAATTTTACCCCCATTGCACCTTAAGTAATATATTCATATACCCTTAACTTTGATTTATTTACAAAATTGCCATTGAGAATATTAACCCTTGATTTATTTTATCATATGTCTATAAAGGTATTCCTTAGTTTTTCAATTATTTGAGGTTTTCCCTTGAACCTCCCTCTCTCTCTCTCTCTCTCTCTATATATATATATATATATATATAGAGAGAGGGAGAGAGAGATGAAAGATCGCGTGAGAAGAAAAGTTAAGATGAGAAGGTAATAAAGAATCTGGACCCTTGATCACATTTAATTTCAAAACCATCCATGAATCGCGTTTTATATGGCGATTGATTTGGTGCACCTCAGTGAATCTTCTCCTAATGTGCATCCGAGGGTGAAGATTAATTCTTGCCATTCTCACCATAACTCTCATTCTCACCGAAACTTAACAGTATATATATATACACACACACATGGAGCTTCTTTTGTAAACCACTTTTATCCTGTGAACTATGAAAACCAATCTAGGTCATCCATTATCTTCATTGACAGTTGAATTTTTTTTCAGATTTAAAGTTTTAAAAGAATAGCGAAAGGGTAGTTTAGGAATAAATTTTAGATATTTTAAATTTAAATTTTATTAATTAATTTGTATTTATCTAATTATGGTTACAATCTATCCTTAATTATCACCATATCTCCCTCATTCTCTCTCTCTCTCTCTCTCACACACACACACACACACACACACACACACACACAATTCCGGCGACCACCATCTCCACCACCATCACTACGCCGGAGACCGAGAACCACCGCCATTCTCCACTACTCCATTTAAAGACCGTCGTGCGCCACAACCATCTGCCGTTCTCATGACCCCTACCCTTTCTTATCCCTCTTTCAGTTTTCGGCGCCCCCCTCCTATTCATCACAAGCTTCGACGACAACCCATCTCCGACAAAAACTCCATCTTGTCGTCGTGCCTTTCATTGGTTGCCAATTTCTGAACCGGCGATCGACCATACCCCGATAGAGGACCTGAGTTGTATCCCAGTTGGTGTTATTGTGTGTAAAGCCCGTGTCCCGGTATGTAATTTCGTTTTATTAATTCTTTTCTTTTAAGTTTTATTTATCGTGGATTCCGTTAGCGGGGCTAGACGAATTGGATCTTATAGTCAAAATATGTCATCAACATTGGTTAGTTGCTAGAAAGATATAGTTGAGGGGCTAAGTATGTATAAGGGCCAAACTTGTGTGGAAGTTCGGCCCATGCAACCCAACTCCATATTCCTTGTTTGTTTAGGGATTGTGTCGTGGGTACCAAGGAGAAAACCCTACGGGATATTTGTTTTCCTTATGGATTGACGGCCGGAGAAGAAAAACGAGAAGAGACCGAGAGAGAGAGTGATCGCGAGAGAGAGAGAGAGAGAAGGCGAGAGGGAGGGAACTCGCCGGAGGCGCTGCTGTCGCCGGAGGCCTCCGCCACCAGCTCAGTTCGTCGGAGAAGTCGAGGGAGAGAGGAGCAACCGTTGCTAGGTAAGTCGTCCGTTTCGTTTCGTTTTGTTGTGTTTCGTTTCCTTTCCTTTTCGCTTCCTCCGGTGAAACTACCACCGCCGCACGCCGCCGCTACGGTGGCCGTGGGTGGTCGGCAGTGTGTGTGTGTGGGTGGTGCGTGGGTTGTCCAGCCCGAACCGTTAAGCCACACGCGAACCGTTTTATAAAGCTATCAGTTTATGAAAATTCTAGTGTGCTGTCCAGTTTTCGTGTAGTCATAACTTTTCCGTCGTAACTCCGTTTGAGCCGAAACTGGCGCCCACGGTTCTAGTTCGGGGTCGGGCTCGTTTTCCGTGTTTTAGCGGAAAACTGGTTCGGTCTCTAGCTGGGTGAAAAAGTGGTCGCAAGTTCGGTGTTTCGTCATTTCATGTGAAAATTTCTGGAATCTGCCTTGATCTTGCGAAAACCATAACTTTCTGCTCGTAACTCGGTTTGGGGTGAAACTGGTGTCAAAAGTTCCATTTTTGAGTCTAGAAACTTTTCTGTGTTTTGTGCAAAATCCAGTTCGGAACGTAGCTTAGGCCAAATCGTCGTTTTATACTGATAAGTGCTGTTTTTCGCTGTTCTGCGGGCTGATCTTATAAAATCCGTAATTAATTGTAGAAAAATCGTTAGGAGGCGTATAATATGTCCTTGGAACCCTAACTCAGAGTACTTTCTGGTCATGAAATAATATTGGGAATTTTCTGGGTTTAAAGGGGTCGAAACAGGTCCCGAACAGACCTGTTTGGCGAGAACGGAAAATAGTTTTAGTGACGGTTTAAGCGTGTGTCGTGTCATAGGGTCCGGGTCTCGTATTGACACGTTTTAACATGCGTTTAGGTGCTGGGAAGTGACCGTAATTGTGAAGCTTGAATTGTGTTATTAAGCTGGGCGCGCATTCGAGGTGAGTTCTCTCACTGTGTAGTTAGGGGTTGTATGCATGTCATAATAGTTTGTATGTACTACTGTCTTTGTGGTGTGAACTAGTTGTTTGTGGTGTGTAATATTTGATTGGTTTGAATGCTTGGTATAAATGTGTTACATTACAATTCGGTGGGACCGAGGCCTCGATGGTACTGAGGTGTTGGTTACATTACAATTCGGTGGGACCGAGGCCTCGATGGTACTGAGGTGTTGGTTACATTACAATTCGGTGGGACCGAGGCCTCGATGGTACTGAGGTGTTGGTTACATTACAATTCGGTGGGACCGAGGCCTCGATGGTACTGAGGTGTTGGATACATTACAATTCGGTGGGACCGAGGCCTCGATGGTACTGAGGTGTTGGATACATAATTACTTGTAGACGTTTACTCGTTTTATGTAACTGTGATGTTGTTGCTTATGTGCGGATAAGGGTGATGTGTATATAATTCCTATCTGCGCATGTGTTGGAATTCACTAAGCTTCGTGCTTACCCTTTGCCAATAAACTGTGGTTTCAGGTCCGAGCGGCTTCAAGGCGTGACAAGTACACACTGGCGCGCGAGGAGAGCTGGTTGTTTTATGGTTTTATTAATTAAACGTTTATTCCGCTGTATTTTTATTATAAAGTTAATAATTATGAGTTTGCAAACGAAACGTTGGGATTCATTTAATGAGTTGTTATAAATGAGTTGTTTATTTAAAAATTTAAATTTGCTTGTAATTTTTGGGACGTTACAACTTGGTATCAGAGCACAGCTTGAGTGAATCAAACGCACCTCGGTGTGTTTAGTCTCAAGTTGCGGCTGGGAAATTTTCAAATTCGTTATTAAATATTTTTGGAAATAAAAGAAAAAGTAAAAACCCGTTCGAGGAACGGTGATCGAGGGCGCAGTGTGTACAGTCAGCCGGAGCCGAAGGGAAAGGTACAATGCTTAGTGTTTTATTGCTTTCTAGATCATAGAGTATGCATGCTAGATTGCCTGTTGTTGACACTATGCTGTATGTTGAACTACTTGCTATTAGGAATTTATGCTAATTATGATAGGTTACTAAGTGGATGCCCTCTAGGTTGTATGCAGTAAGAGATTTATAGCCTTAGAATATTCGATTTAGTTCTATTGCGCAGCTCTTGTTTGAGTCCAACCGTTCTAGGATAGAGTCTTGTATTCGACTGTCTATTTGTTTCGCACTGCATATAATCGGGTATTCGCGAGGTCACCCGTTATAATTAGTAGGGATTCGGTAGTAGCAAGGGTAGTGGGATAAGAGGAAGTTCCTAGAGAGCTGGGAAGGGTTTTTATGTATGAGTACGTGTGCTAGATTGCTTTCTAGAACATAGGAGTATGTATGCTCAATTGCTTGGTGCTTATTACACTGTATTGCATGTCTGCTGCTTGCTATTAGGGATTTGGCAGTAGCAAGGGTAGTGGTTTGGATGGAATTCCTAGGGAGCTAGGAAGAGTGTGTACATATGCCGGTGCGGGCATATGTGTATAGTTTCGGCGAGAAACTACTTGGACCCCTTGGGATGGAACTCGGAACGGGCGATGATAGGTGTGGATGGTAGTAGTAGAGCTCCTACTACCGGAAGCACAGGATCAATGCTCGAGTCGGGGAAGTCACGAGGAATCCAAGGAGTTGAGTGTGAGCGTTGTTAGTGTGAGTTATTATGTGCTAATAACGCGTTGTAATATCTACCCAGAATAGCCATCACAAGGAGGAACAACTATAGTAAACCTGCTAGTACAAGTGTGTACTTGACTTGCTTGAGGTGATGATCGTTGGGGTAGTGATGAAGGTTCTAAACTAGTAGTCGTTGGGATAGAAGGACGTGTCTAGTATCAATCACTTGGGGTGACGATAAGGATGTGGTTTGTTTTAAGTAGACCATTTCGGGTCAAAAAAAAATTGGCAATTGTTCTAGAATCATAGGCTTTTGAGCCGACTTTGATTTGAGGAAAACCCGTAAGATGATTTGATGTGATTTCCCAACTTGCCTTAAGAGATTTAAATGTCCGGATGACGATTGTGGATCGGGGAGTTTTGGAGGGATATGAGTCGAGACATCGAATGCCGACTGAGTCATGCACAAAGTCTATTTTGAAAATAGGATTGCATTACCTAATTTTTGTGTTTCCAATCCTTATATGGATTGTGCTTTGGAATTTTGGGGAAATGTTTAGCACACGCACAAGATGTTAAATTATGGTTTTGAAAGTGCATGAAACCTTTTTTATAACGAGAGCTACAAACTTTGTTGATTATTTGTTTAAAATGAGTTTGGAATTCTAGTGTCGCTTAACTTTTCTTTCGAGAGTTTGTGTTACTAAGTATGTTATTGCAAATAGTTCAGTGTGTGGATTGATTCATGCGTGACATAAGTGATGCATGGAGGAATTTTGGTAACATTTCATAAGGAGTGTTTTAATGTTGTGAACATCATGCATACAATTACAATGTGTTATATTTTGGAAATATAAATGCGTAGATTTTTGACATTCGGTTAATTTAGAATTACCGATCGTTTTTTTTGGGAAATTAAAAACTTTTGCTTTGGAGGAAACGAGTATTTTGAGCATTTTCGATAAATACATTTTTAAACTATAATGTTTTGACGTTATATGTCCCAAGTACGAAACTTGAGGGAGTGTTACAAGCCTGCATGCCTGCCCCCAGTTTGAGATTTTATGAGGTTTTAGTCGATATTTCCAATTAATAGAGCGGACCGGTTTCAGTCTTCAAGTTTGAAACTTATTTTGAATTATGTGCACACCTTTGTCGGACCCTGTTTAAGGTCAAGCGGTTACTTTAAGTGCACGTCATGAGTCAATCCATACTGGAATCGAGGCGGTTCATTTTAAAGAAATTATTTATTACGCTTTGCTTTTGTGTGAGTTAACCGAACTGCAATGGAACGATTTTCAACATGATTTTCCTATGTGGGACGAGCGTGTCCAGTTTTGCGTAACTATCGATCAGGTAATAGTAGTTTTATTACATACGATCTTTTTGAGATGAAAATCCTGATGTTGAAAATATTTTGTAAATGATTTTGTAAACCATTTGGGGAAATGTGCTTTTAAGTGTCATGTGTCATTTCGAGAATTTTCAGGGTGTGAGTCCTTTTGGAAAACTCTTTTGTTTAACCCGTGTTGAGTATGGGACTAAGGTTGATTTCAGAGTATTGCTTGCTTAAACTTTGTTTAAACGCAATTTTCGACCTATGGGTCTAGCAAGCGTGGAGCATTTTGCTCGGTTTGGACTTGGAGTTAGTCATGGGCCAATTGCCCGGTTTTAATGGCTCGATGTGGAGTCTAGTTGATGAGTTGTTTTTGTCGCACCGTTTGGCATTCTTTGCACATTGAGTGTTTACATGTTTGGGTGAGTGAGTCAATCCGGAATAGGCATGTTGTTGGTAGGCTGTTTGCTTTGGATCCTTAGGCACGTCAGTCAGTCGTTGGTAATGGTCGGTTGGGTATCTCGGGGTGGCACCCCGGTATTCATGTGTTTTAACCTAGACTTTCCAGTAGGTACTAGGAGGATATAGTTGTGGGCACTTACCTGGGAGGTAGTGCTGGTGTGCTGGGTCTTGAGGTGTTACCTGGGAGGTAGACATCAAGGTGTATCCTCGACACGGTGTGACTTGGCTTCGTAGAGCAAGTGTGGATGATACGTCGACGGTGGAAGGTAGGTATTCCACGCGCGTTAGTACTGTAGGCCGAATAGTATCGGTTAAGGGATTGATGCCCTTTGTTATTAAGAGAATAAATGCGCAACAACCATTTCGAGGTAGGTGCTATATTTAGGTGTCGACGTTTGGGCTTGAGGCCAAACACCTTTAGTATAATCGGAGAGTTGTAGCCGATTCTAAGATAATCATGGTGTTGGTAGTAGTAACCCTGAAATGATCACTTGTGATGAATGGTTATGGTGGAATGACCTACGTGTGTGTTAGTTGACTTGATTGTGGGGGATGTCTATTTGTGTTAGTGTCTAGGATAATACCACGCTTATGTGATTCATTGTAATCGATTGGACCGATGTTCGGCGGGTGGCCGATGTTTGTTATGATAATCGGTTGGACCGATGTTCGGCGGGTGGCCGATGTTTGTTATTGTAATCGGTTGGACCGATGTTCGGCGGGTGGCCGATGTTTGTTATTGTGATCGGTTGGACCGATGTTCGGCGGGTGGCCGATGTTTGTTATTGTGATCGGTTGGACCGATGTTCGGCGGGTGGCCGATGTTTGTTATTGTAATCGGTTGGACCGATGTTCGGCAGGGGGGTCGATGTTTTGTTGATATAATTTATTGAAAATCCTTGGAGTCTATTAGAATCCGTGGTAGTTAATCGACAATTAAGGGTAGGAATGATCGTAGTCGAGTATCCTGTAGGGTATACTGTGAGCAGCTTTAGAATGGTTAAAGCTTGAAAGTGGATTGAGTTTGGGATATCATCAGATGCCAGAGAGTTATTAGGAGCTGTTTGCGGACGTAGACTTCGGGGACGAAGTCTAATCCAAGTGGGGGAGAGTTGTAAAGCCCGTGTCCCGGTATGTAATTTCGTTTTATTAATTCTTTTCTTTTAAGTTTTATTTATCGTGGATTCCGTTAGCGGGGCTAGACGAATTGGATCTTATAGTCAAAATATGTCATCAACATTGGTTAGTTGCTAGAAAGATATAGTTGAGGGGCTAAGTATGTATAAGGGCCAAACTTGTGTGGAAGTTCGGCCCATGCAACCCAACTCCATATTCCTTGTTTGTTTAGGGATTGTGTCGTGGGTACCAAGGAGAAAACCCTATGGGATATTTGTTTTCCTTATGGATTGACGGCCGGAGAAGAAAAACGAGAAGAGACCGAGAGAGAGAGTGATCGCGAGAGAGAGAGAGAGAGAAGGCGAGAGGGAGGGAACTCGCCGGAGGCGCTGCTGTCGCCGGAGGCCTCCGCCACCAGCTCAGTTCGTCGGAGAAGTCGAGGGAGAGAGGAGCAACCGTTGCTAGGTAAGTCGTCCGTTTCGTTTCGTTTTGTTGTGTTTCGTTTCCTTTCCTTTTCGCTTCCTCCGGTGAAACTACCACCGCCGCACGCCGCCGCTACGGTGGCCGTGGGTGGTCGGCAGTGTGTGTGTGTGGGTGGTGCGTGGGTTGTCCAGCCCTAATTGCAACCCGAACCGTTAAGCCACACGCGAACCGTTTTATAAAGCTATCAGTTTATGAAAATTCTAGTGTGCTGTCCAGTTTTCGTGTAGTCATAACTTTTCCGTCGTAACTCCGTTTGAGCCGAAACTGGCGCCCACGGTTCTAGTTCGGGGTCGGGCTCGTTTTCCGTGTTTTAGCGGAAAACTGGTTCGGTCTCTAGCTGGGTGAAAAAGTGGTCGCAAGTTCGGTGTTTCGTCATTTCATGTGAAAATTTCTGGAATCTGCCTTGATCTTGCGAAAACCATAACTTTCTGCTCGTAACTCGGTTTGGGGTGAAACTGGTGTCAAAAGTTCCATTTTTGAGTCTAGAAACTTTTCTGTGTTTTGTGCAAAATCCAGTTCGGAACGTAGCTTAGGCCAAATCGTCGTTTTATACTGATAAGTGCTGTTTTTCGCTGTTCTGCGGGCTGATCTTATAAAATCCGTAATTAATTGTAGAAAAATCGTTAGGAGGCGTATAATATGTCCTTGGAACCCTAACTCAGAGTACTTTCTGGTCATGAAATAATATTGGGAATTTTCTGGGTTTAAAGGGGTCGAAACAGGTCCCGAACAGACCTGTTTGGCGAGAACGGAAAATAGTTTTAGTGACGGTTTAAGCGTGTGTCGTGTCATAGGGTCCGGGTCTCGTATTGACACGTTTTAACATGCGTTTAGGTGCTGGGAAGTGACCGTAATTGTGAAGCTTGAATTGTGTTATTAAGCTGGGCGCGCATTCGAGGTGAGTTCTCTCACTGTGTAGTTAGGGGTTGTATGCATGTCATAATAGTTTGTATGTACTACTGTCTTTGTGGTGTGAACTAGTTGTTTGTGGTGTGTAATATTTGATTGGTTTGAATGCTTGGTATAAATGTGTTACATTACAATTCGGTGGGACCGAGGCCTCGATGGTACTGAGGTGTTGGTTACATTACAATTCGGTGGGACCGAGGCCTCGATGGTACTGAGGTGTTGGTTACATTACAATTCGGTGGGACCGAGGCCTCGATGGTACTGAGGTGTTGGTTACATTACAATTCGGTGGGACCGAGGCCTCGATGGTACTGAGGTGTTGGATACATTACAATTCGGTGGGACCGAGGCCTCGATGGTACTGAGGTGTTGGATACATAATTACTTGTAGACGTTTACTCGTTTTATGTAACTGTGATGTTGTTGCTTATGTGCGGATAAGGGTGATGTGTATATAATTCCTATCTGCGCATGTGTTGGAATTCACTAAGCTTCGTGCTTACCCTTTGCCAATAAACTGTGGTTTCAGGTCCGAGCGGCTTCAAGGCGTGACAAGTACACACTGGCGCGCGAGGAGAGCTGGTTGTTTTATGGTTTTATTAATTAAACGTTTATTCCGCTGTATTTTTATTATAAAGTTAATAATTATGAGTTTGCAAACGAAACGTTGGGATTCATTTAATGAGTTGTTATAAATGAGTTGTTTATTTAAAAATTTAAATTTGCTTGTAATTTTTGGGACGTTACAACTTGGTATCAGAGCACAGCTTGAGTGAATCAAACGCACCTCGGTGTGTTTAGTCTCAAGTTGCGGCTGGGAAATTTTCAAATTCGTTATTAAATATTTTTGGAAATAAAAGAAAAAGTAAAAACCCGTTCGAGGAACGGTGATCGAGGGCGCAGTGTGTACAGTCAGCCGGAGCCGAAGGGAAAGGTACAATGCTTAGTGTTTTATTGCTTTCTAGATCATAGAGTATGCATGCTAGATTGCCTGTTGTTGACACTATGCTGTATGTTGAACTACTTGCTATTAGGAATTTATGCTAATTATGATAGGTTACTAAGTGGATGCCCTCTAGGTTGTATGCAGTAAGAGATTTATAGCCTTAGAATATTCGATTTAGTTCTATTGCGCAGCTCTTGTTTGAGTCCAACCGTTCTAGGATAGAGTCTTGTATTCGACTGTCTATTTGTTTCGCACTGCATATAATCGGGTATTCGCGAGGTCACCCGTTATAATTAGTAGGGATTCGGTAGTAGCAAGGGTAGTGGGATAAGAGGAAGTTCCTAGAGAGCTGGGAAGGGTTTTTATGTATGAGTACGTGTGCTAGATTGCTTTCTAGAACATAGGAGTATGTATGCTCAATTGCTTGGTGCTTATTACACTGTATTGCATGTCTGCTGCTTGCTATTAGGGATTTGGCAGTAGCAAGGGTAGTGGTTTGGATGGAATTCCTAGGGAGCTAGGAAGAGTGTGTACATATGCCGGTGCGGGCATATGTGTATAGTTTCGGCGAGAAACTACTTGGACCCCTTGGGATGGAACTCGGAACGGGCGATGATAGGTGTGGATGGTAGTAGTAGAGCTCCTACTACCGGAAGCACAGGATCAATGCTCGAGTCGGGGAAGTCACGAGGAATCCAAGGAGTTGAGTGTGAGCGTTGTTAGTGTGAGTTATTATGTGCTAATAACGCGTTGTAATATCTACCCAGAATAGCCATCACAAGGAGGAACAACTATAGTAAACCTGCTAGTACAAGTGTGTACTTGACTTGCTTGAGGTGATGATCGTTGGGGTAGTGATGAAGGTTCTAAACTAGTAGTCGTTGGGATAGAAGGACGTGTCTAGTATCAATCACTTGGGGTGACGATAAGGATGTGGTTTGTTTTAAGTAGACCATTTCGGGTCAAAAAAAAATTGGCAATTGTTCTAGAATCATAGGCTTTTGAGCCGACTTTGATTTGAGGAAAACCCGTAAGATGATTTGATGTGATTTCCCAACTTGCCTTAAGAGATTTAAATGTCCGGATGACGATTGTGGATCGGGGAGTTTTGGAGGGATATGAGTCGAGACATCGAATGCCGACTGAGTCATGCACAAAGTCTATTTTGAAAATAGGATTGCATTACCTAATTTTTGTGTTTCCAATCCTTATATGGATTGTGCTTTGGAATTTTGGGGAAATGTTTAGCACACGCACAAGATGTTAAATTATGGTTTTGAAAGTGCATGAAACCTTTTTTATAACGAGAGCTACAAACTTTGTTGATTATTTGTTTAAAATGAGTTTGGAATTCTAGTGTCGCTTAACTTTTCTTTCGAGAGTTTGTGTTACTAAGTATGTTATTGCAAATAGTTCAGTGTGTGGATTGATTCATGCGTGACATAAGTGATGCATGGAGGAATTTTGGTAACATTTCATAAGGAGTGTTTTAATGTTGTGAACATCATGCATACAATTACAATGTGTTATATTTTGGAAATATAAATGCGTAGATTTTTGACATTCGGTTAATTTAGAATTACCGATCGTTTTTTTTGGGAAATTAAAAACTTTTGCTTTGGAGGAAACGAGTATTTTGAGCATTTTCGATAAATACATTTTTAAACTATAATGTTTTGACGTTATATGTCCCAAGTACGAAACTTGAGGGAGTGTTACAAGCCTGCATGCCTGCCCCCAGTTTGAGATTTTATGAGGTTTTAGTCGATATTTCCAATTAATAGAGCGGACCGGTTTCAGTCTTCAAGTTTGAAACTTATTTTGAATTATGTGCACACCTTTGTCGGACCCTGTTTAAGGTCAAGCGGTTACTTTAAGTGCACGTCATGAGTCAATCCATACTGGAATCGAGGCGGTTCATTTTAAAGAAATTATTTATTACGCTTTGCTTTTGTGTGAGTTAACCGAACTGCAATGGAACGATTTTCAACATGATTTTCCTATGTGGGACGAGCGTGTCCAGTTTTGCGTAACTATCGATCAAGTAATAGTAGTTTTATTACATACGATCTTTTTGAGATGAAAATCCTGATGTTGAAAATATTTTGTAAATGATTTTGTAAACCATTTGGGGAAATGTGCTTTTAAGTGTCATGTGTCATTTCGAGAATTTTCAGGGTGTGAGTCCTTTTGGAAAACTCTTTTGTTTAACCCGTGTTGAGTATGGGACTAAGGTTGATTTCAGAGTATTGCTTGCTTAAACTTTGTTTAAACGCAATTTTCGACCTATGGGTCTAGCAAGCGTGGAGCATTTTGCTCGGTTTGGACTTGGAGTTAGTCATGGGCCAATTGCCCGGTTTTAATGGCTCGATGTGGAGTCTAGTTGATGAGTTGTTTTTGTCGCACCGTTTGGCATTCTTTGCACATTGAGTGTTTACATGTTTGGGTGAGTGAGTCAATCCGGAATAGGCATGTTGTTGGTAGGCTGTTTGCTTTGGATCCTTAGGCACGTCAGTCAGTCGTTGGTAATGGTCGGTTGGGTATCTCGGGGTGGCACCCCGGTATTCATGTGTTTTAACCTAGACTTTCCAGTAGGTACTAGGAGGATATAGTTGTGGGCACTTACCTGGGAGGTAGTGCTGGTGTGCTGGGTCTTGAGGTGTTACCTGGGAGGTAGACATCAAGGTGTATCCTCGACACGGTGTGACTTGGCTTCGTAGAGCAAGTGTGGATGATACGTCGACGGTGGAAGGTAGGTATTCCACGCGCGTTAGTACTGTAGGCCGAATAGTATCGGTTAAGGGATTGATGCCCTTTGTTATTAAGAGAATAAATGCGCAACAACCATTTCGAGGTAGGTGCTATATTTAGGTGTCGACGTTTGGGCTTGAGGCCAAACACCTTTAGTATAATCGGAGAGTTGTAGCCGATTCTAAGATAATCATGGTGTTGGTAGTAGTAACCCTGAAATGATCACTTGTGATGAATGGTTATGGTGGAATGACCTACGTGTGTGTTAGTTGACTTGATTGTGGGGGATGTCTATTTGTGTTAGTGTCTAGGATAATACCACGCTTATGTGATTCATTGTAATCGATTGGACCGATGTTCGGCGGGTGGCCGATGTTTGTTATGATAATCGGTTGGACCGATGTTCGGCGGGTGGCCGATGTTTGTTATTGTAATCGGTTGGACCGATGTTCGGCGGGTGGCCGATGTTTGTTATTGTGATCGGTTGGACCGATGTTCGGCGGGTGGCCGATGTTTGTTATTGTGATCGGTTGGACCGATGTTCGGCGGGTGGCCGATGTTTGTTATTGTAATCGGTTGGACCGATGTTCGGCAGGGGGGTCGATGTTTTGTTGATATAATTTATTGAAAATCCTTGGAGTCTATTAGAATCCGTGGTAGTTAATCGACAATTAAGGGTAGGAATGATCGTAGTCGAGTATCCTGTAGGGTATACTGTGAGCAGCTTTAGAATGGTTAAAGCTTGAAAGTGGATTGAGTTTGGGATATCATCAGATGCCAGAGAGTTATTAGGAGCTGTTTGCGGACGTAGACTTCGGGGACGAAGTCTAATCCAAGTGGGGGAGAGTTGTAAAGCCCGTGTCCCGGTATGTAATTTCGTTTTATTAATTCTTTTCTTTTAAGTTTTATTTATCGTGGATTCCGTTAGCGGGGCTAGACGAATTGGATCTTATAGTCAAAATATGTCATCAACATTGGTTAGTTGCTAGAAAGATATAGTTGAGGGGCTAAGTATGTATAAGGGCCAAACTTGTGTGGAAGTTCGGCCCATGCAACCCAACTCCATATTCCTTGTTTGTTTAGGGATTGTGTCGTGGGTACCAAGGAGAAAACCCTATGGGATATTTGTTTTCCTTATGGATTGACGGCCGGAGAAGAAAAACGAGAAGAGACCGAGAGAGAGAGTGATCGCGAGAGAGAGAGAGAGAGAGAAGGCGAGAGGGAGGGAACTCGCCGGAGGCGCTGCTGTCGCCGGAGGCCTCCGCCACCAGCTCAGTTCGTCGGAGAAGTCGAGGGAGAGAGGAGCAACCGTTGCTAGGTAAGTCGTCCGTTTCGTTTCGTTTTGTTGTGTTTCGTTTCCTTTCCTTTTCGCTTCCTCCGGTGAAACTACCACCGCCGCACGCCGCCGCTACGGTGGCCGTGGGTGGTCGGCAGTGTGTGTGTGTGGGTGGTGCGTGGGTTGTCCAGCCCTAATTGCAACCCGAACCGTTAAGCCACACGCGAACCGTTTTATAAAGCTATCAGTTTATGAAAATTCTAGTGTGCTGTCCAGTTTTCGTGTAGTCATAACTTTTCCGTCGTAACTCCGTTTGAGCCGAAACTGGCGCCCACGGTTCTAGTTCGGGGTCGGGCTCGTTTTCCGTGTTTTAGCGGAAAACTGGTTCGGTCTCTAGCTGGGTGAAAAAGTGGTCGCAAGTTCGGTGTTTCGTCATTTCATGTGAAAATTTCTGGAATCTGCCTTGATCTTGCGAAAACCATAACTTTCTGCTCGTAACTCGGTTTGAGGTGAAACTGGTGTCAAAAGTTCCATTTTTGAGTCTAGAAACGTTTCTATGTTTTGTGTAAAATCCAGTTCGGAACGTAGCTTAGGCCAAATCGTCGTTTTATACTGATAAGTGCTGTTTTTCGCTGTTCTGCGGGCTGATCTTATAAAATCCGTAATTAATTGTAGAAAAATCGTTAGGAGGCGTATAATATGTCCTTGGAACCCTAACTCAGAGTACTTTCTGGTAATGAAATAATATTGGGAATTTTCTGGGTTTAAAGGGGTCGAAACAGGTCCCGAACAGACCTGTTTGGCGAGAACGGAAAATAGTTTTAGTGACGGTTTAAGCGTGTGTCGTGTCATAGGGTCCGGGTCTCGTATTGACACGTTTTAACATGCGTTTAGGTGCTGGGAAGTGACCGTAATTGTGAAGCTTGAATTGTGTTATTAAGCTGGGCGCGCATTCGAGGTGAGTTCTCTCACTGTGTAGTTAGGGGTTGTATGCATGTCATAATAGTTTGTATGTACTACTGTCTTTGTGGTGTGAACTAGTTGTTTGTGGTGTGTAATATTTGATTGGTTTGAATGCTTGGTATAAATGTGTTACATTACAATTCGGTGGGACCGAGGCCTCGATGGTACTGAGGTGTTGGTTACATTACAATTCGGTGGGACCGAGGCCTCGATGGTACTGAGGTGTTGGTTACATTACAATTCGGTGGGACCGAGGCCTCGATGGTACTGAGGTGTTGGTTACATTACAATTCGGTGGGACCGAGGCCTCGATGGTACTGAGGTGTTGGATACATTACAATTCGGTGGGACCGAGGCCTCGATGGTACTGAGGTGTTGGATACATAATTACTTGTAGACGTTTACTCGTTTTATGTAACTGTGATGTTGTTGCTTATGTGCGGATAGGGGTGATGTGTATATAATTCCTATCTGCGCATGTGTTGGAATTCACTAAGCTTCGTGCTTACCCTTTGCCAATAAACTGTGGTTTCAGGTCCGAGCGGCTTCAAGGCGTGACAAGTACACACTGGCGCGCGAGGAGAGCTGGTTGTTTTATGGTTTTATTAATTAAACGTTTATTCCGCTGTATTTTTATTATAAAGTTAATAATTATGAGTTTGCAAACGAAACGTTGGGATTCATTTAATGAGTTGTTATAAATGAGTTGTTTATTTAAAAATTTAAATTTGCTTGTAATTTTTGGGACGTTACATTGTGCATCTTCTCGTGACCCCCACCCTCTTTATTCTCCAGGTCGTCACCACAGTTACTAGATAACATGAGACAAATCGTCACCACCGTAACCCCCTTCCCTTTTGGATTATTCATAAACGGTTTCATAATATGTTTTGTTGGATTTTTAAGTTTCATATATCTTCTCACATATGAAATAATCATATATTTTCGAAGATTCATATATTTTTCTCTCATATGAATAATCAGATTTTTAAGTTTCATAGATTTTCTCCTATATGAATAATCAGATTTTTTCGACATAATCATATAGTTTCAAAGTTTCGTAGTTTTTTTTCTCTCATATGAATAATCAAAATTTTAAGTTTCATATATTTTTCTCAAATTTTTATGAAAATACAGTTTATGAAACGGGAACAGTTTATGAAACTCGAACAATTTATGAAACTCGCTGGAATTAAGGGGAGGTCGCAGGAGTGAGAGGAGGTCGCCGGAGTGTAGGTCGCTAGAGTAGGTCGCCGGAGAGAGAGATGAAGATAATTGAGAAAATTAAAGAAGTTTGTTGTTGCTAAAAATTTGAATTATTCCTAAAATTATGAATTTGGGAAAAATACCCAAATACCCTTGGTTTACAAGTTTATACGATTATTTCGGTTTACAAAATAAGGGATCTCCCTCTCTCTCTCTGTCTGTCTCTCTCTCTCTCTCTCTATATATATATATATATGCGTTTCATTTGCAAACCATGTAGTTCTTACAAACTCTACAAATCTAATCTCAACTGTTGATTTTGTTTATTTTCAAATATTGAGGCGGTTATAAAATGCTGTTAAGAGTAAATTTAGGAAGTGATTTAATCCACACCCTTAATTATCTAAATGTATGGTTAAGACCGATTTATAGAATTTGTAGAAACTACATGTTCTACAAATGAAACAGACTCTATATGTATGTGTGTATATACATATATAATACGGATATCAAGTTAAAGAAAATGAAATTTTTAATTGTATTAAAATAATTTATGTTGTTTATATTTAGATAAATATGTTGGTTTCCAAAACTTCATTCATTCATATGAATTGGGTTAACAAGAGTTTTCAGAAACTCTTCAAGTTCCCATTATGATTGTTTAAAAAAGATAAAATTAGAATATTCTAAAAATAGAAAGATTTTATATGTATTAGTGATCTGTATGTAATATTTTAATGCTTGTATTTTTTGAAAAAATAAAAACTTTTTAAGAGGTAATTATTGTTCTAAAAGACTCGTTGCAAAGTTGCCATGACTCATGCTTTGTGTCTCACACTACGTTAATCATGTGGCACGTTGTGGTCTAATATGCGGTTTTAGTTATGCGATATTTGATTTTTCTTTACGTTTTTGGAAAGGAGGCGGCACTCCTGGCAGTATATTGAAAAGAAGGAAAAACAAAGTACACCTAAATGGCGAGGGATTCCCTCCCAGAAAAAAAGGAACTCCTTCCGAGACAAAGGACAGACCCTAAGCCAAAAGGAGAACCAAACTAAACGAACACAAAAGGACCGGAAATACAAAATGTACCACAAAGCTAAAAGCCAAAATAAACAAAGCATGATCGAAACTAAAAGCATATAAAAGAGAATTCTCAAATCACGATCAAGGTCGAACTCGTCCCGGTGGAAGCTAGTATAAAAAAGAATATGAAGCCACATCTGCATCTAAGTCGTAGTAGTGGTGGTAATCGACACATCCCTCCGTATTTCATTCCCATGAAGTCGCAGAAAAACCACCGTCTTGATTTCAGTCACAATTTGATTTGTAGTTCTTGTATCGCTTGTGAACAATCTAGCATTTCTCTCCCTCCATATATAGTAAATGGCTGCTCCAAAAAGCAATCTTTTCTTCCAATCTCCCGGTCGCCATCTTCGGTGTTGTAGATCGCCCAAAATATCGTCCCAACACATTGGAAGAGCTATATCATACATTTCTGTTTTAATGATCGTCCATACCTGTTGTGAAAAGGCACATTCAAAGAATAGATGATTATGTGAGTCCATGCATGCATGGCATAAAGAGCAAAGAAGAGTGGCAGCATCATCCCTCTAATGTTGCATACGATCTTGGGTCGGAAGCCTTTCATGAATGGCAAGCCACATAATGAAAGAATGTTTAGGAATATGTTTCGAGTTCAAAACAACATCAAACCACGGTACCAAGTCAAAAATACCAACAAACGATCTCCAAACCGCCGAAACCGTAAACTTTATTGGTTGGTTAGTCAAGTCCAACCACATTACCTGCTCACATGCTCCTATATGCAGCGTTGGAACAGTGATCAAAGCAAGATCGAAGCATCTAGAAACCCAGTCATTCGGCCAAAAATTCCCAATTGACGTCACCACTTCAGAAGCCGTAGTATTTTTGGTAAAACCATGCGCATGAACGGCTCTATAGGAGATAAATCGAGATAAATTCCCTACGTCAAGCCATTTAACCTCCCCAAGCATTGATGAGGGTACCATCACCAATAATATGCATAAAGAACGGCCGAACTTGCTCTCGAAGAGCCAAAAGCCTTCGCCAAACCCACGAAGAAGATGACAACACCGAGGCTGTCCAAAAAGTCGTATTTTTCGGCCGATAAGCATATATCCATTTAACCCACAATGAGTTGCGATGGCTTAAGATGTCCCAAATATGAGAGGTAAGCAATGCCCGATTCCACAAAGCTAGCCTTTTAAGACCTAATCCTCCCATTTTCTTTGGCTTGCAAACATCTTCCCAAGAAATACGTGCTTTCCCCCTCGCACAATCTCCATGAGCCCAAAGAAAATCCCGAAAGAGTTTCTCCAAACTTTGAATAACCGAAGATGGAATGGTGAATATCATCATCCAATAGAGTTGCAAAGACTCCAACACGTATCGAATAAGCTGCAACCTTCCACCAAAAGAAAGGAACTTGGATTTCCAATTAAGAATGCGACCACGTACCTTGGCTACTAGAGTATGGAAATCCGCAATCCCAAGGCGTTTGGAAGATAGAGGAACTCCCAAGTAACGAAACGGGAGAGTACCTATTTGGAATGGCAAAACATCAACAATAGCATTCATCACACTCGTATCCACATTAGAAAAGTAAACCGAACTTTTAGCCAAGCTCGGACGAAGTCCCGATCCATTTGCAAAATCATCCAAAGCCTCTTTTAGGACAAGCACCGATGAAACCTCCCCTTTTGTGAAAACTAGTAAGTCGTCCGCAAAGCAAAGATGGGTCAATAAGATTTTGGAGCAACCTTTATGATATTTGAAATCCATGGCAACCGCTATTCTTCTTTTAAAGAAGCAATTAAAGGCTTCCATTGCTAGCGTAAACAAGTAAGGGGAAAGGGGACATCCTTGCCGAATTCCACGAGCCCCCTTAACAAAGCCATACGAAACTCCGTTGACAATAACTGAGTAAGAGGTTGTAGAAACCACCTCATTATCCAATGCCTCATAATTGGATGAAATCCCATCCTTTCAAGAACCAAAGAAAGAAAACGCCAATCAAGAGTATAATACGATTTTTGGATGTCTATTTTAAACGCACAACATGGCACTCCATTATCCCGACCATACCCAACCACAAGCTCATGAGCCATTAAAATGTTATCCGTAATTCTTCTACTCGGTATAAAGGCCGATTGGTTTGGATCAACCAATTGCTCCAAAAAATCCTTAAGGCGCCAAGATAGGATTTTACTAATGCACTTATAGAGAACTTTACATAAAGAAATTGGCCTAAATTCTGTGACCCTTGAAGCATTAGTAGACTTTGGAATAAGGCAAATAGATGTGTGATTTAGCTCCCGAGCTAAACGACCACGATAGAAAAAATCTTGTTCGACTAAGGTAACAACCGGGCCTACAATTGTAACATCTCGATTTTTATAAAAGATGATGTTTGGGTTTATTAAATAATTTGAGTATAATTATTTGATAAACTATGATTTATTATGTGATAGATTAATTTTAAAGTTATCCCCGATTAAGTTATGTTAATTGTTTTGTGGAGTAATAAGTTAAGGGGTAAACTTTAATTTTAATTTATAAATGAAGGGATTAAACTTGTTAAGTATGGATAGTTGGAGGGTTGTTTGGTTAGGTGATTGAAATCCTAACACCACCACCGCCTCTTTCTTGAATTAAGAAACAAAAGTGAAACAGTTACTTCACTTTCCATCTTGTTTATGTGTGTGTGTGACGGTACAAGAGAGAGAGAGAACCGGGAGGAGAAAAGAAAGAGGAAGAAGAAGAAAGCTAAATTGTTTAAAGCTGAAAATTTAGGTGAAAACTTGTGGGATTCCAAGGTATGTTTATATATAAATTTCTCTCCTTATTGTTTATTAAGTTTTCTAAATGATTTAGAAATAAGTCTTGATGATTTGGGAGGATATGTGAAATCTGCGTATATGGTTATGTTCAGTTGATAACCTTAAGTATATCTGCATAATTACAGAAACATGCATGGCTTAAAACATAAGATTTCTGGGTTTTGTACGATTTTAGTTAGTTGAGATAGTTTTGAATATCGTCATAGTTAATTGCGAGAGTTATGAAGATTTGCGATAGTCATAACTGTCGCAACCTTGGGTTGCGACAAGCTCATGGTATCGCAATAATTAGTTGCGACAAGGAGTACATCACAATAGTTGGTTGCGATGAGGCATGTATCGCAACGGTTGGTTGCGATAGAAAGTAAATGTCGCAACAGTGGGTTGCAACAAATACCGTTTGTTGCGATGAGGGTTATCGCAGCCAGTTGGTTGCGACAAGAAACGAGAATTTTGGATATTTAGGATTTTCAGTCTTTAAGGGTCCTAAACAGTAGATTAATATCAGTACACATATATATTTGAGTATTTCAGATCTTTGTGGAGTTGGTGACGAAAGTTCATACGTTTGAGAAGGAAAAGTTAGAGTGATACTACTACTATCAGGTGAGTTTATTCTTACCTTACATTTTTTACAATGTTTTAAATTATGGAAAGGTGTATTTTATAAATGAACTGTTTTGGAAGAATGATTTTATAAAGTAAGATTTATTATCTTAAATTGATGGTTGTGCTTAAATTCATTAATGATATTGGAAAATGATTTATAGCAATAACTTGTACGAGTTGTACTTATTGGATTTATTGGGCAAGGGAGTTACAATAATATTTATATCAAGGACCGTGAGTGATAATATTGATGGTTAGATTTATGTTATAAGGAATTGACATATTAAATGTGATTTGCTTATACTGAATACTATGAGGGAATTATAAAGGAGATTTGCTCATACTAAATAATATGAGGAATCTATGTGGTATAAATAGGATTTGCTCATACTGATTGCTATGAGGAATCTATATTAAATAACTACTTGTACGAGTACAAATAGGTGATATGGATCCATAGGCACTAGTGGTTATGAACACGTGGAATAGATGAGGATTATTCATTATTCCGATGTGTGTGAGAAATCGTGGAATAAACGTAATTTCCAATTTCTAAGGAAAAGTAGGGATTGTGTTGATCAAAACCCTCAGTGATTTGATAATGACCCTCTCTTATATACTTAGTGAAAATTGTAAGTAAACAATATGTATCAGAGTTTCACTATCGCTGATAAATACTAAGATCTTACAGTACCGCTGATAGGTACTCTCGCTCTTTAAATTAAACATTCAGCGAACACTGTTCACCATTAATGCTCTGAGTCTGTTCAGTCATTATAATGATCGCTGATAAGTTAGTTGTTTACTTATGATCCCTGAAGACAAGTTTCACGTCAACAAAGGTTCTCTGCTGAAGTCGAAGATCAAGCTCAAGAACCAGCGACAAGTCTCCTAATGAACTGATGCGGATCAGCGAAGACTCAGATTTGTCCACTCAACGTGAAGTATCAAGTACAAGACTTCAGCTATCGCTGAACTTTATCATTCGCTGAATAGAAAATGATAATCGCTGAATCAACTAAAAGCTGATCATTAAGTCCTCCGTACAAAGTACTTTTGTCTTAACCTCCCTTGCACGACTCCGTACGAAATGTCAGAAAAGAACCTCCGACTGTCTGAGATCGTACAACCACTCTGATACTACACTGTTCATCCATGCGGCTACTAAGGTTGTCAACCAAGGTCAATGACATGCAACCAACCAGCTGATGACACGTGTAAAGTGTATACTGACTTGCATTAAATGCATGCAGTATATAAAGAGATGAACCCACTTCTTTTGAAGTAACTTGCTAATTCTGGACAAGTTCAATCTCTTATCTCAAGATAGGTTACTATTAGTAATTTCCTTATCTCTCTTAGTGCAAGAAACCTTAGTGTTCCAACTTGTTTAGATTTAGGTTTATCCTTAATCTTGTTTCCGCAACAAGCTGTAAATTGTTAATGAATTATCAATAAACAATTTAGAAAAGTAAAATCTGTGTGTTTGTATTCAACCCCCCTTCTACAAACTTGTATAGGCCTTCGGGACCAACAAGTGGTATCAGAGCCGATTTGTTTAAATCTCATAAACAAGATCTACTCTAAGATATTTCTCTTCCTTGCTATTATCTGAAAATGGCCACCAACACAAACACAAATTATATAGACAATGGTTCTCTTGCTAAACCCCCTAGATTTTCCAAAGATAACTTCAACTTATGGAAAAATAGGATGACACTCTTCTTAGAAGGTGTAGACCCTACTATGCCTTACTATCTCGAGAATGGTCCATTCATCCCTGTAAGAATTGATGCTGCTGTTCCAGCCTCTGAGAATAGACCTGCTATTCCAGAAAGGCTGGTACCTAAGGAAATCTTTCAATGGACTGACGAAGATAAGAAGAAAATGGCTATAGATACAAAAGCCAGATCCATACTATCCATGGCTCTTCCTGAAGAAGTCTACCATTCCGTCATGAATCTGAAAACATCAAAAGCCATGTGGGACACAATATGTGTTCAGTATGAAGGAACGTCTGAAGTCCAAGACTCAAGAAAGATCAACCTGGTAAGACAATACGAAAGTTTCATTTCTGGTAAGAATGAATCTCTCTCTGAAGTTCACCAACGTTTTAATTGTTTAATTATAGATCTGAAAACTGTTGGTAAGGAATATTCTAACTTTGAAGTACTGACAAAGTTTCTAGAATGTTTACATGAAAGCTGGGACAATTATGCTATGTGTCTCAAGCTGTCAAAGGATCTAAAATCAATGACCCTTTCAACCTTATATGGCACGTTGCTGAATCATGAGCAATCGAGCCATCTTAAGAAGAATCTTGTAAAAGATTCCAAAAGCACCCCTGTTGCTTTAATCTCAGAGGAACCTTCTACTCAGCGACCCTCAGTCACTATCACTGAGTTAGAGAGTAACTCTGAAAGGTCATCAGATTCTGATTATTCAGATAATGATGAATCTTTGGCTCTCCTAACTAAGAAGTTCAGGAGATTTGCCAAAAAGAAAATGTTTAGAAAGAAGAAACCTCTTTCCATAACTGACAAGCCTAGATCATCAGCTTTTGTTGATAAGGCTACTGCTACTTGTTTTAACTGCGAAAAGACAGGACATTTCGCTAACGAGTGCAGGTCTAAGAAAGTTTCTAGACCCTCAGCTTTTACAAAGAAACCCTTTGTTCCAAGGAATAAAGATGACAAATATTCAAAGATGAAAGAAAAATATGCTAAGCTGAAAAGCTTTAAGAAGAAGAATAAAGGCTTGATGGCTGACTATGATTGGGCTGCTTCTGATGAAGAAGCATCATCATCTGACTCTGAAGATGATAAAGCAAATCTATGTCTCATGGCCAAGATTGAAGAAGAGGAAGAAAGCTCAGACATTCCCTCCACTTCAACATCTGCTATTCAGGTATCACCTTCTTTCTTTACCAATATTGCAAATATTGATGAAGCTGATAGTCTCCGTAAGATCGATCTCTTGACTAGAAGTTTATACGAAGCCATGAACGGAAAAACTGTGGTTGAAAACCAAAATCTTGATCTCGCTGAAAAGCTTAAAAACTGCCACCTTCAAATAGAAAAGCTTTCTAAAATTGAAGAAGATTTTAAAGATCAAGTATATTTAAATCAGCTAGTCAAAATCGAACGAGCAGAAGCTATCGCTGCATTAAAAGCTGAAAAAGCTACTGTTGAAGGATGGTGTAATTCTTCAACAAAGATCACTGAGATAATAAAGTCCCAGATTCCCCTGAGTGATAAACGTGGTTTGGGTTACAAATATGATACTCCAAAACCAACCACTGAGCGTTCAATGCTTAAATTTGGAACGTTCGTATCCTCAGTCGCTGATACTTCATCTTCTCAGTGCTCCTCGTCCATTACACCAATCCCTGAGGAAACTCCTACCTCCTTAAAAGGCAAGGAGAAAATGGTTTATTCAAAACCTACCTCTGTCTCTAAAGACAAAGGTAAAGGAATTGTTATTTACCAGAATCCTCAGAAGGGTACCTTAGTACCAAAGCTGAATGCTTCTAAAGCTTCAGTGGCTCATCCCTCTGGATCAAGGAAGCAGATCACTGGATCTATTCAGCGATCTACTCCTAGACTCAGATTGGATGTCCTTGGTAAGAAATCTGAAGAATTGAATGTTCGTCCCATTTCTAAAGCCAATAGTTTACTTGGTGCTGGCACTTCTAATTCGAAATTAAAAGCTCAGCATTCAAATGGTCCTAGAACTACTTTTAGTTATAGGAAATGTTATCACTGTGGACTTACCGATCATATTGCTAGTAAGTGTCCCACAGCCACCAAAGCTGATAAGATAGCTAAGGTGAAGATTGCCCCCAAGGCAAAGAAGACCAACCCTGGTGCAAATCAGGTCAAGGTGAATCCTACCACTGAAGTTAAGAAATTAACCAAAGTGAAGAAAGACAAAGCTGAATCTTCAAATGCTGCGAAGACTGCTGAATCTTCCATTCCAACTACTTCCACTGACAAATGTGTATACATGGTAAAGTGGGTACCCAAGAAAAACTAATCTTCTTTTGTATTGCAGGTTAAGAAGGGTATCTGGTATCTTGATAGCGGATGCTCTAGACACATGACTGGAAAGAGAAGCCTGCTCGCTGAATACAAGGAAGAGAAGGGTCCCTCTGTGACTTTCAGTGGAAATGGAAAAGGACATACCTGAGGGTATGGTGTACTTTCAAATGGTACAACCTCCTTCAGAAGAGTCGCATATGTTGAAGGGCTGAAGTATAATCTTCTAAGCATCAGTCAACTTTGCGACATGGATAACAAAGTAATCTTTACTAAAGAATCCTGCTTTGTCGCTGACAAAAAGGATAAGATAGCTCTCACCGGTTATCGTTTGGAAAATGTTTATGTAATAAACATGGACTCAACAACCACTGAGAACTCCTGTTTCTTCTCAAAGGCCTCATCTGATGTCAACTGGCTATGGCATAAGAGGCTATCTCATCTAAATTTCAAGACACTGAACACTCTTTCTTCAAAAGAGTTAGTCACTGGTCTACCTCAGCATTCATACGCCAAAGAGTCTTTATGTTCAGCGTGTGAAAAAGGTAAGCAGACCAAAGCAAGCTTTAAATCAAAGCAAGTTTCTTCAGTGTCATCTCCTCTACAGCTACTCCATATGGATTTGTTTGGCCCTGTTAACAAACAATCCAACGCTGGAAAGAAATATACGCTGGTCATAGTTGATGAATTCTCTCGCTTCACTTGGGTAATGTTTCTCCGTTCTAAGAGTGACACCCCTGAAGAACTCATCACCTTTGTTCGGAAGATGGAAACCCTGAACAATCTGACCGTTCGCTCAATAAGGAGTGATCATGGGACTGAATTCAAAAACGGTTCTCTTGATTCCTTCCTTGAGAGTAAGGGTATTTCTCACAACTTCTCTTGAGTCAGAACACCACAACAAAATGGAGTCGCTGAAAGAAGAAATAGAACAATTATTGAAGCTGCACGTTCAATGCTCAGCGATTCTCACCTGCCTACTCAGTTTTGGGCAGAAGCTGTCAACACTGCTTGTTTTACGCAAAACATGTCGCTGATAGTTAAAAGATTAAAAAAGACAGCCTATGAACTCTTTCATGGGAGAAAGCCTTCAATCAGCTTTCTTCACATCTTTGGATGTCAGTGTTTCATACTGAACAACAGAGATACTCTTGGAAAGTTTGATCCTAAGGCTGATGATGGAATCTTTCTTGGATACTCCTCAGTTTCCAAAGCCTTCAGAGTCTTCAATCGTAGAAGACAAACTGTAGAAGAAACTATTCACGTCACGTTTGACGAATCCCGTTCAGCGAACTCTAAACCGTCCGCTGATACTGAAGAACTGAATCAATGGATGTTTTCTCATCTTGGTGATTCAGAAGATATTCCCACTCCCAATGCTCATCCAGTAGAAGATGATAGTCCTCCTATCATTCCAAACATACAGAACAGTGAAGCTGAAACATCATGGGTCTCAGCTGTTCCAATAAACACTATACCTACCGCTGAACCAAATGCCTCAGACATTCCATCTATCTCTCAGCAATCAGTAAATGAAATGACAAATGCAAGTATTCCTCTCTTAACTGAAACTCCAGAAGTAGCTGAAGCCTCATCTTCAGCTCCTCCAGTTCAAGATGAGTCAGCGACTTATGCTCCGGCTCAGCGATGGACTGTAAATCACCCAATTGATCAAATTCTTGGTGATCCAAACGCTGGTGTTCAGACTCGTCGAAGTGCAGGTAATATTTGTTTATTTGTTAACTTTATTTCTCTAACTGAACCAAAGAAAGTAGATGATGCCCTCAAAGATCCAAACTGGGTCAGCGCCATGCAAGAAGAGCAGACTGAATTCGAAAGAAACAAAGTTTGGAAACTTGTTCGGAGACCAACTGATAAAACGGTAATAGGCACTAAATGGGTCTATCGAAACAAGTTGGACGAACATGGTACTGTAACCCGCAACAAAGCTCGTCTTGTTGCTCAGGGATACAGACAAGAGGAAGGTATAGATTATGACGAAACATTTGCTCCTGTAGCAAGACTTGAATCTATTCGTCTATTCTTAGCATATGCTGTACACAAAAACTTCAAAGTACATCAGATGGATGTTAAGTCAGCGTTTCTGAATGGAAAGCTGAATGAAGAAGTGTATGTGGAACAACCTCCAGGGTTCTCAGATTCTAAGCGTCCAGGTTATGTTTATAAACTGGATAAGGCACTTTATGGCTTAAAGCAAGCTCCTCGTGCATGGTATGACACTCTTTCTACTTATCTCCATATTGAAAAATTTGAGCGAGGTAAGATTGACAAAACTCTATTTTTTAGAAAAGTGAAAGGTCATATCATTCTAGTTCAAATATATGTTGATGACATTATATTTGGTTCTACTAACCCTGAGCTTTGTACTCGTTTCGCTGATAGAATGAAAGATGAGTACAAAATGAGCATGATGGGTGAACTAACATATTTCCTTGGTCTTCATATTAAGCAAACTGAAAAAGGAACTTTTATCAATCAGGGAAAGTATGTTAAAGATATGCTGAAGAAATTTGATTTAACTCATAGTTCAGCTATGAAAACCCCTATGGCACCACCGCTGACACTTGACAAGGATTCAAAGGGAATACCTGTTAATGTCACGCTATACCGTGGGATGATCGGCTCTCTCTTGTATCTTACAGCTAGCCGACCCGATATAATGTATGCAACATGTTTGTGTGCACGATATCAAGCTGAACCTATGTTATCTCATATGAAAGTTGTAAAGCGAATCTTTCGATATCTTAAGGGTACAACGAACCTAGGTCTTTGGTATCCCAAAGATTCAGGATTCGATCTAACCGCCTATTCAGATAGTGATTTTGCAGGTTGCAAAATGGATAGGAAAAGCACCACAGGAGGATGTCAGCTCCTGGGTGGAAAGCTGGTAAGTTGGACAAGTAAAAAGCAAAATTCAGTGTCCACTTCCACAGCTGAAGCTGAATATGTAGCTGCTGGAAGATGTTGTTCTCAAGTCTTGTGGATGAGAAATCAGCTACTAGACTATGATCTTCAGCTCTCCAAAATTCCAATCTATTGCGACAGCACAAGTGCCATCGCTATAACAAACAATCCAGTACTACATTCAAAGACCAAATATATAGAAATCAGATATCATTTTATCAGAGATCATGTGATGAATGGTGATATAGAACTTCATTTTATCCCAACTGATTATCAGTTAGCTGATTTATTTACCAAACCTCTTGATGAGACAAGATTCAACTTTCTCATCAGCGAGCTTGGAATGCTGAACTTTGAAGGGTAAAATCCTAAACGGTTCACATTGATCAGCGATAGGATAAAATCAACTCATATAACCTATTCAATCATCTTCTCTCTGAATAAAACTTGGTTAAAGCTGATATCAAGGTATGTTTTCTCTCTCTGACAATCGCATGAAAATGCAAGATTTCAAAACAAAATGCATCGCTGAATATCTCTTATTTAACAGCGATATTTTGAAATTTCTTAAAACCATCGCAGAATATTTTCATTCAGTGCTTCATGTTTTCAAAAGTATCCCTGAGTTTTTCAAAATCTCAGAGACAACCAAGAATATGAAAGGACAATTGTGACGTCATTGCAACGGATAAACCCCGGCACGTTTTCTCTTCCTGACACACGTTTGCACGTCTCGTTCAAACTTCCAATCAAATGAAAACACGTGTCCTTGTCATGATGAAAATCTTTTCCCGCTCAAGATTTTCTCTCTCTAATCTCTCTATATAAACAAACTCGTAGTTTATATTTTTCTTTTACGCGATCAATCTTCCTCCGCAAGAAAGAATTCACTGTTGCATTTGCGCTTTCAAAAATTTCAAGAACTGTTCATCATCTTCTTCATCAAACATCAAGGTTAATATGTTCTTATTTATTACCAAATGCGTATAACTTGTTTCTGATCTTTTCTTTGTTTTAACAAGATCAAACAAAAGAACTTCTTAAAATGAAATCATTTTCTTTCATGGTTTTATGAACACAACCATTTCATGGTTGTTCTTCAAGTTTAAATGCGAAAATCTTAAACTTGTTCTTCATTCGTTTCCAGAATCTAATTCTTCATAGAAAACTGGATAACAAGAATAAATGGGTTTACATTTCGTTTCTTAAAATCAAGAAAAACCCTAATCTTCATTAAGACATTTGTGTCTGAATGAAATGAATAAAATTTGAACCATCTTAATGGAAAATCTTTCCACATTAAGATAATTATTATTTGTTAACATCTTTGGTTGAACTGATAATACAGAGAAATGGCTTCGTCTGACATTCCTGCTACCGCTGAGAACATCTCCGCTGATTCTAAGGAAGTGGACATCCTCAAGGCTCCTCAAGTCAAGTTTGCCCTTGACAAACTGGATTGGACCAAGGTGAACAACCTCTATGCGCTTTTCGAGTTTCCTCCTCAAAAGCAAGTCACACATCTAGATGATGCTGTGAAATTCCTAAAGAATTGCTGCATCTCCACAGCCCTGACCATAACACCTCCTGCTCATCAGCTCTTGCTCTCACAATTCCGGTACTCAGCCAGACACTCTCAACTACCTTCAACCAAAGACCCCTCCAAAACAATCGATTGCATCCTCTGCGACATCGAATATGGCACCATGAAGATCACCCCTACCATTATTCACAAAGCTCTCAGCCTTCCCATCGCTACCAAGGAAAAACCTTTTGTTCCCCTCCCTGACCCCAAGAAAAACTCAGACAGGGAAGCCATCATTGCATTTTTCAATGCAATGGGCTATGTATGGGAAATCGGCAGAGACATGAAGGCCGAGAAGAAGCTGACGATTATCAAGAAATCGAAATTGCCCAGCGAGATGAATTTCATCTTCGCTCATCTAATCAGCTGCATGACTGTAAAGAGCGACTCCTCTGACCAAGCCGCTAAACCTCAGCAATCAATGGGGTATGCACTGCTGAAAGGTCTCAACATAGATTGGGCATCGATTATCTATGATGACCTAGTTCTAAGAGTGGACACCGTCGCTGACAGACCTTCATGGGTTCCTTACCCCCGATTCATCAGCGCCATCTTCCAATATGTCCTGAAGGAGAGCTACCCAACTGAAGGTGACCTGAAACTCTCTCAGGTCGGCCCAAAGATACTCGACTTCAAACCAATGGTGAATGAGGTACATCTTTCTACAGTCTTGTCTCTTCTCAACCCTTCTTCTTCTCATTCTGTGGCTCCTTCAGCGACAATACCCATCGCTGATACCCTGGCCACAAAATCCTCTCCTTCTAAGAAAAGGAAACATTCTTCTACCCCACTTGGTTCTAAAAGGATCAAGAAAACAAAGGAGCAACCCCAGCAATCTCATGCTGAAGACTCCTCAGCTCTTTCTGCAGAGCTGAAGGAACGTTCAGTGGCACGCTCTGCCACACCTGAACAAGCCATCCCTTCAATCCCAACTTCAGCGTCTCTAAACGCTGAGGTTACAAACTTGGAACCTACCCAACCTCCTTTAGTCTCTCAAAAGACTGATGAAGTGATTGTCAGCGAATCCAACGCTGAACTCAGAACCCAACCCCCATTCTTATCCTTCGCTCCTCCCTCTACTCATTTGGTCTCTACTCCAGATCTCGCTGGAGCTGCCATCATTTCTACGGAACCTAAAGCTGATTCTCCAGGAATGATGACGACAGGACCTGCAGGACAATCCATGGGCACTTTTGAAGATGACATGGAACTTTACTCAGGAACCCGTGATTTTGATGAATTCACCAATCCTCCTGCAGGTACACACCAACCCATAAACACTGTGACTAAACCCCAAACTTCTGAGCTTTCCTATGTTCACAAGTTTTTATATGTTACAGGTCCTAATTTGGGAGACATCAACGCCTCTTTGATAGCTGTGGAGACAACGCTGACAGATCTCACCACCACTCTTTCTAATAACTCTACAGCTGTAACAAACGCTGGAGAAAATCTGAACAAGCTGACAACGGTGGTGGAGAAGAAGGCTTCCACAGATGACTTGAAGCAAGTTGATAACACTCTCAGCGACTTCGCCAAGGTGCTCACTGACATCTACACAGACTACACCTCTCTCAAAAATTCAGTTTCATCCATGTCCAGCGAGGTCACATCGCTGAAGACATCGGTTGGACATCTAGAGGGAGATATGTCTACTGTAAAGGCTGACTTAGGGTCTGTAAAGACCGATGTTAGTTCGATGAAATCGATGATCGAGCAGTTTCTACAGAAAGTGAATACTCCTGCTCCGGCCCCTGCCCCTGTCCCTGCTTCTAACAACTTCACAGCGGCGGATCGCACTGAGCTGAAGAAAATCAATCCTGCTATTTATGGCCTTGAAGACAGAATAGCAAAGATTGAAGTTTGTATAGGTCTCTCTGGCCACGAAGACAGAGAACCTACCAACGCTGCTGAATCTACCCATTCCTCCCCCAGTCATCATGAAAAAGAGGGGGAGAAGAGCGCTGAAGATCTCTCCAAAAGCGCTGAAGACCTTTCCCATGATGAATCTATCAGGGGAGAGAAGGATACTAAAGAAACCATCGCTGGACCTCAGGGAGATGAAAACCCTGAGGAAACCGAGAAGCTCGCCTCTGTATCTGAGGGGGAGAAACTCGAAGAAGAAGCTGATAAAACCGAATCCGAAGCAGAAGATGATGAAGCCGTCGACATCCCTGATGATGAACCATCCTATTCTCCAAAGAATGATGATGATGATGACGAAGATGACGATGACTTCTTTATCGTCAAACCTGCTCCGAAGATCAAAGCTCTTAAGGGAATCTCGATAAATGAACCTTCAGGGGAGCGGACAAAGACAAACCCCTCAGCCTCTGGAGCTGAGAAAGGCAAAGGCAAAAGCATCGCTGAAAATGACAATCTGATGATCTTGCTTGAAAGGCCGGTTTGTCAGGTATGCTAAACATCTCTCACTCCATCCCTCCTATATCATACACTATCAGTTCTACTACCCAAGCCTATACACTTGAACCAATTCTCTCTATATGATTCTACCCAAGTTCTTACTTGTAAGATCGATGTGTTTCAGCTAGTCCTCTCCCCTGTTTGAGGATATCGCTGAAGGCTCCACAACTACGACTTCACCAATAATACCAGCTGCTGCTGAAGAAATAATCCCAGTCTTAGATTTAATCTCTGAGACTGATGAACCAGAAGAACAGCTACTCTCGCACAGAGGCAGACCTTCCTTAGCTCCTCAAAAGCTAAGTGAAGAGGAACAGAAAAGAAGAGAGGAGATAATAAAGCGATTCGAGGATCAGCGAATCATTCTGAGGCGTGATCAACTTCCTTCAGTTCAGGATTTCCAAAAAGGAATACAAGGAACACCTCAGAGCTGAACGCCTAATCGCTGAAAGAAAGGAAGCTGAAGAAAAAGACAAAGAATACGCCATCCAGCTTTCTAAACGATCAATAAAAGACCCCAAGCTGAAAAGAGTTCCCATTGATGTTCAACGTCAGCTATGGGATGATGCTCAAGAGATCGTTAGAGAAAAGACTAAGGTCTCTGATACGACTTTGGAATGGGCTAAACAAATGCTGACCTATCGATCTAGACCATCCAAAATCGTCAAGGCAAACATCAGAGGAAGACTGTACGCTGAAGTTCCTGTTGTTGAAGTGGATGTCTACAGAGATGATGAAACCAAGCAAACCTTCTATGCTGCTACCTTAGAAAAGTTTGGTCTCTCTGAATGGTTAGAAACAAAATTAGCCATTCAGGGATCGCGCTCAAAGTTCAAAAGCCATGTCGAGAAGATCTTAAATAAACAAATCGACCTGCTTTCATCTGCTGTGGATATTCCTCCTACTCTTCCTCAACCAAGAAAAGTCTCTGATAAGAAAAAGAAAGCCTCTGGTTCAGGTCCTCATATTCGGAATGAAACGGGCATTGGTTTCTCTCGTGCTGAAATTGTTGGCCCTGATGCCGATCTCTCAATGCTTGACACCTCCCTACCACCTAGAGAAACATTCATTCCTGGCACAGTTGTAAGTGATCCCTATGGTATATTCTTTTTAGACTACTATGGAAATCATCACTTTCAACGTATCTCTGAGCTCGATATCGCTCCCATCGAACAACTCAGAGATCTCGTATACTGGTGTGAAGTCAGACGCGACATCAAAGCTAGACACCTGAAGCCCTTGATTTTTGAAGCAGCTCTGAAGAAAAAGAATCAAGGAGTAGATGTCCCTGACTGGATGATCCCCACATCAAAGACCCTTGATGAACTTCTCATCAAGGAAGAACCCTTTACAAGATGATATGATCGCCTTTTTCTCTATTGTATCAGTTATTCTTCTGTACATGTAATTTATTTCGCTCGTACTTGTAATCTTTCCATTTCTCTTTGTAACCTGATTCAAAGTTTTAAAGAAAGATTTCAGCGAATGTACTTTACTCCATCAGTACTGAAAAGATCCCAGAAAACAGTAAAAGGGACAAATATTTTATGAGTTTTTTTATCCTTATGTTTTCATTAAATAGCAATTTTCTTTGTTGCTATGTCATAATCAAATAGGGGGAGATTGTTGATCCAAACCCTCAGTGATTTGATAATGACCCTCTCTTATATACTTAGTGAAAATTGTAAGTAAACAATATGTATCAGAGTTTTACTATCGCTGATAAATACTAAGATCTTACAATACCGCTGATAGGAACTCTCGCTCTTTAAATTAAACATTCAGCGAACAATGTTCACCATTAATGCTCTGAGTCTGTTCAGTCATTATGATGATCGCTGATAAGTTAGTTGTTTACTTATGATCCCTGAAGACAAGTTTCACGTCAACAAAGGTTCTACGCTGAAGTCGAAGATCAAGCTCAAGAACCAGCGACAAGTCTCCTAAGGAACTGATGCGGATCAGCGAAGACTCAGATTTGTCCACTCAACGTGAAGTATCAAGTACAAGACTTCAGCTATCGTTGAACTTTATCATTCGATGAATAGAAAATGATAATCGCTGAATCAACGAAAAGCTGATCATGAAGTCCTCCGTACAAAGTACTTTTGTCTTAACCTCCCTTGCACGACTCCGTACGAAATGTCAGAAAATAACCTCCGACTGTCTGAGATCGTACAACCACTTTGATACTACACTGTTCATCCATGAGGCTACTAAGGTTGTCAACCAAGGTCAATGACATGCAACCAACCAGCTGATGACACGTGTAAAGTGTATACTGACTTGCATTAAATGCATGCAGTATATAAAGAGATGAACCCACTTCTTTTGAAGTAACTTGCTAACTCTGGACAAGTTCAATCTCTTATCTCAAGATAGGTTACTATTAGTAATTTCCTTATCTCTCTTAGTGCAAGAAACCTTAGTGTTCCAACTTGTTTAGATTTAGGTTTATCCTTAATCTTGTTTCCGCAACAAGCTGTAAATTGTTAATGAATTATCAATAAACAATTTAGAAAAGTAAAATCTGTGTGTTTGTATTCAACCCCCCCTTCTACAAACTTGTATAGTCCTTCGGGACCAACAGATTGGCATGTGTATATTGTAATCTCTATTTCCTTTCCAATAAATGGGCATGTGTATATTGCGATTTATTGGATATGAGCATTAATCTAGAATCCGTTGAGATTCGTAGTGCGACTCTAGACCATGAGAAATGACTGACTTAGGGTCAGGTCGTAGTCATGGAATTGGAACATGAGAAATGACTGACTTAGTGTCAGGTCGTAGTAATGTAATCGGGGTTAACCCCGTTATTGAAAGATGGTTATGCGTTTGGTAAGAAAAAGAGTAAACCAGGTTTGTTATGCCTTGTTTACATTGATTTGTACAAATATTATTTTGAAACCGAATGTTCTCACTAGGCGTTAGCCTAATCGTTTCAAATGATGTTTTCTTATCAGGTATTAGCTCGGGAAAATAAAGGGATGTGGGACGAGAGCTTTTGGGATTAGCAGAGAATTTTGGTACTGAGGTTTTGATGGATTGCTTAGATAACCTAACTAATCTGATTATAGTGACATGATTAGATTAATAGGTTATTCGAAGAATTTCATATGTGTAATTATGACCTCATAGTAAATTCTCTGCGTATGTATAAAGTTTTAAAAGGTTTATGATTAAATCTTATTATAAAATCGAGGTTTAAATTAGCCCTGATTTTATGGTGTTACAATATGGTATCAGAGCATTAGTTTAAGTGAACTAAGTATGCTAAGTGAGATACCTAAACTTAAGCTGAGATGAATTAAGTAATGATTCGTGAGATATGGGTATAAGTACTAAGACGGGATAGTCTTAGAGTCGACGGAAATACATGAAATTAGTACTGTACGATGGTAACGAGGATTCTCATGTGTAGTATGTTCACAATCTCAATTAGCTACTGTTATTATGAATATATTACTACACGAGTATACTTGTTTATAAATTGTTACAGTGACTAATGATTGGTAAAAGTATGTTTCATATGTCTAAGATGTGTGTAACCCTTTATATGGTTATCTCTTTGTGTTATATCAGAACAATGGTGAATACACCAACAAGGTCTTCTAATTCTTCAGAGGACAGAACAGTAAATGATCGGGGGTTGGAAGAACAACCTGGAACTGGCGGGACCCAGGAAAGTCCGCCGAGGCAACCTTTAAATAGGTAGATTGGAAAGTCAAACTCATAGAATGAGTACTGGTACTTCTGATTCGGTAATGACAGAATCTACTATGGAGTCCCGTATGATAGAATAATAGTTAATGGTTTCAAAGTTCTTATTTCCTTAGATGATTTGAGTATGTCTAAAGTTAATATTGAAGCTTACACCATGAATAAAGGATTTGAAGCTTTCATGGATGGTTTTGATTATTCTTTTAAGGATTGTTTGGTAGTTAAATGTTACATTTGATGGAAAAGAGATTTGTAGTAGTCTAGATGTGTTTATGTCAAGTTTTCATGCATTTTCTTCATCAAAACGACCTGGGTTTGAGTTGGGGTGTCAAAGAGTTGAACAGGGGTTGTTGCAGGTACAAAATGGCTGTCCAGAGACTTGCGCAGCCTTCGGCGCGACTTCAAGTCGCGTGAGAAACCGTGCAACTCACTGTTTCAACATTTCTCAGTTTTTGTTTCTTGCGTACCGGTGTCGTTTCAAGGCGTAATATAGGGGAATGAGTACTCGTTTTGAGTATAAAATAGCATTTGAACCCATTGAACATGTTAGTTAGTGCCAATTCCAAATTCCAAATCTCGGATTTGAAGTTGGTTGTCGGTTTCGATCCGTTGTCCGGTTTTGCTGATTTTGGTGACCATAATCAAGTTTGAAAAGAGAAAAGGTGACGGAAAAAGGGAAGATTGAGTTCTATAGAATTTGAAGAAGGAAAATCACCAGTGATTATTATTTGGAAAAGGAAGTGGGATTATAATCTAATTCTACATTAATCCCATCAGGTAATTTTCTAATTACAATTTTAATCTATAGATTTGTTACAAAAAAAAATTGGGTATTCGTGCTCAATAAGAGAGGTGGGTAATGGGAGAATCAAAAGTGGACTTTAGTGCCGGTTGTACGAGGGTCGGTACCTTTGTTCGATGACGAAAATACGGTTGTCAAAGGATGGTTGTATCCGGAGGAAAGACCAGAAGTCATCAATGTGTTGGTATTAGCAACTCGTTATGAGTAGTGTGGTTCAGTAGGAATGAAATATCCTCGACGTCAAATAAGAGTTTTAAGGTGATCTTGTGATAATAACGTTGCATGAGTAAGTTGAGATGAAAACGATGGGATGTGAATTGGATTATGATATGTTGGAAGGATTAGGTTCAGATAGAGACCCTTGTTGAAGAATAGATTAAGAAATATCGATAGGTCGACTATTGATGTTGAAGTCGGCAGCTGTGTAAGGTGTATGAGACTGAAGTCTTGAATCAGAAGGTTGAAAGTTGAAGGACCACCTTGTAGGGGTATTAGGATAGTGAAAGACTGTTGTTTTAGTTAAGCGTTTTACTTACGAGGTGGATGGTTTGTAAGGGATAAAGTAGCGAAATAGACTCGATTAATTATGCGGGAGAACATGAAGGTAAGTTGAAGTGTATGAATGACCATGAGAGACCTGGTCTGTTGTGAGATGTTATGGGTAAAGAATGTACGGAAGAGTGGTGGCATCAATTGCCAAGATAAATGTGTCAACCGGTATGTAAGGTGATGTTAGAAAGAAGTAAGCATCAGATGGAAGTCCTTTCGGGGATTTCAGATGAAGTGTACTATTTTGTCAATAAAGTTGTTGAGGCATGTGGTTTGTAAGATGATGGGTGTGTTAGTCAAAATGAGGTGTAGTAAATGCAAAATCCTTAAGGAATGTGAGTTGCTTCTTATATGTAAGAGAATTGTCCGAGAAAGTATTAGTTGGAAATCAAAGAATGTGTAGTAACTTTGAACGATGGTGTCGTTTCAAGATGATTTGGTTGAATGTCTTGTTGTTAGAATTTTGGTGCAAATATTGGTTATGTATAGTAATGAGAAAATGTTATCAGCAAGTGGAAAGGTTGGGAGAAAAAGACAAGTAATGTTTGGAGGGTGGTGCTCCACGCTAACGTGGGAAAGTAATGATAGAAAGATCGAACCTAAGAATGTAGTTATATGAAGTTCTTTTATGTTTTGTGTGATGTTCGGTTTATCGATTTGTGAACTTAAGAAATTTGAACTATTACCGGTATGTTTTTAAGACTTATGGCCGATTATATGAATTGAAATCCTCAAAGATTTTATTAGTCTTGTTTTTAAATGGTTACTTATTGATTTGACTATTTGAGTTGAGTTATTGAACTAACTTTGAATAGGCTCATTACTTGGGGCACGGGAGTGGTGATATTTAAAATGGCCAAACCGGTAGATGACGATGTTATGTACATAAAAGAATTTTAAGTATTGCACGACGAATTCGTGGCATTTGGTTAGTAAGTTGAAATCCTCAGACGGAATTTACTAGTATTATGATGTGTTCATGGCCATAAACCGATATCAAATGGAAGTGTGAGATCCCACCTCGGTTAGGAGAGGGAAACGAAGTCCTCCTTATAGGGTGGATGGATACTTTCCTTGTATGAGGCCTTTTGCCTGTCACTGGGTGCGGTCTGGGTGTGTCCCGCGTATGCCTGTGCGGGCAGGAACAAAACCGTGAGCGGTGCCGACATGCTGTTATGTAGAGGGTATTCACAAAGCGGACAATTGTTGATCCAAACCCTCAGTGATTTGATAATGACCCTCTCTTAAACACTTAGTGAAAATTGTAAGTAAACAATATGTATCAGAGTTTCACTATCGCTGATAAGTACTAAGACTTTACAGTACCGCTGATAGGAACTCTCGTTCTTTAGATTAAACACTCAGCGAACAGTGTTCACCATAATGCTCTGAGCCTGTTCAGTCCTTATGGTGATCGTTGATAAGTTAGTTGTTTACTTATGATCCCTGAAGACAAGTTTCACGTTAACATAGGTTCTACGCTGAAGTCGAAGATCAAGCTCAAGAACCAGCGACAAGTCTCCTAATGAACTGATGCGGATCAGCGAAGACTCAGATTTGTCCACTCAACGTGAAGTATCAAGTACAAGACTTCAGCTATCGCTGAACTTTGTCATTCGCTGATATAGAATGATAAAGCGCTGAATCAACGAAAGCTGATCATGAAGTCCTCCGTACAAAGTACTTTTGTCTTAACCACCCTTGCACGTCTCCGTACGAAATGTCAGAAAAGAACCTCCTTATTGTCTGAAATCGTACAACCACTCTGATACTACACTGTTCATCCATGCGGCTACTAAGGTTGTCTACTAAAGTCAGAATCAAACAACCAATGAGCTGCTGCCACGTGTAAAGTATAAATTGCCATGCATTAAATGCATGCAGTATATAAGAAGGACTCCAGCTTCATTTTTGAAGCACTCGAAAACTCTGGTCGAGTCACTAGCTAACTCTGGTCAAGTCATCTTCTTATTTTGAGATAGGTTATTATTAGTAATTTCCTTCTCTTTCTTAGTGCAAGAAACTTAGTGTTCCAACTTATTTTGATTTAGGTTTATCCTTAATCTTGTTCCGCAACAAGCTGTAAATTGTTAATGATTTATCAATAAACAATTTAGAAAAGTAAAAACGTGTGTTTGTATTCACCCCCTTTCTACAAACTTGTATAGCCCTTCGGGACCAACAAGTGGTATCAGAGAAGATTTGTTTAATCTCATAAACAAGTTCTGATCTATACTAAGATTTCTCTTCCTAGCTATTTCTTAAAATGGCTACCAACACAAACACAAACTATATTGACAACGGTTCTCTTGCAAAACCCCCTATATTCTCCAGAGATAATTTTAATCTATGGAAAAATAGGATGATTCTCTTCTTAGAAGGTGTAGACCCTACTATGCCTTATTATCTTGAAAACGGACCATATATTCCTGTAAGAATTGATGCTGCAGTTCCAGCCGCTGAGAATAGACCTGCTATTCCAGAAAGGCTGATTCCTAAGGAAATTCATATGTGGACTGATGAAGATAAGAAAAAAGTGGCTATCGACACCCAAGCCAGATCCATACTCCCCATGGCTCTTCCTGACGAAGTCTACCATTCCGTCTTGAACCTGAAAACCTCAAAAGCTATGTGGGACACAATCTGTGTTTAGTATGAAGGTACTTCTGAAGTCCAGGACTCTCGAAAGATCAACCTGGTAAGACAATATGAAAGCTTCATTTGTGGTAAGAATGAAACTCTCTCTGAAGTACACCAACGTTTTAACTGTTTAATAATAGATCTGAAAACTGTTGGTAAGGAATATTCTAACTTTGAAGTGCTGACAAAGTTCTTAGAATGTTTACCTGAAAGCTGGGACAATTATTCTATGTGTCTCAAGTTGTCAAAGGATCTAAAATCAATGACCCTTTCTACCTTATATGGCACGATGCTGAATCATGAGCAATTGAGTCATCTTAAGAAGAATCTTGTAAAAGATTCTAAAAGCACCCCTGTTGCTTTAATCTCAGAGGAACCTTCCACTCAGCGACCCTCGGTCACTATCACTGAGTTGGAGAGTAACTCTGAAAGGTCATCAGATTCTGACTCTTCAGATCTTGATGAATCTTCGGCTCTCCTAACTAAAAAGTTCAGGAGATTCGCCAAAAAGAAAATGTTCAGAAAGAATAAACCTCTTTCTATTACTGACAAGCCAAGATCATCAGCTCCTGTTGATAAGGCTACTGCTACTTGTTTTAACTGTGAAAAGATAGGACATTTCGCTAACGAGTGCAGGTCAAAGAAAGTTTTGAGAAACTCAGCGTTTCCCAAAAAATCCTCTAACCTCACGTCTAGAGATGACAAATACGCCAAGCTGAAAGAAAGGTATTCAAAGCTGAAAACCTTTAAGAAGAAAGACAAAGGCCTGATGGCTGACTATAATTGGGCTGACTCTGATGAGGAAGAAACATCTGACTCTGAAGATGATGAAGCCAATCTCTGTCTTATGGCCAAACTTGAAGATGAGGAATAAAGTTCAGACATTCCCTCTACTTCAACCTCTGCAACTCAGGTATCACCTTCCTTCTTTACCAATATTGCAAATATTGATGAAGCTGATAGTCTTCAAAAGATCGATCTCTTGACTAGAAGTTTATATGAAGCCATGAATGGCAAAACTGTAGTTGAAAATCAAAACATTGATCTCACAGAACTGCTTAAAAATTGTCACCTTCAAATAGAAAATCTTTCTAAAATTGAAGAAGATTTTAAAGATCAAGTTCACCTAAATCAGCTAGTCAAAATCGAGCACGAATAAGCTATCGCTGCATTAAAAGCTGAAAAAGCTACTGTTGATGGATGGTATAATTCCTCAACAAAGATCACTGAGATAATTAAGTCTCAGATTCCCTTGAGTGATAAACGTGGTCTTGGTTACAAAGCTGATATTCTAGAACCAACCACTGATCGTTCCATGCTCTTATTTGGAACTTTTGTATCCTCAGTCGCTGATACTTCATCCTCTCAGTGTTCCTCTTCTAAACCGCCTATCCCTGAGGAAATCTTTACCTTAACTTTTAAAGGTAAAGAAAAAGTTATTTATCCAAAACTTACCTCAGTCTTTAAAAACAAAGGTAAAGGAATTGCTTTTAACCAAAATCCTCAAAAGGGTACATCTGCACCAAAGCTGAACGCTTCTAAAGCTTCAGTGACTTATCCCTCTGATTCAAAGAATAAGATCTCTGGATTTATTCAGCGTGGATGTATTCATCGATCTACTCCTAGAATCAAAGTGGAAATCATTGGTAAGAAATTCGAAGAACTAAATGTTCCTCCCATTTCAAAAACCAATAGCTTATTTGGTGCTGGTCCTTCTAATTCAAAATCTAAAGCTCCGCATGCAAATGGTCCTAGAACTATTTGTAGTTATAGTAAATGTTATCACTGTGGACTTACTGATCATATTGCTAGTAAGTGCCCCACAGCCACCAAAGCTGTAAAGATAGATAAGGTGAAGATCATTGCCCCCAAGGCAAAGAAGACCACTGAGGTTAAGAAATTAACCAAAGTGAAGACTGACAAAGCTGAATCTTCAAATGATGCGAAGACTGCTGAACCTTCCACTTCTTCTTCTACCCCTACTGACAAGTGTACCCAAGAAAAACTAATCTTCCTTTGTAATGCTCTAGACACATGACTGGAAAGAAAAGCCTGCTCGCTGAATACAAGGAAGGGAAGGGCCCCTCTGTGACTTTCGGTGGAAATGGAAAAGGACATACCCGAGGGTTTGGTGTACTCTCAAATGGTACAACAACCTTCAGAAGAGTCGCATATGTTGAAGGGCTGAAGCATAATCTTCTAAGCATCAGTCAGCTTTGCGACAAGGATAACAAAGTAATCTTTACTAAGGAATCCTGCTTTGTCGCTGACAAAAAGGAGAAGATAGCTCTCAGCGGTTATCGTTTGGAAAATGTTTATGTAATAAACATGGACTCAACAACCACTGAGAACTCCTGTTTCTTCTCAAAAGCCTTATCTGATGTCAACTGGCTATGGCATAAGAGGCTCTCTCATCTAAACTTCAAGACACTGAACACTCTTTCTTCAAAAGATTTAGTCACTGGTCTACCTCAACACTTATACGCCAAAGAGTCCTTATGTTCAGCGTGTGAGAAAGGCAAGCAGACCAAAGCAAGCTTTAAGTCAAAGCAAGTTTCCTCAGTGTCATCTCCTCTACAACTTCTGCATATGGATTTGTTTGGCCCTGTTAACAAACAATCCATCGCTGGAAAGAAATATACGCTGGTCATAGTTGATGAATTCTCTCGATATACATGGGTTATGTTTCTCCGTTCTAAGAGTGACACCCCTGAAGAACTCATCACATTTGTTCGGAAGATGGATACCCTAAACAACTTGACCGTTCGCTCAATAAGGAGTGATCATGGGACTGAATTCAAAAAAAGTTCACTTGATTCCTTCTTTGAGAGTAAGGGTATTTCTCACAACTTTTCTTCAGTGAGAACACCGCAACAAAACGGAGTCGCTGAAAGAAGAAATAGAACTATTATTGAAGCTGCACGTTCAATGCTCAGCGATTCTCACCTGCCTACTCAGTTTTGGGCAGAAGCTGTCAACACTGCTTGTTTTACGCAAAACAGGTCGCTGATAGTCAAAAGATTCAATAAAACAGCCTATGAACTTTTTTATGGGAGAAAGCCTTCAATTAGCTTTCTTCATATTTTTGGATGTCAGTGTATCATACTGAATAACAGAGATGCCCTTGGAAAGTTTGATCCTAAGGCTGATGATGGAATCTTTCTTGGATACTCCTCAATTTCCAAAGCCTTCAGAGTCTTCAATCGAAGAAGACAAACTTTTGAAGAAACTATTCAAGTCACTTTTGACGAATCCCGTTCAGCGAACTCTAAACCGTCTGCTGATACTGAAGAATTGAATCAATGGATGTTTTCATATCTTGGTGATTCAGAAGACATTCCCACTCCTCATACTCATACAGTTGAAGATGATAGTCCTACTATCATCCCAAACATATAGAATAGTGAAGCTGAAACATCATGGGTCTCAGCGGTTCCTTTAAACACTATACCTGCTTCTGAACCAAATGTCTCAGACATTCCATCTACTTCTCAGCAATCAGTGAATGAGATGACATCTGCACCTACTCCTCTCTTGGCTGGTATTCCAGAAGTTGCTGAAGCTTCATTTTCAGCTCCTCCAGTTCAATTTGAGTCAGCGACTTATGCTCATGCTCAACGTTGGACTGTAAATCACCCAATTGATCAAATTCTTGGTGATCCAAACGCTGGTGTTCAGAGTCGACGAAGTGCAGGTAATATTTGTTTATTTGTTAACTTTATCTCTCTGATTGAACCAAAGAAAATAGATGATGCCCTCAAAGATCCAAACTGGGTCATCGCCATGCAAGAAGAGCTGACTGAATTCGAAAGAAACAAAGTTTGGAAACCTGTTCGAAGACCAACTGACAAAACAGTGATAGACACTAAATGGGTCTATCGAAACAAGTTGGACGAACATGGAACTGTAACCCGCAACAAGGCTCATCTTGTTGCTCAGGGATACATACAAGAGGAAGGCATAGATTACGACGAAACATTTGCTCCAGTAGCAAGACTAGAATCTATTCGTCTATTCTTAGCGTACACTGTTCACAAAGACTTCAAAGTATATCAGATGGATGTTAAGTCAGCGTTTCTAAATGGAAAGCTGAATGAAGAAGTCTATGTGGAACAACCTCCAGGATTCTCAGATCCTAAGCGTCCAGGTTATGTTTATAAACTGGATAAGGCACTTTATGGCTTACAGCAAGCTCCTCGTGCATGGTATGACACTCTCTCTACTTATCTCCATATTGAACAATTTGAGCGTGGTAAAATCGATAAGACTCTATTCTTCATGAAAGTAAAAGGTCATATTATTCTTGTTCAGATATATGTTGATGACATTATATTTGGTTCTACTAACCCTGACCTTTATACTCGTTTCGCTGATAGAATGAAAGAAGAGTATAAAATGAGCATGATGGGTGAGCTAACATATTTCCTTGGTCTTCAGATAAAGCAAAATGAAAAAGGAAATTTCATTAATCAGGGAAAGTATGTTAAAGATATGCTGAAGAAATTCGATTTAACTCAGAGTTCAGCTATGAAAACCCCTATGGCACCTCCGCTGACACTAAACAAGGATTCAAATGGAATACCTGTTAATGTCACGCTGTACCGTGGGATGATTGGCTCTCTCTTGTATCTTATAGCTAGCCGACCCGATATTATGTACGCAACCTGTTTGTGTGCACGATATCAAGCGAAACCTAAGGAATCTCATATGATCGCTGTAAAGCGAATCTTTCGATACCTTAAGGGTACTGCGAACCTAGGTCTTTGGTATCTCAAAGACTCTGGGTTTGATCTAATCGCCTATTCAGATAGTGATTTTGCAGGTTGCAAATTGGATAGGAAAAGCACCACAGGAGGATGTCAGCTCCTGGGTGGAAAGCTGGTGAGTTGGACAAGTAAAAAGCAAAACTCAGTGTCCACCTCAACTGCTGAAGCTGAGTATGTAGCCGCTGGAAGCTGTTGTTCTCAGGTCTTGTGGATGAGAAATCAACTACTAGACTATGACCTTCAGCTCTAAAAAATTCCGATCTATTGCGACAGCACAAGTGCCATCGCTATGGCCAACAATCCAGTGCTACACTCAAAGACAAAACACATCAAAATCAGGTATCATTTTATCAGAGATCATGTGATGAATGGTGATATAGAACTTCATTTTATCCCAACTGACTATCAGTTAGCTGATCTGTTCACCAAACCTCTTGATGAGACAAGATTCAACTTTCTCATCAGCGAGCTTGGAATGCTGAACTTTGAATAGTAAAATCTTCAGCGGTTCACATTTGATCAGCGACAGGATTAAACCAACTTGTATAACCCATTCTATCATTTTCTCTCTGAATAAACTTGATTCACTGATATCAAGGTATGTTTTTCTCTCGCTGACAATCGCATGTAAATGCAAGATTTCAAGACAAATTGCATCGCTGAATATCTCTTCCTTAACATCGATACTTTGAAATTTCTTAAACCAACACTGATATTTCTATTCAGTGCTCTTCATGTTTTCAAAAGTGTCCCTGAGCTTTCAAAACCTCAGAGACATCCTAAAATATGAAAGGACAATTGTGACGTCATCGCAACGGATAAGCCCTGGCACGTTCTTTTTCTGACACACGATTGTACGTTTCGTTTACCTTCCAATCAAATGCAAACACGTGTCCGTGTCATGATGAAAAACTTTCCCGCTTGAGTTTTTTTCTCTCTCTAATCTCACTATATAAACACATTTTGGGTTTATATTTTTCCTTTACGCGAACAACTTCTTTCTCAAGAAAACTACTGTTGCATTTTTGCTCTCAAGTTTTCAAGAACTGTTCATCTTCTTCAACGAACCAGGTTAATATTTCTTTTATTTACCTGTTTCTTAAAACTTGTTAATGATCTTCTCATTGTTTTTACAAGATCGAACAAAAGAACTTTTTCAAATGAAATCATTTCTTTCATGGTTTTATGAACACAACCTTTCATGGTTGTTCTTCAAGTTTAATCGCAAATATCTTAAACTTGTTCTTCATACGTTTTTCCCGAATCCTAATCCTCAAAGGAAACTGGAAAACAAGACTTTTTATTGGGTTTGCATTTCTTTTTCAAAAACAAGAAAACCCTAATCTTCATTAAGACATTTTTGTCTGAATGAAATTGACAAAATTCGAACCATCTTATTGGAAAATCTTTCCACATTAAGATTATTCTTATTTGTGATATCTTTGGTTGAACTGATAATACAGCAATGGCATCTACTGATATTCCTACTGCTGAGAACACTGCTGCTGCTGAGGAACTGGAAATCACCAAGGCTCCTCAGGTCAAGTTCACACTTGAGGAAGTCGATTGGACAAAAACAAACAATCTCTATGCGCTTTTCAAGTTTCCTCCTCGAAAGTAAGTCACACATCTGAATGATGCTGTGAATTTCCTCAAAACCTGTTGCCTCTCTACAGCCCTGACCATAACACCCCCTGCTCATCAACTACTACTATCTCTGTTATGGTATTCTGCCAGACACACTCAACTCACATCGACCAAAGATCCCACGAAGAAAATCGATTGCATCCTCTGTGACACTGATTTTGGTACCATAAAAATCACCCCTGCCATTATCCGAAAAACACTGAGCCTTCCCATCGCCACAAAAGAAAAACCCTTTGTTTCTCTCCCTGACCACAAGAAACATGCTGATAGGGAAGCCATCAGTGCATTCTTTGATGCAATGGGTTATGTATGGGAAACAGGAAGGGACAAGAAGCCTGAGAGGAAGCTGACCCTCATCAAGAAATCCAAAATGCCCAGTGAGATGAACTTCATCTTCGCACACTTGATAAGCTGCATGACTGCAAAGACCGGCTCCTCTGATCAAGCCGCTCAACCTCAGCAAGCCATGGGCTATGCATTGCTGAAAGGTCTTCATGTTGACTGGGCCTCGATAATCTACGATGATCTTGTGCTCAGAGTAGACTCTGCTGCTGACCGACCATCATGGGTTCCATACCCAAGATTCCTCAACGCCATCTTCCAAACTGGCCTTAAGGATAACTACCCAAAAGTAGGAGATCTGAAACTCTCTCAGGTTGGCCCTAAGGTACTCGACTTCAAGCCAATGCCAAACGAGGTACGTCTCTCTACTCTCTTATCTATTCTCAATCCTCCTTCTTCTACTTCTGCAGCTCATTCAGTGGAAAAACCCACCGCTGATACCCCAGCTGCAACCTCCACTCCTTCTAGAAAAAGGAAACACTCATCTTCCCAACTTGGTTCCAAAAGGACTAAGAAAACCAAGGAGCAACCCCCCAGCATTTACATGCTGAAGACTCCTCAGCTCATCTTGAAGAGCTGATGGAAAGTTCAGTGGTACGCTCTGCCACAACTGAACAAGCCACCCCTTCCATCCCAGCTTCAGCGTCTCTAATCGCTGAAGTTATAAACTTGGAATCGACCCAACCTCCTTCAGTCTTTCAAAGGACTGAAGAAGTGATTCTCAGTGAATCCAACACTGAATCAGCTCCACATCAAACCTTCTCAACCTTTGCTTCTCTCTCTACTCCATCGGACTCTAATCCAGTTTTCACCACGATCACTGGAGCACCCGTCATTCTTCCAGAGGCTAAAGCTGATACTTTTCAAGGAATGATGGATGCAGGACCTGCAGGAATGTCCATGCGAACACGCACTCTAGCTGACGACATGGAACTTTTTTCAGGACACAGAAGTTTTGACGACTTCACCAACCCTCCTGCAGGTATACACCAACCCATATACACTGTAACTAAACCCCAAACTTCTGAGCTTTCCTTTGTTCATAAGTACTTATCTGTTACAGGTCCTAATTTAGGAGACATCAACGCCTCTTTGAAGAACCTGGATACAAAGCTGACAGGTCTCACCACTACTCTCTCAGACAACTCTTCAGCTGTAACAAACGCTGGAGAGAATCTCAACAAGCTGACAAAAGTGGTTGAACAGAAAGACTCCAAAGCTGATTTGGAGAAGGTTGATGGTACTCTTGGTGATTTTGCCAAAGTTCTTGCTAACATCTACACCGACTACACCTCTCTCAAAACAACAGTTCAAACCATGTCCAGCGAGGTCATAACGCTGAAGACATCGGTTGGAAATCTTCAGGAAGAGGTGTCTGCTGTAAAGACTGGCGTGAGTTCAGTAAAGACTGACGTAAGTTCAGTGAAGACAATGGTGCAGCAGATCCTGAATCACATGACCGCCCCTGCCCCTGCACCTTCGCATTTTACTCCGATGGATCATGCTGAACTTTTCAAGATCACTCCTGCTATTACTGGCCTAGAAGACAGAGTAGCAGCGATTGAAAACTATATTGGGTTCCCTGGCCAAGAAGACAGGGAACCAACACCATCTGCTGAGTCATCGCATTCCTCCCCCACTCATCATGAGGAAGGGGGGAAGAGAAGAACTCTGAAGACCTTCCCCATGATCAATCTATCGAGGGGGAGAAGAAGACTGAAGACCTTCCCCTTATTGAAGAGGGGGAGAAGACAAATGAAGAAACAACTGCTGTACCTTAGGGAGATGAAAACCCTGAGGGAACCGAGAAGCTTACCTCTGTATCTGAGGGGGAGCAACTCGAAGAAGCGGCTGAAGAATCTGAATCTGAAGCTGAAGACGATGAAGCTGTCGACATCTCTGATGATGAACCATCTTCTTCTCCAAAGAATGATGATGATGACGATGATGATGATGACTCCTTTATCGTCAAGCTTGTTTAGAAGACTACAGTTCTCAAAGGGATTTCGATAAACGAACCTTCAGGGGAGCGGACCAAGACAAAGCCTTCAGCGTCTGAAGCTGACAAGGGCAAAGGAAAAGGTGTCGCTGAAGACGATGAAAATCTGATGATCTTGCTTCAAAAGCCAGTTCGTCAGGTACACTACATCTTACTTCCTTACACTGCATCCCTCCTCTATCTATACACATTATCAGCTCTACTCTCCATAAAAAGCCTATACACTTAAACCCATTTCTTTTCTCTGTTCTACCCAAGTTCTTATTCTTAAGATCGCTATGTTTCAGCGAGTCCTCTCCCCTGCTTGAGGTTTCTGAAGTACAACTAGCTGCTGCTGAAGAAATAATCCCAGTCTTGGATTTAATCACCGAGACTGATGAACCTGAAGAACAGACGCTCTCTCATACAAACAGACCTTCCTTGGTTCAGAGAAGAAGAGAAGAGATGATTAAGAAGCTTGAGGCTCAGCGAATCATCTTACCACATGCCAAAGTCAAAACTCCTAAGTTCAGACTTACAAAGCAAGAATACGCTGATCACCTCAGAGCTGAACGTTTACACACCGATAAAAAGGAAGCTGAAGAAAAAGACAAGGCTCTCGCCATCCAGCTCGTCTAAGAATCCGTCGAAGACCCCAAGAAGATCGTTGAAGAAAAGAGAACTGTGTCTCAATCTACTTTAAACTGGTGCAAAGAAAAGGTACACTTCAGATATCGACCTGCCAGAATCAACAAAGTACATATCACTGGAAAATTAACCCTCAGAGTTTCAATCGTTGAAATCGAGATATTTAGAGAGAACGGACAGTACGAAAAATTCTATGCTGAAGCCATCACGAAGTACGGTCTCTCTGAATGGTTGGAGATCAGATTAGCCATCCAGAAGTCTCAATCTAAGTACAAGAATGATGTCAAAAAGCTGATAAATCAACAGATCGACTTAGTATCTTCTTGTGTGGATATTCCTCCTCCCCATCCTCTCGCAAATCAGAAAAGAATGGCCTCTGCAAAGAAAAAGTCTAAACCTTCAGACTCAGGTCCTCCTATATGGAACGAAACAGGTATTGGTTTTTCTCGTGCTGAAGTTCTTGGTCCAGAACCTGACCTTTCCGCACTTGACACATCTCTTCCTCCTGGTGAGACTTTCATCCCTGGAAAAGTCATTAGCAAACCCTATGGGATATTCTTTATTGACTATGGTGGACGACAACGTTTTCAACGTATCTCTGAGCTTCCCATCACTCCTATCGAACAGCTGAAAGATCTCATCTACTGGTGTGATTTCAAACGCGACATTAGGGCACGGCATCTTAAACCCTTGATTTTTGAAGAAGCTCTGAACAAAAAGAATCAAGGAGTAACGGTTCCTGACTGGATGATTCCCACATCAAAGACCCTTGATGAACTTCTCATTAAGGAAGAACCTCTATAAGCTGATAAGATCGCCTTATTCTTCTATTTTATCAGTTATTCTTTTGTACTTGTAATTTATTTTGCTTGTACTTATAATCTTTCCACTTCCCTTTGTAATCTGATACGAAGTTTAAAGAAAGATTTCAGCGAAATTACTTTACTCCATCAGTACAGAAAAGATCCCAGAAAACAGTAAAAGGGACAAATATTTTATGAGTTCTTTTTATCCTTATGTTTTCATTAAATAGCAATTTTCTCTGTTGCTATGTCATAATCAAATAGGGGGAGATTGTTGATCCAAACCCTCAGTGATTTGATAATGACCCTCTCTTAAACACTTAGTGAAAATTGTAAGTAAACAATATGTATCAGAGTTTCACTATCGCTGATAAGTGCTAAGACTTTACAGTACCGCTGATAGGAACTCTCGTTCTTTAGATTAAACACTCAGCGAACACTGTTCACCATAATGCTCTGAGCCTGTTCAGTCCTTATGGTGATCGCTGATAAGTTAGTTGTTTACTTATGATCCCTGAAGACAAGTTTCACGTTAACATAGGTTCTACGCTGAAGTCGAAGATCAAGCTCAAGAACCAGCGACAAGTCTCCTAATGAACTGATGCGGATCAGCGAAGACTCAGATTTGTCCACTCAACGTGAAGTATCAAGTACAAGACTTCAGCTATCGCTGAACTTTGTCATTCGCTGATATAGAATGATAAAGCGCTGAATCAACTAAAGCTGATCATGAAGTCCTCCGTACAAAGTACTTTTGTCTTAACCACCCTTGCACGTCTCCGTACGAAATGTCAGAAAAGAACCTCCTTATTGTCTGAAATCGTACAACCACTCTGATACTACACTGTTCATCCATGCGGCTACTAAGGTTGTCTACTAAAGTCAGAATCAAACAACCAATGAGTTGCTGCCACGTGTAAAGTATAAACTGCCATGCATTAAATGCATGCAGTATATAAGAAGGACTCCAGCTTCATTTTTGAAGCACTCGAAAACTCTGGTCGAGTCACTTGCTAACTCTGGTCAAGTCATCTTCTTATTTTGAGATAGGTTATTATTAGTAATTTCCTTCTCTTTCTTAGTGCAAGAAACTTAGTGTTCCAACTTGTTTAGATTTAGGTTTATCCTTAATCTTGTTCCGCAACAAGCTGTAAATTGTTAATGATTTATCAATAAACAATTTAGAAAAGTAAAAACGTGTGTTTGTATTCAACCACCCCCCCTTCTACAAACTTGTATAGCCCTTCGGGACCAACAACAATATCGTGTACGGTGGATCTGGGGGTGTTACAGATGGTATCAGTTAGTGACCTAATCCGATTAGAGATTAATTTGTCTCCTAATATCCATGTCTTAATTCATTTGCGGATAATTTTGTCCGGCAATAGGATTTGTATTAACAACCAAAGGAGACTGATGAAATTTTAAGTCATTTTCAAGTTGGGGAGCGGGTAATGTTGAAGGATGTAAGATCCCGGAGATGTGGAAAACCGAGTCCTTGTTCTTTATGGACTTTTATCTATGATTAAGTATATAAGACTAGAAATTAAAAGGGATATATGTAGGTTCCCAGATTCACGTCGTATCATATTAATGGTAGTAAAATAGACAGCGGAAGCATATTAAATAAAGCCATTAAAATGAGTGATTGTGTAAACGATAAGTGAACTATGAGAATCAAATATTGAACAGTAAAATGATAACAAGATCAGATATAAAAGCTGCTCATATATTGATAATGAATCACACCAAGAACAAGTTAAAGTGTGTTCGGTAATCTCATAGGACAACAATATCGTACGGAGGTAGTGCTCGGGATTGCTGCAGTATATGCTTAAACAATTGTGGAAAAACTACTCTTCCCAAAGCTTACAATTGTTGTTCCACTACCTCGCTATTTATAGACATGATAAAGTGTAGACAGTGTACTATCGTACCCCGGAATGACACGTGGAAAGTGTGTCTCCAATTTTAGGGCATACATGGAAATTGTGGACACGTGTCTGACAATTAATATTTCCTACGAGACTTAGACTGACAGAGGTCTTTACTTCACCAGAGCTCTGTTGAAAGAGCTCTGTTGGTCTTCTTTTAAATACTTGTTCCTGTTGGAAGTCTTCGACAGAGCTCTGTTGAGCTCTGTTGGTCTTCTTGATGAACACCTTCCAGGTCTTCTGTCTGATCTCTGTTGGTCTTCTGACTTGAACTATTTTCAATACTTTTACATAACAGATACTTGGGGCTAACAATCTCCCCCTAAGTATTGAAAAATAAAAATTTACAATTGACAAGAGATTAAACAATAAAGATTCCTTCGTCTTCTTTCTTGTCAAACTTTCCCAGATGTTCTCTGTCATTCAGTATGTAGCACTTGCAACCGAAGACATGAAAGAATTTCACATTTGGTCTTCTGTTGTTAATGAGTTCATAAGGAGTCTTCTTGAATCTTTTTACAATTACAGCTCTGTTTTGGGTAAAACAGGCTGTTGAGACTGCTTCTGCCCAGAAGTTCATTGGAAGAACAGAGCCAACCAACATGGTTCTGGCGGCTTCTACTAGAGTTCTGTTCTTTCTCTCCACAACTCCATTCTGTTGTGGAGTTCTTGCTGCTGAGAAGTTTTGGGAAATACCTTCCTCTGTTAGGTAGGCATTAATTTTGGCGTTCTTGAATTCTGTCCCATTATCACTTCTCAACTTTTGTACCTTTAGATCTAACAGAACCTGTATCCTTTTCAACAAACTTATCAGAATTTCTGGGACATCAGATTTTACTTTGATGAACTCAATCCAGGTATATCGAGAATATTCATCAATTAAAACAAGGATATACTTCTTGCCCGACAGACTTTGCACAGATATTGGACCGCAGAGATCCACATGAAGCATATGCAAAGGTCTGGGACAACTATGATCACTCTTTGTTCTGTGTGAAGATCTTTTCATCTTTCCAAGTTCACAAGCAGAACAGAGATGGTCTTTGTCAAATTTCAGGGAAGGAAGTCCTTTTACTAACTTCAGTTTCACGAGTTGTCAAGATTTCGAAAGTTTAAATGAGCAAATCTTTTGTGCCAGAGCTAGGCATCTTCATTATTCAAAGACACTAAACAGAGTCTCTCTGTTGTAGTGTTTTGGTTTGGTTTGAAATTCATTTTGTAAAGATTGCCTTTTCTGTCAGCTCTTAAGAGTTCTTGACCAGACTCGGAAAGTAGTAAGGAACAATATTTCTTCCTGAAATTGACATCAAATCCGTGATCACAGAGTTGACTTATACTGAGAATATTATGATTTAATCCTTCAACATAAGCAACTTCAGAGACTGAAACACCACCATTTACTAATGTACCATAACCTTTAATCTGTCCGCCATTGTCTCCTCCGAAGGTTACTGCACTTCCAATTTTGTTTTTAAAAGAAGTTAACAGCTCCTTATTGCCCGTCATGTGCCTGGAGCATCCAGAATCCAAGTACCAGATCTGCACATGAGGTTTCTTCAAGACAGATCAATTTCTTTTAGGTACCCATTGCATAATGGGTCCTTTCCTGTTAGGCTTAGGTGGATTATCAGATTTTCCTTGAGATTGTTTATACTGAGATGATGTGCCAGAGGTTTTCCTTTGTGTATTCTGAACAGTCTTGACATTTTTCTTTTGAACCGACTTATTCAGAACACAGTGGGGACCATTCAGATGGTTTTGCAATTTAAGTAACAGCTGAATGCAGTTGCAGTTTATGGAGCATAACTGATGCACATTGTTTTTATTCAAGAACTGTTTGAATGGAGCTTGATTCTGAAAGATTTTAGGACCAGATGTCTTTGCATACAATCTGTCCTGACTTTGTTTCTTAAAATTGTTACTCTTAGGAATAGACTCTTTTGACATGAAATTCTTGGAAATGGACTCATTTGAACGAAAAGAATTTCTTCCTTGATTTACACCGGAATTCGGAACAGACTTAGCTATCCACTTTCCCTTCTGTTCTGGTGTGAATCTTACAGGTTTGAAAGCAAGAGGAACATTTGAGTTTACAAAGACGCTTTTGTTTTTCTCTTTCTTCTCTACTTCTACTGCATTAGAAGCAAGAATCTTGAAATCTTTGTTGTTAAAGCTTGTTACTGGTATAAATCTTGACTGTTTCTTAAAGAAAGAAACATCCTCTTTTAGATCCGAAGATCCTACCGGTAGTTGCTTTAACTTGTGTAAGATGTTCTTTTGACCACAGAAGATCTGTTCATCTACCTCGGAGTCAGAGTCACAATTAGAGGCTAGAAAGTCTCTAGTGGCTCTGTTGGAGGAATTTGATTCAATGGGTATGACAGGGATATTTGTTTTAACAGATCTGAACTTTCTCAACTTTGGCTTTAAAGAATCAGAGATAGCATTTTCTTCAATAACTTTCAACAAATCTTCTTCAAAAGATGTTCTTATAGATTCAGAGGTAGGAGAGAAAACTGGTGCTTCTGGATTAAGTTTGCTCTGTGGCATTTCAACAGAGGACTTTGTCTCAGAAGAAGCAGACTTCTGTCCTTTGAAAGAATTGAAGTTGAAAATCTCTTTAGTATCCAAGTCCTTGACGGAATTAGGAACTATGATTTTAGCTTTTCCTTGATCAAGAATAAACTCGGAGGATGGTTTCAAAACCTTTTTATGATCAAAGGAATCATAGCTAACGTTCCTAAAGTCGAGATTTCTTGGTTTTGAGAAAGCATCTGACGTTTTGGTTCTTTTGAAAACAACATTACCAGATATCACGTCCTCTTGGATTTTCCCAATACAAAAGGCGGAGGACAGAGATGTCTTCTTCCTACGTTGTAGGGAGCAAGGTCAGAGAAACCAAGACCTTGCGTATCCATCTGTGAATTTATCTTGATATGCACATCTTGTGCATCTTGGTACTTTTTGATTTGAATTTCTTTTCTCTATAGGGATTGATGTAGAACTTCTCTTTCTCTTTGAAAATAATCAGTTAGAGCAACAGAGTTAAGTCTCTCTGTTTCAGACTGTTTCAACTTTTCAGACTTCTGTTTCAAATCATTTTCATAAACTTTGATCTTTTCAGAAAACAGACTTTCCTTCTTCTTTTGTAAGATTTCTAACTCAGATTTTTCTTTAAAGATTTCTTCCTTTTCTTGTTCCAAGAGAGTCTTTTCTCTCTTGTAAAAAGATAGGTCCTTCTGAGCTAGTTTTCTTAGCTCCTTTTCTTCAGAAAGTTTTTGTTTTAGAAGCTGAAATTCCTCATTCAACATGGAAACATGCATTTCTAATTCTGAGTCAGATTTAGATTCAGATGAGCATACCTTGGCATTGGGTCTGGTGGTCTCCAGCGCTCTGTCGTCAGATTCTGTCGTGGTAAGAACAAATGCATGAGCCAGATCTTCTTCTTCTGTTGTTCCCTTTGTTATCTCTGGTTCTCCAGTCATCCAGTCAACAGTTTCTTCTAAGCTTTCATCATCTACAGCAACTCCACAGAAGTTGGCTTGTTCTGGTTCATCATCAGAGGATGAATCAGAAACCCAGTTCTCCATCTCAGCAACATAGCTTATTTCTCTGTAGTTGTACTTGTATTTGTTTTTGTAATAGTCCTGGTCCTTTACCAGTTTGCCTCTACAATTAACAGAGAAGTGTCCAGGTTTTCCGCATCTGAAGCAGCGTCCATCATTTTGATTGATGGGTTGGGCAGCATCGGCCTTCTGTTGTGCTGGTGGATTTTCTCTTCTTTATGGAGGTTTCCCTATTTCTGTGGCAACTCTGTTGGAACTTTGCTCTGGTGTTGTATATCCTCTTCTGTCTTCCCTTCCTTCTCTCTCATATTTGCCTCTTCTGTCGAACTTATTGCCAAATCTCTTGTTAAATTGCTGAGTTATCAGGGCAAGAGATTGAGCAAAAGCTTGAATGTCATCATCCTCTGGTGAGCTCTCATCTGTTTCACTTTCTGCAACTAAACTTTTCTTTCCTTTCTTTTTAACCGATTTATCTTTCATTTTCTCTTTGATTGAACTCTCTCTGTTGGACCTTTCAGATGTGGTTTTCTTAGAATCAGAAACTAAGGCGGTTGGGCCTGCAATGGTGGATTTGCCTTTGTGTTTGACAACATCCTTCTCTTGTGCGGCCAGAGTGCCATACACATCTGTTAGAGACCATGCATCTAAGTCCTGGTTAGCTTGTAAAGACATGGACATATTTAACCATTCATCATTCAAACTTTTCAAAAACAGAACATTGTTATCTTCCTTCGACCTAACAACCCCACATTTTTTGCATTTATTGATCAACACATTAAATCTGTTGTAGGTTTGCTGTAAGGTTTCCTCAGGAAGTGCCTTGAAATCGTTGTATTCATTTATACATTGGGTCCTTCTGTTCTTTTGGGTCTTGATACCACCCTCAAGTTGGTTAAGAAGTTGATCCCAGATTTCCTTAGCAGTAACACATGAATCTAGTTCTTGAAATATTTCGTTTGGAATGGCCATAATCAGTAGTCTAACTGCTTTAAGATCATTTTCCATTTTTAGATTTTCCTCATCAGTAAAACCTGTGGTTTTAACTTCATAATGAGCTGGAATCTCAGCAGTAGTTCCTGTTGCGGGTACACGAGGAACAAAAACCATGGGTTGGAATGGTCCATTCGTGACAGATCGCATGAGGTCTTTATCCATACCATCGAAAAAATTAACCATCCTGATTTTCCACTGAGGATATTCATCTCTCAGAAGAGTAGGAGGTTTTGTTAAAGAGCCAGCAGTATAAATAGCATTTATACCGTTGTTAGCCATTTTGAAAGAAAAAACAGAGTACAGTTTGTTGCAAAATGATTTTCGGCTAGAAACAGAGTTTCAAACAGTAACCAATGGAACAATAATTTTTGAGAAGATTTTAAGCTAAACTAGAAAGCTTTAAACACAGTTATATGAGCTATGAAGGCTTGGTTAGACTAGAAAGCAGTAAAACAGAGTATATTATGAAGCTTTTAAAGTCGCACAGACACAATCAACAACAGTGAATCAACCTTGGTAGATTGGATCGTTTGGCTTAAGAAAACCAAAGAAGCTCTGATACCAATTGTAGGTTCCCAGATTCACGTCGTATCATATTAATGGTAGTAAAATAGACAGCGGAAGCATATTAAATAAAGCCATTAAAATGAGTGATTGTGTAAACGATAAGTGAACTATGAGAATTAAATATTGAACAGTAAAATGATAACAAGATCAGATATAAAAGCTGCTCATATATTGATAATGAATCACACCAAGAACAAGTTAAAGTGTGTTCGGTAATCTCATAGGACAACAATATCGTACGGAGGTAGTGCTAGGGATTTCTGCAGTATATGCTTAAACAATTGTGGAAAAACTACTCTTCCCAAAGCTTACAATTGTTGTTCCACTACCTCGCTATTTATAGACCTGATAAAGTGTAGACAGTGTACTATCGTACCCCGGAATGACACGTGGAAAGTGTGTCTCCAATTTTAGGGCATACGTGGAAATTGTGGACACGTGTCTGACACTTAATATTTCCTACGAGACTTAGACTGACAGAGGTCTTCACTTCACCAGAGCTCTGTTGAAAGAGCTCTGTTGGTCTTCTTTTAAATACTTGTTCCTGTTGGAAGTCTTCGATAGAGCTCTATTGAGCTCTGTTGGATCCGACAGAGCTCTGTTGAGCTCTGTTGGTCTTCTTGATGAACACCTTCCAGGTCTTCTGTCTGATCTCTGTTGGTCTTCTGACTTGAACTATTTTCAATACTTTTACATAACAGATACTTGGGGCTAACAATATATGACATACTTTATGTTGGTAGGATGTGATTCCATTTACTGAGGAAATAATGGATGTGAAGAGTCGTTGTGTGGAAGAACCGGAAGCGATTTTAGAGAGATCTATTAAGAAATTACAATCTAAGAATGTGGTTATAAGTACAATGGTATTATATCATTGAGATGTTAATGTGACTTTAGAGTCGGAAGAGGATATGAAGATCAGATATCCTAATTTGTTTACCTAGCTTTGATTTCGAGGATGAAATCATTTCAAGTTGGGGAGTATTGTAACATCTCGATTTTTATAAAAGATGATGTTTGGGTTTATTAAATAATTTGAGTATAATTATTTGATAAACTATGATTTATTATGTGATAGATTAATTTTAAAGTTATCCCCGATTAAGTTATGTTAATTGTTTTGTGGAGTAATAAGTTAAGGGGTAAACTTTAATTTTAATTTATAAATGGAGGGATTAAACTTGTTAAGTATGGATAGTTGGAGGGTTGTTTGGTTAGGTGATTGAAATCCTAACACCACCACCGCCTCTTTCTTGAATTAAGAAACAAAAGTGAAACAATTACTTCACTTTCCATCTTGTTTATGTGTGTGTGTGACGGTACAAGAGAGAGAGAGAACCGAGAGGAGAAAAGAAAGAGGAAGAAGAAGAAAGCTAAATTGTTTAAAGCTGGAAATTTAGGTGAAAACTTGTGGGATTCCAAGGTATGTTTATATATAAATTTCTTTCCTTATTATTTATTAAGTTTTCTAAATGATTTAGAAATAAGTCTTGATGATTTGGGAGGATATGTGAAATCTGGGTATATGGTTATGTTCAGTTGATAACCTTAAGTATATCTGCATAATTACAGAAACATGCATGGCTTAAAACATAAGACTTCTGGGTTTTATACGATTTTAGTTAGTTGAGATAGTTTTGAATATCGTCATAGTTAATTGCGAGAGTTATGAAGATTTACGATAGTCATAACTGTCGCAACCTTGGGTTGCGACAAGCTCATGGTATCGCAATAATTAGTTGCGACAAGGAGTACATCGCAATAGTTGGTTGCGATGAGGCATGTGTCGCAACAATTGGTTGCGATAGAAAGTAAATGTCGCAACAGTGGGTTGCGACAAATACTGTTTGTTGCGATGAGGGTTATCGCAGCCAGTTGGTTGCGATAAGAAACGAGAATTTTGGATATTTAGGATTTCCAGTCTTTAAGGGTCCTAAACAATAGATTAATACCAGTACAAATATGTATTTGAGTATTTCAGATCTCTGTGGAGTTGGTGACGAAAGTTCATACGTTTGAGAAGGAAAATTTAGAGTGATACTACTACTATCAGGTGAGTTCATTCTTACCTTACCCTTTTTACAATGTTTTAAATTGTGGTAAGGTGTATTTTATAAATGAACTGTTTTGGAAGAATGATTTTATAAAGTAAGATTTATTATCTTAAATTGATGGTTGTGCTTAAATTCATTAATGATATTGGAAAATGATTTATAGCAATAACTTGTACGAGTTGTAATTATTGGATTTATTGGGCAAGGGAGTTACAATAATATTTATATCAAGGACCGTGAGTGATAATATTGATGGTTAGATTTATGTTATAAGGAATTGACATATTAAATGTGATTTGCTTATACTGAATACTATGAGGGAATTATAAAGGAGATTTGCTCATACTAAATGATATGAGGAATCTATGTGGTATAAATAGGATTTGCTCATACTGATTGCTATGAGGAATCTATATTAAATAACTACTTGTACGAGTACAAATAGGTGATATGGATCCATAGTCACTAGTGGTTATGAACACGTGGAATAGATGAGGATTATTCGTTATTTCGATGTGTGTGAGAAATCTTGGAATAAACGTAATTTCCGATTTCTAAGGAAAAGAAGGGATTGCCATGTGTATATTGTAATCTCTATTTCTTTTCCAATAAATGGGCATGTGTATATTGCGATTTATTGGATATGATCATTAATCTAGAATCCGTTGAGATTCGTAGTGCGGCTCTGGACCATGAGAAACGACTGACTTAGGGTCAGGTCGTAGTCATGGAATTGGAACATGAGAAATGACTGACTTAGTGTCAGGTCGTAGTCATGTAATCGGGTTTAACCCCGTTATTGAAAGATGGTTATGCGTTTGGTAAGAAAAAGAGTAAACCAGGTTTGTTATGCCTTGTTTACATTGATTTGTACAAATATTATTTTGAAACCGAATGTTCTCACTAGGCGTTAGCCTAATCGTTTCAAATGATGTTTTCTTATCAGGTACTAGCTCGGGAAAATAAAGGGATGTGGGACGAGAGCTTTTGGGATTAGCAGAGAATTTTGGTACTGAGGTTTTGATGGATTGCTTAGATAACCTAACTAATCTGATTATCGTGACATGGTTAGATTAATAGGTTATTCGAAGAATTTCATATGTGTAATTATGACCTCATAGTAAATTCTCTGCGTATGTATAAAGTTTTAAAAGGTTTATGATTAAATCTTATTATAAAATCGAGGTTTAAATTAGCCTTGTATTTAGGGTGTTACAACAATATCCCAAGAGGCCTTGAAAAACCGAGATGTATACCCATCCGAACCTGGGGCTCGCTCATCTCCAATATCAAACATGGCCAATTTCACCTCATCTTTGGTGATGGGCCTAATCATAAAATTTGCATCCGCAATCGACAATGTTTTATCAAAAAATCAAAAGGAAGAGAAGGACTTACTAGTGGATCAGATTCACCAAGAATAGCTCGAAAGTGATTAACAAACGTCGCACCAACACCCACGCCATCAATCATAATACCATCCATATCCATGAACGAATCAATACGATGGCGATGAGTATGCTCTTTCACCACCTTATGAAAGAAGCCAGTATTGGCATCCCCTTCATGAAGCCATCTAACCTTGGCTCGCTGACGAATAGTCTCCTCCTCATTCTGAAGAGTGTTTTGAAACATAAATAACAAGTGCGTAAGATCCTCATTTAGCATGTAATTATGAGGGTTCGCATCCACAGCTCGCGGAACTTCAGCAACCTCAATCTGAAGGTCCGCCATCTTCTTTGAGAGACCACCATGCAAAGAACGTAGCTTACGTAAAGAAGATTTCAAAGCTTTAAGCTTTGTGATGACTCTAAAAGCATAAGAGCCCTCAACATGCATACCCCATACCGATTGAACCGTGTGCAAGAAGCGATCATGGTGAGCTAGAAAGTTATCAAATTTAAAAGTCCACTTAACAGAACTTACACCTTCTCCCAATGAAAGCACCATGGGAGTATGATCAGATACCCCACTCGGTACAAAAGTGGCCAAAGAGTTAGCAAACAAGTCGCCAAAAGAACCATTAATCAAGATTCGATCCAATTTACGCACCACTCCGCCACCATCGACAGGCTTTTGAACCCATGTGAAATAAATCCCAGTAAAACTAGCATCAAACACATCAATGGAGCCCACACAATCTAAAAATTCATCCATATGTACATCCCGACGTGATGAGCCACCTTCATTTTCCTCCGGGTTAAGAATAGTATTAAAGTCCCCCATCAAGACCGAAGCATCATCAGCAACCAATCCTTTAAACTGGAGAAGGCTGTCCCATAACTGGCGACAAGTAACCAAGTGATTAGCCCCATAAATAAAGGATGCGAAAAAACTAGTAGAGGAATGTACACAAGATATTCTACGATGAATAACTTGATCCGTCATCGTTACCACCATTATACGAAAAAACGAAGGGTTTCAACCCATTAGAATACGAGTACCATGCAAACATTGAGACTGGTTCGAGACCCACGACCAACTACCAAAAACGTTAGAAGCCACCGAAACAAGTTTAGACGAGATAACATGCGATTCAACAATAGCAACCAGAGAAAGAGAATGCGTACGAATGAGATTTTTGACCTCCCTCTGTTTAATCGGGGAATTAAGACCCCGAATATTCCATGCACCAATATTCATCATAACGACAATTCAGAGGTAGTACCATCCTCACCTGGTATTGTAGGCTCACGTACTCCCGACGAATCCGATTGACCCGCATTAGAATCCTTACCATTCTCCACATAATTACCACCGATATCCTCATCCAGAAGAGAAGAGAATCTGTTTCCCTTAGGGAAAGGAGTACACCGTCGTGGTTTAAATGCCTTGGCCAAAGAAGGAAATAACACAGTACGTTCCAAAGGCTTATTAATATCACCACATGTCTTCGAAATATCCATAGTACCCTTACCACCACCATTCATCGAGGACTCCATCATGCCACAAGCATTACTTGGCTTAGCAACCGACGTCTGAGTTGCCTCCATACTGGGGCCAGTGGCATCATTTCCACCCTTATCAACCGAAATAAATGAAGCCGACATAGAAGCAGATGACTCGCCAATCTCCATCGTGGCACTCACCTTTTCCTGTTGTGATGATGAACTTCCCAGAGGTGGCCCAATCTTCTTCAAAGGAGCAGCTACTGTAGATGAAGGCTTGAGGATTGGCCTATACACAAAAGTCGACATTTTACTTTTCCCCTTATCCAACAATGGCTTAGTGACCTTCGGCTGCCGTTTATTAGTAACCATCGTGAAACCCTCATCATCCTCAATGAGGATCGATTTACCCTTCCCCTCTTTTGAGTCCTTCACAATTTTGGCACATGACGCTTTCTTATGACCGAAAACCAAACAATGTGTCCATTGAAGAGGCTCCCACATGTACTCCACTTTGACTGTCACTACTGCTTCCTCCCCCCCCTCATGAATATTAGGAACCACCACCTGAAGTTCACGTTTTAGCTCCCCAATTGCCCGCACATCGATCAAAACCTTAGCAAAACTAGGTCGGCCCCAAGCATTCTCACACATGGAAGAAGTGGCAGCATCCATCATTTTGGGCACCCCAACGCACTTGCAATACGCCCACACCCTCACGGTTAAACGCAACCATAGGTATGTTGTGTAGCTTGACCCATAACGGGCAAGATGCGTGTTCCGGTTTTGTCAAGCCTTGAAGAGGGTCCTATGGGAAAACGAATAGAGGAACACCACGAAGAAACAAAGGTCCTCCTTCCAAAACTTGCTGCAGCCCATGAGAATCACCAAAGCGGAAGAACAGAAAACCCGCTTCATTCATCATCGAATCGTGTAATCCATATTTCCCCCATAAATTCTTAACCAGCCATTGAACCAATGGCAAATACAGTCGTGGTCCCAAAAAATAACCGTAGAGCGTATTCTTATAGACGCTTGAAGCTTTCTCAGTAAGAGCAATAGGAAGAGAAATCTTAGTATCATTCTTGCATTCAACGGAAAAAATTGCAGAGCTCTCCTCGCCTCAGAATCCGATTTCTTCAGTATCGAAGCATAAGAAGACGACGAAACATCCCTAGGACGCAACTGATCTCCATTTGCCATACCTTTAATAGGATTCTGCAAAATCGAAACCTCCCCGTACTTAAGAGTATTTAACTTAGCATGCACATTGAGGCGATCTATTTCCGAAACCCTAACCGGGTCCGCTGGATCTTTCCCTTGCATGGGAACAGAAAAAGCTAGGGTTATCACATGCAACCCCATGCACACCCCCATCCATCGACACCTGATCACCCACAGTCGTATCCCCCTTGTTACCATCAGGGACCTCTAACGAGGGCATATGCAGCCCCACAGACCACAGTCGATTTTTAATATATAACATAATTTAACTTCTTTATTATCATTGACTTATTGAATAATAGTACAAAACATATGTTTTATTAAAAAACTATATATGATCTAGAAATTTGCCTTCATAATTAAGTCACACCTTGAAAACGTTGTGACCTTGCCGAGTCGCCGTGGCTCCTAAGGCTTGAGATTTGGCCTTGCCGTCATACCACGTCTTACACCATTTAGAACCTTAGAGGTAAATCTAAATTCTTTATATTAGAATATAGATAACGAATAGATAAAATAAACAAAAAACGAATCCGACATGTTTTGTTTTGAGCAATTTTAAAATCGTCATTTTGATATCTCACAGAACAAACTAAATTGAATTTTCATGCAATCTCACATGTATGAGATACCTAAATGTCTCATGTAAGCTACCAAAATGAAGGATTTGAATGTATAATATTACATCAAATGAAAATCGGAATAAAATACATTGTATTTTTATTCAATTTATCCATTAAAACATGTGGAAAAAAATAGAAGATTTACTTTTTGATTTAATAATAAATTTGGTTGGACCTGATATCAAATTGAAAAACGTATTCATAGACAATAATAGCGAAATCTATTTATAAAAATATAAATATAATAAATTTTGGTACATATATATTTGAGAGGTAATTTGTATTCAAGATAGGAAGTCGAGCCTAAAATCACTTTTAAATTCTATTTTAATAAATCATTGAATGTATAAAAATATTAATTATATTGGTTATAATTAAATCACGGATTATTTTTTTGAAAGACAATTGCATTTCGGGGGTATCCTGAACTTTAGTCCAGACTAATCCCCTTCGACCCGGCCACGATTCGGCCCACGATCCGGCCACGATCCGGCCACGATACAGCCCTCGAACCTTGATATCCTAGCGTGCTCACCCCTGGATTCGAACCCGGGGTAGAAAGGGCTTCCACCACTTTCCCCCAGGCCTTTACCAGTAGGCTACAACGTCTTGGATATTAAATCACGGATTATGTAGGCTTAACCTGTCTGAAGTTTTCTTTCATCGTCTTAACCTGCCCTTGAACGGTCTCGTTCGAGATCTTTCATATTTTTAATAATGATTGTCCAACTCTGATTTTCTAATGAAGCTTAGGGACCGTTTACCAAATGCTTATCCGGGTAAACGCTTACCGGTCAAATTAACACTATCACTTACTTATCGGGTAAGATTTTAGTTCGCCAAATCGGTTTCGTATGCAACAACTCACCCGATAAGCGCTAATCGTGGTAAGAGTCGTCGCCCTCACTTATCGGGGTAAGACTCCCGGTCCTTTCATTCGCTCTTACCGGGTAAGATTTTTGGTCCTTGCCATGTCAATTAATCCGGTAGGTTATGTGACTTGATAAACGTTTACCCGGGTAAGTGTTTGGTAAACGGTCCTTTATTCTCTAGTGTTAATGACTTGAGTTTAATTGAGTTGTAGGTTTTTCACATTTTTGCATTCATTTAAGGAAACAAATATTTGGTTTGAGCTCCCTTAAGCTTTCAAAATAGCGTTTGAACTCAAACATCAATTTTGTAACAAGGTACTAAAATTTGATTTTAGTCTTGAAAAATAGAATTAGAATTAGAATTAGAATTATCACTTTTAGCAACATGGGGTTGCCTACAACAGTACAACCTACAGAATCCTTAGATCCAACCCATGCCTTACATCTTTGGCATGCCTTCAAGACTTTCGTTATGGGGTAGTGGGAGTATAAGACCATCTACATAGGACTATAAACTAAATTAAATGATTATATTACATTATTACATCATATATTAATCATTTATTTAAAGTTAGTTTTTATACTTTAATTAATATTAAATAAAAATAATGCATTATATACCATATATTTATTAACTAAAAAGTTAAAATATATACTTATAATTTAAAAAGTAGTTAATGAATATTGTAGTGTAGACCATTTTCTAAAGTGTAGCTAAATTGCACGCATATGAATGATGATTATAAAAAATACCGTGTTACAACTAAAAACATAGTGTATAGATGATTTAAGACTTTAATCAGGATCAAACTTAGTTGTATTGTAATGATAGACTCAAAATATTATAACTTTCACTGATACTGATTTAAATGTACATGATTAGTTCAAGGGTATTTCCTACAACTAATTTGAAATGAGTTGTGAATATAAATGTAATTAGTTTAAAGGTTTGTGTTGGGTCATTTAGGATTTTAAGATGACCTCCAATCTTTCATTTTTACACAGTTCATACTTAGAATACTTTTTAGGTTCTTTACAAGCAGCTTAATTATGTAACACAAAATGTTCGGTGAAGTCGAAGATCAACCGGAGAAACAAAGAAGAAGTGTATCTTCAAAGCGGATTGAAGATGGACTTCTCAGCCAAAGATTAAGCTGCTACTTGAAGACATCTTAAGTCTTCGGCCAGGACACTTGAAGAAATCTTCATCAAGGAACTCTTGAAGACATCATCGACAAGGATAACTTGAAGAAATCTTCAACAAGGCAAGGATCACTTGAAGACGTCTTCGGCCAGAAGTCATCGGCAGGTATTGTACTTTCTCTGCAAAGTATATTTGTGATATCTTGCATTGATGGGGACATCATCCGAAGATCAGGAAAAAGGTTGTTTGGCTTTCTTATCACTTTCAAGAAAGATCAACTACAACACACTGCAGGTCAACGCTTCAAGACAAAAGGTACATCTTAGTACTCTCCAGAAGACCTGCCTTCCTACCCCTGCTTGACAAGTGTCCATGCATTTAATGCATGAGGCACTATATAAAGAAATCGTCTCCAACCTTGCAAAGATTACCGATTTACAATTTCTCAAGGTTCAAAAGTGCTGGCATTTTTCTTCTCTCTCAAAGAAGTTCACTGTTTATCTAAGTGTATTTTCAATTGTTCTTCATTCTCTTTGTGTCTGTGTGTAAGATTGTTTGAACGGATTTACCTGTTCTCTTCCGAATCAAAAGTTTTCTATGTGTAATTCTTGATTCTATAAATCAATAAAAGAATTAAATTAAGTGAAATTTTTTGAGTATTGTATTCACCCCCCCTTCTACAATACTTGTTTATCTTTGCTACTCCATAGCTGGGACCAACAAGTGGTATCAGAGCAGGTCAGTTTAATCTAATAAACTTGATCTGCAATGGCTTCATCTTCTTCCTTAAACAATGTTTCTTCTCAAAACTCTAATGTTGGATCATACGACAATGGATCCATAGCCAAACCACCAAAGTTTAATCCTAATAACTTCTCTTTGTGGAAAAGTCGTATGATGCTCTTCTTAGAAGGAGTTGACAGCAGATATCCTACCATACTCCACAAAAGATCTTGTGTCCCTAGAGTCTGGGATCGCTATAATGCCCAAAAGGCAGACAAGGATGAGGATGGTGATGAGTCTTCTGAGGAAGAACGAACACCTGCTACTGGGAGATACATTGTAAAGGACCCCGATAAGTACAATGATGAAGGTAAACGTCTTGTAGCTCTTAACACTAAAGTTAGAGCCATCATTGCCCTCTCTCTGCCCGATGAGGTTTACCACTCCCTTGTGAACTTTTCTACTGCTAAGCAAATGTGGTCCACTCTGTGTGTTCTTTATGAAGGTACGTCTGAAGTGAAAAAGAGCAGAAAGATTGCTCTTGTTAGAAAATATGAACTCTTCTCTTATGAGAAAGGAGATTCTCTTTCAGACTACTATAACCGCTTTAACAGTCTTCTTAATGATCTTAAACTATTGGGTCGCATTTATGATAATGAGGAAGTCTTGTGCAAATTTATGGACTGTCTTCCTGATTTTTGGGAAAACATATGTACTTGTATAAAGACAACCAAGGATCTTGATCATATGCCTCTCACTGCTCTTTATGGAACGCTCTTCAACTATGAGCAGACTAAGCTGCAAAGGAAGTCTGTCATCACAAATATAAATAGCTCTTACCTAGTTTTCTTAAGTGACTCTTCCAAAAGAACTAAGTGTATTCCAAGAATCACCTACCCATCTAACTCTGACCATGATAGTCAAGAAGATTCTAATGAGCATTCAGAAGCATATCTTAGTGATGCTGAGGATGAATTCGAGGAAACTTCAGTTGACAATTATCAGATGGAACGGCCATGTTGGATGGGTATTCTAAATCCAAATCTCACTTCTCTTCTGGAAAATCTAAGTGTAGGACAACCTTGGGGGGGGGGGGGGGGGGGTAAAGGTTGTATTAGGATCTTTTAGCTTTCAAAAATTAGTTTTCAATCACAACAACAGATAATATGCAAGACAAGATATATAAGATAAGGGTAGAGAGAGTGATACCAACAACGTTGTTTAGAGTGGTTCACCAATTTGACTAATCCACTTTTCGAGACACTTCTCGAGACACAGATCCACTATGAATGTTCTTTATGGTAGAACGTAAACCTTGATACAAATACTTGAATCGATCTCTCACTTTTGCTAGAGATGGGAATGGATCACTCACTCTCAAAGTAAATACTTACAAGATGATGGATTTCTTAATGGTAATCACTCTTGTATAAGTAGTATAACACTTGGATGATTTTGAGAGTATAATGCTTGAGTTGTTTTGCTATTCAACAATGGCTAGAAATCAGAGATTTCTTTCGTATGTATTCTCAAGTCTTATGTTATTTTTCACAGAACGTTGGATTTAAATAGGGAAGTTAAAAGTGAGCCAGAGCTCTTGCGGACGTCCACAATTAATATGTAGGTTGTGAAAAGAGCCGTTTGTACTCTGAATAGTTCAGAGAAATCACTCGAGTGCGGACGTCTGGCTTTACCATGCGGACGTCCATGGACTATTTTTCACCAACCCAAATTAAATGGTGGTCATTTCATTTCATGTCAATTTTAACCAACGTTCGGAAATTTTATTGAAGTAAACATTTGTTTGGTTTTTGAAATATCCAAGTGGTATACTATTTTGATTGGGTTACCTTTAGGAAATATAAATAATTTATATCCAGTCTTGAAATCTTCAGACGAAGTCTTCGTGTTTCCATTTCTTTGAGCTGGAATACTTGGAATAGCTGAGATGATGCTTTTTCATTCTTCAGAAGCTTTATTTTACATACTTAGATTGAATTTGTTAGAAACAAATAAAGCTTGTATACTTATTTGTTAATCATCAAAACACTGGGATTTATGATATTTAATTACTTGCACCAACAATCTCCCCCTTTTTGATGATGACATATAAATAGACATATAGACATATATAGTGATATATAGGTTCTTCCCCTTTTGTCGAGATAAAAAAGGGTGTTATAAAAAGAAGAGCTCCCCCTCAAACTGTTGGGTCATTGACGTGGCAATGGCTGCTACGCTATATGGAAATAAGTTGCGCCTTCTCCACCAACAATTGCTTTTGGCGTAGTGGTAAGCGCTTGGATCCTAACATGTGGTATCAGAGCAGGTCACGAGTTCGAATCCCATGGAGTGCATTTAAAAAATGCCAAAGGCATGTTGTGCAGCCATTGACTTCTAGCGAAGCTCTCGTTAGTGCTGGCAGATGCTGGGGGAGGGGGGGGGGGATTGTTGGGTCATTGACCAGCATCTTCCTAAATCGAAATGTGGCGCTGGCTGCTACGCTATATGGAAATAAGTTGCGCCTTCTCCACCAACAATTGCTTTTGGCGTAGTGGTAAGCGCTTGGATCCTAACATGTGCACAAGTATCTCGTTCATTTTCAAAATATTTTCTCTCTTTTGCATAAACTTGTGTTTCTATTTGAATTTCGTCTTTTGCTTTCTGAAAATCCGCCTTTTCTCTTGCAACTTCCATTTGCAACTTAGCAATCTCCTTAGCAAACTTAGAATTCTTATGCTTTAACTCAGCATTTTCAGTTTCTAAAGCTCTTCTTGCTTTTCTATAACCATGCTGCTACAAGTTCAGATACTCTTATCTTTAAGCCTATGAAGATGGTTTGGAGAGCAAAAGGCTCAACTCCTGAAAAAGGTTCCCCAAAGTCATCTGTTCCTCCACCTGCGGTGAACAAGAAGAACAACGCTCCTAAAGGTAAGTCTTTTGTAAAACCTAATCCTATCTATTCTGTAAATCATTTGATTAGGTTGGAACAAAAGCAAATTTGTTGTTCTTATTGTGGAACTCATGATTTTGTCAAGAAAGAAAATACTCAGTACTGGTATGGTACTTATAATATTTCTTCAAATCGAACTGCACATAACAAGCCAGGACCCAAGTTCCGTTGGGTACCAAAATCAACTTAATCTGTTTTGCAGGTTTATCATGTGTGGTGCTGATTGTCATAACTATACCAAACACATGACTGGGAAACAGAAGAGAACTGTGCAGATTTGAAGAAGAATACCTATGCTGAACTACTTGGATAATTTCAGGGGGAGAGATTCTATATTTGTTGATATATTTTGGGCTTATTGATATATCTTTCTACATGTTTATGGTTTCTAAACACATCAGTTTAGAACCCGGATTTCAATGAGTTTATGGTTTTTGAATAATTCAGTTCAGAACCCGCACTTCAATGATATAATGGCTTCTAAACACTTTAGTTTAGAACCCGTACTTCAATGAGATTTTGACTTTTGATCATATTAGATCAGGACTCGTTCTTAATTTTAAAATAATAATAATAATAAAAAAAATATAGCCTTTGACTGTTTCATTTACTGATCTTGTTTTGTTAAGATCTTTTGCAGATTTTGAGGGGGAACTTATCTGATTCTTAATCAGTCTATCATGATTTGAGGGGGAGCTGGTACATTTGACTGTAAGTATCTTCTGAACTCAATTTGAGATTGTTTGAGAGAAGAACAACTTTCAAGCATGAAAAACCTGTTCTTAAATTTTCAAACCACTTCTCTAATTCAATCAGATTTTATAATTCTAGAAGTGTGATTTTAAATGTTTTTCATGTATATCTCGGGTAGTTATACCATTATTTCTGACCGTGTGTTTTCAAAGATTAATACTTGCGTATTATCTTGTCTATATACTTTCAAGTATTCATACACACCGGTTCAACTTCTTTTTGACTTTGTTATTACCATATCTCAAAACGAAACATTTTTTCGATGGTAATACTCCCGTTTGAATTTACAATTTTGTTGAGCATCATATTCATTTCAGCGTAAGAGCTTAAGCGTTTCATTCAAAGATTGTTTATATTTGTTCATATAAACAAAATTCAATTCTTTGATACCCTAAACCTTACATGATCATCCTTCATATTTGATCTGATTGATACATTGTCAGATTCTCAAACAAGTGTTTCGAATTCATTTCATTCTTTCAATATTCTTGTTGTGAGAAATCTTCAAAGTTCAAATGCTCAAATATTTCATGATATTAATGAGGAGCATCCATTCTGATGACAATGTTATTCAAATGTTGAGATTTATATTTGTTCAAGCTAAACTGTTGAACAACACATCTTTTAGGACAAAATTTCATGGGAATCAGTGTGAGATCTTAAAGAACTTATATGGATCCACGTTAACCAGTGTTTCCTACCCAAGAAGTTATCCTTGAGTGATTGAGTGGTGAGGGGTCAAAATCAAAGAGTGTGGGAGATAACTCATTCGGTTGAGTAGTCTAATTGCGCTGAGGTAAAATGAAAAAGAGAGTTTGGTTAGAAGTGAGCGAATTAAAAATAGAAAGAGGGTGTGAGAACAGAGTTAAAAGAAAAGGAGAACTCTGCACCAGACACTTTCTGAGCCGGGCAGCCACATTACTGATTGGTTCACATTCTTTGGTGACCATCATTGAAACAAGCAGTGAGCCCATGCCAACTCTTGCATTAACCCCACCAGCTACTCATTTCTTTCTCTACAAATAAATGTATCAATTTTTCTTGGGGACGCAACATATTATCTATCTAATCTTCACTCGGAAGGTTTGGATATTGAAAAAGAAGGAAGTTTGCCCCACCTTCGCACTTCAATCATGCACATTGAGTTCGTGGAAAACTTGTTGCTGTCTCAACAGTTTACACAATTTGAGCCTATTTTTCAAGCATAAGTTGCTTCAATCATTTCTACACTTGCACGTACACACAAGGAATATGTTTTCTTGTCATAACGTTCATAGAAATTCCTTAGTGCTTTTCGATGATTGAATGGAAGCCCTGGAGGAGTGAACATTAAAAAGCTCCTTTCCAAAGTACATCTGTTGTACTAAGTGGCTTTGTGCAACTTACAGGCATTTTAACTGACTCATCCGTTGTTTCAGGGTTACCACTTTTATATTATCTGAATTTGAAAAGATTCGGATAAACATTTTTGGAATTGACGGTTAAACATATCAAAAGCAGGAGATTGTTTCTGGTACTCAAAGAGAATGCTGAAATTGAACAAGAGTTTTGATGATCATGATGCTCACAATCATCAAAAAGGGGGAGAAATATCAAACATAAGAAAAGAGGTAGATAATTTGAAGATTTCAATTTCCAAGAAAGAGATATTTGTCAAAGTTGAAGAAGTTCAAGATGTTTCGAGATGTTCAAAGAAAGATAAGTTCAAGACAGTTTGCTCAACATGCTCATATGTGTGAAGATACAAAGTAAGTTCGTGCTTAAAGATTATTCAAGAATGTCTTAAAGCTCAAAGCCCGTTAAAACCTAAAATCCCGTTCATAATTCAAAGACTGAAGAAATTTGCCAAAAGTCAAAGCTGCAAAGATCAGTGATTTGAAGATAAAAAGATTTTGTTTGAAGACCTTGATCAACCTTACACAGATTTGAAGTTCGTGTTTCAAGACTTGTTGACTATTTGACTTTAAAGAGCCTAAATGAAGATTAAAGCCGCCAAAGTGGATTCTTGAAGATAAATCCTATCTGAAGATTAAAGAGCTGAAGACTATCGTCATAATTTTTCTAAATCTTGAATCCATAGGGGGAGATTGTTAGTACACAATGTATCCAAGATTTAGGGCTAATTGTAATTAGTCAATATTAGTCAAAGTCAAGTATCAATTAGGTTTGGTCAAAGGTATATAAACCCAATTGTAAGGGTTGTGAGGTGTAGTTAGGTGAGAGTGCACACAATAGAGGTTATTCATGGTGTGTGTGTGAAATGAGGGATTGCTCCATGAGAGAGAATTATGGTTCTTCATTCCAATATTATTGATTCTCTCTCAATCTATTGAATCTTAATGGTTTAATCTTGTTATTTGAAAACTCTCACAAACTATTAGCAAGAGCTCCCCCTTAAAACAAACTCCCCCTTAAATAAAGCAAAGGGTGAAAAGCTAAGGAAAGCAAGATAAAGGGCAATAAGAAGTACTTAATTAAAACCAAACATAACAAGCGTTTTAAAAAAAATCAGTCATCATTATCATCTAAAGTAAACTGGCGAAGCTCCTCGTGTACCATCCAAACATCTTGATGTACTTCATCAATCCGTCGATTTAGCTCTTTCAAACATTCCCCTTGAAGGTGTTGAAACCCCATGACAACAGTTAGGATGTCTCGGTTGGAAACTGGCCCCGATGGTATAGAGAAAGGAGGAGGAGCTTCCGCTTCGGCATCCTCAAGATCCGGGTTATGAACAGGAGCATGACGCCTACGAGACGGACCCGGTTGAGCACCCATGCAAATTAGACTTAAACTATACCCGGTTTTGGCTCAGGGATGGGTCGACCGACAAACGGAAGTTGAAGATTTTGAAAAAGAGTTTTTATTAGATAGCCGAATGGAAGAGAACGATTGCTTTTCTCTAACCCGGTCATACGATGTGCAATTATAAAAATGGCATCAACAGAGATGCTTTGCTCAAGACAATAAAGAAGAAAACACTGAAGACTACTCAAGCGTTCAGTGTTACCCGCACGACCAAGAACATTAAAAAGAAGAATTTTGTTCCAAAAACGCTTTTTGTCGGTCAAACATTGATCAGTCAGGTGAGAAGGATCAAAGTCTATTTGGAAAGACGGGGCAAGAATGGATCCTAGGATTGTGTCTTGAGAAACATTTACTTGACTCAGTAAAGGAGCAAAAGAGGTGGCATTGGTAAATACACGATTAGTGGACCTAGGAAGACCTAACAAGTTAGCAAAATGGTCTAAAGCAAGCTCAAAGTGTTGATTATAGAGTATAAGAGAAACAGTGTGGGTGGACTCATTGAAGTCATACTCGACGTAAAACTCAATGATGCAATCGTAGGACACTTCCCATTTAAAGGAAAGGAAAGAGTCCCAACCTATGGCCGTGAAGGTCTCAAGAGTGCCAAAATGACTTAGGTCATCTAGTTTGACTGGACGACCGGGATTACAGGTGTGACTTTGTAGAAGTAAACGATGTTCATCCCGTCGAGTAGTCCGAGCCGTGTCCAGATCCGGAGGTGGAGGAGGCGCTCGAGAGGATGAAGGACGTAACCGTTTAGGACCCATATCTGCAGAGATATATATAATTTTTCATCTTTAAAACATAAAAAATTGAAAGTCCCCATGTGAGATATATTTTAAACAGAAAAAACGTGTTTTAGAAGACATGTTTGAAAAATTACCGTTGAGGACACGTTTTTGAATAGAGGAAATTTAGATCCATGTTGGTAGAAGTCCCCCTTTTTGAAAACAAGAGTGTTAATAAGGAACACAAGGGTTTATTCAAACAAGATCCAAGTTTGTACAAACACAAGGTTAAGAAGATTTTTTTTTAAATGAAGAGAAAATTTATTCAAGAAAAAATTGATCCAAATTTGTAAGAAGGTTGTGCAACATTTAGAGAACTAAAAATAGTAAATCAAAAAGATTTACAAGTACATTTTAACAATAGATTGCTGAAAAGAAGAGAGAAATAAAGTTTGAAGGAACAAATGGTGATACCTAGATTAAGAGAGAGAGAACAAGAGAGAGAGATCGATGGCGGCGACAGTGTGGTTGGACGTCGGTGGCAGTGGCGGCGTTCGGTGGTAGTGGTGTGAGAAAATCGAGAGAGGAGTTACTAGTAGGGTTTTGGGATGATTTGAAGAGAAGAGAAGAAAGGGGGAAATTAAGTCCCGTTAGGGTGGATGCGGAAGTCCGGCTGGGCGCAACGCGGACGTCCGGATGGTATAAACGTGTATTTTGAAAGAAAGTTTCTGTTGCTTCCGCGGATGATGCGCGGACATCCGGATAATGCGGACGTCCGGAGTGTGGTGTATGCGGACGTCTGGGTGAGGGTTTAATTTTTCGTTTCGACAAAAGGTTCTGTTGCTTCCGTGGAAGAGGTGTGGACTTCCGGACCTCGTGGACGTTCGGAATGAATTATATGCGGACGTCCGTAAAGAAGTTTTGTCACAAACTTACGGATTGTATTCTATCAACCCCAAACCAAGTCTCAATTTGCAGTATGCTTCTTTATTTAGAGCTTTGGTGAAAATATCGGCTAAGTTATCTTTAGAGTTGTTAGCCCCAAGTATCTGTCATGTAAAAGTATTGAAAATAGTATAAAGTCAGAAGACTTGGAAGAAGTTCAACAAGAAGACCAACAGAGCTCGATAGAGCTCTGGCGGATCCAACAGAGCTCAACAGAGCTCTGGCAGAAGACTTCCAACAGAAGAACCGTTTATCAACAGAAGACCAACAGAGCTCTTGAAAAAGAGCTCTGGTGACTGAAGACCTCTGTTATGCCTAAGTCTCGTAAGAAATCCTAAGTGTTAAGACACGTGTCCATACTTTCCACGTATGCCCTAAAGATTGGAGACACACTTTCCATGTGTCATTCCAGGGTACGATAGTACACTGTCTACACTTTATCAGGGCTATAAATAGTGAGGTAGTGGAACAAACGATTGTAAGCTTTTGGAAGAATAGTTTTCCACAATTGTTTAAGCACACACAGCAGTAATCCCGAGCACTACCTCCGTACGATATTGTGTCCTGTGAGATTTCCGAACACACACTTGAACGTGTTCTTGGTGTGATTCATTATCAATATACGAGCAGCTTTTATACTTGATCTTGTTATCATTATTAATGTTCTATATTTGATACTCACAGTTATTATATCGTTTACACAATCACTCACTTTAATGGCTTTAATTAATATGCTTCCGCTGTCTATTTTCTTACCATTATTGTGATGCAACGTGAATCTGGGAACCTACAATTGGTATCAAAGCTTCTTTGGTTTGCTTAAACCAAATGATCCAATCTACCAAGGTTGATTTACTGTTGTTGATTGTGTGTGTGTTTCAAAGCTTCTAAGAATACTCTGTTTTACAGTTTAAAGTTAAAATTTACTTTATCACTGTTTTAAGCTTTCCAGTCTAGTTTAAAGATCGTTTATACTGTTTATTACTGTTCCATTGGTTACTGTTCACTTGCTTTCAGCTTATACTCTTTCAAAACCGTTTGAAACTGTTATACTCTGTTTTTCTGAAAAATGGCTAACAACGCTATTAATGCCATTTATACTACTGGTTCTCTGACCAAACCTCCTACTCTTCTAAGAGATGAATATGCTCAGTAGAAGATTAGGATGGTTAACTTTTTTGACGGAATGGACAAAGATTTAATGCGATCTGTCACGGATGGACCATTCCAACCCATGGTTTTCGTTCCTCGTGTACCCGCAACACAAACAACTGCTGAGATTCCTACTCACTTCGAAGTTAAAACCACCGGGTTTACTGATGAAGAGAAGCTTAAAATGGAAAATGACCTTAAGGCAGTTAGACTACTGATCATGGCCATCCCAAACGATATATTTCAAGAACTGGATTCATGTGTTACTCCTAAAGAAATCTGGGATCAACTTCTTAATCAACTTGAGGGTGGTATCAAGACCCAAAAGAACAGAAGGACCCAATGTATTAACAAATACAATGATTTCAAGGCACTTCCTGAGGAAACCTTACAACAAACCTACAACAGATTTAATGTTTTAATCAACAAATGCAAGAAATGTGGGGTTGTTAGGTCGAAGGAAGATAACAATGTTTTGTTCATGAAAAGTTTGAATGATGAATGGTTAAATCTGTCCATGTCTTTACAAGCAAACCAGGATTTGGATGCATGGTCTCTCACTGATGTGTATGGCACTTTGGCCGCACAAGAGAAGGATGTTGTCAAGCAAAAAGGCAAATCTACCATTGCAGGCCCAATCGCTTTGGTTTCTGATTCAAAGAATACCAGTGAAGGAAAGTCTAAAAGAGAGAGTTCTAGCAGAGAAAAGAAGAAAGAGAAGTCTGTGAAAAAAAAGGGAAAGAAAAGTCTAGTTGCAGAAAGTGAGACAGAGGAAAGCTCATCAGAAGATGACGATATCGAAGCCTTTTCCCAATCTCTTGCTTTAATAACTCAACAGTTTAACAAGAGATTTGGTAACAAGGCATTCGACAGAAGAGGTAGATATGAGAGAGAAGGAAAGGAAGATAGAAGAAGTTATGTTGCACCTCAACAGAACAACAACAGAACCACAACAGAACAGAGACCGCAACAGAACATAAGAGAAAATCCACCAGCACAACAGAAGGCTGATGCTGCCCAACCCATCAATCAGAATGATGGACGTTGATTTAGATGTGGTAAACCTGGACATTTTTCTGCTAATTGTAGAGGTAAACTGGTAAAAGACCAGGATTACTACAAGAACAAATACAAGTACAATTACAAAGAAAGAATCTATGTTGCTGAGATGGAAAATTGGATCTCTGATTCATCTTCTGATGATGAACCAGAGCAAGCCAACTTCTGTGGAGTCGCTGTAGACGATGAAAGTTTAGGAGAAGTTGATTGGATGACCGGAGAGATAACGAAGGGAACGACAGAAGAAGACGATTTGGCTCATGCATTTGCTCTTACTACGACAGAGCCAGACAACAGAGCGCTGGAGACCACCAGACCCAGTGCCAAGGTATGTTCTTTCGAATCAAAATCTGACTCAGAGTTAGAAATGCATGTTTCAATGTTAACAGAGGAGTTTCAACTTTTGAAACAAAAACTCTCTAAGGAAAAAGAGCTAAGAAAGTTAGCTCAGAAGGATCTGACCTTTTACAAGAGAGAGAAAACTCTCTTGGAACAAGAAAAGGAAGAAATATTCAAAGAAAAATATAAGCTAGAAGTCTTAACTCATGTTGATCCAAACCCTCAGTGATTTAATAATGACCCTCTCTTAAACACTTAGTGAAAATTGTAAGTAAACAATATGTATTAGAGTTTCACTATCGCTTATAAGTACTAAGACTTTACAGTACCGCTGATAGGAACTCTCACTCTTTAGATTAGATATTCAGCGAACACTGTTCATCATCTTATAGCTCTGAGCCTGTTCAGTCTATGAGATGATCGCTGATAAGTTAGTTGTTTTCTTATGATCCCTGAAGACAAGTTTCACGTCAACCAAAGTTCTACGCTGAAGTCGAAGATCAAGCTCAAGAACCAGCGACAAGTCTACTCATGAACCGATGTGGATATCAGCGAAGCAAGACCTGTCCATTCAACGTGAAGTATCAAGTAGAAGACTTCAGCAATCGCTGAACTTTATCATTCGCTGATAAAGATCTGACTCAACGAAGGCTGATCATGAAGTCTCCCTGCATGTTACTATTATCTTACCTCCCTTGCACGTCTCCGTACGAACTGTCAGAACGGACATCCCTTTTGTCTTTAATCGTACAACAACTCTGATTCTACACTGTGCACCATGTGGCTACTAAGGTTGTCTACAAAGGTCAATGACATGCAACCACTCAGCTGCTGCCACGTGTAAATCCATACTGCCTTGCGTTAAATGCATGCAGTATATAAGAAGAACCTTACTTCAGTTTTGAAGTGTGCTCGGACCATATTCTTATTTCTCTCTTATTGTTAAGTTATTATTCGTAATTTCTTTAACTCTCTCTAGTGCAAGAAACTTAGTGTTTCTCAAGACTTGTTAAGATTAGGTTTATCCTTAATCTTGTTCCGCAACAAGTTGTAAATTGTCTTGATTTATCAATAAACAATTTAGAAAAGTAAAAACGTGTGTTTGTATTCAACCCCCCCCCCCCCTTTCTACAAACTTGTATAGCCCTTCGGGACCAACAAGTGGTATCAGAGCAGATTTGTTTAATCTCATAAACAAGATCTGATCTATACTAATATTTCTCTTCCTATCTATTTCTTAAAATGGCTACCAACACAAACACAAACTATATTGACAACGGTTCTCTTGCAAAACCCCCTAGATTCTCCAGAGATAATTTTAATCTATGGAAAAATAGGACGACTCTCTTCTTAGAAGGTGTAGACCCTACTATGCCTTACTATATTGAAAACGGCCCATATATTCCTATAAGAATTGATGCTGCAGTTCTAGCCGCTAAGAATAGACCTGCTATTCCAGAAAGGCTGGTTCCCAAGGAAATTCATATGTGGACTGATGAAGATAAGAAGAAAGTGGCTATCGACACCAAAGCCAGATCCATACTCTCCATGGCTCTTCCTGACGAAGTTTACCATTCCGTCATGAACCTGAAAACCTCAAAAGCTATATGGGACACAATCTGTGTGCAGTATGAAGGTACTTATGAAGTCCAGGACTCTCGAAAGATCAAACTGGTAAGACAATATGAAAGCTTCATTTGTGGTAAGAATGAAACTCTCTCTGAAGTACACCAACGTTTTAACTGCTTAATAATAGATCTGAAAATTGTTGGTAAGGAATATTCTAACTTTGAAGTACTGACAAAGTTCTTAGAATGTTTACCTGAAAGCTGGGACAGTTATTCTATGTGTCTCAAGCTATTAAAGAATTTAAAATCAATGACCCTTTCTACCTTATATGGCACGATGCTGAATCATGAGCAATCGAGTCATCTTAAGAAGAATCTTGTAAAAGATTCCAAAAGCACCCCTGTTGCTTTAATCTTAGAGTCACCTTCCACCCAGCGATCGACTATCACTGTCACTGAGTTGGAAACTAACTCTGAAAGATCATCAGACTCTGACGTTTCAGATAATGATGAAACTCTGGCATTCCTGGCTAATAAGTTCAGGAGATTTGTTAGAAAGAGTAATTTCAAGAAGAACAAACCTCTTGCTATTACTAACAAGCCAAGATCATCAACCCCTGTTGATAAGGCTACTGCTACTTGCTATAACTGTGAAAAGATAGGACATTTTGCTAGCGAGTGCATGTCAAAGAAAGTCTCTAGACCCTCAGATTTTCCCAAGAAAAACTTTACTCACAGGACTAGAGATGAAAAATACAAAAAGCTGAAAGAAAGGTATTCAAAGCTGAAAACCTTTAAGAAGAAAGGCAAAGGCCTTATGGCTGACTATGATTGGGCTACCTCTGACGAAGAAGAATCATCTGACTCTGAAGATGATGATGAAGCCAATCTATGTCTCATGGCCAAACTTGAAGATGAGGAAGAAAATTCTGACATTCCCTCTACTTCAACCTCTGCTACTAAGGTATCACCTTCCTTCTTTACCAATATTTTAAATATTGATGAAGCTGATAGTCTTCAAAAGATCGATCTCTTGACTAGAAGTTTATATGAAGCCATGAATGGCAAAACTGTGGTTGAAAATCAAAACCTTGATCTCGCTGAACAGCTTAAAAACTGTCACATTCAAATAGAAAATCTTTCTAAAATTGAAGAAGATTTTAAAGATCAAGTTCATTTGAATCAGCTAATCAAAATCGAGCGCGAAGAAGCTCTCGTTGCATTAAAAGCTGAAAAAGCTATTGTTGATGGATGGTATAATTCCTCAACAAAGATCACTGAGATAATTAAGTCTCAGATTCCCATGAGTGATAAATGTGGTCTTGGTTACAAAGATGATACTCTAGAACCAACCACTGACCGTTCCATGCTTAAATTTGGAATGTTCGTATCCTCTATCCCTAACACTTTCTCATCTCAGTGTTCCTCTTCTAAACCGCCTATCCCTGAGGAAATCTCTACCTTAACTTCTAAAGGTAAAGAAAAAGTTATTTATCCAAAACCTACCTCAGTCTTTAAAAACAAAGGTAAAGGAATTGCTTTTAATCAAAATCCTCAGAAGGGTACCTCGGTACCAAAGCTGAACGCTTCTAAAGATTCAGTGACTTATCCCTCTGATTCAAAGAATAAGATCTCTGGATTTATTCAACGTGGATCTATTCAGCGATCTAATCCTAGAATCAAAGTGGAAATTATTGGTAAGAAATCCGAAGAACTGAATGTTCCTCCCATTTCAAAAGCCAATAGCTTACTTGGTGCTGGTCCTTCTATTTCAACATCAAAAGCTCAGCATGCAAATGGTCCTAGAACTACTTTTAGTTATAGGAAATGTTATCATTGTGGACTTACCAATCATATTGCTAGTAAGTGCCCCACAGCCACCGAAGCTGAAAAGATAGCTAAGGTGAAGATCATTGCCCCAAAGGCAAAGAAGACCACTGAGGTTAAGAAATTAACCAAAGTGAAGACTGACAAAGCTGAATCTTCAAATGCTGTGAAGACTGCTGAACCTTACACCTCCTCTTCTACCCCCACTAACAAGTGTGTACACATGGTTAAGTGGGTACCCAAGAAAAACTAATCTTCTTTTGTAATGCAGGTTAAGAAGGGTATCTGGTATCTCGATAGCGGATGCTCTAGACACATGACTGGTATGAAGAACCTGCTCACTGAGTACAAAGAAGAGAAGGGTCCCTCTGTAACTTTCGGTGGAAATGGAAAAGGACATACCCGAGGGTTTGGTGTACTCTCTAATGGTACAACAACCTTCAGAAGAGTCGCATATGTTGAAGGGCTGAAGCATAATCTTCTACGCATCAGTCAGCTTTGCGACAAGGATAACAAAGTAATATTTACTAAGAAATCCTGGTTTGTCGCTGACAAAAAGGAGAAGATAGCTCTCAGCGGTTATCGTTTGGAAAATGTTTATGTAATAAACATGGACTCAACAACCACTGAGAACTCCTGTTTCTTCTCAAAAGCCTCATCTGATGTCAACTGGCTATGGCATAAGAGGCTCTCTCATCTCAACTTCAAGACACTGAACACTCTTTCTTCAAAAGAGTTAGTCACTGGTCTACCTCAGCACTCATACGCCAAAGAATCCTTATGTTCAGCGTGTGAGAAAGGCAAGCAGACCACAGCAAGCTTTAAGTCAAAGCAAGTTTCCTCAGTGTCATCTCCTCTACAACTTCTCCATATGGATTTGTTTGGCCCTGTTAACAAGCAATCAATCGCTGGAAAGAAATATACGCTGGTCATAGTTGATGAATTCTCTAGATATACATGGGTTATGTTTCTCCGTTCTAAGAGTGACACCCCTGAAGAACTCATCACCTTTGTTCGGAAAATGGAAACCCTGAACAACTTGACCGTTCGCTCAATAAGGAGTGATCATGGGACTGAATTCAAAAACAGTTCTCTTGATTCCTTCCTTGAGAGTAAGGGTATTTCTCACAACTTTTCTTCAGTGAGAACACTGCAACCAAACGGAGTCGCTGAAAGAAGAAATAGAACTATTATTGAAGCTACATGTTCAATGCTCATCGATTCTCACATGCCTACTCAGTTTTGGGCAGAAGCTGTCAACACTGCTTGTTTTACGCAAAACAGGTCGCTGATAGTCAAAAGATTTAATAAAACAGCCTATGAACTTTTTTATGGGAGAAAGCCTTCAATTAGCTTTCTTCACATCTTTGGATGTCAGTGTTTCATACTGAACAACAGAGATACCCTTGGAAAGTTTGATCCTAAGGCGGATGACGGAATCTTTCGTGGATACTCTTCAATCTCCAAAGCCTTCAGAGTCTTCAATCGAAGAAGACAAACTGTTGAAGAAACTATTCACGTCACTTTTGACGAATCCCGTTCAGCGAATTCTCGACCTTCTGCTGATACTAAATAACTGAATCAATGGATGTTTTCTCATCTTGGTAATTCAGAAGATATTCCCACTCCTCATACTCACACGGTTGAAAATGATAGTCCTACTATCATCCCAAACATGCAGAATAGTGAAGCTGAAACATCATGGGTCTCAGCTGTTCCTTTAAACACTATACATGCTTCTGAACCAAATGTCTCAGATATTCCATCTACTTCTCTGCAATCAGTAAATGAGATGACATCTGCACCTACTCCTCTCTTGGCTGATATTCCAGAAGTTGCTGAAGCTTCATCTTCAGCTCCTCCAGTCCAATTTGAGTCAGCGACTTATGCTCCTGCTCAGCGATAGACTGTAAATCACCCAATTGATCAAATCCTTGGTGATCCAAACGCTGGTGTTCAGACTCGACGAAGTGCAGGTAATAGTTGTTTATTTGTTAACTTTATTTCTCTGATTGAACCAAAGAAAATAGATGATGCCCTCAAAGATACAAACTGGGTCAGCGCCATGCAAGAAGAGCTGACTGAATTCGAAAGAAACAAAGTTTGGAAACTTGTTCGAAGACCAACTGACAATACAGTGATAGGCACTAAATGGGTCTATCGAAACAAGTTGGACGAACATGGAACTGTAACCCGCAACAAGGCTAGTCTTGTTGCTCAGGGATACAGACAAGAGGAAGGCATAGATTACGACGAAACATTTGCTCCAGTCGCAAGACTAGAATCTATTCGTCTATTCTTAGCATACGATGTACACAAAGACTTCAAGGTATATCAAATGGATGTTAAGTCAGCATTCCTCAATGGAAAGCTGAATGAAGAAGTCTATGTGGAACAACCTCCAGGATTCTCAGATCCTAAGCGTCCAGGTTATGTTTATAAACTGGATAAGGCACTTTATGGCTTAAAGCGAGCTCCACGTGCATGGTATGACACTCTATCCTCTTATCTCCTAATTGAAAATTTTGAGCGAAGTAAAATCGACAAAACACTATTTTTCAGAATAGTGAAAGGTCATATCATTCTTGTTTAGATATATGTTGATGACATTATATTTGGTTCTACTAACCCTGATCTTTATACTCGTTTCTCTGAAAGGATGAAAGAAGAGCATAAAATGAGTATGATGGGTGAGCTAACATATTTCCTTGGTCTTTAGATAAAACAAATTGAAAAAGGAACTTTCATTAATCAGGGAAAGTATATTAAAGATATGCTGAAGAAATTCGATTTAACTCAGAGTTCAGCTATGAAAACCCCTATGGGACCACCGCTGACACTAAACAAGGATTCAAATGGAATACCTGTTAATGTCACGCTGTACCGTGGGATGATCGGCTCTCTCTTGTATCTTACAGCTAGCCGATCCGATATTATGTACGCAACCTGTTTGTGTGCACAATATCAAGCTGAACCTAAGGAATCTCATATGATCGCTGTAAAGCGAATCTTTCGTTACCTTAAGGGTACTTTGAACCTTGGTCTTTGGTATCCCAAAGACTCAGGGTTTGATCTAATCGTCTATTCAGATAGTGATTTTGCAGGTTGCAAATTGGATAGGAAAAGCACCACAGGAGGCTGTCAGCTCCTGGGTGGAAAGCTGGTGAGTTGGACAAGTAAAAAGCAAAACTCAGTGTCCACCTCAACTGCTGAAGCTGAGTATGTAGCCGCTGGAAGCTGTTGTTCTCAGGTCTTGTGGAAGAGAAATCAACTACTAGACTATGACCTTCAGCTCTCGAAAATTCCAATCTATTGCGACAGCACAAGTACCATCGCTATAGCCAACAATCCAGTACTACACTCAAAGACCAAACATATCGAAATCAGGTATCATTTTATCAGAGATCATGTGATGAATGGTGATATAGAACTTCATTTTATCCCAACTGACTATCAGTTAGCTGATCTGTTCACCAAACCTCTTGATGAGACAAGATTCAACTTTCTCATCAGCGAGCTTGTAATGCTGAACTTTGAAGAGTAAGATCTTCAGTGGTTCACATTTGATCAGCGATAGGATAAAAAAAGTATATAACCCATTCTATCATTCTCTCTCTGAACATAATTGATTCGCTGATATCAATGTATGTTTTCTCTCTTGCTCGCTGACATTCGCATGTGAATGTAAGATTTCAAAACAAATTGCATCGCTGAATATCTCTTCCTTAACAGCTATACTTTGAAATTTCTTAAACTAACTGATATTTCTATTCAGTGCTTCATGTTTTTCAAAATAGTCCCTGAGCTTTCAAAACCTCAGAGACATTCTAAAATATGAAAGGACGTTTGTGACATCATCACAACGGATAAACCCTGGCATGTTTATTTTCTGACACACGTTTGCACGTTTCGTTTACCTTCCAATCAAATGCAAACACGTGTCCGTGTCATGATGAAAAACTTTCCCGCTCAAGTTTTTCTCTCTCTAAAATCTCTCTATATAAACTATTTCGGGTTTATATTTTTTTCTTTACACGAACTTCTTCTCCAAGCAAGAAAAGATTTACTGTTGCTTATTTCCAGAAATCTGTTCATCTCCTTCTTCGATTACCAGGTTAATATTCTTATTATTTACCTGCATAACTTGTTTTTGATCTTCTTATTGCTTTTAACAGATCAAACAAAAGAAACTTTTTCTAAAATGAAATCATTTCTTTCATGGTTTTATGAACACAACCTTTACATGGTTGTTCTTCAAGTTTAAAACTCAAAATCTTAAACTTGTTCTTCATTCGTTTTTCCAGAATCCTTATCTAATGGAAAATGGAAAACAAGACTTTTACTGGGTTTGTTTTTCTTATTCAAAACAAGAAAACCCTAATCTTCATTAAGACATTTCTGTCTGAATGAAATGGACAAAAATCGGAAAACATCTTATTGGAAAATCTTTCACATTAAGACTATTCTTTATCTATGTTCATGGTTGATATGTTAAATAGAAAATGGCATCCTCTACTCCTGCTCCTACCGCTGAGAAATCCACGGCTGCAAAGAAACTGACTCTCGTCAAAGCTCCTCAGGTCAAGTTCAAGCTTGAGGAAATCAATTTTTCAAAATCAAACAACCTTCATGCACTTTTCAAGTTTCCTCCTCGAAAGCAAGTCACACATCTGGATGATGTTGTGAACTACCTCAAAACATGTTTCTTATCCACAACCCTGACTATTACACCCCATGCTCATCAATTCCTACTTTCTTAGTTCTGGTATACTGCCAGAAGAGCTCAGGTACCCCATGCCAAAGACCCAACGAAGATCGTTGACTCTATTCTGTGTGACACAAAGTTTGGAACCACCAAAATCAACCCTGCCATAATTAGGAAAGCACTGAGCCTTCCTACCTCTACCAAAGAAAACCGCTTTGTCCCTCTCCCAAACCACAAAACCCATGATGATAGGGAAGCCATCATTGCATTCTTCGATGCAATGGGTTACGCATGGGACACTGGAAGGGACAAGAAGCCTGAGAAGAAACTGACCTTGATCAAGAAGTCCAAAATGCCCAGCGAGATGAACTTCATCTTCGCACATCTAATAAGCTGCATGACAGCGAAGAGTGGCTCCTCTGATCAAGCTGCTCAACCTCAACAAGCAATGGGCTATGCATTGCTGAAAGGTCTAAATGTTGACTGGGCCTCAATCATCTACGACGACCTTGCGTTCAGAGTAGATATGGCTGAACGATCTGCATGGGTTCCTTATCCCAGATTCATCAACGCCGTCTTTCAACTTGGACTTGGCGAAAGGTACCCAATAGATGGTGATCTGAGACTCTCTCAGGTTGGCCCTAAGGTACTCGACTTCAAGCCGCTGGAAAATGAGGTACGTCTTTCTACTCTCTTATCTCTTCTCAATCCTCCTTCTTCTACTTCTGCAGCTCATTCAGTGGAAATACCCACCGCTGATACCCACGCTGCACCCTCCACTCCTTCTAGAAAAAGGAAACCAAGGAGCAACCCCCCAGCATTTACATGCTGAAGACTCCTCAGCTCATCTTGAAGAGCTGATGGAAAGTTCAGTGGTACACTCTGCCACAGCTGATCAAGCCACACATTCCATCTCGGCATCAGCGTCTCTACACGCTGAAGTTATAAACTTGGAAATGAACCCACCTCCTTCAGCCTCTCTACAGACTGAAGTGATTGACAGCAGATCCAATGCTGAACCCCGCACCCAACCATCATTCTCATCCCTCATGCCTCCAACTCAATCTTTGGTCTCTCCATCAATTTTCCCAACTTTCTCAGGGACACCCTTCATCGTACATGACTCAGCTGCAGACACTCCAAATACGATGATGGATGCAAACTTAGGATCTGCAGGCACCTCCATGCGCCATGGTACTCTTGAAGGCGACACGGAATATCATTCAGGACACAAAGGGTTCGACAACTTCGCCAACCCGCCTGTAGGTATAAACACAATCCAAAACACTCCTCTCTCTCTACCCCAAACTTCTGAGCTTTTCTCTGTTCATAAGTTAATAACTGTTTCAGGTCCTAATTTGGGGGATATCAACACCTCCCTGAAGGCCCTGGAAATAAAGGTGGAAAATTACAACACAATTCTCTCCACGAACTCTTCAGCGGTTACAGACGCTGGAGAGAAACTCAAAAAGCTGACCGAGATCGTCGATACAAAAGCCTCCAAAACTGATCTGGATAAGGTGGATGGTAGCATCGCTCAATTTGCTACCACCCTCGCTGACAATTCAACCGCCACCACCTCTCTTTCAACAAACTTCACCTCTCAGTCCAATGAAGTCACATCATTGAAGACAGAGGTTGGTTCTCTAAAGGGTGAAGTTTCCACGATCAAGGATGACGTCTCCGCCGACAAAGAAATTGTTCAGAAAGTGCTCGATCGCCTGAACGCCCCAACTTCAAATTTTACTCAGGTTGATCGTGAAGCTCTTGAAAAGATCAATCCTGCTATAACTGGCCTGGAAGTCAGATTAGCAAAGATTGAGAACTGTGTTGGGATCTCTGGCCTGGAAGACAGAGACCAAATACACACTGCCACTGCTGAACAATCTGTTACCTCCCCCAACCATGATGTGGAAGAGGGGGAGAAGACTAAAGAAGAACTTCCCCATGATGCTGAGGGGGAGGGTATTGAAACTGCTGCTGCTGGTACTTCTACTTCACGACCTCAGGGAGTTGAAAACCCTGAGGAAACCGAGAAACCTTCCTCTGTATCTGAGGGGGAGCAACTCGATGAGCAACTTAAGGAAGCTGCTGCTGACGTGACCGAACCTTATGCTGAAGAGGTCGAGTCTGAAGAAGAAACTGAAGATGATGAACCTGTCGACATCTCTGATGAAGAACCATCATCATCCCCCAAAGATGATGATGATGACGATGACGACTTCTTCTACGTCCAGCCTGTTGCAAAAGCCCCAGCTCAAAAAGGGATCAAGATAAATGAACCTTCAGGGGAGCGGACCAAGACAAAGCCTGCAGCGTCTGAAGCTGACAAAGGCAAAAACAAAGGCCTCGCTGAAGAAGACAATCTGACGATCTTGCTTCAAAAGCCAGTTTGTCAGGTACACTACCTTCTATTCCCTTACACTGCATCCCTCCTCTATCCCTTCTCAATCTCAATCCTTCTATCCTTAAAACCTCTATACACTTAACCACATTCTTTTCTCTATCTCTTTCTTCCCAACTTTTCTTACTTAAACAATCGCTGTGTTTCAGCTAGTCCTCTCCCCTGTTTGAGGATCCTGCTGAAGCTCCCACGAATACACCAGGAATAATCCCAGCCACAAGAGCTGAAGAAATAATCCCAGTCTTGGATTTAACCACTGAGACTGATGAACCTGAAGAACAGCTGCTCTCTCACAAAAATAGACCTTCCTTGGCTCCTCAAAAGCTAAGTGAAGAGGATCAAGAAAAGAGAGATGCAATGATCAAACAGCTTGAAGATCAGCGAATCATTCTTCCTCGTGACAAAATCCCTGCTCCCACAAAGTTCAGGATCTCAAGGAAAGAATACAAGGATCATCTAAGAGCTGAAAGATTACTCGCCGAAAAGAAGAAAGCTGAAGAAAATGATAAGGCTCTCGCCATCCAGCTTGTCCAACAATCGGTGAAAGACCCCGCGTTGAAAAGAACTCCCATTGATGTCCAACGTCAGCTATGGGATGATGCCCAAAGGATCGTTGAAGAAAAGACTAAAGTATCTGATACAACTTTGGAATGGTGTAAAGAAATGCTGAATTATGGATCTCGACCATACAAAATCATCAAAGTAAACATCAGAGGAAGACTGTTCGTAGACGTTCCTGTTGTTGAAGTTGATGTATTCAGAGAAGACAAAACCAAGCAAACCTTCTATGCTGCTACATTAGAGAAGTTTGGTTTCTCTGAATGGTTGGAAGTGAAATTAGCCATTCAGCGATCGCGCTCAAAGTTCAAGAGCCATGTCGAGAAAACTTTAAATACTCAGATCGAATTGGTTTCTTCTGCTGTGGATATTCCTCCTTCCACTCTTCTTCCTCCTCAACAAAGAAGAGTCTCTGCAAAGGAAAAGAAAGTCTCAGACTCAGGTCCTCCTATACGGAATGAAACAGGTATTGGTTTCTCTCGTGCTGAAGTTCTTGGCCCTGATGCTGATCTCTCGGCGCTTGACACCTCCCTACCACCTAGTGAAACTTTCATCCCTGGCAAAGTCGTAAGTGATCCCTATGGTATATTATTTCTATACTACCAAGGAAATCATCACTTTCAACGCATCTCTGAGCTTCCAATCACTCCCATCGAACAGCTCAGAGATCTCATATACTGGTGTGAAGTCAGACGCAACATTAAGGCACGTCACCTCAAGCCCCTGATCTTTGAAGAAGCAAAGACCAAAAAGGATCAAGGTGTCACTGTCCCTGACTGGATGATTCCCACATCAAAGACCCTCGATGAACTTCTCATCAAGGAAGAACCTTTTGACGGATAGGATCGCCTTGTAATTCTTTCTATCCTTATCTGTCTACATCTTCTGTACTTGTAATTTTATTTGTTGTACTTGTAATTTTTCCACTTCCCTCTGTAATCTGTACGAAGTTTAAAGAAAAATTTCAGCGAATGTACTTTACTCCATCAGTACTGAAAAGATCCCAGAAAACAGTAAAAGGGACAAATATTTTATGAGTTCTTTTTATCCTTATGTTTTCATTAAATAGCAATTTTCTCTGTTGCTATGTCATAATCAAATAGGGGGAGATTGTTGATCCAAACCCTCAGTGATATGATAATGACCCTCTCTTAAACACTTAGTGAAAATTGTAAGTAAACAATATGTATTAGAGTTTCACTATCGCTGATAAGTACTAAGACTTTACAGTACCGCTGATAGGAACTATCACTCTTTAGATTAGATATTCAGCGAACACTATTCATCATCTTATAGCTCTGAGCCTGTTCAGTCTATGAGATGATCGCTGATAAGTTAGTTGTTTACTTATGATCCCTGAAGACAAGTTTCACGTCAACCAAAGTTCTACGCTGAAGTCGAAGATCAAGCTCAAGAACCAGCGACAAGTCTATTCATGAACTGATGCGGATATCAGCGAAGCAAGACCTGTCCATTCAATGTGAAGTATCAAGTAGAAGACTTCAGCAATCGCTGAACTTTATCATTCGCTGATAAAGATCTGACTCAACGAAAGCTGATCATGAAGTCTCCCTGCATGTTACTATTGTCTTACCTCCCTTGCACGTCTCCGTACGAACTGTCAGAATGGACATCCCTTTTGTCTGTAATCGTACAACAACTCTGATTCTACATTGTGCACCATGCGGCTACTAAGGTTGTCTACAAAGGTCAATGACATGCAACCACTCAGCTGCTGCCATGTGTAAAGCCATACTGCCTTGCATTAAATTCATGCAGTATATAAGAAGAACCTTACTTCAGTTTTGAAGTGTGCTCGGACCATCTTCTTATTTCTCTCCTATTGTTAAGTTATTATTCGTAATTTCTTTAACTCTTTCTAGTGCAAGAAACTTAGTGTTTCTCAAGACTTGTTAAAATTAGGTTTATCCTTAATCTTGTTCCGCAACAAGTTGTAAATTGTCTTGATTTATCAATAAACAATTTAGAAAAGTAAAAACGTGTGTTTGTATTCAACCCCCCCTTCTACAAACTTGTATAGCCCTTCAGGACCAACAACTCAAAAGAAGGAGTGCATTTTTTCTGAGAAAGTAAAAGAGTTTGAAAAGGTTTTGAAAGAAAAGACTGAAGAAGTTAAGTGGTCTGAAACACAGAGACTTAACTCTGTTGCGTTAAAAGACTATTTTCAAAGAGAAAGGGAGGTTTTGCATCAATCCCTACAGAGAAAAGAGATTATCATTAAGAAGTACCAGGATGCACAAGATGTGCAAATTAAGATAAACTCCCAGATGGATACACAAGGTCTCGGTTTCTCTGACCTTGCTCCCTATAATGAAAAGAAGAAGACATCTTTGTCCTCTGCTTTTTGTGTTGGGAAAATCCAGGAAGATGTGATCTCTGGTACTGCTGCTTTCAAACTAATCAAAACCTCTGATGCTTTTACAAAACCCAGGAAACTTAACTTCTGGAATGTCAGCTATGACTCCTTGGATCAAGAAAAGGTTATGAAAACGTCTGAAAAGTTTATTCTTGATCAGGGAAGAGCTAGAATCATACTTCCTAATTCTGTTAAGAGTCTGGATACAAAAGAGATCTTTAATTTCAACTCTTTCAAAGGACAGAAGTCTGTTACTTCTGTGGCTGAGTCCTTTGTTGATAAAACATAGAACAAACTCAACCCGGAAGCCCCAGTCTCCTCTCCTACTTTTGAAACTATAAGAACATCTTTTGAGGAAGATTTGATGAGTGTTCTTAAGGAAAATGCTATTTTTGATGCTTTAAAACCAAAGTTGAGAAAGTTCAAGTCTGCTCAATCTAATATCTCTGTGATACCATCAGAGTCCACCACCAGAGCCACCAGAGACTTTCAGTGCTCCGTCAGTGACTCTGACTCTGAGGTAGATGAACAAATCTTTTATGGTCAAAAGAAAGTTTTGCATAAACCCAAGAAGATACCAGTGGGATCTATGGATTTGAAAAAGGATGTCTCATTCTTCAAGAAACAAGCTAGATTCATACCGGTAACTGAGTTTGATAACAAAAGTGTCAGGTTTCCTGCTTCTAATGTGATAGAAGTAGAGAAAAGAGAGAAAGCTAAAGGTGTTTCTGAGAACAACACCACTGTTCCCTTTGCTTTTAAACCAATTAGGTTTACACCAGAACAGATGGGCAAATGGATAGTCAACGACAGACCTATTCCCAATTCTGGTGTAAATCAAAGAAGAAATTCTTTTTGGCCTAGTGAATCTGTTCCAAAGAAAAACAACTTTTTGTCAAGAGAGTCTGTTTCAAGAAACAACAACCTCAGAAAACCATATCAGGACAGAGTGAATGGTCCTAGAGTTTTTCAAAATCAAGCACCATTCAACCAACAGTTTTTGAATAAAAACAACTTGCATCAATTATCTTCATGCTCCATCAATTGCAATTGCATTCAACTGTTGCGTAAATTGCAAAATCACCTGAATGGACCTCACTGTGTTCTAAATCAGTCATCTCAGAAGAAAAATCCTAAGACTGTTCAGAACACACAATGAAAAACCTCTGGCACACCATCACGATATGGAAAGTCTGTTAACACACCTAAGCCTAACAAGAAAGGACCCATCATGCAATGGGTACCTAAAAAGAACTAATCTGTCTTGCAGAAACCCCATGTGCAGATCTGGTATTTAGATTCCGGATGCTCTAGGCACATGACGGGGAATAAGGAGCTGTTAACTTCTTTCAAGAACAAGATGGGAAGTGCAGTGACTTTTGGAGGAGATAATGGAGGACAGATTAAGGGATATGGTACATTAATCAATGGTGGTGTTTCAGTTTCTGAAGTTGCTTATGTTGAAGGATTAAATCATAATCTTCTCAGTATAAGTCAACTCTGTGATCATGGGTTCGATGTCAATTTTAGAAAGAAGTATTGTTCCTTGCTACTTACCGAGTCAGGTCAAGAACTTTTAAGAGCCGACAGAAAAGGCAATCTGTACAAAATGAATTTCAATCCAAACCAAAACTCTACAACAGAAAAACTCTGTTTAGTGTCTTTGAAAAATGAAGATGCCTGGCTCAGGCATAAAAGATTTGCCCATTTGAATTTTCAAAACCTTGACTAACTCGTGAAATTAAACTTAGTAAAAGGACTTCCTTCACTAAAATTTGACAAAGACCATCTCTGTTCTGCCTGTGAATTGGGTAAGATGAAAAGATCTTCACACAGAACTAAGAGTGATCACAATTGCCCCAGACCTTTGCATATGCTTCATGTGGATCTTTGTGGTCCAATCTCTGTGCAAAGTCTGTCGGGTAAGAAGTATATTCTTGTGCTAATTGATGAATTTTCTAGATATACTTGGATCGAGTTCATCAGAGTAAAATCTGATGTCCCAGAAATTTTGATAAGTTTGTTAAAAAGGATACATGTTCTGTTAGATCTGAAGATACAGAAGTTGAGAAGTGATAACGGGACAGAATTCAAGAACGCAAGAATTGATGCCTACCTATCAGAGGAAGGAATTTCCCAAAACTTCTCAGCTGCCAGAACTCCACAACAGAACGGTGTGGTGGAAAGAAAGAACAGAACTCTGGTAGAAGCCGCCAGAACCATGTTGGCCGGTTCCATCCTTCCCATCAACTTCTGGGCAGAGGCAGTCTCAACAGCCTGTTTTACCCAAAACAGAGCTGTGATAGTAAAAAGATTTAAGAAGACTCCTTATGAACTCATCAACAAAAGAAGGCCAAATGTGTAATTCTTTCACGTTTTCGGCTGTAAGTGCTATATATTGAATGACAGAGAACAACTGGGCAAGTTTGATAAGAAGGCTGACGAAGGAATCTTTATTGGTTATTCCTTAACCTCTAAAGCCTACAGAGTCTACAACACCAGATCTCGGGTCATTCAAGAAAGTGTAAATGTGTCTTTTGATGAAGGCTCATCAAGTTCCTCTGATCGCAAATCAACAGAGGGGACACATAATGAACAGAAGAAGCCAATTTCTTCAAAATCAAGGGAAGAAGATATCAATCTCATGTTCAATGATTTCTTCGACGATGATGATTCCTCTGTCGACATCACCAGAGGCAATCAAGCTCAGAATTCAACAGAACAAAATCTGTCAGGTACAACTCTTACTGGTCCCTCCAATACTTCACCATCTACTTCTCTGTCTACAGGTACTATTCAGAGAAATGAGGAACCACAACAGAATGAAAGAGAACCCGTGCAAGAGCCATCATCACCCTTTTTGACCAATATTGGGAGAGACTCCCTGTTTGAAAGCTCACCTTCACAGAGCCCTGTTGGGATTTCACAGAGCAATGACGACACTCACCAGAGTTGTGTGCCACAGAGCCCTAGTCCCAACCCACAGAGCCCTGATGCTGAGGATCGTCTTTTCCCATCAGAAGCACAAACCCCACCTCTTGTCCATGCTCCCATGACAAGATGGACAAAGGATCACCCCCATCATCTTATTATTGGCGCTGCTGATGATGGTGTGAAGACAAGATCGGCCACAATCAATGAAGCTTTCTTTGTCAATTTTCTAAGCATGATTGAGCCGAAAAAGATTTCTGAAGCCCTAGAAGACCCAAACTGGATAGAAGCCATGCAAGAAGAGCTTCTGGAATTTGAAAGAAACAAAGTTTGGACCTTGGTTCCACTTCCAAAAGGCAAAGCGGCCATTGGAACCAAGTGGGTGTTTAGAAATAAGAAGGATGAAGATGAGATTATCATCAGAAACAAAGCTCGACTGGTTACAAAGGGATATTGCCAAGAAGAAGGTATCGACTATGACGAGACCTTTGCACCTGTGGCTAGGCTAGAAGCTATCATAATCTTCTTAGCCTACGCTGCTCACAAGTGTTTTAAGGTCTATCAGATGGATGTGAAATCGGCCTTTCTAAATAGCAAACTACAAGAGGAAGTTTATGTCCAGCAACCACCTGGTTTTGAGTGTCCAGAGTTTCCAGACCACGTTTACAAGCTAGAAAAATCTCTGTACGGCCTTAAGCAAGCTCCCAGAGCCTGCATACACAGATTCAGATTATGGAGGATGCAAGAACGACAGAAAGAGTACTTCTGGTAGCTGCCAACTGCTTGGAGATAAGTTGGTGAGTTGGACATCCAAGAAACAGAACTGTGTCTCAACTTCTACAGCAGAAGCAGAGTATGTTGCTGCTGTTAGTTGTTGCTCTCAAGTGATATGGATAAAAACCCAACTCAAAGACTATGGCCTGGAGTATGGCAAGATCCCTATTCTGTGTGACTCCAAGAGTGCCATAGCAATAACAGCTAATCCAGTTCAGCACTCCAAGACGAAACACATCGACATAAGGTACCACTTCATAAAAGGCCATGTTGAAAAAGGGACGATTGAAATGTACTTTGTTTCAACCGACTTCCAGCTTGCTGACTTATTTACAAAAGCCCTTGATGAAAGGAGATTCAACTTCTTAATCAGCAAACTAGGTATGCTGAACATGTCCTCCTAACTCTGTTCAAACTCAACAGAGCCTCTGATGATCAATACCAGAGCTCTGTCAAATAGTTGGGTAGGATAGTTCAACAGAGCTTCTGATGTTCACCAGAACTCTGTCAAGCATACTTTTTCAACAAGCTTTAAGTGAATCTATCTGTATATATCTTTTTTCTTTTTTTTTTCTTTTTGAATAAAGTTTTTTTTTAAAAACGGCTGAATAGAAAAATCTTTCAAATAAGCTAATCTTTCAAGGGAGAGCTTATAAAGGAAAAAGTGCATGATTTTAGGGGGAGCAAGTCAAAACTCATTTTTCAAATCAAAATGACTTTGCTCTCTGAACTTTAAAGGAATGGAAAACCTGTTTTGTTGAAAATCTTTTGATAATGTCAAGAACTTACGAGAGCTCTGACCTTTCACCAGAGCCTCTGTTGTTCCCCATCAGAGCTCTGTGAAATCTCTGAGACAATTCTGGTTTTGTTCTTTGACCACTTTCACAACAAACATGATTTTTAAATATTTTTGGGTAAAGGTGAAATGTCTTGGGATACTTGAAAGAAAAGGAAAAATCACTCAACAGAGGCAAAACTATGCAAAGCTCCACCAGAGCTCTGTTAGTTTGTTCTGCCACGTCATCAGAAGCACGTCATCAGAGATGCGGGTCATTCTTTAAACGTCAACCACATGTCACCCACACATCTCTAACCGTGACGGTTTGCTAGCCCAAAAGTTGTTAGACCAAAATCCACGTGGCAACCTCTGATTGAGAAACCAACCGTTAGATGTTCCCATGTTCCACTGTAGCGGCCGTTCCACTTTCTGAAACTCGAGTACCTATAGTACCTATGATCGTGATCCAGCCACACGTTCCTAATATAAATACCCATTTCTTTCAACCCATTTCATTCCTTAAGCTTACTGAATATTCAAACCCTTGATCTTTTCCCTCCTTTGTTCAAAGCAATCCTTGAGTTCTTCAAGAATCCCTAACCTGCAACAATGGCGGAACAACAAAACTCTGCAGAATCTAGCCGTATTGGTCCTGTTGACCAAATAGTCATTCTACCCTACAAGTTCATTGATAGCAACTATCGGTTTGATGCCAATCCAGCCACCTACCTGCCCATTTATCACATATTCGTTGAGTTTTTCAAAAACTCACCCATCTTTCGAGCCCTTACCTGTTACAATGATAACCTTCCAGAACTTTATGTCAGACAATGGTGGACTACCTGTCAGTTCATCCCAGAACAGAAAGGTATCATTGGTAATGTGGATTCAGGAAACCAGGGAGGAGCAGGTACTGTCAGGATTTGTGTCAAGACCCTGCGAAGAATCTTTCAAATACCAACCAAAAGACAGTTATGAATAGAATCCTACGAGAAACCCCCAAATGTTCCCATTCTTCTAGAGTTTATCAAATTCCTAGGATACAACCATACCCTCAACAAGATTGGTGATTTTAGAAGAGGCCATTTACCCCCGGTGTGGAATTTCATGTTTTCCACACTCAACAGAACCCTTACCTGCAAATCTGGTAGCCAAGACCAAGCAAGCACAGAAATACTACAAATCATGTATGGTATTTACTATAAGAGGAACTTTGACTATGCAAAGATACTCTACAAGGATGTCCTTTCGGCTGTCAATCTCAAGACCACAACCATTGCAAGAGGAGGAATAGTAGGTGTCCACAAGTTCCTGAAGGCTATTAAATACACGAGGTTCATCAGTCTGGTCATCAGAGAAGCATTCCCAATACTACAACTGAACCAACAAGGCAATCCAACACCTGTGTGGGTAATGTCCAGGTTCTTGGGAACTACTTATGGCGAGTTTCCCTTCATTCGAAGATTTCCAGGTACAATGCTTTCTCTGATCCCTCAAGATCACATCTCTATCCAAAACTATAACAGTGCTGCTCAACCTCAAGAGTCTGAGGTGAGATCCCCAGCATACTTAGGTCCCGAGCCTTCATTTGAATCAGAAAGTGAAGTTAGAATAGAGGAAGAAGAAGAGAGATCAGAGGTAAGAGTACCCGAAGTGGGGTCTTCCTCTACACAAGAGATGGAGGAGGAAGTAGAGAATAGAGCATCCTCTATGGAGGTTGTTCAAGAGGGAGTTAGGGAAGCTATAGAGGAGGTAGCAGAGAGTTCGTCCTCCTCTGGTAGCAGTGAGACAGAACAGAGAGAAGAGAGTAAATCCGAGAGTTCTGTATCCCTAAGAGCCGAGAGAAACGTGAGCATAGAAAAAGATGTTCGAGTAAACACACATGTGCGATTCTCTAGCCCAACTCCCAGTGCAAGCACACCATCTGTCCATGAGGATCTAGCTCATATGGAAATTGAAACAGAGGTGCACACCTCGAACCCCAACCAGCCTATACCATCAGAGGCAACTCTTCTTGCCTCTGGTATGCACGAAACTGGGGAATCTATTTTCGGTATTGATGTTCCATTGCCCCAGAACATCGATAGGAAAACTACACACGATGATGCCTCTGTGGCTCATCTAACTAAGGTGGAACAACTTAGGTCCTTGGGTAACTTTCGTTTTACCCGTAGAGATTGCTTAACTCAGGGGTTGAATACAAACACACAGATTTTACTTTTCTAAATTGTTTATTGATAAATCATTAACAATTTACAGCTTGTTGCGGAAACAAGATTAAGGATAAACCTAAATCTAAACAAGTTGGAACACTAAGGTTTCTTGCACTAAGAGAGATAAGGAAATTACTAATAATAACCTATCTTGAGATAAGAGATTGAACTTGTCCAGAGTTAGCAAGTTACTTCAAATGAAGTGGGTTCATATCTTTATATACTGCATGCATTTAATGCAAGTCAGTATATACTTTACACGTGTCATCAGCTGGTTGGTTGCATGTCATTGACCTTTGTTGACAACCTTAGTAGCCGCATGGATGAACAGTGTAGTATCAGAGTGGTTGTACGATTTCAGACAGTCGCAGGTTCTTTTCTGACATTTCGTACGGAGTCGTGCAAGGGAGGTTAAGACAAAAGTACTTTGTACGGAGGACTTCATGATCAGCTTTCGTTGATTCAGAGCATTATCATTATCTATTCAGCGAATGATAAAGTTCAGCGATAACTGAAGTCTTGTACTTGATACTTCACGTTGAGTGGACAAATCTGAGTCTTCGCTGATCCGCATCAGTTCATTAGGAGACTTGTCGCTGGTTCTTGAGCTTGATCTTCGACTTCAGCGTAGAACCTTTGTTGACGTGAAACTTGTCTTCAGGGATCATAAGTAAACAACTAACTTATCAGCGATCATCATAATGACTGAACAGACTCAGAGCATTAATGGTGAACAGTGTTCGCTGAATGTTTAATTTAAAGAGCGAGAGTTCCTATCAGCGGTACTGTAAGATCTTAGTAGTTAACAGCGATAGTGAAACTCTGATACATATTGTTTACTTACAATTTTCACTAAGTATATAAGAGAGGGTCATTATCAAATCACTGAGGGTTTGGATCAACAAGAACAGAGAGAAGAGAGTAAATCCGAGAGTTCTGTATCTCTAAGAGCCGAGAGAAACGTGAGCATAGAAAAAGATGTTCGAGTAAACACACATGTGCGATTCTCTAGCCCAACTCCCAGTGGAAGCACACCATCTGTCCATGAGGATCTAGCTCATATGGAAATTGAAACAGAGGTGCACACCTCGAACCCCAACCAGCCTATACCATCAGAGGCAACTCTTCTTGCCTCTGGTATGCACGAAATTGGGGAATCTATTTTCGGTAATGATGTTCCATTGCCCCAGAACATCGATAGGAAAACTACACACGATGATGCCTCTGTGGCTCATCTAACTAAGGTGGAACAACTTAGGTCCTTGGGTAACTTTCGTTTTACCCGTAGAGATTTCCTAACTCAGAGGCAATATGATAGCCTAGTATCACAAGGATTAACTTGTCTAGATCACAATGTTAACTCCCACGTCTACTTCAACCTCTCAGATTCTGAGGATGAGAGAATTGAACAAACCAGAACACCTGTAGATGTTTCCCCTCAAAAGGAACTTCAAGGATCGGGTGGAAGTCCTCCAAGAGACAACATCAAAACCACTCTTATGGGAGGCACATCTGAGCTCGAGGTAGACTTGAATCCATGTGTTGGAGACAAGATTACCCCTGCTACCATTGTCACAAGAGCAGAGCTCACAAGCTTCTGTGACAGTAATAGCAACTCCTTGAATGAGTATAAACTTATCAATGACGCGAAAGAGGAGCTGATCCGCAAGGAGAATGCTTCTCTCAGAGAAGAGCTGCAACAGGTTACAGCTAAATTTGCAGAAACTTCACAGAAGGTTGCTGATTTGGAAAGAGTCAGAGCAGAGGAGATGCAGAAGTTTACGACAGAGCTCTCTGATATGAAGACAAAGATGGCAGGAAACCATACTGCCGAAATGAACAGAACTCTGCCAATTCCTTCTGTTCTTCTATCAGATTCTAACGTCAGAACTTTGACAGAGCTCATCAATTCCTCTGTCAAGGATGCCATAAAAGAAGCAACAACACCATATGTTCCAGTGCCTTTTCCCAACAACCAAGCCATCGACAGAGCTTACATGCAAGACCATTGCAAATCTGTCTTGAGCCGTATAATGACCATTTCATCAAAATTTGTCATTAAAGCTCAAGCGACAGAAAGACATATGCAAGCATCACTTGACACCCATAAGGTCAACTTCAAGAGTCAAGTTGATGAGATCAGAACCGCAGCGACAGAGTTGGAAGATATCCTGAAAAAGGCCGCAGCTGAATTTAACGCTACTATTGATAACACACACTCTCTCTCTCAAAAGAGCTGCTGCAGGTCCACCAGAAGGCGAACCCTCAGGAAAGAAAGAAAATTTGTTACACCGAACTCACCCATAGCAAATGCAGCAAAATCTGATGATGGTGATGATTTTGCTGATAAAGACTCTAATGATAAAGAGGATTATGATATGGGTGGTGCTCCAGGGCCTTCTGCTACTAAAGATGGTGAGTCCTCTGTGCAACAAAAGGGGGAGAATAAAGACAAAGAAAAAGAGGACGACAGAGAGAAAGAGAAGGAGAAAGAGAAAGGGAAAGAGGCAGAAACGTCTGAGGCAACAAAGGTCGTGACAGAGGTAGAGACTAAGGCTGAGAAAGAACAATAATGGGAGAAGGAGACAGAGGAAAATCCAACAGAAACCACGATGGTTGTATTCGATTACATCTTCAAGGACAGAATCATCAAAGAGCCTGAAGCATCATCTTCTCAACCACCAGAGGTAATCATCCTTGACACTCCTCCCCAATCCCCAAGAAATGAACCAAGAGAGATCAATCCCAATCTCTGCTGATGAACAAATAAGCCAAGCTCAACCCCAAATCCAAACTGCAGAACCAGAAAGCCATGTTGATCATCTTATGGTAGAAACCCATGACGACCAAAACCCACCTCAGAACCTGACAGAACAGAACCCTCAAACCCAACACTCTGACAATCCAGCAATTGAAACCATCTTTGCATTCCTTTATGCCGACAGAGATATAATCCCTGTGAATGCAATACCCATAAACCCATACTTAAACCCGATCAACGCCAGCACACTCACTGATGCGAGATTGAAGTTCATCCAAACCAGATCAAATATGAACAAGGCCATCGACTCAAACTTCACTTTCGAGAACATTCCGAATGTTGAGGCCAAGAAATACTCCAAAGACAACATCTCGTAACATGTCTACACTATGAGGACTAAATAAAACAAGATCGAAAAATTCAATGACAATGATCTTGTGCTCTTGAATCCTTACGATCTGTTAACACTCCACGGCTACTGCCTAAACTTCGTCGACAGATACAGAGGCACCGGAACTGCAATGAGGGAGATCGAGTTTGCAATGCAAGAATACGTTAATCTCAGAACTCAGATCGACTTTCAACTGGGCATGGAGTTCGAAGTGGAGAAGCTAGCAATTGGACCTCTAAATGAGAGCATTGAAGGTCTTGAGCAGTACAGATCCGAGATGGTTGTTGGTAATCCACCAATACTCATCTGCCGACAGAAGCGCATAAAGAAAGCACTCAGAGTTGAAGAGGCTCACAAGTACTCGAGTGAATCATTGCTCTACCTCAAGAAAATCATTCTGGAACTCCCACCAGAGAAATGTCTAAGAGAATCAATGGATAACTTCGTCGATCAGATAGATCGTATGTTAGAATTCAGGAACCTGATCAGAATATTTGATAGAATTCTAAGAGGTATCTATTACGATTAAAAGTACTTATTCTTAATTTCGTATTGTAACATCTTAAAATAATAGTGCAAGGTTTCAACAGAGGTAAAAGTTCTCTGTTCTTTTGTTCAAACTCTGTATTAGTTGTAAATTTTTATTTTCAATACTTAGGGGGAGATTGTTAGCCCCAAGTATCTGTCATGTAAAAGTATTGAAAATAGTATCAAGTCAGAAGACCATCAGAGATCAGACAGAAGACTTGGAAGAAGTTCAACAAGAAGACCAACAGAGCTCGATAGAGCTCTGGCGGATCCAACAGAGCTCAACAGAGCTCTGGCAGAAGACTTCCAACAGAAGAACCGTTTATCAACAGAAGACCAACAGAGCTCTTGCAAAAGAGCTCTGGTGACAGAAGACATCTGTTATGCCTAAGTCTCGTAAGAAATCCTAAGTGTTAAGACACGTGTCCATACTTTCCACGTATGCCCTAAAGATTGGAGACACACTTTCCACGTGTCATTCCAGGGTACGATAGTACACTGTCTACACTTTATCAGGGCTATAAACAGTGAGGTAGTGGAACAAACGATTGTAAGCTTTTGGAAGAATAGTTTTCCACAATTGTTTAAGCACACACTGCAGTAATCCCGAGCACTACCTCCGTACGATATTGTGTCCCGTGAGATTTCCGAACACACACTTGAACGGGTTCTTGGTGTGATTCATTATCGTTATACGAGCAGCTTTTATACTTGATCTTGTTATCATTATTACTGTTCTATATTTGATACTCACAGTTATTATATCGTTTACACAATCACTCACTTTAATGGCTTTAATTAATATGCTTCCGCTGTCTATTTTCTTACCATTATTGTGATGCAACGTGAATCTGGGAACCAACAAGAGTCGACTTTTTTAAGTATGATGTTGCCTTTTTGAACATTATCCCTTAAGAAGTGATGTCTAAGTTCTATGTGTTAGTGCGCGAGTGCAATATAGGATTTTTACTTAAATTGATAGCACTCGTATTATCACATAGTATGGGCACTTTATTTAAATGTACCTAAAGATCCGTAAGAGTATGTTTCATCCAAAGCACTTAAGCACAGGCTCTTGCAGCAGCTACATATTCTGCTTCAGTTGTTGAAAGAGCAACAGATTGTTGCTTCTTTGAGAACCAAGACACAAGCGATTGACCAATGAATGCACAAACTCCACTTGTGCTTTTTCTATCAACGAGAGATCCACCTAGATAAGAATCCGTGTAGCATGTAACTTCCACCTCAGGTATTTTTGGGTACCATAAGCCAAGGTTTGCGGTGCCTCTTATATAACGAAATATCCGTTTGACCGCTTCATAGTGAGATTGTCGAGGACTTCACTGAAATCTTGCACACAAACATACACTATACATAATATTGGGCCTACTTGCGGTTAGATGGAGTAAACTACCAATCATAGCACGATATATCTTTTCATTAAAGTCATTTCCTTCTTCATCACGAGATAACTTAATATTTGTGGTCATAGGAGTGTCCACGGGTTTTACATCCTCAAAATTGAATTTTTTAAGCATATCTTTGGCATATTTGGATTGAGTTACGAAAATGCCATCATCAAGTTGTCTAATTTGTAAACCGAGAAAGTAATTAAGTTCACCCATCATGCTCATTTCAAATTCATTTTTCATTTTTGTAGCAAATTCTTCACATAAGAGATTGTTGCTAGAACCAAATATAATATCATCAACATAAATTTGTACAACTACCAAATCATTATTGGATTGATTGACAAATAAAGTGTTATCTACTTTACCTATAATATAACCATTATCTATTAAGAAGGACTTTAATCTATCATACCAAGCACAAGGTGCTTGTTTAAGACCATAAAGAGCCTTCTTAAGTTTAAAAACATGAGTTGGTTTTTCAACGATTTCAAAACCGGGAGGTTGTGTGACAAACACTTCTTCATTAATAACCTCATTTAAGAAAGAACTTTAAACGTGCATTTGATAAAGTTTGAAGCCTTTTGCGTTAGCATAGGCCAAAAGCATTCTTATGGATTCTAATCTTGCAACCGAAGCAAAAGTTTCATCATAGTCGATGCCTTCTTGTTGATTGTACCCTTTTGCTACTAATCGAGCTTTGTTTCGTGTGACTCCACCGTGTTCATCTACCTTGTTCTCAAAGATCCATTTCGTTCCTATGATGGTTTGACCACTAGGTTGAGGTACTAAGTCCCAAACATCATTCCTAGTGAATTGGTTGAGTTCTTCTTGCATTCCTAATATCCAATCTTCATCTTTCAAGGCTTCTTCTATGGTTTTGGGTTCAATAGAGGACACAAAGGCATGAAAGGCACTATGTGTGTGAATTTGGGATCTAGTGGTTCTTTGATTTAAGTCACCTATGATTTGTTGTGCGGGGTGATTTCTTGCTTCTCTTAGATTAGGATCTTCTATTCCTTGAGGATGGGGATCTAGTACAAGAAGGTGTACTAGAATCTTCTAAGTTTGAAAATAGATGGGGATCTAAATTTAAGGATCTTAGATTTCGAGCCAAGGCTTCTTCTTCGCAAATGTCATCATCTACTAATGGAGGACTTGGTTTTGGTGGAGATTCATCAAAGTTTACGTTTAAGGATTCTTCAACTACCATGGTGGTCTTGTTAAGGACTCTATAGGCTTTGCTATTCCAAGAGTAACCTAGGAAAATACCTTCATAGGCCTTGGGATCAAATTTTGTTAAGTGATCTTTATTGTTTAAAATGTAACACTTGCACCCAAAAACTCTAAGGTGACCTATGGAAGGTTTTCTACCTCGATATAGCTCATATGGTGTCTTTTCTAGGATACCTCTAACTAGGACACGGTTCAAGACATAGGTCGCGGTAGCTACGGCATCACACCAAAACTTTTGGGGTATATTTTGCTCATTTAACATAGTACGACTCATTTCTTGCAAAGTTCGGTTCTTCCTCTCAACCACCCCATTTGATTGAGGAGTTCGAGGAGCTGAGAAGTTATGAGTGATTCCGTACTTGTTACAAAATGCTCTGAATTGTGTTTCGTTATCGAATTCTCTTCCATGGTCCGTACGAATAGAAATAATCGTACAACCTTGTTGGTTTTGAATTTTCTTACCTAAGATTTTGAATTTTTCGAAAGCTTCATTTTTATGCTTTAAAAATAAAGTCCAAGTATAGCGAGAAAAATTATCAACAATTCTCTTGACGACAACGAGGGACTGAAGAGATCCATGTGAAGTAATTCTAACACTCCCTTTTTTGAGACCATATTTTTGGATTTACGAGAAACATGGACTTGTTTTCCGATGCGACATGCATCACAAAAATGATTATCAAACTTGATTGTAGGGAGGTCGCTTACAAGATATTTATTTTTCAATTTTTGAATCAAACGAAGGTTTGCATGTCCTAGCCTTCTATGCCACAAAGTAGTATTTTCATGTATGGACGATAAACACGTAAGACTGTTAACATGCATTTTGCAAATATATAAGTCTCTTTTTTTAACACCTGTTAGGATTACCTTGCCATTTTTTAATTATCTCACATTCATTTTCTTTGAAGAGAACATGGATATTATTCTTGCATAATTGACCAACACTTAGCAAGTTAAAATTCAAGTTACTCACATGCTCGACATTTGAAAATCTAACATTGTTGCAAGCGATGTTACCTCTACAGATAACCTTTCCTTTTGCATTTCCGCCGAAAACAACTTGTCCACCGTCACATTCCTCATAAGATGAGAATAGACTTTTATTTCCGGTCATGTGACGAGTGCACCCACTATCGAGGATCCAATCTAGATCTTCGATTTCATTTCCAAAAACCATCTACAAAAGATTATGAGAAACAGAAGCTTGGCACCCAATGTTTCATGGGTAAGATAAAGAATAAAAGAAAATTAAACATCCAAAACCCAAGATCTCATTGGTTCGGGATTATTAGAGTCAAAATTACATTTAGCTAGCCATCTAGGAGTTATTTTTATTCCTTGATTGTTGTTAGCTCCAATTTCTACTATGTGTAGAAGTATTGAAAAATAGGCTAAGTGTTGACACTGACAGAGGTTCTGCCAAGACACCGATAGAAGATCAAGTGAAGACTAAACTGAAGATACTCACAGAGGACAAGGCCACAGAGCCTCTGTGGTATGAAGACTGAACACTTAGAAGATTATCTGAAGATCAACACAAAGACGATCGTGCCTCTCACGATTTCTGCTGTACAAAGATTCTGAAGATCATTCGTACAAGGCATGCCCTGACAATTCCATGTGTCAAACTCTGATGGGTTTCAGCCTTTGCAAAATTACGGCGCACTATGTTAACATTGTACCAGTGGCAATTTCACGATCGTGTCTTGTACCTTTAGTCCTTTATGTCTAGAACTCGTCCCCTGATGAATAGTATAAATAGAAGACTCATGTTGAGCTCTTCTATCAAGCTTTGCACGACACACACACTCTTAGAGCATAATTCTTGTATAACTTTCGGTGTTCTTGGTGTTCTATTTATATCAATATATAGTGGGTTATTGAGTTAAAAACTTGTGTTATTTACATCTCATGTATTTGATATAGTGTGTTCTTCAATCTTAAATATCTTATTAGTTCTCTAAAACGCTTTCGCACCATATCTTGTTTGAACTAATAGATAAAAATATCATTGTTTAAGTAAAAACGGAACCAACAATTGGTATCAGAGCCAACCTTGATTTTCTATATCAAGAGATCCTCTCTTACAATGATTTTTGGTAGAAACTTGGTTAGATTTTGACCTGTTCTTCGCATATTTCAAATGGACTATGTTTTTCTGCCATTCTCGACCTGTTCGACCTTGGTAAACCTGCAGAATCTGTTTTCTAGGTTAAAACTCTCCATTTTAGTGCATCGCTTAAAGGTCTTCAAGCTTGTAATCTCTTTTCGAAACTCTTGACCCATCATCTGAAAATCTCAGTTTATACTCTGTTTTCTTAAACCATTCAAAATGGCAACGAATGCCAACAACTACTTCTCTGCCGATTCTTTAACAAAACCACCCACTCTACTCAGAGATGAGTACCCTCAGTGGAAAATACGAATGTTTCATTTCTTCGAGGGTACTGACAATGAATCTCTTCACTACATCTACAATCCTCCTTTCGTTCCTATGCTCTCTGTACCACGTGTACCTGCAACAGACGACTCTCCAGAGATTCCTGCGCATGAGAAACCTAAGTCAAAAGATAAATGGTCTTATAATGGCCATCCCCAATGACCTCTTCCAATCCCTAGATGCGTGTGAATCTGCATACGATCTATGGAAGGAACTGGAGAAACAATTGGAAGGAGGGGCTAAAACTCAGAAAAATCGCAGAGCCCAATGTATCAATGAGTATTACTCATTCAAAGCTCCGCCGACTGAGTCTCTGTAGTATACGTATGACAGGTTTAACTCCTTGATAAACAAATGCAAGAAGTTTGGGATCCACGGAACTTCAGAAGAAAACAATGTCATGTTCTTAAAGAGTCTCGACGAAGAATGGCTCCAACTGTCTATGTCCCTACAGACAAATCAGGACCTAGACACGTGGAGCCTATCAGATCTTTATGGAACATTGGCAGCTCAAGAACCCCAAATCGCCCAGGCAAAAACTCAGACTGCTGGGCCTCTGGCACTTGTGGGGAAGACTACAGAGGCAAAGGAGAAGCCTAAGAAAGATGTGGGAGAGGAGGAAAAGAAAGAGAAGAAATAGAAAAAGAAGAAAGTGATGATTGTCGATAGCTCTGAAGATGAGGTGATAGAAAAGGAGGCAACGATGGCCTCGATAGCTAAATCATTAGCTTTGCTGACAAAGGAGTTTGGAAGAGGAGGATATCGGAACACGGGGTATGAACGTGATGGAAGGGATGATAGAGGAGAGAAATATGAGCCAAGGAACCAAGGAAGAGATAGTTCGGATGACAGAAGTGAAAAAGGTGACAGAGGTGAAAGAGGAGAAAGAGGTGGTGACCGACAGAAGTCAGACGACAGCGCTGGCAACGGTTCCCAGAACCAAGGATGTTTTAATTGTGGCAAGCCAAGACACTATGCTGCTGACTGCAGAAGCAAGCCAAACCGCCCTCAGAGGGATTCTGCTTACTACAAAAAGAAAGCGAATTATTATGCTCAGAAGTCGCTAATGGTGAATCAGGCGAACTGGCTGTCAGACGAATCATCTGATGAAGGCGACAAGAACACCTTATTCTGTGGAATGGCAGAGGTCAGCTCATCCGACTCTGATAGTGAGGTATCCACTTCTGACTCTTACTCTAATCAAGCAGAAGCTGATTTGCTCAAACTGACCATTGAATTCTCAGAACTTAAAAAGACATGTGATAGTGCTCAAAAGAAGCGCACCTTCTATGAGACCGAAGCCAGACTTCTCACTCAGGAAAAGGCTAAAATCTTTCAAGAAAAGGAAGAAATTGAAACAAATTGGAACAAGCACCTAAATCCTTTAAAAGAAAACATTTATGAACTCAACTCTACCTTAAAAGCTAATTCTAAAGAACTTATGGATGTTGAGAGCGACAGAATGAATATCCTTGCTCTTAAACATTATTTTCAAAAGGAAAAAGAAGTCCTTCATCAAGACCTACTCAGAAGAGACCTTTTAATGAAAAAATATCAAGATGCTCAGATGGTTTATGAAAAGATAAACACACAAGTATGGAGACGGGGAATTGGCTTCTGTGATATTGATCCATACACTGGAACCAAAAGAGACAAATCTCTGTCTTCACTATTTCATATTGGAAGCACAAGAAAACCCGGTTTTCCAAACTTACTCTCTGTCAGCAAAAGGCAAAAAGTCTCTGGGGAACCTCACCAGAGGAAACCTCTGAAGATGATAAATGTGTGGTTTGAAAACACAGATCTATCCTCTTCAGTCTCTGTCAAAAGAGAATCCAAACCCAAGAAATATCTGAAAACTCAAGATCAGATAGGAATCTTCAGGTTTGGTGACCCCGAGACTCAATCCCAGGTTGCCTTTGTCTGCACTATAGATTCTGAGAAGAAACTATCGGCAGAGGCACCTGAGTTCTTGCCTGCCTCCACAGAAGAAAAACCAACTCATATTTCTGAAAAGAAATTATTGGAAATCGGTGAAAACAACTTTTATGAACGTCCCAGTTATTCCAATAATAGCCACAATCTCTCTGAGGAATCCTTGATGAACTCTTCTGTTGACTTTGAAGATATTCCTGAAAGAAAGGAAGAAAGCGAGTATAGCACTTGCTCAGAAAATCCAGCCTCTGTCGACAGAGATCTAATTGACTCAACCTCTGTATATGAGGACGACTCATCCTCTAAAGACATTGAGACTGATTCAATTGAATCAGAAATAGTTCCTTGTGAAGCAGAGGGACTTAAACATCCCTCTGAGATTCTTAACAGAACAATTACTCCTAAGGAGATAATCACAAGTGCTCCTATTTGCCCGGATTTTGTGGACAAGTGTGTACAAGCCAAAACCTCTCTGGAGCTTAAGAAAATCAAACCTAAAAAGGAAAAATCCTCTCAATATTCGAAAGAAGCTAAACCTTTTGGGCCTTTCAAAGAAAAATTAACTTGACAACAAAAAGGTAAGTGGGTTGAAAATAACAAGTCTTTTACTTCTGTGACAGTGAAACCTGCAGAAGTTCACCACAGAAGAAGGGGACCACAGAAGGCTACTCCAACCAGAGAATTTTCAAAACAACAATCTAGTCAGCATAGGTCTTTTTGTAATAAGAAGTCTAGTGCTAGGGTAGATTGTAAAATCAAAGCCTCTGTACCCTGTTTTAATGTTTTCAATGAAAAGTTCAAGCAAATCTCTTCGCAAATTCATTATTGGCATTGTTTTGATCATATGTTTCAATCGAACCAACATTTCTCAAGTCCTCACTGTTTCCTCTCTTTGCCCATAAAGAATGCTAAATTCAAGGGAAAGAAGAAGAAAAAAATGGTTCTTCAACAGAAGATAAAACCAAACCCAAGGATGCTAAGGCAACCTTGAAGACCTCTGACAAGAAAGGACCCATTTGGATATGGGTACCTAAAAATCTCTGATTGTCTTGCAGAAGCAGTATGTGCCGATCTGGTATCTTGACTTCAGGTGCTCGCGGCACATGACTGGCAACAGAGGTTTACTATCCTCTTACAAAGATAAACTCAATGGAGGATCAGTAACCTTTGGGGACAACAAGAAAGGATATATTAAAGGCTACGGAGTCATCAAAAAGGAAAAGGTTGAAGTATGCAAAGTTGCTTATGTGGATGGCCTTAAGCACAATCTTCTAAGTGTTAGCCAACTCTGCGATACTGGCTTTGATGTTATGTTTAAAAGAACTTACTGCTCTCTACAAGGAGAAGACACTGGAGTAGAGCTTCTGCGGGCTAAAAGAAGGGGAGATCTATATCTCATGAACTTTAGCGTCAAGAACAAAGAAGACAAGCTCTGCTTTGTTGCTTGTAAAAATGAAGAAGCCTGGTTATGGCACAACAGGTTCTGTCATCTGAACTTCCACACTCTAGACAAGCTTGTGAAACTTGATCTTGTCATAGGTCTGCCGAATGGTAAGTTCAACAAAGATCATTTATGCTCAGCATGTGCAATGGGCAAGCTTAAGAAGGCTTCCCACAAAGGAAAGACTGATGTGTCTTGTCCTAGGCCTCTGCACATGCTTCATGTCGATCTCTGTGGTCCGATTGCTACGCAGAGCCTAGGAGGCAAGAAATACCTACTAGTGGTGATCGATGAATACTCAAGATATACATGGGTGGAGTTTGTCAGAAAGAAATCAGATGTTCCTAACACTCTGATAAACCTAATGAAGAAGATCCAGGTTCTGTACGAGTGCAAAATCCAAAAGTTGAGAAGTGACAATGGCACAGAATTCAAAAACTCTGTCATTGAAGCTTATCTCACAGAAGAAGGCATTTCACAGAACTTCTCTACAACACGTACTCCTCAACAAAATGGTGTTGTTGAACGAAAGAACCGAACGCTTGTAGGGGCTGCGAGGACCATGCTCACAGCATCTGGATTACCAATCTCTTTCTGGGCAGAAGCCATATCAACAACATGTTATACCCAGAATCGATATGCCATAGTCAAAAGACACATCAAGACACCTTATCAATTTATCAATAAGAGGCGACCCAACATCAAGTTCTTTCATGTCTTTGGATGCAAATACTTCGTCTTAAACGACAGAGAAGCTTGAGGGAAGTTCGATGTGAAAGCAGATGAAGGAAAGTTCATAGGATACTCTGCCACTTCAAAAGCCTACAGAGTATATCTTCTGCGGTCTCGATCCATCGTGGAAAGCATCAACGTTTCTTTTGACAATTCCTTTCATAAGACTTCTGAACAAGTCCGTTCAGAACTCGGTCTAAAGAAGGAATCATATGGCATCTCAAAGACTAGAGAAGCAGACCTAAATCTGCTATTTGAAGAGATGTTCAACGATGATATCGATCCCTCTGTCGGAGCTGTCAGAGCCTCTGGAGAACCATCTTCTGCCAGCCAGACAGAGTCAGGTATTTCTCTAACTGGTCCACTAAATACTTCATCCTCTTCTGTGAATCATGTAGATGCTAATGCCGAGGGGAAGCGAACAGAAGATGACACAAGCAAAGATACAACAACAGAGGCACTGGAAACACCTGCTACAATAGAGGAACCGATACAAGAGGAAAATGAGGATTCAGTCTCTACCGCATCAGAGGAATAAAAAACAACGTTAATTCCAATCCCTACACAAGTTGAAGAACCAAGTTCAAGCGAAGTACCATCTACCACGGAGGTTGTACAAGAACAACCATGTGCAACCTCAGAAGCTCAACTAGATGATACTAATGACCATCTTCCATGAACGACAAAGTGGACGATGAGCTATCCTCAGAACCTAATTATTGGCGATCCTTCTGATAAGGTCAAGACAAGATCAGCCACTGCTAATTTTTGTTTCTTTACAAATTTTATCAGTGTGATCGAGCCTAAAAGGATTTCTGAAGCCCTGGATGACCCAAACTGGGTAGATGCTATGCAAGAAGAGCTTCTACAGTTTGAAAGAAACAAAGTATGGACCCTAGTTCCTCTGCCGAAATGGAAACAAGCAATTGGGACAAAATGGGTCTTCAAAAACAAAAAGGATGAGGATGGGGTGGTCATTAGAAATAAAGAAAGATTGGTGGCCAAGGGATATCGCGAAGAAAAAGGCATTGATTACGATGAAACTTTTGCCCCTGTCGCACGGCTCGAAGCAATTAGAATCTTCTTAGCCTTCGTAGCCCACAGAGGTTTCAAAGTCTGTCAAATGGATGTAAAATCTGTCTTTCTAAATGGCGAAATTCAACAAGAAGTATACGTCCAGCAGCCACCAGGGTTTGAAAGCGCCAAGTACCCAAACTACGTGTATTACCTCGACAAAGCTCTGTATGGACTGAAACAGGCTCCAAGAGCATGGTATGAACGCCTTTCAACCTTTCATCTTGAAAATAATTTCGAAAGAGGTACAACAGATAATACTTTGTTTTATAAAAGAAAAGGTGATGAGATTTTACTTGTACAGATCTATGTGGACGATATTATTTTCGGGTCTACAAATGCAAAACACTGCACTGATTTTGAAAAACTCATGCAGAGTGAGTTTGAGATGAGTATGACGGGAGAACTAAACTTTTTCCTAGGACTCCAAGTCACACAATCATCAGAGGGAATTTTTATAAATCAAGCCAAATATGTCTAAGACATTCTTTCAAATTTAATCTATCCGATGCCTCTGTCATGAAGACCCCTATGTCAACTGGAAATAAGTTACACTCAGATCCAGGTGGAAAATGTTAGTTCCCGATCTGTGCAACGATTATGAAATCAAACAGATAAGCAATAGTGTATAATGATTTCAACTGGTCATCATTGTATTATGCTTTCAAAGTAGAGAGAATTACAATACGAGTAGGAAAGCAAATGAGACAACTAGCCTATTTTCTAAGGCTAGGCTATCTATATATATGGCGGGCCCGTGGTTAACAAGCCCATGGCCCGTTCACTAATAAGGCTCAAAATAAAGAATTACAGTTTAAACCCTGAACTTTAAATCAACATAAATTGACCCTAACAATCTCCCCCTTTGATTTGAAGTTCGAGTTCGCGCTCTAGCTCTCGCCAGTTGTAGACATATGTTTTGCGAAGCGCGAAGTGAATCTCGAACCATCTGATAGCACGGCGGTAGTCGATGCGATCTTCAACCAATTCCAAGGCATTCCGAGCATTTATTTCATTCGGATTAGGAATATACGAAACCCTTGGATTTTTAGACTCGTGCTGAATGATCTTTCGAAGAGCATCTCGAACTTTGTAGAGCGTGCCGTCGCAGAATCTTTCTACCTGACTGAACCGCAAAAATCTTTTCTCTTTCTGTTCATTGATGAAGATGATCCCAAATTCTGGTTCTAGAAGCATAGCATTCTCGGGATACATATTCAACTCAGGAGCTTGCAGATTCGACTTTATCAAATTTACCTTCTTCGCCCTATTCTCGACAGCCATTTGAAAATCCGTTAGATATGACATCATAATGGTACGGACCAGGTATCGACGAACAACTTCGAGCGCCTTTGTAACTTCAAGCGGTCGGATGGTTCTTGTACGAAGGTCTTTCAGAATAGCTAGGAAGTCGAACAGTCGGAGGTGCTGGAAGTCGGCTTCAGAGAATTTCCATTCATTCCCATCTTCACGTCGGACAGTGAATACTGGGTAGACGATTTTCATGATGCATCTGGAATGGATGTTAAGTACCTCTGTGATCTGATGCTTGGTTCTGACTTGGCTAACTGGAAGACACCGCTGCATTGTGCTGATATAGCGCCGTTGGTATTCGGGGTTGAGGTTGTAAATACCAAGACAAAAGGTCGGCTCGATCGGGCGAAGCTTGTGGACGAACAACTTCTTCAAAGATTCCTCCAGATGATGGATAAGTAGCATGATCTTCTCCTAACGGATTTGTTGCTGAGGAGGGGGAGGAAGTTCAGAAGTTGTCGTTTGTAGAGGAGTTGTCAGAATATTGGCAGTAGTAGTTTCAGGACTTGTTGAAGTTCCAGTAGGTTGAGCATAGTGAACGGGAGAAGTACCATAAAAATTCTGGAGCAGGAACTGATCATAGTCGATGTTATCGTCTTCATTAGTAGGGAAAACCAAATTTACCTGGAGATTTACGGCACTGGCGGCTTTTTCATACCATGCATCTTCGGTCTCCGGGTTGGCTTCACAGTCTGGATCTATCATATCCAATAGCGGTCTGTCTGATGAATCAAAGTCGACCAGTTCCTGTGTTGAACCCTCAGGCTTTTCAACCGTTAGGTCTTCATCATCTGATATATCCATATCTATTACCATGTCGGCTAATGGTAATTTGGCTTCAGGTGCTTCTGTTGTAGCTGCCGCAGTTGGGGATTCCTGTTGAACCACAATTGGAGTTTCAGAATGGATTGGGGCGGCGGTCTTGGTTAGACGTTGTCGTTTCCCCCCCTCACGGTGATCAGGATCATCCTGGTCATCGTGCTTGCGTTTCATACCGTCTGCTTGACTCTTGCAGGTATATTCGAGTGAGCGGACTCTCTCGGACAGCGTTGTGAGCGCTTGGTTGTAGTCCTTGAGAGTCGAGTAAATGGCGTCTAAACGAGTGGTAATGGATGATGAAGGAGTAGTGACCTGGGATTTCAGAACGGAGATCAGGTCTGCTTCGGTTGAGGCGTTGGTTTCAGATTCTTGGAGCAGTTAGGCTAAAAGCATCGTTTTGAGGGTGTCCACCGAGTAGGTAGGCTGAGTAGGAGCCGGTGGAGGTATGGGTGCGGTTTCAGTGTCAACGATATGCCCTTTACCTTTGATTATGCATTTGACGGTGTCGATCTCGGCAGCGACATACTGCTCCATTGCTTCTCGGACAGCCTTGAGGGTGCTGTCCAGGGACCCTTGTGACAGAGAGGCATCTACCTGAGAGGCATCTACCTGAGAGGCAGAGCCACCTACGTTCACAGCTAGTATATCGGTAGCTGTGGTAGGATTTCCCTCCGATCCTCGCGTGCCACCTAAAGGTGACGACATTACGGTGGTTCCGGTCGAGTCACGAATATTCTTGACTTGGTGTTGCTCCTCTTGTGTCCTAGCCAAAGGATTTTCAATATCAAATGGCTCTAGACTCGATTGTGCACGAAATGCAGTCGCGACCGGGGGCTGCTGGTCGCTTATTTCAACACCAGCACTCTCCGAATGAGAGACCGGTGGAAGTTGTGCTATATCCCCGTGTGAGACTGAAACATCCGTCTTTCGAGAGACGGATGAGTGGCTGAGGGGGTCGTGCAATTGCTCCGCTGGGTCCACGGAGGCTACTTCAATACCCCGTCCCAACAGATGAGACAGGATAGCAGATGTGGCAACCCGGATATCACTCGATTGGGGTCGCTCAAGAGCCTCGTTATCTTGACGGCTCAATCTTTCCTGGTTCGACTTCGAACGCAGTTCCCTCCGTCTCACATGATCTAACTCATCTAAAAATCCCTCGGGTGACCTAGATTCCTCCATAACAGGTATAGAAGTATGGGGAGGTGAGTCTAGTGGGAACTCGACATTGAAATCTGGGTTGGGTCCGATACCGTGAGGTATGCTTTTCAGGCGTATGGTACGGTCGGTATCGGAGTCCGTGGAGTCAGATTCCACGTTCTCAATATGTGAAGTGGGTTAAGGGGGTTCGGTAATATATGGTTTGGTTGAGTGATGAAGTGTAGGACTAGAAGATGGATCGGCTTGGGCTTGGCTAGAACTGGGTCCCGGTTCCGCTGCACCACTCACGCTAGTTCCCCTTCCTCTCACAACTAACACACCCCGCCCGGCAGCACCTGCTTGCCGGGTTCTCCCACCTCTCATTCTTGGACCCTCTCGTCTCTCGGTTCTAGGTCCCTGGGAAGGTCCCTCCGGTGCTGGCTGGACCATGGGATTCCCTATCTCTTCCCTATATGCTACTACTCCTGGTGCAGCAGGATCGGCGATGGCTAATAGGGCTTCAGGAATGGGCATGGCTACCGCATTGGATGGGTTGCGGATAACCATGTACTGTAAGTGTCGAATGGGACATACCGGGTGTGCAGCACGTCGAGGTATCGCCGGATTAGCTTCCATGTGTTGACGAACTGCACGCGAGAGGAAACGCGGGTACGGGAGGAACTTCTTCTGCTTGGTACCTCCGATGTGTCGAATAGCCGTCACGAGTTTACGCCAGATGATCGTGGCGAAGTCGACATGGCGATTGTATCAGACGGCGTGAAAAAGGCGTAGAAAATCATTGGTGCATTGATCTATGCCTTTCCATCGTGAAGATAGACACCTGTTCAGAATTGTGAACAGGGTGTACCATATGGGGGCCAGGAACTTACGATTGAACGCCGATGGCCGCGGAAGTGCGGAATTGTAGCCGAGCACGCGCATTTGTGCGCATAACGTTTCATCATTTATGGTAGGATCGTACCGTGCCTGACCTGCGGCGTCGGAAGCTGTGAGTGAAAGCATGCGGTGAAATGAATCAGGCGTCAGTGTGAAAGGTTGGTTGTCTATTCTCGCCGTTATGGTCTGTGTGTTGTCGGCCGTGCGAACTTGGGCAGTATACCATACTTGGAGCACGTTGATCAAAGGAACATCGGCAGTGGTAGTGAGGGCCTCATGGAGAGGGTGACGTGAAAGGATGTCCAAAAGAACATGATGTTGTGGCTGTGGCCGGAACTGATCCGGGTCAAGGTAATGATTGTTTGCCTCCATTTCAGTACCATGGTCAGGGTCGACCAAGGCATTGTCGGTAGCCTCATCTATAATTACCTCTTGAGGAATTTGTTGTTCTTCCTGGTCCTGTGGAGGATTTTGGTCCTGATCCGCCATTGAGTATCTGTAGGAAAATAACGCACAGTTAGTAACTGAGGCGGATGAACAAGTGTCGGCGCGTACCTTTGCAGTATTTGGCTCAATCTGAGACAAATTGAGGACTGGCAGTGAGAAAGCATGTACTAAATTGGCCAAGACAAGGGTGTCCGGACAAAAGTATGAAAAACACAACCTTTCCGGACATCATAAGTTTCCGGACAACACATGTGTCCGGATAGTATTAGTGACTGGATGGTGATGGAGGTGTCCGGATATATAGAACAACCCGGACAAATGGGTATCCTTTGAAAAAGGAGTCCGGACAAACAAACAACCCGGTAGTTGAACTTACCGGAAACCCGAAGGATTCCGGACAACTAGGGTATCCGGGTGTTTGATGAAGCCGGAAAAAATTTGTCTTCGACGTAAGAAGCTTACCAGATAAAGGCTCAACATGATGAATGTTCCCGGACACAACGAATGTATCTGGACGACTATCGAAATCACAATAGATCAAATCGGAGTACCTAATATGTGTGAAAGTGTATATGTAGTAACGATTGACGCATATGAGCACCCAGACAACTCTAAATCTACCTAGAATACCCCGAAATAACTCGAAGTTGAGTGGACTTGAAGATGGGTTCGGGTTTTGTGAGAACGACCAAATATGAGGTCGAGTGGTGCTTTTCAGAGCAATAAACAGGTAACAATGCAATCAACAATGATAAATGAACAACATACCTGGTCTGTGAGTGAAAAACGAGTGTATATCGGGGATTTGCAGTGAGTCCGAGCGAGAGAGAGAGAGAGCGTTGAGGGGTTTAGGGTTTTAGAACGAGAAGTCCGGATAAATGAGCTGACACAACCTGGATGCAATATATATGCGGATGGTGTCCAGGTTCTTATCCAACCTGGGTAGTGATCCGGTCCGGATACTGTCCGGATACCTTGGGGTTTCCGGTTACTGTCCGGATGCCTAAACAAAGTGTCCTGTTCCTGAGAATTTTGGAGTAATTTGAACTGTAAGAGGACATTCTCTCGCTCCCCCTCAAACTGAGCATGGGGATGACATTGCTCCCCATCGGATAGTACAGTAGAGTGCAGTGGAGGGGTCCGACACACTAAAAAACTTTTAGACTTTTAAAGAAAAAAATTGTGCCGCTCCCCCTCAGATGATGACCATGATATAGAATTCACACAGGAGTGCCCACACACACAAAAACTTGTTGACGGTTAAGAAAAACTGTGTGTGACGCTTCCCCTTGGATTTTGTTGAGGTTGTTGATCCGCCATGGAATATCTGTGAAAGACCCAAAGTTAGTAAACAAGACGGATAAACAAGAGACGGCGCGTACCTTTGCTTTAATAGGCTCAATCTGAGACAGATTGAGGATTGGCAGTGACAAAACAGGTACTGGATAGATCAAAACAGGGGTGTCCTGTAATAACCAGGTATTGTATTTAATTGTTTAAATTACATTATTATAGTTTAAAATGGGTTTAGGATAATTTATGAAGTTTATAAGTCTTTATTTTTTATTTTGTGGAGTTAGAAGTTAAGGGGTAAGTTTTAATTTTTATTTGGAAGTTTGGGGGTGAGTGATGTCAATTAAGAGAATAGTGGGATTTGTTGGGTAAGAGTGAAGATATTTTTCACCCAAACCGCCACATCTCACTTAATTGAGATGAGGTATTTCATTTTATAGCCATTGTATCAAAAAGCAAAAAGTGTGTGTGTGTGTTTTCATGTTCACGGCAGAAAGAGAGAAGAGAGACTAGAGAGTGAATTTGGAAAAGGGTCAAGAAGAAGAAGGATTATTGCAGCTTGGTTTAGGATTCAAATCAAGATAAACTATGGTATTAATCCATACAATCTTCTTTTCTATGTTTCTTAGTTTGCTATGAGTTTTTGAAGTGGGTTTTGATAATTTAAGAAAGATATGATAATTTTGGGTTTGAATCATGAATCATTGAATGAGTTTCACTAGATTAATGGTACTTTGATGATTGGTAATTGTGGGGAAAGGTTTAGGACATCCATAATTTCATTTTGGAGGCTTAAAAATCATTTTGGGATGAATTGGGTTTGAGAAAGGGCCATTTTTGGCTGAATGGAAGTGCAGGTTCTTCGCGCTAGTTTGGTGCTAGTTAACTAGCGCGGGAAGTAGCGCCGTTCTCTGGTCCAGTGCCCCGCGCCCTTTTTGGCGCGAGTTAGCTAGCGCGGGCATTGGCGCCGGGCACTGTTTCGCGTTTTCGGGTTTTGTTTCGCATGCGGTTTGAGGATATGTTTGTGGTATCACCTAAGGGTTGTTTTTGGGGCTTATTTGGAATGGATTTGGGACATAATTAGATGGTTTAACATCATTCTTATGGCCCCAATTCAGGTGTTCGGGTTGAGCTAAAGTGTGTCCCAGAGCGTGTATCGTTGTGCTAAGGTTAAGGTGAGTTTTACATGAAAATGTTTTTAAACTGGAATACATATATGTGTGTATAGAATATGTGATAAATGATGTGTTTATATGCTTATGTTGGAAATATAGTATGTGAAGATTATATTATATTTGCATGAGTATTATACGAGAGTATATTGGTCGGGCTTAGGACCGGTGATATTGGCCGTAGTATTTGTACGGTGGTGTTGGCCGTAGTAGCTGTACGGTGGTGTTGGCCGTAGTAGTTGTACGGTGGATATAACTTATTAGTTGGCTTGCAACCAACTAATATGGCCATGGGAATGAGAAGAGAAAGTAAATGAAGAGTGAGTTCAAATTGATATATGTGATTGTGTCATATGAATGTAATTTATGTAAATGGAGTTTATATAAATGATTTCAAACTGACAGGGATTTTCTCACTTAAACCACTAGGTCTAACCCTCATTTTGTTTTAAAAATATGTATTCCAGGTGATGGATCGGGTAAGAGCAAATGAATAGAGTAATGGATGGATAGCTTTTGTGAAGACTTTTGTTATGAAGATCATGAAGTGTTTTTGTACTTATGGCTTTGGTGTTAGTCATAATGTAAATTAATTAGTGAAAAAGTTTGTACTGAATTACTTATTATGTTTAGTAAGACTATGGGACCGAATATGAAATATGATGTATCTTTTTGATGAAATTATGTTGTGAAATGTATGATTTTGTATATATGGAAACCGAGATGTTACAGATGGTATCAGAGCCCTAGTTTAAGGGATTTAGGTATTAGTATTTGTACCTAGACTTAAACTGCATATGAAGTAGGATGTCCCTATTATTGTAGAACCTTGGGATGTTAAATATAAAAAGGTAGAAGGAACATCATGTAAGGTAATTTCAGATTTACACCTGGCTAGTGTAATTGTGATTTTACAGGTACATGTTTGAACTGGAATACCTTATTATATGGGGTATGTGCTTATGTGTATAATAACATTGTTTGAATCTACAGAATGGCCAGCGGTACTAGACAAACAAATTGGGGAGGAAGAAGCAACTCTAATAGAACAAATCCCCCAGTCGGAACTGGGGGAAGAGGGGGAGAAAGAGGCAGGGGCAGGACTGGAGGCAGAGTGCAGGGACGAGGCACAGAGTTTGTTACAAGAGACGACTTGGCTGCTGAGATGGGAAGATTACAAGCCAATATTCAAGCCATGTTTAACCAAACGCATAATACTGAAGCGGAAAGACCAGACCCTAACTTGGAAGACAAGATGCCTATCACACCTACTGTCGTATCAGTACCAAGAAGGTGTGACTATAAGATGTTTTTAAGCTGTAAACCACCAACTTATGGAGGGGATAGAGATCCAGTGAAGCCGATGCGGTGGCTGAAGGAAATTGAAGCTGTATTTAAAACCAGCAAATGTGCGGAAGAGGATAAGGTGTTATACGGAACTGCAATGTTGAAGGCAAATGCTTTATATTGGTGGGAGGCCCTTATTGACTCTAAGGGATCTGAGGTATACTCAACCTTTACTCGGGGCGAATTCTCAAGGGCATTCAAAGAACAGTTTTGTCCTCAAGCAGCAGTCAGACAATTGGAGGAGGAATTCTTGAGCCTACAACAAGGGAATTTATCAGTCAGAGACTATACTGCCCGTTTCCTAGAGAAGTCGCGTTTTGGAGAGTATTATGTTGCCACGGAGAAAATGAAGATGGAAAGGTTCATATTCGGACTGAATTCGGAAATTTGAAAGTTAGCGACTGCAGCGAGACCTGATACCTTCTCAGCAGCAGTAAATGCCGCGGAAAATGTGGAGCTGGATAATAAGAGGGATGCCGGTGATAAGAGTATGGGAAAGAGGAAATTGGAAGGACCTCAGTATGATCCGAAAAAGTCCAGGTTTCAAAGATTCGATAATCGCCCGCCTTTCCGACCAGTAGAAAGACCGTGTCCGAAGTGCCACCGTATCCATCAAGGAAGTTGCCAAGTTGATTCGCGGGTTTGTTATAGATGTGGAAAGACCGGGCATGTTTCTAAATATTGTAGAGTAACGCGATTTTGTTTTTCATGTAATTCTACGGATCACCTACAGTCGGATTGTCCGAGGGGAAGAATACAGCAGGGGGTACGTCAGGGAAACCAGCGGTTGGCAGACCAGTAGTACCGAGACTAGAGCCACCAAGAATGAGGGGTCGTACATTCCAGATGACAGCAAAAGAAGCGGAGGAAACTCCGGATGTGGTTACAGGTACATTTTTTATAAACTCTACACGTGCTAAAGTGTTATTTGACTCCGGTGCAAACCGATCTTTTGTATCTCCTGCATTTGCTGCTTATCTGCGTTTGAAGCCTAAAGTGTTAGAACATGCCTTACTGGTAGATACTGCAAATGATAACCAAGTGTCGGTTAAAGAAGTATTTGATAGCTGTGTAATAAATATAGAAGGGTGTGGAGTACCGATACAACTATTTCCTATAGCTTTGATCGAATTTGATGTGGTAGTGGGGATGGATTGGTTAGCTGAAAATCAGGCTAACATAGTATGTGATAATAAAATAATTAATGTTGTGTTACCTGAAAAGGGGCCGGTAGTGATTTATGGTGATCGTATAAATCATCAGTCTTGCCTTATATCTATGATAAAAGCCCGTAAGTGTGTGAATAAGGGTTGCCAGAGTTACTTAGCTTAGTGATAGATATTAAGCCAGAAAAGAATAAGTTGGAAGATATTCCGATTGTTAGTGAATTTCCTGAAGTGTTCCCTGAGGACTTGAATAGTCTTTCGCCCGTTAGACAAGTAGAGTTTGGTATAGATCTGACTCCTGGAGCTGCTCCTGTTGCTCGAGCATCGTATCGTCTGGCACCTCCAGAGATGAAAGAAATGATGTTACAATTACAAGACCTGTCCGACAAAGGCTTCATCAGACCTACTTTTTCGCCGTGGGGAGCGCCAGTTTTGTTTGTGAAAAAGAAGGATGGTTCGATGAGAATGTGTATCAACTACCGGGTACTGAATAAGCGCACGATCAAGAACAAGTATCCGCTTCCCAGAATTGATGACCTCTTCGATCAATTGGTTGGAGCCTGCTATTTCTCCAAGATTGATCTAAGATCTGGTTATCATCAGTTGAAGGTTAAAGAAGAAGATGTTCTGAAGACTGCTTTTCGAACAAGGTATGGCCATTATGAATTCTTAGTAATGTCGTTCGGTTTGACGAATGCTCCAGCTGCCTTTATGGATTTAATGAATCGAGTATGTAAGCCGTATCTCGATAAATTTGTTATTGTATTTATCGATGATATACTTATCTATTCTCGGTCCAAAGAAGAGCACGCGCAACATCTTCGTTTGATTCTGGAGTTATTGAAGAAAGAAAAGTTGTATGCTAAATTTTCGAAATGTGAATTCTGGCTACGAGAAGTTCAGTTTCTGGGGCATGTAGTTTCCGAAGAAGGTATACAAGTCGATCCGATGAAAGTGGAAGCAGTTGAAAAGTGGGAACCGCCGAAGACAGCAACGGATGTAAGAAGTTTTCTGGGTTTAGTCGGCTACTATCGAAAGTTTATAAAAGACTTCTCTCGTATTGCCACGCCTTTGACTAAGCTGACTCGAAAGAATCTGAAGTTTGAATGGAAAGCAGAACATGATGGAGCATTCCGGATATTGAAAGAGAAACTGTGCAGCGCGCCGATTTTGTCACTACCTGAAGGTTCTGAAGACTTTGTTGTTTACAGTGATGCTTCTAAACTGGGATTGGGATGTGTACTTATGCAGCGTGGGAAAGTTATTGCTTATGCTTCTCGTCAACTAAAAGATCATGAACGACAGTATCCAACACACGACATGGAACTTGCAGCAGTTGTTTTTGCGTTGAAGATTTGGAGACATTATCTTTATGGTTCCAAATGTCAAATTTATACCGATCATAAGAGTCTCCAACATCTCTTCGATTAGAAGGAATTAAATATGAGACAAAGAAGATGGCTAGAACTGGTGAATGATTACGACTGTGAATTTCTTTATCATCCGGGAAAGGCGAATGTGGTAGCTGATGCACTGAGTCGTCAAGAAAGGAGTGGAACAATAAAAGCTATTTCACTAAGGGCTGAACTCTTGCCTAACATCTTTGATGAACTGCTGAAGTGTCAAATAGAAGCCTATCAGGAAGAACATTTGAAGTCAGAACGGTTAGTGGGGATATCAGCATTGCTTGTGAAAGATGACCGTGGGTTGTTGTGTTTGGGAAACAGAATTTGGGTTCCTCGTTTGGGTGGATTACGTGACCGTGTATTACAAGAAGCTCATCAATATCGTTTCTCTATTCATCCAGGCACGAATAAGATGTATAAAGATCTGAAACAATTCTATTGGTGACCGGGAATAAAAAGAAGCATTGCTCAACATGTGGAAGAATGTACTACTTGTAAAAAGGTAAAAATTGAACATCAAAAACCGTTTGGTCAGTTACAACGATTGGAAATACCAATGTGGAAATGGGATCAGATTACTACAGATTTCATCACAAAGCTACCAAGGACTCCGAAGGGATTCGATTCTATTTGGGTGATTGTTGATAGATTGACGAAATCTGCTCACTTTTTACCAATAAAGGAAACTGATTCATTGGAACGTTTAGCTAAATTGTACATCAACGAAATAGTAACTCGACATGGAGTTCCGATCTTGATTATTTCAGATCGGGATAGTCGTTTTACTTCAAGGTTCTAGAGAAGTTTTCAAAAGGAGATGGGGACGCAGATAAAGTTAAGTACAGCTTATCATCCTCAAACTGACGGTCAGAGTGAACGAACGATTCAGACATTAGAAGATATGCTCCGGGCTTGCATTGTTGGCTTTGGGGGATCGTGGGATAAGCATTTACCGTTGATCGAATTTGCCTACAACAACAGTTATCATTCCAGCATTCAAGCGACACCGTTTGAAGTATTGTATGGTAGAAAATGTCGAACGCCTCTGTGTTGGAATAAAGTGGGAGAGAAACAGTTAGCGGGGCCAGATATAGTTCAGTTAACCGTGGATAAGGTTACTCAGATTCGAGAACGTTTGAAAGTGGCTCAAGACAGACAGAAAAGTTACGCCGACCGACGCCGGAAACCGTTAGAGTTCCAAGTTGGAGATTTTGTAATGTTAAAAGTCTCACCTTGGAAAGGAGTCATTCGATTTGGAAAGCAAGGTAAACTTAGCCCGAGGTATATTGGGCCGTTTGCAATCACAGAAAGGATTGGCGAAGTAGCCTACAGGTTGGACCTTCCGTCAGAGTTAAGCCGTATACACAACGTGTTTCACGTATCGAATTTGGGAAAGTGTTTGGTTACACCAGATCAGGCAGTGACTCTACCCGATATACAAGTTGACGAAAAGCTGAATTATGTAGAAGAACCGGAAGCCATTGTTGATCATTGTTAATCCAAGATCTATCAAGATTAGAAAGAAATTCTAGAGAGAGAGTAGAGAGTGAAAGTAGATCTTATTATGTCGGCTCTCTGTGTTTACAAGATATGAGTTATGACCAAAAGCTTACAAAGAAAGTCTAAAAAAAGCCTTATATACCCTAAGACTTATTAAGGAAATAAGCTAGCTTTGACTTTCTACACATGACTAAATACATTGACTTTGACTCTATAAATCAAGATTAAATCTTGAAGACATATTTGTCCTAACAATCTCCCCCTTGGATTCAAGATTTAAACATTTGAGAACAGCAATCTTCGGCTTCTTGAATCTTCAAAATCTTCGGTCTTTATCAGGCTTGTCAAAGTCAAATTGTCACAAAAACTTCAGGCGGGGAACTGACGGAGATTTTCTTTCTTTAAAAGATATGGAGAATTTGATTCTTCACACAAGGCATTTTGATACAATGTAGCGCAAATCTAAGAAAAATATATCTTCTTGAGAAACCAAGATGATCAATCGATTTTTCCTAAACTCTTGAAGAATTCTCCCCCTTTTTTCTTTCTTTGACTTGAGAACTTCAATCTTCAGTAAGGATATTCACCATATAGCACAAGTTTAAGAAAAAGAGATCACAAGATGATCAATCGATTTCTCTTAACCTCTTGAAGAAGAAATCTCCCCCTTTCCTTTCTTGAGACGAAGTCTTCTTTAAACATTTCTCCCCCTGTCATGAAATCGAATCTTTGACTTGAAAGCTTTGACATGAAATTGAACTAAACATTTCTCCCCCTTTTTTGATGAAAGTGTGCATCATGATCATCGAAAACCTTCTTCAATTTCAGTCGCATCTCTGATTCTCACTAACAATCTCCTCCTTAATGAATAACCTTGCTCCCCCTCAAAATAAGAATTCTGGAGCAATTTGTTTTCTCCCCCTGAAAGTATGCATATATTTCATTACAATACAATATTTGAAATTTTATACAAGGAAAATAAAATTCATTGAACTACATTTTATAACTACTAACATTTGATCATTTGAAAACTTTACAAAAGAAATTCAACTTAATGAAATTTAACAGATTTATCAATCAAATGAAATCAAATGCATGTGTTTGGATTCAAATACCAGACATCATTGCATATCAAGTTAAAAATGTTCAGTTTCAACCCCTTTATTAAATCTATTTGGTGTGCTAGCATGCAAAATATGATCAACAACAAGCATATGCAATTCTAAAACATATCAGAATACTCTGCTCTACTCACATTATTTGTCCAAAATCAGAATTTTCACAAATTTACAGGTTTATCGCGACTTTGTATTTTCCCCAAGTTTCAAGAGATGTGTGCTCATTGGCATCTTTTGATTTTGTGCACATTGGCATCTTTTGATTTTGTGCTCATTGGCATCTTTTGATTTTGTGCACATTGGCATCTTTTGATTTTGTGCTCATTGGCATCTTTTGATCACAAAGTTTATTAAGAATAAGATACACCGTTAAACATGGCTTTCTATCTAGTTCTATAGCAGGATTTGGGTCAGCGATCCTAGACCAGTTGGCCTTAGGTGCTAGGTGACGAGCACCCCTTAGAACTTACTTTCCCAAACCAGAAAGGCCACATCGATATATCTTAAACCCATTTGTACCAGTAGAACATGGCTTTCTATCTAGTTCTATAGCAGGATTTGGGTCAGCCGATCCCAGACCAGTTGGTCTTAGGGACTAGGTGTCGAGCACCCCTTAGGACTTAATCTCCCAAACTAGAAAGTCCACAGGCACAAACTTTCAAACTAAATGATTAGATTTAAAACTTAGAGCATCTCAATCACTTGGTTCTAAAACATAGTGCTTTCCCCATATTTTCGTTTCCATCCATCATTCTGACAAAAGGCTTTTGAGCATTATATTCTAAATAAGTCTAGAATCACATAATTTTGAGCATTCAGCATAATTTCATTCATGTTTTGCTGACCTTTCGATTTATTTCAGAAGTGAAAGATGAAATAGATGTAACTCAGATAATACAAAAACGCTTGTAAAATCACCCTTGACACACATTTCATTCATTGAATGAAAGTTGAAATTTTTTTCATCTCATTGAATTAAATTTGTAAAGATTCAAACATTCATAGCAGTAGAGATAAAACATAATGCAATGTTACCTTTCACCACGAGTTCCTTCAAATAGAAAGATGTGACAGTTAAGGATATCACCTGAGAAGTATGATCATGCGGTAAAAGATTTAACCTGATAAGTACGAGTTCTAAACTGATTTGTTTAGAAGTCTTAGCCATTGAAGTACGGGTCCTGAACTGATTTGTCCAGAAGCCATTGTCGTTGAAGCACGGGTCCTGGACTGATGTATTCAGAAACCAATACCTGTGAACTCCGGGTTCTAAACTGATGTGTTTAGAAACCAATTCTCTTTACTCCCCTTTAATGGCACAAATAATCTTCTTCCGAGAGTTCAACGCTTTGCTTCTAAATCTGCAAAAACAGATTAAGTAGATTTTGGTACCCAACGTGTCTTGGGTCCTAGCTTGTTAAGCGGAGCTCTATAAGAAGGAAAATGATAAGTACCGTACCAATATTGAGCATTATCATTTTTAACAAAATCATTAGTTCCATAATAAGAACAACAAATTTTCTTTTGTGCAAACCTGATTAAATTGTTTGCGGAATATATTGAATCAGGTTTAACAAAAGATTTACCTTTTAGGTTAGTGTTCTCTTTGGGAACAGACGATTTTGGTACATCTTTTTCAGGAGTCGTACCTTTTACTCTCCATTGCATGTTGACTTTCTTGAATGAAGGAAGATCAGCAGATTGAAACTTGGAAGAATTATCCACTAAGTGATCATAGAAGAGATTAGACGGACGAATCGGACATTCAGAATAGCGTTTGGATTTGTTAAGTGACTTCACTTTGTAGAATAAGTTGTTCCGTTCCTTGGTCACCAAATCAAGCTTCTTCTGAATGTCACAATTAACCCTCTTCTCTTTCATAATATCAGTCGATAACACGGCCAAATTCTTTGTGAGTTTACGTATTTCTTGCTGAAATATCTTCCTTTCAACAGAAAATTCATCTTTGACGCTTCTCGCCTGAAAGTCAGCTTTCTTTCTCTTTTCCAGCTCTTGTCTTCCTTCATCTAATTCTTTTTTAAGCTCATATATCTTTTTTGACAACTTCACATTCTTTGCTTCAAAGTCTTTCCTTTTATTTTCAAATTCAAGTCTTTCCTTCTCCAATTTCTCTTTTTCAAGGAATAAAACTTTCTCAAAATCTGAATTTTGTTTGGAAAGTTTTCTGCATCTGAGTTCAAGAGCTTTCTTTTCTTCACTTTCTTTCTTCTCCGTCTTTGAAGCTTGTTCAAGTTCAGAAACTTTCTGGGAAAGAGAAAGAATTAGCTTTTTGTCATCTGAACGAGCAACTCTTTCTTTTCTGAAATTTTCTCTTTCCTCTTTTAGCAACTTTTCCGTTTCAGACAACTTCTTTGTAAGTTCAATAACCTTTTGCTTGAGTTCCTCATTTTCAGCATCTGATGATTTCTGTTCCGTATCCTCTTTTTCAGCTTTCTTTTCTTCTTCCTTTCTCTTAAAAGCAACTTCAGATCCAAGCATTTGCTTTGTTAACTCGTTCCACATAAGCATTGGATTGTTTTTGAAACATTCAACGCGTTTGAAGATGTGTTGTGGAAGTTTGTAAAGTGCGAAGATCAAGTTGGATGAAGCATCCTTGTCGGCTTTCATTCTTTTAATCTCTTCTTCTGTATAATATTTGTCAGTTCTGATCATTGGGCCTTCAGTAAAAGATTTTATCATATTTTCACCATTTTCTCAACTTGCAATAAAATCGATGAACGAGACTCTCCATAGTTCAAAATCAGATTCTTTGAACAACACTGGAAGCCGCTTCATGTTTGAAAAATTAATACAACTCGTGACCGTTGGTTGCGAAAAGCTTGGCGAGATTCTCACTTCAAAGGGTAACGCAATACTGTGATTAAGCAACCAAGCAAGTAGCTAAAACTAATTAAGCAAGCAAACAAGTAGATGAAATTAATTTGAAGCAAGTAAGCATATAGGTGAAACTAATTCAAGCAAGCATGTAGGTTGCGCAATTCTTTGCGCAAAATGGATTCAGTTGGTTGCGCAATTCAGATCAAATGGGTTGCGCAAAGTTCTTCAATTCTTGTTGGCACTAGGCTGCTGCACGGAAACACACTCACCAATAAATATTAGATTTTTCAATTTAGGATCAAAACAATATCACAAACAATTTTTTATAAAATCTCAAATAAAAATATGGATCAAAAACTCAGATTTAAAATTTTTATCCAATAACACCTTCAACCCAAAAATTTCAAAAATGAATTTTATGCATTAAAACTTGAAATCTTTGATTGAAACATGTCTAAAACTTGTTTTTGGAAACAATTTTGCACAAAAATGAATCAAATCGACACAAAATAGCAAAATCAAGTTTCAAAAAAATTGACAGACAACTTTTTCTCAAGAACACAAACTTCACAAAAACTTCAAATTCCTCAAATCTTGATGTGTTTTTGAAAATCTTTTGATGCAAAACTTGATTAATATGATGGAGAAACACTTTGCAATCAAAATCAAATAAAAAACAAACAAGAATTGTATAACCCATTTGTGTTCTTCAAATCTTCAAAAATGGTGGATTTCTCCAAAAATCTTCAAATCTTCATCAAATCTTCGAATTAATCAACCAAACTTTGCAAAAATGTTAGAAAATCAGTTTCTAACACGATGATGTGAACCAATTTCGCTGAAGATCACTGAATCAAAATCTGAAAAAACTGACCAGACAGTTACGATCGATATGAACAAAATCTAAAAAATCTTCAAATTGAACTCCAAATCTTTGAAATTAGCCTTCGATCCTTGAATAAGATTTGTTCTCCACACAAAAACGAATCCAAAGAACCAATTTACGAACAAATTCGATCAAAAATCACCAAAATTTGATAAAATCTCAAGAAAACGAGATTTTCTTGAGAAATTCAAGAAAATCAATCAAATTTTCTTGTGAAATCACCAAATTCGTATGTTTGATCAGTAGAATTCCATCTCTCAATCTTGTTCCTGCTCTGATACCAATTGTTAATCCAAGATCTATCAAGATTAGATAGAAATTCTAGAGAGAGAGTAGAGAGAGAAAGTAGATCTTATTATGTCGGCTCTCTGTGTTTACAAGATATGAGTTATTACCAAAAGCTTACAAAGAAAGTCTAAACAAAGCCTTATATACCCTAAGACTTATTAAGGAAATAAGCTAGCTTTGACTTTCTACACATGACTAAATACATTGACTTTGACTCTATAAATCAAGATTGAATCTTGAAGACATATTTGTCCTAACAATCATAAAGTCAAAGTGTTGCGGAACAAGGAAATCAGACAAGTGAAAGTCCAGTGGAGACATCATAGAGGTCAGGATGCTACCTGGGAATCAGAATCTGAAATGAGAACGAAATACCCTCATCTTTTCGCTTAACTGAATTCCGGGACGAAATTCTTTTAAGGGGGAGATGTTGTAATAACCAGGTATTGTATTTAATTGTTTAAATTACATTATTATAGTTTAAAATGGGTTTAGGATAGTTTATGAAGTTTATAAGTCTTTATTTTTTATTTTGTGGAGTTAGAAGTTAAGGGGTAAGTTTTAATTTTTATTTGGAAGTTTGGGGGTGAGTGATGTCAATTAAGAGAAGAGTGGGGTTTGTTGGGTAAGAGTGAAGATATTTTTCACCCAAACCGCCACATCTCACTTACTTGAGATGAGGTATTTCATTTTATAGCAATTTTATCAAAAAGCAAAAAGTGTGTGTGTGTTTTCATGTTCACGACAGAAAGAGAGAAGAGAGACTAGAGAGTGAATTTGGAAAAGGGTCAAGAAAAAGAAGGATTATTGCAGCTTGGTTTAGGATTCAAATCAAGATGAACTAAGGTATTAATCCATACAATCTTCTTTTCTATGTTTCTTAGTTTGCTATGAGTTTTTTAAGTGGGTTTTGATAATTTAAGAAAGATATGATAATTTTGGGTTTGAATCATGAATCATTGAATGAGTTTCACTAGATTAATGGTACTTTGATGATTGGTAATTGTGGGGAAAGGTTTAGGACATCCATAATTTCATTTTGGAGACTTAAAAATCATTTTGGGATGAATTGGGTTTGAGAAAGGGCCATTTTCGGCTGAATGGAAGTGCAGGTTCTCCGCGCTAGTTTGGTGCTAGTTAACTAGCGCAGAAAGTAGTGTCGTTCTCTGGTCCAATGCCCCGCGCCCTTTTTGGTGCGAGTTAGCTAGCGCGGGCAGTGGCGCCGGGCACTGTTTTGCGTTTTCGGGTTTTGTTTCGCGTGCGGTTTAAGGATATGTTTGTGGTATCACCTAAGGGTTGTTTTTGGGGCTTATTAGGAATGGATTTGGGACATAATTAGATGGTTTAACATCATTCTTCCAATTCAGGTGTTCGGGTTGAGCTAAAGTGTGTCCCGGAGCGTGTATCGGTGTGCTAAGGTTAAGGTGAGTTTTACTTGAAAATGTTTTTAAACTGGAATACATATATGTGTGTATAGAATATGTGATAAAAGTTGTGTTTATATGCTTACGTTGGAAATATAGTATGTGAAGATTATATTATATTTGCATGAGTATTATACGAGAGTATATTGGCCGGGCTTAGGACCGGTGATATTGGCCGTAGTAGTTGTACGGTGGTGTTGGCCGTAGTAGTTGTACGGTGGTGTTGGCCGTAGTAGTTGTACGGTGGAGATAACTTATTAGTTGGCTTGCAACCAACTAATATGGCCATGGGAATGAGAAGAGAAAGTAAATGAAGAGTGAGTTCAAATTGATATATGTGATTGTGTCATATGAATGTAATTTATGTAAATGGAGTTTATATAAATGATTTCAAACTGACAGGGATTTTCTCACTTAGACCACTAGGTCTAACCCTCATTTTGTTTTAAAAATATGTATTCCAGGTGATGGATCGGGTAAGAGCAAATGAATAGAGTAGCGGATGGATAGCTTTTGTGAAGACTTTTGTTATGAAGATCATGAAGTGTTTTTGTACTTATGGCTTTGTTGTTAGTCATAATGTAAATTAATTAGTGAAAAAGTTTGTACTGAATTACTTATTATGTTTAGTAAGACTATGGGACCGAATATGAAATATGATGTATCTTTTTGATGAAATTATGTTGTGAAATGTATGATTTTTGTATATATGGAAACCGGGATGTTACATGTCCGAACAAACAGATTGAATACAAAACTTTCCGGACAAAAACAGTTTCCGGACAAACATGGTTTCCGGATGAAAGAGGATTCCGGACACAACATCTATCCGGTCCGGAAACCTGTCCGGATACACTGGAAGTCTCAAAAAAGTTCCGTGTTCCTTTAGATTTTGCAAAAATGGAACTATTTGGATGTAAAATGAACCTTCTCTCGCTCCCCCTCAAATTGAGCGTGGGGAAGACCTTGCTCCCCCTCGGATGATGCAAAGTTGTGCAATGGCGAGTCCGACACACAAACACTTTAGACATTTAAAGAAAAATTTGTGTCGCTCCCCCTCAAATGATGAACATAAGGGTGTATGCTCCCCCTCAGAATGTGCGCATAGTGTAAAGTGCACACGGGAGTATCCACACACACAAAAAAACTTTTCATCAGTTAAAAAATTGTGTGTGACACTCCCCCTCAACAGTAGAGTATACTTACCTGATGGCTGATCATGCTCCCCCTAAACACATGAGCAGCTCGTGAAAGCACAGGTATAGACAAACATCACGTCTTCGCAATATTGTTCCTTTAAGAACGTGAGCAGCTCCCTCCTTCCGGTCATGTGTGTGGAGCATCCAGTGTGTAAGTACCACACATGACCGTCCTGCAAAACAAAATTAGCGAACCTTGGGTACCCAGATTTGCCTGGGTCCCGGAGGGTTAGGTTTGGCACCTCGAGGAGGAACCTGCGTTGACTCAGACTTCCCCTTAGGTGCAGATTGTACACCGTTTGGAGTAATTGGTTTTGGCACATGTTGCCTCTTAGGTGTAGAATTTACACCTTTTGGAGGAACAGGTTTTGTAGCAGGTTGCCTCTTGAGTGCCGGTCTAACCTCAGTGGGAGACGCCCGTTTTCGAATGGGTTTGGTCTACCGTTGTGGTTTAACCTCTGTTTGAGAACCCCGTTGTTTATGATATTTTATCTTGTTATTACGGGGTTTGCGTTTGGGTGTATGATTATACATGTGATATGACCCAAACCAATCATTGTTATTGATATCATCAAAGTCATTCCAACCACAACTAGAACATAACAAACAGTCGTGCGACAATTGAATCAATTGCTGAATGGAGTAAATTTTCATCGGAAAATTAACATCTCTTTTAACAAAATTACTCCTATGATTCCAAGCACAGTCGTTTGTGTTCAATCTAGGGTGAAAAACAGTATTGAACGACTTTTATGCAGCATCCTCCATAGATTCCTTGGCAGGCCACTTTGGTTTTGTTTATTTAGCGCGACCGGTGTTATCCGAAACAACAGGGACAGTGCGGTCAGTGACCTTTGAGGAAACAGGAATCTTAGCAGGTGGTTGACCGGTCTTTTGCTTCGGCTGTGATTGTTTTTGAGAATTTGAAGCATTTTTGGAAATCTTAATCACAGCCGGAGTCTTTGATTGAGAACTATCACCCTTTAGAAAATTGACCGGTCGATTCACCACTGGTGATAGAAAATCAGTATGACTCGGAAGAGGTTTGTCGAAGGGGAACGACTCAAACTCTCCCTCAGAATTACCTTCAGAGTTCATATATTCTGAAATATCGACTTTCGGAATTACAGGACTTGGATCGGTCGAGGAAGGCGAGGAACACTTTGTGCGTGTGTGCTTTGGGGAATTTGGTGTGGAAGCTAACCGAGACCGCCGCCCCCATCTAGTCTGAAACTCCAATTGTGGTTCAACAGGAACCCCCAACTGTGGCAGCTACAACAGAAGCACCTGAAGCCGAGTTGCCATTAGCCGACATGGTAATAGATATGGAGATATCAGATGATGAAGACCCAACGGTTGAAAAGCCTGAGGGTTCAGCACAGGAACTGGTCAACTTTGATTCATCAGACAGACCGCTATTGGATATGATAGATCCAGACTGTGAAGCCAACCCGGAGACCAAAGATGTATGGTATGAAAAAGCCGCCAGTGCCGTAAATCTCCAGGTAAATTTGGTTTTTCCTACTGATGAAGATGACAACATCGACTATGATCAGTTCCTGCTCCAGAATTTTTATGGTACTTCTCCCGTTCACTATGCTCAACCCACTGGAACTTCAACAAGGCCTGAAACTACTACTGCCAATATTCCGACAACTCCTCTGCAAACGACAGCTTCTGATCTTCCTTCCCCTCCTCTGCAACAAATCCATTGGGAGAAGATCATGGTACTTATCCCTCATCTGGAGGAATCTTTGCAGAAGTTGTTCGTCCACAAGCTTCGCCCGATCGAGCTGACCTTTTGCCTTGGTATTTACAACCTCAACCCCGAATACCAACGGCGTTATATCAGCACAATGCAGCGGTGTCTTCCAGTCATTCAAGTCAGAACCAAGAATCAGATCACAGAGGTACTTAACATCCATTCAAGACGCATCATGAAAATCGTCTACCCAGTATTCACTGTCCGACGTGAAGATAGGAATGAATGGAAATTCTCTGAAGCCGACTTCCAGCACCTCCGACCGTTCGACTTTCTGGCTATTCTGAAAGACCTTCGTACAAGAACCATCTGACCGCTTGAAGTTACAAAGGCGCTCGAAGCTGTTCGTCGATACCTGGTCCGTACCATTATGATGTCATATCTAACGGATTTTCAAATGGCTGTCGAGAACAGGACGAAGAAGGTAAATCTGATAAAGCCGAATCTGCAAGCTCCTGAGTTGAATATGTATCCCGAGAACGCTATGCTTCTAGAACCAGAATTTGGGATCGTCTTCATCAATGAACAGAAAGAGAAAAGATTTATGCGGTTCAGTCAGGTAGAAAGATTCTGCGACGGCACGCTCTACAAAGTTCGAGATGCTCTTCGAAAGATCATTCAGCACGAGTCTGAAAATCCAAGGGTTTCGTATGTTCCTAATCCGAATGAAATAAATGCTCGGAATGCCTTGGAATTGGTTGAAGATCGCATCGACTACCTCCGTGCTACCAGATGGTTCAAGATTCACTTCGCGCTTCGCAAAAGATATGTCTACAACTGGCGAGAGCTAGAGCGCGAACTCGAACTTCAAATCAAAGGGGGAGATTGTTAGGGTCAATTTATGTTGATTTAAAGTTCAGGGTTTAAATTGTAATTCTTTATTTTGAGCTCTATTAGTGAACAGGCCGTGGGCTTGTTAACCACGGGCCCGCCATATATATAGATAGCTTAGCCTTAGAAAATAGGCTAGTTGTCTCATTTGCTTTCCTACTCGTATTGTAATTCTCTTTACTTTGAAAGCATAATACAGGGATGACCAGTTGAAATCATTATACACCATTGCTTATCTGTTTGATTTCATAATCTTTGCACGGATCGGGAACTAACAATTGGTATCAGAGCAGACGGACACGATTGATTCAAAGCATTCAAGTTGACTTTTGGTAATTTCTTGACCTTTCTCGTCTGTGTCTTTCTTGAATTTTCAAATTTTTTATTCTGTCAAAATTGATTGTTTCTGCTTATTGGGTTGTGTTAGCATCATTGTTATAAGTCATTCTGCAAATTTTCACATCCTAATTCGTCCATTTGAGTGGTTAATTAAGCAAATCAAAATCAAAAAGTTTTGGTTGTGTTCTTCATCAAAAATCAAATTTTTATCATCAAAACTTGTTGTTTTTGTGTTAAGATCGATTGGGTTAGTGTTATTTTTGTATTTGGCATTGTTACTAATCTTTCAGGATCGATTTTGAGAAACCCTAGTGGATTCCCAAGCGATTGAAAACTCACATCCGTAGTTCCTGGATAAACCAGCTGAGGTTTCCGGACAGAATCAGTTCTTTCCAGACGTTTGTGTTAAATCCATCCGGGTTCGCTCTTCTTTCCGGGTAAGTCTTCCGGGTAAGTTCAAACTCTCCGGGTAAGTAATCTAAACACTAATCAATCCGGGTAAATTAGTTTCCGGAAATCCAAAGTTCCCGGACATCAATTTTCCCGGACATCTCTGTATCCGGTAAGTACCTTATTCGGAAACCTTATCATCCGGTAAGTATCTTATCCGGACATCTCATTTACCCGGTAACTCTTTGCTTACTTTTCTTATCCGGTAACCCCTGTGTTATCCGGAAACCTTTGCCATCCAGATTCTCTGTATTACCCGGATACTTTGTGGTTTTTTAAACTGTTCTTAATTGATTTGATTCGGACACTTCCTGATCAGACTCTTACTTGGACTCCTATCCAGTAAGATCACTCTTAGTTCATACCAGTCGTAGAACCTGCGTTAGGATCCCACTTATAGTGCCTTGCGTTAGGTTTACACTCTGAATCAATCTACACGTCTGACGATTACTCCGTTGCAACCTACGATGACTACACGTGACGCACTTGCTATTGGGACTGACTCCAAACTACCTTGTCTCTATCAAGGTGAGTATAGCCAATGGCGAGATAGATTTATGATTTTCATTGAATCTAAGGACAACTATTTGTACATCAAGAAAGCTCTAGAAGAGGGTCCAATTCCTTGGCCGAAGAAGACCATTGCAGCAACTGCATCAAATCCTGAAGTTCGTTATGAGGACAAGACTGAAGCCGACCTGACCGAAGAGGAAAGTGGCAGAATAGAAGGCGAAAAGCATGCTAAGAGATACCTTGTCCAAGCACTTACCAACCCAATTTATATAGCTATCGACAGCTACAAAGGTACGACAAAAGGCATGTGGGATCAAGTGGCTAGAATGATGCGTGGGAGCATTGTCGGTAATCAACTAAAGATCAACAGCGCAATAACCAAGTTCGATGGTTTCAAGCAGCACAATGGCGAGACTCTCACCCAAGCATATGAACGCTTCTGCTTACTTCTCAATGAACTGAACAAGAACAAGATTGTTCGTTCCAACACGGAGAACGTGCTCAAGTTCCTCAACAATCTGCAACCCGAATGGAAGGTGTTTGCCTCTCATGTTAAGCACAACAACTTGATAGAGAACATTAGCATCAATGAACTGTATGAGATGCTTCTTCAAGACGAAGATGAAGTGAATGAACTTTTGGGCGAGAAGAAAGATGCAACCAAGCTAGCTACTGATCCTATAGCACTCATATCCTCAAAGAAAGGAAAATATTCGGGCCATCGTTCTAAACGTGCTCAAAGGCAAAGCTCTTCCGAATCTGAAAAGGAAGACAGTGACTCGAATGATGAAGTAGCTGACTTCAAGAAAGTTGTTGCTTTACTCACTAAATCCTTTCAACAACAGCGATTCTATAAGAAGCCAACGTCTAATAATCAGCGCTACTCCACCGCCTCCAACAAGCGCCATGATTATCAAGACAAGCACGAGGGAAAGAAGAAAGTTGATGAGCAGGACACGTCTGAGAAGAAGGAGAAGAAAGAGAAAGATGATAGAAAGAAGAGAGATGAACCAGTGACCTGCTACAACTGTGGAAAGCTTGGTCATTTTGCTAAAGACTGCACAAGGCCTGTAGTAAAGAATTCTCACTACTACAAGGCCAAACTGGCACTGCCTGAGCAGAAGGAAGCTGGAGAAGCTATGTTCGTGGAAAACGACTACTGGTTGGGTCGTTCTGATGATGAAAGCGATTCTGATGGTGCAAATGCTTTCATGGGCTATCACTCTCCAGCTGATGAAGAGAAGACAAGTCAGGTATGTGATTCTTCCGAACAAGATTTCTTGAATAAAATGCAATCTTTTACCGACCAGGCAGACTCCCTTTAAGGCCACAACTAAAGAACAAAAGCTTAAGATTAGTTCACCAACCGAAAAGCTAGATTTTCAAACAAGAATAACTGAAAAATATAAGTCTGAAAATGCTATGTTTAAGGAAAGATGCAAAATTCTATCAATAGCACCCAAAGACTTAAGGGCCAAATTATCTGATCTTCAGTCTCAGTTTGATCAGTGCATGAATGAGAAAGAAGAACTTGTTTATCAATGTTCCTCTCTTCAAATTCAGCACAAGGAGTTTGTTACTAAAATTCTTGATCTTGAAACCAAACTCCACAAAAGGGGTCAAACTGATCAAACCATCTTTCTGAATAAACCCAAGGAGTTCTCTTATTTTAACAAAGAGTGGGGAATCGGATATGATAACCCATACTATTTGAAAAAGGGAAGATATCAAACTCCTACTCTGTATGATTTTACGTGTTTTGGGTTAGACAAAAAGTATTCGGAATATGCCATTCAATGGACTGGTCCTCTTGAACCTGAAAAGGAAGAGGAAACCGAGGAATATAAGTGTGCACACAAACGAGGAATACAACTTCCGTTTTGTTATGAACCTTTGAATAATTCCTATAAAAAGAACAAAAAGTATCTCTCAAATGACTACTTCGACCCTTACAAGGCTGCTAAGCCCAAGGATTCCTCCAAAAAGGATGAGGACCAAGCACCCACAACCAAGAATGAGACGGACGAGTTTAAAGTCTATGTTCCTCCTCTCATCTTGGAAGAAAAGATTGTCGAGTTGGAGGAGTCGTTTGAGAAAGAAATGCTTGTTTTTCAAAACGAAAAGAAAGCGCTAATCTCTGAGATTGAGAAACTCAATTCTGAGAAACTTGAGAATCCACAATCGGTCAAAACCGAAACTGTGTCGGATGAGGGACATGAGATCCTTCGGTTTGAAATCAATCGACTCACGTCACAACTGTCCGCTTTGGCAACAGAAGTGATGAAATAGAAAGTGAATAAAGGTCTACTCCAAGAGCAGTTTGACCAACTCCAATCTGAAAAGAAGATTTCACCCAAACTTTCCTCTAGCTCATCGGACACGTCTTCGTGTAAAGCTTTCTTAGGAAAAACGTTTTCAACACTAGACGATCAAGATTCTCAAGATGAGTGTGTTAAAAGGAATTTAAGCTCTGATACCAATTGTTAGTTCCCGATCCGTGCAACGATTATGAAATCAAACAGATAAGCAATAGTGTATAATGATTTCAACTGGTCATCCTTGTATTATGCTTTCAAAGTAGAGAGAATTACAATATGAGTAGGAAAGCAAATGAGACAACTAGCTTATTTTCTTAGGCTAAGCTATCTATATATATGGCGGGCCCGTGGTTAACAAGCCCATGGCCCGTTCACTAATAAGGCTCAAAATAAAGAATTACAATTTAAACCCTGAACTTTAAGTCAACATAAATTGACCCTAACAGAAAATCTGTAGAGTGCAAGCTCTACAGAGGCATGATTGGATCTCTGTTATACTTAACCGCGAGTAGACCTGATATAATGTTTGCCACATGCCTCTGTGCACGGTATCAAGCCAATCCAAAGGAATCACATTTTCTTGCTGTAAAGAGGATCTTCAGATACCTAAATGGAACCAAAAATCTTGGCCTCTGGTATCCGAAGAACTCTGGCTTTAATCTAACGGCTTACTCAGATTCAGATTACGGGGGATGCAAACTTGACCGAAAGAGCACCTCTGGGAGTTGTCAATTCCTAGGTGGTAATCTAGTCAGTTGGACTTCAAAGAAGCAGAACTGTGTATCGACATCTACGACAGAAGCTGAATATGTTGCTGCGGCCAGCTGTTGCTCCCAAGTTCTGTGGATGAGAACTCAGCTCAGAGACTACGGTCACAATATCTACAAGATACCCATCCTCTGTGATTCCAAAAGTGCCATAGCGATTTCAGCAAATCCTGTACAGCATTCGAAAACAAAGCACATCGATATCCGTTACCACTTTCTGAAACATCATGTTGAAAAAGGAACAATTGAGATGTACTTCGTGAACATTGAATACCAGCTTGCTGACTTATTCACCAAAGCACTTGATGAGAAAATATTTCTTTTCTTGGTGGGTAAGTTGGGTATGATAACATGAGTTGAGACCTCTGTAAGTAAGACTTGATCCTCTGTAAATATGTATATATTTGACTTCTTCTGCATGTAAATTATTTATCACAAAAGGTTCCGTACACAACAGAGCTTCTGTGGGATTGCTCAAAACCTCTGTCGATCTCCACAGAACCTCTGGTGAGTTTGACCTATGCTCTATACATTGCTTATCTATTTTGAACCAAGCATAGGTCAAGGGGGAGCAGAAGGAGACCTTGACTTAGTCTACAGAAGTTGCTAAGTCAAGGGGGAGCCAAAGAAGAGAAGTGGTCAACCAAATCCATAGAAGTCAGGTAGTTTGCCAAGTAAAAGAGAATCACAGGGAGAATGTCTTACACAAAACCATTTTCTAAAAAACGTTTTCTAGGACACCAATCTCCAAATATGTCCAAAAAAATGTGTTTAAGATAGTGAAAAACTTGGATGATCAAAAAGTTTTACGAATCTTAAGTTATTAGAAATTTTCACTCACAGAGCCTCTGCTGGCTTTGACAGAGCCCCAAAGCCTCTGTGGATGAAAATTTTGTACCAAAGATTCTATCGATCCTCTCCAATGATTTTTCAAACGTTTTTGGTAAAGGTGCAAGCTAAGAGGAGACATTAAAGATAGGTTTCAGAATCACAGAGCTCACTCCACTATAGAGCCTATGTTGATTCTGACACATTACTCTTTATGGAAACTCTGTAAAAGGGAGTTATTTACTGCGAGTAACAGACCCTAGACAGAAGAAATACCCATGCGCCAAGCATTAATGGGCCGCGCACGATGTCTAATCATGCTCTGACACATATGACGTGGCAACTTTTCATTGGGCGTGCGTGCCACACGTGTCTTCTGGAAATTGAACCCAACTGTAAAACTCGAGCGCGGACCCCAAGCCAACATTGAATTCACTTTTACCATGGAATTCTATCCGTTTCTACCCCCACTATATAACTCCGTTTACCCCATTCCCTATTCCTTTTACGAATTTACTCCCATATTCTTCTCCGGCGAACCCCGCAAAAACTTACAACTTCTCCATTTCTACTCATTTCTTCAACGAAACCCACAATGGCTTCCACCTCAAATGCTCCGAAAAACTCCCCAACTCATTCAAAGCTCTCACAGAACCCAGAAATAGTCAGAACCCTAGAACAAGACAACTCTGGTGAGTCAGTCGCCTTCACTCCGACTACTCACCTTCAAAACTTTTTGGAACATGATCACTTTGAACGAAACCTTCCCCTAAAACCCAATAACCATTACCTCGTTCCCTCCAGAACCGCATTTGGGGAAGCACATGCCATTCTTCTGAACATTCTGGAAAACCATTACTTGTTCCCCCTTTTAGCCAAGAATGTGAAGAAGATACCTGCCAGATACCTTTATCAATTCTGGCAAAGTTGCCATTTTGACTCAGAGGATAGACAAATCAAGGGTTACATTTACAAACCTGACCAATCTGAATACCTAGAACTCAAGTTCAATAGAACAATGTTCTCCCTTGAGTTTGCTCTACCTACCAGAGGTCTTCTGGGTATAAAGAAGTATGCAGAGGAACCATCAGATGATGTAACACCCGTAATTTTCGGATAAGTACAACTTCGAATCAGTGTGGAATCGATCTTTTAAGAAAAATATGAAAAACAGAATTTTGGGTTAAATCCTAGATTTTATGGTCTTGTTGGATGGGGAATTCGAATACGAGTCCAACGGTTCTTTACGGAGCAAAAACGGAGCTATAACGAAGAAGTTACGGCCGAAACAGTATCCGACCCAACAGGGGGCCGCGCGGCCTGTTAGACCGCGGCCCAAGCCGCGTAAGCCTCTGGAGGGAAGCGTGCAACATTCCCCGAGACTTATAAACCGCGGGACAAACCGCGGGAACGACCTGGAGCTTTAAATCGCGAATCTCAAACCCTCAAACTTCATTTCTTCATAACTTTTGCATCCCAACTCCGATTTGAGTGATTCAAGTTGCTATGGTTTCGTTTTTGGGAGCTCTTCAAAGATCTAGAAAGAGTTTTGAAGTATCATGAATGATACAAGAGTATTTGGTGGTGGTTGAGGTAAGCATCTCACTTTTCTTCATCTAAGAAGCCAGGGTTTTGATATTTTGGTGTATTGTAGATGGATGATGATTCCTTGTGGTTAGACTTTGGTATTTATGGTTGGAAATCTATGGGTCTAGGTTTTGGAAGTTTTGGCTTGAGGATGCAAACTTCATCAAAGGAGCTTACGTTGGAGAAAACTCTAGATTTAGCTTAATCTAGCTAAGGTGAGTTCAAGTTGATTTGTGAAAACTTTGTACATGCCAAAAATAGTATTTTCCAAATGTTTGTGTGTTTTACTTGAAAATATCAATTGTTGAGGTATTTGGTTAATTTAACCTTTTTGAAGTATTTATCTTCATAATTGTGTAAAACACCCATATTTGGGATTTTGGAGTATTTGATATGTAGAAATCATAATTTTACTCTTAATAGATTTATTACTCAAAATGGAGTCTATTTGATGGTTTAATCATATGTGTATAAATGATTTTGTAAACCATTTGGGAGAATGCACGTTTTAGTGTCAATAACCATTTTGAGAATTTTAAGGGTGTGAGTCCCTTTGGGAAAACCCTTTTGTTTAACCGGCGTTGGGTTTTGGGTTAATAACGATTTTATGGTACTTGTTTACCTAATTGATATTAAATGCATTTTGTGTTATTTGATGCCCGTTATTTATAGGTCTAATGGGTATTTGAGCAGTTTGCTCGGTTTTGACTCTGGGATAGTCATGGGGACATTGGTCCGGTTTTAATGGCTCGATGTAGGGTCTTGTTTATGGGTTGCTTTTATTGCACCATTTTGCATGTTATTGCACGTTTGGATATTTACATGCCTGGGTGAGTGAGTCATTCCGGGATAGGCATGTTGTCTGTAGATTGTATTACATTGGATCCATAGGCATGTTAGTCAGTCGTTGGTAATGGTCGATTGAGTATCTCTAGGTGTCGCAAAGGTATCTCAAAGTGTCGCATTTATGCTGAAGGCACTAAGGTATCTCAGAGTGTCGCATTTATGCTGAAGGCACTAAGGATCTCCACTCTCAATGGATATGGGTCTCCCCCGTCGTTGGTAAACGTATTTGGGATTTTAGATTGTCCCGGTTCTATTATTATTATTTGTCTTATACGTTTGACTGCGGTTGGATGACTTTAATATTGGATTCCCTTCCATGTATATTATAGTCTAAATAAAGCAGGTTATCTCCATAAGTATGGTGTTCGAAACTTCATTACATTTTACGTTTGTGTGAGTATTGCTCGTATATGTTTTCATTGAAGTATTCTATTAAATGGATGGTTTTCCATGGTTTATGGGTTGAGTAATTGTTTTTTTTGGAAGGCATAGTGGCATCGACCCTTTCGATCAACTACCACGAACACAACGCACACACGCACGCACGCCTCCCCGGCGGTATCGGACATCCGAGGGCAGTCGACTAATCCGCCGCTGTCCCGGCCCAGCTTACGCTGGACCTAAGGCCCAACCACAGGCTGGGGGGGGGGGGGGTAAGCCCAGTCAAAGACTGGACCACCCAAGGACTGGGTACTCCTCATGCCCTCAATTGCCTCCCCTTGGAATCAAACACGGGTAGACTGGGATACCATCCACCGCCCCCCCCCCCCCCCCAGGATGTTACCGTCCTTAGGTAGACCAACTGAGCTAGACATGATTTGTATGGGTTGAGTAATTGTTGTCAACCGTATTTGAAAGATTTGCCTATTAGAGGTTTATTCACGTATTGAGTGAGTTTTGGATTATATTCATTTTGGGAAAACGCTTTATACCTTTTGGGAAATATTTCTCATGGATTTTGGGTGCGTTGAAAATGAGTCATTTATATCCTTGGTAAACTCTTTTGGAAATCTAAATCTTTATTGCCAACTTTCTTTCAAAGAACTATTTATTCATGCTATAAACTCTTGAACTCACTAGGCGTTAGCCTAACCTTTTTATTTTGTAAAGCCCGTGTCCCGGTACGAATAAATATTTTCCTTTAAATCTTTCTCGTTGCTTAAATATGTTTTTGTCATTGAATTTTCTTTCGGGATCATTTAAGTTGCCGAGGGTTAGCACCGTTGACCCTAAGTGTTAATACTCTGATAGGGTGTCTTTAGAACTTTTGGGAGTTGTTGAGGGGCCAAATGTGTAGTGGCCAAAGTCTTAAGCATGGGGGTCGGCCCATGCAATTTTAAACCGAGCCCCACATTGTTTTTTGTTGGGGTTTCGTGGTGGGCAAGCGAAAGGAAGGAAAAGAGAAAAGAAAACCTAGTCTCCCTCCCTCTCGGCCGTAGTCTCTCCCCATACCCCGTTGTTGTGCTTCTCGCCGGAAAAAGGATCATCCCCTATCTCTCGCCGCTCTCGGGACTCTCGTAAACAAGGTATCTCTCCCTTTCGTTTCCGTCGCCGGCGGCAAAGAAACTGCCACCACCGCAGGTGGCCTAGGCCGCTGCTGGCGGTGACAGTGGTGGTTCCCCCCCCCCCCCCCACGGTGGTGGCGGTGCGTGGGTACGTCCGTGTGTGTGTGGGTGTGGGACGGAATAGGGCGGTCGGGTTGTTCCGTTTCTTGTTATCGCCGAGATAGTAAACCACAATCGCCGCCGCCGACGCTGCCGACGACCACCACTGCCGGAGGTGGCAGTGGGTGGTGTGCGGTCGTGACCAGACCCTATTCACCATGGAACTCTAACCCTTGACCTGATCGCATAAACCCGAATCGATTAAACCTTGAACCGTTTTTATAAATCGTCATTTTATGTGAAAACGTCGTTTCTGCCACTGTTTTATTTCGGTCATAACTTTTCCGTCGTAGCTCTGATTGAGACGTAACTGGTGCCCACGGCTCACATTCTGTGTCGGGTACACTTTTCGTGTTTTAGCGGAAGTCTGGTTCGGCCTCTAACTAGGTGTAAATTAACTGTTTTGACAGCAGGTCCGGAATTGGCAGACTCGCGCCCTGTTTTTAGAAAATTCATATTAAATTGTAGGAAAATCGTTAGAACGCGTACGATATGTCCCTGGAACCCTAAGTCATGGAACTAACTGATTATGGAATAATAAGAGGGGCTAAACAGGTCCCGAACAGACCTGTAAATCTTAGAGTAAAAGCTGGATTTTTCATGTGTGGGCTCATAGTTGTGACTTTGGGTTAGGACTTCGCGTTGACGTTTGATATCACTTATTTAGGTGGAAAGTGGTGAGTTGGAGTTGGCCGGCTCGTCTTGCTGTTGTGGGTATCTACTTTGCTCTTGAGGTGAGTTCTCTCACTGTGTAGATAGGAATTGTATGCATGTTATGGTAGTTTGTATGTACTACTGTACTTGTGGTGTGAACTAGTTGTTTGTGGTGTGTAATATTTGCTTGGGTTAAATGCTTAGTATAAATGTGTGTTACATTACATCTCGATGAGACCGAGGACTCGGTGGGACCGAGTAAGTGGATAGAAATGTTGTGGGAACTCGGTGGAACGAGTGTGTTACAATACAACTCGGTGGGACCGAGGACTCGGTGGGATCGAGGAATTGGATAGAAATGTTGTGGGAACTCGGTGGGACGAGTGTGTTACAATACAACTCGGTAGGACCGAGGACTCGGTGGGACCGAGGAAGTGGATGGAAACGTTGTGTGAACTCGGTGGGACCGGAAACTCGGTGGGACCGAGGAGTTGGGTACATAATTACTTGTATGTGTTTACTTACATTATGTAACTGTGGTGTTGTTGCTCATGTGCGAATAGGAGTGATGTGTATATAATTTCTACATGCGCATGTGATGGAATTCACTAATCCTTGTGCTTACCCTTTCCTATTTTAATGTGGTTTCAGGTGCTTGTGGCTCCAAGGCGTGATGGGTACATACTGGCGCGCGTGAAGAGTTTTTATAATCACGAGATTAGAGTTATTATTAAACGATTTAATTTCCGCTGTTTATTATTACTGAGAATATTTATTATTGAATTTGCAAACGAAACGGTGTTGGATATTTAATAAGGTTTTATTTATTAAAATGCCTATTTTTAAAGTTAAAATTTATTGTAATTTTTGGGACGTTACAAGTTGGTATCAGAGCACAGCTTGGGTGAATCAAACACATCTCGGTGTGTTTTGATCTCAAGTTGCGGCTTTGAAATTCTCCTCTTAAAATTTTTGGAAAATAAAAGAAAGGAAAACCGTTTGAGAAACGGTGATTGAGGGCGCAGTGTGTACAGTCAGCCGGAGCCAAAGGGAATGGTACAATACTTAGTGTATTTATCGCTTTCTAGATAATAGGGTATGCATGCTAGATTGCCTATGTTGTTTACACTGTACTGTATGATGATTGCTTGCTAGTAAGAATTAATGCTAGATATAATAGGTTGTTAAGTGAAGGCCCTATAGGTTGTATGCAGTAAGAATCATATAGCCTTAGAATATTTGATTTAGTTCTATTGCGCAGCTCTTGTTTGAGTCCAACCGTTCTAGGATAGAATCTTGTATTCGAATGTCTATTTGATTCACGCTGCATGCGACTGGGTATTCGCGAGGCAACTCGTTATGGCTAATAGGGATTCCGTTGTAGCAAGGGTAGTGGGATGAGATGAAATTCCTAGTGAGTTGGGAAGAGTGTTTACATATGAGTATGTATGCTAGATTGCTTTCTAGAACATAGGAGTATGTATGCTAGATTGCTTGGTGCTTATTACACTCTACTGCATGTTTGTTGCTTGCTAATAGGAGTTTATGCTAGCCTTGATAGGTTGTTAAGTGAATGCACTATAGGTTGTATGCGGTAGGAACCGAATAGCCTTAGAATGTCGGATTTAGTTCTATTGCGCAGCTCTTGTTTGAGTCCAACCGTTGTAGGATAGAATCTTATATTCGAATGTCTATCTGGTTTTACACTGTGTGCGACTGTGCATTCGCGAGGCGACTCGTCATGACTAGTGGAGATTTCGTCATAGCAAGGGTAGTGGAAATTGGGTGGAATTCCTAGGGAGCTAGGAAGAGTGTGTACATATGCCGGTGTGGGCATATGTGTATAGTTTTTCAGCAAGGAACTACTTGGGCACTTCGGGACGGGACTCGAAACGAGTGAGGATAGGTGTGGAAGGTAGTAGTAGAGCTCCTACTATCTGAAGCACAGGATCCGTGCTCGAGTCGGGGAAAGTCACGAGGAATCCAAGGAGTTGAGCGTGAGCGTTGTTAGTGTGAGTTATTATGTGCTAATAACTCGTTGTAGTATCTACCCAGAATAGCCATCACAAGGAGGAACAACAATAGTGAACCTACTAGTACAGGTGTGTACTTGATTTTCTTGAGGAGATGATCGTTGGGGTAGTGATGAAGGTTCTAAACTAGTAGTCGTTGGAATATAAGGACGATTCTAGTATTAATCCCTTGGAGTGACGATAAGGATGAGGTTTGTTTTAAGTAGGCCATTTCGGGTCAAGATTGATGATTGTGCTAGAATCATGGCCTTATGGAGCCGACTTTGAATTGAGGAAAAACCGTAAGGATTATTGGACGTAATTTCCCAACTTGCCTAAGAGGTGTAAATGTCCGGATGACGATAGTGGACCGGAGAGATTTGGAGGGGTACGAGTCGAGACGTCGAATGCCGACTGAGTCATGCACAAAGTTTATTTTGAAAATAAATTGCTTTAACTAATTCTTATGTATCCAATCCTTTTATGGATTGTGTTTTGGAATTTTGGGAAATGTTCAGCACACACGAAATCTCGAATTATGGTTTTGAATGTAGATGAAATCGTTTTATCACGGGAGTTGCAAACTTTGTTAGAATTTGTTTCATTTCGTTATTTTCCAACGGTTCTTTCGGGTAAGATGATATCCGTGTTTTGTGGTGTTTAAAATGTTGGGCAAGTGACTACGGCTTGGACTTTAACATTGGAACTCCTCCACATATGTTAGAGTTGAGACGGAAAGTTACATTCCACGATGGATGTATAAAACTATTTGAGTGATTTGGGTAAAATAACTTTTGTTTTACGGCATGTTGAGTCGTGTGGGTTTAATTTCACGAGGTGCATATCTTATTTGTTTATGTGACTATTTGGGGAAATCTTGGAAATCAATTTAAAGAACCCCACCTTTTGAGATTTTATGAGGTTTTAGTCGATATTTTCAAATGATGGAAACGGATTGGTTTCTATCTTTAAGTTTGAAACTTACACAAGACAGTTGTGTTTTAACAAAAATATATTTGTAAACCGTTTCATCGTTTTGTATGACTAGCCGACGCGCGTAAAAAAAAATTAATTTGTTGGTGAACCCTGTGCCACGACATTTTATGTTTAAAAAGAGAAATTTTGGGGTCAAATGTCGTGGAACTTATTTTGAAATTATGTGCACACTTTTGTCGCACCCGGTGTAAGGTCGAGCGGTTACTTTAAGTACATGTCATGAGTCAATCCATACTAGAACCGTGACGGTTCATTTTTTAAAGAATTTATTTATTTCGTTTTGCGTTTTGTGAGTAAACTGAGCTGCAATGGAATGATTTTCAACATGATTTTCATATGTGGGACGAGCGTGTCCATTTTTGTGTAACTACCGACCTGGTAATAGTAGTTTTAATGCATACGATCTTTTTGAGATGAAAAATCTTGACGTTGAAAATATGTTGTAAATGATTTTGTAAACCATTTGGGAAATGCGCTTTTAAGTGTTATGTGTCATTTTGAGAATTTTAAGGGTGTGAGTCCTTTTGGAAAACTCTTTTGTTTAACCCGTGTTGAGTTTGGGACTAATGTTGATTTTAGAGTATTGCTTGCTTAAACTTTATTTAAACGCGTTTTGACCGACTTATGGGTCTAGCAAGCGTGGAGCATTTTGCTCGGTTTTGACTTTGAGATAGTCATGGGTCAATTGCACGGTTCTAATGGCTCGATGGGGAGTCTTGTTGATGGGTTGTTTTTGTTGCACAGTTTTGCATTTATTGCACGTTGAGTATTTACATGTTTGGGTGAGTGAGTCATTCCGGGATAGGCATGTTGTTGGTAGACTGTTTTGCATTGGATCCTTGGTATCGTCAGTCAGTCGTTGGTAATGGTCGGTTGGGTATCTCAGGGTGGGACCCCGGTATTCATGTTATATGACCTTGATTTTTCCTGTAGACACTGGGAGGATATAGTCTTGGGCACTTACCTGGGAGGTAGTTCCGATGTGTCGGGCCTTGAGACGTACCTGGGAGGTAGACGTTAAGGTGTATCTTGATACGGTGTGACTAGGCTTCGTAGAGCGAGTGTGGAGGATAAGTAGACGGTGGAAGGTTGGGTATTCCACGCGTGTTGGTACTGTAGGCCGAATAGTATCGGTTAAGGGAATGATGCCCTTTGTAATTAAGAGCATAAATGCGCAGTAACCTTTTTGAGGTAAGTAGTATATTTAGGTGTCGACTTTTGGGCTTGAGGCCAAACACCTTTAGTGTAATCGGAGATTTGTAGCCGATTTTAAGGTAATTATGGTGACGGTAGTAGTAACCCTGAGATGCTTAATTGTGATGAATGGTTATGGTGAAATGACCTTCGTGGGCGAATATAAATTTACTGATTTGATAATTCGTGTGAAATAAATTTTGGGAGTCTAGTAGAACTCATGGAAGTTAATCGACAGTTAATGATAGGAATGATCGAATTCGAGTATCCTGTAGGGTATATTGGTGAGCAACTTTAGAATGGTTAGAGCTTGAAATTTGAATCGGGATGTATGGAATATCTAAGGTTGGGAGACAACTGAAGTCGTTTGTCTAGGAATGAATCCAGTTGTTGGAGTGTTCTTCCGATCATATTTTCAGTGTCCTTGAAGGAGTTTGTTAGTAAGAAAACTATTCGAGAAATTTTAGGCGGTGTGAGAAATTTAGATTCCAGTTAGTGAAAGTCCAGTGGCAACACCGAAAGGATTCCGAATGGACTCGGGAACCCGAGGCTGAAATGCAAGAGAACTATCCTGAGCTATTCGCGGACAGAGACTTCGAGGACGAAGTCTAATTCAAGCGGGGGAGAGTTGTAAAGCCCGTGTCCCGGTACGAATAAATATTTTCCTTTAAATCTTTTTCGTTGCTTAAATATGTTTTTGTCATTGAATTTTCTTCCGGGATCATTTAAGTTGCCGAGGGTTAGCACCGTTGACCCTAAGTGTTAATACTATGGTAGGGTGTCTTTAGAACTTTTGGGGGTTGTTGAGGGGCCAAATGTGTAGTGGCCAAAGTCTTAAGCATGGGGGTCGGCCCATGCAATTTTAAACCGAGCCCCACATTGTTTTTTGTTGGGGTTTCGTGGTGAGCAAGCGAAAGGAAGGAAAAGAGAAAAGAAAACCTAGTCTCCCTCCCTCTCGGCCGTAGTCTCTCCCCCCACCCCGTCGTTGTGCTTCTCGCCGGAAAAAGGATCATCCCCTCTCTCTCTACGCTCTCGGGACTCTCGTAAACAAGGTATCTCTCTCTCTCCCTTTCGTTTCCGTCGCCGGCGGCAAAGAAACCGCCACCGCCACAGGCGACCTAGGCCGCTGCTGGCGGTGACAGCGGTGGTTTCCCCCCCCCCCACACGGTGGTGGCGGTGCGTGGGTACGTCTGTGTGTGTGTGTGTGTGTGTGTGGGACGGAATAGGGCGGTCGGGTTGTTCCGTTTCTTGTTATCGCCGAGATAGTAAACCACAATCGCCGTCGCCGCCGCCGCCACCGCCGCTGCCGATAACCACCACTGCCGGAGGTGGCAGTGGGTGGTGCGCGGTCGTGACCAGACCCTATTCACCATGGAACTCTAACCCGTGACCTGATCGCATAAACCCGAATCGATTAAACTTTGAACCGTTTTTATAAATCGTCATTTTATGTGAAAACGTCGTTTCTGCCACTGTTTTATTTCGGTCATAACTTTTCCGTCGTAGCTCGGATTGAGACGTAACTGGTGCCCACGGCTCACATTCTGTGTCGGGTACACTTTTTGTGTTTTAGCGGAAGTCTGGTTCGGCCTCTAACTAGGTGTAAATTAACTGTTTTGACAGCAGGTCCGGAATTGGCAGACTCGCGCCCTGTTTTTAGAAAATTCATATTAAATTGTAGGAAAATCGTTAGAACGCGTACGATATGTCCCTGGAACCCTAAGTCATGGAACTAACTGATTATGGAATAATAAGAGGGGCTAAACAGGTCCCGAACAGACCTGTAAATCTTAGAGTAAAAGCTGGATTTTTCATGTGTGGGCTCATAGTTGTGACTTTGGGTTAGGACTTCGCGTTGACGTTTGATATCACTTATTTAGGTGGAAAGAGGTGAGTTGGAGTTGGCCGGCTCGTCTTGCTGTTGTGGGTATCTATTTTTCTCTTGAGGTGAGTTCTCTCACTGTGTAGATAGGAATTGTATGCATGTTATGGTAGTTTGTATGTACTACTGTACTTGTGGTGTGAACTAGTTGTTTGTGGTGTGTAATATTTGCTTGGGTTAAATGCTTAGTATAAATGTGTGTTACATTACATCTCGGTGAGACCGAGGACTCGGTGGGACCGAGTAAGTGGATAGAAATGTTGTGGGAACTCGGTGGGACGAGTGTGTTACAATACAACTCGGTGGGACCGAGGAAGTGGATAGAAATGTTGTCGGAACTCGGTGTGACGAGTGTGTTACAATACAACTCGGTGGGACCGAGGAAGTGGATGGAAACGTTTTGTGAACTCGGTGGGACCGAGGAGTTGGGTACATAATTACTTGTATGTGTTTACTTACATTATGTAACTGTGGTGTTGTTGCTCATGTGCGAATAGGAGTGATGTGTATATAATTTCTACCTGCGCATGTGATGGAATTCACTAAGCCTTGTGCTTACCCTTTCCTATTTTAATGTGGTTTCAGGTGCTTGTGGCTCCAAGGCGTGACGGATACACACTGGCGCGCGTGAAGAGTTTTTATAATCATGAGATTAGAGTTATTATTAAACGATTTAATTTCCGCTGTTTATTATTACTGAGAATATTTATTATTGAATTTGCAAACGAAACGGTGTTGGATATTTAATAAGGTTTTATTTATTAAAATGCCTATTTTTAAAGTTAAAATTTATTGTAATTTTTGGGACGTTACATATTTGTCGGCATGTGCAACAGGTCTCAGGTTGGGAGTAGTTCTAGTGACACGTGTGAAGGGTCGTGTTCTAGTAAAGTGCTCGAGAGGTGAATAGCCTAAGTTATGTTTCCGCATTTACCCTTGGGAGTAGCACTTGTGTTTGGATTTAGTGATATCCGAAGTAAGTTTAGTCTTGGTTATATGACTTGTTTTTTTATATGTAATGTTTGGAGGCAATCATAGTTTGTAATTTGAGGTAATTTACCTATTATTTCGGATGTGATATTGAAAATTTTTTTTAGTTGCTCTTTCCCCATTCGAGGGTGTTACAAGTTGGTATCAGAGCATAAGTTTGAGAGAATTAGGTGTTGATTTTTGATACCTAGACTCAAACTAGCGTTCTTTTATGTAAATAAGAGTGAAATTCACCATTAGGCACTTTAAGATAAGATGTTTCGAGGTCGATGGAGTTGCTAGAAACGAGAATTCCCGACTAGAGTAGCAAGGATAATCATGTATGGTACGTTCATAATGACACCTGGCCAGTGTCATGGTGAATCTACTAGTTACATGTGCGTACTTGAATTACTTTAACGTGATGATCGTGGGGTAGTGATGAAGTTCTAAGCTATTAGTCGTTGGAAAAATTGACGAATTCTAGCATTAGTCACTTGGAGTGACAATAAGCTTGATAATTGCTTTAAGTGGACTGTTTCGGGTCAAATTTGATGGTTGAATTAGAACCACAGATTTATTGAATCGACCTTGATTCGAGAAAAAAACCGTAAGGATTGTTGATGTATTTTCCCAACTTGCCTTAAGAGGTTTGATTATCCGGATGACAATAGTGGACCGGAGAGATTTGGAGGAGTATGGGTTGAGACGTTGAGTGCCGACTAAGTTATGCACAAAATTATTTTTAAAATAAGTTGCATCAATTATTTCTTGTGTTTCAAATCCTTATATGGATTGTGTTACCAATTTTGGAAAGTGTTTAGCACACACACAAGATTTCAAATTTATGGGTTTTTAAACTATGATGAAATTATTTTATTGCGGGAGTTGCAAACTTCGCTGAGATTTGTTTTGCTTTACGTCATTATTGTTCAACATTTCTTTCGGGTATAGTGATATCCATATTTTATGATGTTTAAGATGTTGGGCAAGTAACTACGGCTTATGACTTTAACATTGGATCTCCTCCACATATGTTAGAGTTTAGACGGAAAGTTATCTTCCATTATGTATACGTAAAGCTATATTGAGAACTTTGTTTTATACGAGTTTGTGATCAATATTGTCTGTATAGTATTACATCCAGAATGGATTTTGGAATTTTGACATTTTAGTCATGAATTTGCTTATTGCAATTTGACTTTTTGGGAAGCACAATGTTTGGTGCCATTTTATTGACTTGAGGTCATTAAGCTCATTAAATTTCATGGAGTTTTATTTTACGACGTATTGAGTCGTGTGAGTGTAATTTCACAATGTGCATACTCCATTTAATTATGTGGAAATTTATGAGTTATGTTGGGCGTTTTGTCACACTCAAACTTTGTTGAGAAATATTAATATTATGCCATAAGTCGACCAAAGGGATAAGTTTTGGAACTTTAGTGTCGCGTAACTTCTCTTTCAAAGTTTTGTACTAGCACATTTTGTTGCAACCTGTTCAGTATGTGGATTGATTTATACATGACATAAGTAATGCACGAACGAACACTTTGATAGTGTTTCATAAACAATTTGCTTAAATGCGCTTTCGGTAAGTTAAATGTTTATTATCATTTTCATGTAAATGCATTATATCGACTTAGGGGTATGAATAGCTTGGTAAACATTGTTTCTCGTCACTTTATTGAACGAATCGTGAGTGAAATTTCTTTATTAACTCATTGTACAAATGATGATCATTCGGTCAAAGGGTGTTTTGGTGTTGTGGAAATCATGCTTAGTTCGCATTATTTTACATTTTGAAAACAAAAAGGTATGAGTCATTGACATTGGTCAATTTTGATTTTGCCGAGTATTTTGGAAAATTGAAAACCTTTTGGTTTGGAGGAAATGTGTATTTTGAGTATTTTGACAAATACATTTTTAGTAATGAAGTTTTGACGTTTTATGTTCCAAGTACGAAACTTGAGGAAAATGATTCGCGATCAAGATTTTAGAAAATTGTTTGGTATGAAATTATGGTGCGTGTAATTTCTTATGTTTTGAACATTGACGCGCCCCATCAGTGCAATTTGAGATTCGAAAATAAGTTGAATCCTTTTGATGTCAACTAATTATTAACACTTATTTCCTCATATGTTTTAGAAAAACTCATTGTTGTGTGCAAGTTTGCCAAATACGTTTTATTCAAATGTCATTATAGGACCGGATGAGAAGTTTTGAGAAATTGATTTAAAGAGTTTCCTTTTTTGGAAATTTGGTCGCGAACCGTTTGATACATGTCTTTTCGTTTCAAGAAAATTTCTAATGGAAGTGTTACAAGCTTGCATTCCTACCCCTATTTGAAGTTTTATAATGTTTTAAGTCGATACTCTCAAAGGATGGAAACGGATTGGTTTTTGTCTTTAAATTTAGAGCCTACACAAGTTGTTTTGTGTTTTGACTGAGGTGTAATTAAAAATCGTTTCCTTGTTTCGTATAATAAACTAACGCGCGCAAATTTTGTTGGGAAACCTTATTCCATACAAAATTAATGGTCGGAAAAGAATTTTGAGTCAATGGCCGTTTGGGATACTTTTGAAGTACGTGTGAAAATGTGTTGCACACCGTTTAAAGTGGGCAGTTACATTACGTGCATGTCATGAGTCAATCCATACTAGAACCGTGGCGATTCATTTTAAAGAAGTTGTTTAATTACGTTTTTGCGTTTTGTGGGTAAATTGAACTACAATGAAATAATTTTCAACACGATTTTCATATGTGGGACGAGTGTGTCCATTTTTACGTAACTACCGAATTAATGACAGTAGTTTTCCGTGCGTACGATTTATTTGATATGAAAGTCTTTGTGTTGAAAATTTTGTTAAAGACTTTGTTAATTGGCATATTTGTTAAATAATTCGCTTAAAAACCTTGAACTCGTTAGGACCTTGGAAAGGGGTAAGTGACCCAGTTAGGAGTAAATGCGTGTAGCACCTTGTTGGTGGAAGGTTTGAACATTCCAAGCGTGATAGCGCCGTAGGCCGAATGGTGTTGGGTGCGGGGATGATGCACTTTTGTAACTAAGAAATCTGATTCGCGGTATCTTATATTGAGGTTGGTGGTAACCTTTCTTGTTGGGAATCTTATTTTGGGGTCTTGGTCAACTTTCGTATGTGGGACCCTTTAGACACCATATCGATAACCTTGGTTTTGTAAGAAGGCTCGACGAGTGAAGCTCGTGTGTAGAGTCTGTGGTGATTCGACTTAATGGTATGACTAGGTGTCAACTTTTGGACTTGAGGCCAAGCACCTTTAGTGTAATCGGGGAAGTGTAGTCCGATTTGAAATGAAATAATGGTAACGGTTGTAGCAATCCTAAGATACTCAAGTGTGATGAGTAGATTTTGTAGGAATAATTTCCTTGTGTGATTAAAGAACATGTCGGTTTGATGATTAATGTTGAAATGGATTTTGGAGTTTATTAGAACTCGTTGGAATTGATCGACAGTTAATGATGGGGACAATTGGAATTAGAGATTCGGTCGGTCTCGATATTAATTAGGCATTGGATTGACTTAGAGTCTGAAAATGAAATTGGGAGGTATGGAACATTTAAGGTTGGGAGACAACCGAAGTCGTCTGACTAGGAATTATTCCAGTTGTCGGAGTGTTCTCCCAGACATAAGTACAGTGTACGTGAAGGGGCTTCGTTGATAAGCAATTGTTCGAGGAATTGTCTTTATAGACTGTGTGGAGAGAATTTAGATTCCAGTTAGGGACTGATAAATTATAGTCGACGTTGAGTCGGTTATCCTTGGTTTGTAAAGGATGTAGATTTCGAGGACGAAATCATCCTAAGGTTGGGAGGATTGTAACACCCGTAATTTTCGGATAAGTACAACTTCGAATCAGAGTGGAATCGATCTTTTAAGAAAAATATGAAAATAGAATTTTGGGTTAAATCCTATATTTTATGGTCTTGTTGGATGGGGAATTCGAATACGAGTCCAACGGTTCTTTCCGGAGCAAAAACAGAGCTATAACGAAGAAGTTACGGCCGAAACAGTATCCGACCCAACAGGGGGCTGCGCGGCCTGTTAGACCGCGGCCCAAGCCACGTAAGCCTCTGGAGGGAAGTGCGCGACATTCCCCGCGACTTATAAACCACGGGACAAACCGCGGGAACGACCTGGAGCTTTAAATCGCGAATCTCAAACCCTCAAACTTCATTTCTTCATAACTTTTGCATCCCAACTCCGATTTGAGTGATTCAAGTTGCTATGGTTTCGTTTTTGGGAGCTCTTCAAGGATCTAGAAAGAGTTTTGAAGTATCTTGAATGATCCAAGAGTATTTGGTGGTGGTTGAGGTAAGCATCTCACTTTTCTTCATCTAAGAAGCTACGGTTTTGATATTTTGGTGTATTGTGGATGGATGATGATTCCTTGTGGTTAGACTTTGGTATTTATGGTTGGAAATCTATGGGTCTAGGTTTTGGAAGTTTTGGCTTGAGGATACAAACTTCATCAAAGGAGCTTACGTTGGAGAAAACTCTAGATTTAGCTTAATCTAGCTAAGGTGAGTTCAAGTTGATTTGTGAAAACTTTGTACATGCCAAAAATAGTATTTTCCAAATGTTTGTGTGTTTTACTTGAAAATATCAATTGTTGAGGTATTTGGTTAATTTAACCTTTTTGAAGTATTTATCTTCATAATTGTGTAAAACACCCATATTTGGGATTTTGGAGTATTTGATATGTAGAAATCATAATTTTACTCTTAAAAGATTTATTACTCAAAATGGAGTCTATTTGATGGTTTAATCATATGTGTATAAATGATTTTGTAAACCATTTGGGAGAATGCACGTTTTAGTGTCAATAACCATTTTGAGAATTATAAGGGTGTGAGTCCCTTTGGGAAAACCCTTTTGTTTAACATGCGTTGGGTTTTGGGTTAATAACGATTTTATAGTACTTGTTTACCTAATTGATATTAAATGCATTTTGTGCTATTTGATGGCCGTTATTTATAGGTCTAATGGGTATTTGAGCAGTTTGCTCGGTTTTGACTCTGGGATAGTCATGGGGACATTGGTCCGGTTTTAATGGGTCGATGTAGGGTCTTGTTTATGGGTTGCTTTTTGTGCACCATTTTGCATGTTATTGCACGTTTGGGTATTTACATGCCTGGGTGAGTGAGTCATTCCGGGATAGGCATGTTGTCTGTAGACTGTATTACATTGGATCCATAGGCATGTTAGTCAGTCGTTGGTAATGGTCGATTGAGTATCTCTAGGTGTCGCATTTATGCTGAAGACACTAAGGTATCTCAATGTGTCGCATTTATGCTGAAGGCACTAAGGTATCTCAAAGTGTCGCATTTATGCTGAAGGCACTAAGGTATCTCAGAGTGTCGCATTTATGCTGAAGGCACTAAGGATCTCCACTCTCAATGGATATGGGTCTCCCCCGTCATTGGTCAACCTATTTGGGATTTTAGATTGTCCCGGTTCTATTATTATTATTGGTCTTATACGTTTGACTGCGGTTGGATGACTTTAATATTGGAATCCCTTCCATGTATATTATAGTCTAAATAAAGCAGGTTATCTCCATAAGTATGGTGTTTGAAACTTCATTACATTTTACATTTGCGTGAGTATTGCTCGTATATGTTTTCAATGAAGTATTCTATTAAATGGATGGTTTTCCATGATTTATGGGTTGAGTAATTGTTTTTTTTTGAAGGCATAGCGGCATCGACCCTTTCGATCAACTACCACGTACACACGCATGCACGCCTCCCCAGCGGTATCGAACATCCGAGGGCAGTCCACTAATCCGCCGCTGTCCCGGCCCAGCTTACGCTGGACCTAAGGCCCAACCACAGGATGGGGGTAAGGCCAGTCAAAGACTGGACCACCCAAGGACTGGGTACTCCTCATGCCCTCAATTGCCTCCCCTTGGAATTTAACCCGGGTAGACTGGGATACCATCCACAGCCCCCCCCCCCCCCCCCAGGATGTTACCGTCCTTAGGTAGACCAATTGAGCTAGACATTATTTGTATGGGTTGAGTAATTGTTGTCAACCGTTTTTGAAAGATTTGCCTATTAGAGGTTTATTCACGTATTGAATGAGTTTTGGATTATATTCATTTTGGGAAAACGCTTTATACCTTTTGGGAATATTTCTCATGGATTTTGGGTGCGTTGAAAATGAGTCATTTATATCCTTGGTAAACTCTTTTGGAAATCTAAATCTTTATTGCCAACTTTCTTTCAAAGAACTATTTATTCATGCTATAAACTCTTGAACTCAATAGGCGTTAACCTAACCTTTTTATTTGTCGGCATGTGCAACAGGTCTCAGGTTGGGAGTAGTTCTAGTGACATGTGTGAAGGGTCGTGTGCTAGTAAAGTGCTCGAGAGGTGAATAGCCTAAGTTAAGTTTCCGCATTTACCCTTGGGAGTAGCACTTGTGTTTGGATTTAGTGATATCCGAAGTAAGTTTAGTCTTGGTTATAAGACTTGTTTTTTTATATGTAATGTTTGGAGGCAATCATAGTTTGTAATTTGAGGTAATTTACCTATTTTTCGGATGTGATATTGAAAATTTTATTTAGTTGCTCTTTCCCAATTCGAGGGTATTACAAGTTGGTATCAGAGCATAAGTTTGAGAGAATTAGGTGTTGATTTTTGATACCTAGACTCAAACTAGCGTTCTTTTAAGTAAATAAGAGTGAAATTCACCATTAGGCACTTTAAGATAAGATGTTTCGAGGTCGATGGAGTTGCAAGAAACGAGAATTCCCGACTAGAGTAGCAAGGATAATCATGTACGGTACGTTCATAATGACACCTGGCCAGTGTCATGGTGAATCTACTAGTTACATGTGCGTACTTGAATTACTTTAACGTGATGATCGTGGGGTAGTGATGAAGTTCTAAACTATTAGTCGTTGGAAAAATTGACGAATTCTAGCATTAGTCACTTGGAGTGACAATAAGCATGATAATTGCTTTAAGTGGACCGTTTCGGGTCAAATTTGATGGTTGAATTAGAACCACAGATTTATTGAATCGACCTTGATTCGAGAAAGAAACCGTAAGGATTGTTGATGTATTTTCCCAACTTGCCTTAAGAGGTTTGATTATCCAGATGACAATAGTGGACCGGAGAGATTTGGAGGAGTATGGGTTGAGACGTTGAGTGCCGACTAAGTTATGCACAAAATTATTTTTAAAATAAGTTGCATCAATTATTTCTTGTGTTTCAAATCCTTATATGGATTGTGTTACCAATTTTGGAAAGTGTTTAGCAAACACACAAGATTTCAAATTTATGGGTTTTTAAACTAGCATGAAATTATTTTATTGCGGGAGTTGCAAACTCCGCTGAGATTTGTTTTTCTTTACTTCATTATTGTTCAACATTTCTTTCGGGTATAGTGATATCCATATTTTATGATGTTTAAGATGTTGGGCAAGTAACTACGGCTTACGACTTTAACATTGGATCTCCTCCACATATGTTAGAGTTTAGACGGAAAGATATCTTCCATTATGTCTACGTAAAGCTATATTGAGAACTTTGTTTTATACGAGTTTGTGATCAATATTGTCTGTATAGTATTACATCCAGAATGGATTTTGGAATTTTGACATTTTAGTCATGAATTTGCTTATTGCAATTTGACTTTTTGGGAAGCACAATGTTTGGTGCCATTTTATTGACTTGAGGTCATTAAGCTCATTAAATTTCATGGAGTTTTATTTTACGACGTATTGAGTCGTGTGAGTGTAATTTCACAATGTGCATACTTCATTTAATTATGTGGAAATTTATGAGTTATGTTGGGCGTTTTGTCACACTCAAACTTTGTTGAGAAATATTAATTTTATGCCATAAGTCGACCAAAGGGATAAGTTTTGGAACTTTAGTGTCGCGTAACTTCTCTTTCAAAGTTTTGGACTAGCACATTTTGTTGCAACCTGTTCAGTATGTAGATTGATTTATACATGACATAAGTAATGCACGAACGAACACTTTGATAGTGTTTCATAAACAATTTGCTTAAATGCGCTTTCGGTAAGTTAAATGTTTATTATCATTTTCATGTAAATGCATTATATCGACTTAGGGGTATGAATAGCTTGGTATACATTGTTTCTCATCACTTTGTTGAACGAATCGTGAGTGAAATTTCTTTATTAACTCATTGTACAAATGATGATCATTCGGTCAAAGGGTGTTTTGGTGTTGTGGAAATCATGCATAGTTCGCATTATTTTACATTTTGAAAACACAAAGGTATGAGTCATTGACATTGGTCAATTTTGATTTTGCCGAGTATTTTGGAAAATTGAAAACCTTTTGGTTTTGAGGAAATGTGTATTTTGAGTATTTTGACAAATACATTTTTAGTAATGAAGTTTTGACGTTTTATGTTCCAAGTACGAAACTTGGGGAAAATGCTTCGCGATGAAGATTTTAGAAAATTGTTTGGTATGAAATTATGGTGCGTGTAATTTCTTATGTTTTGAACATTGACGCGCCCCGTCAGTGCAATTTGAGATTCGAAAATAAGTTGAACCCTTTTGATGTCAACTAATTATTAACACTTATTTCCTCATATGTTTTAGAAAAACTCATTGTTGTGTGCAAGTTTCCCAAAGACGTTTTATTCAAATGTCATTATAGGACCGGATGAGAAATTTGAGAAATTGATTTAAAGAGTTTCCTCTTTTGGAAATTTGGTTGCGAACCGTTTGATACATGTCTTTTCGTTTCAAGAAAATTTCTAATAGAAGTGTTACAAGCTTGCATGCCTACCCCTGTTTGAAGTTTTATGATGTTTTAAGTCGATACTCTCAAAGGATGGAAACGGATTGGTTTTTGTCTTTAAATTTGGAGCCTACACAAGCTGTTTTGTGTTTTGACTGAGGTGTAATTAAAAATCGTTTCCTTGTTTCGTATAATAAACTGACGCGCGCAAATTTTGTTGGGGAACATTATTCCATACCAAATTAATGGTCGGAAAAGAATTTTGAGTCAATGGCCGTTTGGGATACTTTTGAAGTACGTGTGAAAATGTGTTGCACATCGTTTAAAGTGGGCAGTTACTTTACGTGCATGTCATGAGTCAATCCATACTAGAACCGTGGCGGTTCATTTTAAAGAAGTTGTTTAATTACGTTTTTGCGTTTTGTGGGTAAACTGAACTACAATGAAATAATTTTCAACACGATTTTCATATGTGGGACGAGTGTGTCCATTTTTACGTAACTACCGAATTAATGACAGTAGTTTTCCGTGCGTACGATTTATTTGATATGAAAGTCTTTGTGTTGAAAATTTTGTTAAAGACTTTGTTAATTGGCATATTTGTTAAATAATTCGCTTGAAAACCTTGAACTCGTTAGGACCTTGGAAAGGGGTAAGTGACCCAGTTAGGAGTAAATGCGTGTAGCACCTTGTTGGTGGAAGGTTTGAACATTCCAAGCGTGATAGCGCCGTAGGCCGAATGGTGTTGGGTGCAGGGATGATGCACTTTTGTAACTAAGAAATCTGATTCGCGGTATCTTATATTGAGGTTGGTGGTAACCTTTCTTGTTGGGAATCTTATTTTGGGGTCTTGGTCAACTTTCGTATGTGGGACCCTTTAGACACCATATCGATAACCTTGGTTTTGTAAGAAGGCTCGACGAGTGAAGCTCGTGTGTAGAGTCTGTGGTGATTCGACTTAATGGTATGACTAGGTGTCAACTTTTGGACTTGAGGCCAAGCACCTTTAGTGTAATCGGGGAAGTGTAGTCCTATTTGAAATGAAATAATGGTAACGGTTGTAGCAATCCTAAGATACTCAAGTGTGATGAGTAGATTTTGTAGGAATAATTTCCTTGTGTGATTAAAGAACATGTCGGTTTGATGATTAATGTTGAAATGGATTTTGGAGTTTATTAGAACTCGTTGGAATTGATCGACAGTTAATGATGGGGACAATTGGAATTAGAGATTCGGTCGGTCTCGATATTAATTAGGCCTTGGATTGACTTAGAGTCTGAAAATGAAATTGGGAGGTATGGAACATTTAAGGTTGGGAGACAACCGAAGTCGTCTGACTAGGAATTATTCCAGTTGTCGGAGTGTTCTCCCAGAAATAAGTACAGTGTACGTGAAGGGGCTTCGTTGATAAGCAATTGTTCGAGGAATTGTCTTTATAGACTGTATGGAGAGAATTTAGATTCCAGTTAGGGACTGATAAATTATAGTCGACGTTGAGTCGGTTAGCCTTGGGTTGTAAAGGATGTAGATTTCGAGGACGAAATCATCCTAAGGTTGGGAGGATTGTAACACCCGTAATTTTCGGATAAGTACAACTTCGAATCAGTGTGGAATCGATCTTTTAAGAAAAATATAAAAAATATAATTTTGGGTTAAATCCTAGATTTTTATGGTCTTCTTGGATGGGAATTCGAATACGAGTCCAACGGTTCTTTCCGGAGCAAAAACGGAGCTATAACGAAGAAGTTACGGCCGAAACAGTATCCGACCCAACAGGGGGCCGCGCGGCCTGTTAGATCGCGGACCAAGCCGCGTAAGCCTCTGGAGGGAAGTGCGCGACATTCCCCGCGACTTATAAACCACGGGACAAACCGCGGGAACGACCTGGAGCTTTAAATCGCGAATCTCAAACCCTCAAACTTCATTTCTTCATAACTTTTGCATCCCAACTCCGATTTGAGTGATTAAAGTTGCTATGGTTTCATTTTTGGGAGCTCTTCAAGGATATAGAAAGAGTTTTGAAGTATCTTGAATGATTCAAGAGTATTTGGTGGTGGTTGAGGTAAGCATCTCACTTTTCTTCATCTAAGAAGCTAGGGTTTTGATATTTTGGTGTATTGTGGATGGATGATGATTACTTGTGGTTAGACTTTGGTATTTATGGTTGGAAATATATGGGTCTAGGTTTTGGAAGTTTTGGCTTGAGGATACAAACTTCATCAAAGGAGCTTACGTTGGAGAAAACTCTAGATTTAGCTTAATCTAGCTAAGGTGAGTTCAAGTTGATTTGTGAAAACTTTGTACATGCCAAAAATAGTATTTTCCAAATGTTTGTGTGTTTTACTTGAAAATATCAATTGTTGAGGTATTTGGTTAATTTAACCTTTTTGAAGTATTTATCTTCATAATTGTGTAAAACACCCATATTTGGGATTTTGGAGTATTTGATATGTAGAAAATCATAATTTTACTCTTAAAATATTTATTACTCAAAATGGAGTCTATTTGATGGTTTAATCATATGTGTATAAATGATTTTGTAAACCATTTGGGAGAATGCACGTTTTAGTGTCAATAACCATTTTAAGAATTATAAGGGTGTGAGTCCCTTTGGGAAACCCTTTTGTTTAACCGGCGTTGGGTTTTGGGTTAATAACGATTTTATGGTACTTGTTTACCTAATTGATATTAAATGTATTTTGTGCTATTTGATGGCCGTTATTTATAGGTCTAATGGGTATTTGAGCAGTTTGCTCGGTTTTGACTCTGGGATAGTCATGGGGACATTGGTCCGGTTTTAATGGCTCGATGTAGGGTCTTGTTTATGGGTTGCTTTTATTGCACCATTTTGCATGTTATTGCACGTTTGGATATTTACATGCCTGGGTGAGTGATTCATTCCGGGATAGGCATGTTGTCTGTAGACTGTATTACATTGGATCCATATGCATGTTAGTCAGTCGTTGGTAATGGTCGATTGAGTATCTCTAGGTGTCGCATTTATGCTGAAGACACTAAGGTATCTCAATGTGTCGCATTTATGCTGAAGGCACTAAGGTATCTCAAAGTGTCGCATTTATGCTGAAGGCACTAAGGATCTCCACTCTCAATGGATATGGGTCTCCCCCGTCGTTGGTCAACCTATTTGGGATTTTAGATTGTCCCGGTTCTATTATTATTATTGGTCTTATACGTTTGACTGCGGTTGGATGACTTTAATATTGGATTCCCTTCCATGTATATTATAGTCTAAATAAAGCAGGTTATCTCCATAAGTATGGTGTTTGAAACTTCATTACATTTTACGTTTGCGTGAGTATTGCTCGTATATGTTTTCAATGAAGTATTCTATTAAATGGATGGTTTTCCATGATTTATGGGTTGAGTAATTGTTGTCAACCGTATTTGAAAGATTTGCCTATTAGAGATTTATTCACATATTGAATGAGTTTTGGATTATATTCATTTTGGGAAAACGCTTTATACCTTTTGGGAAATATTTCTCGTGGATTTTGGGTGCGTTGAAAATGAGTCATTTATATCCTTGGTAAACTCTTTTGGAAATCTAAATCTTTATTGCCAATTTTCTTTCAAAGAACTATTTATTCATGCTATAAATTCTTGAACTCACTAGGCGTTAGCCTAACCTTTTTATTTGTCGGCATGTGCAACAGGTCTCAGGTTGGGAGTAGTTCTAGTGACACGTGTGAAGGGTCGTGTGCTAGTAAAGTGCTCGAGAGGTGAATAGCCTAAGTTATGTTTCCGCATTTACCCTTGGGAGTAGCACTTGTGTTTGGATTTAGTGATATTCGAAGTAAGTTTAGTCTTGGTTATAAGACTTGTTTTTTATATGTAATGTTTGGAGGCAATCATAGTTTGTAATTTGAGGTAATTTACCTATTATTTCGGATGTGATATTGAAAATTTTATTTAGTTGCTCTTTCCCAATTCGAGGGTGTTACAGATGAAGACCTCTGCAGATTTGCAGAAATGTTGGGGTAAACACACCTCTGAAGAAGAGGAATGACTTTAGAAGGAACAGGTTCCCCCCTCTGTGGAATACTCTCTCCTCCATTCTCAACAGATGACTAACTGGGAAGGTGGACAGTCCAGACCAAACTTCTCACCAAGTCATGGCTATAATGTATGGGGTATACTACGATCTACCTCTGGACTACGCCACCCTAATGATGCAAGAAATTATTAACACCATTGACCGCAGAATCTCCTCCCAAAAGGCCAAAGGACCCACAACTGAAGATCTTCTGTAACACCCTAAAAATTTAAACTTCAAAATACACGCCAACTAAAAACTCTAAAATGCAATGGGGTAATTTAGACACTGCTTAAACGCATAAGTTTTGAGACATAATACATAACAACCTAATAATCTAGAATTATAGCCAACTAGATTAATCCGGGTGTCACTATATCTCCAAAAAGTCTCTCATCTCGATCCCAAAAGCCCGACCTTCCCAAGCTCCTAAGCATGGTCGGCAACACGACGATCTAGACGCCGCTAGGTGGAACCTGTAATCCACAAACATGTAACATCAAGTGTTAGACAGAAGTCTAGTGAGATTTCGTGAAATGTACATTTATATATTTGTGACAAAGAAACATAAATAATGTTACCGGCTCCGTGTGGTCTCAAATTACCACAAATCAACTCATTAAGCGTTCCCACCTGAACATGATTATATAAACGAGAAGCATTTCTTTAACAACAAAACTACGGGGGAGACCCGTTACCATCGGGGGGAACAAGAACATGGGAATGGAGTCCCCCACGATGTTATCGGATAGCACCTCAAGTCCCGGTCCTAGTTCCCATGCCTTGAAGACGTCACAACCTCAAACCATCTCGTACCATGCCTTTAGTGCCTACTCCGTCGAGTTACACCTCAAGGACTTATGGGACCACATTGCATATCCGAACTAGACGAGTTACACCTCAAGGACCTCAACGTCCCCCATTTCCTACTCGCTAGTGACCCAAAACGTCCAACGTTAGTATGAACAATTAGTCCATAAAGGTCTAAATCCTCGTGCACAAGGAGATAGACATCTAATAATCCCCTACCATAGTAAAGGAAACATATAAAATAATCCATAGGAGTTCTAGCACAAAGACAATCCACGCATATCAATTACTTAGCATGTGAAACTCAACCTCATGAAGATACCAAATATTTACAACCAAGCATATATATATATATATATATATATATGCACATATATACGCATCTACTTATATTTTTGTATATATAAATATAAATATATCTATTCATACCCGTATAAATATATAAATATGCATACATATATGTACATGTATAACCATGAGCACAAATGTATATATATATATATACATACCCATATATATACTTATACATACATACATAAATATGCATACATGGATATATACATATATAACCACGGGTAAAAATATATACATATCTAAACATACCCATATATATATATATACACACATAATAATGCGCACAAAGATATATATGTATATAACTACCTACACAAGTACACACTTTTATACATCAAGATGAGCACAATGTGAATGTATACATGTATTCTCTAAATCCCATCACTTAGTAAACCCTAGTCTCTTAGACAAGATCATAATTTCATGAATCAACCCACATTTTATAAAAGGAACCTCATAGTTAAATAAGGAGAAGATAGTGCTCACCAAGATAGGGTTTGTAAGAGAAAACCCCAAAAATGTGGAAACCCTAGATTTGAGGAACACTTGGATCTTGAAAGAAGAACCCTATATTCAAAAGATACATTCTTCAACAAGATAACCTTACAAAAGTGTAGAGATTAAACCACTAAGAAACTTACTTGAAATGATGAAACTAAAGTTTCTAACTATGGAAACCGTAGATTCAAGGATGAACTCCACTTGAAGTCTTGAGAGGAGTTGAGGTAGTAACTTTCAATAAATAGGTCAAGCTAATCCATTTGGCAACCACCATTAATGTATCAAAAACTCAAGCCATAAATGAAGAGAGAAAAGATATGGGGGATGAGAAAATCGGAAGGAGAGAGGGAGAGAGGTGAGGAGTCGGCAGTAGGAGAAGAGAGAGAGTGTGTGAGAGTTTCTTGGTTTCTAAAAAAGAAAAGGGTTTCACTAAACAATTGAAACAGGCGTTGCTACTAAACCCCCGCTAATTAGACGACGGCGAGAGTGACGAGGGCGGTTGTGACCAAGGCACTATCGCCGGTCACTTCCGCCGGAAACGTACCAAGAGCCCTCCAAGCATGCAGCAGACCCTCCTTGCGAGTTTGACACTGCGAGAGTGCCACGGCATTCTCGCCAGGCACTCTCGCCCGGAATGTACCGCCGGCTGGAAGTTGGCTTTTCACGACACAAACAAGCATGCAGTCTTTAAAAAAAAGAGTTAAATTGCTAAGTTCTCACGTGATAGTATGCATGCATAAAAATCTAGGATAGGTGGAATTCGGTTTTCATGGACACGTGACCTACCCTACACATGCATGTATACATGCATGCATACACACACCGCTACACACATCCACATTCTAAGTTTTCTACTAGGAAGAAGTCGAAGGGTTGTAAGGCTAAATATTTAAATTTATTATCTAAAACGGAGATTTACCCGGAAATTTGGAGTGTTACAATCCTCCCCTCCTTAAAGAAATTTCGTCCTCGAAATTTGGCACTAACTGAAGAGATGAGGGTACCTCCTCCTCATATTCACTTCTGATTTTCATGTGACATTGGCACCCCGACTGTGCTTCCATTGCACCCTCACCAATAAACTTCCCTCAATACTACTTGTTGACCAAATGCTACTCTATAACTAAAACCTCTAGTAGTATACTGCAGACACAGTCAAAGATTTGCAAAACACAAACGAACAAAAGTGTAGTTGGTGCCAGTATCAAATAACGCTCAGGCGGGCAAGAAGTTGAGTAAGAACGTACCCGACACTACGTCTGCGGTTTCCTTCGCCTCCTCCTTTGTCATTTCAAAGGCTCTCCCTTGAGCCTTAGGGGTGGCATCCCTTCTTTGTTGTGTTCCAGAGTGGGTCCCCTCCACGACTCCCTTCAACTTGGGACAGTCACTCCTCATGTGTCCCATCTCCTTGCACTCAGAGCACACCGTCCCCCTTATAGGACAATCCGGACTGATATGCCCCTGTTTTCCACACTTGTAGCATGAAGTTTGACCCGCGTTGCAAGAGCCGAAGTGCTTACTCTTGCATTCGGGGCACCACCTTGCCTCCCGTCGATTGTCCCCTCCTTTTCCACTTGGTTGAAGTCTCAGCTCCTCAAACGAGCTTGAAGAGTTCTCCCACTTTCTCTTCTCTCCGACCCTTTGCTTTTCCTCGCTATCCCTTGCATAAACCCTCTCCATCACTTTCGCTTCTTCAATAATCTCCCGAAGATTAGTGGCTCTCGAATTTCGGACCATTGCCATCATGTTCGCCGGCAATCCCTTCAAATACGCCTTCATCTTTTCCCTCTCAGTCGGGGCCACGTACCCTACAAGGTTTAGCTTCTCCATAAAGATGCGGGTGTACTCCTTCACCGACATATTCCTCTTCTTTAATGACCGGAACTCCTCCTCGATCATATCCATCTCTTGCTCGTTACAATACTCTTCCAAAATCTTCTTCTTGAATGTTGCCCAAGTCATTTTAGCTAATATCGAAGTCTCCAAAGTGGAAGTGTAAACATTCCACCAGGTCAAGGCCAAACCCCGAAGCATTTGAGAACCAAACTTCACCTTCTGATTCTCCTCACAGTCACAAGCCCGGAAGGCCTGCTCAACCTCACGAATCCAGTTCATGCAGGCAACTGGATTGTCAGAACCGGCGAACTCCGGTGGTTTACAACATAGGAAGGTCTTGTAAGAGCATACTCTTCCCGTCGGCCTCGTCTTCAAAGTGACTACTCCATCTGTCCGGTTTTCATCACCTGTACCACCAGATCCCACAACACCCACATTTTCTTCAATTGTCTCGTGACGGCGTGGTTGAGTATCCCTATCCTCCAAAAGCTTCGTGAACAACTCTTGTTGCTTGACCATGGTATCGTTCATGGCCCGCAACATGTCCATCATTTGAGTTTGAGGGGTCACTTCCGATATGACCGGATTAGTAAAGGCAATATTCCTCCTCGGAATTTGCTCCACTCTTCCGCCCAGTAGAGGCGGAAGTGGAGGTGGCAAAGCGGATGCATCGATGTTCGGTTGATCGGCCGTGGATTCGGTCACGGCATTATCTTCTTGAGTCATGCCCCGAGTATTTACCATTTCTGTCTGTCACATCTGAAAATAAAGATAAGAACATAGACGACGAGATATACGTAAAGAAACGTACTAGAACAATCATTGATCCTCATAATCATAGCAATCAAGCATGCTCACGTAACAATACATTCATAATAGCAGTAGCTAATTAAAATTATCAACATACCACACATCAGAATTCTCATTACCACTTTCATAATTCACAATAATGTTATTTCCGTTGACTCCGAAACGTCCCATCTTAGTGTTCTACCCAATTTCCTCACATTTCATCACCTAATAGTCTCATCTTAAGTCTAGGCATCATACCCGCACACCTAGTTCACTTAAACTAGAGCTCTGATACCAACTTGTAACACCCTAAAAATTTAAACACTAAATATAGGGTATTTCCGGAAAATGGGTAAATTTAAACTTCAAAATACACGCCAACTAAAAACCCTTAAATGCAATGGGATAATTTAGACACTGCTTAAACGCATAAGTTTTGAGACATAATACATAACAACCTAATAATCTAGAATTATAGCCAACTAGATTGATCCGGGTGTCACTATATCTCCAAAAAGTCTCTCATCTCGATCCCAAAAGCCCGACCTTCCCAAGCTCCTAAGCATGGTCGGCAACACGACGATCTAGACGCCGCTAGGTGGAACCTGTAATCCACAAACATGTAACATCAAGTGTTAAACAGAAGTCTAGTGAGATTTCGTGAAATGTACATTTATATATTTGTGACAAAGAAACATAAATAATGTTACTGGCTCTGTGTGGTCGCAAATTACCACAAATCAACTCATTAAGCGTTCCCACCTGAACATGATTATATAAACGAGAAGCATTTCTTTAACAACAAGACTACGGGGGAGACCCGTTACCATCGGGGGGAACAAGAACACGGGAATGGAGTCCCCCACGATGTTATCGGATAGCACCTCAAGTCCCGGTCCTAGTTCCCATGCCATGAAGACATCACAACCTCAAACCATCTCGTACCATGCCTTTAGTGCCTACTCCGTCGAGTTACACCTCAAGGACTTATGGGACCACATTGCATCTCCGAACTAGACGAGTTACACCTCAAGGACCTCAACGTCCCCCATTGCCTACTCGCTAGTGACCCAAAACGTCCAACGTTAGTATGAACAATTAGTCCATAAAGGTCTAAATCCTCGTGCACAAGGAGATAGACATCTAATAATCCCCTACCATAGTAAAGGAAACATATAAAATAATCCATAGGAGTTATAGCACAAAGACAATCCACGCATATCAATTACTTAGAATGTGAAACTCAACCTCATGAAGATACCAAATATTTACAACCAAGCATATATAGGGGTTAAATCATGTGAGAACCACAAATATGTTATAAACCGTGAGAACCGATATAAAAAATATTTTTTTACATGAAATTTTTTCATCAAATGCTAGGATTTATTATATTCTACTTCAAATATATGTGTTTCATAATATGATAATTTCACATGCTAAGTTGTCACGTGATAGTATGCATGCATAAAAATCTAGGATAGGTGGAATTCGGTTTTCATGGACACGTGACCTACCCTACACATGCATGTATACATGCATGCATATACACACCACTACACACATCCACATTCTAAGTTTTCTACTAGGAAGAAGTCGAAGGGTTGTAAGGCTCAACATAAATTTATTATCTAAAACAGAGATTTACCCGGAAATTTGGAGTGTTACATCTTCCCCCACTACAATTTCAGAGGATTCTAGGTGTCCTACTAGAACCTCTGCTACTCTTGGAAAAATGGCCAATGGAGGGCCTAACTGTAAAAACCTACCATCTGGCAAGAAACGCCCCAACAGAGCACGTGGATGGTTACAATTTATGCAGACCTCTGCCAACCAAACTTTTGGCTTATGCAAGCGATGAGGGACTTAGACTAGAGTATATACGCGATCACGGGACTCCAGAACCGAGTCCAGTGACACCCCCACGTCTAGGAGCCCAAATAGGAGACCAGGTAGTGGAAAGAATAAGTTATGAGAAGTGGGCAGAGGCTTGGGCAAAGCATGAGCAAATACAGTCTCGATTCTATCAACAGAGGAGCCAGGTCGAACACTCTGCCTCAAAGAAAAAATCCTCTACAACACATCCCAAGAAGAAGAAAAAGGCCCCCAAATAAAAAAAACAACAGAGGGCACTTCTTCTAGCATCCAACAAACCCAACAATCACCACCACATGCAACAGTGGTCGAATCCTCTGCACCCCATTCTCCTCCGAAAGAAAAGAAAAAGAAGAGAAAACACAAGTCTTCTAAGGAGGGTGCCCCCAAACCCAAGAGGAAAAAGAGCAAGAAGAAATCAAAGAAGTCCCACACTCCTCTGCAGACTATCGCAGAGGAAACTGAAATGCTCAAAGAAACCCAAGAACAACCTCTGCAATCCCCAACTCCTATCCACTACACAGAACACGGTGACTTCAACGACTTCCTTCAACGTCCAGATATTGTTGACTCTTTAGACACCTCTGGCTGGAACGCAGAAGCCCTCTCAAGTCAATCAACAGAAACACCAGACTTTAGAATCTCCTCTGACTTGGACGAAAACGACCAAACCCCTAAGGATATCCAGGTTCAAACACCAGAAGTACTACAGAACCCCTTTCTCCAACCCGGATATGATGTTCTAAGAAGAAGTCCAGAGGAAGCAGTAGCCACAGAGGACATGGTCATTTCTGAAGCAGAGGAAGATGATCACATAAACGAAGGACCTCTGCATCCCCATGTACAACAATTAATTGGCACTCATCCGAGTTATGATTCGCTAAGGAAAAGCCAAGAAGGTAGAGTAGAAGTCATGGGCAATAGGGCAGAGAAAGAGGCTGAGACAATAGACGGTGAAATAGTGGTAGGATGCTCAACCGAGGAAGAATCTAGAAAAGATGCCGTAGCTAGAAGAGGCACACAACCCCAACCAATTCCCAGTGCAACCCACATTTCTAATATCGCCTGTCTAGTGGCAGAAGATGTTATTGAAAAAGAGCAGCATGGCTCGACCCCAACCCAAACTGACCGGGCAGAGGTAACTCTTTCTACCTCTGTGCCAATCTTAGGCGGGGAAACCATTCTAGGGGAGTCCTCTCAAAAGGACTTACCCTTAGTAAGTGATCAATTGCCCCAGATCACAACAGACATCCCCATAGAGGAATTCGTTTCCTCTGACACGCACACACAAATAGGTCCCAAAAGCTCTTCAGAGGATCTTAGAGAGCACAACGACGAAGGGATTCTAGACAAGTCCCCGAGTCAACCTAAGGATACTCTTGTACCCACCTCTAGAGTGGATCAGGACACTGTGCTTACCAGAACTTCTATAGAGCATGAGGCCTCAAAAACCTCTACTCAAGGATCAGAAGGAAATCCTTCCATCCTTAACATCGAAACAGGGATGAAAGAAGGTGTCCCAGGCACAGGGACTCACTCTAGGGAAGAATGTGTTCCCCCAGAGGTTACACCAAGTTCACAAGTCTCAAGGGATGAGTTCCAAACCCTTGTCACCTCTGTGGACAACACATTGAAAGAGTTGAAAAGCTCTTTTGATTCTTTTGCAGATACCACATCAAGGGTCTTTACTGATCTGAACACCAAAGTGGACAACTTGTCCACAGAGGTGAAAAATGCCTTAGCCCAGATGAAGTCAACTGCTACAACCTATGCTACCTCTTATGCTGCTGAGTTCGAGAAAGCCACAACCTCTGCCTTCCAAAGCTCTGTGAAAGACCTACTAGAAAAGCTGAAGAAAGAACCTACCCCAACCTCTACGGGCATTACACCAGAAGACCTGAAGAAGGCTTTAGAGCAAGTCCAGGAGCAAACAACAAGGGAAACTCTGTCCATGAAGCCCTCTGACTACATGACCAGAGCTCAGCTCACAGAACTCGGGCAAGGGGTAATCGGCCAGGTCACAAAGCTCATCAGAGCCTTCACTGCTGCCAACGCTAACTACATAAAAGATTTCCGAGCAAGTGTGGGCAAAATGCGCTTCAACACAGAGGCAGAGGTCCACAATCTTCTTGTCATCTGCGATGACTTATGTGCTAAAATGCTAGCCGCAGGTGCCACACCTCTAAAGAAGCCAGAAGCGTCGTGCAGAGCAGAAGGTACGATAGATAAGGGTCAGGATGACTCTGATGATGATTCTGATAGATCATCAGATCATCCTGAGGGGGAGAAAGATGCAACCAGAGGTCTACCAGCCCCACCAATCTTAGTAGAACCTGTTTCCCAATATCCCCCAACTCAAACCCAAGGAAGAAACCAGCAACAGACCACAGAGGCAACAACCACCTCTGTGGAAACATCCCCTAAAGAAATACAAATCCAAACCCAAGTACCTGAAACCAATCAAGATCAACAACAGAAGACCACATAGGTAACACCCACCTCTGTGGAAACAACCTCTAAATTCGGAGAAGATGTGCCAACTCGTGAACAATTTCAAATCTTGACATCCTCCGAGGAAGATCAACCATCCCATTCACCAAAACCAAAATTACCAGAAGAAAAACTCTCCTCTCCAACACCAAAAACACCAGAAGAACCTAAGTTACCATCCCCCACACCAGAAGAAACAACGACAAAACCTCCATCTCCCACACCCAGAACAAAGACCATGGCTCACAAAAGGAAATATTTAAGCAAGTCTAGAGAAATCTCACCAACAAAACCTACCTCACCATCTAAGACCTCAGAAACCCAAGTGTCAAAACCAACAGAGGCAACCCCCACAAAGCCTACAGAAGCACCTACAACTAAGTCCTCAGAAGCTCAATAGTTAAAACCAACATAGGCAACCCAAGCAGAACCGTCCAGGGCAAAAGACAAAGGCAAGGGAATATTGACAGAGAAACCACAACAGAAGAAGCCAAAGCATCAACCCACAGAGAAGATGATGAAGAGTGCCTTCGATGCATATGTGACACCAAAGCCAGAAGAAGAAGACTGGGCTTTCGGTGTTACCCCTCTGTCAAACATACAAGTTCTGGATCCGAAGGCAAAACCTACAGAAGATCGAGTGAAGAAAATTAAAAAACAAATGGATGCTCTGCGCAGACCCATGCCTCCACCTGGTGCACCTCCACGACAAATGGAAGAAGTGGTGTACAGGTACCTATACAACGGAACTGTCAGAGATCCTCTGCCACCATCCATTCAAGACCCCGAATTCCGTGCTGAGCTCGAAAACATCTTCATCGGAACAACACCCAAGCCTATCAACCAAGTCTACTCAATCTCCAAAATCGACAAGGTCATATACTGTAAGTTCTCTCACACCAGAACCACACCTAAAACTTACTACAACATCTATAAGGTCAAAAGAGTGGACAGATCCGAGAACCAATTCTCAGATGCTGATCTTAGGAACTTAAGTCCCTACGACCTACCCGACCTTCTGAACTGGACAAAACAGAACTTCACAACAGATGCAGTTCGAAGGGCATACAGGGTGATCAGGAAAGCCATGTGTGAGAAACTTCTGCTATACAGCCTGGTCGATTTCCAAGTAGGATGAGATCTTGGAGTAAGAAACCTAAGCCTTAGACCACCAGAAGATGACTGCCCATCCTCTGCCATACCAAACTCGATCATAACTTCCCCAGAGTTTGGGTATGTCTTCCAAGATCCTGCGGGAAAACTAAGACTGTTTCTGGAGATGGACTGCCAAAAGTACGCAACAAGTACTCTCACAGAGTTCAGAGCCAACCTTGTGGAGCACAGAGGAACGGAATTGATGGAAACAGCCTCCGCCGATATACTAATAGAGGTCATCGTCTCGGTAATCAACTTCAGAACCCTCTGCATCAGAATCTATCATGAGCTTAAAGAAGTAGGACTCGACAACAGAAGTTTCAATGACTTCCAAAACACCAACGTCTGAGTTAGTCTACAAATCTCTGCTACTTTTTCTTTCATCATGTAATCAAATGAAAATGCCTCTGGCATAATCTTATATGAAAAGAAAATAGTTTACAGAGGTAAAACACCTCTTGTCGTGTTCTTAGCTTAGAAAACCTTGCACCTTTTAAATTTTTTATTTTTCAATACTTAGGGGGAGATTGTTAGCTCCAATTTCTACTATGTATAGAAGTATTGAAAAATAGGCTAAGTGTTGACACTGACAGAGGTTCTGCCAAGACACCGATAGAAGATCAAGTGTAGACTAAACTGAAGACTCTCACAGAGGACAAGGCCACAGAGCCTCTGCCAAACTTGACAGAGCCTCTGTGGTATGAAGACTGAAGACTTAGAAGATTATCTGAAGATGTGCTTCTCACGATTTCTGCTGTACGAAGATTCTGAAGATCATTCGTACAAGGTGTGCCCTGACAATTCCACGTGTCAAACTCTGATGGGTTTCAGCCTTTGCAGAATTGCGGCGCACTATGTTAACGTTGTACCAGTGGCAGTTTCACGGTCGTGTCTTGTACCTTTAGTCCTTTATGTCTAGAAGTTGTCCCCTGATGAATAGTATAAATAGAAGACTCATGTTGAGCTCTTCTATCAAGCTTTGCACGACACACACACTCTTAGAGCAGAATTCTTGTATAACTTTCGGTGTTCTTGGTGTTCTATTTATATCAATATACAGTGGGTTATTGAGTTAAAAACTTGTGTTATTTACATCTCATGTATTTGATATAGTGTGTTCTTCTATCTTAAATATTTTATTAGTTCTCTAAAACGCTTCCGCACCATATCTTGTTTGAACTAATAGACAGAAATATCATTGTTTAAGTAAAAACGGAACCAACAATTGTTTTCATCATACACAAATAGGGTGTTAGTATATTTATTTTCTTCTAACTCTAGAGTGATTTTGATTGTACATTGTTGGTCCCGAAGGGCTATACAAGTTTGTAGAAGGGGGGGGGGGGGGGGGGGGGGTTGAATACAAACACACGTTTTTACTTTTCTAAATTGTTTATTGATAAATCAAGACAATTTACAACTTGTTGCGGAACAAGATTAAGGATAAACCTAAATCTAAACAAGTCTTAAGAACACTAAGTTTCTTGCACTAAAAAAGAAAAGGAAATTACTAATAATAACCTATCTCAAAGATATAAGAAGGATGACTCGACCAGAGTTTACGAGTACTACAAAATGAAGTGAGGTCTTCTTCTTATATACTGAATGCATTTAATGCATGGCAGTTTATACTTTACATGTGGCAGCAGCTGATTGGTTGTTTGATTCTGACTTTAGTAGACAACCTTTGTAGCCGCATGGTGCACAGTGTAGAATCAGATTTGGTGTACGATTTCAGACAATAAGGATGTATGTTCTGACATTTCGTACGGAGTCGTGCAAGGGTGGTTAAGACAAAAGTACTTTGTACGAAAGACTTCATGATCAGCTTACGTTGATTCCGCGCTTTATCATTGTTTATCAGCGAATGATAAAGTTCAGCGATAGATGAAGTCTTGTACTTGATACTTCACGTTGAGTGGATAAATCTAAGTCTTCGTTGATCTGCATCAGTTCATTAGGAGACTTGCCACTGGTTCTTGAGCTTGATCTTCGACTTCAGCGTAGAACCTATGTTAACGTGAAACTTGTCTTCAAGGATCATAAGTAAACAACTAACTTATCAGCGATCACCATAAGGACTGAACAGGCTCAGAGCATTATGGTGAACAGTGTTCGCTGAATGTTTAATCTAAAGAACGAGAGTTCCTATCAGCGGTACTGAATTAGTCTTAGTACATCAGCGATAGTGAAACTCTGATACATATTGTTTACTTACAATTTTCACTAAGTGTTTAAGAGAGGGTCATTATCAAATCACTGAGGGTTTGGATCAACAATCTCCCCCTATTTGATTATGACATAGCAACAGAGAAAATTGCTATTTAATGAAAACATAAGGATAAAAAGAACTCATAAATATTTGTCCCTGTTAAACCCTAAAGATCAATCAAGATAGAGAAGATGTGAATTTGTCATCCCATTGATCAAGAACACTGTATACAAGATATGAGTTCTGCACTTTCTCTCTCTAAGATATGAATGTGAATTCAGAGAATGTTTCTCAGAGTCTCTCTACAAACACACAACTAAACCTATTTATACAAAACACATTACAAGGTGTAAACAACACAATACAACTCAATACATTGACTTTGACTTTGACCTTTCTATATTTAAACCTTGAAGACATATTTCACTAACAATCTCCCCCTTGGATTCAAGGTTTAAACAAATGCGATCAGCAAGCTTTAGCTTTCTTGAATCTTCGGTCTTCATCAAAGCTTGTCAAAGTCAAAACGTCATCCAATCTTCAAACGACAAGTAACGAACTTCTTACTTCGAGCAGGAGAATATGAATCTTCACACAAAGCTTTTTAATACAAGAAGCACAAGTTCAAGAAAAAGAGATCACTGAAAGGATCAATCGATTTTCCTCAAACTCTTGAAGAATTCTCCCCATTTCCATTGACTTGAGAATTTCATTCTTCAGTGTCGATCTTCATAAACGCGCGAGTTCAAAAGAAAGAGATCACTGAAATGATCAATCGATTTCATAAAAACTCTTGAAGAATAAAACTCCCCCTATCATTTCTTGAAACGACGTCTTCTTTCTACAAATCTCCCCGTTGACATTAAAACGAATCTTTGATTTTAAACTTTTTTTGACAGGAAATTGATGTAGACATTCTCCCCCTTTTTCGATGAAAGTGAGCATCACGAGCATCGAAAATCTTTTCAATTTCAGTCACAAACAATCTCCCTCTTCAAAAACATTTCTTCCCTTTGAAAAACACGAACAATCTCCCCATAAGCGAAAGATCTTGCTCCCCCTAAAAATAAGAATTGTAGAGCAAGTTGATTTTCTCCCCCTGAAAATTTGCATAAAAATCATATAAGCGCACATTTTAACAAACTTATAGAAAGAAAATAGAATTCATTGAACAACATTTTAAAACTGCTAACATTTAATCATTTGAACACCAAACAAAAGAAATTCAACTTAATGAAATGTAACAGATATTTCCATCAAGTGAAATCAAATGCATGCGTTTGGATTCAAAAACAAGACATCATAGCATATCGAGTTACAAAAGTTCAATTTCAACCTCTTTATAAAATCTATTTGGTGGACTAGCATGCGAAATATGATTAGCAACAAGCAAATGCACCTCTAAAACCTATAAGAATACTTTGCTCTTACTCACACTATTTGTCCAAAAACAGAATTTTCACAAATTTACAGGTTTATCGCGACTTTGTATTTTTCCCAAGTTTCAAGAGATGTGTGCTCTTAGGCATCTTTTCATATTGTGCACATTGGCAACTTTTATTATGTGCTCATTGGCATCTTTTATAATCAAACAGTTTATTAAGACTAAGATACACCGTAAACGTAACTTTCTAACTGGTTTCATAGCAGGATTTGGGTCAGCCGATCCCAGACCAGTTGGCCTTAGGGGCTAGGTGACAAGCACCCCTTGGAACTTACTCTCCCGAACCAGAAAGGCTACATCGATATACCTTAATCCCATCTGTACCAGTAGAACATGGCTTTCTACCTGGTTCTATAGCAGGATTTGGGTCAGCCAATCCCAGATCAGTTGATCTTAGGGGCTAGGTAACGAGTACCCCTTGGGACTTAATCTCCCAAACCAGATAGGCCACAGGCACAGACTATCAAACTGAATGATTTTATTATATATATATATACAATATTTATTTATTTTTTATTTTTATTTTTATTTTTATTTTTTTTTATTATAGCATCTCAATCACTTGGTTCAAAAACGTAGTGCTTCCCCCATATTTTCGTTTTCATTCATGATTAAGACGAATAGGCTTTGTGAGTATTGTATTCTGTATAAGTCTAGATTTACACAATTTTGCGCTTATATGAAAGTCTCAAACATGTTTCGCTGACCTTTCGACTTATTTCAGAAGCGAAAGTAGAAACAAATATAACTCTGACGATACAAAAATGCTCGTAAAAATCATCCTTAACACACATTTTATTCATTAAATGAAAAATTGAAGAATTTTTCACTTCATTGAATTAAATTTGTGAAGGTTCAAACTTTCAACGTTAGTAGACATAAAATATAACACAATGTTACCTTTTTATCACTTGATTTGAGAAACAAAAAGATATGGCAGTTAAAGTTCAAAAAGATATCACCTGATAAGTACGAGTTCTAAACTGATTTGTTTAGAAGTCATAGCCTTTGAAGTACGGGTTCTAAACTGATTTGTTTAGAAGCCTTCACCGTTGAAGTGCGGGTTTTGAACTGATGTGTTCAAAAACCATTACCGTTGAAGTGCGGGTTTTGAACTGATGTGTTCAAAAGCCATTGTCTTTTATATCTCTCCCCCTACAAAATACCAAAAGATTTACCAACTATCCCATGTATATATTAAAAGATAGAAAACTCCTTGTAATCATGTGATGTTCAATGTCTTCTTTGAAAGCACAAGTACTTCATCTTCCGAGAGTTCAACGCTTGTCTCTAAATCTGCAAAACAGATTAAGTAGATTTTGGTACCCAACGAGTCTTGGGTCCTGACACGTTAAGCGGAGCTCTATAAGAAGGAAAATGGTAAGTACCATACCAATATTGAACATAATTATTATTAACAAAATCATAATTTCCACAATAAGAATTAACAAAAGAATTAACTTTCGTTGAAAATTTCTTATTTGGAAATGATGATTTTGGTACATCTTTATCAGGAAGTTTACCTTTTACCTTCCATTTCATGTTGACTCTTTTTGTAGGAAGGAAGATTAGCAAATGATTTGGAAGACTTATCCACAGAATGCTCGTAGAAAATGTTAGAAGGACGCATCGGACATTCTGAAAAACACTCGGAGTTGTTGAACAACCTCGCTTTGTCTTTTAAGGCATTTCGTTCCTTTGTCATCAACTCGAGCTTCTTCCGAATATCACAATTCACCCTCTTTTCCTTCATGATATCTGTAGATAAACCCGCCAAGTTCTTCGTGAGTTTCTGAATTTCTTGCTGAAATATCTTCCGTTCTACAGAAAAATCATCCTTTACGCTCCTTGCTTGAAACTCAGCTTTCTTTCTCTTTTCTAACTCACTTCTTTCCAAATCCAACTCCTCTTGCAGTTCAGAAATTTTCTCTGAAAGCTTCCCATTCTTCACTTCAAACTCTTTCCTTTTAACCTCAAACTCGGCTCTTTCCTTCTCCACCTTTTGCTTCTCTAAAAATAATACTTTCTGAAAATCTGAGTTCTGCTTGGAAAGTCTTTGGAATTGGAGTTCAAAAGCTTTGTTATCTTCACAAGCTTTAGTCTTCATCTTCAATTCCTTTTCAAGATCCGAAATTCTTAGAGCTAGACCCTCTCTTTCTTTCTTATGTTCTTCTCTTTCATCTTTTATTAATTTTTCTAAATCTGATAGTCTCTTTGTAAGCTCAGTGATCTTCTCAGAATCTTCTATCACATCCTTCATTTCTTCCTTTTTCTCTAAATCAACTTTCTTTTCTTCCGCTTTTGACGGTTCCTCTATGTGAATTTCTGATGTTGTCTGATTTGTATCCTCCTTATCAGCATTCTTCACTTTCTTTACCCTGAAATCAACATACGATCCATGCATTAGTTTCGTTAATTCCTTCCACAACAACATAGGATTATTTTTGAAAGCATTTAATCGAGCACAAGTGTATTGTGGAAGTTTAGAAATAACAAGGATCAAATATAATGTTGCATCTTTATCAGCTCTCTTCCGATATATCTCTTCTTCAGTAAAATCTTCTTCCCGTTTATAAAGGATCAACGGGCCTTCGGTGAAAGATTTTATCATTAAATCTCCATTTTCTCTTCTCGAAATGAAATCCATGAAGTCGACTGTCCATTTCACAAAATCCGAATCCTTGTTAAGCATCGGAGGACGATTACCTGAAGCTTGATAATTCATCTTGAAAAAATTATATAAAACTATTTCTTGAAAAACTCTTAAAATGTATGAAATACACTATAGAAACAATTTCAGTATAAAAAATTTTCTCAAAATACTTTTTTTTTAAACACCAGAAAATAACCAAGTCAGAAAGTCGGGTCAGATGAACAGTAAAAAAATTGACCAAGTGTCAGTTTTCGCAAGCAACAGTTGCGAAAACCACCAGTATGCTTAAGCTGAAGAAACGAAAAGCCAATGTTTTCGCAAGCAACAGTTGCGAATAGTAGACTTAGAAAATCTTGAAGAGGTATGCGCGATAGAGGGATACGCAAAGTTACTGTTTGCGTGTCTTTGAGTTGCGAACAGTTACTGTTTGTGTGACTTTGGGTTGCGAAAAGTAACACTTAGATTCTGATGATCTTCAACAAATGATGAACTTGCGAAAACCACGATGAATCTTGCGAAAAGTACGATGAATCTTGCGAAAAGAACAGATCTTGCGAAAAGTTCACAAAAATCTCAAAAACGTCTGAAATCTGAAAAATCTCTGCAAGAAACTTCACAGATAAGCTCGAAATATCAGTCTGAATGTACTTTCTTCACACAGTAATCACTGAAAACGTCTGAAAAGCAATCCTTGTAGATCGAACAGAGTCTCGAGTTCGAACCCAAAAATCTCACAAATCTTCAAAATTGAACCTCAAATCAATGAAATTGGCCTTCGAAACCTTCTTTAATCTCGTTCCAAATCAGATGACGAATCTACTGATCACAAACTTGAAGAAAAACGATCACAAACACAAAATTTTTGAAAAAAAATCTCAAGAAAACGAGATTTCTTGAAAAAATTCAAGAAATCAATCAAATTTTCTTGATAATCTTCACAAAAATTTGTATATGATCACAGAAATACAATCTGAATCTAAGATCCTGCTCTGATACCAATTGTTAATCCAAGATCTTCAATAACGTGCTCTGATACCAATTGTTAAACCCTAAAGATCAATCAAGATAGAGAAGATGTGAATTTGTCATCTCATTGATCAAGAACACTGTATACAAGATATGAGTTCTGCACTTTCTCTCTCTAAGATATGAATGTGAATTCAGAGAATGTTTCTCAGAGTCTCTCTGCAAACACACAACTAAACCTATTTATACAAAACACATTACAAGGTGTAAACAACACAATACAACTCAATACATTGACTTTGACTTTGACATTTCTATATTTAAACCTTGAAGACATATTGCACTAACAGTCCCTTTTACTGTTTTCTGGGATCTTTTCAGTACTTATGGAGTAAAGTACATTCGCTGAAATTTTTCTTTAAACTTCGTAAAGATTACAGAGGGAAGTAGAAAAATTACAAGTACAACAAATAAATTTACAAGTACGGAAGATGTAGACAGATAAGGATAGAAAGAATTACAAGGCGATCCTATCCGTCAAAAGGTTCTTCCTTGATGAGAAGTTCATCGAGGGTCTTTGATGTGGGAATCATCCAGTCAGGGACATCTACTCCTTGATTCTTTTTGTTCAGAGCTTCTTCAAAAATCAAGGGCTTCAGGTGTCTAGCTTTACTGTCGCGTCTGACTTCACACCAGTATATGAGATCTCTGAGTTGTTCGATGGGAGTGATTGGAAGCTCAGAGATGCGTTGAAAGTGATGATTTCCTTGGTAGTCTAGAAAGAGTATACCATAAGGATCACTTATAACTTTGCCAGGAATGAAAGTTTCTCCAGGTGGTAGGGAGGTGTCAAGCGCTGAGAGATCAGCATCAGGGCCAAGAACTTCAGCACGAGAGAAACCAATACCTGTTTCATTCTGTATAGGAGGACCTGAGTCTGAGACTTTCTTTTCCTTTGCAGAGACTCTTCTTTGTTGAGGAGGAAGAAGAGTGGAAGGAGGAATATCCACAGCAGAAGAAACCAAGTCGATATGAGTATTTAAAATTTTCTCGAAATGGCTCTTGAACTTTGAGAGCGGTCCCTGAATGGTTAATTTCACTTCCAACCATTCAAAGAAACCAAACTTCTCTAAAGTAGTAGCATAGAAGGTTTGCTTGGTTTTGTCTTCTCTGAATACATCAATTTCAACAACAGGAATGTCAACGAACAGTCTTCCTCTGATGTTTACTTTGATGATTTTGGATGGTCGAGATCGATAATTCAGCATTTCTTTACACCATTTCAAAGTCGTATCAGATACTTTCGTCTTTTCTTCAACGATCCTTTGGGCATCATCCCATAGCTGACGTTGGACATCAATGGGAGCTCTTTTCAGCTTGGGGTCTTTCACTGATTGTTGGACAAGCTGGATGGCGAATTCTCTGTCTTTTTCTTCAGCTTCCCTTCTTTCAGCGATTAACCTTTTAGCTCTGAGGTGATCCTGGTATTCCTTTTATGAAAGTCTGAACTTTGGAGGAATAGAAGGAAGTCGATCACGCTTCAGGATGATTCGCTGATCTTCGAATCTCTTGATCATTGCATCTCTCTTTTCTTGATCCTTTTCACTCAGCTTTTGAGGAGCCAAGGAAGGTCTATTTTTGTGAGAGAGTTGTTGTTCTTCAGGTTCATCAGTCTCAGTGGTTAAATCCAAGACCGGGATTATTTCTTCAGTGTTGGGAGCTGGGATTATTGTTGGTGAAGTCGCAGCTGTAGGAACTTCAGCGATATCCTCAAACAGGGGAGAGGATTAGCTGAAACACAGCGATCGTTTAAGTAAGCAGAGTTGGGGAAGAAAGAGATAGAGAAAAGAATGTGGTTAAGTGTATAGAGGTTTTATGGATAGAAGGATTGAGATTGAGAAGGGATAGAGGAGGGATGCAGTGTAAGGGAATAGGAGGTAGTGTACCTGACAAACTGGCTTTTGAAGCAAGATCATCAGATTGTCTTCTTCAGCGAGGCCTTTGTTTTTGCCTTTGTCAGCTTCAGACGCTGCAGGCTTTGTCTTGGTCCGCTCCCCTGAAGGTTCATTTATCAAAATCCCTTTGAGAGATGTAGTCTTCTGAACAGGCTTGACGATAAAGGAGTCATCATCATCATCATCGTCATCATCATCATTCTTTGGAGAAGAAGATGGTTCATCATCAGAGATGTCGACAGCTTCATCGTCTTCAGCTTCGTCTTCAGCTTCGTCTTCATCAGATTCAACCTCGTCAGCGTAGGGTGAGGTTACATCAGCAGCAGCTTCAATGTTCTGCTCTTCGAGTTGCTCCGCCTCAGATACAGAGGAAGGTTTCTCGGTTCCCTCAGGGTTTTCAACTCCCTGAGGTTTTGAAGAAGTAGCGTCAGCTTCAGTCTCAATACCCTCCCACTCAGCATGGGGAAGGTCTTCTTTATTTTTCTTCTCCCCCTCATCATTATGGGGAAGGTCTTCTTTAGGCTTCTCCCCCTCTTCCACATCATGCTTGGGGGAGGTAACAGACTTTTCAGCAGCAGCAGCAGCAATAGGATTACTGTCTTCTTGGCCAGTAATTCTTATGCAGTTTTCAATCGCTGCTACCCTGTCTTCTAGGCCAGTAATAGCAGGACTGATCTTTTTGAGATCATCTCGATCGGCCTGAGTAAAATGAGAAGTTGGGGTGTTCAGGCGATCGAGCACTTTCTGAACAATCTCTTTGACCGCAGAGACTTCAGTCTTGATCGTGGAAACTTCACTCTTAAGAGAACCAACCTATGTCTTCAATGATGTGACTTCATTGGACAGAGAGGTGAAGTTTGTTGAGAGAGTGGTTGTGGCGGTTGAGTTTTCAGTGAGGGTGGTAGAAAACTTAGCAATGCTACCATCCACCTTCTCCAGATCAGCTTCGGAGGCTTTTCTTTCGACCTCAGTGGTCAAAGTCTTCAAGTTCTCTCCAGCGTTTGTAACCGCTGAAGAGTTGGCAGTTAGAGTTTTTTTGAAAGACTCCATCTTTGTTTCTAGGGCCGTCAGGGAGGTGTTGATATCCCCTAAATTAGGACCTGAAAAAGTTATAAACTTATGAATAGAGGAAAGCTCAGAAGTTTGGGGTTGAGAGAGAGAAGTGTGTGGGATTTTGTGTATACCTGCAGGCGGGTTGGCGAAGTTGTCGTAACCTCGATGTCCTAAAAACGTTTTGTAGTCGTCTTCAATATTTCCTAGATGACTGGAAGTACCTGCAGGTCCTGTGGTGTGTCCTATCATCCTCTAAAAATGTTCAGCAGTAGTGTCGCTGAGGATGACGGTTGTTAAGGAGAATAGGGGAATAGATTGAGTGACCAAAGAAGAGGTGAGATGAATGGAGTATGAGAATGATGGTTGGGTGCGGGGTTCAGCGTTGGATCCGCTGAGAATCACTTCAGTCTGTAGAGAGGCTGAAGGAGGTGGGTTCATTTCCAAGTTTATAACTTCAGCGTTTAGAGACGCTGAAGCTGGGATGGAAGGGGTGGCTTGTTCAGCTGTGGTAGAGTGTACCACTGAACTTTCCATCAGCTCTTCAAGATGAGTTGAAGAGTCTTCAGCATGTAAATGCTGGGGGGGTTGCTCCTTGGTTTTCTTGATTCTTTTGGAACCAAGTTGGGTAGTAGATTGTTTCCTTTTTCTAGAAGGAGTGGAGGTTGCAGCTGGGGTATCAGCGGTGGGTTTTTCCACTGAATGAGCTGCAGAAGTAGAAGAAGGAGGATTGAGAAGAGTTAAGAGAGTAGAGAGACGTACCTCGTTTGCCATTGGCTTGAATTCGAGTACCTTAGGGCCTACCTTAGAGAGTTTCAGGTCTCCTACTTTTGGGTAGTTATCCTTAAGGCCGGTTTGGAAGATGGCGCTGAGGAATCTTGGGTATGGAACCCATGATGGTCGGTCAGCAGCAGAGTCTACTCTGAGCACAAGATCATCGTAGATTATCGAGGCCCAGTCAACATGAAGACCTTTCAGCAATGCATAGCCCATTGCTTGCTGAGGTTGAGCGGCTTGATCAGAGGAGCTGGTCTTTGCAGTCATGCAGCTTATCAAGTGTGCGAAGATGAAGTTCATCTCGCTGGGCATTTTGGATTTCTTGATGAGGGTCAGCTTCTTCTCAAGCTTCTTGACCCTCCCTATTTCCCATACATAACCCATTACATCAAAGAATGCAGTGATGGCTTCCCTATCAGCATGTTTCTTGTGGTCAGGGAGAGAAACAAAGGGTTTTTCTTTTGTGGCGATGGGAAGGCTCAGTGCTTTTCGGATAATGGCAGGGGTGATTTTTATGGTGCCAAAATCAGTGTCACAGAGGATGCAATCGATTTTCTTTGTGGGGTCTTTGGTCGATGTGAGCTGAGTGTGTCTGGCAGAATACCAGAACTGAGATAGTAGTAGTTGATGAGCAGGGGGTGTTATGGTCAGGGCTGTAGAGAGGCAACAGGTTTTGAGGAAATTCACAGCATCATTCAGATGTGTGACTTGCTTTCGAGGAGGAAACTCGAAAAGCGCATAGAGATTTTTGTTTTTGTCCAATTGAGTTCCTCGAGCGTGAACTTGACCTGAGGAGCCTTGGTGATTTCTAGTTCCTCATCAGCAGCAGTGTTCTCAGCAGTAGGAATATCAGTAGATGCCATTGCTGTATTATCAGTTCAACCAAAGATATAACAAATAAGAATAATCTTAATGTGGAAAGATTTTCCAATAAGATGGTTCGAAATTTGTCCATTTCATTCAGACAAAAATGTCTTAATGAAGATTAGGGTTTTCTTGTTTTTGAAAAAGAAATGCAAACCCAATAAAAAGTTTTGTTTTCCAGTTTCCTTTGAGGATTAGGATTCTGGAAAAACGTATGAAGAACAAGTTTAAGATATTTGCGATTAAACTTGAAGAACAACCATGAAAGGTTGTGTTCATAAAACCATGAAAGAAATGATTTCATTTTTGAAAAAGTTCTTTTGTTTGATCTTGTAAAAACAATGAGAAGATCATTAACAAGTTTTAAGAAACAGGTAAATAAAAGAAATATTAACCTGGTTCGTTGAAGAAGAAGAAGATGAACAGTTCTTGAAAACTTGAGAGCAAAAATGCAACAGTAGTTTTCTTGAGGAAGAAGTTGTTCGCGTAAAGGAAATATATAAACCCAAAATGTGTTTATATAGTGAGATTAGAGAGAGAGAGAGAGAGAAAAACTAGAGCGGGAAAGTTTTTCATCATGACACGGACACGTGTTTGCATTTGATTGGCTGGTAAACGAAACGTGCAAACGTGTATCAGAAAGAAGACGTGCCAGGGCTTATCCGTTGTGATGACGTCACAATTGTCCTTTCATATTTTAGGATGTCTCTGAGGTTTTGAAAGCTCAGGGACACTTTTGAAAATATGAAGCACTGAATAGAAATATCAGTGTTGGTTTAATAAATTTCAAAGTATCGCTGTTAAGGAAGAGATATTCAGCGATACAATTTGTTTTGAAATCTTTGAGTTCTAGGCGAACGTCAGCGAGTAAGAGAGAAAAACATACCTTGATATCAGCGAATCAATTATGTTCAGAGAGAGAATGATAGAATGGGTTATACAAGTTGATTTTATCCTATCGCTGATCTAATGTGAACGGCTGAAGATTTTACTCTTCAAAGTTCAGCATTCCAAGCTCGTTGATGAGCTAACTGATAGTCAGTTGGGATAAAATGAAGTTCTATATCACCATTCATCACATGATCTCTGATAAAATGATACCTGATTTGTATGTGTTTTTTCTTTGAGTGTAGCACTGGATTATTGGCTATAGCGATGGCTATAGCGATGGCACTTGTTCTCATCCACAAGACCTGAGTACAACAGCTTCCAGCGGCTACATACTCAGCTTCAGCAGTTGAGGTGGACACTGAGTTTTTCTTTTTACTTGTCCAACTCACCAGCTTTCCACCCAGGAGCTGACAGCCTCCTGTGGTGCTTTTCCTATCCAATTTGCATCCTGCAAAATCACTATTTGAATAGGCGATTAGATCAAACCCTGAGTCTTTGGGATACCAAAGACCTAGGTTCATAGTACCCTTAAGGTAACGAAAGATTCGCTTTACAGCGATCATATGAGATTCCTTAGGTTCAGCTTGATATCGTGCACACAAACAGGTTGCGTACATAATATCGGGTCGTCTAGCTGTAAGATACAAGAGAGAGCCGATCATCCCACGGTACAGCGTGACATTAACAGGTATTCCATTTGAATCCTTGTCTAGTGTCAGTGGTGGTGCCATAGGGGTTTTCATAGCTGAACTCTGAGTTAAATCGAATTTCTTCAGCATATCTTTAACATACCTTCCCTGATTTATGAAAGTTCCTTTTTCATTTTGCTTTATCTGAAGACCAAGGAAATATGTTAGCTCACCCATCATGCTCATTTTATACTCTTCTTTCATTCTATCAGCGAAACGAGTACAAAGGTCAGGGTTAGTAGAACCAAATATAATGTCATCAACATATATCTGAACAAGAATAATATGACCTTTTACTTTCCTGAAGAATAGAGTCTTGTCGATTTTACCACGCTCAAATTGTTCAATATGGATATAAGTAGAGAGAGTGTCATACCATGCACGAGGAGCTTGCTTTAAGCCATAATGTACCTTATCTAGTTTATAAACATAACCTGGACGCTTAGGATCTGAGAATCCTGGAGGTTGTTCCACATAGACTTCTTCATTCAGCTTTCCATTTAGAAATGCTGACTTAACATCCATCTGATATACTTTGAAGTCTTTGTGTATAGCGTATGCTAAGAATAGACGAATAGATTCTAGTCTTGCTACTGGAGCAAATGTTTCGTCGTAATCTATGCCTTCCTCTTGTCTGTATCCCTGAGCAACAAGACGAGCCTTGTTGCGGGTTACAGTTCCATGTTCGTCCAACTTGTTTCGATAGACCCATTTAGTGCCTATAACTGTTTTGTCAGTTGGTCTTCGAACAAGTTTCCAAACTTTGTTTCTTTCGAATTCAGTCAGCTCTTCTTGCATGGCGCTGGCCCAGTTTGGATCTTTAAGGGCATCATCTATTTTCTTTGGTCCAATCAGAGAAATAAAGTTAACAAATAAACAAATATTACCTGCACTTCATCGAGTCTGAACACCAGCGTTTGGATCACCAAGAATTTGATCAATACGGTGATTTGCAGTCCATCACTGAGCCGGAGCATGAGATGCTGACTCAACCTGAACCGGAGAAGCTGAAGATGAGGCTTCAGCAGCTTCTGGTATATCAGCTAAGAGAGGAGTGGGTGAAGTTGTCATTATATTCACTAATTGCTGAGAAGTAGATGGAATGTCTGAGACATTTGGTTCAGAAGCAGGAATAGTGTTTAAAGGAACCGCTGAGACCCATGATGTTTCAGCTTCACTATTCTACATGTTTGGGATGATAGTATGACCATCATCTTCAACTGTATGAGTATGAGGAGTGGGAATATCTTCTGAATCACCAAGATGAGAAAACATCCATTGATTCAGTTCTTCAGTATCAGCAGAAGGTCGAGAATTCGCTGAACGGATTTGTCAAAGGTGACGTGAATAGTTTCTTCAACAGTTTGTCTTCTTCGATTGAAGACTCTGAAGACTTTGGAGATTGAAGAATATCCAAGAAAGATTCCATCATCAGCCTTAGGATCAAACTTTCCAAGGGCATCTCTGTTATTCAGTATGAAACACTGACATCCAAAGATGTGAAGAAAGCTAATTGAAGGCTTTCTCCCATGAAAAAGTTCATAGGCTGTCTTATTGAATCTTTTGACTATCAGCGACCTATTTTGCGTAAAACAAGCAGTGTTGACAGGTTCTGCCCAAAACTGAGTAGGCAGGTGAGAATCGCTGAGCATTGAACGTGCAGCTTCAATAATTATTCTATTTCTTCTTTCATCCATTTTGTTGTGGTGTTCTCACTGATGAAAAGTTGTGAGAAATACCCTTGCTCTCAAAGAAGGAATCAAGAGAACTATTTTTGAATTCAGTCCCATGATCACTCCTTATTGAGCGAACGGTCAAGTTGTTCAGGGTTTCCATTTTCCGAACAAAGGTGATGAGTTCTTCAGGGGTGTCACTCTTAGAACGGAGAAACATAACCCATGTATATCGAGAGAATTCATCAACTATGACCAGCGTATATTTCTTTCCAGCGATGGATTGTTTGTTAACAGGGCCAAACAAATCCATATGGAGAAGTTGTAGAGGAGATGATACTGAGGAAACTTGCTTTGGTCTGCTTGCCTTTCTCACACGCTGAACATAAGGACTCTTTGGCGTATGAGTGCTGAGGTAGACCAGTGACTAACTCTTTTGAAGAAAGAGTGTTCAGTGTCTTGAAGTTTAGATGAGAGAGCCTCTTATGCCATAGCCAGTTGACATCAGATGAGGCTTTTGAGAAGAAACAGGAGTTCTCAGTGGTTGTTGAGTGCATGTTTATTACATAAACATTTTCCAAACGATAGCCGCTGAGAGCTATCTTCTCCTTTTTGTCAGCGACAAAGCAGGATTCCTTAGTAAAGATTACTTTGGTATCCTTGTCGCAAAGCTGACTGATGCTTAGAAGATTATGCTTCAGCCCTTCAACATATGCGACTCTTCTGAAGGTTGTTGTACCATTAGAGAGTACACCAAACCCTCGGGTATGTTCTTTTCCATTTCCATCGAAAGTTACAGAGGGACCCTTCTCTTCCTTGTACTCAGAGAGCAGGCTTTTCTTTCCAGTCATGTGTCTAGAGCATCCGCTATCGAGATACCAGATACCCTTCTTAACCTGCATTACAAAGGAAGATTAGTTTTTCTTGGGTACCCACTTAACCATGTGTACACACTTGTCAGTGGGGGTAGAAGAAGAGGTGGAAGGTTCAGCAGTCTTCGCAGCATTTGAAGATTCAGCTTTGTCAGTCTTCACTTTGGTTAATTTCTTAACCTCAGTGGTCTTCTTTGCCTTGGGGGCAATGATCTTCACCTTAGCTATCTTTTCAGCTTTGGTGGTTGTGGGGCACTTACTAGCAATATGATCAGTAAGTCCACAGTGATAACATTTCCTATAACCAAAAATAGTTCTAGGACCATTTGAATGCTGAGCTTTTGATTTTGAATTAGAAGGACCAACACCAAGTAAGCTATTGGCTTTTGAAATAGGAGGAACATTCAGTTCTTCGAATTTCATACCAAGAATTTCCACTTTGATTCTAGGAGTAGATCGCTGAATAGATCCATGCTGAATAAATCCAGAGATCTTATTCTTTGAATCAGGGGGATAAGTCACTGAAGCTTTAGAAGCTTTCAGCTTTGGTACAAAGGTACCCTTTTGAGGATTTCGGTTAAAAGCAATTCCTTTACCTTTGTTTTTAAAGACTGAGGTAGGTTTTGGATAAATAACTTTTTCTTTACCTTTAGAAGTTAAGGTAGAGATTTCCTCAGGGATGGGCGGTTTAGAAGAGGAACACTGAGAGGATGAAGTATCAGCGACTGAGGATACGAAAGTTCCAAATAAGAGCATGGAACGATCAGTGGGTGGTTCTAGAGTGTCAGCTTTGTAACCAAGATCACGTTTATCACTCAGAGGGATCTGAGACTTGATTATCTCAGTGATCTTTGTTGAGGAATTATACCATCCATCAACAGTAGCTTTTTCAGCTTTTAATGCAGCGATAGCTTCTTCGCGCTCGATTTTGACTAGCTGATTTAGGTGAACTTGATCTTTAAAATCTTTTTCAATTTTAGAAAGATTTTCTATTTGAAGGTGACAATTTTTAAGCTGTTCAGTGAGATCAAGGTTTTGATTTTCAACTACAGTTTTGCCATTCATGGCTTCATATAAACTTCTAGTCAAGAGATCGATCTTTCGAAGACTATTAGCTTCATCAATATTTGCAATATTGGTATAGAAGGAAGGTGATACCTGAGTAGCAGAGGTTGAAGTGGAGGGAATGTCTGAACTTTCTTCCTCATCTTCAAGTTTGGCCATAAGACAGAGATTGGCTTCATCATCTTCAGAGTCAGATGTTTCTTCCTCATCAGAGTCAGCCCAATCATAGTCAGCCATCAGGCCTTTGCCTTTCTTCTTAAAGGTTTTCAGCTTTGAATACCTTTCTTTCGGCTTTTTATATTTTCATCTCTATTCCTGGGAATAAAGTTTTTCTTGGGAAAAGCTGAGGGTCTAGAGACTTTCCTTGACCTGCACTCGCTAGCAAAATGTCCTATCTTTTCACAGTTATAGCAAGTAGCAGTAGCCTTATCAACAGGGGTTGATGATCTTGGCTTGTTAGTAATAGAAAGAGGTTTATTCTTTCTGAATATTTTCTTTTTGGCGAATCTCCTGAACTTTTTAGTTAGGAGAACCAAAGATTCATCAAGATCTGAAGAGTTAGAGTTTGATGAACTTTCAGAGTTACTCTCCAACTCAGTGATAGTGACCGAGGGTCGCTGAGTGGAAGGTTCCTCTGAGACCAAAGCAACAGGGGTGCTTTTGGAATCTTTTACAAGATTCTTCTTAAGATGACTCGATTGCTCACGATTCAGCATAGTGCCATATAAGGTAGAAAGGGTCATTGATTTTAGATCCTTTGACAGCTTGAGACACATTGAATAATTGTCCCAGCTTTCAGGTAAACATTCTAAGAACTTTGTCAGTACTTCAAAGTTAGAATATTCCTTACCAACAGTTTTCAGATCTATTATTAAGCAGTTAAAACGTTGGTGTACTTCAGAGAGAGTTTCATTCTTACCACAAATGAAGCTTTCATACTGTCTTACCAGATTGATCTTTCAAGAGTCCTGGACTTCAGAAGTACCTTCATACTGAACACAGATTGTGTCCCACATAGCTTTTGAGGTTTTCAGGTTCATGACAGAATGGTAGACTTCGTCAGGAAGAGCCATGGAGAGAATGGATTTGGCTTTGGTGTCGTTAGCCACTTTCTTCTTATCTTCATCAATCCACATATAAATTTCCTTAGGAATCAGCCTTTCTGGAATGGCAGGTCTATTCTCAGCGGCTGGAACTGCAACATCAATTCTTACAGGAATATATGGGTCGTTTTCAAGATAATAAGGCATAGTAGGGTCTACACCTTCTAAGAAGAGAATCATCCTATTTTTCTATAGATTAAAATTATCTCTGGAGAATCTAGAGGGTTTTGCAAGAGAACCGTTGTCAATATAGTTTGTGTTTGTGTTGATAGCCATTTTAAGAAATAGCTAGGAAGAGAAATCTTAGTATAGATCAGATCTTGTTTATGAGATTAAACAAATCTGCTCTGATACCACTTGTTGGTCCCGAAGGGCTATACAAGTTTGTAGAAGGGGGGGTGAATACAAACACACATTTTTACTTTTCTAAATTGTTTATTGATAAATCAAGACAATTTACAACTTGTTGCGGAACAAGATTAAGGATAAACCTAAATCTAAACAAGTCTTAAGAACACTAAGTTTCTTGCACTAAGAAAGAGAAGGAAATTACTAATAATAACCTATCTCAAAGATATAAGAAGGATGACTCGACCAGAGTTTACGAGTATTACAAAATGAAGTGATGTCTTCTTCTTATATACTGCATGCATTTAATGCATGGCAGTTTATACTTTACACGTGGCAGTAGCTGATTGGTTGTTTGATTCTGACTTTAGTAGACAACCTTTGTAGCCGCATGGTGCACAGTGTAGAATCAGAGTTGGTGTACGATTTCAGACAATAAGGATGTATGTTCTGACATTTCGTACAGAGTCGTGCAAGGGTGGTTAAGACAAAAGTACTTCGTAAGGAAGACTTCATGATCAGCTTACGTTGATTCAGCGCTTTATCATTGTTTATCAGCGAATGATAAAGTTCAGCGATAGCTGAAGTCTTGTACTTGATACTTCACGTTGAGTGGATAAATCTGAGTCTTCGCTGATCCGCATCAGTTCATTAGGAGACTTGTCGCTGGTTCTTGAGCTTGATCTTCGACTTCAACGTAGAACCTATGTTAACGTGAAACTTGTCTTCAGGGATCATAAGTAAACAACTAACTTATCAGCGATCACCATAAGGACTGAACAGGCTCAGAACATTATGGTGAACAGTGTTCGCTGAATGTTTAATCTAAAGAACGAGAGTTCCTATCAGCGGTACTGAATTAGTCTTAGTACATCAGCAATAGTGAAACTCTGATACATATTGTTTACTTACAATTTTCACTAAGTGTTTAAGAGAGGGTCATTATCAAATCACTGAGGGTTTTGATCAACATACATGTTACCCATCTTATTTTTATTTTGTATGAAATTCCTATTAGGCATGTAGTATTTATTTTGCATGTGAGGAGATCTATAGGAAATATTGTTTGGAACCACTTTTGAATTCACAAAGGGTTTAATGAGACAACTATTCAAAACATGTTTATTGTCAACTTCTTCTTTCTTAGAAGAATTATCTATCTTTGAAGCTCTTACAAAGACAATGTTTTTTGAAGGAATTTTGGTACTAGATTCACCATGAGAGTCATTAAAAGCAAGACCTCGTTTATCATCAAACTTTCTTTGCATTTTCAACATCTTAAGCACTTTTTCATTTCCATCTTTGAAATTTGAAGCCATTTGATTGTTTCTTTCAAAATCTTCACATTTTGAATTTAGATAAGCAATTTCAATCTTCAACTTATCACATTTAGCACATAAATCATTTTCACTTATTATTTTTTCTAAACAAGCAACTTTTTCATTTAACTTGACACAAGAGTCACAATTTTCTTTTTCATTCAATTTTTCTTTCAAGCAAGCAATCTCTTTGTTCATATCTTCGTGTATCTTAAAGTCATAAGCAATTTTCTTGTTAAGATTATGAATTTCTCTTTCTCGCAGTATAAGTGATCTACTTATTTCTTTGTTGGTTTCACTATATTTCTTAGCAAGATTGACCATTTGATTATATGATTCTTCAAGCTCATCAAGATCTTCATCCTCATGCATATCATCATCATTATCAAAGCAATTATCACTATAATCACTATCATCATTAGTTATGTAGCAAGTAGTTACCTCTTTCTCATGGTCGGCCATGAGACATATTTCTTCCTTTCTTTCATCTTCTTCACTATCACTCCAAGCTCTTCCAACAAATGCCTTTTGAGTGTCATTTTGCTTTGCACGTTTGGGACACATTTGCATAGTGATTTTTGTCTCCACATACATAACAATAGTCATTGTTATTTGAATTTTCATTGAAGTTCTCGCGGCCATTGAACATGTTGAATCTTTGAAATGGTCTTCCATTTCTTCTTGGAAATCTTGAAGCACAATTCTGTTCTCGATCATTTCCATCTCTTCGATTGAATTTTGACCTATCATTTCTTGCAAAACGTTTGTTAGTTAAAAATTTATTAAAATTCTTTACCAAAAGTGCGATGTCGTTCGTAGAGTCTATCTTCTCGGGTTCTTCTTTGGGTGGACTAGCTTTTTCGTCTTTAGTCTTTTCTTTTGCAACATTGGCTTGAAGTGCCAATGATTTCTTCTTTCCTTGGTCTCGAGCTTTGTTTCTCTTATTTTGTTACCAATGAGATCATCAAACTTCATTGTTGAAAGATCACGAGAATCTTCCAAGGATGTTATTTTTGGCATCCACTCCGGAGGTAACGCTCGAAGAATTTTCCTTACATAATCTTCATTTTCATACACACGATCTAATCCTTTCAAGGTAGTCATAATGAGGTTAAAACGTTTAAACATAGAATCAATTGATTCATCTTGAGTCATTTCAAATAATTCGTAGTCATGAACTAAAATATTTATTTTACTACTTTTAACTTGTGAGTTTCCACGATGAGTATCATTTAAGCTTTGCCAAATTTCATTAGCGGTTTTACAAGTAAAAACTCTCTTAATTTCATCTGAATTTATGGCAGCATAAATCATATTTTTTGCTTCAAAATTTAAACAGTTTCAAGTGTTATCATTTGTAAACCACTCAGCAATGGGTTTTTCAACACTTTTGCCATCTTGCATTTTTGTGGGAACAAAATTTCCATTAGCAATAATATCCCACATTTTTCTACTTTTACCACGAATGTGACATTCAAAGAGCTCGGCCCAAATGCCAAATTTTTCGATGTCAATTGGAGGTGGTTTAACATATAGAGAGCCTTCATGATGAGCCATTATGTGATCAAATTTGTTTTGAAAAAAATACTTGTTAAAGAAGTGATATTTTTTGAAAGACCCGCTCTGATACCAATTGTAGGACAACCTTAAGGGGTAAAGGTTGTATTAGGATCTTTTAGCTTTCAAAAATTAGTTTTCAATCACAACAACAAATAATATGCAAGACAAGATATATAAGATAAGGGTAGAGAGAATGATACCAACACCGTTGTTTAGAGTGGTTCACCAATTTGGCTAATCCACTTTCCGAGACACTTCTCGAGACACAGATCCACTGTGAATGTTCTTTATGGTAGAACATAAACCTTGATACAAATACTTGAATCGATCTCTCACTTTTGCTAGAGATGGGAATGGATCACTGACTCTCAAAGTAAATACTTACAAGATGATGGATTTCTTAATGGTAATCACTCTTGTATAAGTAGTATAACACTTTGATGATTTTGAGAGTATAACGCTTGAGTTGTTTTGCTATTCAACAATGGCTAGAAATCAGAGATTTCTTACGTATGTATTCTCAAGTCTTATGTTATTTTTCACAGAACGTTGGATTTAAATAGGGAAGTTAAAAGTGAGTCAGAGCTCTTGTGGACGTCCACATAGACATGTTACGGACGTCCACAATTAATATGTAGGTTGTGAAAAGAGTCGTTTGTACTCAGAATAGTTCAAAGAAATCACTCGAGTGCGGACATCCGGCTTTACCATGCGGACGTCCGTGGACTATTTTTCACCAACCCAAATTAAATGATGGTCATTTCATTTCATGTCAATTTTAACCAACGTTCGGAAATTTTATTGAAGTAAACGTTTGTTTGGTTTTTGAAATATTCAAGTGGTATACTATTTTGAGTGAGTTACCTTTAGGAAATATAAATAATTCATATCCAGTCTTGAAATCTTCAGACGAAGTCTTCGTGTTTCCATTTCTTTGAGATGAAATACTTGGAATAGCTGAGATGATGCTTTTTTATTCTTCAGAAGCTTTATTTTACATACCTAGATTGAATTTGTTAGAAACAAATAAAGCTTGTCTATTTATTTGTTAATCATCAAAACACCGGGATTTATGATATTTAATTACTTGCACCAACACTAGGTGTAGTCGAAAACCCTCCTCTTCACTCTCCAAACACTCCTCTTCAGACAAAACTAATGAGGAATGTTTTAACTGTGGTAAAAGGGGTCATTTTGCCTCTGAGTGCATAAGTAAACACTTTGAAAAAACCCAGAACTTCTTCCTCGGGACGATTTTCCTCAAAATCAGGAAGATCCAAATATGATTCTATCAATCTCTCCCATTCCCAAAAATTTGGCCAACCTCTCTCTTCTGTAAATTCTGACCGAGCTGAAAGATACAAAGAAAAATAGAAGAGAGGAAAGGAAATAAACAAAAGACTTGTCAGAAGAGGAAAGGGCCTGCCTGCTGAAACTCATGATTTGGTAGATGAACCCACGTCTGAAAGCGAGAAGGACTCTTCAAATGTGTGTTTCATGGCCAAGATAAATGACATGAATGATCCAGAAGGTCACACCCTCTCAACTGCTCTTGTACCAGCTAAGTGCTTCTCCTCCTCATCACAGGTACATCCCATTCTATCTCTTTCTGATGCTGAAAAGATTGAAGCATTTGATTCCTTAACCATTAACTTCTATAATGCTAAAGACGCTAAGAAAAAGGCAAATGCTCAGATAAAATCTCTTTCATCTCAACTTCAAATCTGTCTCTCTCAACTCAAACATTTTGATAAAATCAAAGCAGAACTTGAAGATTTGAAAACCATCAACTTTACTCTTGCCATAGAGAAAAACAAACTTATAAAACGTCTTATGAAAGAACAAGAGATTATGAAAAAGTGGACTATTTCTTCTAAGAATTTAGAAAATATTTTTCAAGACCAAATGACTTGTGATGACAAATCTGGACTTGGTTTTGGCAAAATGGACATTGACTCTTCCTCAAATGTTCATGCTTCCACTTCTTTTGTGCTCTATCCCTTTTATGAGTCCTCTGAAAACCATTCAAGTGATTCTCACTCAATGAACTCTACTGACATTTCTGAAGCTTTGATGTTTGGGATGTTCATCAAAGCTAAAGGCAATGCTTCAACTTCTGAAGTTGAAGAAACCCAAGGCTCTAATGATCTTTCCAAACCTGTTCATGAGCTGATGAAATCCTTAAACATAGATGAAGCCTCTTCCTCTGAACCTAAGCCTTCAAAAAGACTTTCCATTTCTAACAAAGGGAAATCTGTAGCCGACTCCCATCCCAAAAGAAAAGCTCCAAGGAAATATTCTGGTAAATCTTCCACTTCTTTTGTGCTCTATCCCTTTTATGAGTCCTCTGAAAACCATTCAAGTGATTCTCACTCAATGAACTCTACTGACATTTCTGAAGCTTTGATGTTTGGGATGTTCATCAAAGCTAAAGGCAATGCTTCAACTTCTGAAGTTGAAGAAACCCAAGGCTCTAATGATCTTTCCAAACCTGTTCATGAGCTGATGAAATCCTTAAACATAGATGAAGCCTCTTCCTCTGAACCTAAGCCTTCAAAAAGACTTTCCATTTCTAACAAAGGGAAATCTGTAGCCGACTCCCATCCCAAAAGAAAAGCTCCAAGGAAATATTCTGGTAAATCTTCTACTCTCCCCATTCCTCAATCTGTGATTTTGAAAAAGTCAAATCCCAAAGAATCGTCTCATTCTCCAACCTTCAACCTTGACAAAGGAATCCTAGGATCTAAACCTCTTACCTCATTCTCTTCAGTCAAGACCATAAAATTCAATGTGAAAGATCAAAGCAAGGAAGCTGGTCAAAATCTTAAAAATGTTTTTATCTATAGAAAATGCTATAACTGTGGTGATACTTTTTCATATGGCTAAAGATTTTCCTCTTGAAAGAATATACAGGAACTCTACCAAAGATCTCTCTACTTCCAATTCTAACCCAAAAGGACCCATTTCCAAGTGGGTACCAAGAAATTAAATTATCTGTGACTACAGGTCTTCGGACACCAACATATCTGTTATCTTGACAGTGGTTATTCTCTTGTAAGCTATGCGCAACATGTGAAACAAAAAAAGGGGGAAAACTCAGCAAATCCTCTTTCAAGTCGATCTCCACACACCCCACCACCGATTATGTCAAAAGTTAGAACTCTCTCTCTTCCTTATCTCACACATCTTATCTCTCACCCTTCCCTCTTCCCATAAAATTTCCACACTCTCCCACTATCCTAAAAACACTCTACCTCCCTTTTCATATCATTATCATTATTACCTACATCCCCTCACCTTCTCACCTCTTCACCTTACCCTACCATGCTATTATAAATACCTTACCAACATTTCCTCTACATCTCTTCATCTTTAACCTCTTTTCTCCTTTTCAAAACCTTACCTGTTATCCTATCTTCTTCAACAATGGTTTCATCAACACCATTCCCAACCTCCATGAAAATACTTTCCCAAGTACCTCATATTCACATCCACCAAATATTCCCCCCTCTTCCACTCCTGAAGATTTTTAATTTTCCTTCTGTCTCTCAACCACAACCTTTTCTTCCTTCAGCTCCAGCCACCAAATGGAACCTTCTATGTGAATTTTCCGTCTTTAATAAAGCCCAAAGAAAATTGAAGAAGGCTTAGCCGATCCATGTTGGGTCACTGTAATGCAAGAAGAACTCTCTAAATTTGAAAGAGGTCTATGTGAAACAACCTCCTGCTCTTGAAGATCTACTCTTGAAGATTGTTTTCTCAAATCTTCCGAAGATTTTCTCCCATAAATCTTCTGAAGATTTCTCCCAACTCTTGAAGATGCCTTGAAGACCTACATTTGAAGATTACTCTTGAAGATTGAAGATGACTTGAAGATTTCTCCCACAAATCTTCCAAAGATCCTTTCCTCAAATCTTCCGAAGGCCCTTCTGAAGATTTCTTCCTCAAATCTTCTGAAGATTTCTTCCACCAATTTTCTGAAGATAGATCATTTCCACAACCTTCCGAAGACTATTCCCAACAATCTTCCGAAGATCTTTAAAAAAAATCAAAAATCCAAAAATTCTGCTGCCGATTTTGGGGGTTTCCAGCAAAAAAAATTCAAAATTCGGCTGCCGATTTTCTGGCCCTTTCAGCTGCCGATTTTGGGGAGTTTCCTGCAAAAAAACGTCTTGTAGTTTAGCTTATGGCCGACTTTCCTACCTTTTTCCAACGTTTCTTAGTGTTCTTTTTTCTCCGTCGGCCGTTGAGGGGGAGAATTCATCTGAGGGGGAGCAACATCAACCCTCAGTACGAATCCAGCGTCCAACTTGAAAAAATGAGGAAACCGATGGACCGATCCAGGGGGAGCACATCAGTCCAGGTCGATCTATCTGAGGGGGAGGAAAACAAAGACAAAGGAGGAAGCTGAAGATGCCAAGAGAAAGAAAGAAGCTGCAAGATATGGACAGAAGCATCCTTAGGCAGATTTACTCAAACTCAAACCTCCCTCAAAGATTGTTACCATAATAGGTTTATCTCCTACCTAAAACCACAGACTCATTTGGTTGGAATCTTTTGGAGTAAGTGAATGGCTTGAAATTTTGGAACATATCAAGAAAAGCAAAAGTGCATGAAAGATAAAGTTCTCCAACACATCAACGGGATGCTGATCAAAATGAAAAATTCCCAAGCCAGACACAAGATCAACTCGCTCCTGCCAAAGATGCAAGTACATTTTGTTTTGTTCATAGTCTATTCTTCATTCTTCATTCTTCTATTAGTTTGTACAACTATACTTTATTATTTCAACTTACTTGTAAATTTCAGATAAAAATTAAAAAAAATCCAAAAAGAACAAAAAGAATGGACTATGTGAAAAGAACCCAAAAAGAGTAAACAAGGGTCAAAATGAATTATTCAGTATTTACTCCTCAGTTTCTAAGTATGGATGTCATCCTCAAATAGGGGGAGATTGTTGGGTCACTTATGATTTGAAGATGACCTCTAGTCTTTCATTTTTACACAGTTCATACTTAGAATACTTTTTAGGTTCTTTACAAGTAGCTTAATTATGTAACACAAAATGTTCGGTGAAGTCGAAGATAAACCGAAGAAACAAAGAAGAAGTGTATCTTCAAAGCGGATTGAAGATGAACTTCTCAGCAAAGATTAAGCTGCTACTTGAAGACATCTTAAGTCTTCGGCCAAGACACTTGAAGAAATCTTCATCAAGGAACTCTTGAAGACATCATCGGCAAGGATAACTTGAAGAAATCTTCAACAAGGCAAGGATCACTTGAAGACATCTTTTGAAGACATCTTCGGCCAGAAGTCATCGGTAGGTATTGTACTTTCTCTACAAAGTATATTTGTTATATCTTGCATTGATGGGGACATCATCCGAAGATGAGGAAAAAGGTTGTTTGGCTTTCTTATCACTTTCAAGAAAGATTAACTACAACACACTGCAAGTCAACGCTTCAAGACAAAAGCTACATCTCAGTACTTTCCAGAAGACCTGCCTTCCTACCCCTGCTTGACAAGTGTCCATGCATTTAATGCATGAGGCACTATATAAAGAGATCGTCTCCAACCTTGCAAAGATTACCAGTTTACAATTTCTCAAGGTTCAAAAGTGTTGCCATTTTCCTTCTCTCTCAAAGAAGTTCATTGTTTATCTAAGTGTATTTTCAATTGTTCTTCATTCTCTCTGTGTCTGTGTGTAAGATTGTTTGAACGAATTTATCTGTTCTCTTCCGCAACAATCAAAAGTTTTCTATGTGTAATTCTTGATTTTATAAATCAATAAAAGAATTCAATTAACTGAATTTTTTTTAGTATTGTATTCAACCCCCCCCCCTCCCCCCCCCCCCCCCCCCTTCTACAATACTTGTTTATCTTTGATAGGCCATAGATGGGACCAACAGTTTGTTTAATTAAATTATAACTTAAGTGAAATATATTTATTTTATTATTAAATAATTTTGTGTATCAAAATATTAAATTGTGATAGAATTTAAAATAAGATTGCAAACTATACATTAATTATTAAATTATATATCTTTATATTGATTTTATTTATCAAGTTATAAATTGAAATTATTATATTAGTTTTAATATTTGATTGCTAAGAATTAGTAATAAAAATTGTAAATGTAATTATTTATACTATATTATAAAATATTTGATAAAAAATCTTAAAAACAAATTTTTATGCACCTATTGATGTATATTAATTAAAATTCAAGATTACAAGTAAATAATTTATGAATACAATTTTTTAAAGTTGCATGTTTAAATTCATAACTAACTGATAAGTTTAATCAAATGCAGAATAAACATCACATTTTAAATATATATTTTTTAAATATAATCAGGATTATTATTGAATTATAACAAAATACCTAATTATTATTTTATAAAAACATTACATTATTAAGTTTAAAATAAATTACATCATTAATAAACCTAAATTAAATTAAATTAAAATTAAAATAAACGAGTTTATAAAAAAAAATTATTGCTCTCAAGACCACATAAAACCTTATTATAAAATCGACAAAAACAAAAAATAAAACTAAACATTAAAGTTAAAATGTATCATACTACATTGTACGACTACATTTTCCGGTAAATGAAAATATATTTGGGATATTTATAATTATACAATGTAAGCAATAAGTTGAAGTACATCAATTGTATTTTGACGGTGAAAACTACTTTTAATTCTACGTATGTAAAAAAATGATTACAAAAATTAATTTGACATTTCAGAGAGTGGGATTTTATTAGACCATCAACTACGGTAATTGCAAGGCAATTGTAAAACAATTGCTATCATGCACGTAGGATTTCTAATTTAGAAATTGTGGTGGTTGTGAGTATGATTTTTTAATGAGAAATTGGTTTTTGGTAATTGTTAATGTCAAATTAGTTTTTTTTGCTGATGTGATAGTGAATTGTATAGGAAATTGTAGGGTAGAATTTCTAAATTAACATTGTTTTATGTCACATCATGTTTTGTGATGTTTTGTAGAATATGTTTTAGAACGTGGTTAGAAATCATTGCAGTGGAAGGTAATTTAAAGATAATTTTAAAACTGATGTGGTACTTTAGAAATTGTGTTGAAATTTTATTGTAGTGGATGGTCTTACTACCATTATGACCATCTAATTACCAAAGAGGACGCAGCCCAGTGGCAAGGTAACATTCCTAGGGGGGCAGTGCTGGAAGGCCTGACTACCAGGGTTCGAACCCCGCGGTGTGCACTCTGAGGTACCAGACTTCAAGATGGTACATTTGGGCCGGATCTTGGGCCAGGCTTAGACTGGTTGGGCCAGCTTTGGCTGGGCCGAGTCGACGGGGACTAGTCGGTTGGCACCCTTAAGTGGGAGCCCGGATACCCGGGAAAGCGTGTGTGTGTTAACTGCCTTTCAAAAAAAATTATGACCATCTAATTTATTTGTTAAATTTATTGAATATCTGATTTAACAATTTATAAATTAGGGATGTAGTGGAAAATCTAGTTTATCTTAGGTTCAAATTTATTGTCAAAACCCTTATGGTCATGGAAGGTCATTTGCATTTACTTCAGGCTATTCGTGATCGCCCGAGTGTAATAACCTTGGTCCTTAAAATCTAATTCTCTGAAAATTACGGACTAAAGTGCAACATATGGAATTTCAAAGATTTGAGGCAAATTTTGAGAGGATAAAGAGGTTGAAACCCCTTTAAACCCTAGCAATTGTATTTCATATGATTTGGGTTTTGAGAGACGTGAAATTGGGAGGAGTTGAGAGCTCTAATTGGAAATGTGGTGGAAAAGATGCATCAAGGGACTTGAATCTTCATCTTCTTCAAGGTATGAATCCTACTCCTTCTTCCTTAAGCTAGGGTGAGATTGATTTGTGGTTTGGGGTTTTGTAAACCATGGATTTGTTGAGTCCAAATCATTGGGAAAGGAAAATAAAAGAGTTTAGTATTGTTTTCCCTCATGGGTCTAGGTAAATGATTGAGAGCTTCATCATTTTTGCATAGAAATCTCTGAAAATGGCTATAATTGAGTTATAGAGTTTTTGGGTTTGAAATTATGAATCAATGGATTGATATTGTTGGGGTAAATGTGTTTTTGATGTTGGTTTTGGTTCCTAAAGGTTTGAGTATTACAAACTATCGATTTTAGAGGTTTAAAATCAGTTTGGAGCATTTTGGGGGCTTGGGACTTGGAATTTCGAACTGGAACTTTCCTGAAGGCCTGAGAAGGACGAACAGAGACTTGTGCGGCTTCCCACGCGACTTGAAGTCGCGTGAAAGGTGGCACAGGTCACTGTTTGGGCGCCTTCTTCGGTTTGCTTTGTTTTTCGGGTCTAGAATCGAGGAGTCGATTGGGGGTTTACTTTAGGGGCTTAGTAGAGATGTTTTGGGGTGTAATTAGATGGTTCAACACCATTATTATGACGTTCCATTCACGTGTTCGGTTTGAGCTAAAGTGAGTTTTGGAGCGCGTGTCGATTTGCTAAAGCTCAGGTGAGTTCCCTTAACTCTTTTGGTGCAAATGAAATGTTTTGCTAAAGTTTTCATAACTGAATTTGGTATTGAGCATGATGGCATGATTAGAGACTTTGAAAAGCTTTGTTATTACATGATGTGGAAATATTTATTAATGCACGTTGTTTACATGTTCTTCATGAATTAATGCTTGTATGTGGAGTCGGGTTGCACAATGGGATTAGTGTATCTTGGATTGGAGAGAATCCTTGGGAGTTTGGTTGTTCTGTGTGCCTTGAATCTGTTTCTTACACACACGGAAGTGGCATCTACTGGGGGCGTAGGGATCTACTACTGGCCCCGAGCATGGACATCACGGTGAGGTGATGGGTGGCTATGAACACTATGCAAATACCCAAGTGTGATATTGTTTTGTTGAAATGATTTTTATGGGCCTTTTATGGCGGTTTGCGTATTGCTGCATGTGGTTTGTTAAACTATTTTCGAGAGAGAATTCACTAGACCTCATGGTCTAACCCTTGCTTTTCAAAAACTAAAATCATTTTCAGGTAAGAGTTTTGATTGGGGTTTCATCTGAAGAAGATGGAAAGAGGTGACGATGTAGAAGAGCTATAGTCTAGTGGAGGCTTGTAGTTCACCATCGGACTTCCAGTAGCATCTCAGTTGTAAAGGTGTTTATCCGTCGCGTACCAAGAGTTGAGAATGATGTATTTAGTATACTTTGAGAATCGTTTTTGGTTGTAATGTTATATTTATGCTATTGTTGGATTTTGGGTTGTTACACCTAGGGGTGTACAGAAAACCGTCAACTCGCGAAACCCGCCCAACCCAAACCGCTAACAACCCAATTAAACCCAACCCGCCAAACCGCCAACCCACCAATTAAGAGGGTTGAAATTGGGTTAGGCTTAACTCAACCCGCCGCTAGTATATAATTTTTATAATACATTTTACTTACTGTTTTGAGTCGAGCCGAACATGTTAAAAGTTAAAAAAATTTACACGTCGAACCAATAAGCGAGCTAATCGAACTCAAGTTTGAGTCAGTAAACGAGTATCGAGCTCGAGCTCGAATATTGAAAATGTATTTGAGCGAGCTCGAGTCCCACTATGAGAAAGTTATTTGAGCTCGAGTCGAGAACGAGCCCGATGCTCTTTTTCTAGTCGAGTTTGAATAACTTGCAAGTTGCAACTCGACTCGTCTCAGTTCGTTAACACCCCACTAGCGGCCGTATTTTAGGCTCATTTAGAAACTCTTTGACTACAAAAATGGTGGAGGCCATTACATATTTTGATGATTGTAATAATTAATAACTTCGTTTTGTAGATTTTTACTAGGATTTATTGTATTTTATTCCTTAATTTTATGTATACTACCAAACCGCTTAACCCGCCCAACCCGCCATAACCCGCAAGGGTTGAGGTGGGTTGGGTTATACTTTTGAAGGAGTTGGGTTGGGTTGAGATTGTTCCAACCGCCATAATTGGGTTGGGTTGTAAAAATGTCCTAAACAACCCAACTCAACCCGTGTACACCCCTAGTTACACCGAGAGATTAGTCGGTGTGCGTAAGCTGACCTGAAAACCTACGGTTACAAAAAGAAACTATTTAAAAGTAAAACTTGGGCCTTTGAGGACTTTTCAGGATAGTTCGAGTACTGCAAGACTACTGGAAATTTTCTTGACCGTTCTTCAAGACTCTTAGGATTAGTCGAGGTGCGGACAAAGTGGTTTGGACAACCACGCTTAACGAAAAAAAAACTATTTTAAAAAAGCTAATTCATATAGTTATTGGCATTTCTTCTAGTTACATTTTTATATATTACATAATGTCTCTTATATTTTTTAGATAATTTTATATTCTCATCTAAGTTTTATTAAATATAATTAGTTTATTAGTTAACAGATAGTTTTTATAAGCTCATAGTTAATTTATTAACTAACAATTAACTTTTTAGTTAACGGTAGTTTATGAGTCAATAACTATCTTATCAATTATCACGTAATTTAAAAACTGGCCACATGTTAGACGAAGAAATAGGACAATGTAGGGCTTTTTTCTTTTAGAACCGTAGGAACCCCATCATTGCCCTTGAATGAATCATGCCCTAGATTCAACCTATATAATGGACACATTAACATTTTGGTAATAAATGGGAACTTTGATGGCAAAGAAGTGTAGGCAAACATGGAGGTTAGGGTTTAAGGTTTATGATTCTTAACTTCAATCGGCCAACTTAACACATCTTAAATAACCATGTTAACATGAATATAGATTAACATATATCAAAAATAATGAACACTAGTATATTTTTACGTGAAAAAGAATAAACATTAACATATACCAAAAAACATTAACATGTAATATGATAAGTAATAACGGACCTTAACTTAAGAACTCTAACCTACTTTTCAGACATAAAATGTTAAAGTATTTTAAAAAATTGTCCCAAGCAGCGTTGATGCAGTTGCCGAAATGATCTATCGACCCATTCTTCAGAACATTCAGCACGAGCATGCCTACAAAATATTTGTGCCCCTTCAAAATCATTGACACACAGGACGTTCTTACAGTTATCATCAAATTTGGAATTCTTAACCTTGTGGGCTAGCTTAACTGACAATAAGTTTTGGATATCTAAGGATCCTTCTTAGAGTTTATCAGTTCAAATCCTACAAAGCTACGGAAGATTTTTCTATCTATTCTTCAAGACACCTGAAATTAATCGAGATATGCATAAACTGTCCTGAACACCTGAAAAACCAAAATTGGAATTGTTACTTGAACTTATCTAATTGGACCTAATGATTTTGTAAATTAAAAGGAAAAAGAAAAGCGGAAAAAGGGAAAGATAGGGAATGGTAGAGATGTGATCGAGTGTGGGACCCACCAAATCGACGGATGTGCTAAGTCAAGTGTCAACGCAACGGTAACAAGTGGTAAGTAAGGCGTGTGTGCCGTTGGAAGTGGGTTATGCCCACACACCCTTTACAATTACATACTAAAAAACCTAACAAGGTGTTTTGGTTAACATTTTCTTAAATCATTTTTATTCTTGAAACTTAGTTTTTAAAAGACTTATTTTGGGAAAACTAGAAGTCTACTCGCATAATGCAACGCGATATATCTCGATTTTAATGTTCTAATTTATTTTAATATGTGGTTTTGATAAAAACAATCATTTTTTTTATAAATGTGTTTAAAAATGACGTTTTTTAAGGAGTTCATGATTTGAGAATTTGAAAGTGGTTAGAGATAAGAATTAATTAATAAAAGTCCACGGTTTAAAGATTTGTAGGTTGTTAGAGATAAGTATTAATCAAGTAATTAGCATTAAAAGCGATACATAAAGCTTAATTAGTTGTTTTTATGAGATTTTAAGTAATTAACATTAAATAGTGGTACATAAAGCTTTAAGGGTTTTTAAATGGAAATTTAATTAAAATACCCAAAGTTTGACTTTGACTTACCAAAATACTCATTTTTTCAGTTTTACCAAAATACCCATTTTGTCCGCGATAGAGCCCGCGATCGCGAGACAGGGTCTTTTTTAAAAAAATTTAGGCCGCGATCACGAAGGAGTCCCGCCCGCGTGGAATCAATTTGGTGACTTTTTCAATTGCAATTTACACTTTCACCCCTATACTTATTTACTTACTTTACTTTATACCTTTTACTTTCATAATTTTAATTTTACATTTAACACATATAATCGTTTATTAACTAAAATACGTTAAAAAATACGTTTTAATTTTAACAAGTTACATCATTATAATCATCTCTTCGATACGTTCGAAATGAGCCCAATATTGAATTTTTTTGATTTATATATTTTAATATATATCATATAAACTACATAAAAATATTTTTTATATTTAAAATTCATATTCTTATAGTTAATTATTTAATTTATGGTACTCTTATAGTTAAAATACGTTTTATTTATTTTATTATCGATAGTCCAAGTGTAAGTATTAAAAATTGGCGGAGGCTTTGTGATGGACATACATCGATTCTTTTGTGCATACTCTATAACTGCAAATACTTCAGCTCCAAATACCCATTTTCACAATTCTTAACTGAGTTCAGTGATACCAACTTGTCAAAACCCCATTTCATATTCTTCTCGTGAAACCTTGTCCTATTGCCATTCACGATATCTATAAACACATATAAATAATAATAATATTTTTAATGCGACAGGAGTGTAAAACAAAATTGATATTCGTTAATATATGATTATTATGTTAATGTGATAGGAGTGTAAAACAAAATTGAAAATACGTTAAAAAATGAATTTTAAATACAAAAAATATTTTTATGTAGTGTATATGATATATATTAAAATATATAAATCAAAAAAATTTAATATTGGACTCATTTCGAACGTATCGAAGAGACGATTATAATTGTGTAACTTGTTAAAATTAAAACGTATTTTTTAACGTATTTTAGTTAATAAACGATTATATGTGTTAAATGTAAAATTAAAATTATGAAAGTAAAAGGTATAAAGTAAAGTAAGTAAATAAGTATAGGGGGTGAAAGTGTAAATTGCAATTGAAAAAGTCACCAAATTGATTCAGATTCCTTCGTGATCGCGGCCTAAAAAAATTTCAAAAAAGACCCTGTCCCGCGATCGCGGGTTCCATCGCGGATAAAATGGGTATTTTGGTAAAACTGAAAAAAATGGGTATTTTGGTAGGTTAAAGCCAAACTTTGGGTATTTTAATTAAATTCGCTTTTTAAAAGTGTTTTTCATAAATGCTTTATAATATAGTATAGATATATACTATAATTAAGAGTATTTTAATATATTAAATAATTTTCTTAAAATAGAAAATAAAAACTCAAGATTTTACTAAAAGTATTATTATTTATATTATCAATTATTTTTATACTATTAAAGTATTAATATTGCTTGATTTTATTATCGTTCAGTATAATGGTTTAAAAATAGGGAAATTTATTAAAATGCTCCAAGTTCAAAATTAAGTTGTTAAAATGCCCTAAATCTCTTTGGTTTTGTAAAAATGTCTCGTTTTCTCGCGATTGGGCCTGCTATGGGAACTTTGTCCCGCCATGGCACACTAATTTGTTATATTTTGATTTCAAAGTTACATTTAACATCCTTGTACTTATTTACTTAGTTTACTTTATACCGTTTATTTTTCTAATTTTAATTTTACATCTTCATCATATTAACACATATAATCGTATATTAACTAAAATACGTTAAAAATATGTTTAATTTTAACAAGTTACACTATTATAATCGTCTTGTCGATACCTTCGAAATGAGCTCAATATTAAATATTTTTTGATTTAATTATATTATACTTATTTAGTTAATTTACTTTATACCTTTTAGTTTTTTATTTTTCATTTAGTTAATATATGATTATTATGTTAATGTGATAAGAGTGTAAAACGAAAATTGAAAAAGTAAGAGATGTGCCATAAATTAAATAATTAACTATAAGGGTATGAATTGTTGATATTAAAAATATTTTTATGTAGTATATATAATATATAATTAAATAATTAAATCAAAAAATATTCAATATTGGGCTCATTTCGAAGGTATCGAATAGACGATTACAATTGTGTAACTTGTTAAAATTAAAACGTATTTTTTTAACGTATTTTAGTTAATATACGATTATATGTGTTAATATAATAAAAATGTAAAATGAAAAATAGAAAACTAAAAGGTATAAAGTAAATTAAATAAATAAGTATAAGGCCATGCGTAACGCCGAGGGCTCGGCTCGGGCTCGGCCTGCGGGTTCCTGCGGGCTGTGGTACGGGGGGGAGCGGGTTCGGGCTCGGGTTCCAGCCCCGGGTTCCAAAACCCGTTGAACCCGAGTGATTTTAATTTTTTTTTTAATAATTTGAAAATAAATTCGTTGCCAACGGCTATTTTAAAAAAAAATTCAATTTAATCACACTATATATATTAATCCAAACCCATATTATTTTTCACACAAAAATCTCTCAAACTCTCTCAAACTCTCTTAAACCCTCTCAAATTCTCTCAAACTCTCTCAAATTTCATCATGAATCCAAACAAAACACCTACATCCCGTCGTAACCGATCGGATACACCGCAACCGCAAGAAGACCCGGAGCTTGGTTTTCAAGCGTTTGCACAACAAGGTTATCATCCGCACTTTTCGCAACCAATTCCGCCACAATTTTCGCAACAATTTTCGCCACAAAATCCGCCACAATTTTCGCAACAATATCCGCAACAATTTCGCCAACAATATCCGCAACAAATTCCTTATTACCAACTTACACGTCCCGGTATGATTGAACAAGGTTTTACTCCGGCCAACTACAATATTCCTTCACTCGCAATCAATCTCGCCGACGACATTGTTCCGGAAACCCAACATTCTAGCCCGCACACACCACAATTCATCTACAAACAACCATCAAACCCGAGATCAACGAGAAAAGGAAAAAACAAACAATATGAAAATAGAGCCCCCAAACAGATGTGGAGTAAAGAGGAGGAACTCGCGTTAGTGTCGGCGTGGGTTGACGTTTCGGAGGACCCCGTTATCGGTAACGCACAAACCGGTGGTAATATTTTTATTGTTATTATTATTATTATTATTATTATTATTATTATTAATAATATTATTAATATTATTATTATTCTTGTTAATACGAACGAGAACGAGAAATCGAACGAGCAAAACGATTTGAAAAAGACTTCGAGTTTTTCATAACCCCGCATGATCACCTTTCGGGCCCCGCTTTGATGGCTACGGTAGCGAGAAAAGAGCAAATTAAAAAATATCATAATTGGTAGTGTTTTGTATTTTGTAATTTTTATTTTTAATGAATGATATGAATTTTTTTTATTTTTATTATTTATCTTATTTTTATTTATTAAAATATATAAATATTTTTATGTTGTTAAATAATTAAATGTATAAATAAAAGAATTAAAAAAATGAGGTAGCAAGAGGGCTTGAGGGCTTGCGCTACGGGTCTTGAGGGCTTGAGGAGAGAGTTAGAAGAAAAGCTGATGTGGCGCTGATGTGACATAGAAGGCTTGAGGGCTTGAGGGCTTGCGCTACTCATGGCCTAAGGGTGTTAAATGTAACTTTCAAATTAAAAAAAAAATAAAAATAGAGGATTTGAAAGTTACATTTAACACTTATTTAGTTATTTTACTTTATATCTTTTAGTTTTCTATTTTTCATTTTACACTTTTATTATACTAACACATATAATCGTATATTAACTAAAATACGTTAAAAAAATATTTTTTAATTTTAACAAGTTACATCATTATAATCGTCTCGTCGATACTTTTTAAGATTCTAAAAATCTTGCATCAATAGCTTCACTCGTTGATTCTATACTTCACTAGTTGAGTTGTTACAAACAATAATACAATGAAACTAAGTGAAGCTCGTTTGTTAGTTTTTTTTTTTTTGAAATACATAATTTTTATATACGGCAAATTCACACACTTTCCTCACCTTTGGTCACCAAAACAATGCAACTTGTAATTTGGCCATACGAAGAAAGACATGGCATTCTCATAAATTAACCAAGTTTTGTAGTTCATGGTCCGTTTAATATTCGAAACCGAAGTTGGTAATTTCCTGTGTACCGGAAGCATAAGTGATCCCACATGATAGAAACATGACCATTCAAGTTGATTTTGTCATATCGACGAATGGACCACCAGTTCCAAAGGAACAACCATCAACTTTTCGTTTAATGGATCGACAATGATGCCTCAATAGCAAGGAGGAAATATTCTCCCTCCCGATTATTGTTTGCCTTCTTCAAGTACAAAACCGACACTAAATTTACGTACTATAAATATTAATAACATTTGTGCAAAAAAGGGTATGTAATCGCCCCACCCCAACAACATCATGTGAAAGGCAAATTAGATACACAAGAATCTGTTAGGTGACTCTGTTAGATGGCTGACTTAAGAGCCCAATACCAAAAAGATTACAGCCCCTACAAACTACTGCCAGAATTAAAACATCGTTTGGATACAAAGTTTATGTTTTTTTTTTGGTTTAAAGCCCATAAGCCTAAACCGGTCAGACCAGACCGCCTTTTATGGTCCGGTTTGACCGGTTTGGTCACCTGCTACAAAATCGCTCGGTTTGAAAATTTTCTAAACCCACCATTGTGGTCGAGAAGGTTAAACCGTCCAGACCTCAAACCCCCTAATACAGTTGTGTTCCAATCTACACCTCAAGACCATTTACAAAGCTTCTTGGATCTTTAAAGTGTAATGCAAAAAGGTGGACCACAACTCACTTTCCTAGGATTTATTTGGTTTATGCATAGACTATTTCAAGACTCGTAATGTTTATTATATACACAATTAAAAGAATATATGCAATACAATGTAACCTTAAAAACACACAATTGGTAAGGGGTTCATTATATTGTGTGAAAGTTTCTCGTGAGAACAGTGAAGTGTAACCTTCATACACTATAACGTAACCTTCACAACACACAGTTAAAGATGACCTAAAGGTTACAATTAATAATCCCTTCACTTATTCTCATGAAAGTGAAAATTTCCCACATGATCCTCACTATATAATATACCTCTCAATTTTCATAACCATTGGCCTCTCCAAAGCAAAAATCCGCAACAATAGTCTACTTTTTTTTTCATTTTCGGTTTTCCGATTAGTCCAACTCATTAGAAATTGGGATGATTCGGAAACCAACAAAAGAAAATAGAAAGATAATAGAGAGAGTGAGGACCATCATCACTAGAAACCAAAAAAGGAACCTCTATCATGGACTTAGGAGGATCCTATATATGGAGTAAAAAAGCCATGTGAGCCATATTTCATTTTTTAGAAAGACAATGGACAACACAAAATGCTATCACATAGAAGCAAGTACATTACCCCCACACACACATGATCAACAATTGCTGATTGCAACACTACAATAACATAACAACAATTCTTTAGTATCTTCCTTTGTCTTTTGTTTCATTTACCTCTTCATCTACAAAGCAATGGTGAAAAGGCATGATTATTAGTTCAGTCGAGGTGTGTTTGGTGCAAGATAAGATGGAACAAGACAGTGTAATCCCACGTTTAGCGTGACATTAGAACGAGATTGACATTTTTGTCCCACCACAATAGGTAGCACAAAAACCGTTGAGATGAAACAAGATTGGTAAATTACTAAACTACCCATATCGAATTAAATCCTAAAACCATTCAAAATTCTTCTCTCTTGTCAATCCTATCCACTCAAGCCTCAAGGTCCAACCTACTTGCAAAATCCTATCATTTATGATAGAAAGATGTATGAAGCAAATTATGTGATTTCAAAAATGAATCATAGTATGTCAGACTCGCCATACATTGGTAAATGACTTGTGTTTGCAAGTCAGATCATGTTATAGGATTAGATAAATTCTCTCTCAGATTATTACTGTTGAAAATACGTACATGATTATTTTCAGTTAGCTAATCAGTACCTATTTCTACGCTTATCGGAATATACATACAATTTGGTATTCACCAAACCAACAATAACCATATTTGGGATACGTTTTAAGCTTTCATTCATTTGCCCCTTATCGTCTCACTTATCCACTATGGACCCTGGAGGCGGTGGGGGTAATCATATGATTACTTACTACGACAAAGAGCAGCTACACCTTTCCTGTCCATTGAATAGCTCAATAACATAAAATTCAAAATAAGTATGCTAAAAATGTAACAGTTTGATACATAGGGGGCAGGCTTATTCAGGAATCGTAAGATTTTTGAAAACTGTGAAAACCAACTATTTATGACGGCTATCGTGATAGATATTCATGATGAATATTATGAATAATGAAAAATGCAGTACATCCATTCATCATGAATATTATGAATTGTTAGAATCGATGCGAGAATCAATTGATAAACGAAAGATGTAATCGAGAGAGATGTTGGCTGAAACGGCCGAGGGTTTTCATATATCAGAGAGCGATTACAATTGTGTGATTAACCTAATAATGAAAGAGAAGTAACCTATTTATACAAGCTAAGTTACAGAAATTACAGATTAGCCCTTGTACTATTCATATATACAAATATAACTCTAACACCCCCCCCCTTAAACTCAAGTAGGGGAGGAATGAGCCAAGTTGAGTTTGGAAACAAGAGCCCGAAAACGCCCCGGAAGATGGGCTTTGGTGAAGATGTCTGCTGTCTGATCAATTGTTGAAATTGGAAGAAGTCGAACGGTCTTGCGAAAGAACATGTTGACGGGTGAAATGACAGTCAATCTCGATGTGCTTTGTACGCTCATGGAAGACATCATTGTGAGCAATCTGAATAGCACTGTTGTTATCACACCACAATGGTGTTGGGGAAAACTGATGAGCACCCATATTAGATAGTAACCAGCATAGCCATACAAGTTCTTGTGTAGTGTCAACCAAAGCTCGATATTCAGCTTCAGTACTAGATCGAGCTGTCAGAGATTGCTTCTTGCTGCGCCAGGAAATAAGAGAGTCTCCAAGGAAGAAGCAATATACGGTGGTAGAGCGACGATCAGTTATGTCTCCATCCCAGTCAGCATCGGAAAATGCACGAAGAGTTAAGGACGATGTGGACGAGAAATGAAGTCCATGAAACATTGTCCCTTTAAGGTATCGAAGGATACGAAGAACCGCGACATAGTGATCGGAGCACGGAGCAGCCATGAACTGGCTGACTATATGAACTGCATATGCAAGATCCGGTCGAGTAACAGTCAGGTAGACCAAAGAACCAACTAGTTGACGGTACCGTGTAGGGTCCCGCAGCGGTGTTCCTGCATTTGGAGCAAGATGCAGATTTTGCTCAATGGGTGTAGATGCAACTTTGTTGTCTGTAATCCCAGCTTTTGATAACAGATTTGAAATGTACTTGGCTTGAATGAGATAGATGCCGGAAGAGTCTGACAGAACTTCAAGACCAAGGAAGTAGTGTAGCTTACCAAGATCTTTCATCTCAAAACATGAGCTGAGAGACTGTTTGAGATGGGTGATACCTGTAGAGTCATTGCCGGTAATGATCATATCATCAACATACAGTAGGAGTAAGATAGTACATGCATCAGTGGTCCGAGTAAACAGGCCAGAATCATAATTACTCGGAGAAAACCCCAATGAAATGATAGTATTGCTAAATTTTTCAAACCAAGCACGAGGAGCTTGTTTGAGGCCATAGAGGGCTTTTCGAAGTCGGCACACATGACCCTGACGAGAGGTCACACCTGGAGGGAGTCTCATGTAGACTTCCTCTTCGAGATCACAATTTAGAAAAGCATTCTTGACATCCATCTGGTAAAGTGACGATCTTTTGGTGGCAGCTATGGCGAGAAGACTACGAACCGAGGTGACCCGAGCCACAGGAGCAAACGTTTCCTCGTAATCAATGCCATATTCTTGATTGAAGCCTTTTGCCACAAGACGTGCTTTATATCGATCAATAGACCCACCAGACTTCGTTTTGATTTTGAAGACCCATTTGCAACCAATGGGTGACTTGCCCGGTGGGAGAGGTACAAATTCCCATGTATTGGCTTTGTCAAGGGCCTGAAGTTCCTCAGTCATAGCTTGCTTCCAAACAGGGTTAGAGGCAGCTTCCTCGTAGGAAGTGGGTTCATGATTGGACAGCAGAGTAGCATAACAGTGATAATCACGGAGGTGAGGAGGAACTTGTCTTACCCGGTCTGAGCGTCGTGCTCCATCTTGTGGTTGAGAGGAGCTAGGATCCATAGACTCAACAGATTGCTCAGAAGTAGGCCTTGGAGGTGGTGCAGATGATTGATCATGATCAGATGGCACAGATGGGATAGATGAAGGCTCAGGTTGAGGCGAGACGGAGGGAGGTGGAACAGATGGCACAGAGGAAGGTTCAGATGGAGGTGAGATGGAAGGAGGTGGATCAGATGGAGAGGTGAGTATGGGATCTAATTGGAGTGAGTCCAAGGAGATAGAGTTATCAGTGAAGAAGGAAGTGTAAGGGTTGGGTATGTCCTGAAATTTGGACACCGTTGAGAAGGGAAGATGTTCCCAGAATGTGACATGACGGGATATGCGAAGTCTTTTAGAGATTGGATCCCAACAACGATAACCTTTGTGTTCAATACCATAACCAAGAAAGCAGCATAAGCGAGAGCGAGGTTCGAGTTTGGTATGTTAATGACATTGTTGTTGAACAAAGCAGGTACAACCCCATACTTTGAGGAGTTCATATGCAGGGGAGACTCCATAGAGTACTTCATAAGGGGACTTTTGATTGAGAATGGGAGTTGGATGTCGGTTGACGGTGTAGACAGCCGTGAAGGCAGCTTCACCCCAAAAACGTTCTGGACACTTAGCTGAGATTAACAGAGTACGGACTGTGTCAAGAATGTGACGATGTTTGCGTTCTGCACGTCCATTTTGTGGAGAGGTGCCGGGACAGGAGTATTGAGAAAGAGTACCCTGAGATTGAAGAAAAGAGAGGAGAGAAGATTATTTGTATTCCATAGCATTATCTGCTCGAAGAATCTTTATGGGCTTGGAAAACTGGGTTAGAATCATACGAGCGAAGGTAATATAAATTTTAGGTAGCTCTGAGCGATTTTTCATGAGATAGATCCATGTAAAACGTGTGTGATCATCGATAAAAATGACAAAATATCGAGCACCTCCCATAGAAGGATGTGGTGCAGGTCCCCATACATCAGAATGAATAAGATCAAATGGAGAAGCAGGTGTAAATTCATTAATTTGAAAAGGTAAAGCATGATGTTTTCCAAGTTGACAAGATAAACAAGAAACGTTTTCAGAGGAAGTGTTTCCTAACAATCCTGAACTAGCTAACACTTTTATTCTAGCTAAGGATAAATGTCCTAGGCGCGCATGCCATAGTTCAAATGAAGGAGTACTGGAAACTGAAGCAGCAAAATTGGATGAAGGTAAGGGAAGGCGGAGGTAGACCACTTCAATCATCCGACCAACTTTACGGCCTACTCCAAGGATCTGCTTGGTCTTTGGATCCTGCACAACACAGCCAGAAGGGTGAAACAAAACGATTAGACCAGCTTCCATAAGCTGAGTAATAGAAATCAGGCTCAGAGATAAGTTAGGAATATGCAGCACATCAGGTAATTGAATATTGGGGGTAGATACAGTCCCACTGATACAGGTAAACGAGTATCATCAGCTGTACGAACTGATGAGAACATACTGGAAGTTTGTTTAGAGACAAACCCGTCAGTCTTAGGTGTCATGTGGTTACAACATCCAAAGTCGAATAGCCAAGGGTTACCTGATGCAGATGTATTGCTCTGAGTATTCATGCCCATAGAACCTGTCATGAGTTGCTCCATAAGCTCTTGATTTCAGCGCATGGGTTCGATAAGATCAGGTGTGGAGTTGTTGCTTTGCGGTGCCTGAACTGGTGTTGGAGTATCATGAGTGATGGACCAGCAACCGATTGGGTTCGGAGCTGTTGCTTTTGATTACCAGAGTTCCTTGGATGTTTTAGACAGTCAGACCCATAGTGTCGTGGATGTGTGACCCCACACCAACGACATTTACGAACTGGGCAGTCGAGGAGGAGATGAGATGTAGAGTGACAGAACGTGCACTCACTATTGTTCCCCTTTCCTGCAGATTTAGACTGTTCGTTGTGGTTCCATTTACCTTTTTGCTTTCCGGAGTTTGAAGTATAGAGTACAGCGTCTGAAGGCAGAGGAAATCGTTGTTGAAGGCGAGTTTCTTCACTCAACAGCTCCGTGATGGCTTCTTCAAGAGTAGGCAAGGGATGCCTATGTAGTAATGAGGCTCGAACGTTCTCGAAGCGATCAGTAAGCCCCATCAGTATAGTGATCAAATGTAGTTGGCTAAAATAGGTTGTGAACTTCCGAGTTGTGTCGTCAAAAATTTGAGGTGCACCCAAGCTCAAATGATCTCTGAGAGCTTGCATTTCAGAGATGTACGAGTTGATGGACTGATCAGGACGTTGCCTTTTGTTCTGAAAGGTAGTCTATAACTGGTATTGATGGGATAACCCTGTAGACGTGTACCTGTTGGCAAGAAATTCCCATAGTCCTTTTGTTGTGGTATAGCCAAGGAATTGCTGATTGATCTCAGTAGTTGTAGAAGCGTTTATAAATCCAAGGATGCGAGCATTCGCTATATCCCAATCATTCATGCGTTTTGCGAAATCAACCGCACTTTCGTTTTCGTTTTGAACCGGGAGTTGAGTAGCACCCGTGACGTAGGTATGAAGACCATGAGACTTTAGGAGAATGGTCATATGGTGATGCCACAGAATGTAGTTGTTCCCATTGAGAACAACTGATATAGGGTTGGAGTGATTGGAGTTGAGAGCCATTTAGACAGTTCCGGAGAAAAAAAAAGGGCAGCTCCGGTAAAAAAAAGAAAAGGGCAGTTCCGGAATTTTAGACTGAGTACCGGAAGTTTAGGCCGAGTACCGGAATTTACAAATTGCGGGACTTACAATTGAGACTTCAAAATACCGGGACTTGCAATTGCGGGACTTGCAATTGCGGGACTTGCAATTGAGGGACTTGCAATTGCAGGACTTGCAATTGAGGGACTTGCAATTGAGGGACTTGCAATTGAGGGACTTGCAATTGCGGGACTTGCAATTGCGGGACTAGGGCAGGGCGATAAAAAAAACTCGACAAGCAGATTGAACAGAAATCGAGCTAGTGCAGAAAACAAATAAACGATTAGGAGAGTATATGAAACATACCTAAAGCTCTGATACCATGTTAGAATCGATGCGAGAATCAAATGATAAACGAAAGATGTAATCGAGAGAGATGTTGGCTGGAACGGCCGAGGGTTTTCATATATCAGAGAGCGATTACAATTGTGTGATTAACCTAATAATGAAAGAGATGTAACCTATTTATACAAGCTAAGTTACAGAAATTACAGATTAGCCCTTGTACTATTCATATATACAAATATAACTCTAACATGAATAATGAAAATGTAGTATATCCATTCATCATGAATAATTGGTTCTCACGATTCTCAAGTTTTTTACAATTGATAAACAAACTTTCTCCTTGTTACATATATCTCTAAACTCCCCAATTTCCATATAAATTTATCTGTGTACTCCTAACAATGATATGCTCTATGCGAGTCTTCATTCAAAAAATCAGCTACAACTAAAGAATATCGATACTACATATCTGCTACTCACAACAATAATAGTTGAAGAAAAGAGGCTTATTGACCGAGTTTATTACACACCCAATAGCAAAAAAATCAAGGGGCTTTTTGGTTAATTTTCCATTCAATCCTGAACGGATGTGTGGATTAATCTGTCCCGTATAGAAGATTGACAAGGTTTTCATTTGGGGAAGGTTTTTTCATAGATAGAAGGAGCGTTCTTTTTAATTGGGACGGGCTACTTTGAAAAAAAACTTGGCTTCCTGTATATAGCTCCCCCTAGAAGCTTACTGAATAAGCCACTTTCTATATCATTAAGCCACTACCAAACAGCGACCAAATAAGTTGTGCGTCCCATTAAGCTGCCAACAAACAGGCCTTAGCCATGGGTTATGTAAGTATCATGATCCAGCAGAACTTCATACTAGGCCCACAAAGACAAAGTGACTATTTGATGCATATTTATACATGTAGAAATCTTGTGATAAACTATTACAAAAACAAATTGATGACTTACGACTTCCCAACTTGCAAAATACTAAAATACATAATGCAAATCAGGTCCTTAAGTCTGTATCTCAGATTTAAAAAATCCACCTACATCTTTCATTTCCGCAAACCTCCCATCAACTATATCACATTTCCAATGACTAACATAAAGATAGTTTCATCTTACAGTCTACTTGTTGGTTGTCTCCTTATTTTCTCCTAATTTTCTCTTTTAGTTACAAAAATGCAAGTGACCATTAATCTTAGAAGACAGCAGATGACCATGAGCAACCATCAAAGTAGATCGTCAATATATAAGTCCTGACCTTCTTGTTAGTTCATGCTGAAGTTGAACCCTTCGCTAGAGTAGTTTCACGCTCCACACGACGACGTTCCCTCTGTAACAAAAGGATATCAGTGCCAAACATTGAGTTCATAGATACAAACAGATAAAGACCTATAGAAAACAAGGGAATGAATTATTTCTCTAGATCAGTCCCATGTGTTAATTAAACTAAAATATGGTGAGATATCCTCATCTTATTATTTGGTTAAAAACACATTTTCATATATACACAAGGCAAAAAAACCCTTTCCTGAGTATGTTTTTAAAATTTAATCATGTTGGAGTAGGTGCATGGATCACCAAAAAAAAGGTAAGACGATGTGTTTCATATCTATAAAAACAAATTCACACTTGCAGACAATAAATTAATGATTGTCATTTACTATCAGTAATAAAATTATAACTGCAGATTTTCCTTTGGCAATTAGTGCTGATTTCAACATTGGACAAAAACAGCAAATAACTTACCATGAAATCATTTCAAAGAACGAATGTGCTTGAGCTTACCATGAAATCAGATCATAATTTGAATCAGGTTCATATATTGATAATGTAGCCAAATGTAGAAGAGAACCATTGATGAAATCCAACACAAACAAGTAAACATAAACAAAGTGGCAGCTAGAAAAAGACACTTTAAAAGAGGTAAACAACTAGAAGGATGATAACAATAAGCAACCAATATCAATTATGTTATTATTTGAATGAAAATTTAGAAAGCAATTGTGCAACAGTGATACATACAAAGATAAGAACTATACCCTTCGCTCCCAATATGGGAGAAAGCAGACAAAATCATAGACAGGAGTGATTGTTGACACCAAAACAACATTGAGTCCAGTGAATAGCAAAAGTGCTGCCATAGGACGGGTTTTGTGTGGCATCTTTCTCTATATTGAAGCTTCTAGCCTGCAAGAACCATTTCCATTTTTAAATCATAATCATTAGACAGAAACCGCCATATCACATAAGTATATAAGATTTTAAAAAACAGCAACACAATTGTAACATCCATCTACGCAACTTAGGTTGGTCCAAAGTTGTAACAAAACACAGACATGTCACCATGTTCGCACTTTATGAAAAGAAAGGAGATGACACAATCCATTGAACCCAGATTATACAGAATGCGTGAAACTTAATTCAATGATGCCACTTGATGACGTAAAATTTGCTCTTTACCAATACCAAGTATTCTGTAATAAGTGTTGTCTGACAGAATATATGACTGTATATAATAAAGTGTTGGACGACATAAAATTAATTTTTTTATATTTTAAATATATTTAGACAAAGAAAATATGTTATAATTCAAGTAGAATCTCGAAAATCAATAGGAAATGAGATTCTTTTTTATCTTATTCCACACTTTTTATGCCATTTACCTTCTACAATTTTCAAACTTCGATCAAAATAGATTATGTAGTAAGCGTAGTCATAGTTGCCCATACTATAACATGCTTTTAAGATCAATAATTGCAGGGGTTGCTTGAGAAATAGGAAGGCATTTGGCTACGATTAAAGAAAGGCTATTGCTCTTTTATATTTAATTATTGTTGTTGGTGTTATCTATTTGGTTTTCTTTCCTACATTAAACAAAACTTCGCTTATGTCCTAAAATTAAAGAAAAGCAGTTGAGAATTAGGTTGTGCCACAAGTATAAAAGTTAATTCACATTCTTTTTTCAAACATCGTACGCTATCAGCAAACATGCTTAAACGAAACAGGGTTCTCATTCATTCCAATTCTTTCAACACTTTTCAAGTGATTAGAATAGCCGAGCCAGGATTTGGGACGAGGAGAAGCCTCGAGAATAAATAGATCAAATAAATTTTAACAAAACAAATATTAACTTTCTAAAAATGGCAAAAACAATGACAAATAAATAAAAAACGCCAACTTTAATTAATTCAACAGAGACCTGACAAGTTTTCATTTTCTGAAACTTAGATTCAACAGCAACCTCGACAAGTTTTCATTTTCTGAAACTCATCTATAACGTCTTTATTGTCCATGGCTGTGAAAACAAGAATAACAGAACATCTAAATTCAAACAATGAAACATTTACTAAATACCTATTCCAGACTTCGTCTTTCCCTCTGATTGCAAGCATAATAGTCAAAAGAATGAAAGATATTATTTAATCTAATTGCAACCTACAAAACTGTGTAGACAAATGTTTTTTTTTCAAATACCAATATATTTGTAATGCATAATAGATTAATAGTGAAAAGATAACCTAAAGCAAATTACAAACACACAGCAAATTACACAACATGATTACGTGAAGCAAGGAAGTATCAAGATAGGTTATTGCAAATTGCAAATTAAACAAAACAGAAATTTAAGAAACAAACTACGCACACAGCAGGCCAGGAGGGTGATTCTTGAGTTACATAAGAAACAAACACAAACATAAATTCAAAACAAAATTGTTTGTTAAATTTAGAAATTGGGAAGGATGATAAACAAGCAAACAACCATAGAAGAAAGCAAAGATGTTGTACCCTAAACTCTAAATAGATGCTTACCGAGTAACCGTGGACTGTGGTGCGCCGGTGGTCTGATTCGCCCGTTGGCCGTGGTGGTGATCGCCGATCGGTGCGCCGATGTATAATCGGATTCTGGATTTAGAAACGCCGATTTTGGAACAAGCAGGTTTTTGTATTGGGCCAACTTCTTGGGCTTATATCAAACGAAAATTTTAAACCCTTTGTGCTCAAGTATAGGTGGCAAAACAATAGGTCCCCGCCCCGGGAGGTCCCAAATAGTAATCTTGTAACCGGTCTTGGTTTCGGATCGAACCCAAACCTGTTTCACTTATCTTTTTTTAAATTGATTTTTAACTTATAAAAAATATTTTTTGTAGAATTTGGTTAATCAAATACACTAACAAATATGTATTCAGTAAAATTAATCAATCAAATACACTTTATGATAACTGAGTCAATCAAATACACTAACAAATACATTTTTATTTAAAAATATACTTAAAGATAAATTATATATTAAAAAACCAGGCTAGTCCCATAACCAGCAGGTCATCCTTGTTTTTGGATGAAAATAATAACGGTTAAAGACCGACGACCCATAACGGTCTCGGGCTGGGTCGGGCCCATTTGGCCATCTCTATACTCAAGTGACAAGTCCAGAGTTCGAAACCATAATATCTTCAAGAGGGGCATATATATATATATATATATATATATATATATATGGTTTATTTTGCAACCCAGTAAAATGTTACAACTTTGTACAACCTCATCTAAACCTTTCATTTAGCCCATTCATTATGTAGACACTGGATTGATTACTGGATTGCATCAATGATTACTAGTTTCATGCAATAGTCTTACATGCAATGCATAATATGTCATTAAATAACATGTAATGCTTGATGTTTCATGAAAGTACCATCCTTGTGTGATACATCTCATAAACTGTTATGTGCACCGACATATGCTACATAAATTCGATGAAATCAGCTAAATTCATTTAGAGAATCGATGAGAATCCAAATACAATGATCTTAATGAAGGATTAGATGAGGGTTGCATGGGGTTGTAACCTTTTACTAGGTTGCAAAATAACCACGGCCTATATATATATATATATATTGTTAGTCCCTAATGGCTAGCACAAGTATTGTAGAAGGGGGGGGGGGGGTTTAATACAATACACAAAAATTACTTAATTAATTCTTTTATTGAAAAACTTCAACTAAGAATTACACATAAAAACTATAGATTGTTGCGGAAAGAACAGATGAACTATTCTAACAATCTTTCACAAAGCAAACGGAAATAACAAAACAACTTTAACACACAAAGATCAAAGCTATAAAGTTCTAAAAGAGATGAAGCAATCTTGCACTAAGAGAATTCTTCAGAAAGCGTGGTGTGCATGGGTATCTTATTCCTTCTTTTACAGTGCATGAAACATTAAATGCTTAGGACACTTGTCATCAGGAGATTCAATTGTAGGTGTTGACTTCTGAAAAGTTGATGTGTCATTTTCACCTTTTTTCTTGGTACTAGGAAGAATACCCATGCTGATTGAGACTTTATCTGATAATGGATAAAACGACAAATAGTCACTTTTACCTGGCAATAGATATTGTCCCATAATAAATGATCTTCTCTTTTTGTCTTCCAAGAAGCATTCCACTGATTTGGACTTTGAGGTTGGTGAGAATCCTTGAAAAGAACTGATCATGAGAAGCACCATGTTCCCACCGATTTGAGCTTCTCATCGGTGGAACTTGCTGACCGATCATAGAAGAGATCGGTGGGAGAGTGTCCACCGATGTTCATAAAGACCATCGGTGGACAATGACTTGATATTGTTGAGAAGACTATCCTTCACTTCCACAATGAAAACATCTTCAAGCTTGATTTCGGTTGGTCTTCGACTTTACCGAACATTTGTTGTCTTGTCTAAGGCATTACTGTTACGTGCGAAATATGTGTTTTAATCGCAGTGGGTTGCAAACTGTCCACAGTGGGAAGTGCAAGTGTACACTGTCCACTATGATCGTCACAGCAAGTAATAGTTGGTAAAATACCAGAATCGAATCCACAGGGACTGGACAATCAAGACAATACGGTTCTCATGAGTTCCTTTTACAAGTTTCAATTAGAGAAGAAAATAATACTTTGGTTTGGTTGGTGAAATAGCTACTTTAACGATTTTACTAAGATTTAAAAGGAGGAATGTAGGTTAGATTTTCCCTAGATTTTATACCAAATACTCGATCCTAATAATGATCCTTGTATTCGAGGTAGGCATTTTCGCTAGAAAAACCCGGTTACAAAATACTCACACCGTTAGATAAAAATCTCATACTTGTCGTATTTATTGTTTTGTCAATGGTAATCTCAAAAATGGACCTTTTCAGGTCTCGATGGAATGTGTAGAGACAAATACTCTAAGTGTTTTTAATACACAAATTAGCTTGCCTGCTACTCCAGTGGGTTGAGATTAGCTCACTGTGCCGACCTCACTTTCGTAAGTGTCAAAAGAATTCTTTCGAATCCCCTAGCATCATTCAAGCTCGTGTCACTGCGTTCTACTTATCTCTAAGTTGAGAACTAGACTTTAGATCATTGCAAGTGATCGGCTTGTTCGCATCCTTGGGTAAATATCGAGAATGAATGACCAAAACAACGAATATTCTAAGTACAAAGATTACTCAAGCATTTTTAATAAAATCCAGGTACTTCTCTTTCCTACATCCCAAAGGATATTTAGCCTTGCATTTCCGAAGTAAAGAAAACAAAAGATGAAGGTTTGCACATAATAAAACTGAAAGTGACTTGAATTAACTGCTCACAGTGAGGAGCGAGAAGTCGTCCCTGCACTGTGTAGTTCGAATTACAATTAAACTAAGAAAGTAAATTACTGAAAATTAAAACTAGTTACTGCAGTAAATAAAAGACTAAAGCTAATGTGGTAGTTGAGAGAATTTAAGACTAACAAGTATTCAAAGATGATAGCCAAGCATGCATTTAATGGTACCCAAGTGCTCCTTTATATACTAGGAGAAGGAGTTGGGTATTACACAAAAGAGGTGGGTCTTCCAATGGGTAAAGACTGCTGTGTTGTGGCAGAATTCAGCTCTATGGGTAATCCTTTTACCCAATGGTCCCTTTTCCAAGTCAATCTCCAAGTACAAGGAGGTGTACTTGATGCTATCTCCAATGAAAACTACTTTGTACTTCTCCAGCCATTTCTCTGCCATATGAACCTTCCTCCTCCAGAAAATTAGATCTCAACTAATAGTTTCTTTTTCTCTTCTTTTTGATCTGCTCGAAGAGTGGGGACCCGGAGTGGGCACAACAGTGGTCACTGCAGGATAAAACGTGAAAAACACCCAAATTCTACCAAATAATTTATTAAAGACCATGGTTCACTCCTTTTGCTCGTTTTCGTGAAATATACCAAGAATGGGGGTTATAAGAAGTGAAATGGCTAAAATTGACAAAATAAAGTGGAAAATAAATGGAAATAATAACTCTAAAAATAGAGTTATCACAACCTCAAACTTAAACCATTACTTGTCCCCAAGTAATAAAAAGAAAGAAATAAAATGAACAAAATGCAAGAGAACGTTTAGGGACCTACTTACTTCTTCACTTGAATGGGTGTTGATCTCCTTCCTTCGATACTTCCTTCGGTTCCAAACTTGAAAATTTCCCTTTTGTGTTTGACGAAATCTTTCCCTTGTTTTTCATTAATCAATAGGGCTTTCTTGGGTTCGATGGGTTTGTGGCTTTGAATATTTTCCCAAGGATTTTTGGCAAGTACTTCCAAACATGGACCGAAAATCTCGCTTGGAGATTTTTATTTCAAGAAGTGGGTGTTTTGGATTTTTCGTGGGTATGTACGCACACTTTCAGGCTTTATTTAGGTATGGCTATTTTTGCGAAAGTGGGTATTCCGATGGTCCAGAATAGGCACACCATCTTTTTCTGGGAGTGAACACTTTGATGGTCCAGAAAGGCACACCATCAAGTTTGTTAGTGACACTCCGATTTTCTTCTGTTTTTGTATTTTTTTTGGGAGGGGGGGTATGGCTTACCCACCTCAAACTTAGACTTCACAGTGTCTCCACTGTGGGAAGACTGGAAGTCACTCTGGAAGTTCCCACCTCAAACTTAAATCTCACAGTGTCCCCACTGTGACATTGAATTAACGAACAAAGGTGGTGGTTTGGGGTACAAAAAGGATCGTGTTTGGATGCGAAAACGGCCTATTTTATTTCATGGCATCAAGTTGAGATTCGTACTTACAAACAGGACCTTTTTAAGTCGGAAACCGAAAGTTGTACCTTGAAATGGAAACGAGATCAAACAAGCATTCAAACATCAAATACGTTAGTACCCAAAATTACCTACCCAGTGGTAGGATTTTCATGCATTAAAACGCCAAAAAGAAATATGTAGCAAACATTGTCAACGCCTAGCCATAGGCACAAAAAAGTAAAACAGACAGAAATTAAAATTGTTTTTGGGAGCATCATGAGTGGAAACCAAAGTTTTAACAAACCATTAGTGGGTCGGGGTTTGTTGCGGTGACATGTCGCCAGAATTCTCCTCCTCGAAATCATCTTCTTTTCGACCCTAATCCTTTCCTCTTCCTCTCTTGCCAACCGTTCGGCTTCCTCTCGTTGTTTCCTCTCCTCCTCTTCCTTTGCCAGCCTTTCTTCCTCTTCCTTCCTCTTTCTCTCAACCTTTTCTTTCTTCTTTTTAAGCGCAAGGATATTTTTTTTTAGGGTTGGGTTGGTGCGGTTCGAGAGAGAAAAAAGGAGAAGAAGAGTGTGTGTTTTTGAATATTTGGAGTAAAGGTGGTTTTTGGAATTTAGAATGGAAAGGGTTTATCTTTTGGGTAATAAAATGGAGGGAAACGGTCCCTTTTGGAGAGAGAGTGATAATGATAGCTTTTCTTGAAAAATGGAGAAATGGGTGTAAGATGGCAGCAAAAGTTGACTGATTTGTAAGAAAAAGTTGATGTGTGTCAGCCTTGGGCCCCTCAAAAACCGTCCTATCCTTCTTCAGATTTGGAGTGGGGAACGCAGGGACATGCATCTCCCCACTGCGAAGCTTTTTCTTGATTTTTCCTCCAAGAAGCGGCAATTTCTCCTACACACATTAAAACAAACTACCATGCAGAGTTAAAAAGACCAAAAATAATAAAAAGACAGCAAATAACTGAAATAAAATATTTACAAGTGATCCCGATGTTTCTTAACCATAGTGGGGTGGAGAGTGGGGTACAATGTGAGCACTCTCACTCAGAAAATGCTTCACTCTCTCCCCCATTGACTTTAAAGATTTGTCCGGATTGAGGAGCCATTAAGTCCAGAGTTCCAAAAGGACTTACCTTGACCACAGTGTAAGGCTCTTTCCATCGTGATTTTAAATTTTCCGGAAACATCCTTAACCTTGAATTAAAAAGTAGCACTTTTTGTCCCTCCCCAAACTCTCCATGAGTGATTTTTTGGTCAGGACACCACTTGATCTTCTCCTTGTTGGTTTTTGCATTTATGTAGGAGTGATGACAGAGTTCTTCTAACTCATTGAGGTAGGCATATTTTAAGTGGGAAGGCAATGGCTTCAAATTCAAGTCAGGGGGATTTTTGGATGGTAGTTTGACATGTCTATCTTTGAAATCTAGCTGCTCAAAAGCTGCCAAGATCTCGTTACACTCATCCTCAAAAGTGTTATCACTCTCAGATTCGGAGTGCTCACTCTCACTCCCCACTGTGGGCACTGTGTCAAGACTGTGGGTTCCATTAATCGAACTCAAAGCAAAACAGTCTTCGGTTTCCATATACTTAAGGGCCTTGAAGACATTGAATATCACCTCTTGGTCATTAACTCTCATCGTGAGTTCTCCTTTGTGCACATCGATCAAGCTACGTCCGGTTGCAAGAAACGGACGCCCTAAGATGATTGGGATTTCTTTATCGGCCTCATAATCTAGAACTAGAAAATCAGCGGGGAAGATAAACTTATCCACTTGGACCAGAACGTCTTCTATTTTCCCTTTGGGGTAGGCAATGGACCGGTCGGCCAGTTGTAATGTCACGGTTGTGGGTCTAGCCTCTCCAATACCTAACTTGTTAAAAATGGACAAAGGCATCAAGTTGACACTAGCTCCTAAATCACAGAGTGCATGACCTACTTCTTGTCCTCCTATTGTGCATGGAATGGTGAAACTACCCGGGTTTTTCAACTTAGGTGGAATCTTGCTAGTAAGGAGTGCACTACATTCCTCGGTCAAAGCCATAGTTTCAAACTCACCCAATCTTTTCTTTTTGTTCAAAATATCCTTTAAAAATTTAACATAGCTTGGCATTTGCTCGAGAGCTTCTACCAAGGGTATGTTAATATGAAGTTGTTTAAAAATGTCTAAGAATTTTTTAAATTGAACATCGACATTTTTAGGCTTCATTCTTTGAGGAAAGGAGACACTTCTTGGGTCAATTTGAGTTTGCTGTGGTGTTGGCTTTGGAATAGTAGGCTTTGGGACAGGTCCAAGAGTGAGAAGGTCAGGGATGTCGGTCCCCACTGTGGGGATCACAGTGACTTGAGGAGTGCCCACTGTGGTGCTCACAGTGGGTTTTTGAGGCGAATCATCAGACTCAAAAAACGATATCTTTCAGATCCTTTCCACTCATCAGTGTTATGGACTTGATATGCTCTGGTCCTTTTCCTATCACCCTAGCTTGCTCGGTGTCACTAGATAATGTCCCTGGTGGTCTATTCTTAACTTCAACGGCTAGTTGTCCTACTTGAGTCTCTATGTTCCTAATGGCTGCCTGGGTTTGGTTCATAAAACCTTTGAGAATTGATTCAATCGATTGTTGTACCTCAGCTGGTTGGTTGGATCATGGTTGGTATGGTTGTGAGGACTGCCCTTGGTGAAAGTTCTGTGGGTGCTGCCCACTGTGATGTGAGGATTGCCCACTGTGATGTGATTGAAATCCAGGGGGTTGTGTGGTCTTTGCTGGATATGACTCGGCCCTTGGGGTTGGAGTCCTTGATTACCAGACCAAGAGAAATTCGGATGATTTCTCCAACCTGGATTATAAGTCTGCGAATAAGGGTTGTTCCTCGGGTTGGTCCCTATGACATTAACAGATTCGGGATTTGCTGGACAAAAATCAAAAACATGCTCCTCTCCACAGAGGGAGCAGTTTTCGGCGAGATGGGTTGCGGAATTAACTTGGCCTCTATTTTGGTTCAAAACGATTTTGGTCAAGGCTACTAACTGCGCATTCATGGTTTTAAGGGCTTCAGAATCGATGGTGTTGGTCTTTGGTACTACTGCTCTAGGATTGGACCACTCGGTATTGTTGTTGGACACTTTTTCTAAGATTTGATATCCTTCATTGTAGGTTTTACTCGTGAATGTTCCACCGGCTGTTGCATCTAAGATGATTTTGGCTGCATTGGCAAGACCATTGTAAAAGGTCTCCAATTGGATGCAATGTGGGATGCCATGATGTGGGCACTTTCGAAGTAAATCTTTAAATCGTTCCCATGCATCCGAAACAGCCTCATCTTCTTCTTGTCTAAACAGAATAATATCATTTCGAAATCTTACATTCCTCGTGGGAGGAAAGTATTTTTGCAAAAATTTATCAGCAAGTTCATCCCAAGTGGTTATCGAATGAGGTGCGTGTAAGTTTAGCCAAGTCTTCGCCTTATCCCTTAATGAAAAAGGAAAAAGTCTTAACCTTAATGCTTCCTCACTCACACCTTGTAATTGAAAGGAATCAGTCATCTCTAAAAAAGATTTTAAGTGCGAGTGTGGATCCTCAGATGGTGATCCTCCAAACTGACCCATGGCTTGGATCATTTGAAACATCACCGGTTTGAGTTCAAAGTGATTTGCAACAATATTGGGTCTCAAAATCCCGGAGCTTAAATCACCAACTCCGGAAGTAGCATAGTCCCGTATTTTTCGATCCTTGTTATCGGCAATCGTGATTGTGGTCTCCACTACGGGTGGCGGTACTGCTGCCATGTTTACAGTGGGGATCACAGGGGGTTGTCGATTTTTTTTTACGCCTTCTTCTAAAAGTCTTTTCTATTTCAAGATCGATTGGAACCAAATGTTCGAGTTGTCGCCGTGGCATACAACACTAACAGCTTAGAAAAACGAGTTACTCGGGCTCGAACAAAAACTAATGTCTTGAGATTTAAAAATCACGCCAGTCCCCGGCAACGGCGCCAAAAACTTGTTACGTGCGAAATATGTATTTTAATCGCAGTGGGTTGCAAACTGTCCACAGTGGGAAGTGCAAGTGTACACTGTCCACTATGATCGTCACAGCAAGTAATAGTTGGTAAAATACCAGAATCGAATCCACAGGGACTGGACAATCAAGACAATACGGTTCTCATGAGTTCCTTTTACAAGTTTCAATCAGAGAAGAAAATAATACTTTGGTTTGGTTGGTGAAATAGCTACTTTAACGATTTTACTAAGATTTAAAAGGAGGAATGTAGGTTAGATTTTCCCTAGATTTTATACCAAATACTCGGTCCTAATAATGATCCTTGTATTCGAGGTAGGCATTTTCGCTAGAAAAGCCCGGTTACAAAATACTCACACCGTTAGATAAAAATCTCATACTTGTCGTATTTATTGTTTTGTCAATGGTAATCTCAAAAATGGACCTTTTCAGGTCTCGATGGAATGTGTAGAGACAAATACTCTAAGTGTTTTTAATACACAAATTAGCTTGCCTACTACTCCAGTGGGTTGAGATTAGCTCACTGTGCCGACCTCACTTTCGTAAGTGTCAAAAGAATTCTTTCGAATCCCCTAGCATCATTCAAGCTCGTGTCACTGCGTTCTACTTATCTCTAAGTTGAGAACTAGACTTTAGATCATTGCAAGTGATCGGCTTGTTCGTATCCTTGGGTAAATATCGAGAATGAATGACCAAAACAACGAATATTCTAAGTACAAAGATTACTCAAGCATTTTTAATAAAATCCAGGTACTTCTCTTTCCTACATCCCAAAGGATATTTAGCCTTGCATTTCCGAAGTAAAGAAAACAAAAGATGAAGGTTTGCACATAATAAAACTGAAAGTGACTTGAATTAACTGCTCACAGTGATGAGCGAGAAGTCGTCCCTGCACTGTGTAGTTCGAATTACAATTAAACTAAGAAAGTAAATTACTGAAAATTAAAACTAGTTACTGCAGTAAATAAAAGACTAAAGCTAATGTGGTAGTTGAGAGAATTTAAGACTAACAAGTATTCAAAGATGATAGCCAAGCATGCATTTAATGGTACCCAAGTGCTCCTTTATATACTAGGAGAAGGAGTTGGGTATTACACAAAAGATGTGGGTCTTCCAATGGGTAAAGACTGCTGTGTTGTGGCAGAATTCAGCTCTATGGGTAATCCTTTTACCCAATGGTCCCTTTTCCAAGTCAATCTCCAAGTACAAGGAGGTGTACTTGATGCTATCTCCAATGAAAACTACTTTGTACTTCTCCAGCCATTTCTCTGCCATATGAACCTTCCTCCTCCAGAAAATTAGATCTCAACTAATAGTTTCTTTTTCTCTTCTTTTTGATCTGCTCGAAGAGTGGGGACCCGGAGTGGGCACAACAGTGGTCACTGCAGGATAAAACGTGAAAAACACCCGAATTCTACCAAATAATTTATTAAAGACCATGGTTCACTCCTTTTGCTCGTTTTCGTGAAATATACCAAGAATGGGGTTATAAGAAGTGAAATGGCTAAAATTGACAAAATAAAGTGGAAAATAAATGGAAATAATAACTCTAAAAATAGAGTTATCAATTACAAAGAACCAAAGGTAAATATTCTAAGTAGGATTTTAGGTGTAAAATCGGTGGGCCAATTTCAAATCTTTGGTGACCTAACAATCTCCTCCTATTTGAACTTGAGCTTCATACTTAGAATATTTAAGAGTACCTGAATAAAAAAATGCATTTTGACCCTTTTTACTCTTTTTGGGTTCTTTTCACATAGACCATTCTTTTTGTTATTTTTGGCCTATTTTTCTTTTATGGATTTGTTAAGTATATCCAATATTTACAAGTAACTAAAAATTATGTGCAACAATGAAATTTAAATAGAATCTAAGGATGAAGAAAAGTACTTGCATTTAAAAAGCTTCATACATCTGAAAACAAAAAAGATAAATACAAGTACTTAGATGAAAGCTAGCATTTAGATCACTTTCTTGGCTTTTGAAGACGACGCTTGATTTCGGCAGTTATGTTATGGTAATATGATTGTGCTTCATCAATGTATGGCATGAGGTTGGAGATGCCATGTAAGAGGACGATGTCATAAAGATGGATTTGAGAGAATCTGAAGAAACGTCTGTGGCCGAGGGCGTCGTTGAAGAAGAGACCTGGAACTGGTGAGAGGCAAAGTGTGGTAGATGGATAAGTGATGGAGGTTGGAATAGATAGGTCAAGATTATCCACATAGGGGATTTTTCCTTTAGCAGCCATGTCTTTGAACACCGTGTCCTTCACCGATTTTGTCTTTGTGTGGGGGAGTCTCACATCTTCTTTTAAAATTTGAACACGAGCACGTTCCTCAGATGAAAGAACAATGTTGTGCTTTTTCTTGATCTCCTTCATCTTTTCCATCAATCCACCGATATATTTGATAAAGATGTCTTTCTTTGGATTTACACATTTTACCAACAGTTTAGAGAGTTCAAGCCATTCGGAGAAACCGAATTGCTTGAGGTGATAGTCTCTAATATTTCTGGAACACCCATCCTCCCTTTCAATGATGAGCCGAACATCGGAGGGAGTACCTCTGGAGGTTGCGATCTTGACACAAGTAATGGGAGACCTGTTGGTTCTGTAGTGCATGGCCTTCTTATACCATTTGATTTCTTCTTCTTTTTCTTCTTCAGTCGTGCCCAACTCGGACTGTTGGGCTTGAATGGGATCGGAGGACTTAGCTTTGGCAGCTTCTTCCTTTGCAACTTTCAAGGATAGGGCTTTTGAATCATCTAATGCTTTTTGAGCTAAGCGAGCTTCCTCAATATCTTGAGGAGACAAACCCAACTCAGAGACAACTCCTTGGGAAGGAGGTTTAAGTCTCAAGGACTGTGCATCTGAAGGAAGAGCCTCATACTTTGCTAACTCCTTTTTCTTCTTTTATTCTTTTGCCTCATCTTCAGCCGAGAAAATCTTTTTACCTTTATCTTTCGAGCCATCGGCCGGATCAGTTTTCTCCCCCTCAACTGATGCGCCGGTTCACTCTACCGATGGGATGATAGGAGACGTTTCCACTGATTTTTCGGTGACAAGAGTATCTGCCAAGGGTTTAGTGGTGACCACCGATGGGGTGCCTGCCAAAGGGATTTCTGTCGGTGATGGAGTCGGTGTTGGTGATGGGATTGAAATCGGTGTAGGAGATGATGTCGGTGTTGTTTTAGTCACCGATTAGATCGGTGTAGGCGATGATGTCGGTGTTTCTTTGGTCACTGATGGAGGTTTGTTGACACCCACAACTTTAGATGGTTCAACACGAATGGTGGAAGGTTTTGATTTGGTAGAGAAGCGTATGGTTGAGGTGTCGGTGGAATCTGATGGAGGCCTGTTGCTGCCAACATGCCTAACAGAAGGCATTCGAGGAGCCTTTGTTGGGCTTTTCTCCCCCTCAGCAGCAGCCGGATCGGAGACACCCAAATGTGTGGAAATAACACCAACCTGCTGATGAATTTGTCGAATGCGAGCGCGATCCACATTATCGAACGAGAAGTGCCCAAGGTCAAGATCCCAATCAAGATTGTTATTTAGGGAATCGACCTTCTTGTGAAGGCTTTGGAGAGACCCAAGTATGGAAGAGTTAAGGGACTGTTGTTGAGTGTCCCGTTCACGAAGTCTGGAAATTTCAACATCTTTCACTTCGGAGGAGGCTTTGAGTGCAGCTAGAGAGATGGCCAAATGAGAGTTGGAGGTGGTGAAGTCCTCCAATTTTTGGCTAACACTGGTCATAGTATCGGTGATCGGTCTCAGCAACGACTGAAGAGTAGAAGCAACCATCTGATGATGTTGATCCTCCAAGACCCGTAGCCTGTCATTCGATGGAGCGATCATAGAGATAGAGGCTTGTTTGAACGCCCCAAATTGAGTGCCAACCAACCGACATTGACGAGCGGTTTTCTGAACCACAGAAATGAGATCACTCGACAATCTGATATCTGAGTTAGTAGAGGTTCCAGCAGATGGAAGTTGGAATCGGGGAGTAGTTGGAGATAGTGGAGTGTAAGGAAGTGATCGTGTATCAAGGATGGTGGATGATGAGGGTTGGTCAGATAAGGGGTCAGGAAATAATACTCTTGTCGGGGATGGAGAAGGTGATGGAGAGGAACTATCTTCAAAAGAAGAAGCACCTGGGGTTGTATGGGTTGCATGTGTTGGGGATCCGTGAGAGGGTGATCGGTGGGGAGTACGTTGCTTCGGTGGGGGGGTGATGGTGAAATTGTATCGGTAGAGTAATGGTGGTGGTCGATGATCATGGCGTCGGTGGCAGCGGTGGTTTTCTTTTGTTGTGGAGAGTTGGTATCTTATAACAAGAAATCCAGAAAGTCCGAGCCCTCCGGAACGACCGCTGGATCGGCCAAACCCTCATTGGGTTGTGCATCATCGATCCTAAAATGATCGGGTGTTAGACTGTGCAGTGCAAAATCTGAGCCTTCGAGGGGAGAGACCCCGAAGTCATCTGCACCACCAAAAGAAGTAGGTGATGAGGTAAGATGTGGGTTCTCCTGTGATACAACCGAAGCCTTTGAAGAGGCAACGGAGGAGTCGGTTTGGGGTATAACGGATTCCCGTGGCCTAGATGGGACAACTTCAACAGCCATCGATTTTTGAGAATCGGTTGCTGGTTTATTAGTCTTGGCCGAAGGTATCCGAGACCTCTTTAGAGGAGATCTCGGAGGGGATTTAGAGTGCCTCCGCTTGTGAGAAGGAGTTGGGACTTGGGTAGCCTCCGAAGAATTTTTCGTAGGCGTTGTCCTGGAAGCAGACACGGAGGTATCGGTGGCCCGTGTAGAATTCTTTTTGGCGCCACCCGACTTTACTCGGGAAGGGGGAATAGGGGCCACCACGGCTGGAGGGTCCTCCAGAATCTCCGGGTGTTTAAACCCGGGGATTTCGGCGTCCCCCCAGTGTAGTTCGGGAGAGTGAGCAAAAGTAGCCATACCTGGTCGTAGTGGTAGATCAGAAGTAAGAGCGGCTACGTCAAGGACCTTTTGGCCAACAATTAGAGCGGACCAATCATACACGAACTTGGGAGATTTTGACTTCCTATCGGCGTCCAAAGCAGCACCTAGCTTGAGCTAAACAATCATGGATATGAATCGCGGATATGCCACATGACACTTTTTCGGGTGTTTGATAACCTCGGTCGGTTCGGTGAAAAAGTATTGGGCGAAATCAATTTTTCGTTGAAAAATAAGGGCATGTGCAAGAGAGGTAATGTAGGAGGGGGATTGGTCATGGCCACTAGTCTTTCTAGATAGACAGTAGATGATATGGGATAAGAAAAAAATCCAGATACCTCCCATTTTGCTTCTCACGAGTGTACCAGGTCCTTTAGAGGATTTGGAAGGTTTGTCAGCAGTTTGATGAATGTAGCCAATGGCACTCACCACCTCTGCACGGGCATTTTCCACGTACATGTCGTCATATTCAGAAAAGGTTGGGATCTTCAAAGCATTACGAACGTCGTCCACGCCAAAAGTGAGGTCGTGATCACCTTCTTCATCAGAGAGGATAGAAGCGTGGATAGATTCGTTGGAGGGATCATAAACACACGTGAGCCAAAATCTTCCAATGAGAATTTTGCTCATCTTGGGATTGCAAGTGAAAGCATGTAGAAGAGGAGAGCGAGTCAAGAATTTGGCAACAATAGAAAACTCGGGATGAGCGGGATCGGATTCAAAACGTGCAACATGGTTGCAAGGATTGAACTTTAAGTCTTCGAAGCATGTAGGAGTCTCCTTGACAATCTTGGGGTTTTTGGATGACTTTGATGATGCCATTGTTAAGGGTTGAGAAAAGTTGCAGGTTGTGAAGAGAGAAAGAGAATGATCGTGGGTTGCAGGTCGCGAAAGAGAGAAATGAGGAAGAAGAAGGTGTATATATAGGAAAGAGAGGTAGTGGGAAGTTGAAAGGATGTGGGTTTTTAAATTTAGGCGGTAATGGTTATATAGAGAAATCGAAAGATTTCCACGATTTAAACAAATATTTAAATATGTTTAAAGAGGTAATGATGATGGATTTTGGAAAATGTGGTCTAAAAACGTTGCATAAGAATGGGAAGGTCAAACATCCCTGACACATGGGGTTTAGGATGATGTAAGCATGGGAAGTCATGTAAGATAAGAATGACTTTAAGATCGGTGGATGTATCGGAGGATGGTTTCCACCGATAAGGTAGGAAGTCGGTGAAATAAGTCACCGATGTGAGAAAATGTAATGAGAATAGGTCACCGAGATGAGGGTTTCACCGATGTGAGAGGAGTCGAGGAGAAGGTGGTATGAGGGTAGGATCGTCGGTAAGGAGAAGGTTCACTGAATGATTGGGTATTGGTGAGTGAGAACATCGGTGGCAAGAGGGTTTAAAGGATGTCGGTGAGAAATGTTCCACCGATAGGTAGAATTTTGGTGTGATAAAGGCTCACCGATGATTGGTGTAGATAGAGGGTCGGAGAGAATGTGGTGTCGGTGAGCGATGAGAATTCACCGGCGAATTCTTTGAGTGACGAAGGGTATGATGCACCGATTGAATACGTCGGTGGAGAAGAAGATGTAGGGTTTCGGTGAGTAAGATATCACCGATGTGAAAGCCTTTAGTGAGAAGGTATCGCCGATGGTTTGGGTGAAAGAATACTTCAGTGAGGCGGATCGGTGAGATGACTTTAGGGTTTTAGAGAAATCCACCGATGGGGTTTAAGTATCGGTGAGATGGGCCACCGACAATATAGAAGATTTTTTATAAGAATCAAAATACAACATGCCAAGTTCTCCTATCATAAAGTTCCAAGGGTTTGGTGAACAGATTGGCAAGCTGAAGATCAGTAGGGATGAAGTGCAGTTCAATGTCACCTTTGGAAATGTGGTCCCTAATGAAGTGATATCTGATGTCTATGTGTTTTGATCTTGAGTGTAGAACAGGATTGTTTGCAATAGCTATTGCACTAGAGTTATCACATAGAATTAGGACTTGAGAGCAGACTTGATTATAGTCCCTTAGTTGATTCTTCATCTACAGAATCTGGGCACAGCAACTTCCAGCTGCAACATATTCAGCCTCAGCAGTGGAGGTTGAAACTGAGTTTTGTTTCTTGCTGGACCAGCTGACTAATTTGCCACCAAGAAGTTGGCAGCTGCCTGTGGTACTCTTCCTATCAACTTTGGAACCTGTATAATCTGAATCTGAATACCCAATTAGTTCAAAACCCGAGTCTTTGGGATACCAAAGACCCAGATGCAAGGTACCTTTCAGATACCGAAAAATCCATTTTACAGCAGGTCTGCTAGCAGTTAAGTAAAGAAGGGATCCAATCATACCTCGATAATTCGTTACATTAACAGATTTACCATCTGGATCAGCATGAATTTTCAAAGGTGACGCCATGGGAGTTTTCATAGGAGAGTTGTTTTCAAAATTAAACTTTTTCAGAAGGTCACGAATATATTTGCTTTGATTTATAAAAATACCTTCTGAAGTTTGTTTGACCTGAAGGCCTAGAAAGAATGTAAGCTCTCCCATCATGCTCATCTCATATTGACTCATCATGAGAGAAGCAAACTCATCACAGTGATTCATCAGTGGCACCAAAGAAGATGTCATCCACATAAATTTGAACAAGAATGAGATTACCTGAGGTCTTCTTGATAAAGAGAGTGTTGTCAATTTTACCTCTGGAATATCCATTCTTCAGAAGAAAGTCAACAAGGGTGTCATACCAAGCACGTGGAGCTTGCTTGAGACCATAGAGAGCCTTGTCCAATCGGTACATATAGTCTGGATGTATTGGGTCTTCAAATCCAGGTGGTTGTTTCACATAGACTTCCTCAGCAAGTTCCCCGTTGAGAAAGGCACTCTTAACATCCATCTGGAAGACTCTGAAGTTTTGGTAAGCAGCATGAGCCAGAAAGATCCTTATGGCTTCAAGTCTAGCAACAGGAGCAAATGTTTCATCATAATCAATTCCTTCTTCCTGTCGGTATCCTTGAGCAACCAGTCTGGCCTTGTTTCTGACAACTGTACCTTCTTCATCCATCTTGTTCCTGAAGACCCACTTGGTTCCAATAACAGTTTTCTTTGGAGGTTTGGGAACCAATCTCCATACCTTGTTTCGAATTGAGAAAGTTCTTCTTGCATGGCAGTGATCCAACATGGATCGGTTAGAGCTTCCTCAAATTTCTTAGGCTCAATTAGAGATAGAAAATTCACATAGAGACAAATATTTCCAGTTCCTCTTCTTGTTTGGACCCCAACTTGCTGATCACCGATGATTTGGTCAATGGGGTGATCTTTGGTCCATTTGGAGGCAGGAGGTAAGGGAGGTGGAATATTTTGTGTAGATGGTGTTGGAAGATTCTGGTGAATAGAAGAGGGATCTGGGATGTCGATGGAGACATTAGTTTGTTCAATTTCGGTGGTAGGGTGGTTGATTGGGTCAATTTCGGTGGGAGAGGGGATTGGTAAGGTGGAAGGTGACCCAACTTGTTGATTGGACGAGGAAGGGTCTGAGTGGGTGAAAGGAATAGAAGATGAATTGGTGGGATTTGCTGTAGAAGCATCACCTATGCATGAAGAAATCCATCTATGTAATTCATCATCATCATTTGAGAGAAATGATGATCTTAGGTCATCAAGTTTGACATGAATGGATTCATCAATGCATTTTCTTCTGAGGTTGTACACACGGTAAGCTTTTGAGGATAAAGAGTATCCAACAAAAAATTCCCTCATCAGCCTTAGGGTCAAATTTCCCAAGGTTGTCACGATTATTTAGGATGAAACACACACAGCCAAAGACATGAAGAAATCCTATATTTGGTTTTCTGCCATGGAAAACTTCATAAGGAGTTTTCCCATGTCTTTTAGAGATCACCGATCTGTTTTGGGTAAAGCAAGCAATGTTAACAACTTCAACCCAAAAATAGGTGGGAAGGTTTGATTCAATTAGCATAGATCTGGCAGCTTCACATAGAGTCCGATTTTTTCTTTCTACAACTCCATTCTGTTGAGGAGTTCTGACAGCTGAGAAATTTTGAGAAATTCCCTTGTCATTGAAGAAGTCTTCCAATGCACTGTTTCTGAATTCAGTGTCATTGTCACTTCTGACGGATCGAACAAGCTGGCCATTTAAAACTTCATTCTTTTTGACAAAGTTGATGATTTCTTCAGTTGCATCACTTTTATACCTGAGAAAAGAAACCCAAGTATATCTTGTAAATTCATCAACAATAACAAGAATGTACCTTTTCCACCTAGGCTAGGAGTGCTGACTGGTCCACACAGATCCATATGCAGCATTTGAAGAGGAAGAGTGATGGAGGAGCATTGCTTTCTCTTGAATGAGGTTTTGGTGAGCTTCCCATTTTTACATGCATCACATAGCTTTTCTTGTACGAAGTTCAGCTTCGGCATGCCAGTCACCAGATCTTTGTTGGAGATGATGTGAAGAGTTTTGAAGTTGAGGTGAGACAGACGTTTATGCCATAGCCAGTTCCTTTTGGCTGTGTCATCCGACACAAAGAATACATTGGATAAGTCATTTCTTTGTCCCATGTCTATGATGTAGACATTTTCTCTCCTTCTTCCAGAAAGAACCACTTTCATGTCTTTATCAACAATTGTACATATACAAAGTTCAAAGATAACTTTGTATCCCATATCACATAGCTGACTTATACTTAGGAGATTATGCATGGGGCCTTGAACAAGTGCAACTTTGTTGAAAGTGACAGATCCATTGGTGAGAGTCCCATAACCTTTTGTGTAACCTCTAGAGTTATCTCCAAAAGTTACAGACGGACCTTTTTCAGACACATAGTTAATAAGAAGAGATTTGTTTCCTGTCATGTGACGTGAGCACCCACTATCCAAATACCAGATTTGATGGTGCTCATGAACCTGCACGCACACACAGATTAGTTTCTTGGTACCCATTTGGTAGTGGGTCCTTTGGGGTTAGAGGAGGAAGAGTCCTTAGTCTTGGTTCGGTCAATCCTATCTTTGGGACAGTCTTTTGCAAGATGAAAAGTATCACCACAATTGTAACATTTTCTATAGATAAACATCTTTTTAGATTTTTGCACTTTTTCTTTTCCTTTGCCTTTGACATCAATTTGAATAGCTTTAGGACCAAAGCTGGACATTAGAAGAGGAAAATCCAAAACACTTTTGGTGAGGATGGAATCATTACTCTTAACAAAAGTTTTTGAAAGATCAGGAGATTTTCTTTTCAAAGTTTGTTTGGTGGGTTTGTCACTTTTGAAAACCTTAGAGTCTGTAGGATCAGGAGAAGAGACTTCATCAAGAGTTAAAACTTTCAAAAGATCATGAATGGGTTTTGGAACATCATTGGAATCTCGTGTCTCAATGTTTTGAACAGAGGAAGAATCTTTGGCTTTTATAAACATTCCAAATTTTAAAGCTTCATTTAAATCATCTGAGTTCAAAGAAACTGAGTCACTTGAGCTTGACTCCGAAGGTTCATGATGATTTGTTGGAGCACACGAAGTAGAGGCAAGATCATGAGAAGAAAGTTCAAAATCCAATTTTCCAAATCCTAGACCAGATTTATTATCATAAGATATTTGGTCTTGAAAAATTCTCTCAAGATTTTTTGAAGAGCTTGTCCATTTTCTAACAGTCTATTGCTCTCTTTTTAGTCTTTTGAAAAGCTTGTTTTTCTCTTTGACGATGATATGATTTATGGTTTTCAAGTCCTCAAGCTCAGCTTTGATCTCCTCAAACTTTTCAAGTTTGGACATACAGATTTCAAGTTGAGAAGAAAGATTTTTAACTTGAGCAGATTTTCTTTTCTTGGCATCTTTGATATTATAAAAATCATTAGTAAAAGATTCATGGGCATCAATCTTTTCAGTTTCAGTCATAGAGTTGAAAGGATGTACCTGAGAGTATGATGTCGAGCACCCAGTTGACACCAGAGCCATTGATGAGACTACCTTTTCTGAATCTTCCATTTCCTCAGATATGGCCATGAAACACATGTTGGGAGAATCTTTGTCACTATCAGAAGTTGGCTCATCACCCCAATCATGGATTTCAGCCATTAGTCCCTTTCTTTTTCTGAGAAGTCCCTCATTTCTTTCTTTCTCTCTCTTGTACTTGGCTTTGTACTTTTCAGCATGTTCTTGATGTTCTTGAGAAGAGGGTTGACTGGCTTTTCTAGGAAAGTTTGACTTGGAGGAGTTGTTTTTGGGTTTCTCATATTTTGAAGAAAATCTGTCAGAGGAGGTGGTCCTAGTTCTTTCCACACGTTTACTTCTGCATTCAGATGCAAAGTGTCCTTTCTTACCACAATTAAAGCACTCCTCATTTGACTTGTCAGAAGAGGGAGTTTTTGTGGAAGAGAGGGGTTTTCCGAAAGTTCTAGGTTTGTTAGAAGAACGAGACTTGTTCTTGAATCCAACCATCATTGCCATTTCATCAGTTATCTGCTCAACCGAGGTTTCCTCACCTTCATCATCAGCATCACTTAGATATGCCTCCGTTTGGTGGGTAGTGTCATTCTGGCTGTCATTGTCGGAATCTGATGATGGGTAGGTGATGCGAGGAACACATTGAGTTTTCTTGGAAGTATCACTGACAAGGGCTATAGAAGAGCCCTTTATCTCTTTAATGATAGACTTCCTTTGCAGTTTAGTTTGTTCAAAGTTAAAGAGAGTTCCATACAAAACAGTTAAAGGCATGTATTCAAGATCCTTGGTTGTCTTGATACAAGTACATATGTTCTCCCAGAAGTCAGGAAGACAATCCATGAACTTGCATAAGACTTCCTTATTATCACAAACTCTGCCCAATAACTTCAAATCATTTAGAAGGTTGTTGAAGCGATTATAATAGCTAGAAAGAGATTCTCCTTTCTCATGAGCAAAGAGCTCATATTTCCAGATGAGAGCAATCTTTTTGCTCTTCTTAACTTCCTCTGTACCTTCGTACAAAACACACAGAGTGGTCCATATTTATTTAGCTGTTTCAAAGTTTACTAAAGAGTGATAGACCTCATCAGGAAGAGAGAGTGCAATAATTGCCCTGACCTTAGAGTCAAGAGAAACCATATGTTTTTCTTCATCAGTGTATTTCTTAGGGTTTTTGAGAATATAACGACCAGTAGCTTTGGATTTTTCTTCATCAGAGGAATCATCTGAATCATCTTTTTCAGCAATTTCTTTTTCAGTCCTCTGCGTTTCATAGCGAGCCCAGAATCTAGGTATAATGGGTCCCTCTTTGAGAATGGTTGGATATCTAGTATCCACTCCTTCCATGAATAGCATCATACGGCTTTTCCAGAGAGAAAAGTTGTTGGGGTTAAACTTTGGAGGTTTGGCTATAGAGCCATTTTCTATAAAATTGTTTTGAAAAGAGATTTCATTGTTTGAAGAGGAGGCAGCCATTGCAGATCAAGTTTATGAGTTAAACTTTCTGCTCTGATACCACTTGTTAGTCCCTAATGGCTAGCACAAGTATTGTAGAAGAGGGGGGGGGGGGGGGGGGGTTGAATACAATACACAAAAATTACTTAATTAATTCTTTTATTGAAAAACTTCAACTAAGAATTACACATAGAAACTATAGATTGTTGCGGAAAGAACAGATGAACTATTCTAACAATCTTTCACAAAGCAAATAGAAATAACAAAACAACTTTAACACACAAAGATCAAAGCTATAAGGTTCTTAAAGAGATGAAGCAATCTTGCACTGAGAGAGATCTTCAGAAAGCGTGGTGTGCATGGATATCTTCTTCCTCCTTTTATAGTGCATGAAGCAATAAATGCTTAGGACACTTGTCATTAGGAGATTCAATTGTAGGTGTTGACTTCTGAAAAGTTGATGTGTCCTTTTCACCTTTTTCCTTGGTACTAGGAAGAATACCCGTGCTGATTGAGACTTTATTTGATGATGGATAAAACGACAAATAGTCACTTTTACCTGGCAATAGATATTGTCCCATAATAAATGATCTTCTCTTTTTGTCTTCCAAGAAGCATTCCACCGATTTAGACTTTGAGGTTGGTGAGAATCCTTGAAAAGAACTGATCATGGGAAGCACCATGTTCCCATCTATTTGAGCTTCTCATCGGTGGGACTTGCGGACCGATCATAGAAGAGATCGGTGGGTGATAACTCTATTTTTAGAGTTATTATTTCCATTTATTTTCCGCTTTATTTTGTCAATTTTAGCCATTTCACTTCTTAAAACCCCCATTCTTGGTATATTTCACGAAAACGAGCAAAAGGAGTGAACCATGGTCTTTAATAAATTATTTGGTAGAATTAGGGTGTTTTTCACGTTTTATCCTGCAGTGACCACTGTTGTGCCTACTCCAGTTCCCCACTCTTCGAGCAGATCAAGAAAACAAAAGAAAACCATGGACTGGAAATATAAAACCTGGAGTTTAGAAGGTTCAAATGGCAGGAAAATATGGGCTGGAGAAGTACAAGTTAGTTTTCATTGGAGATAGCATCAAGTACACCTCCTTGTACTTGGAGATTGACTTGGAAAAGAGTCCATTGGGTAAAAGGATTACACAAGGAACTGATTTCTGCCACAACACAGCAGTCTTTACCCATTGGAAGACCCACCTCTTTTGTGTAATACCCAACTCCTTCTCCTAGTATATAAAGGAGCACTTGGGTATCATTTATTATCATCCTTGGAGTTTTTGCTTAGCCTTAAATTCTCTCAACTACCACATTAGCTTTAGTCTTTTATTTACTGCAGTAACTAGCTTTAATTTTCAGTAATTTACTTTCTTAGCTTAATTGTAGTTCGCAATACACAGTGACAGGGACGAACCCTCGTTCCCCACTGTGAGTTCTATTCAAGTCACTTTCAGTTTAATTATGTGCAACTTCTACTCTTTTGCTTTCTTTACTTCAAGTATGGGCTAAACACCCTTTGGGATGTAGGAAGGAGAAGTACCTGGATTTTATTAAAAATGCTTGAGTAATCTTTATACTTAGAATATTTGTTGTTTTGGTCATTCATTCTCGATATTTACCCAAGGATGCGAACAAGCCGATCACTTGCAAGGATCTAAAGTCTAGTTCTTAACTTAGAAATAAGTAGAACGTAGTGACACGAGCTTGAATGATGCTAGGGGATTCGAAAGAATTCTTATGACACTTACGAAAGTGAGGTCGGCACAGTGAGCAAATCTCAACCCACTGGAGTAGTAGCCAAGCTAATTTGTGTATTAAAAACACTTAGAGTATTTGTCTCTACACATTCCATCGAGACCCCAAAAGGTCCATTCTTGAGATCACCATTGACAAAACAATAAGTACTAAAAATATGGGATTTTCATCTAAACGGTGTGAGTATTTTGTAACCGGGCTTTTCTAGCGAAAATGTCCACCACGAATACGAGGATCACTTCTAAGGATCGAGTATTTGATATAAAATTTAGAGAAAATCCAACCTACATTCCTCCTTTTTAACCTTTAGTATATCGTTTAAAGTAGCTATTTCACCAAACCAAACCAAAGTATTATTTTCCTCTCTAATTGAAACTTGTAAAAGGAGCTCATAAGAACCGTATTGTCTTGATTGTCCAGTCCCTGTGGATTCGATTCTGGTATTTTACCAACTATTACTTGCTGTGACGATCATAGTGGACAGTGTACATTTGCACTTCCCACTGTGGACAGTTTGCAACCCACTGCGATTAAAACACATATTTCGCACGTAACAAGTTTTTGGCGCCGCTGCCGGGGACTGGCGTGATTTTAAATCTCAAGATATTAGTTTTTGTTCGAGCCCGAGTAACTCGTTTTTCTAAGCTTTTCGTGTTGCATGCCACGGCAACAACACGAACCTTTGGTACCAATCAATCTTGAAATAGAAAAGACTTTTAGAAGAAGACGTAAAAACAAAAATCGACAACCCCCTGTGATCCCCACTGTAAACATGGCAGCAATACCACCACCTATAGTGGAGACCACAGTGACGATTGCCGATAGCAAAGATCGAAAAATACGGGACTACGCTACTTCCGGAGCTAATGACTTAAGCTCCGGGATTCTATGGCCCAACATTGTTGCAAACCATTTTGAACTCAAACCGGTGATGTTTCAAATGATTCAAGCCATGGGTCAGTTTGGAGGATCGCCATCTGACGATCCACACTCGCACTTAAAATCTTTCTTGGAAATGACCGATTCCTTTCAGTTACAAGGTGTGAGTGATGAAGCATTAAGACTAAGACTTTTTCCTTTTTCACTAAGGGATAAGGCAAAGTCATGGCTGAACTCGCATGCACCTCACTCGATAACCACTTGGCAAGAACTTGCCGATAAATTTTTGCAAAAATACTTTCCTCCAACGAGGAATGTAAGGTTTCGAAATGACATAATTTTGTTTAGGCAAGAAGAAGATGAGGCAGTTTCAGATGCATGGGAACGATTTAAAGATTTAATTCGAAAGTGCCCACATCATGGCATCCCACATTGCATCCAATTGGAGACCTTTTACAATGGTCTTTCCAATGCAGCCAAAATCTTCTTAGATGCAACAGCCGGTGGAACATTCACGAGTAAAACCTACAATGAAGGATATCAAATCTTAGAAAAAGTGTCCAACAACAATACCGAGTGGTCCAATCCTAGAGGAGTAGTACCAAACACCAACACCATCGATTCTGAAGCACTTAAAACCATGAATGCGCAGTTAGTAGCCTTGACCAAAATCGTTTTGAACCAAAATAGAGGCCAAGTTAATTCCGCAACCCATCTCGCCGAAAACTGCTCCCTCTGTGGAGAGGAGCATGTTTTTTATTTTTGTCCAGCAAATCCCGAATCTGTTAATGTCATAGGGACCAACCCGAGGAACAACGCTTATTCGCAGACTTATAATCCAGGTTGGAGAAATCATCCAAATTTCTCTTGGTCTGGTAACCAAGGACTCCAACCCCAAGGGCCGAGTCATATCCAGCAAAGACCACACAACCCCCCTGGATTTCAACAACATCACAGTGGGCAGAACTCACATCACAATGGGCAGAACCCACCAAACTTTCACCAAGGCCAATCCTCACAACAATACCAATCACGATCTACTCAACCCGCTGAGACCCAACTGTCACTTGAATCAATTCTCAAGGGTTTTATGAATCAAACTCAAGCAGCCATTAGGAATATAGAGACCCAAGTAGGACAGTTAGCCGTTGAAGTTAAGAATAGACCACCAGGGACGTTACCTAGTGACACTAAACACGCTAAGGTGATAGGAAAAGGGTCTGAACATGTCAATTCCATAACACTTAGGAGTGGAAAGGATCTGAAAGATATCATTTTTAAGTCTGATGATTCGCCTCAAATACCCACTGTGATCACCACAGTGGGCACTCCTCAAGTCACTGTGATCCCCACTGTGGGGGCCGACATCCCTGACCTTCCCACTTTTGGACCTGTTCCAAAGCCTACTGTTCCAAAGCCAATACCTCAGCAAACTCAAATTGACCCACGAAGTATCCCTTTTCCTCAAAGAATGAAGCCTAAAAATGTCGATGTTCAATTTAAAAAATTCTTAGACATTTTTAAACAACTTCATATTAACATACCCTTGGTAGAAGCTCTCGAGCAAATGCCAAGCTATGTTAAATTTTTAAAGGATATTTTGAACAAAAAGAGAAAGTTGGGTGAGTTTGAGACTGTGGCTTTGACCGAAGAATGTAGTGCCCTCCTTACTAGCAAGATTCCACCTAAGTTGAAAGACCCGGGTAGTTTCACCATTCCATGCATTATAGGAGGACAAGAAGTAGGTCAAGCACTTTGTGATTTAGGAGCTAGTGTCAACTTGATGCCGCTGTCCATTTTTAACAAGTTAGGTATTGGAGAGGCTAGACCCACAACCGTGACATTACAACTAGCCGACCGGTCCATTGCCTACCCAAAAGGAAAAATAGAAGACTTTTTGGTCCAAGTGGATAAATTTATCTTCCCTGCCGATTTTCTAGTTCTAGATTATGAGGCTGATAAAGAAATCCCAATCATCTTAGGGCGTCCGTTTCTTGCAACCGGACGTACTTTGATTGATGTGCACAAAGGAGAACTCACGATGCGGGTTAATGACCAAGAGGTAACTTTCAATGTTTTCAAGTCTCTTAAGTATATAGATATCGAAGATTGCTTTGCATTGAGTTAGATTTATGAAACCCACAGTCTTGACACACTGCCCACTGTGGGGAATACAGTTCCCACAGTGGGGAGTGATAGTGAGCACTCTGAATCTGAGAGTGATGACACTTTTGAGGATGAGTGTAACGAAATGGTTGCAACTTTTGAACCTCTGGACTTTAAGTATAGAGATGTTCAACCCCCTTCAATAGAACAACCTCCCGAGTTAGAGCTTAAACCATTGCCTTCCCATTTAAAATATGCTTATCTCGCTAAGGATAATAAACTTCCCGTTATTATCTCTTCCAAACTTAGTGAGAAATAAGAACAACTTCTGATCGATTTGTTGATGAAGCATAAGGGAGCAATTGGTTGGACCATAGCGGACATTAGAGGAATTAGCCCCTCTTTATGTCAACATAAGATTAACTTGGAGAGTGACCACACTGGAAAAGTCCAACCTCAAAGAAGGTTGAACCCCATCATGAAGGAGGTAGTTAAGAAAGAAGTCTTGAAGTGGTTAGATGTCGGTATTATCTATCCCATTGCTAGTAGTAGTTGGGTGAGCCCCGTCCAATGTGTCCCTAAAAAGGGAGGGACGACCGTAGTGAAGAACGAAAAGAACGAGCTCATTCCCACTAGGACTGTCACGGGATGGAGAATATGCATGGACTATAGACAACTCAACTTGGCCACTAAGAAAGACCATTTCCCCTTACCTTTCATCGACCAAATGCTTGATAGGTTAGCGGGGAATGAATTTTATTGCTTTCTAGATGGATACTCCGGATACAACCAAATCCACATCGCCCCCGAGGACCAAGAAAATACCACCTTTACTTGTCCCTACGGTACTTTTGCATTCCGGAGGATGCCATTCGGATTATGTAATGCCCCAGCCACTTTCCAACGTTGTATGATGGCCATTTTTACCGACATGATTGAGGACACCATAGAAGTTTTTATGGATGACTTTTCTGTAATAGGGACATCATTCTACAACTGCTTGTGGAATTTAGAAAAAAGCTTAGTGAGATGTGAGACCCACGACCTTATTTTAAATTGGGAAAAATGCCATTTTATGGTAGAAGAAGGTATTGTCCTAGGTCATCTTGTCTCAAAAAGAGGGTTGGAAGTCGATAAAGCCGAGCTTGAGGTAGTGGCACAACTTCCCGAACCCACAACTGTGAAAGGCATTCGAAGTTTTTTAGGCCATGCAGGTTTTTATAGGAGGTTCATCAAGGATTTTTCAAAAATTACAAAACCCCTATGCAACCTGTTGCAGCACGAAAAAGACTTCATTTTTACAAAAGAATGCCAAAATGCTTTTGAAACAATCAAGGAAGCCTTAGTCACAGCACCCATAGTGACCACTCCAGACTGGTCACTCCCATTCGAAGTGATGTGTGATGCCAGCGAGTGGGCTGTGGGGGCTGTTCTCGGACAGAAAAAGAACAAAGTTTTTCACCCCATTTATTATGCGAGTAGAACACTGATTGAAGCTCAGATTAATTACACAGTAACTGAAAAAGAATTACTTGCAGTGGTGTTTGCTTTTGATCGTTTCAGGTCGTACTTGATAGGGACGAAGGTCATAGTGCACACAAATCATGCGGCAATAAAATACTTGATCAACAAGGCTGATTCCAAGCCACGCTTGATTAGGTGGGTTTTATTGCTGCAAGAATTTGACCTTGAGATCGTTGATAGGAAAGGAACAAGTAATCAGATAGCTGACCATCTGTCCAGGCTCGAGAAGATAGTGGGCACTGTTGATCCCACTCCGGTCAGAGAAAATTTTCCCGATGAACAATTGTTATCAGCCCAACATCTCGAAAATAATATTCCTTGGTATGCTGACATTGCCAACTTTTTAGCAAGTGGACTAAAACCCCATGGGATAAGTGGACAACCATTTAAAAAGTTTTTACATGATACACGACAATATGTTTGGGATGACCCTTTCTTGTATAAGATAGGGACGGATCAAATATTGAGGCGTTGTATCCACGGGAGTGAGCAACATCAAATACTCCATGGTTGTCACGCATCCCACTACGGTGGCCACTTTGGTGGAAACCGCACTGCTGCAAAAATCTTGCAAAGTGGGTATTTTTGGCCCACTATGTTTAAAGACTCTTATGAATTTGTGAAAAGTTGTGAAAAATGTCAACGCACCGGGAACATTTCGCAAAGGAACGAAATGCCTCTTAACAACATTTTAGAGGTAGAACTTTTTGATGTTTGGGGGATCGATTTCATGGGTCCCTTTCCAAATTCCAACAATAATTTTTATATCTTAGTTGCGGTAGATTATGTTTCAAAATGGGTGGAAGCCATTGCGTGTCATTCTAATGATGCCAATACCGTGGTAAAGTTTTTGCATAAAAACATCTTTACTCGATTTGGAACACCACGGGCATTGATTAGTGATGAAGGCACCCATTTTGTGAACAAAGTCATGGCCTCGGTCCTTGCCAAATATGACATACATCATAGAGTGGCCACCGCAAACCAACGGTTTGGCCGAGCTTTCAAACCGTGAGATCAAAGGAATTTTAGAAAAAGTTGTTAAACCACACCGAAAAGATTGGTCAACCAAACTCGATGATGCTCTTTGGGCCTACCGAACGGCCTAACAAACTCCTTTGGGAATGTCTCCATTTAAATTAGTTTTTGGCAAAGCGTGCCATCTACCGATTGAATTGGAGCACAAGGCATTTTGGGCCCTTAAAGAGCTTAACATGAGTGAGGGTGCTGCGGGAATCAAAAGGACTCTACAGTTGCATGAGTTAGAAGAGTTGCGTTACCACTCTTATGAAAACGCAAAGTTGTATAAGGAGAAGACCAAGATGTGGCATGATCGTCGAATTAACCATAGGGAGTTCATGGAGGGACAACAAGTATTATTGTTCAATTCTCGTCTTAAACTCTTTCCAGGTAAGCTAAAATCTCGTTGGACGGGACCATATACCATTGTCAAGGTAAGTCCCTTTGGAACAGTGGAGTTGAAGTCCCCACAATCTGGTCAAACGTTCAAAGTCAATGGGCAAAGGGTGAAGCACTTTCTGAATGAAAGTGCCCACATTCCAGCCCACTCTCCACCTCACTATGGTTAGAGAAAGTCAACATTGTTTGTAAATATTTTATTTCAGTTAATTGTTGTCTTTTTATTAATTTTGGTATTTTTAATTCTGCATGGTAGTTTGTTTTTATGTGTGTAGGCGAAATTGTCGTTTTATGGAAGAAAATACTTCGCAGTGGGGAAGGCTCAGGTCACTGCGCTCCCCACTCTTAAATCTGACGGAAGATGGGACCATTTTTGGGGCCCAATGCTGACTAGCTTTCACCTTTTTCTGCCATCAAGTCTACTTTTCTGCCATGTTGTCATAGTTCACCATTTTCCAAGAAAAACCATCATAGTCCTTCTCTCTCTCTCCTAGAAACCGACGGTTCCACCCTAAACCCTTCTTCCAAAATTCCAAAAACCACTTTCACTTCCACAAATTCAAAAACACTCTCATTTTCTTCTCCATTTCTCTCTCACGAACCAGAAAAGAAAAAGAAAAAAACCCTAAAAATGGCAAGAACCAAGAGGATGAACACCAACCCCGATGCACCCACATGTGCGGCCGTCCGCCGCAGGACCGCCGAGGAACAACCGCCGGAAACCGTCACCGGCGACTTAAACGAACCGCCTCCAGTCTCCGGCGAAAACCCGATCATCTCCGGTGCGGCCGATGAGGGTTCTTCAAGGCACGAAAGCCCAAAGGCTATTTCATCCTCGCGAGTCTCAGACACCAGTGTCACCCATTTCGAGACCGAGGCACTTCTAGCCGAAGAAGAAGAGAGGCGGTTAGCAGAGGAGTTCAAACAGAAAATGGAAGACATTAGAAAAAGAAAGGAAGAGGTCGAGAGGAGGCGTCGAGAGGAAGAAGAAAGAATCAGAAAGGAAGAAGAGGAAAAGCGAATGGAGGAAGAAAGGTTAAAGGCTGAGAAGGAAAGGATTTTTGAGGAAGAAAGGAAAAGGGCTGAAGCAGAGATTTTGGCTGAAGAAATGGAGATTCAGAGGAAGGTTGATGATGACTATCAGGAACAATACCGCAAGCTTGGGGATAATGTTGAAAGAGAGACAGTGAGGAGGGATGCCCACAGTGGGGAGAACCCAATTCTGCGAGACATGAGAAAGAAAGGCGTGGTCACCAGGTCTGCGGTGACCAAAGCTCTGAAAAAACCGACGAAAAGTCCGGCAAAACAACCGTCAAAGAAAGGTACAAATCGTCAACCCTCTTTGAGTTCATCTTCTGTTGAGGTTGATGTTGGGGATGACCAAATTCAAACCCAAAACCCACATCAATCCACAATGGGCACTGCGCATGCCCCCAGTGGGGTGCCCACGCAGTTCACCACTCCGGAGGTGGCTGCCCACTATACGTGCATTGCTACACAGAAACTGAAGTTGGAGAGGGGTTTCGACCTTGAGTTTGTTGAGGCCAACCCATTTGTTAAGAATAGGATTGTAGCGCAAGACTGGTCGATTTTGGCCGCAACCAATCGACGCGCGAATGCCTCGTTAGTGCGTGAATTTTACGCCGAGGCCTCTCAAGCAAAGGATCCCACTGTGGTAGTTCTGGGAAAACAAGTGAGTTATAATCCAGGAACGATTAACCGGGTATTAGGAAGAAGGAACCCGACTGTGTGTGAGTTTGCCCAGTTTTTAAATAAAATGACCCCGGCGGACGAGGATCTCGTTTTGCGCGAAATAGCAGCCGAGGGGAAGCCGTGGAATAAAGACGGCCAGAGAAGGTGCCTAAACGCTAGCTCCCTCACTACCGAGGCCGCTGTTTGGTTCCAATTTCTCCGTGCCTCTTTATCCCCAACATCGCACGATACCACATTGTCTATGCATAAATGTGCTTTGTTGTACTGCCTCCTCACTGGAAGACAGATCAACGTCGGGATTGTTATGCATGCGGCCATCGATCAAGCTCAGAACCGAAAGAAGGTAGTCTTGCCCCTTCCTTGCCTCATTACGTTACTAATGATAGACGCAGGTGTACCCTCAGCGGTGGAGGATCAGTGGTTTGACTCCACAAGCAACATCAGCACACAAACCATCCGCAAGATGGGAAGGTACGTCACCACTCCTCCATCTGAACCAGAAGAAGATATCCCCACAGTGGGGACTATTCACCCCACTGTGACCATTGCTGAGGAGCATGTTGTGAGAACGCCGCGTACACCACTCCATTCAACCGAGGCAGGATCGTCAAGCAACCAAATGGGAGAGATCTTGGCAGCTTTGAAGAGGCTCACATACAGGATCGAATTACTGGAAGGTGAGCAGCGATATCAGAACCGGGCCACGCAGAAATTTTGGATGTATACAAGAGAACGGGATGAGGTGATGGGCCTGATGATGAAGGAGGCCAACCCGGTGCTAGCTGCTCAGCTCCCAGATTTTCCTGAGGATATTTGCCCGACATATGCTAGCGATGATGAATTTGATGAAGATGACGCCGCCAGTTCACCAGATGCAACCCCAACCCACTGAATGGTTTGTTAAAACAATGGTTTATCTCGTTTTGCTCACAAAACAATTTTATTTTGTGTTTGTTTCATCTTTTGTGCCTATGGCTAGGCTTTCTGACAATTTGCTACATTTTAATTTCTGGCTTAATGATGCATGAAATCCTACCACTGGGTAGGTACTTTTGGGTACTAACGTATTTGTTGTTTGAATGCTTGTTTGATCTCGTTTCCATTTTAAGGTACAACTTTCGGCTTCCGACTTAAAAAGGTCCCTTTTGTAAGTACGAATCTCAACTTGATACCATGAAATGATATAGGCCGTTTTCCGCATCCAAACACAATCCTTTTTGTACCCCAAACCACCACCTTTGTTCGTTAATTCAATGTCACAGTGGGGACACTGTGAGATTTTAAGTTTGAGGTGGGAACTTCCAGAGTGACTTCCAGTTTGCCCACAATGGGGACACTGTGAAGTCTAAGTTTGAGGTGGGTAAGCCATACCCACCTCCAAAAAAAAAAGAAAAAAAAACACAAAAATACAAAAACAAAAGAAAATCGGAGTGTCACTAACAAAATTGATGGTGTGCCTTTTCTGGACCATCAAAGTGCTCACTCCCAGAAAAAGATGGTGTGCCTATTCTGGACCATCAGAATACCCACTCTCACAAAAATATCCATACCCACAATAAAGCCTGAAAGTGTGCGTACATACCCATGAAAAATCCAAAATACCCACTTCTTGAAATAAAATTCTTCAAGCGAGATTTTCGGTCCATGTTTGGAAGTACTTGCCAAAAACCCTTGGGAAAATATTCAAAGCCATAAATCCGTCGAACTCAAGAAAGCCCTATTGATTAATGGAAAACAAGGGAAAGATTTCGACAAACACAAAAGTGAAATTTTCAAGTTTGGAACCGAAGGAAGTATCGAAGGAAGGAGATCAACGCCCATTCAAGTCAAGAAGTATGTAAGTCCCTAAAAGTTCTAGTGCATTTTGTTCATTTTATTTCTTTCTTTTTATTACTTGGGGACAAGTAATGGTTTAAGTTTGAGGTTGTGATAACTCTATTTTTAGAGTTATTATTTCCATTTATTTTCCGCTTTATTTTGTCAATTTTAGTCATTTCACTTCTTAAAACCCCCATTCTTGGTATATTTCACGAAAACGAGCAAAAGGAGTGAACCATGGTCTTTAATAAATTATTTGGTAGAATTTGGGTGTTTTCACGTTTTATCCTGCAGTGATCACTGTTGTGCCCACTCCGGTTCCCCACTCTTCGAGCAGATCAAGAAAACAAAAGAAAACCATGGACTGGAAATATAAAACCTGGAGTTTAGAAGGTTCAAATGGCAGGAAAATATGGGCTGGAGAAGTACAAGGTAGTTTTCATTAGAGATAGCATCAAGTACACCTCCTTGTACTTGGAGATTGACTTGGAAAAGAGTCCATTGGGTAAAAGGATTACACAAGGAACTGATTTCTGCCACAACACAGCAGTCTTTACCCATTGGAAGACCCACCTCTTTTGTGTAATACCCAACTCCTTCTCCTAGTATATAAAGGAGCACTTGGGTATCATTTATTATCATCCTTGGAGTTTTTGCTTAGCCTTAAATTCTCTCAACTACCACATTAGCTTTAGTCTTTTATTTACTGCAGTAACTAGCTTTAATTTTCAGTAATTTACTTTCTTAGCTTAATTGTAGTTCGCAATACACAGTGACAGGGACGAACCCTCGTTCCCCACTGTGAGTTCTATTCAAGTCACTTTCAGTTTAATTATGTGCAACTTCTACTCTTTTGCTTTCTTTACTTCAAGTATGGGCTAAACACCCTTTGAGATGTAGGAAGGAGAAGTACCTGGATTTTATTAAAAATGCTTGAGTAATCTTTATACTTAGAATATTTGTTGTTTTGGTCATTCATTCTCGATATTTACCCAAGGATGCGAACAAGCCGATCACTTGCAAGGATCTAAAGTCTAGTTCTTAACTTAGAAATAAGTAGAACGTAGTGACACGAGCTTGAATGATGCTAGGGGATTCGAAAGAATTCTTATGACACTTACGAAAGTGAGGTCGGCACAGTGAGCAAATCTCAACCCACTGGAGTAGTAGGCAAGCTAATTTGTGTATTAAAAACACTTAGAGTATTTGTCTCTACACATTCCATCGAGACCTGAAAAGGTCCATTCTTGAGATCACCATTGACAAAACAATAAGTACTAAAAATATGGGATTTTTATCTAAACGGTGTGAGTATTTTGTAACCGGGCTTTTCTAGCGAAAATGTCCACCACGAATACGAGGATCACTTCTAAGGATCGAGTATTTGATATAAAATTTAGGGAAAATCCAACCTACATTCCTCCTTTTTAACCTTTAGTAAATCGTTTAAAGTAGCTATTTCACCAAACCAAACCAAAGTATTATTTTCCTCTCTAATTGAAACTTGTAAAAGGAGCTCATAAGAACCGTATTGTCTTGATTGTCCAGTCCCTGTGGATTCGATTCTGGTATTTTACCAACTATTACTTGCTGTGACGATCATAGTGGACAGTGTACACTTGCACTTCCCACTGTGGACAGTTTGCAACCCACTGCGATTAAAACACATATTTCGCACGTAACAGTGGGAGAGTGTCCACCGATGTTAATAAAGACCATCGGTGGACAATGACTTGATATTGTTGAGAAGACTATCCTTCACTTCCACAATGAAAACATCTTCAAGCTTGATTTCGGTTGGTCTTCGACTTTGCCGAACATTTTCTGTCTTGTCTAAGTCATTACTGTTTGGGTAAAAATCCACCAGTCTCGACCACGATCGAGGTAAGGAAAACATTTATTACACTTCCTCACAATAAGATAAAATCATAGCACTTTATCTCCTGGTTAAAGTTGAAATCGAAAGTTATTCACCTCACGACACTCGACCATGACGTCGTCTAGTTCACACGACTGTCGTGTAGGACCTTGCGACCTCGACCGACTAACGAGCAATATGACTGTTACGTTTGTTCAGTGTTTAATTCAGGAGTCAATGTCATTGATGACCAACGGCTATAACCGGCGAAGGCCATTAACAGCATTGAAGTCGACGTCCGTTACATCTGTTACATGAAGCATTTAAGGAACCAATTAAAGCACCCGAAGACTATAAATACTAGGCTCAATCATCATTTCCAGGGACATCACATAATCATCTGAACTCAGAAGAACATTCGAAGCAAGGAATTCTCTCCCGAAGAATCGCTCTCTACGCACGACATTCACGCACGGCACTTCATTTTTACACACGACGCACGTTGTTTTTACATTCGAAACACTTGTTACTTTACATTTAAAGTCTTTCTTTCATTTGTATTGTAATCACTGTACGATCGACACCTGAAACACAAGGATATCGCCCCTGTTTGGCGACCATAGTGCAGCGACGACTTCCACAGTAGTCCGTGGGTTTTTTCCTCTTTGAGGTTTTTCCTGCGTCACCAAATCCTTTGTCTCATTTACATTTTTGTCTTTGTCGCACGCTTTGTCAAAAGATTCCCTTTTTAGTTGTTAAATTCCACAATCAACCTTAAGTTATCCTTTTGGACGATTTTTGGCATTAACAGTTTGGCGCCATCCGTGGGACCCCATCTAGAGAAAATATTCGACAAACGTGCGTCCTACTAACGGTTTCTTGGAGTTTCCTCTTTTCTTTATTCCAGGGAAATGGTAGGTAATGGAAACCAATAGCAGATCACTGCCCAAATACACGAAGATCTTGAAAATGCACAAAATATTCCTGGAACGGTCGACGACTATCGCCTGGAGGAAGTCATCCTAGACCAGAGCAAGCCTGACCAGAAAATCCTCGTGGGATCATCTCTCGATCCCTGCCTTAATGAAAAACTCATATCTTTTTTGCAGGAACATGCCGATTGTTTTGCCTGGTTGCATGAAGACATGGTCGGCATAGACCCTAGTGTCATTTCCCATAAGCTCAATGTCGACCCGTCATTCAAACCTGTCAAGCAAAAGCGGCGGAAATTTGCTCCTGAAAGGAATAAGGTGATAAATGATGAAGTCGACAACCTCCTCAAGACAGGGAAAATCCGAGAAGTGAAGTACCCCGACTGGCTTGCTAATGTCGTGGCCGTGGCAAAGAAAAATGGCAAATGGAGGGCCTGTATCGATTTTACAGATCTCAACAAAGCTTGTCCAAAAGACCCATTCCCATTGCCACATATCGACGCCATGGTCGACGCAACGGAAGGGCATGAACTATTGACGTTCATGGATGCTTATTCTGGATACAATCAGATCCTGATGCACGTCGAGGACCAGGAGAAAACTGCATTCATGACGGATCGAGGTATTTACTGTTATAAGGTTATGCCTTTTGGACTAAAAAATGCAGGTTCTACCTACCAGCGTATGGTGAATAAGATGTTCAAAGATCATCTCGGCGACACGATGGGAGTTTACATCGACGACATGCTCGTCAAGTCGAAGCAAGCAATCGACCACGTCGAGCACCTGAGGCAATCGTTTGATATCCTTCGGAAATATAGCATGAAGCTCAACCCGACGAAATGTTCCTTTGGCGTCAGTGCCGGAAAGTTCTTGGGCTACATGGTCACTTGTCGAGGAATCGAAGCCAATCGCGATCAGATTAAGGCAATTGTCGATATTAAATCTCCTAAAATTTCAAGGAGGTCCAAAGGCTCACTGGTCGAGTGGCTGCTCTGAACAGGTTTATCTCTCGATCCTCAGATAGATGTCATTTATTCTATAACGTCCTCAGGAAAAATAAAGGCTTCGACTGGACCAACGACCATGAGCAAGCGTTGCAAAAGTTAAAGGAGTATATGACGTCGCCTCCACTGTTGTCAAAACCTGATGACCACGAGGTCTTACAGCTATATTTGGCCGTTAGTCCTAATACAGTAAGTGCCGTCCTGACACGAGAAGATGAAAAACAGCAACTGCCAATCTATTATGTAAGTAAATCCCTCTTGGACGCCGAAACCAGGTATTCCTCAATGGAAAAATTACTATTGTTTCGAACCACATCCGATTACTATCGTGACTAACTATCCTCTTAAGTCTGTCTTGAGAAAACCTGAGTTGACAGGACGTTTAGCTAAATAAAGCATATATCTCAGCAGTTACGACATCACTTTTAAGCCCAGGACCGCTATCAAGTCGCAAGCCTTGGCGGATTTCATTGATGATATCAACCCTGAATTGGGGAAAGAAGCAGAGTTTGAAGTGATAACTGTGGCGACTCACGACGACGTGCCTTGGACTCTGTATGTCGACGGATCGTCCAACATTAGGGGTTCAGGACTAGACGTCGTCTTAAAATCGCCACATGGGGGCAAGATGGTGTATTCCGTGCGATGCGACTTCAAGGCCACCAACAACGACATTAGGGGTTCAGGACTAGACTTCAAGCCGAGTACGAAGCCCTGATCGTGGGAATGAATATGGCCCACGACTCGGGGGCAACCGCGTTACATGTCAAAAGCGATTCTCTCCTGGTGGTAAACCAGATCAATGGAGAATTCACGGCCAAAGATTCAAAAATGACAGCGTACCTAAAGTAGCAAAAGAAAAATCCGAAAAATTTAAATCTTTTTCTATTGAACAGATTCCAAGGGACCAGAACACTCAAGCCGACGCTTTAGCAAACCTTAGATCTGCGTTGGTCGAACCAATATTCGATAGCATTCCCATGATCCATCTGGCAACATCGTCCATCGAAAACGTCGGCGTCTTCCAGATCGAAGACCAAGAAGATGATTGGTCGCGCGACATCCAAAATTTCCTTATGCACGACCATCTCTCGAAAGACAAGGTGGAAGCTCGGAAGATCAAATTCAAAGCGTCCAAGTATGTCATGATCAGAGATAGGCTCTATCGACGATCATCGACAGGATTAAACCTAAGATGCGTCATCAGCAAAAGTCAAGTTCAGAAAATCCTTCAAGAAATGCACGATGGAGAGTGTGGCAATCACTCCGGAGGACGCAGTTTGGCTAATCGTATCTCTCGACAGGGATATTTTTGGCCGACACTGCAACAAGACGCCGTCAGGTATGTCCAGAACTGTGACCCCTGTCAACGACATTCAGGTATGTCTCATAAACCTTCTGAACCTTTACACTCGACACTTATCCCATGGCCCTTCATGAGGTGGGGAATGGATATTGTCGGCAAGCTACCACCTGCTCCAGGGCAAAAGGTATTCCACCTTGTACTTACAGATTATTTTTCCAAATGGGTCAAAGCGGCTGCATTTTCCCAAGTATGGGACAAAGAAGTCGTCTCTTTTATCCAGACTACCATCATATGCAGGTTTGGGATTCCATCCGAAATTGTCTGCGACAATGGGTCCCAGTTCATAAGCAGCAGGACTCGACAGTTCTGTGAAGACCGAAACATCAAGCTGACGACCTCGACCCCCGGATATCCCTAGGCAAATGGACTTGCTGAGTCAAGCAATAAAACCATTATTGCTTCGATCAAGAAAATGTTAAAAACTGCAAAGGGAAAGTGGGTCGAAGAACTCCCTTCGGTCATGTGGGAAAATCGCACGACACCACGCACATCCACAGGACAAACCCCTTTCTCTCTAGTCTATGGTTGCGAAGCAGTCCTACCGGTCGAGGTCCAACTCCCAACTTCGAGGCATACTTCCATCGATCACAACCTGGCCGATTTTAGTTATGACCTCGACGCTCTCGAAGAGCTCAGAAGATCAGCCTTGATTAGAATGGCGTCGCAGAAGCAAGCGGTCGAGCGACATTTCAATAAGAATGTCAAAGTCAAACTCTTTCAAGAAGGCGACTACGTCCTCCGTCGAGTGTTCCAAAGCACTCAAGAGCTCAATGCAGGTAAGCTTTCTATTAAGTGGGAAGGTCCTTATCGTATCTCCGAAGTCGTGGGTAAAGGTGCCTATCGGCTCCAAACCCTCGACAATCAAGACATCCCACGTAGTTGGAATGCAACACATCTAAAAAGGTATTTCTTTTAAACTCCTTTCTCTCATACGAATTTTTATTCACCTCGACGGTTACTGACTTAAGCATCGGAGGGTCGTTGGTTAGCCAACGACCAACCTCTGACGATATTTTATCGCAGGGTCGCACGGCATAAGTTATTAAGTCTATCACATGACTTCGCAGGATCGCATAACATAAGTAATAGGGTCAACTGTACGACTTAACTACCTTGTCGCATGGACGCATGATTCAGATTCACAGCAAGATTTAATCGAACGATCGACCCACGATCTAAGTGTTTTAAACTTAGAAAAATCTCATGTTCTGAATGAATGCTTCGAACGCATGTACATATGTTTGCTTACACGATTTATGTTTTAATCGTTATCTTTCAATAAATGCATTCGTCGCACGTACCTACGCTTGTTATATATGACTTATGTTTATTATCGTACGATCGGTATTACGCTCGATGTTTGTTTATTGATTGACAATAAAGTAATGCACAAGTTCACAAGAAATGTAAATTCCATCAAACGATCAATTACAAACGACACGACCACCAACGGTCGAGTGATCAGAGCAAAAATCAAAAACTTCCTAAGGCTGAGGAGGAACGTCAGAGACCTCACCCGTTGGACCTTCGTCCATTTCCTCCTCCTCGATCTCCTTCTCGTCATATGAGTCGAGATCTCTCGCAGATCCGACATCCCTCAAGTAGACGGCAAGCTCCTCCGACGCCGAGGCAAAAGGATTTTTCCCCGACAAATAAGAGATTCTATCCCACAACGGTTAGACTCAAACAAGAGCTGCGCAATAGAACTAAATCAAGCATTCTAAGGCTATTTGATTCCTACTGCATACCACTTAAATGGCATTCACTTAACGACCTATCAGGGCTAGCATGAATTCCTACTAGCAAGTAATAATCATGCAGTACACTGTAATAAGCACCAGGCAATCTAGCATACATACTCCTATGTTCTAGAAAGCAATAAATTACACTAAGTACTCTACCTTTTCCTTTGGCATCGGCTGACTGTACACACTGCGCCTTCGATCACCGTCTCTAAAACGTACTTTTCCTTTCTTTTATTTCTCGAAAATTTTAAAAGGAAAGTCCCGAGCCGCAAACTTGAGTTCAAACACACCGAAATGTGTTTTGTAACACCCACAAATTTGGAACGAGCAACTAACTTTAAAATTCCATAAAATAACCAAAAGAGATATAATCACTTCTACAATTCATTCCTTAAAATACCTCGGAATTTAAAACATTATAAGTCTACGATAAAATAACTTAATCGGGTGCTACATAACACAACATAAGTTGCTAGTCCAAACAATTGCGGAATACTTCACTAATTAAGTCACCTCTCGTGCACTCTACTAGCACTCGCCACTTCACAATGTAGCTAGAGCTACCCCCAACCTGGGCCTGTTGCACATGCCGACAAATAAAAAGGGTTAGGCTTACGCCTAGTGAGTTCAAGCATTTTATCATGACTATATAAAATCATAAATCGGAGGTTAGTAGTTATAGTCATGGTTTAAATAAATCTTTAAATGAAAGCTTGCGACAGAGACTATCATTTCCAAAAGATTTCCCAAACGGCATAAACGACTCATTTTCCAACACACTCAAAACCATGGAAACCATACCCGAAAAGTGTAATTGTGTTTTCCAAAATGAGTTACAAATCCCAGTTCACCTAAATACGTGAATAAGTCTAGTTTGGACAAAACCTTCAAATACGGTTGACAATACATACTCAACCCATAAAACATGGAAACCATCCACTTAAACATAACTGTTAGTCCCAGATGGCTAAGCAAGTATTGTAGAAGGGGGGGTTGAATACAATACTCGAAATTTTCACAATTTTAATTCTTTTTATTGAAAAACTTTCAACAAGAATTACACAAAGAAACTTAAGATTGTTGCGGAAAAGAACAGATAAACTATTCTAACAATCTTGCACAAAGTATACAACAAAACAACTAAGAACACTGAGAGCAAAACTATTGAGTTTTAAGGCTTAAAGAAAGATTTCTTGCACTGAGAGAATTCTGAAAGCGTGCCTTTTGAATGGTGATGCCTTCTCCTTTTATAGTGCCAAGGAGTGCCCAAGCATTAAATGCTTGGGACACTTGTCATCTTTCAACTTGCTGAGTATGTTGACTTCTGGGACACTCAAAACCATGTACGTATTCCTCGGTCTCCCCGAGTCCTCGGTCTCCCCGAGTTTTATACAACACCCAAGGTCTTATACTAGACACTAACACAACCGGATATTACCCACAACCAAATCAGCTAACACACACGAGCTACCGCAATGCACATAGAATCATTTCTCCCAACATATTACACCCAAAATAACCAATACATCGAAACCCTAACTTTCAAAATGAAGCAAAGAGAAAATTACCTCAACCAACAAGTGAATCCACCAACCAACACCCTTGAATCTTCCTATGAACTTCAAAACTCTTTCTAGATCCTTGAAGAGCTCTCAAAATCGGAACCATAGCCACTTGAATCGCCAAAATCGGAGTTGAAATGAGAGAGATATGAAGAAATGAAGTTTATGGCTAAAAATCTCGTATTTATGCTCCATGTACCCGACCGCGACAATGACACGCGACAATGACACGCGACAATGACACGATCATTGTCGCTGGTCATAATCGCACAAGGTGTACCGTAGGTTGTACCCTTGGCGCGACAATGACACGGTCATTGTCGCTGGTCATTGTAGCTCCGCGGTACCAAAACCGTTTTGGCCATAACTTCTTCGTTATAACTCCGTTTTCGCTCCGGAAAGAACCGTTGGACTCGTATTCGAATTCCTCATCCAACAAGACCGTAAAATCTAGGATTCAATCCAAAATTCTATTTTTCTTATTTATCACAAAAGACCGATACCTTCCAAAAACCGGGGTGTTACATGTTTGATTCGCTCAAGCTGTGCTCTGATACCAACTTGTAACGTCCCAAAAATTACAATAAATTTGAACTTTTTTTTAAAATACCTTTTCAATTAAATAAACCATAAGTGTTCAAAGCCAATTAAACGTTTATCAAAATCTCGTTAAGTTAAATAACCAAATCCAAATAACACAGCGGAAAAATGTAATAATTCTAAACATAATGTCTCAAAGTAAAAAGTCGTGAAAGTCTCCACAACGCGCCAGTGTGTACCGTCACGCCTTACTGCCACTCATACCTGAAACAGTAAATTGTAGGGAAAGAGTAAGCACGAAGCTTAGTGAATTCAAGCACGTACGTAAAATAGCAATCATATGAACACCACCCCTATCAGCAGATAGATATAACAATTAACACATGTCAGTTTATGAACACAAGCAAACTCAAGCAAGAACACATCTGTATGTATCCATCGGTCTCCCCGAATTCATACCACACCGGTACACGTATTCCTCGGTCTCCCCGAGTTCATACAACACCCATGTACGTATTCCTCGGTCTCCCCGAGTCCTCGGTCTCCCCGAGTCCTCGGTCTCCCCGAGTTTTATACAACACCCAAGGTCTTATACTAGACACTAACACAATCGGATATTACCCACAACCAAATCATCTAACACACACGAGCTACCGCAATGCACATATAATACCTATCCTACGCAGTGAGAGAACTCACCTCGAAAAGCAAAGTAGAACACCACGAACAGCGAAAAGGACCCGTCAACTCCAACTCACTTCTTTCCACCTAAAGAAGTGTTATCAAGTGTCAAAGTGAAGTCCTAACCCGAAATTACAACTACAAGTCTAAACGTGTATTTTCCAGCTTTTGGTCCAAAACTACAGGTCTGTTCGTGACCTGTTTAGCCCCCCTTAAACCCATCGAACTCGAAATATTATTTCATAATTAGAAGTTTCTATGTCTTAGGTTTCCAGGGACATATCGCACGCGTTCATACGAGGTCCCTACTATTTTATATGAATTTTCTAAGACCGACTATCCAAACTGCGAATTTCGGACCAGTCTGTACTAATTGCCATTTTGGCCCTAGCTAGAGGCCGAATTAATTTTTCTGTAAAACATATGAAACTCATAAGACACAATTTGTGAGATTTGTGCACTGGTTTCACCTCAATCCGAGCTTCCTAGAATATTCCACGGATTTTACAAAACAGGGACAGAATAGGCGTTTTTTTCACATAAAATGATAACATTGATACAAGGGTTTAGGTTTCACGTTTAGGATTAGGATTAGAGTTTAGGCAACTAATGGCTGGGCTAAGTCAAGCACCACCTACTGCCACCTCCGGCAGTGGTGGTCGACGACGACGTGGAGGCGGCAGCCACCACCGGCGGTGGTGGTGGTTCGATACTTTAAAAAGAAAAGACGGCGAGACCACACACACCCAACCAATACACTCGGTCGAACACACCCCCACCCGACCTAGCAGCCACACTCGTGCACGGTACAGCAACCGAACGGTGGCGCACGACGGAGACACACCAACGGCAGCCACGGCTGCAGCGGCGGTGGTGGTTTCGTGGTGGTTTGACGACGACGAAAAGGAAAACGAGAAGAAACGAGAAAACCTTACCTCTCGAACAAGAAAACGCAGCAGCAACAAGATGACTCGTCGGCTCCTTCCCTCTCTCTCGCTCTCTCGCTGCTTCTCCCTCTCGCCAACAGCCGCTAACGGCGGCGGTGCTGGTGGTTCGCGGCGGTTCGGCGGTGGCAGCAAAAGAAAAGGGGAAACGAAGGGAACGACTAGGGTTTTGCGATTTCTCTCTTGCGTAAGACTCCAAAACGAAAACAAAAGGGGAGGGGTCGGTTCTATGGCCGATCCCATGCCACCCTCAAGCCCCAATTGCACTTTTAGTCCTTGGCTTTTAAATGTTAAGTCATTTATTCCACTTAAGTTAGAATTTTACTAATTAAACCAAATATCACAAAACTAATTCGTTTTGGTCCTTGCCGCCAAATCCCATTAATAAATTCGTTTAGAGAAGAAAATTTAAATAATTAAAATAAAATACATACTGGAATACGGGCTTTACAACTCTCCCCCGCTTGATTTTGACTTCGTCCTCGAAGTCTATGTCCGTGAATAGCTCCGGATAATTCTCCCGCATCTCAACCTCGGGTTCCCAAGTCCACTCGAAACCCTTTCGGTGTTGCCACTGGACGTTCACCAAGCCAATTATCTTGTTACGCAAGGTCTTCGTCTTCCTCTCGATAATGGCAATCGGCTTCTCCACGTAATTAAGCTGCTCATCGATTTGAATTTCCTCAAGAGGAATCACCGCAGACTCATCCACCACACACTTCCGCAACTGAGACACGTGGAATGTGTTGTGGATCAAACTCAACTCGTCCGGTAACTCTAAGCGATAAGCTACCTTTCCCACTCGAGCAATGACCTTGTACGGTCTAATGTAATGGGGTCCTAACTTTCCCCGTTTACGAAACCGAATCACCCCTTTCCACGGGGAAACCTTCAGCAAGACATAATCCCCCACCTGAAACTCCAAGTCTGATCGTCTCTTATCGGTGTAACTCTTCTGCTGACTCTGTGCAGTGACTAAACGGTCCCGCACCATCTGAATCATCCCAGTCGTCTTCAGCACAATATCAGTGATCCCCAATACTCGCTGACCAACCTCGCCCCAGCAAATGGACGTCCTGCACTTCCTACCATACAACACCTCGTACGACGGCCTGCCAATACTGGAATGGTAACTGTTGTTGTAGGAAAATTCCGCCAAAGGAAGGTACTGATCCCAACTACCTCCAAAGTCAATAGCACATGCCCGAAGCATATCCTCGAGTGTCTGAATAGTACGCTCACTCTGCCCGTCGGTCTGCGGATGAAAAGTCGTACTAAAATGCAACCGCGTACCCATCTCCTCCTAAAACTTCTCCCAAAACCGGGAGGTAAAATGTAACGTCCCAAAAATTACAAGCAAATTTAAAATTTTAAATAAACATTTCATTTATAACAACTCATTAAATGATCCCAACGTTTCGTTTGCAAACTCATAATTAATATCTTCATAACAAAGACCAGCGGAATTAAACGTTTAATTATTAAAAACCATAAAGCAACCAGCTCTCCTCGCGCGCCAGTGTGTACTCGTCACGCCTTGGAGCCGCCCGTACCTGAAACCACAATCTATTGGGAAAGGGTAAGCACGAAGCTTAGTGAATTCAACACCATAAGTAACACAGTTATTTCCACACCACCATAAACAGATAATTGCACATAAACAGCATACAAGTCTACGAACAAATCATAAACATGTATATCCACACCCACCCACCTAATAGGCATACGTCGGTCCCACCGACCATACGACCATCGTGCAAACGCAACCTGGCACCCCCGGGTTCATACGCCACCCGCGTATACAACCTTCGGTCCCACCGAATTACTACGCCACCCGCGTATGTGACCCTCGGCCCCGCCGAACTCCTACGCCACCCGCGTAGTCACAACAATAAAGGTCCGACTAGACACCCCACTATTTAACCCCGCATCAAAAGCAAATAGAACTACCACATACATACACAACGTAATGTAAAAATAACCGACATTAGTTATAGTGAGAGAACTCACCTCGAATGCGCGCCTAGCTTAACAATACAATTCAAGCTTCACAATTACGGTCACTTCCCAGCACCTAAACGCATGTTAGAACGTGTCAATACGAGACCCGGACCCTATGACACGACACACGCTTAAACCGTCACTAAAACTATTTTCCGTTCCCGCCAAACAGGTCTGTTCGGGACCTGTTTCGACCCCTTTAAACCCAGAAAATTCCCAATATTATTTCATGATTAGAAAGTACTCTGAGATAGGGTTTCAAGGACATATTATACGCCTCCTAACGATTTTTCTACAATTTATTATAAATTAAATACAAACGACTACCAAAGCTGCCAGTTTTCGTTCCAGACTGCACAAACAGCCCAATACAGCCTAGCTACGCCCTTAATCAGACTTTGGGCAAAACACGAAAAACCTTCCCAACTCGATTTGGGAACTTTGGGCACCAATTTCATCTCAAAACGAGTTACGAGCTGAAAGTTATGGTCTACACAAAACAGTGGCAGATTCCAGAATTTTACACATAAAATGACGAATCACCGAACTTGCGACCACTTTTTCGCCCAGCTAGAGACCGAACCAGTTTTCCGCTAAAACACAGAAAACGTGCTCGACCCCGAGCTTGAACCGTGGGCGCCAGTTTCGGCTCAAACGGAGTTACGACGGAAAAGTTATGATCAAACGAAAACTGGACAGCACACTTAGAATTTACATAAATTGATAACTTATAAAACGGTTCGCGTTCGGCTTAACGGTTTGGGATTTACGCTACGATGATTTAGAGTTCAGGCCTGGTGTGTTTAGGGTTCCGTCACGAGTGTTACCCACTGCCACCGCCCTCCACCCACGGCCACCGTAGCGACGGCGTGCGGCGGTGGTGGTCTCGCCGGAAAAACGAAAAAGGAAAAAGGGAAAAGAAACGAGACGAACGAGAGAGCTACTTACCTCAAGACGACGTCTCACCACCACAACCCACCTTCTCCCTCTCGACTTCCGACGACTCAAGGTGGTGGCGACCTCCGGCGACAGCAGCAGCGGCGGCGAGGGGGTGGCTGCCGCTGGTTCTTTCTTCTCTTCCCTCTCTTTCTCGCGATCTCTCTCTCTCTCTTCCTTTCTCTCACTCTCGGCCGCACCACACAAGGAGAAGAAAAAGGATTGTAGGGTTTAGGATAGTTTGGTTTGCTTGGTTTACAAGGAAAAGAAGAATAAGAATAGGAATTCAGTCATGGGCCGTGACCCATGCAACAAGTTTCCAAGATTTGCACAATGGCCCCTCCATTACACCTTATCTCACAATCTACACCAAAGAGACACGAATGCTAACATTTTGGTCCTTTTTGACACCAAACCAATAACCAAAAACAAATTAAAGGTAAACATTTTAAATTATTAAAATTAATTAATAAACGCACCGGGACACGGGCTTTACAACTCTCCCCCGCTTGAATTAGACTTCGTCCTCGAAGTCTATGCCCGTGAATAGCTCTGGATACCTCTCCCTCATCTCAGCCTCAGGTTCCAAGTCCACTCAGAACCCTTCCTGAGTTGCCACTGGACTTTCACTAACTGGAACCTAATTTCTCACACCGTCTAAGAATCTCCCGAATACTTCCTTACTAACAACACTCCTTCCAGAACACTGAAAACGCGATTGGAAGAACACTCCAACAATCGGAATCATTCCTAGTTAAACGACTTTGATTGTCTCCCAACCCTAGATGTTCCAAACATCCTGATTCAAATTTCAAGCTCTAACCATTCTAAAGCTGCTCACAGTATACCCTACAGGATACTCGACTACGATCATTCCTACCCTTAACTGTCGATTAACTTCCACGAATTCTAATAGACTCCAAAGATTATCAATAAATTATATTAACAAAACATCGACCCCCTGCCGAACATCGGTCCAACCGATTACAATAACAAACATCGGCCACCCGCCGAACATCGGTCCAACCGATTACAATAACAAACATCGGCCACCCGCCGAACATCGGTCCAACCGATTACAATAACAAACATCGGCCACCCGCCGAACATCGGTCCAACTGATTACAATAACAAACATCGGCCACCCGCCGAACATCGGTCCAACCGATTACAATAACAAACATCGGCCACCCGCCGAACATCGGTCCAACCGATTACCATAACGAACATCGGCCACCCGCCGAACATCGGTCCAACCGATTACCATAACGAACATCGGCCACCCGCCGAACATCGGTCCAACCGATTACCATAACAAACATCGGCCACCCGCCGAACATCGGTCCAACCGATTACCATAACAAACATCGGCCACCCGCCGAACATCGGTCCAACCGATTACAATGAATCACATAAGCGTGGTATTATCCTAGACACTATCACAAATAGATATCCCCCACAATCAAGTCAGCTAACACACACGTAGGTCATTCCCTTAACCGATACTACCCGGTCTACATTACCAACACGTGTGGAATACCCAACCTCCCACCGTCGACGTATCCCCCACACTCGCTCTACAAAGCTAATTTATCTGAACCGAGGATACACCCTGACGCCTACCTCTCAGGTAACGCCTCAGGGCCCCTCACATCGGAATTACCTCCCAGGTAAGTGCCCACAACTATATCCTCCTAGCACCTACTAGAAAGCCTGGGCTATAACACCTGAACACCGGGGCCTTACCCCGAGATACCCAACCGACCACTACCAGCGACTGACTAACGTGCCTAAGGATCCAAAGCAAAACAGCCTACCCACAAGTGCCTATCTCGGATTGTCTCCCTCACCCAAACGTGTAAATACTCGACGTGCAATGAATGCCAAACGGTGCGACAAAACAATTCATCAACAAGACTCCACCTTGAGTCATTAAAACCGGGCAATTAGCCCATGACTAATTCCAAGTCAAAATCGAGCAAAATGCTCCACGCTTGCTAGACTCATAAGTCGGTCAAAAACGCGCTTAAATAAAGTCTAAGCAAGCAATACTCTAAAATCAACATTAGTCCCAAACTCAACACGGTTTAAACAAAAGAGTTTTCCCAAAGGACTCACACCCTTAAAATTCTCAAAATGACACATAACACTTAAAAGCGCATTTCCCAAATGGTTTACAAAATCATTTACAAAAATGTTTTCAACGTCTAGACTTTTCATTTCAAAAGGACCGCAAGCAATAAAACTACTATTACCAGGTCGGTAGTTACGCAAAAATGGATACGCTCGTCCCACATATGAAAATCATGTTGAAAATCATCTCATTGCAGCTTAATTTACTCACAAAACGTAAGCGAAATAAATAATTTCTTTGAAAATGAACCGTCACGGTTCTAGTATGAATTGACTCATGACATGTATTTAAAGTAACCGCTCGACCTTACACCGGGTGCGACAAAAGCGTGCACATAGTTTCAAAATCAGTCCCACGACGTTTGACCCCAAAATTCCTCTTTTTCAACATAAAATGTCGTGGCACAGGGTTCACTAACAAATCTTACGCACGTCGGCTAGTCATACAAACGATAAAACGGTTTACAAATATATTTTTGTTAAAACACAACTGTCTCGTGTAAGTTTCAAACTTAAGATAAAAACCAATCCGTTTCCACCATTTGAAAATATCGACTAAAACCTCATAAAATCTCGAAAGGTGGGGTTCTTTAAATTGATTTCCAAGATTTCCCCAAATGGTCACATAAACAAATAAGATATGCACCACGAGAAATTAAACCCATACGACTCAACATGCCGTAAAACAGAACTTATCTTAACCAACTCACTCAAATAGCTTTATACAGACATCATGGAATGTAACTTTCCGCCTCAACTCTAACATATGTGGAGGAGTTCCAATGTTAAAGTCACAAGCCGTAGCCACTTGCCCAACATTTTAAACACCACAAAACACGGATATCATCTTACCCGTAAGAACCGTTGGAAAAATAAAGAAATGAGACAAATTCTAACAAAGTTTGCACCCCCGTAATAAAACGATTTCATACATTTTCAAAACCATATTTCAAAATCTTGTGCGTGTGCTAAACACTTCCCAAAATTTCAAAACACCATCCATAAAAATGATTTGAAACACAAGAATTTGTTAATGCAATCTATTTCAAAATCAAACTTTGTGCATGACTCAGTCGGCATTCTACGCCTCGACTCCTACTCCTCCAAATCTCTCCGATCCACTAACGTCATCCGGACATTTAAACCTCTTAGGCAAGTTGGGAAATTACGCCAAATAATCCCTCCGATTTTTCCTCAAATCAAAGTCGGCTCTATAAGCCTATGATTCTAGCACAATCATCCATCTTGGCCCGAAACAAACATCATCCTTATCGTCACTCCAAGTGACTAATACTAGAATCGTCCTTCTATTCTAACGACAACTGGATTAGATCCTTCGCCACTACCCTCAACGATCATTTCATCTAAGCAAATCAAGTACACACCTGTACTAATAGATTTAATATGGTTGTTTCTCCTAATGATGGCCATTCTGGGTAGATAACACAACGCGTTAATAGCACATAATAACTCACACTAACAACACTCATGCTCAACTCCTCGGATTCCTCGTGACTTTCCCCGACTCGAGCATTGATCCTGTGCTTCCGGTAGTAGGAGCTCTACTACTACCATCCCCACCTATCATCGCCCGTTCCGAGTCCCATCCCAAGGGGTCCAAGTAGTTCCTCGTCGAAACTAAACGCATATGCCCACACCGGCATACGTACACACTCTTCCTATTTCCCTAGGAGTTTCACCCAATTCCACTACCCTCGCCAAGACGAAGTTCCCACTAGTCCTGACGAGTCGCTTCGCGAATGCACAGTCGCATACAGTGGAAAACCAGATAGACATTCGAATATAAGATTCCATCCTACAACGGTTGGACTCAAACAAGAGCTGCGCAATAGAACTAAATCCAACATTCTAAGGCTATTCGGTTCCTACCGCATACAACTCATAGTGCATTCACTTAACAACCTATCAAGGCTAGCATAAACTCCTATTAGCAAGCAACAAACATGCAACACAGTGTAATAAGCACCAAGCAATTTAACATACATACTCATACATAAACACCCTTCCTAGCTCTCTAGGAATTTCATCTCCTCCCACTACCCTTGCTACTACCGAATCCCTACTAATCATAACGAGTGGCCTCGCAAATACCCGATTATATGCAGTGCGAAATAAATAGACGTTCGGATACAAGACACTATCCTAGAACGGTTGGACTCAAACAAGAGCTGCGCAATAGAACTAAATCTAATATCCTAAGTCTATAAATCTCTTACTGCATACAACCTAGAGGGCATCCACTTAGTAACCTATCATAATTAGCATGGATTCCTAATAGCAAGTAGTACCACATACAGCATAGTGTCCACAACAGGCAATCTAGCATGCATATTCTATGATCTAGAAAGCAATAATACACTAAGTACTGTACCTTTCCCCCTTGGGCTCCGGCTGACTGTACACACTGCGCCTTCGATCACCGTTCCTCGAACGGGTTTTTCCCTTTTTTCTTTTATTTCAAAAAGGTAAAATAATTTGAAAATTTCCCAGCCGCAACTTGAGACCAAACACACCGAGGTGCGTTTGATTCACTCAAGCTGTGCTCTGATACCAAGTTGTAACGTCCCAAAAATTACAAGCAAATTTAAAATTTTAAATAAACATTTCATTTATAACAACTCATTAAATGATCCCAACGTTTCGTTTGCAAACTCATAATTAATATCTTCATAACAAAGACCAGCGGAATTAAACGTTTAATTATTAAAAACCATAAAGCAATCAGCTCTCCTCGCGCGCCAGTGTGTACTCGTCACGCCTTGGAGCCGCCCGTACCTGAAACCACAATCTATTGGGAAAGGGTAAGCACGAAGCTTAGTGAATTCAACACCATAAGTAACACAGTTATTTCCACACCACCATAAACAGATAATTGCACATAAACAGCATACAAGTCTACGAACAAATCATAAACATGTATATCCACACCCACCCACCTAATAGGCATACGTCGGTCCCACCGACCACACGACCATCGTGCAAACGCAACCCGGCACCCCCGGGTTCATACGCCACCCGCGTATACAACCTTCGGTCCCACCGAATTACTACGCCACCCGCGTATGTGACCCTCGGCCCCGCCGAACTCCTACGCCACCCGCGTAGTCACAACAATAAAGGTCCGACTAGACACCTCACTATTTAACCCCGCATCAAAAGCAAATAGAACTACCACATACATACACAACGTAATGTAAAAATAACCGACATTAGTTATAGTGAGAGAACTCACCTCGAATGCGCGCCTAGCTTAACAATACAATTCAAGCTTCACAATTACAGTAACTTCCCAACACCTAAACGCATGTTAGAACGTGTCAATACGAGACCCGGACCCTATGACACGACACACGCTTAAACCGTCACTAAAACTATTTTCCGTTCCCGCCAAACTGGTCTGTTCGGGACCTGTTTCGACCCCTTTAAACCCAGAAAATTCCCAATATTATTTCATGATTAGAAAGTACTCTGAGATAGGGTTTCAAGGACATATTATACGCCTCCTAACGATTTTTCTACAATTTATTATGAATTAAATACAAACGACTACCAAAGCTGCCCGTTTTCGGTCCAGACTGCACAAACAGCCCAATACAGCCTAGCTACGGGCATAATCAGACTTTCGGCAAAACATGAAAAACCTTCCCAACTCGATTTGGGAACTTTGGGAACCAATTTCACCTCAAAACGAGTTACGAGCAGAAAGTTATGGTCTACACAAAACAGTGGCAGATTCCAGAATTTTACACATAAAATGACGAATCACCGAACTTGCGACCACTTTTTCGCCCAGCTAGAGACCGAACCAGTTTTCCGCTAAAACACAGAAAACGTGCTCGACCCCGAGCTTGAACCGTGGGCGCCAGTTTCGGCTCAAACGGAGTTACGACGGAAAAGTTATGATCAAACGAAAACTGGACAGCACACTTAGAATTTACATAAATTGATAACTTATAAAACGGTTCGCGTTCGGCTTAACGGTTTGAAATTTACGCTACGATGATTTAGGGTTCAGGCCTGGTGTGTTTAGGGTTCCGTCACGAGTGTTACCCACTGCCACCGCCCTCCACCCACGGCCACCGTAGCGACGGCGTGCGGCGGTGGTGGTCTCGCCGGAAAAACGAAAAAGGAAAAAGGGAAAAGAAACGAGACGAACGAGAGAGCTACTTACCTCAAGACGACGTCTCACCACCACAACCCACCTTCTCCCTCTCGACTTCCGACGACTCAAGGTGGTGGCGACCTCCGGCGACAGCAGCAGCGGCGGCGAGGGGGTGGCTGCCGCTGGTTCTTTCTTCTCTTCCCTCTCTTTCTCGCGATCTCTCTCTCTCTCTTCCTTTCTCTCACTCTCGGCCGCACCACACAAGGAGAAGAAAAAGGATTGTAGGGTTTAGGATAGTTTGGTTTGCTTGGTTTACAAGGAAAAGAAGAATAAGAATAGGAATTCAGTCATGGGCCGTGACCCATGCAACAAGTTTCCAAGATTTGCACAATGGCCCCTCCATTACACCTTATCTCACAATCTACACCAAAAAGACACGAATGCTAACATTTTGGTCCTTTTTGACACCAAACCAATAACAAAAAACAAATTAAAGGTAAACATTTTAAATTATTAAAATTAATTAATAAACGCACCGGGACACGGGCTTTACATAAAATGGGTGTCCCTGTCAGAGACAATCGAAACTGGCACTCTGTGCCTGGCTACAATCCCCCTCATGAAGACCTCTGCGAGCTTCTCCGCCGAGGAGCTCTCCTTAATGGCCAAAAAGTGAGCACTCTTCGTCAGACGATCGACAATCACCCATATAGCATCATTCCCACGGGGAGTCCTTGGGAGTTTAGTAATGAGATCCATCGTGATCTGTTCCCATTTCCACACCGGAATCTCTAAAGGATGCAACTTCCCATGCGGCCGTTGGTGCTCAGCCTTGACTTTTCGACAAGTCAAGCATTCTTCTACAATCTTGGCGACGTCCCGCTTCATGCAGGGCCACCAATAATCCTCCCGTAGGTCACGGTACATCTTCGTAGCTCCAGGATGAATAGAAAACTTGGACTTATGCGCCTCGTTCATCAATGTCTGTCTGTTCCCACCAGTGAAAGGGACCCAAACTCGACCATACCGCGTCAATAGACCTCGACTATCACGGGAAAAATTCGGAATTTCACCCAAAACTCTCTCGCGCTTGGAATTCTCGTCCAAAAATCGCCACTTCTTGAGCTTTACCTATGACTCAAGGAGAGGTGCAACCACCGTTAGCCGCTGACACAAACCCCGAAGTGGCTCACCAACCGGATGTCGACTAAGTGCGTCCGCAACAACATTCGCTTTACCCGGGTGGTAAAGTATTTCACAATCATAATCTTTGACTACGTCGAGCCACCTCCTCTGTCGCATATTGAGGTTTTGCTGATCCATCAAGTATTTGAGGCTTTTATGGTCAGTGTATATCGTACACTTGACGCCATACAAGTAATGCCTCCATATCTTGAGTGCAAACACCACTGCTCCTAACTCTAGGTCATGTGTCGGGTAGTTCGCCTCATGAGGCTTCAACTGCCTCGAAGCGTAAGCTATAACATTGCCGCGCTGCATGAGCACGGCGCCCAACCCCTGGTGAGAAGCGTCACAATACACCACCAGGTCCTCCATTCCCTCGGGCAAAGTCAACACCGGAGCCTCGCATAAACGTCTGCGTAGCTCCTCAAAAGCCCCCTGCTGCCCTTCACCCCAACTAAAAGCCGCAGATTTCTTCGTCAATCGGGTCATAGGTAATGCAATCTTGGAGAAATCGTGAATAAATCTCTGGTAGTACCCGGCTAACCCAAGAAAAACTCCGTACTTCAGTGGGAGTCTTCGGCACCTCCCACCGCATCACTGCCGAGATCTTGGTCGGATCGACCATAATACCCTGCTGGTTCACGACATGTCCTAGGAATTGGTCCTCTCGTAACCAGAACTCATACTTGGAGAACTTAGCATAAAGTTTTTCCCGCCTCAAAACCTCCAAAACTTCTCGTAAATGCGCCTCATGCTCTCTCTTCGACTTCGAATACACGAGAATGTCGTCGATGAACACAATCACCGACCGATCCAGCATCGGGCTACACACCCTGTTCATGAGGTCCATGAATGCTGTTGGTGCATTGGTGAGCCCGAAAGGCATCACCACAAACTCGTAATGGCCATAACGTGTACGAAATGCCGTCTTCTCCGTATCCTCACTTCTCACCCGCATCTGATGATACCCCGACCTCAGATCAATCTTAGAGAACCACGAGGCTCCCTGTAGCTGGTCGAACAAGTCATCGATCCTTGGCAGAGGATAACAGTTCTTCACCGTAAGCTTATTCAACTCACGGTAGTCTATACACATCCGTTGGGACCCGTCCTTCTTCTTCATAAATAGAATCGGGGCTCCCTACGGTGAACAACTCGGCTTGATGAACTCTTTTTCGAGAAGTTCCTACAACTGAGTGTACAACTCCTTCATTTCCGGTGGAGCTAGGCGATAAGGTGCCTTAGCTACCGGAGCAGCACCCGGGACCAAGTCAATGCGGAACTCCACCTGTCGCTCGGGAGGTATCCCCGGTAAATCATCGGGAAATACGTCAGCAAACTCCCGTACAACTGGCACATCCTCCGCGGTCTTCTTCTCTCCGTCGTCGCGCGTATCTATCACGTATGCTAAGTATCCCTGGCCACTGTGCTGTAAGTACCTCCTAGCCCTCGCAGCCGAACATATCATTGAGGTCCGCCTGGGCGAGTCGCCCTGAACTAGCAGTTCTCCCCCGCTTGGGGTTCGAACCCGTACTTGTTTGCGACGGTAAACAATCTCTGCATCGAAAGCATCCATCCAATCCATGCCCACAATCACGCACAACTCACACATAGCGATTGGAATCAGATCATAGGGAATCTTACGCCAGAGATTTCCAAAGTACACCCACGATACACGTCGGTAACCGTCAAGGTCCTATCATCCGCAACCTCAACCACAAGTGGACAGCCTAACCGTCCTACACTACGGCCCAAACACCCACTAAAGTGTGAGACACGAACGAATGAGTAGCCCCGCTATCAAACATCACCACAGCAGGCACCGAGTTAACTAAAAACGTACCTGTCACCACTTTAGGCGTAGCCTGTGCCTCATCCACCTTCAGTTGATGAACTCTACCTCGGGCCGTCTCGGTTCCAGCCTGACCCACACGGCCATCAGTAATACACAAAGGAGCAGCCGCAAGAGTTCTCTGTGCCCCACCCCCATCAGCAGCTCTCGGATTCGGGCAGTTGGCCTTCACGTGACCCGTCTGTTTGTAGTTGAAACAGACCATTAGTAGTACTCTGCAATCACGACCGTAGTGTCCCACTTGGCCGCACTTGAAGCATTTGTTATCTATCCTTCCGCTACTATCCCTGGGTTTGAACCCATCGCTCCTTTGATTCGAGCGCGAGTCCGAAAACCTCGTTTTCTTTGGAACTGCCGATATTGGTGCCACGGCCTGTACCGCTTTCCTCTTTTTAGCCTGTGTCTCTAACTCAAGTTCCCGTCTCCGGGCAGCCTCCATCATTGCAGTAAGCGTAGCATACTGTGCAGTACTCACGAACTCCCTGATTTCGGTACGTAACATATCTTTATACCGCGTCATCTTCATATCCTTAGAAGCAGCATACTGGGGACAGAATAGTGCCATCTCCGTGAACTTTCGATTCATCTCCTTCACGGTCTCCGTAGTCTGTGTGAGTTCACAATAAATCTTGCTATCTACACTCACGCTCAACTCCTCGGATTCCCCGTGACTTTCCCCGACTCGAGCACGGATCCTGTGCTTTAGATAGTAGGAGCTCTACTACTATCTTCCACACCTATCCCTACTCGTTTTGAGTCCCACCCCGGAGTGTCCAAGTAGTTCCGTGCCGACAGTTCCAACCCATATGCACGTACCAGCATATGTCAACACTCTTCCTAGTTCACTAGGAATTTCACCCCATCCCACTACCCTTGCTATGATGAAATCCCAACTGGCCATGACGAGTCGCCTCGCGAATGCACAGTCGCATACAGTGTGAAATCAGATAGACATTCAAATAAGAGATTCTATCCCACAACGGTTAGACTCAAACAAGAGCTGCGCAATAGAACTAAATCAAGCATTCCAAGGCTATTTGATTCCTACTGCATACCACTTAAAAGGCATTCACTTAACGACCTATCAGGACTAGCATGAATTCCTGCTAGCAAGTAATAATCATGCAGTACAGTGTAATAAGCACCAGGCAATCTAGCATACATACTCCTATGTTCTAGAAAGCAATAAATTACACTAAGTACTCTACCTTTTCCTTTGGCATCGGCTGACTGTACACACTGCGCCTTCGATCACCGTCTCTAAAACGTACTTTTCCTTTCTTTTATTTCTCGAAAATTTTAAAAGGAAAGTCCCGAGCCGCAAACTTGAGTTCAAACACACCGAAATGTGTTTTGTAACACCCTCAAATTTGGAACGAGCAACTAACTTTAAAATTCCATAAAATAACCAAAAGAGATATAATCACTTCTACAATTCATTCCTTAAAATACCTCGGAATTTAAAACATTATAAGTCTACGATAAAATAACTTAATCGGGTGCTACATAACACAACATAAGTTGCTAGTCCAAACAATTGCGGAATACTTCACTAATTAAGTCACCTCTCGTGCACTCTACTAGCACTCGCCACTTCACAATGTAGCTAGAGCTACCCCCAACCTGGGCCTGTTGCACATGCCGACAAATAAAAAGGGTTAGGCTTACGCCTAGTGAGTTCAAGCATTTTATCATGACTATATACAATCATAAATCGGAGGTTAGTAGTTATAGTCATGGTTTAAATAAATCTTTAAATGAAAGCTTGCGACAGAGACTATCATTTCCAAAAGATTTCCCAAACGGCATAAACGACTCATTTTCCAACACACTCAAAACCATGGAAACCATACCCGAAAAGTGTAATTGTGTTTTCCAAAATGAGTTACAAATCCCAGTTCACCTAAATACGTGAATAAGTCTAGTTTGGACAAAACCTTCAAATACGGTTGACAATACATACTCAACCCATAAAACATGGAAACCATCCACTTAAACATAACTGTTAGTCCCAGATGGCTAAGCAAGTATTGTAGAAGGGGGGGTTGAATACAATACTCGAAATTTTCACAATTTTAATTCTTTTTATTGAAAAACTTTCAACAAGAATTACACAAAGAAACTTAAGATTGTTGCGGAAAAGAACAGATAAACTATTCTAACAATCTTGCACAAAGTATACAACAAAACAACTAAGAACACTGAGAGCAAAGCTATTGAGTTTTAAGGCTTAAAGAAATATTTCTTGCACTGAGAGAATTCTGAAAGCGTGCCTTTTGAATGGTGATGCCTTCTCCTTTTATAGTGCCAAGGAGTGCCCAAGCATTAAATGCTTGGGACACTTGTCATCTTTCAACTTGCTGAGTATGTTGACTTCTGGAGAGATGAAAGGTCCTTGTCACTTTTTACTAGGTACAGACAGAATAGCTCATGCAGATAAAAACGGATTTTAACTGATTATGGATAAAGAGACAAACTATCACTTTTATCTGCTAGAGGATATTGTCCCATAATAAATGATCTTCCCTTTAAGACTTTGGCACCGAAGGAGGTTTTACCGAAAATAGAAGAACTTCGGTAGAGAGAGATCGACCACCGAACATGTAAGAGCATTTCGGTGGTGAGGAGGGCCACCGAAGTTATTCAGGTAATTCGGTGTAGTGTCCACCGAATTTGTCAAGGCTCATCGGTGGAAGACGATGCCACCGAAACTGTTCAGGCAATTCGGTGGTGATGTGGCCACCGAATCTGTCCAGGCAATTCGGTGGGAAGTGACCACCGAAACTGTCCAGGCAGTTCGGTGGAGATGACTTGTTTGTATGTTGCTGAGAGTCTTCTATTTTCCACAAGTAGAGAGTCTTCAAGCTTGGTTTCGGTTGATCTTCGACTTCACCGAACATTTGATATCTTGTACAAGTCATTCAAAGAACCAAACTAAAATATTCTAAATAGGAGTTTTAGGGAAAACATCGGTGAGTCAATTTCAAATCCTTGGTGACCCAACAATCTCCCCCTATTTGAATTTGAGCTCCTTTCTTAGAATATTCAAGAGTAACTGAAAAGTAAGTGCATTTTGACCATTTTTACTCTTTTGGGTTCTTTTCACATAGACCATTCTTTTTGTTCTTTTAGATCTTTTTGTATGAGTATGTATACTATGTACAGTATTTACAGGTAACGAAAAGTAAAGTATGTACAGAAATAAAATTCAAATAGAGATACTTGTATTAAGATAAGTTCTCGTACAATTTACAAAATGAGAAACTAACTTTTACAAGTACCAAATGGAGAGAACTTACTTCTTTGAGGTTTTGCGGCGCTTGATTTCATCCAGTAAGTTTCTATAGAAAGGCTGAGCTTCGGGGATGTTCGGAAAGAGGTTGTGGATGCCTTCCAAAAAGATAGTATCAGCGAAGGGTATCTGGGCAAATCTGAAGAAGGCCCGACGACCGAGACCGTCGTTAAAGAACAATCCTGGTATTGGTGAGAGGCTTAAGGTTGTGGTAGGATAGGGGACCGAAGTGGGAATGGTGAGGTTTAGATTGTTCACATTTGGAATTTTACCTTCCCTCGCCATTTCCTTGAAGACTGAGTCAAGTGGGTTTTTAACTTTGGGAAGGATGACTTTTTCTTTCAAAGATTGAAGTTTGGCTCTTTCATCGGTGGAGAGAGTGATGTTGTGCTTTCTTTTGATTTCTTTCATCTTTCCCATCAGTCCATCAATATACTTGACAAAGATGTCTTTCTTTGGATTAGGACTCCTGACCAGGTGTTGAGAGATTTCGTACCATTCTGAGAGACCGAAGAGTTGAAGATGACTTTCTTTCACACTTTTCATCGAACCATCTTCTCTGTCAATGATCAGCCTGATGTCTTCCGGGTTTGCTTTGGAGGTGGCAATCTTTACAGTTGAAATCGGTGACCTGTTGTTTCGGTGATGCATGGTCTTTTTGTACCAGCTAATTTCATCATTCTTTTCTTTTTCTAGGGCACTCAGCACCGATTTTTGGATTTGAATGGCATCGGAGGATTTTGCTTTTGCAGCTTCTTCTTCAGCAGCTTTAAGGGATAGATCTCTGGATTTATCTAAGTTGATTTGAGCGATTTTTGCATCCTCAATTTCTTGAGGGGAGAGACCGAGTTCGGTGGAGATTATATGAGAAGCAGGCTTGAGTTTAAGAGATTCAGCATATTTAGGTCGAGCCCCATATTTTGCCAACTCCTTTTTCTTCTTTTCTTCCTTAGCCAAATCTTCGGCCGAAAAGACTTTCTTGCCTTTGTCTTTGGAAGCTTTACTGGATTGCTCCCCCTCAGTTGATGCACCAAGTTCTAGTGCTTCGGTGGTACCTGTATGTATCAGTGAAACAGAAAAGGATTTCGGTGAAGTGGTTTTCGGTGATGGTGGAGTGGTTTTCGGTGGAGGCTTGTTACTGGAAGATTTCTTTATGGATGGTAATTTCGGTGGAGCGGAGGTTTTCTCCCCCTCAGGAACAGCCGGAATCTTAAAACCCATTTCAGAAAACACCTTATCAAACTTGGAGTGTAGAAATGCCAAAGTACCAGAGATTGTGTTGGGAACCATAGAGAAATCACCCATATCCATTTCCCATTCTGACATTTCGGTGCTGGAGGCCTTGGAGAGGGACTCAACCTTAGAAGACAATGTAGTAAGAGAATTATTTATTGGTACAAGGGCGTCGGTGATGGCATTGAATTAATCATTGAGGTAACTTTGTCTCAAGGGTTGAGATTCGAGAGTTGGCCTGGGAGATCAGAGAGATCGTGGATTGAAGGAAAGTGGAAGGTCGGTCTTGGTGGGATGGGGTGTGACCACCGATTTCGGGGAACGAACAGTGCCATCGAAGGGGATCCGCTTCGGGAAGCGGATGTCGTAAGTGAGGCGCGAGTTCGTCGGTGTAGAGGGTTCGGGGAGGTCGGGGAGGTGAGGGTGTTCGTTGTGGAGAGTGTTGCCTCGGCGAGGGAGGCTCGATGTGATGTCCTTCGGGGGACGGGATGGTTCGGGGAGAACCATTGTCCGCTAAAAGAAATGCAAAGAAATCATGTGGGGGTGAAGTCTGTGGGGGGGAACCCTGATTGGGTTGTGCAATCTCATCGATCATAAACTGATCGGGTGAAAGGCTGTGAAGTGAAAAATCAGAACCCTCGAGAGGAGAGACCTCGAGGTCATCTCCACCACCCAAAGAATCGAGTGGGGAGGTTTGTTGAGGGTTCTCCAAGCTCGGAGAAGAAATATTGGGCGAAGTCGACTTTTCTTTGGAAGATGAGGGCATGAGCGAGTTTGTTGACGTGTGAAGGAGATTGATCATGCCCACTTGTTTTGCATGAGAGGCAATGGATAACGTGGGCAAAGAAGAAATTCCAAATGCCTCCCATTTGGCTGCGAAGAAGAGTACCGGGGCCTTTGGAGCTTTTGGAGGAGTCGTCGAGCACATAACCGGTGGTAAGAACAATGTCTTCATGTATGGTGTCCAAATGCATGTTTTCATAGTCGGAAAAGGCGTCGATCTTGAGAGCTAGACGAACATCATCGACCCCAAAAGTAAGGTCGTGATCACCGGCGTCGTTGGAAAGAATGGAGGCGTGAATGGCTTCGTTGGAGGGATCGTACACACATGTTAACCAAAATCTGCCAATGAGCATTTTACTCATCTTGGGGTTGCACGAAAAGGCATGAAGAAGAGGAGAGCGAGTGAGGAACTTTGCGACTATGGAGAACTCGGGATGAGCTGGATCCGGGTCGAAGCGGGCAACGTGATTGCATTGATTAAACTTAAGCTCCTCAAATCTTGTGGGAATAGGGTATCGAGAAGAAGCCATGAGAGGTTTTCGAGAGAGAGATAAGGGGTTGCAGGTTTTGAAAAAGAAATGAGAGGGAAATATGCGAGGGTCATACATATATATATAGAAGAGAGAAGAGTAACCTGATGATAGTTTTTATGGGGAGATGGGGCAAGGCGGCTCGAAAGGAGGAGTGGGAAACGAGGAGTCGTGACACATAGCGGCTGACATGTGAAAGGTCTCCCATCACTGACACATTGGGAGTCGTATAAGATAAGAGAGAGGATCGGTGTAGACTCGGTGGTGAATCGGTGATCTTTCGGTGGTATATCGGTGGTATTTCGGTGTAGATATAAGAAGGGTTTCACCGAAGTTGGAGAGTTCCACCGACATGAGACTTCGGTGGAAGAAGACGCAGGTTTCCACCGATTTGAGATTTCGGGGGTAGATAAGTAGGGTTCCACCGATTACAGAATTCGGTGGAAGGGGTTGAAAGGTTCCACCGATATTCGATTTCGGTGGAAGAGGTCGAGGAGTTCCACCGATTTGAGATTTCGGTGTAAGAAAAGAAAATGAAGATGGTTGAGAAACACCTGTTTGTCCACCGATGAGAGATCGGTGGAGAGTTAGAAGTGGAGAAGAAAATGTCCACCGATGTGAGATCGGTGGAGCAGAAACACATGTTTATTCTTGAAGGTTGCACATCCCAAGTTCACTTATGAGAAAGTTGAACCTGGTTTCATCAAGGGGTTTGGTGAATAGATCAGCAAGCTGCAAATTGGTGGGAATAAAGTGCAGTTCAATGTCACTTTTGGAAATGTGGTCCCTGATGAAATGATATCGGATATCTATGTGTTTAGATCTGGAGTGGAGAACAGGATTGTTAGCAATAGCTATTGCACTGGAATTATCACACAGAATTGGGATTTTAGAAAAGAATTGATTGTAATCCCTGGGTTGATTTTTCATCCATAGGATCTGAGCACAACAACTTCCCGCAGCTACATATTCAGCCTCAGCAGTAGAGGTTGACACAGAGTTTTGTTTCTTGCTGGACCAACTTACCAATTTACCACCAAGGAGTTGGCAGCTTCCTGTAGTGCTTTTTCTATCAACCTGAGAGCCTGCAAAATCTGAATCTGAATACCCAATTAGTTCAAAACCTGAGTCTTTGGGATACCAAAGACCCAAGTGTAAGGTACCCTTGAGATACCGAAAAATCCGTTTTACAGCCTTTAAGTGTGATTCTTTTGGATTTGCCTGATAACGGGCACAAAGACAAGTAGCAAACATAATGTCCGGTCTGCTAGCAGTTAAGTACAGAAGAGAACCAATCATGCCCCGATAAAGGGTAACATCCACAGATATACCGTTAGGATCGGCATTTAGTTTCAACGGTGGTGCCATGGGAGTTTTCATAGGAGAGCTATCTAAAAAATTAAATTTCTTCAGAAGGTCACGAATATATTTACTTTGATTTATAAAGATTCCTTCTGAAGTTTGTTTGACCTGAAGGCCCAAGAAAAATGTAAGCTCTCCCATCATGCTCATCTCATATTCACTCATCATGAGAGAAGCAAACTCATCACAAAGTGATTCATCAGTAGCACCAAAGATGATGTCATCAACATAGATTTGGACAAGAATGAGGTTACCTGAAGTTTCCTTGATGAAAAGAGTGTTGTCTATTTTACCTCTGGAGTATCCATGTTTTAGAAGGAAGTTGGCAAGAGTGTCATACCAAGCACGAGGAGCTTGCTTGAGACCATACAGTGCTTTGTCAAGTCTGTACACATAGTCTGGATGAGCTGGGTCTTCAAAGCCAGGAGGTTGTTTCACATAGACTTCCTCTGCAAGTTCCCCATTGAGGAAGGCACTTTTAACATCCATTTGAAAGACCCTAAAATTTCGGTAGGCAGCATGAGCCAGAAAGATCCTTATAGCTTCAAGTCTTGCAACAGGGGCAAATGTTTCATCATAGTCAATGCCCTCTTCCTGTCTGTATCCTTGAGCTACTAATCGGGCCTTGTTCCTGATAACAGTACCATCTTCATCCATTTTGTTCCTGAAGATCCATTTGGTTCCAATGATTGTCTTCTTTCGAGGTCTGGGAACCAATCTCCAAACTTTGTTTCTCTCAAATTGAGAGAGCTCTTCTTGCATGGCCGAGATCCAGCAGGGATCTGCTAGAGCTTCATCAATCTTTTTGGGTTCAAGAAGAGAGAGAAAATTCACATAGAGACAAATATTTCCAACTCCTCTACGTGTTTGGACACCTGCTTGTTGATCACCAATGATTTGGTCAATAGGGTGATCCTTAGTCCATTTTGAGGCAGGGGGTAGAGGTGATGGAGTATATTGAGTGAGATGAGTCGAAGGAGTGGGATCAGAGTTTTGGTGGTAGGTAGGATTTTCGGTGGTGGGTGAAGGCTCATTTTCGGTGAGAGGAATGGTGTCGGTAGGCTGAGCAATTTTGGTATGAGGAGAAGAGGGTGACTCAATTTGGATACTAGAAGGAGATGGAATGGAGGGAGTGAGTTGAGTATCAATAGGATTAGACAAAGGGGCAGCACCGATGCATGATGATATCCATCTGTGCAAATCATCATCATCATTTGACAAAGATGAGGATCTAAGATCATCAAATTTGACATGGATAGACTCATCAATGCATTTTCTTCTGAGATTATACACCCTATAAGCTTTGGAGGATAAGGAATACCCAACAAAAATTCCCTCATCTGCTTTGGGATCAAACTTCCCAAGGTTTTCACGATCATTAAGAATGAAACACACACAGCCGAACACATGAAGGAATCCAATATTCGGTTTTCTGCCATGGAAGACTTCATATGGGGTTTTATCATGCCTTTTAGAAATCACAGACCTATTTTGGGTAAAGCAGGCAGTGTTAACAGCTTCAGCCCAAAAATAGGTAGGTAGATTTGATTCACTTAGCATCGATCTGGCAGCTTCACATAGAGTTCTATTTTTCCTTTCCACCACTCCATTTTGCTGTGGAGTACGGACAACAGAAAAGTTCTGAGAAATCCCTTTCTCAGTGAAGAAGTTTTCAAGAGCACTGTTTCTGAATTCAGTGCCATTATCACTTCTTACTGATCGAACAAGTTGGCCATTTAGAACTTCATTTTTCTTGACAAAGTTGATGATTTCTTCAGTTGCATCACTTTTGTACCTGAGAAAATACACCCAAGTATATCTGGTAAATTCATCAACAATTACAAGAATGTACCTTTTTCCTCCTAGACTCGGAGTGCTGACTGGTCCACATAGGTCCATGTGCAGCATCTGGAGAGGAAGAGTGATGGAAGAGCATTGCTTGGTCTTGAAGGAAGTTTTGGTGAGTTTCCCTTTCTCACATGCATCACACAGCTTTTCTTTGATAAAATTCAGCTTTGGCATGCCAGACACCAACACTTTATTTGAAATTTTGTGGAGAGTTTTGAAGTTTAGATGAGAAAGACGTTTATGCCATAACCAGTTTCTTTTGGAAGAGTCATCTGACACGAAGCAGACATTTGATGAATTGTTGCTTAGTCCCATGTCAATGACATAGACATTATCCATCCTTTTTCCAGACAGCATCACGTTGAAGTTCTTGTCCACAACCGTACAGATACAAAGTTCAAAGATAACTTTATATCCAAGATCACACAGTTGACTAATACTAAGAAGATTGTGCATGACACCTTCAACAAATGCCACTTTATTGAAAGTGACTGATCCATTTGTGAGAGTTCCATAGCCTTTGGTGTAGCCTTTAGAGTTATCACCAAAAGTGACAGATGGACCCTTTTCAGACACATAGTTGATGAGAAGAGATTTGTTTCCCGTCATGTGGCGTGAGCACCCACTGTCCAGATACCATATTTGATGGCGCTCAGAAACCTGCATGCACACAGATTAGTTCTTTGGTACCCATTTTGTAATGGGTCCTTTAGGATTAGAAGATGATGAGAGGTCCTTAGGTTTGGTTCTTTCGATTCTTTCCTTGGGACAATCCTTAGCCATGTGAAAAGTGTCACCACAGTTATAGCATTTTCTATAGATAAAGACCTTTTTAACATTTTGAACACTTTTCTTATTTTGGTTTTTAGCATTGGTTTTTAAAACTTTGTTATGGGAGAACAAAGCAGGAGGTTTGGACCCAAGAATTCCTTTGGCAGAGATGTTAGTTGGAGAGTTGGAGGATTCTGTGGGGTTTGGCCTTTTCAAAAGTACTGATCTTGGAATTTGAAGAAAGGAAGAGTTACCATGAGAATTCTTTGAAGAGAACCTTTTGGGGTGGAAATCGGTCACAGAAACAGCCACCGATTTCCCTTTGTCAGAAGCTGAAAAACCTCTTGGGTGAACTTGATGTTCTCTTTTGGGAATCTTTGAGGGATTAGGTTCAGTATACTCATCAACGTGAATAGATCTTAACACTTCATGGAGAGGAATGGGAGGATCATTGGTGTTGACATCGGTGGGATTTGATCTTTTCAACAGAATGACTTGCGAGGAGTTAGAGGATGATGCTTCAACAATGTTTAAACTTTTTGAGAGATCAAGGGTGAGTTTTGAAACTTCATCTGAGTCAGAGTTTTCAGAAGGTTGATTTGAGGATGCCTCTTTTGCTTTAATGAACATTCCATATTTTAGAGCTTCACCCAGATCTAAAGAGTTTAAGGATATGGAATTACAAGAACTTGAATCAGAGGCATCATCCCACACACTTGAGGGAGGAAGAGGTGTATGGGAAGAAGTTTCAGAAGAGACTTTGCCAAATCCTAGACCGATTTTGCTCTTTCCACTGATTTGACTTTGAAAGAGTTGTTCAAGATTTTTTGAAGAATCAGTCCATTTTCTCACCACCTCTTGCTCTCTTTTAAGTTTCTTAAACAGAGAGTTCTTTTCTTTTGAAATCACATGATTTATTGTTTTCAAGTCCTCAAGCTCATTTTTTATTTCCTCAAACCTTTTAAGCTTAGACATGCAAATTTCAAGTTCAGCTTTGAGCTCTTTCACTTGAGCAGATTTTCTATTCTTACTGTCTTTAACAGAATAAAAATCTTGAGTTAAGGATTCATAGGCATCAATCTTTTCTTTATCTGACATATTATTAAAAGGATGTACCTGAGCATAAGCCGTCGAGCACTCAGTCGACACGAGAGCCATTGGAGAGGTTGCCTTTTCAGAAACTTCCATTTCTTCAGAGATAGCCATGAAACACCTATTTTGAGAGTCGCTTTCGGAGGTATCTTCATCATCCCAATCGTGAGTTTCTGCCATAAGACCCTTCCCTTTTCTTTCCAGACCTTCACTCCTTTCCTTCTCTTTCTTGTACTTGGCTTTATATTTCTCAGCACGCTCCTGATGGTTTAAGGAAGAGGAATGGGACTCCTTTTTGGGAAAGGTTGATTTGAAAGTCATATTTTTGGATTTTTCCCTTTTGGTGGAGAGACCCTCAGAGAATGGGTTTTTAGACTTGGAGATAGGCTTGCTCCTACACTCAGATGCAAAATGTCCTTTCTTGCCACAATTAAAACACTCCTCATTAGACTTATCAGAAGAAGTCTTAAAAGATGAGGTTTTTCTAAAAATTCTGGATTTGCTGAAAGGACGAAATTTATTTTTAGAACCAGCCATCATTGCCATTTCGTCTGACAATTGTTCAATCATAATATCCTCACCTTCATCATCAGCATCACTTAGATATGCCTCCGTTTGGTGGGTAGAATTTGACTGGTTGTCATTATCAGAGTCAGATGAAGGATAGGTAATTCTAGGGAGGTTTTGAGATTTTTTGGAATTTTCACTGATAAGAGCTATGGAAGAGCTCTTTATGTCTTTTATGAAAGATTTCCTTTGAAGCTTGGTTTGCTCAAAATTCAAGAGAGTACCATACAGAACAGTTAAGGGCATGAACTCAAGATCCTTGGTAGTTTTGATGCAAGTACATATATTTTCCCAAAATTCTGGGAGACAATCCATGAATTTGCACAAGACTTCCTCATTGTCATAGATTCTGCCCAATAACTTAAGATCATTAAGAAGAGAGTTAAAACGGTTATAGAAGCTAGGAAGAGATTCTCCTTTTTCAAACGTGAAGAGTTCATATTTTCTTATAAGACCAATCTTTTTACACTTCTTAACTTCCTCTGTACCTTCGTACAGAACACATAGAGTGGTCCACATTTCTTTGGCAGTTTCAAAGTTCACCAAAGAGTGGTAGACCTCATCAGGAAGAGAGAGTGCAATAATAGCTCTTACTTTGGAGTCAAGAGAGACCAAACGTTTTTCCTCATCGGTATACTTTTTGGGGTTTTTTAGAATATAACGACCAGTAGCACTGGATTTTTCTTCATCAGAATCACTAGAGATTTCTTTTTCAACAGTCTCTTTACCAGGCCTCTGCGTTTCATAGCGAGCCCAAACTATGGGGATGATAGGTCCCTCTTTGAGAATGGTTGGATATCTAGTATCCACTCCTTCCATGAACAGCATCATGCGGCTTTTCCATAAAGAGAAGTTGTTAGCATTAAACTTAGGAGGTTTTGAGATGGACCCATTTTCAGCAAAGTTATTTTGAAAAGAGTTTTCAACAGTAGAAGAAGAGGCAGCCATCGCAGATCAAGTTTATGGAATTAAACTTTCTGCTCTGATACCACTTGTTAGTCCCAGATGGCTAAGCAAGTATTGTAGAAGGGGGGGGGGGGGGGGGGGGGGGTTGAATACAATACTCAAAATTTTCACAATTTTAATTCTTTTTATTGAAAAACTTTCAACAAGAATTACACAAAGAAACTTAAGATTGTTGCGGAAAAGAACAGATAAACTATTCTAACAATCTTGCACAAAGTATACAACAAAACAACTAAGAACACTGAGAGCAAAGCTATTGAGTTTTAAGGCTTAAAGAAAGATTTCTTGCACTGAGAGAATTCTGAAAGCGTGCCTTTTGAATGGTGATGCCTTCTCCTTTTATAGTGCCAAGGAGTGCCCAAGCATTAAATGCTTGGGACACTTGTCATCTTTCAACTTGCTGAGTATGTTGACTTCTGGAGAGATGAAAGGTCCTTGTCACTTTTTACTAGGTACAGACAGAATAGCTCATGCAGATAAAAACGGATTTTAACTGATTATGGATAAAGAGACAAACTGTCACTTTTATCTGCTAGAGGATATTGTCCCATAATAAATGATCTTCCCTTTAAGACTTTGGCACCGAAGGAGGTTTTACCGAAAATAGAAGAACTTCGGTAGAGAGAGATCGACCACCGAACATGTAAGAGCATTTCGGTGGTGAGGAGGGCCACCGAAGTTGTTCAGGTAATTCGGTGTAGTGTCCACCGAATTTGTCAAGGCTCATCGGTGGAAGACGATGCCACCGAAACTGTTCAGGCAATTCGGTGGTGATGTGGCCACCGAATCTGTCCAGGCAATTCGGTGGGAAGTGACCACCGAAACTGTCCAGGCAGTTCGGTGGAGATGACTTGTTTGTATGTTGCTGAGAGTCTTCTATTTTCCACAAGTAGAGAGTCTTCAAGCTTGGTTTCGGTTGATCTTCGACTTCACCGAACATTTGATATCTTGTACAAGTCATTCAAAGAACCAAACTAAAATATTCTAAATAGGAGTTTTAGGGAAAACATCGGTGAGTCAATTTCAAATCCTTGGTGACCCAACAATAACTCTTTATTAAAACATAATACGAAGCAAAACTCACGCAATCATAAAATGTAATAAAGATCAAATACCATAAAATAGAACTCCAGCAGTTAAAACATCTATTAAGAATGTAACGTAAATGCGTCCATCAATCATGGAAAACAATCCATATGCATGTATTATAGCCTCAACAATGTGAATGAATAAAATACCCGAAATTAACACCCTTCGGTGACGGGGGAGACCCGATCTCATCGAATGTGGCAAACACATAAATTAAACCACGATTAAGTAAATACAAGTAAGCTTCTTGGACATGGAAAAACAGATGACATCAACCATACTAGGTCTTTAGTCAATCATACTAGATCTTTATCCCATCTCCGGCATCAACCAAAACTAGTTCTTTAGCCTCTCTTGGACATCAACCATACTAGGTCTTTAGTCCAAGCCCTCAAGTTCAACCATACTAGGTCTTTACCTTGGAAACCCACCATCCAAAACAAGCTTACTCGACTTAAATATAAATACATGACCCCAAAAGAATAACTAATGCGTTCAAATCATGTAAACCTCAAATATGATGCAACTCACGCAATGCAAACCCCAAGCCCACGTCGAGCTTATTAAAACCGGGCGAATGCCATCAAGACTCAATCGAGTCCAAAATCGAGCCCTCTGCTCAAAGATCTAATGATCATTTATCAACATCGAATCATGCAAATGAAATGCAATTAAGCATATAACACATTCTAGGCTCCACCCCGAGCATGTAAATATCAACAACGTGCAATAATATGCAACACGGTGCAATAAAAGCAACCCGTAAATAAGACTCCACATCGAGCCATTTAAACCGGACAAATGTCCCCAAAACTTAATAAAATCCAATACCGAGCCACAAGCTCAACTAACTCAAAAGATAGTTCATGAAAGTCATAAAATGACATTAAGTATAACAACACACACCGGTTGTCAGTAAATACTTCAAATCCGTGAAAACCCGAAATAAAACCTTGGATCGGGATAACCCTCATTTCCAAAAGGACTCAACCTTTACATTTTCAAAACATCTCATAATGTACTATATGCACATTTCCAAATATCGACAAAACACATTTTTATAACAAATGGACTCCATTTACCACATAAATCAACAACCCATTTCATGTATGATTTATCTATCTCATTTTTCCAAAGAACCCAAAAGTAGTGTTTTACAATATCTGCCACAATTAATACCTCACAAGGTAAAACTCATCAAATAACTCATCATTGCTAATTTTCAGGTAAAACACATAATTACTTGGAAAAAATAGCATTTTGGCATGTACAAAGTTTTCGCAAAGTAACTTGAACTCACCTTTGCTAGATTTAGCTAAATCTAGATTTTCCCCAAACGTATGCTCCTTTGATGAAGTATGCATCCTCAAGCCAAAACTTCCAAAACCTAGATTTATGAATTTCCAACCATCAATATCACAATCCAACCATGTAGAATCATTCCCTAAACACTTAGAATCATTTCTCCCAACATATTACACCCAAAATAACCGATACATCGAAACCCTAACTTTCAAAATGAAGCAAAGAGAAAATTACCTCAACCAACAAGTGAATCCACCAACCAACACCCTTGAATCTTCCTATGAACTTCAAAACTCTTTCTAGATCCTTGAAGAGCTCTCAAAATCGGAACCATAGCCACTTGAATCGCCAAAATCGGAGTTGAAATGAGAGAGATATGAAGAAATGAAGTTTATGGCTAAAAATCTCGTATTTATGCTCCATGTACCCGACCGCGACAATGACACGCGACAATGACACGATCATTGTCGCTGGTCATAATCGCACAAGGTGTACCGTAGGTTGTACCCTTGGCGCGACAATGACACGGTCATTGTCGCTGGTCATTGTAGCTCCGCGGTACCAAAACCGTTTTGGCCATAACTTCTTCGGTATAACTCCGTTTTCGCTCCGGAAAGAACCGTTGGACTCGTATTCGAATTCCTCATCCAACAAGACCGTAAAATCTAGGATTCAATCCAAAATTCTATTTTTCTTATTTATCACAAAAGACCGATACCTTCCAAAAACTGGGGTGTTACATGTTTGATTCGCTCAAGCTGTGCTCTGATACCAACTTGTAACGTCCCAAAAATTACAATAAATTTGAACTTTTTTTTAAAATACCTTTTCAATTAAATAAACCATAAGTGTTCAAAGCCAATTAAACGTTTATCAAAATCTCGTTAAGTTAAATAACCAAATCCAAATAACACAGCGGAAAAATGTAATAATTCTAAACATAATGTCTCAAAGTAAAAAGTCGTGAAAGTCTCCACAACGCGCCAGTGTGTACCGTCACGCCTTACTGCCACTCGTACCTGAAACAGTAAATTGTAGGGAAAGAGTAAGCACGAAGCTTAGTGAATTCAAGCACGTACGTAAAATAGCAATCATATGAACACCACCCCTATCAGCAGATAGATATAACAATTAACACATGCCAGTTTAAGAACACAAGCAAACTCAGGCAAGAACACATGTGTATGTATCCATCGGTCTCCCCGAATTCATACCACACCGGTACACGTATTCATCGGTCTCCCCGAGTTCATACAACACCCATGTACGTATTCCTCGGTCTCCCCGAGTCCTCGGTCTCCCCGAGTTTTATACAACACCCAAGGTCTTATACTAGACACTAACACAATCGGATATTACCCACAACCAAATCATCTAACACACACGAGCTACCGCAATGCACATATAATCCCTATCCTACGCAGTGAGAGAACTCACCTCGAAAAGCAAAGTAGAACACCACGAACAGCGACAAGGACCCGTCAACTCCAACTCACTTCTTTCCACCTAAAGAAGTGTTATCAAGTGTCAAAGTGAAGTCCTAACCCGAAATTACAACTACAAGTCTAAACGTGTATTTTCCAGCTTTTGGTCCAAAACTATAGGTCTGTTCGTGACCTGTTTAGCCCCCCTTAAACCCATCGAACTCGAAATATTATTTCATAATTAGAAGTTTCTATGCCTTAGGTTTCCAGGGACATATCGCACGCGTTCATACGAGGTCCCTACTATTTTATATGAATTTTCTAAGACCGACTATCCAAACTGCGAATTTCGGACCAGTCTGTACTAATTTCCATTTTGGCCCTAGCTAGAGGCCGAATTAATTTTTCTGTAAAACATATGAAACTCATTAGACACAATTTGTGAGATGTGTGCACTGGTTTCACCTTAATCCGAGCTTCCTAGAATATTCCACGGATTTTACAAAACAGGGACAGAATAGGCGCTTTTTTCACATAAAATGATAACATTGATACAAGGGTTTAGGTTTCACGTTTAGGATTAGGATTAGAGTTTAGGCAACTAATGGCTGGGCTAAGTCAAGCACCACCTACTGCCACCTCCGGCAGTGGTGGTCGACGGCGGCGTGGAGGCGGCAGCCACCACCGGCGGTGGTGGTGGTTCGATACTTTAAAAAGAAAAGACGGCGAGACCACACACACCCAACCAATACACTCGGTCGCACACACCCCCACCCGACCTAGCAGCCACACTCGTGCACAGTACAGCAACCGAACGGTGGCGCACGGCGGCGACACACCAACGGCAGCTACGGCTGCAGCGGCGGTGGTGGTTTCGTGGTGGTTTGACGACGACGAAAAGGAAAACGAGAAGAAACGAGAAAACCTTACCTCTCGAACAAGAAAACGCAGCAGCAACAAGATGACTCGTCGGCTCCTTCCCTCTCTCTCGCTCTCTCGCTGCTTCTCCCTCACGCCGGCAGCCGCTAACGGCGGCGGTGCTGGTGGTTCGCGGCGGTTCGGCGGTGGTAGCAAAAGAAAAGGGGAAACGAAGGGAACGGCTAGGGTTTTGCGATTTCTCTCTTGCGTAAGACTCCAAAACGAAAACAAAAGGGGAGGGGTCGGTTCTATGGGCCGATCCCATGCCACCCTCAAGCCCCAATTTCACTTTTAGTCCTTGGCTTTTAAATGTTAAGTCATTTATTCCACTTAAGTTAGAATTTTACTAATTAAACCAAATATCACAAAATTAATTCGTTTTGGTCCTTGCCGCCAAATCCCGTTAATAAATTTGTTTAGAGAAGAAAATTTAAATAATTAAAATAAAATACATACCGGAATACGGGCTTTACACGTCAAGACGTTTTGACATAGTCTCCTCACGCTCTACGGCGACGTTCGCCCTGTCCAATGCCGCGTTCCCCCTCTCATGAGCAGCAGACACTAGACCCTTTATCTTTGCCGTCTCGACACGCAAGTCAAGGGAAGACCGGAACGCCTGTAGAAACATAAAAAACATTGTTAATAATCATACGACAACGTAAACATCAACAAAATAAAACAAGTCTTGAAAGAAAGACTTACCATGAGCGCCAGCCCGGCGACACGGGCTCCCGTCTCCTCGAGCGGGAACCCCTCGAAACGCTCCTTGAAAGAGGGGAGCAGATATTTCCCCAAATGAGGAAACAGGTTCGTCCCGTCTAGGACATTATCGACCATAAAGTCCGACGGCAACGTAAAGTTAACCGTTGTGACCTTGGCCTCCCCCGTCGTGTGATCCTTGCCCTTGTCGGCCAACGGAGGGATCGACGCAGTAGACGGGGACTTCGCTGTTTTTGCCGGAGGCGCCGAACTGATAGGTGTCGCAACAATTGCACTAGAAGGCGTCTTTGTCTTCATAGGTGATGCGACTTTCGCCTTCTCAGGCGTAACGACTCTCGACGAGTCATCAACCCCCGAAGACGGTTCCCTCGGGATCGTCATTCTTGTCTTCGGTAAAACCCCCGACCCAGTGGTCGAGGTCCTTTGTCTCTTTTCTTTGCCCTTACGAGCAAGCTCAAGCTGAGCTGCTCTTTTAGCAGAGACAGTCGGCATCTTTGGCTGAGATTCTCCTGGAAACCAAAAAAGGAAAGAAGTGTTACAAAAAGCATAAGAGAAAAAGATTAAGATTAAGCAGAAGGGAATGTGAAGGTACACTTACCGGTCATTTCTCCTTCTTCTCTCGACTCTTCCTCTGTTTCCTCTTCTTCTTCCTCCTCCTCAAGTTCCCCCCCCCCCCCCCCCCCCGATTCTCTCCTAAATATACCAAATCTTCGTCGTCGTCCACTAACTGTCGTACGACAAATGACCGTTCTACAACGCTGAAAGCCAAGAATGCGTCGACCTTCACTTGAGAGTTAGCGTAGGGCTTTACGTCCTCAAACTTTATTTCTGTTGATACGGAGAAAACAGGTCAGAAATAAGTAGAAAAGTAACACGCGACATACGACAAAAGGATAGAAAAATTGTACCCGACATATTCCAGTCGGCCATAATCCAACCGCTCTTAGAATCGAGAGTCGACTTACGCACGAATGCGTACCTGGTCTTCCATTTACAATCGTTTACAGCAGTCTTTAGGACCAAGGTACGATCTCCCTTATACCTAGAATACAAACTACATCAATGACATCCGTCCTTTTTGACTTGATAAGCCAAGAGGAGGTCGCGTACATGCATGGGAGATTCCCATTTTTCAGTGAGGCGCTCGATCACTTGTACGACTCGCCAAAACTGGGGCATTAGTTGGACTGGTGCTAAGTCGAATTCTAGCATAAAAGCCTTAGCCAGAGGCGAGTAGGGCCATTTGAAACCTATCATAAAGGGATATTCGTATATCACGATATACCCCTCGGTACATTTATTTGGTCGAGTCTGACCTGCTCGGATTAATTTAACCCCCGCAGGGATTTTTGCTAGACTTCTAAGATCATCAAGATCCGATTGTTCTCGAATAGAGCTTTCGGGTTCCATCGACATATCTAAACAGACTTAAAAAGATCGAAGAAATCGTACCTTATATAGGCGCTCTAGACCTCGAAAATCCTAACTGATTCAGAGATTCTTGCAGGTTTAGAAAAGATTCGACGAAGAACGAGCAAGGAATCAAGAAGAAATCTCTGCCTAAAACTCTCTGAAATCGTAAAAAGGAAAAGATCCATCGTGGTCTCTATTTATGTAAACGATCGTGTCAGGTCGAGTCCCTCGATGATCAACACGCGTCCTTGTCTTTTCGTATAACCCCACGGATCGCTGACACCTGGCAAAGACAGCTGCTAAGCATAATCGTGTGTTAGCGTGACGTCGCGATCATATCCTTCTTTCGACTTCCCCTTCAAGTTAGAATTGAACCGATCCAGTTCCAAGACAACTAAGGTAACTTTCGACACGTGTCACGACCCTAGACGTCCGATTGACAAAATTTAAAATTTGAATTTGCCATTCTATTTTCAAATTTTGGGGGCAAACTGTTTGGTTAAAAATCCACCAGTCTCGACCACGATCGAGGTAAGGAAAACATTTATTACACTTCCTCACAATAAGATAAAATCATAACACTTTATCTCCTGATTAAAGTTGAAATCGAAAGTTATTCACCTCACGACACTCGACCATGACGTCGTCTAGTTCACACGACCGTCATGTAGGACCTTGCGACCTCGACCGACTAACGTGCAATATGACTGTTACGTTTGTTCAGTGTTTAATGCAGGAGTCAATGTCATTGATGACCAACGGCTATAACCGGCGAAGGCCATTAACAGCATTGAAGTCGATGTCCGTTACATCTGTTACATGAAGCATTTAAGGAACCAATTAAAGCACCCGAAGACTATAAATACCAGGCTCAATCATCATTTCAAGGGACATCACATAATCATCTGAACTCAGAAGAACATTCGAAGCAAGGAATTCTCTCCCGAAGAATCACTCTCGACGCACGACATTCACGCACGACACTTCATTTTTACACACGACGCACGTTGTTTTTACATTCGAAACACTTGTTACTTTACATTTAAAGTCTTTCTTTCATTTGTATTGTAATCACTGTACGATCGACACCTGAAACACAAGGATATCGCCCATGTTTGGCGACCATAGTGCAGCGACGACTTCCACAGTCGTCCACGGGTTTTTTCCTCGTTGAGGTTTTTCCCGCGTCACCAAATCCTTTGTCTCATTTACATTTTTGTCTTTGTCGCACGTTTTGTCAAATGATTCCCTTCTTTAGTTGTTAAATTCCACAATCAACCTTAAGTTATCCTTTTGGACGATTTTTGGCATTAACAGTTACAAAGAACCAAAGGTAAATAATCTAAGTAGGATTTTAGGTGTAAAATCGGTGGGTCAATTTAAAATCTTTTGTGACCCAATATATATATAAGAGAGAGAGAGAGAGAGAGAGAGAGAGAGAGATGGTTTCACTTATAAACCATATAAATCAATCTCGACTGTTTATCTAGTCTAATGAATATCTCGATTTTCCTGAAATAAAACATTAATTATAATAAATGAACTTCGATAATCTTTCATAAATATCTAAACTATAATAAATAAACTATGTATCTCAACTAATTGGTTTATACACTTTGTACTAATAGTTGAGTTTGTAAAATATCTCTCCTCTCTCTCTCTCTCTCTCTAAATATATATATATATAAGCGAAAATAGGACTATATTTAATTTTTTGTAAAGGGGGTTTAGGTGTGGGCAGCCTTTGGGCAACAAATTGAGGGCTTCTTGAAAAATGGTGGTGGAGATTCTTTGTTAATGGCGATGCGTTTTGGGTCAGGGTTATCAAGAGCATCTTCGAGGAAGACGGAATACTTGGTGGTGTGAGTGAGGAAGGCCATAATTTAGGTAGACAAATCGGGCTATCGCGAGCTCGGGGGAGTGTAATTAGAGTCGATCGGGATTTGGAAAAGATTGGCATCAACTTTTCGGACTCTTTTGGGAAACGGGTGGGTAATGGCAACGATACTTCCTTTTAGGGGGATAAATGGTTGGGTATTTTGGACTTAGTGAAAATTTACCCCGACTTAATAGACTTGAAAGAGAGAAGATGGTGAAGGTTCGTAACCAAATGATGTCGGTTAATGGAATGGGGACTAGGACATGGGATTGGGTGAGAGTTCCAAGAGAGAGGCAGGAGGGCGATGTGAAAGAGTTGAACTTCTTGTTGCGCAATGTCTCCTTAAGTGTGGGTGGGAGAGACTCGTGGGTGTTGTGGTTGAGGGAGGACGATGAGTTTTCGGTCAAAGCTCTAAGGACCATGACTGAAAATAATTTTGCAAGTGTTGGATCAAGCCTCTCAAATCGTGCCAGAAAAGTATGTATATTCATTTGGCGACTAAGGAAGAGACGGGTTCCAGTTCGTGAAGTTCTACATGATAAAAGGCATCGATCTCCATTCTCTCATTTGTCCTTGTTGCGAGGAACATATCAAATCCATCGACCGTTGTTTTATCAAGTGTCCGAAGAGCCTTCAATTATGGAGTCAGATCTTTCGATGGTGGGGTCGGTCTTTCTTGTCGGCAACCATGTTGGATGATCTTCTTGACCATTCAGAATCTCTTATCGTTCTAGTTTCCCGTAATGGACGTGACCTTTGGATGGCGGTGGTGTGGTGCACTCTCTATTCTATTTGGTTATATCGTAACGATCGTGTTTTCCCTCTGCATTCAACTCATCAAATTGACCGGTTCTTCAATCTCCAATTGTTGTCGTTTAATTGGATCTCCAGGTGAAGAATTTTAGTCTTACTTGGCATGATTGGAGTAGTGGGTGTGGGTTTATTGGCTAATGTTGCTTGTGTTCGCCGGTCTCCTTGTTGGGGCTCGTTTGGGTTTGGTTGCTTTTCACGTGTGCTCGTCTTGCTTTGTGGGTTCCGTGTTGTCGTCTGTTGTCTAAGTTTGTGTTGTTATTTGCTTCTTCTTCTTCTAGAAGCTTGGACCTTCTTATTTGTTTCCCTTTCTTTAATTAAATGTTGTCTTTCGAAAAAACAAATCCAAGTACATACAAAATTGAATTGTAAAAATCTTTCACAAACAATAAAATAATACAAAATTTAATTATTAGTTAAAACTATATTAAAAAAACACATATAAAATGTAAAAGTATGATAAATCAAAATAAATAAATAATTTTCAAGTTTTATCAACTTGTAGAATTGGAAAAAAAAACAAGCAACCTAAAAGAATCTCCAAGAGTTACAAGTCAAAAACTATGGTCTCCCGATTTTTTTTATGAAAAAGGTTGTAATTATTTACAATGAGTATGATATATTAAAATGATCTAAACCGCGAGATTCTATCGGTTTCTTTCGTCTTTAGTTCAAGGGAAAAGTCTAAAAAACTCAACGAACTATTCAATTTTGAATGGTTAAGTCCTTAAACTATTATTTTTAATGAAAAAGTTCTTAAACTTTCTAAAACCGGTTAAATACATCATTGTGACCTGTAAAAACAAGTTATTGTTATACAAATTTGGAAAAAGTCTAAAAAACCTAACAAACTATCTGATTTTGAATGATTAAGTCTCTAAATTTTTTTAACAAATAAATCTTTACATTTTTCTCTAAAAAAATGAACAAATAAATCTTTAAACTTTTTTCTTGAATTTTTCTTTTACCAAATAAATCTTGAACTTTTTTTGAACAAATAAATAATTTTTTTTTAATAAACAAAATTATGAACTTAGTTTTGAAAAAATAAATCTGAAACCTTTTTTGAAAAAAAAAGATACAATATCTCTCACCGACAACAGAGTAAAATGATCTAATTAAACAAAGAAAATTTATGCCATTTCTATTACTAATTCCGAGACATTCAAACGTTATGCCTAAAACATAAATAGATACATACAAAAATTATACTCATTCTTTCATTAAATATATAACAAAAACGCTCATTCTTTCACTAAATATACCCAAAAAAACGTTAATCTTTTTACAAATATACCAAAAAAATGCGTAGAATATATGTTCATTCCACTAACATAAATATAATTTATGTTGTTTGCAATAATAAAGTTATGCTTAATCTTAAATAAGAGTCTCGTCAACCGAATGACTTTCATGTACACCATCAATCAAATGAAGGAAACACATACATATAAATGATTTGTTAAAAAAAGTTTAAGAATATATTTGGTAAAAAAAATTAGAAACTAATTTGTTAAAAAAAATTAGAAAAAAGTTTAGAAACTAATTTGTTAAAAAAATCCAAGGACTTAACCAATCAAAATCAGATAGTTTGTTGGATTATTTTAGATTTTTTCCGTATTTGTGTAGCATTAACCTGTAAATTTACAGGTCACAATGATGTATTTAACTGGTTTTAGAAAAGTTTAAAAGTTTTTTTATTCAAAAAAATAGCTTAAGAATTTGACCATTCAAAATCGGATAGTTTGTTGGGTTTTTTTAGACTTTTCTGTTAGTTTAATGGATGGAAATATATTTATTCACTTATATTGATTGTTTCTTTCCAATTCTATCTACTTAACCTTTCCGATCTCAAGGGGTTCCAATTCTGCCCTTTCCAATCTTAAGGCCTGTAGATACAATTTGGTGTCTTGTAAACAAAAATTAAATGTAACATACTTTTTTAAGTGAAAGAATTACATCGATGATCCATATGGTTTGCTCCAAATTTGGATATAGTCCTCTCCTAACCCTTGCAACCCTTAACTCTACTTGAAGCAAACTACAGGGACCATCAATGTAATTCACTCTAATATTTTTTTATTTTATTTAATGATTACGAATTTTACATTATGCATTATAGTCATCATAGTATTAATAAAAGTAAATTGCAATTTTAATCCATGTGATTTGTTTTTTTCTTACACAATCTATATATCTATATCTATATATATATATTAAAGGAAAATCCACTAAGGATGATGTGGCATATTGTTAGAGTAGGATTTGTCTAAAGAAATTTTCTCATTGTTTTGAATTTTTTAAATATTGAATAAGTTAAAGACTAAATTACCCCTAAATGAAAAACATGTATTTCATTATAAGAAGGTTTTTTTTGTAATTTCATTTCTACTTTAATTATCTTTAACTTTCAAACTACACAACTTCATAGAGATATTTATTATAGTCTTTTCATATTTCTATAATTTAATTAAGAAAAAACCTACAATAAATGATGTGACACATTGTTACAAGATGACCCTTTATAAATATAATTAAGTTAAAAGATGTTATAAATGTTAGTTAAGTTAACGATTTTTTCTACCCGTGAATAAAAATGTGTATTTCATTATTCTCTTCAAAATGATAACAAAATTTCGAAACCAAAGACGTCTTTAATTGAGAAACTCGCATTAGTAATTCACATATATCTAAACATAAAATATGAAGAGTTATTTCAAGTTCTTAGGTGGCATTTTATCTAAACATAAAACATATATCCTAGACTTTTATGGAAGAGTTATTTCACATATATCTAAACATAAAACATATATCTAAACATAAAATATTCTCTTCAAGTTCTTAGGTGACATTTTATGGAAGAGTTATTTCATAATTAATTTTTTCTCAAAATTTTAGATTTTTTAACTTATTTTGGGTTATATTAATTGTCTTTTATTAACTAATAAATGTCCTAGACTTTTCGGTTTTCTATTCCGTTTTTATCCCGTCTATATATTATATCTCATTTAACATTTTTTCGTTTGTTTTACTGAATCGTCTATCATATTGCAAACTATAATCGAATGTCTAACGAAGATAGAAAGTTTTTTTCTTTTATTTTACCTAATTCTCCATCATATAGCAAACTACACAACCGGATGTCTCATCAAGATGGAAGCTACATTTTATGGTTTATTTTATGTTTTTATGTGAGCTATTTAATGTTATTGATGAGTTGTGTTTTTCTTTTGTAGAATTTTTATCGTGAAACCGTTATTCTTCCTCTATAAAATCCATGTAAGAGTTGTTATATTTTATTTTATGATTTGTCCCGGTTATATATTGTTGATAAATGTTTTTATTCCATGTTATTATATTTGTTAATTATTGTTACGTCTATTGTTCTGTGTGATGTGTCGTATTTATGTGTCTCTAAATAGTTTTTTTTTATTGTTCATACTGAATGTTATATAACCATAAACTTTTTCAGGTAACAAATAATACATTATATTTTATGATTTGTGTGAGTTGTTATTGATGAATGTTTTTTCCAATTTCTTCCTTATTATTATATTTTATTCATTATGTTTTTCATCCCTCATTTTCGAAAGTTATTTATGTTGTATGTGTATTACTTTTTATGTACCTTTTTTATTTTGCATAACTTTGTTTTACTAATATTGTTGTAGTTATTCAAGTTTTATTATTTGTTTCTTGACAACAATTGTAATTATTATGTGTAAACCTCTTCATAAATTGTTAATAATTAAGTTGTAATACAAACATTATTAGCTAAATTGGAAAACTAATTCTGTGTACACTCATTGTAACAGTTAATATTCCACATATGATTGAAACTAACCATCTTTGTACAAATTTTAACTTTAATGTCAAATCAATATTTTGCAACAAAAAGAAGTGTATGACATTCTATTTGTTACAAGAAACAATATCAATGAAAATATATAATTTACATCTAAACAACCCACTAAATTTATTGTCTTATACTACATCTAATTAGTTGTCATTTATCAAATTACATTTTATCTTAACTTAATACGGATTTTCTAGCAATAATTTTTTGTCGCCGTCCAACACGAATATATAAATGAAGGCTATAAGGTATTAACATAACTTAATGAAAACTTATTATCCTCAAATCAATATTGTAATTAAGCTTTGGTTATCCCACGTTGATAAGAAATAGAAATATTCGAAAATGTAGTTGTGTATATGAAAGGAGAACGATAGCTTGAAAACCAGTATCAGATTCTTCACAAATAATCACAAATATTAATTTATTTAATAACTACCATTTTTCTTATACAACTGCAATCACAATAAAAAAATGGAAAGAACTATTTATTAAAGTTCTTAACACACTAATAGTTGTCATGCTATTTTTCGGTTAAGATATCACCTTTGGTAAAACAACATTTCTTACATAGTCTTTTATGTATGGAGAATAAGCTGAAGAATCACTATTATGCACGTGCTAACTTGGTTAGAGTTTAGAGTTATAACTTTACATATTTAGTTTTATCTAAAATACTCATCATTTGCATGTTTTTTGAAACGAATCACAATATTTATTGCTACTTTTTGTCATGTTTAACATCCACGTTATACTTCATAGTTCATACAATGCTCTCACATCTAATGTCATAGACTCTAAAATCGGATAAAATATACAACCGAAAGAATTATAATTTTACACCTTAACCAACTTATATATGTAATTTTGATCATAATATTTCGTTACCGCGCAACGCGCGGTGTCACACCTAGTTTTTATTATAAGAAAACCTTTGTGGTATACAAAAGTTCTTGGTTTTGATCCCTCTATGTAACGCTGTTAGTTTTCAGCCGTCAAGTCCATCATGTGCCTTGCACATGAGGTCAACGTTGTCATTTTATCTTTGAAAAATGATGTGGCAATGACATAAAATAAAACTGATTTAGATTATTAATAGTTTTCTTAATTGTTATTTTTTATGCATCAACCACCGTCCACCTAGCACCATGATCCATCCACCATCGTTCACGGAACACGACAACCGTCCACCACTGCCTAGTGCCCACCTAGCACGATGATCCATCCACCACCGTACACCCATCCATAATAGAAAAAGATCATTAATAGAATGAACAAGAGGTTGATACATGACTTCAAAAATAAAATGAGATTTTCTACAGAACCCCGAATCTATATAAAAAAAAACCTTACAATGAATTAAAATCCTAGAACAAAATCAATCCACATTTTAACCACTAGAAGCAGAAGCAAATGCACAAATCAAGCACAATCAGAAACCGAAAACAAAAGCAAATTGATGGATCCTAACAAACAAGACAAATGTTCGTATCCATAAGTGTGTTTGGTATGCAAGACACGACAAATACAATACAATTTTTTTTATCCCATCGTTTGGCACGACATTAGACCGAGACATGACAAGGACAAGACACGAGTGGGTCAAAAATGCATTTTTCCCCATTGTCTCACCAAAAATAGGTCATACAAGAATTAATAAGAGGAGACAATATTGATAAATTACAAAACTACTCATGTTAAACCAAAACCCTAAAATTATCTAGCGTCCAGTCTTGTGGCGAGAATTTCAATCTTTTCCATTACTTTCACATCCATCACCTGACAAACAATCTAACGAAAACTCAAAACAGTCGATAAACTGTTATACCGAATTACCGATAAGTCTAAAAAGAACTTAAACTCATAATCTTAGGGATATAAGAATTTGATGAAATCTTTAATAATCACAAAACAATCCACATTATTTTGTTGCTACTCCTACTTAACTAATTAATTAATAGTAATAGTAATACTAATTAGAGAGTATTGGTGTCCTATTTTCAACAGCCAAACTGCAAATTTGAGTTACAAAAGCTACTGTACATGATAAATTACATTCTCTTAGTTGTACACAACTTTCTTCCAATCTTACTGCTCTTGCGGCCGAGCAAGCCAAAGAGAACTAAGTGCACGAAGCCGAGAAAAGTAGTCATAGATTGCAAGCAAGGCCCGTGCTGATTGTCGGGTTGTCAATATCGTATGCATTTGCTGTAATGTCTTTTCCCTCAAATGATCCGCCTGCCATTTGCCACAAACGGAAAGCAAATGATGTTGAATAAAAATTGGTAATGAAATCCATAATAATCACATTTGAGTAGTAACAACAGGGTCTTTGTGGAATCAGCCGCTCTACCCTTTACATCTGCGTATGAAAAGAGAATTTACCTGGCGGAGAAAATTTTCGAGTGTACCCAACTTCCCCATGGCCATTGCCATTTGACCCATATAGTTGGCCATGCCCGATGATCCAGCTTGGACAACGGGTGCATCACTGGACAACGTCTCTGCCAAAGATTGCTGCAATGCATCCATTCCTTGAGATAGAGCTTCTTCCGCCTGCAGTGACGTTTGCTGCAAATGATCAATGCTTGCCAACTGCTGGTCCGTTAGCGGTTCCAAGTGACTCACAAGAAGCTGCATTCACATTTATATTTTCAGAAAGCGGCTTATTTAGCTTAATCACATTCTCTAAAACTGAATTTAAAAATCTAACCCGTTTGGTTTGCGGGATTTGGAATTGGATTCCATTCCAATCCCACAAACATTGGATTTAGAAACCCCAAGGGGGTAGTTAGTATTTAACGGGATTTCATAGGATTTGTTTGTAAAAATGTTTGAAAGTATGTTAAAAACGTTCGTTTTGTAAAGAGGGTTGTTGGAGATTGGGGGCTTGCCTTGAGTAGTTCAGATGAACGGAAACCACCAATCCACAGAAAACATCGTTCTGCAGGTGATGTCCACATTCCGTAGATGATATGGAAAACATCGGCCTTGGCTGCTGTTCTTTTGAGCCGAAAAATGTCATTGAAGTGGGAGGTGGCGTTTTCCACTATGGATCGAAGCTCACCATCACTTCTGTGTGAAGTAACTGCTGTCCTGAGCTCATTAATATATTTGCTTTGCTCTTCCAACCATCGTGAATATTCTGCTACGAATGCCAAGGAACCTGTATAATATCAACGAAACAACTCATAGTTGATGATCATGTAACTGGCAAACACGACACAAATGGAAAAAAAAGATAGAAAGTCAGACTAAAATAAAAACCAAATGAATACAGTATGTCCCACCAGGAGGTGGGGTTCATCATTGTACGTACGGTGTAAACGAGTCGATATCAAACACAAAATAGAACTTGATTAACTTAACCAGTCGAGTTTCATAAAACCAATGTTCGTCTCGGCTCGTTCGGAAGCTCGATTAAATTTTTCGAGTCGAGCCATTCGAGCATATACTTTTTTCGAGCCAAACATGTTCATATATGATATATTCATAAATAATGCAATAAAAATATAAAAATTATCAACCTCGAGTCAATAAATGAGTTAATCGATCACGAGTATGAGCCCATAAAACGAGTATCCAGCTAGATAACTCAAAAAACTATTCAAGCTCGAGCTCGAGCCTTACATTGAAAAAGTTATTCGAGCTCGAGCCTCGTATAATTTTTTCAAGCCGAGCTCGTATAACCTACTACTCTGCTCGTTTACACCCTAACTGTACGGACACCATAGCAGGAGCCGTCTCACTATCCGCCAGGTGTAACAATCTTTTTAAAAATAATATAAATATAATTATACTGGTATACACCGGTATCTAATGATTTTTTATGGATTCCTTTCTCAAAAGTAAAATCACTCCAATGGCATTCGAGAGGCCATGGTCACTCCCAGAGCCTAATCTCACGTTACAATGAACTCAAAACAGAATGACTAAACCCTCCTAACAAATACAGATTCCCGCTCCTTATTCAAAAGAAAAAACCCAAAAGTACCCCTAGGCTTTTATTCTAAAAGACAACCATTAGAATTAAAGGACCCACCCTATTTGACCCTTCTCTTATACGTGAATCGTAACGGAGGTTTACCATATACATAAAGTATATGAATAATTAACTTTAATATGTATGCAAATTCAAACATATTATCTTTTAATTCTATGAATCTGTTAGTGTTTCCACTTAATCTTGCTTAGGCAATTAGTAGCTAGGTCCTTGACCACTTAGCCCTGCATAATGCATTTTACTCCAATGCTTTGGTCTGTCCGACACCCAACATCTCAAGTACAGTTCTAAGCACCTGTTGACCACTTCAGTCTGTCCATCCATTAGCGGGTGGTAGGCTGTACTATACTTCAACTTAGAGCCATGCATCTTGAATAGTTCCTTCCAAAACACACCGAGAAAAACCTTATCTCTGTCAGAGACTATCGATAGGGGTATGCCATGCAGCCGGATGATCTCTCTTGCAAACACTTCAGCAATGGATATAGCATCATAACTCATAAGGATGTTTTAGTCCAATAAAGTGAGTGTATTTACTAAAACGACCCACTACCACTAAAATGGAACTCATGCCATTAGATCGAGGTAAACCTTCCACAAAATCCATCGATATTTCTTCCCAAACAGTAGAAGGCAGAGCTAAAGGTTAGTTAGCTAAAGGTTGTAACAGGTCTACGGGAGACTCACTTAAGCTCTTATTTCTTTGGCAAACTTCACATCTTTTCACCAAATCACTGATGTCTTTCCTCATTCCCACCCATAATACCTCCGCAGCTATATGCTAATACGAACGGTCTTCCTCGGAATGGCCTCCGGTAGGTGATCCATGGAAATCTTCAAACAATAAGGGGATAAACTTTGATTTTCTGGATACAACCAGCCGACCTTTGTACAATAGATCTTGTTGTAACTCAAACCCTTTATGGGCCGTGACATCCGAAAGCAGATCATTTTTTATCTTCTTCAAAAATCGTCCTCCTCAATTTCGCATTTCAGACTATCCCATTGTCTCCACTGTCACCCTCCCATGCTGGAACATTCGATAGGCTCTTTCTTTCAAGATAGAGCGTCAGCAGCCGATCGAGAAATCATAGCCCAACAACTTACTCACCCATCTTTAACATTCTGGTTCAACAACCCTTTGTTCCAGTAAAAATCGCAAAAGGCTACGCTGGTCACTGCGCACAATAAAATGCCTTCCCAACAGATACGGTCTCATTTCCGAACTGCGAAAACGTTAGCCATCAATTCTTTTTCGTACACACACTTCTGTTTAGCCCTTAACTCCAACGCTTGACTGAAATAGTCGGTTTCTCATTCTGCATGAGAACAACCCCTAACCTGTACCCTGAGGCATCAGTCTCAATGACAAAGTCAATCGAGAAATTGGGCAGCTTCAAAATTGGGGCCGTTGAGAGTAATTTCTTTAATTCGCCAAAGGCAGAATGGGCTGCATCTGTCCACCGAAACTAATTCTTCTTGAGTAAATCCGTGAGAGGAGCCGCCACCATTCCATACCCTTTAATGAACTTCCGGTAATATACAGTCTACAATGGCTCTTATCTTAGACTCATCGACCTCCACTCCATCACCCGAGATTACATGTCCCAAATAGCCTAATTTGTCCCGACCGAACTCACAATTTTTATTAGCATAAAGCTAATGTTGGGACAGAATTTCCAGAACAACTCTTAGATGTCCTAAGTGCTCCTCCATGGATTTACTTACACCAGTATATCATCAAAGAATATCAACACGAACTTCCATAAAACACCCCTAAATACCTTATTCATCTGCCCCTTGAAAGGTGGCCGGAGCGTTAACCAAACCAAAGGGGATTACGAGAAATTCGTAATGTGCGGAAAGCCGTTTTCTGGACATCCCGCACATTCACTCTGATCTGATGGTAGCCGGACTTCAAATCCAGTTTCGAAAACACTCGAGCCTCATGTAATTCATCCAGCAGCAGCTCATCTATGACCGGGATAGGAAATTTATCTATCACAGTAGCCTTGTTTAAAGCTCTGTAATTGATAAAAAAAACTCCAGCTGCCATCCTTTTTCTTCAATAGCACAACAGGCCCGAAAATAGACTTGCACAATCACACCCGCCTCCAGCATTTCCTTGACTAATTCTTCGATCTCGTCTTTCTGGTAATGAGGATATCTATACGGACGTACATTCACCGGTTCGATCCCTCTTTCAAAACAACCCCATGCTCCTTACCCCTAACCGGTGGCATGTTGAAAACCTGCTTAAACTCCTTTAATAAAGGATCTAGTATAGATTCTATTCCATCTTGACTCTCGTGCATAGTCTCATATGAGCACAATTCAAGTATGACTCCATGACCCTCCTGTCGAATGACTTTTCCCATTGTTTTTAACGATACTTTAGATCTGCCAAGTTAAGGATCACCTCGCAGTGACATTGAATTTCCCCCAATCATGAACTTCATTATCAGTTGTTTCCAATTCGTGTACATGGCTCGCAACGTCTCCAGCCACTGCACTCCCAAAATCACATCACTATTACCTAACTTAATAGGCAAGAAATCTTCCACTATATCCAAGTTTTGTATCGACAACATCACATGTCTGTAAATGCCCTCTCCCTTCGTAGTTTTGCCCGTTCCCATTGTAATCGTATACTCTTTTGTATTCTCCACATCCAATTCCAATTTACCCACCACCTCTTTCGAGATAAAATTGTGAGTAGCTTTACTATCTATAAGCACCACCAGTTTTTGATCGCCGATAACCCCTCCATTTTCATCGTTTTTGGATTAGTTAGGCCCACCATAAGTTTAGGTGAACTTCCACCTTCTGCCCAAGATCAGCTACATCCACTGTGTTCAACGTATTTTCTTCATCTTCAAAGTTTTCCTCCTCTGCCAAATCTTCCTGCACAAGGATAACGCTCATTTTTTTGACCCTTATGCCCCGGAGAAGTGGAGAATACTTCTCATCGCACCTATAACAGAGACTGAGAGATCGCCTCTGCTAGACTTCCTGGTCGGATAATCTCCTAAACTCGGATCCTGATTTTGCTGTTGCAACAGGAGATGCCACCGAGGGAGATGAATTGCTTCTAACCTTCGAAAGCAGTGGACGACACATCAATTTGCTCTTCTAATTCAGCGTGAAATATCGCTCATCCCTAAGAATCCATCCGTCTGGATCCTTCCCGTCAAACGTAATGATTTCCAACTTTCTGCCCTTCACCGCCAAAAAAACAATTTGGATCGTGACCTCATTCTCTCCTCTTTCCACTCCACTCGATCCAGACGCGTCCTCTCCTTCTAACGATGGTAGTGAATTCAACTTACTCGCTACTTCATCCTATTGTTTGAGAATTTTCTCCATCTGTTGCAAAATCGCTTGCATCCCTTTCTCGATTGATCCAACGCTACTCTCGAGATCATACACTCGCGTTGCCATGCTACGAGTAGCCATCCCTGAATCGTTGTTGCTGTTATACCAATTTGATACACATTGGTGTCTAATGATTGTTTATGGATTGCTTTCTGAAAAGTAAAATCACTCCAATGGCATTCGAGAGAGGCCATGGTCTCTCCCAGAGCCTAAGCTCACGTTATAATGAACTCAAAACAGAATGACTCAACAAAAATCTTCCCTCCTAACAGATTCACGCTCTTTATTCAAAAGGAAAAACCCAAAAGTACCCCTAGGCTTTTATTCTAAAAGACAACCATTAGAATTAGAGGACCCACCCTATTTGACCCTTCTCGTATACGTGAATCGTAACGAAGGTTTACCATATACATAAACTTTCATATGTATGCAAATTCAAACATATTATCTTTTAATTCTACCAATCTGTTAGTGTTTCCACTTAATCTTGCTTAGGCAATTAGTAGCTACGTCCCATGACCACTTATCCCTGCATAATGCATTTTACAACACTGCTACAAAGATGATGTAGCTATCAAGTTTCTCTGTTTTTAGACGATATTTGCACTTATGAACGTAGACAGGTACGGGATGAGTTGCATTATTAAACTACACATGCGAATAAGCTCACAAAAGCACACTTCACTAACAAGCTAATTTGACCGTTGGTCATCGGGGAAATATGTATTTGATGGGGATATATATGACGTTGGGTTACTCCACTCAGTGCTTAAAGGTTGCAAGATAAACCTCATGGGTCTAATATGGAAATAAAGAGAGTTAATTCAGATATATAGGCTCAATACACAATACCTAATGATTTGCAGTGCCGTAGGTAGATGGAGGGAATTTTTGGAGACTTAGGCCCGCCCAAACCCGACCAACCCGCCAACCCAACTCACATATAACCCGACTAAACCCAACTCGCCAAACCCAAATTGGTCCTTATATGTAGAATTTCATTCCAAATTGGTCACTTGCTCAAAGTTCAAAGATTAGCCCTAATATGCTTCATCGTCTCAAAAATTTCTATATCATCTTTCTTGCATACATATATGTGTGAGTAGCTAAATTTGTATATCAAAATGGGACGAAATTCTTTATCTAAGGACCTGAACTGCAATTCTTTTCAATAAAATATAAATAGTATTATCATATTTATACGTATATGACTAATAAACTTTCATGGGTTTGCATAATTAAAAAATACACACATTTTATTTATATAAACCGCCTAATGTTTCCACTTAATCCCTCTATAAGATCACTCGACCACCAAGCTCTCCTTATAGTGTTTTGCAACACTACAACAAAAGATGATGCAACTATCACGTTTCTTGATTCTTAGATGATTATATTAATGTAGATTCGATAACGAACTTATCTATTTGATACTCACCCATGAAAATTGCAATGTTTGACCAAACACATGATTTTATGAACTTGTTGACTATTTGGCTCCAATAATTACAAAATACAGGAATCTTGCACCAAACTTCATGGCATCAATAAGTAGCAACGACAACTTATATTTCTACGGTGTTGCTTACACAATGTCAAGACTCGCTCTAATTACCAATAAAACCGAAAATGAATAACGGAAATGCAGGAATTACACATACCATTCCCGCCATTTGGTTGAGACTGGTCGCCCGAGTTTGAAATTACAACACCCTACAAAAATAAAAATAAAAACCATGTTCTCAATCTGTGAAAAGATTAATCGAAAATTGTGTAAAAAAACTCGTCTTAGCCACACACCCACGTCTATAAAAGCAAAAGCTAGAGATCCATTGTAACCCAAACCTGCTTTCGAGCTCGCTGGACCTCCTGCTCTAGCTGGGTTAGCTTCATCCGACTGTTCTCCAATTGTTGCACATATGCCTGCATAATAAACATGAAAAAGAAAAAAGTTTTAAGTTTAACTTACCACAAGACCGGCCCTAGGTACTACCAAAGCCTTCACACTATTCAAGTTTAAATAGACGTGACTCTACGGGAAGTTAGGAACAGTAAATATTTTGAGAACCGTGAGAACCAACTATCCATGAATTATTCATTATCAATATACCTAAATATTCATGAATTGTGCATTATGAATATACCTAAAGATTAATGAATATGGTGCATTTTCATCATCCATCATGGAAAATTCTCACATTCTCACGACATTCATCGCTATGAATATGCCTAAATATACATGAATATCATGCAACATCTGTCACAATATTCATAATGAATAGTTGGTTCTCACGGTTCTCAAATGAACCTGCTCGGCTACCCCCCCCCCCCCCCCCGGCGCCTCTAAACAACTAATTGTAACAAAGTTTACCTTCTTCCTCAACCGGCTCTTTCTGGCTGCTTCGCGATTCTGGGCTAGCCGTCGTAATGTCTAAAAATATAATACAAAAAGTCAGAAAAAAGTAACAGAACTCGGTCAAGAATAACATACTTGGCCATCACATGTTTTAGGTACCTTCTGTTCTGGAAATTTTTCTTTTTGTTTGTCACTAGAACCAGAAGCTAGAAAAGGATTGGATGGATCGATATCAAACTGCACACAGGATAAGAACCATCTAAATCAAAATTGAATTCCATTTGTTGCATCTTTCATAAATAGGCAAAGTGATACTCATAATCTTCAAACACAAGATTTCTTGCTTACTCCTTGATTCTTGTCATCGGGGTCCATCTCAGTGGAAGTATCAGTATGTGGACTTCCATCACCCAAATTAGATTCTAACCAGGCCTCACGATTACCCCCAGAGTTAGAAACTTGATTGGATTGAGATCTATTTTGTCCTTGAAACATCTGAAACACAAAAAAGAAGGCAGAACATATATTGCAGTTAGCATGAAACTCCATAATCTATGTTGCAAAGATACAGGTACGGGGATATGGGTATGTATGACATGTATGGCATGATTTTGACATATAAAAAAAAGGAGGATTACATGGGTGTTTCTGTATAAATATATATTATGTGTGTGTGCACATATATAGGGAGGTTTAAACAAGAACAAGGACAAAGTAAGAGAACCCTAGAACATCTATATCACATGTGCTTAAGGAACGGTCAAACCTCTGAGGTCACCAGGCCAAGCACGCGCCCCTGGGTTGACCGTTCCTTATTCACATGTGATTTTTAGTATAAAATAACGTGTGATATGGGTGTTCCCGTGTTCTCTTACTTTGATGTTGTTCTCGTTTGAATCCAACCCTATATATAGATATATACACACACGTCCTAAAACCAAAGTTTTATCATTCTTTTACTTTTAGTTGAAACTATGAGACTCGTGCCATCAACAGTCGGAATAAACTAATGACATCATAATCACCTTCTCATATGTACCAAACTGGAGATCAGGGTGGACAGCTTGGTTGATCAAAGATGTGGAGTTGTACACTGAAGAACAAAAAACAATAAATCATGGCAGGAAGTACGAGTAGTGAAGATGACAATAAACAAGATCTCCATTTTGAAATATCCCGAATCAATTACAATGTTTCCTTGAGTACATAAAATGAATAATGCTTATTCCACAAAAATCACGGCATTTGACTTGACATTCAAACTAAGGGAAGTACATGATCATCAACCACATGCCAAAGAAGCCCTTCCACAAAAGCAGGTCCCATTTTCATTTATGATTATGAGGACGAAGAGGTAACTCAACCTCAAACTGTTTCTAAAGAGGGTCGTGTTAACTTTTTATGGCACATCCTAAAAACAAATATGTTGCGATTTTTGTAGGATAGAGGGAATAATAACTAGAGTTGCAAGTTCATACTACTCCTTAGATGAAAGTGTGGTCAAACAAGGTGAGTTAAGTTAACCATGCTTAACTATAACAAAAAGGCATAATGTTGAGTCCATTGTTTAGTGAGTTACAAAGAAAACAAAAGGGTGAACCTAAAAAATGTGAACAATGATGTTTTCTTGACATTTTTGCACTTCTCATATTGGCTCATGCAACTTTTAAACCAAATCTACTCAATTCTACCAAGATGGATGCCCTATATATAGTTTCTAGCTTGCAGTCATATAAACTTTAACCTAAATAGCACAAATATTTATTCGAAAGCAATGTAAAACTTCGAAAAACTCTATTAACATCAGAATCACCTCCTCCACGAAATCCAAGGGACTGCTCAGGCGCCACAAGATTAGAAACTCGGGAGGAATGGCCAGCGTTCCCCTCTGTATCACTGGTTTAGATATAAATTAATAATAATCATTTTCAAGAATCCTTGTAAAGAAAAGTAACAAGCACTCCATTCATCACAAAGAAAGGAAATAAGGAACCCACTTTGCTTTTATGAATGTATTTAATAAAATGTAAGATCTTGTTCATAGATCATAAGAACAATTAACAGCATCTAAAGCATATTTCAACTAAAAAGCTAAACTATTCTATCAACTCGAGTCAAAACCGAAATCTTTACATCAATCATCATACTTGAGTGAATAATTATAATTTGATTTAAAGCACTAATTTCATTCATCCAACCATAGCTAATTCATAGAATCTATGCACTTGAACAAGAAATAGGTCTAAAAAGTAGCATACGCAGCATCAAGATCATAAAGGTTGAAACAAAGGCTATCAAACTAACAGCTCAACCTTTTACGTATTTCCAATATTTGGGTTTGATTTTAAAGATTATCTAAAAACTACCAAAAACCCTTTATAAGTTTACAAAAATCATCATATATTTAAGAAGTTTAAAAACATTAGGAGAAAACAGAGAAGAGATTACTTTGAATTCGAGATGGGTATCTGAGAAACAAAGCTAGGCATCGAGCCACCAATACTTGAATTAGCTTTTCCACCAACCTTCAAGCTTTTGCTACCCATAAATCACCATCTTGATATACCAATCCACAAACCATATTCCCCCAGAATTCATAACACAAACGCATAACAAAAAAAACCCAATTCAACACAACAAAATACAGATTAAGAACAAAACCCACAAAAATAGACCTATTTTGACCCCTATAAATCCTCAGAAAAGACACCAAATTTACTTCAAAATCAGATATATCCCAAGTCTCAAGAACATAACATTACCTCAATCACGAGCTCAGAAGGGAGACATAATTCGAAGCTTTGTGGAAGGCAAAATGGATCTTGTTGACTTGGGGGCTCTTTAGCTATTTAAACCAAGCAGCCTTTTTTATTGCTGAAATATTCATATGATATGTGTATGAAAATGGAGCAGTCCCACTTACAAAATTTTAGCATCTTTTTTCTTTTTGAATTAAATATGTTCATTTGCTAAAATTCGTCAGACCCACCAACATTTTCAGTTTATTAATAAAATATAAAATACTCCTTTGTTCTAATCAAATTCAACCTGCCACTGTTTAGTGATAAATATCATATGGGTATTCTTAATTAAACAAGATTTTAAAACACAATCCATTTTTTATATCTTGAAATAACAGCCTTGTTTTTTTTAAAATGACTAAGAATAAGAAAAGATCCACAAAGAGTACAGTATAGCACTTGACCCACTATGGAGGAAAAGAAAGAGGGAGGAAAGGGAGGCTTATGACGATTAGACCATTCAAAGCCTTCACAATTATTCAAAGCCACTAATGTTTTTTACTCTTTTTTCATGTATATTTTATACTTTCTACCGCCACTTTATTTTCATTCGCCTAAAGATGCATAGTGCTTGGATCCAAACAAGGTGTCAAATTCATATCAAATTAAACGTATGAAAATATGCAATCAACTGTGTCAGTTAAATATGGTAGTCTATCTTGATATGTTTGGTGCAGGCATGGAAAACTGGATTGGCACTAAGATACGCAGCACCCGTATTGTCACACCATAGTGTTAGAATGGAGGTGAGAAAGCCAAGTTCATTTAGGAGCGATTGGATCCAGATGCTTTCGGTTGTTTCCATTACTAAGTCGCGATATTGTGCTTCTGTGATCGAAGGAAATATTGTCTTATGTTCTATTGCACTCCATAGAAGAGCGCTTATGTGGTTGGCATCAAAACTTGTGACCAATATATCGTCAACATAGATAAGAACAAATATGACGTTGCCATGATCACGCCAAATTAGCATAGTTATCGACTTTGAATATATGAAACCCAGTTGAACGAGATAAGAGGTTAGTTGGGAGTACCACGTATGAGGAGCTTGTTTTAAGCCATAAATTGACTTATGAAGACGACAAACATAATTGGGATGATTTTAGTCAACAAATCCAAATCCTGATGGTTGTATCATATATACCTTATTATCTAAACTGCCATGAAACGAATTTATAACATCAAGTTGTTTGACATACCAGTTATGCATTAGAGCAATCAAGATTATAATGCATATCGTACAAGGCTTGATAATCGGACTAAATGTATCACCATATTCGATGGATGCTTTTTGGTGAAAACATTTGGCCACTAGACTTGCTTTATAGCGATCAATAAAAACATCAACCTTTTATTTTAGACGAAACACCTATTTGAAACCTACCACGTTTGTTTAGGTGTAGATGGGACGAGAGTCTATGTTCCATTTCGTACAAGAGCATTTATCTCGTCATTCATTTTACCTCAGCACTTCGAATTGAGAGATGCTTGAGGGTAGCAAGTGGGTTCCATAGTATCATCGATTTTAAGTGGGTGCTTAGTAGTAGGTTTAGCCGCACGGAAAACCGCGTCGTTCTGCCGTTTTGCTTCGTTTCTCGTATCGGTCTAGGATCGAGGCGTCGATCAGGGTCATGCCAGGGGGAGGGCGGGCCGGGCGCACGCCTAGGGCCCACAAAAAGTAGGGGCCCGAAATTTTTAGTGTATACTGTATACTATGTGGTAGTAGTTCAAAACAATTAGTCAATAAAAGAGCACAAATTTTTTTAGTATCTAATAGCACCCAAAAATAACTTAACAGTATATTAACGGCCCACAAAAAGTAGGGGCCAAATTTTTTTAGTATATAGTACTAGTTAAAAAAATAGTCAATAAAAGAGACAATTTTTGTAGTATCTAATATGACACAAAAAAAATTAATATTATATTAAGGACCCGCAAAAAATAGGGGCCTAAACTTTTTTAGTATATAGTAGTAGTTCAAAAAAAATAGTCAATAAAGAAGATACAAGTTTTTTAGTATCTAATAGGACTCAAAAAGAATTTAACATTATATTAAGAGCTCAAACATTTATTTTAGAACATAGTAGATTTCTTGTTATTTACTAAGAAAGCTCATTCATTTTAAAAAAATTACCAACCATATGGGACTATCCACCATATATCTATATTTGAGATTTCAAAACTAACCTTGTTTTTCCATACATTATGGATTTCCTTATCCTAGTATTGAATGCATAATTTAAGTATTCTCCTATATCTACAACAAGAATAAGATCTCAAATTATAACCAACATGGACTTTTGATTCTAAGATTGATGGTTCGTAAAAATATGTATTAACCCTAAAATTTAAAATGGTGAAAACATTAGTATGAGGTGATATGGAAACCCAACCGATTTATATTAATTTGCATATAGTGTTACTCTGAATAGTCAATATTGTGATATAAAAATGATGTCGGTCTATATATTAAAGGTATATCATATGATGTGTTTGACGGTGGAATGAATTTATGATGCTAGATAAAAATGATATGATACATAATATTAATTTAGAAATAATTATTGATTGATTTTGCGTCTAGGAATTCTCGGAAAAACAATGTTATATGAATTATTAATATTTCTTGAACTCAATGTTATTTCTAATGATAAAAGACAACATATTGAAAAAAATCGTACTTATCGATGCCCCATTTTTACATCTCGCCGAGGGCCTACAATATGTCAGGAACGGCCCTGGCGTCGATTAGGGGTTGGTCTTAAGGATTATTGGGGTTGGTTTTGGGATGTAATTAGATGGTTTAACTCCATTCTTATGTCATCCAATTTAGGTGTTTGGTTTGGACATCTGTAGCATAAAGTGTGAGCTAAAGCGTGGACGACAGGTGCGTCTTTCTAAACTTACTTTTGTTGACGTACATACTGTAACGCGTATGATGTTTATTAAATGCATGTTTCTACATTGGTTTAAATATGCTTAATGACGTGGATATTAAAGTGTGCATTTCATGTGGAGTGGGGCATGTGATGACATGAATCAGGGGGTGTGTCCCGTTATTGCTCATACCGGGGGGGAGGGGTGTCTCGTTAATGCCTATATGGGGTGTGTCCCCATTTAATGGCAGTGTGAGCCGAACACATTGTCACAGGTGTGCATGACTTAAGCATGTGCCATCTACATGTGTTGTGTGTGTGCATGATGGTTTAAAGGTGTGAATTGTTTGTAAATGCTTATAAACTTGTTTCAAATGATTTTGTGGTGCGATGCTTGTTACTAGAGGGAACTCACTAGACCTTCGGTCTAACCCTTGTTTTTTATAAAACTGAAAACAATTTTCAGGTAAGGGTATAGTGGGAGTTTGTCCAAAGGTAAAGTGAAGAGGTGATGTCGTAGAAGAGGCATGGTGGAGGCTTGTAGTTACTGGTAGAAATGTGGTCAATTTTAGTTGTGGACATGCTTAACTGCTGCGAATTTAGAGTTGAGTTTTATGTATTTCATCTATTTGGGACCATTTTGGTTGTAATTCTATATTTATGCTATTGAATGATTTGGGTTGTTGCAAATATGAGGTTTCGATGATTCCTATAGGAATGAAGTATTTAGCACAACTGACGTGGGTGCACATTGATTATATTGGTCTGCAAGGGAACGTGCCTTACCTTATTGGACTATTTGAACTATTTCTTAGAGATCGCGATGAGCCGACAAGGAAGAAAACTTGTTCGAGTGAATTAGATGATCATGATTTTGTGGTTCATCTAGATTCGAGAAAGACAAAGTCATGAGATGACCTTATTCCAAATATATATGTGTTATGGTTGGTATGGAGAAGGCGATATCCATTATGGGTGCAATGTGATCGTGTAATCCTCTATTTTGGAGAAATGATGAAAAATCAAGGGTGTGATGTGACGATTTTCAATTCTCAGGGAGTTGAGTGCAAATAAAGGGGATTTTAGAGGGCAAAACCCTCTAAATCCTTCTAATTTCAATGTACACGGCTTTGGGAGGCTAGAGAGGGATTGGAAGAGTTCTTGGTGACTCTCTATTGAAGGCTAAGAAAAGATAGTCAATTTCAGTGACAATCTTCATATCCTTCAAGGTAAACTTTATTATTCGTTGCCTTCTATGGATTCTATTGAATATTATATGTGCAGGGTTTGGGTTTTTTCTTCTTGATGTGTTTTGATTTGAAAACCCAGTGGTGGATATGATTTTGATTGTGAAATGATTTGGTTTCTTGGGGTTTTGATAAAAACCACCAATGCTGGTGTTCCCTACAAAAGGTTCTTCGTTTCATGAGTTCTTATGGAAAATGGGGTTTTAATGGATGGAATCCAATGGATAAACTTGGTATTTTGATGATTTGTTAATGTCTAAAAGGGTTAGAACATCGACCCCCTCGATGTAAAGCTTAAAAATCGATTTGCGATGAGTTAGGATTGAGAAAAGGTGAGTTTTCGACTGAAAAATGCGTGCAGGGCTGGAGCAAACCTCCGCACGGGTTTTGACACGATTTAGGCCACGCGGGAGGTCGCGCCAGGCTATGGTGCGAGTATTGGTGAGGATTTGGTCGCACAGAAGGCCGCACCAGGCTGTTTTGGGCGATTTCGTTTTGTGTTTCGTTTATAATTTGAGGCTAGGATCGAGGTCTCGATTAAGGGTTGTCTTTGGATGTTAAGGAGTGTTTTAGGGGGGGGGGGGGGGTTATTCAAGTGGTTTAATACCGTCGTGTGTCATATGATTAGGTGTTCGGTTTGGACACTCTTAGCTCAAGGTGCGAGACGTAAGCGTGGACGACAGATGAGTTTTTCCTAACTTGCTTTACTTGATCTACGAGCTTTGAATACATATGATGCTTATCAAAGTGCATGTTTTACATTGCTTTTAAAGTATGTTTGTTGATGTGGATATTTAAGTGTGCATGCATCTGGGGTGGGGCATGTGATGGCATTTATATGGGAGATGTGACCTATTTGGAATGCTTGAATTCGTTTCATGTGATTCGTTTTGAGGGTAGGTGTGAGTCGGAGCACGTTGTCATAGAGGTGCATGACCTAAATGTGTGCCATCTACATGTGTTGTATATGTGCATGGTGGTTTTAAAGGTGTGATACATTTATTAATGTTTATAAATCGTTTTAAATTATATTTTGTGGTGTGGTGCTGAAACTTGAGGGAACTCACTAGACCTTCGGTCTAACCCTCGCTTCTATAAAACCGAAAACCATTTTTAGGCCAGTGTATAGTGGGAGTTCGTCCAAAGGGAAAGAGAAGAGGTGGCATAGTAGAAGAGGTATGGTGGAGGCTCGTAGTCACCGGTAGGTTTATAGTAAATCTCAGTTGTGAATGTGTAAAACAGTTGCGAAAAATTAACTTGAGTTTAATGTATTTAGTTTATTTAGGGACCATTTTGGTTGTAATGCTATTTTTAGTTGTTGTTGGATTTTGGGTTGTTACAAATGGTATCAGAGCCATAGTTTAAGGGATTTAGGTGACAGGATGGGCCTAAACTTAATCTGTGGAGTAAGGGGACACAACTGAGATATAGGAAGCCATTAAGGAAGACATTGATCATCGAGAATCATGACGATGGTTGTGAGGACTCTCATGTGAGGTAAATTCAAAATCGCATCTGCCCAATGCGAATTTACAGGTGTATGGGAATGCTCGATTACTATTGTTGAGACGATCGATGGACGTGGTAGTGGGTAGTGAGTTCTAACCTTGCAATGATATCAATGGTTTTGGTTTGTTGTGTGAGATCGTTCGTGGTGTAAAAGTTAATACCTTATAGAAGGAGCATTGTTTGGTATGTTGATGATCCGACTTGAGGTAAAACCTCTTGGGTTCAAAAAGGGAAGAATAACTTGTTGAAGGCGAGGTTTTAATTTCTAGCGAGTCTCCATTCTTGGAGTTTGATATGTCGATTGTAACATCCCGGTTACCACGACACAATATTGTCCGCTTTGCCCCACTGGCTCACGGCTTTGTTCTTGGCGACCTGGCGAGGACTTCCCAGGGGGTCACCCATCCTGGTACTACTCCCACCCAAGCACGCTTAACCACAGAGTTCCCAAGGAACCCGCATGCTTGTGGCCCCAAAACGCGTTGTGTCTGGTAAGGCCAAGGTTTACTAATATACCCAACATCTCTCCTGTCCACGACCGATGTGGGATATGCCTAAGGTGTTACACATACCCCCCTTAGGGACTCATCGTCCTCGATGAGGTTTGCCCCACCATCCCGAACGGCACAGGAGTGGCTCTGATACCATTTGTAACACCCCGCTTACCACGACACAATATTGTCCGCTTTGCCCCACTGGCTCACGGCTTTGTTCTTGGCGACCTGGCGAGGACTTCCCAGGGGGTCACCCATCCTGGTACTACTCCCACCCAAGCACGCTTAACCACAGAGTTCCCAAGGAACCCGCATGCTTGTGGCCCCAAAATGCGTTGTGTCTGGTAAGGCCAAAGTTTACTAATATACCCAGCATCTCTCCTGTCCACGGCCGATGTGGGATATGCCTAAGGTGTTACATCGATCATGTAGGATAGGGGGAAAGGACTGCATTTGGGATCTTGAGAGCTTCAACTCAAGATCGAGTAATAGAAATGAGCCTTTTGACTCTTAAGTCAAAGAAGGGTGTGAAGGATGGTTGAGAAAAGACTACAATGTTGTTTGGTAATATGGAGTAAGGATAGAATGGCAGGGAGATCAATGATTGGCCTATTTGAATCAAAGTTGAAACCGTGTAAATGGTGGTAACTGTATAGTTTGGACAAACAAGTATGTTGGGAAGCACTCTACCAAAGGTTGATGCAAATGTGAGAAACCTGACCGTTCGGTCGGAAGTGGGGTGTCAATGTTAAAATATTGTGAATGCAAACGGTTGACCTTGTTAGAGTGAATAACCTTCAAAGTGTAAAATGAGTTTAATGTATTGTGTTTTTAACGAGTTACGTGAGTCCTTCATGTTAAAGATAAATGCGTGGCTAGTGAGTTTCTTGTTTAAAAAATAAAAAAAATGATTTGGCGCGTTGTTAGTGCCAAAATTATATAATTGTATCAAGTTGAGGGACCTATTTTGTAATTTCATATGATAGGTATAAATAGTCTTTGTTAGCTCATTTGTAGCTAGTTCATGCTTAGCACCTTATTGTATTTCTCTCTACACTTTTGGTGTTTTGGAATACTCGTCGTAAGACGTAGTCACCTTCCTGAAAGATCTTGGCTTTAACATTTCTGTTGAAATGTTGTTTAACAACCTATTGCTGGGGTGCTAGTTTGATCAAAGCAGACTCTCTTAGCTTTTCGAGAGCGTCGAGGTGGTAGCTCAAGTCTACCAAGTTATGATCGACGGATGTATGTGTCGAGTGTCTGTTCTGCATAGAATGTTAGTCTGGATAAAGGAGATGGCCTCTCTGTCTCGAATCTGGGAGTAGGCAGCTACTTCTATCCTCTTAAAAAAAATCTGTAAGGACTAACATAAAATTTTCTGCCCTGAGGCAGGAGGTAATTTACCAACGACGTTCCTTCCCCACCTTATGAAGGGCCATGGGACTAAGGATGTATGTAAATGTTCAGAAGGTTGGTGTATGATACCTGAGCGTCATTGACGTGCGTCACAACTTTAAGACGTACCTGGTGGCATCTTGCCTTAACGTTGGCCAATAAAGAATCGTTCATGGCGTGAAGTCCGACTGCCCCAAGTAATGGGTGCATCGTAGGGAGTACATAATCTTGCCCCCCTGTGGGGACTTTGAGACGACACCAAGACCTTTTCCTCTGTCGTTTGGAGGAACGTCGATGTGGACTAGCCAGGTCGTGTCGTATATAGTCGCCACAGTATGGGTTTTGTTTTGTGCTTCTTTTTCCAGATCAGGACTGAAGTCAGTGGCGAAATTAGCTAGAACCTGTGACTTAATCGCCGTGCGAGGTTTGAAGCCAATATTGTGTAATTGCTAGATGTTTTTTTCCTGAGGCTTTAATGTCGCCCTGTAACAATCATGAGCGGTCTTTTGTTCACTTTTGATTTCTTGTACTCCCCATGGCGTCGGGAATTTGATCGTCTGATGTTAGGTCGAGGGGACCACCTTCATGTCTTGTATCCACGGTCGACCAAGTATAACGTTGTAAGCTGACGAACAGTCGATAACATTAAACTTTGTTTGCTTGTTGACCCCCTTAGCATACACCGGGAGGATGATCTCTTCCAACGTGTTGGTAGAATCGCCATTGAATCCTATTAGAGTCGTCGATCGACTGGTGATCTCTGATTTATCGATGCCCATAGCTTTTATCGATGCCCGAACTGCCTCCATCGACCAGTACTCTTTTGGTCGAGCAGTTGCCGATAGTAAGCTGGATAATCAATCCGTCGTGATTTTCTGCCAGCTATCCTGGAGGTCATTATGATCGAACGTTATTGGCATCACCTCTAGTTCCAACTCATGTTTTGGTCTAGATGACCTAGGAATGGGATATTCTCCTTGTGATTGATTGGCGTGCCGCTTGGCTGCCGAATATTTTAAACCGCAGACATCATATCCACCCGTCATGTACTTGACGACTTTTTCATGGACGGCGCAGATTCTTTATCAATCAAACCTTGGAAATGGCCCTTAGGGACGATCCAGGCTAACTCCTTCTACAAAGCAAGGCAGTTATCTGTCGTATCACCATGGTCGCCATGGAAGTCGCACCATTTGGTCTTGTCCTTCTTGTCATCATCTTGGTCGCTTTTCTTATGCCACCATACGGATGACTGAATGTTTCTGAGAGCTTCGACCAAATATTTTGATGTCCCCTTAGATCAATAAGAGGAGATCATAGGATATTGAGGGAATGTGGGCGTAGGATTGCTCTTCTTCTTGTCGAACCGAACGTTTGATATCTGGTGCGCTGGCTCCGTGTTGACGCTCGTCCTGGACTTAAAGTCCAGTTTCTTGATCCCGAGCGACTTTTTGTCAGCAGAATGCTTACGACGGAAAGCCATATCATCCTCGACCCTCATATAGGCCAGAGTCCGGGCTCGTACGTCTTCGAAATTCTCCGGCGGGTATTTCGTAAGATCGACGTACAGTCCTGTAGTGTTATTGTCTAGACCACGCTTATAGGCTTCGATGGCGGTCTTGACATAACAATTTTGTATGTTGATCATTTCTGTGTTGAAACTGTTGAAATAACTGCGGATGGATTCTCCAGATTTTTGGACGACGTAGTACAGGTCACTGGTCTGCTTCTCCATCTTGCGACTACAGGCGAATTGTTGTGAAAACTGGTTGACCAACTCTGCGAAGTTGTTGATGGACTTGGGTTTGAGATTGATCAACCACTGAACAGCAGCACCTGTCAGAGTCGCGCCAAAGCTTTTGCACATACACCCCTCTTGATATTGATGTGGGATTGACGTTGTCCACATCAACTGTTTATATTGAGCTATGTGCTCCGTTGGATCGGTTATTTCTGAATATTTGGGCGTAAAAGCACGAATGTTGTATTTCTTCGGAACGTCAACATTTTTTATCGTATCGACGAAGGGCGATGCTTGGAACCCTGTGTGGGCTTCGACGTCGACGGGGACGGCGACACCGGGTAACTTTGAAAGTAGCGACATCATCTCTTTGTTCTGATCCTCCAATAACCTGAGTCGTTGGGTGACGGGATCGTTAGGATGGGGGATCGCACCTGTCGGAGGAATGACTACTGAGTTTTGAGCTGTCATTCCGACTGTCGGGTGGTAGCCATTTCCATGCGACGAACCGTTGGCTTCTCCGTTAAAGGGGAAGTTCATTGGGATCTGATGTGGTATGGCTCCATTGTACAGTGGCGGAGGCCTCAGATGCTGCGGAGGAAATTGTCTAAAGGGAAGATTGTTGACAAATGGCCCTGGTCCTGTCTGGAATGGTGGCCATGGGAAAGGTGCGCCTATAGGTCGGGGACCGTTCTGAGGTCCAAAGGAATTGCCAATCGCTGGATTCCTCAGGGAAGCAATTTCAGCAGCTGCCTTTTGGTTCTGCTCGTTCAGGGCTTGAATCTGACTCCGAGTTGCATTCAATTCCACTAGAAGTTGAGCCATATGATCTTGGTAATTTTCCATTTACCTGAAAACAAGAAAAACTTCACAAGATCGTTAGAGCGATGTATGCTTGGCTTGAGATTTCCTCTAGATGGGGTCCCACGGATGGCGCCAAACTGTTAATGCCAAAAATCACCCAAAGGATAACTTAAGATTGATGTGGAACTTTTAACAACTAAAGAAAGGGATCTCAAGACCAATCAACACAATCGCGATAATAGTAAATAGTGACGCGGAAAACCCAAACGAGGGAAAAACCGCGGTCGACTTGTGAGAGTCGACAGCGCACTATGATCGCCAAACAGGAGCCATTGACGACATGCTTGTCAAGTCCAAACAGGCGATAGACCATATTGATCATCTGAAGAAATCCTTCGACGTCCTACGACAATATCAGATGAAGCTGAATCCTACAAAATGCTCCTTCGGAGTCAGCGCCGAGAAATTTCTGGGGTACATGGTCACAAGATGAGGCATAGAGGAAAATCCCAATCAAATCAAAGCCTTGAAAAACATCAAGTCGCCCAGAAACTTCAAGGAGGTCCAACGACTCACATGTCGAGTAGCAGCGCTAAATCGCTTCATCTCACGATCGTCGGATAAATGTCATTTATTCTATAATGTCTTGAAGAAGAACAAAGGTTTCGACTGGACGAACGATCACGAGCAGGCACCACAACGATTAAAAGAATACATGGTTGTTCCACCCGTGCTCTCGAAACCAAGGGACCACGAGGTCCTGCAATTAAATCTCGTCGTAAGTCCCCACTCAGTGAGTGCCGTCTTGACTAGAGAAGACGATGGGCGACAACTACCGGCCTGCAATTAAACACGATATACGTCTATGGAGAAGCTACTTTTTTCACTAGTTACAGCGGCAAAGAAGTTACGACACTACTTTGAATCCCGTCCCATTACCATCGTAACAAATTTTCCTCTCAAGTTAGTCTTAAGAAAGCCCGAGCTAACAGGAAGACTAGCGAAATGGAGTATCCACCGCAGTGGCTACTATATTGACTTTAAGCCTCGTACGACAATTAAATCGCAGGTCCTGGCCGACTTTATCGTCGATTTCAGCCCTGAGTTGGAAAAAGAAGCGCAGGACGAGACCTATACTGTGGTGACTGCAAGCGACACGACCTGGGTGCTCCATGTCGACGGTTCTTCAAACTCCAGAGGAGCAGGTCTTGGTGTCGTCTTAAAGTCCCTACAGGGGGGCAAGATGGTGTACTCCATACGATGCACTTTCAAAGCTACCAACAACGAAGCAGAATACGAAGCTCTGATCGTGGGTATGAATATGGCTCACGATTGGGGGCAATCGGACTTCACGTCAGAAGCGATTGCCTATTGGTCGTAAACCAAATGAACGGGGAATTCGCAACAAAAGATTCCAAGATGGCGGCCTATCTCAGATTAGCCAAGGAGAAGTCAAAGATGTTTGATCAGTTCTCAATCGAACAAATCCCCAGAGATCAAAACACTCAAGCCGACGGGCTAGCCAACCTTGGATCAACACTCAATAAGCCATCGTTCGACGCTATTCCTATGATCCATCTTACGACCTCGTCCATCCAGGACTCTGAAAAAATTTATGTTCTTAACGCAGAAAGCGGTTGGTCGTGCGATATCAGGAATTATCTTATACACGGTCAACTACCTAAGGACAGAATGCAAGCTCGAAAGATTCGATTTAAAACTTCGAAATACATTATCATTGGTGGCAAACTTTATCGACGGTCATCGACAGGTCCAAACCTAAGATGCATCGATAATCCAGAACAGGTACAAAATGTTTGGGCAAAAAACCACGTCGCTCGACCGCGACCAGAACATGTAAGACGTATGATTAAGGACTATATCTTGTATTAAGATAAGGTCTCGACAAAGACCTAGAACACCATCGTCATCCCTCGTAAAAGGTAAGTCGAGAGTTCCTCACGACGCTCGACCATAGCGTCGCCCGATCCGCACGACTATTACATAAGGACGTGCGACCTCGACCAAAGCTAACGTTCACCATGACCGTTTGTTAAGTGTTTAATGCAGGAGTCAAAGTCATTAAGGAGCAACGACTATAACCGACGCAATCATTAAACAGCCGGCGACCGTAACGGACGAAGATCATTACTCCGGCGACCGTTTCCAACCGTTAAGGCCATTAAAGGAACATTTATGGATGACGCTAAGGACGCGAAGACTATAAATATCAAGCTCAATCAACATTTCAAGACATCGAATATCCGACGATTAACAACCGAAGCAATATTCAAGAACACCTGAAGTGAAGAACTTAATCTCGAAGAATCGCTCTCGACGCACGCCAACAGCTTTCGACCAACAGTTGTTTACACTTTGTATTCACATGACAAACACCTGTTTTTACGTTCAAACACTTGTACTTTACATTTCGAAGCATTTTCTTCATCTGTATTGTAATCACTGTACGATCGACACCAGTATCCAAGGACATCGCCCCTGATTGGCGACCATAGTATAGCGACGACACCCACTGTCGTCCGCAGGTTTTTTCCTCGATTGAGGTTTTTCCTGCATCATCAAATCCCTAGTTTCTTTATTTTATTTATCGTCGCACGTCTCGTCGAAAGATTCTTTCTTTAGTTGTTTAAGTCCACATCGACCTTAAGTTGTCCCTTTGGTGCGATTTTTGGCATTAACAGTTTGGCGCCATCCGTGGGACTACATCTAAAGAAAATCCTCGACGAACGTGCATTCTACTAATAGTTTCTTACAGTTTCTTCTATTTTCTGTTGCAGGAAAATGACAGCCCCTGGAAATCATAAGCAAGCCGTCGCTCAGATGTATCAGGAGCTCGAGGTTGCCAGGAATCAACTCAATGCAATGGCAGAGCAGAATCACAGAGCAGCTGAAGAGATCGCGCGGCTAAGGAATCCTTTTGGACCCCAGAATAGTCCTAGACCATTCATCCAGAATCCAGGTCCGGAACCAGGCCCGTCCGCACAGAATCAGCATCCAGGTCCATTCATGCAGAATCAGCAGCCGGGTCCGTTCATTCCGAATCCCCAGTCTGGGCAGATTCCCCCTCAGCACATCCAACCACCACCCTTGAACAATGGATCCCAACCATTGCAAGGTGGCGCCCAGCCGTTTCAGAATGGATCCCAGCCATTTTCCCAGTCGTTCCAAAGTGGTCCGCAACCTTTCCAGCAAGGATCGCAACCTTTCCAGCAAGGATCGCAATCTTTCCAGCAGAGATCGCAGCCATTTCAGCAGGGACCACAATCGTTTCAGAATGGACCGCAGCAATTCCACTATGGGTCGCAGCCATATTTTGTCCCGTTCAACGGGGACACCAATGGTTCATCGCATGGTAATGGCACTAGCCCAGGGACCAATCCCTCGACAGGGGAAAATCCTGATCTTAACATTCCCGTTGTCCAGCGTTTGAAGATGTTAGAAGACCAAAATGAGCGCGTCCTGTCCTTGCTCGCCAAGTTGCCTGGGGCAGCCGTGCCTGTCGACGTCGAGCCTCGCTCGGGGTATCAGGCATCGCCCTTCATCGACGAGATCGCCACCGTCGAGGTCCCAAAGAAGTATAACATTCCTGCCTTCACTACTAAGTATTCGGGTGTGACCGATCCAACCGAGCATGTCGCGCAGTATAAGCAACTCATATGGACAAACTCGATTCCACACATGTACCAGGAAGTATGCATGTGCAAGAGTTTCGGGGCGACTCTCACTGGTCCAGCTCTCCAGTGGTTGATCAATCTCAAACCCAAATCTATCGGGTCGTTCGCCGAATTGGTCAACCAATTCTCCCGGCAATTCGCCAACAGTCGTAAGATGGAAAAGCAGATTAGTGATCTGTACTATGTCGTGCAGAAGACCAATGAGTCTATTCGAAGTTATTTCAATAGATTCAATGCCGAAATGATCAGTATCCACAATTGTGACATCAAAACTGAGATCGAAACTTATAAGCGTGGTCTAGACGATAGTTCAGGACTATATATCGATCTGACCAAGTATCCCCCAGAGACTTTCGAAGACGTCCGAGCTCGAACCTTAGCATATATGAGGGTCGAGGATGATGCCGCCTTTCGTCGCAAGCACACTGACGACAAGAAGTCGTTAGGCGTTAGAAAGCCAGAGTTCAAGACAAAGGCTGTTTCCAGAATAGAGCCAGCGCGCCAAACTTCAAATGTTCGTTTCAAGACGAAAGTAGAGGCCAAGACCGCGACTAAGTTCACTCAGTACCCCAAGATATCCTCTTACGAATTCAAAGGATCTGCAAAGGACTTAGTCGGAGCTCTGAAGACCGCTCAAGCTAGCATTCGATGGCCAAAGAAGTCCGACCTGGACGATGTAAGAAAGACAAATCAAAGTGGTGCGACTTCCATGCCGATCATGGTCATGCGACAGACGACTGTATCGCATTGAAGAAGGAACTAGCATATCATTTTCCGAAAGGAAATCTCAAAGATATCATCGACGACGTCGCTATTTCAGCTAACAGACATCGAACGACGACCCCCGAGCATGCGAAGGTCGTCAATTGCATCACTGGTGGTTCAGACGTGTGTGGTCTGACGTACTCCGCAGCTAAGCGTCATGCCAGTCAAGCGCCCGATGACCGGCCTATTCCTCGTTCATCCAGACCCAAAGGAGATTTGGAGCTAGAAGCCATGAAGATTATGTTCGACCACGTCGACCTTGGCGACTCATATCAGAAGCATCAGGACGGGTTGATCATTCAGATCACGGTCGGTAACTGTCTAACGCGTCGAGTCTTGATCGACGGGGGCAGCTCAACAAATGTTATTTTTCTCAACACCATCAAAGCCATGGGAATCGATCGCTCGGAAATCACCCGACATTCGACGACTTTGGTCGGTTTCAATGGAGAGGCGACGAACACCTTCGGAGAGATAATCTTGCCCGTCTACGCCGGAGGAGTCAACAAGCAGACCAAGTTCAGTGTCATCGATTGTGCGTCGGCCTATAACATCATCTTAGGACGACCATGGATCCATCATATGAAAGCCGTTCCCTCGACGTATCATCAAATGTTGAAATTCCCTACGCCATGGGGAATCTAGGAGATTAAGAGTGAGCCAAAAGTCGCTCGTGAGTGCTACAAGTCTACCTTGAAGCCGCAAAAATAAACCAAAGTCACAAGATCAGGCTCTCGACAGGTTCGTTCCTCTATCCCTAAATTAATATCTTTTTCACAGAGATAAGTCTACTGTGGTGCCCGGTCGCACGACAACATAGTCGGTGCAGGACAATATTTCTCCGTGTCATTCTGTCATTTAAAACCTATCTTTTCCTCCAAAAAAGAATAAGGTAATAAATGACAGGGGGCAAATAGAGAGAGTCTGAAATGGTACGTTCTCTAACTCTTTTTCATACGATTTTTTCTCACAAAACGTTTACTGACTTAAGCATCGGAGTGTCGTTGGCTAGCCAATGACCAACCCCCGACATCGTTTTATCGTAGAATCGCACGACAGATTATCGCAGAATCGCACGACAGTAATCATTAAGTCTACTAGATGACTTTAAATTCGCAGAATCGCACGACATAAACAATCAGGATTTTCTTCCCTGACCATCCCTCCACAGGGGCATACGACGCAAATTCCTCGTACGATCTCGTCGTACAATCGCAAAGCCTAAATAACTTACATCTAAGTTTCTTAGCTTTTATACCCTGAATGGATGCTTTAATCGCGTGTTTTTATTTGTTTTATGTTCTTATTATCGTATTACAATGAGTGCCTTAGTCGCATGATTTCATATGTATCTTATGTTCGACTTTATAATCAAATGTGATTCGAATAAAGCATAAGCAAAAGATATATTCATTAAGTAAACCATTATATACATACTCGATCCCTGATTGGTCGAATGGCAAAACAAAAAAAGGAAGTAAAAACTCCTAAACTGAAGGAGGAGCATCCATCGCATTATTGCCTAAGGTCCTGACCTGAGGATCATCATCTGCCATTTCCCTCGTTCGACTTAGGGATTGCAGTTCGTACTGAGCATCGAAAAGCTGAATATCTAACTCATCGGCACGTGCCAAAGCCAACCTCTCCCTCTCCAACGCCGCCTCCTCCCTTTTCAAAGCAGACGCCACCAACTCCTCGGCTTTCGACATCTCGGCGTACAATGCCATAGACGATTGGAACGTCTAAAAATACACGAAAAGGTGTTAGACAACGAACGCCATCGAACGTTGAAACAAGTCATGAAAGATTGACACTTACTGAGAACGCCAGACTGGCAACCTGAGATCCTATCTCTCTGGCCGGAACCCCGTGAAAACGCTCCCTGAAAGATGGAAGCAAACACCACTCCAAGTGAGGAAACAACGTCGTCCCGTCTAGGACACCATCTGCCATAAAGTCCTACGGCAATGAAAAATTAACCGTCGTGACTTCGGCCGACGACCCCTCACCCCTGACGGCAGATGATGGGGTTGACATCTTGAACACCGGTCTCGTCATTGTCGCCGGAAGCGCCGAACTTGCCAGTGTCGCGTCCATCGCACCAGGACGGCTGGATGACGCCTTCGCCTGTTTAGGCAGAACAACTCTTGATGAGTTATCAACCCTCGATGACGGTACCCTAAGGAACGTCTTCCTGGTTCTCTTTTGGCTCGACCCAGCTGTCGAAACGTCTTCACCTCGAAGGGCTGATAGGTGGGTCTCACCCCCCCTAAATCTAACCGCAAGTGTACGGTGTCGAAATCAAGAAATAACGTACGGTAAGTACGAGTATCGAATCCACGGGAACTAGGAACTAAGTATCACAATTACTATAAGAACTATTAATTGAACTGTCGAATTTGGGAGATTGGTTTGATTTAAAACTACTTAATTTCAACGAATACGAAATCACAACGAAATAGTAAACGACTTAGAAACTTCGATAGAGAGAGAAGTTGAGGGTTGGAAATCCTCAGGTTCTACACATGCAAACAACTGAATCAAAACAATTACCAGTTAATCCCCTTAATGATTCCCAAATCTTTTAAGATCACCGTCGTTCTCTTTCGAACAACAACGGATTTTATTTTGAAAAGGATAAGTTTAATCTCTCGATCTCACTTATGGATTCCAAAACACATTAAGCACCAGATTTATATTAAACGGCTAGATTTCATCTCTCGATTTTAACCTAACGGTTCAATTGGGACTAAGACTTATTCGATATATCTCTATCACCGATTTATCGTCTTAGGCATGCAATTCCTAGTTCTTTTTAACAGTTAATTCTCTCGAACTCAACTGAAAATAATAAATCAATTGAAAGCTAGCTAGACTCTCAAAGGCATTAAACACAAAATCACATGCTTCATTAATAACGGAAAAACTGATAAAATATCAAGTCAATTGTTTACATGCTTAATAACCGAATTCATTCCAACCCCCAAAACGAACCGGTTAGTTCATGTCGGTGGTGGATTCAAACACAAAAGAAAAGATAATGGAAGTGTATGTAAACATGATTAAGCGTAAAAGATGAAATCGTGAAAGGTAAGATGATGAACTCCCTTCTCTCGTGCTCGTCTCTACTTCGCGTGTTGAACGTCTCCTTGATCGGCTCTCGATCGTGACCTTGAAAGCTCCGAAAAGTCTCCAGAAATCGCCCCAAAATCGCCCCTGGCCGCCGTGTGAAAGTTGCCTCCCGAATGAATGACCTAAAACCCGATTAATAAAGCTGATTTTCGACAAACAGTGGCTTACGCGGTTTGCCAAGCGACTTGCAAGTCGCGTGGTAAGTCGCGCGTGTCTTTTTGGCTGCATGGGTCGATTTCTGGTTCGCGGATCGGGTCCTGGTTCGGTTGCGGGTCTTGGGCTTTGCTTTTGGGCTTTCGTTAGGCTTCGTTTGGACTCGTTTTGGGCTCTTTTTAGCTTCTTTTCTCAAGGATTACCGCCCTTTAGATAACCTGTATAAATCACTAGATAAACCGTAAAATACACGCCTTTTTACTTGAATACAAGCCAATCTCATTGGTTTGAGAACTGAAAATAACGCCAAAAAGTGGCGTTATCAACAACCCCAAACCGAGTGTTGCTTGTCCCCAAGCAAATTAGCGATAAAAATAGAATAAAAGCATATATCTGTGAAATAATAACTGCACAATTCCCAATCGGTACCAAGTGATGCATCGGTGATTTCCCATACCCGTGAATGTCTATCTCACTCTCACCTCATTCTTATTTCGTCCGATCTTTGACTTTCCATTGGGAGTTGAACTCGTGACCGTTCCGATTACGTTCGGGTTAGACTAGGTCCAAACATACTAGGGAAAACATTTCGCCTCGACCCTACCTCACGGGATACTCTCTTTGCACTCGAACCTAGGTCATCGCTCGTGTTGTCATGTTTAAGGAGGTTATGTACAAGAATACTCAAATTATTACATGACAACTCTAAGGAAAGACGCACAATTGTCCAAAAATTTGATCTCAGAAGGAGTCAAGTAGCAAGACAGGGAATATCGATGAGGGTGGTCGTATACCGTAATCACATCTTCCAAGAGATCATCCAGGTCCTTACAAGGGTTGTAATGGGGCTAGGGTTATGGCTGAGAAACGAAGGGTAAAATGGTTCAAAGATCCTTGGCGTGTCAATCATTGGCAGTTCCGAACTTCTCTACTTCAGCCTCTATCATTTGGCCCTCTTTGTCACTATTGGAGTCGCTTTGACTCTCTTATTCAGCTGCTATAAAAAACTATCTGACTAACTGTATTTTTTTTCAGTTGGGACTTCATTGGTCCTCTTTTCTATCTTTTCTATTTCTCGGGTTACATTGACCCGTTTTATTCTCATGACTGGCCTGTTCTATTCTTTTCTGCTCTATCTTTCGTAGTTCATCACTGCCTTTGATTTACACGCTTTCGGATAAGGGTTGGCTAAGGTTTATGGCTAAAGGTGTACTGGTGAGTTTAGACACGAATAAGGTGCGTGTTTGGCTGCAAAGGGGGTTATGGATACACACAGAAGGGTAAAAGGTAACGATAGCTAAAACGGGTTAAAACAAAACACACAATGCCTGGAATCATATCTTAAGGTCCACACGATATGGTCTACTATACCCTTACCCAATATCCCGATGTTCGTCTTTGCTACTCAATGCAATAATGTAGCGAGATCATTCTACATTCACGACAAGGAATTCGAAAGAGTATATAGGAATTAAGTGTATGAATCCCTCGAAATGAAAAACGTCTTTTAGGCTCAAAACTCACTATCGGGTGGTCTCCACTAATGTCCCTAGTCATGTCCTTTCCCGGTCTTTCCCTAACGGTCACGTCACTATCACAAGATTCTTCCACAATGGTTGGTCTCAATCATTCAAAACAAAAATTTTAGCTACTATGATCTAGACACTCAGAGGTGCAGGAAATCTACGTGCATAACTTGGGCCCGATTGGGCAACCCCAAACCTTACCCACACATTGTCCCCAATGTGAAAGTAAAGTCGTAGGTGATGCGACTCGAATCATTGTGCAGTTATTACAGTTATCAAAAGGACGGGCAAGGCATTACATAGCAAGCAAAAGAAAACCCAAAATTTCTAAAATGGGCACCCCAAACCTAGGCCGTGGCCTAGGTTTGCCAATAAAAGCCAACCCCAAACCTTGGTGAAACCGAGGTTTGCACAGGGCAAAAAGTTGAGTGTGTAGATGATGAAAAATGAGGCACCCCAAACCTAAGTGAAACTTAGGTTTGTGGCATCTCGCTTAACTAATAAAGATCATACATCATACACCACTCGTTAAACAGACAAAGTTGAGAGCGTACCTGTTTTGCCCGGATGAAGGAGGATTCTTGAAAGGTTGAGCATCAATCGGAGGAGATAGGGAGAACATGCAAAACAAAGGAAATCAAAGCACAAGACAAAATGCAGGAAGATGAAACACACAAAGCAAGAAAGGAATAAAAACTGCACGAAAGACAAAACAAGGCACAAGGGACTCCCGCGGTTTAGCCCGCGACTTGCAAGTCGCGTGGCAAACTGCGTAACCTACTGTTTCACAAACAGTCAGAGGAGTCCTGCGGCTTGACACGCGGTATGTAAACCGCGGCATAAGCCGCGTATGTCCCTGTTCCAGCTATTTTTGATTTTTCGATTTTTATGGTTTTTTTTTCGGAAATATAAACACACTCAAAATAAAAATTAATAAAGACAACAAACCTTGGTGGGTTGCCTCCCACCCAGCGCCGTATTTCAAGTCGTGGCATGACTATGTGGTTTCAGCTCGGCTCGGTATCCGTAGACTCGAATCGCCCACACTTGCGATTTCCCGCGGTTTCTCCCCCCTTTGGCCTTCCATGACCAGCTCCGGATCCTTCTTCTCTTCCAACTCGCACTTTCTCAAACATTTTGAACATCACCTTCTCGCCGTCAACTCTGAAGGTCACCTCTCCTTCCTCCACATCAATCAAGGCTCTACTCGTGGCTAGGAAGGACCTTCCCAATATCAATGGGACTTCTTCGTCTTCGTCTTCGTCTATGTCTATCACTACAAAGTCGACTGGAAAGTAAAACTTACCGACCTTGATCAACACGTCCTCGATCACTCCATATGGGTATCTAATTGATCGATCGGCGAGCTTTAACGTCATGTATGTCGGGCTTACCTCACCCAGGCCGAGTTTCCTGAAAATAGAAAGAGGCATCAGGTTAATACTTGCCCCTAAATCACATAAAACTTTATTAAAAGTAAACTCCCCAATCTGAATAGGGATAGAGAAACTCCCTGGATCTTTAAGCTTCGGGGGAAGCTTATTCTGAAAAATCGCGTTGCACTCTTCAGTGAGTGCAACGGTGGCCTGGTGATCGATCGCCCTCTTTTTGGATAAGATCTCTTTCATGAATTTCATGTAAGAGGGCATTTGCGCCAACGCATATGCAAAAGGGATGTTAATTGTTAACTTTTCAAACACATCAATAAACTTGGAAAAATTAACATCATCCTTATTCTTTTTGAGTCTGTTCGGGTAAGGCACTCGTGGGATTTTCGGCTTGACCGGTGGTGTCACTTCTTTCTCCTTTGGTTTCCCTTCTTCAATCACTACCTCTTCTTCAGTCTCTAGCTCAGTCATGTCTATGATCTCGATCTCTTTTTCCTTTAGATCGGTCTCTCTTGTCGGCTCCCCATTCAGCTCTTTGCCATTTCTCAGATAAATGGCATTGCATGTTTCCCGGTTAGTCCTTTCGATTTGACTGGGAAAGGTTCCGGGAGGTTGGTTTTGTAGAGCTTCACTAATCTTCCCCACTTGCCTCTCGAGAATCTTAATTGAAGCTGTATTCTGATCGGTTGCAGCTTTGACTGTACTCACCGTGCTCGCTAATCCCTCAACCGTGCTTTTCCATCTTCGTCATGAACTTCATCATCATGTCCTCAAGTCCCGACTTCTTCTCTCCGGATGGTCCTTCGTTCCTTTGGTTGAAACCTGGAGGACGGTAAGCATTGTTAGTATGAAAAGAATTAAAAGAGTTAGACGAATTACCTGGTTGTTGTTGAGGTTGACCCCATGAAAGATTAGGGTGCTTTTTCCACCCTTCATTATAGGTGTTCGAGAAAGGATCGTTCCTCGACTGGTTCCGGTTTTGCACAAACTGAACCTGATCAGGTTCTCCCGGATTACCTCTATTCAGATGATTCGTGATAAAGGCTAGTTGAGCTTTCAGTTCATTCAGCTCACTACTTTCCTGCACACTTACTACTCTTCTAACATCGGATCGTGGAGTAGTAAAACTATGTTCAGCCAGATTCTCGATCAGCTCACACGCTTCCTCATAAGACTTATCCATTAATGCTCCACCCGCCGCAGCTGTGATGTCGTTCTTAAATTGCGGGTGGAGTCTACTGTAGAAGGTTTGGATGATGACCCAACCTTGCAAGCCATGATGAGGACATTTCTTGATCATTTCCTTGTAACGTTCCCAAGCCTCGTAGAGTGTCTCTTGGTCCCATTGCGCGAAGTGTGTAATGTCGGCCATCAGCTGAGCGGTTCTTCCCGGTGGGAAGAATTTCTGGAGGAATGCAGCTTTCAGGTCTGCCCATGTGGTGATAATATCCGATGGTAAGCCCTCTATCCAAATTTCAGCTCTACCCTTTAGGGAAAAACTGAAGAGTCTTAGCTTGATCGCGTTCTCCTCCATCCCGTTGATCTTGAACGTATTACAGATTCGTTCAAATGCTCGTAGGTGCGCGTGGGGATCTTCAGTCGGTGCTCCCCCAAATTGATTCTGTTGTACCATGACGATGGTACTCGGCTTGATCTAGAAGTAATTGGCCGCAGTGGTGGGTGGTTGGATCCCTATACGTGCGGCTGCCACATTTGGATTGGCAAATGACCGCATAGGTACCCTCTCCGGAGGTGGTGGAGGATTATTGCGAAGAGGTGGAGGATCGTTACGCGGTGGTCTTTCGCCTACAGATCTCTCGTCACCCATTTGTAACTGTCGCTTAGCTTTGGTCTCTTGACGTAGGCGACGAGCGGTTCTTTCAATCTCCGGATCGAATTCTTCAATCTCTTTTCCTCGGGTCGTCCTTGGCATAAACCAAGTGGTACCTGAAAAGAAAGAAAGTAAAGTCAGTACTCCAAAAAAAAATGAAAGTGATGGAATAAAGCAAATAAAAAAAATGCTTAATCTAATAACGCGTATAGATGGTAGTGCTATTAGCTACAACTAGTTCCCCGGCAACGGCGCCAAAAACTTGATAGGTGGGTCTCACCCCCCCTAAATCTAACCGCAAGTGTACGGTGTCGAAATCAAGTAATAACGTACGGTAAGTACGAGTATCGAATCCACGGGAACTAGGAACTAAGTATCACAATTACTATAAGAACTATTAATTGAACTGTCGAATTTGGGAGATTGGTTTGATTTAAAACTACTTAATTTCAACGAATACGAAATCACAACGAAACAGTAAACGACTTAGAAACTTCGATAGAGAGAGAAGTTGAGGGTTGGAAATCCTCAGGTTCTACACATGCAAACAACTGAATCAAAACAATTACCAGTTAATCCCCTTAATGATTCCCAAATCTTTTAAGATCACCGTCGTTCTCTTTCGAACAACAACGGATTTTATTTTGAAAAGGATAAGTTTAATCTCTCGATCTCACTTATGGATTCCAAAACACATTAAGCACCAGATTTATATTAAACGGCTAGATTTCATCTCTCGATTTTAACCTAACGGTTCAATTGGGACTAAGACTTATTCGATATATCTCTATCACCGATTTATCGTCTTAGGCATGCAATTCCTAGTTCTTTTTAACAGTTAATTCTCTCGAACTCAACTGAAAATAATAAATCAATTGAAAGCTAGCTAGACTCTCAAAGGCATTAAACACAAAATCACATGCTTCATTAATAACGGAAAAACTGAAAAAATATCAAGTCAATTGTTTACATGCTTAATAACCGAATTCATTCCAACCCCCAACACGAACCGGTTAGTTCATGTCGGTGGTGGATTCAAACACAAAAGAAAAGATAATGGAAGTGTATGTAAACATGATTAAGCGTAAAAGATGAAATCGTGAAAGGTAAGATGATGAACTCCCTTCTCTCGTGCTCGTCTCTACTTCGCGTGTTGAACGTCTCCTTGATCGGCTCTCGATCGTGACCTTGAAAGCTCCGAAAAGTCTCCAGAAATCGCCCCAAAATCGCCCCTGGCCGTCGTGTGAAAGTTGCCTCCCGAATGAATGACCTAAAACCCGATTAATAAAGCTGATTTTCGACAAACAGTGGATTACGCGGTTTGCCACGCGACTTGCAAGTCGTGTGGTAAGTCGCGCGTGTCTTTTTGGCTGCATGGGTCGATTTCTGGTTCGCGGATCGGGTCCTGGTTCGGTTGCGGGTCTTGGGCTTTGCTTTTGGGCTTTCGTTAGGCTTCGTTTGGACTCGTTTTGGGCTCTTTTTAGCTTCTTTTCTCGAGGATTACCGCCCTTTAGATAACCTGTATAAATCACTAGATAAACCGTAAAATACACGCCTTTTTACTTGAATACAAGCCAATCTCATTGGTTTGAGAACTGAAAATAACGCCAAAAAGTGGCGTTATCAAGGGCACGCATGATCTGCTTCCCTCTCGCCTTAGAGACTGATTTCCTCTCAGTCGACACTAACCAGGAAATACATGAAACATCAGATGGAAAATACAAATGGTGAAAATCAACAATCATAAAATGTTTACCGGTCGTTTCCTCTCGTTCAGCGTCCACCGCCACGTCCTCGTCTTCGGCCACCAATTGCCACGTAACGAAAGATCGTTCGTCAACGCTAAGACTCAAGAACTTGTTGATCTTAGCCTGGGAATCCGCAGTCGGTTTCACTTCGTCAAACTGAATCTCTGAGGATAACAGGAGAATAATGGTAAGTAAAAGCCATAAAAATGAAACTCAGAAAATGGCGAAACATACCTGTCTTATTCCAGCCTGACCGCATCCAATCACTGCTGGAAGCCAGTGAATCGGAAAGAACAAACCCATACCTCGACTTCCACCCACGATCATTATCACCAGTTCCCAAAACCAAAGAACGATCACCCCTGAACTTAGAATAAGGAATATAACGCCAGTTCTTATCCTTTTTAACTTGATACACCGCCAAGAAATCATTCATGATCATAGGAGACTCCCATTTTGCGGACGCCCGCTCAATAACCAGTAGAACTCGCCAAAGTTGGGGCATCAATTGTCCCGGCGACACATCGAAATCCTGCATTAATGACTTAGATAAACCAGAAAACGGCCATTGAAACCCTATCTTAAAAGGATACTCATACAAAGCAATATATCCCTCGGGGCAGTCCATAGAACGAACAATCCCTGGACACCGCAACTCTATATTTGCCGGGATTTTTGATAAATTCCTAAAAGCATCTAAGTCTACGTGATTCATGATAAGGCTAACGGGTTCCGTCGACATTGTGAATCGGAGGACAGAACAAGATAAACGCTCTAAACTACTAGCCGAAGATTCGCAAAGATTCGAATAAGTTCGAGTGAAAATTGGTAAAAAATCAGAACAAAATCCCTTCTCAAAAAAACACTTTGAAAACGTATCAAGAAAAGATCCGTCGTGATCTCTATTTATGCAACCGATCATATCAGATCAAGTCCTTCGGCAAATCAACACGCGTCCATGTCCTTTCGTATATCCTCCCAGATCTTCAACACCTGTCCTCGACAGCTGGTAAGCATAATCGTGCATCAGTATGACATCACAACTTTTCAACTTCTCGTTCAGTTAAAGGCGAACCGGTCTAGTTCCACGACAACCAGGTATGTCCCTCAACCCAGGTCATAAGTCTAAGCGTTTGACAAGCAAAACTTAAAACTTAAATTTGACATTCAATTTTCAAAATTTGGGGGCAAACTGTTTGGGCAAAAAACCACGTCGCTCGACCGCGACCAGAACAGGTAAGACGTATGATTAAGGACTATATCTTGTATTAAGATAAGGTCTCGACAAAGACCTAGAACACCATCGTCATCCCTCGTAAAAGGTAAGTCGAGAGTTCCTCACGACGCTCGACCATAGCGTCGCCCGATCCGCACGACTATTACATAAGGACGTGCGACCTCGACCAAAGCTAACGTTCACCATGACCGTTTGTTAAGTGTTTAATGCAGGAGTCAAAGTCATTAAGGAGCAACGACTATAACCGACGCAATCATTAAACAGCCGGCGACCGTAACGGACGAAGATCATTACTCCGGCGACCGTTTCCATCCGTTAAGGCCATTAAAGGAACATTTATGGATGAAGCTAAGGACGCGAAGACTATAAATATCAAGCTCAATCAACATTTCAAGACATCGAATATCCGGCGATTAACAACCGAAGCAATATTCAAGAACACCTGAAGTGAAGAACTTAATCTCGAAGAATCGCTCTCGACGCACGCCAACAGCTTTCGACCAACAGTTGTTTACACTTTGTATTCACACGACAAACACCTGTTTTTACGTTCAAACACTTGTACTTTACATTTCGAAGCATTTTCTTCATCTATATTGTAATCATTGTACGATCGACACCAGTATCCAAGGACATCGCCCCTGATTGGCGACCATAGTATAGCGACGACACCCGCTGTCGTCCGCAGGTTTTTTCCTCGATTGAGGTTTTTCCTGCGTCATCAAATCCCTTGTTTCTTTATTTTATTTATCGTCGCACGTCTCGTCGAAAGATTCTTTCTTTAGTTGTTTAAGTCCACATCGACCTTAAGTTGTCCCTTTGGTGCGATTTTTGGCATTAACACAAAACATTCTGAAAGAAATGCACGATGGCGAATGTGGCAACTGTTAATGCCAAAAATCACCCAAAGGATAACTTAAGGTTGATGTGGAACTTTTAACAACTAAAGAACAGGATCTTAAGACAAACAACACAAACGCGGATAGAAAGTAAATAATACACGAGAATTGGTGACGTGGAAAACCCAAAAGAGGGAAAAAACCACGGTCGACTTGTGACAGTCGACGGTGCACTATGGTCGCCAAACAGGGGCGTAATACTTTGGTAACAAGTGTTTTGTGTACAATAGATTACAATAAGTGTAAAAATAAATTTAATCATAAGCTAGGGTTGTGCGTCGTGCATAAATCGTGAGAAATACACTATTGTCATGCGAAATGAACTACTCGTCGTGTGAAACTTGCATGAACGATATTTGTCCAAATTCTCTAATGATTGCTGGTGTATTGTGTAAGAAATGTAGAAGAGTTGAGTTCAGGTATTGGATATTGCAGTGTTCAGATGTCTGATGTCAGATAGATGTTCTGTTCGAATGTGGAGCAGGACTTTATATAGCTCCTGGCAGCATTAAATGTGTCTTGATGACTTGTTTGTAACCGCCATCGAGTCTTTGATGTCATTAAGAGTTCGTTCGTTACCGACCGTTGTGCCATGATTGCTCGTGGACCTGCATTAATGGAACAAAGCAAACGGCCGTTGACTGTTAACGATTAGTATAATCATACGACCGTCTTAAGTCTCAGACGTCGGTCGTATGAAACTTACGACCATTGCAAAAATGTACGACCAAATATATGAAAGTAAATAACCTGCAGGACCTTGTTTTAATACAAGAATGGTCTTACATAAACGCCTTATGTATTTTTCATTGTCGGTCGTGAGGTGTGGATTTTTACCCAAACAGCAACCATTCCGGTGGTCGCAGTCTTGCAAATCGTATATCACGACAAGGCTATTATTGGCTGACATTAAGGCTAGATGCCAGCCGGTACGTCCGAAGCTGCGACGCATGTCAACAACACTCAGGTATGATACACCAGCATTCTGAACCTCTACATACGTCTTTGGTCCCTTGGCCCTTCATGAGGTGGGGAATGGACATTGTTGGTAAATTACCTCCTGCCCCAAGGCAGAAAGTCTTTCTGTTAGTCCTTACAGATTATTTTTCTATGTGGATAGAAGCAGTTGCCTACTCACAGATTCGGGACAAAGAGGTCATCTCTTTTATCCAGACTAACATTATATGCAGGTTCAGAATTCCTTCCGAAATCGTACGTGACAACGGGTCACAATTCATAAGTGATCGTACACAACAGTTTTGTGAGGATCGTAACATCAAACTTACCACCTCAACCCCACGTTATTCCCAGTCCAACGGTCTTGCAGAATCAAGCAATAAAGTCATTATCAATTCGATCAAGAAAAGACTCAAGGCCACAAAGGGAAGATGGGTCGAAGAACTTCCATCGGTCCTATGGGCGAATCGTATGACACCCCGAACATCGACAGGACATACACCATTTTCATTGGTTTACGGTTGTAAAGCCGTCTTACCTATTGAAGTGCAGCTCCCAACATCGCGACATACATCCGTCTATCATAACTTGGTGGACTTAAGCTACGACCTCGACGCTCACGAAGAGCCAAGAGAGTCTGCTTTGGTCAAAATGGCATCTCAACGACAGGTTGTTGAACGACATTTAAACAAAAATGATAAAGCCAACATCTTTCAGGAAGGTGACTACGTCTTACGACGAGTATTCCAAAACACCAAGGAGCAAACGCAGGTATGTTATCCACTAAGTGGGAAGGACCTTATTGAATATATGAAGTCGTCGGGAAGGGTGCTTACAAACTTCAAACCCTCGACGACCAAGACATCCCACGTAGCTGTAACGCAGTACACTTGAAGAAATATTTCTTTTGAAATCTTCCTTATGATTTATTTTTTCCAAACGATTACTGACTTAAGCATCGGAGGGTCATTGGTCTTACCAACGACCACCCTTGAATCCTACATTGCAGGCTCGCAGGATCGCACGAACGCCAGTCTTACGACTTAAATCGTGAGAAACAAAGTCTCTATGACTAAAATGTCACGACTGTTATGTCACGACCGTCGAATTATGACTCATACGTCATAAGCGAAATCTTATGATTCATCTCATGGATCTTACGATCACAACAGGTGCTTTTTAATCTAAGTTTCGGAGTCGAATTCTTATGACTTGAATTCCATACGATCCAAAAGTTTAAATAAAGGGCACGACCGATTACTTCGAAAGTTACAAGTACATTAGTCGTATAGTTTTAACATACGTCTTATTTCTATAAAACGCCTAGTCTTTTAGTTATCTTATCTTTGGTTTATTTTTTATTACAACAAAATACAACGTACAACGATAGAAAGCAAAGCAAAGGATCAAGGCAAAGGATCAATCCAAAAGTACAAATAAAGGGCACGACCGATTATAGTCGCCCCATATCAAAAAATTAACAAAAGAAAGCAAAGGATCAAGGCAAAGGAGGATCCTGCTCTTGAGTGACCTCCTCATCGCCACTTCCGACGACCTCAGCGTCCGCAGCGTCCCCACTTGCTCGAAGAAAGTGGCAACCTCTTCTTCGGCTCCGACCATAAGGTCTAACCCCGTAAATGGCGACGCATGATCGCCGCTCGGACCCTCAAACAGGTCAGAGCCTCAAAAGACTATAGTCGCTCCTCTAAGGAAGCGATCTCTTCCTCCTTCACCTCGACGAGTGACTTAAGGTCCTTGACCTGTTTTTCGCTCTCGGCCAAGCAGCCCTTAGTCGCTCCCAACTCCGCCTCAGTTGCAGGCGACTTTTCAAGGGCTTCCTTCAAACGGCTCTGCATGTCCTCCTTCGCTCTCGACGCTGCTTCAATAAGTCTTGAGCTTCATCGAGTTTTGCCAACAGGACCTCGGCCCTTTCTGTTAGCTTTAATTAGCTCCTAATTAAATGAATGTTTTATAAAGATATTTTAATGTTTTAGATATTTACTTATAGATATTTTACTTAGATGTTTTAAATAGATATTTTAGATATTGTCTAGATTTTAGATATCTTAAATATCTAATGTAAATATGGCCCTATATAAGAGGTGTCCATATGTCTTTTTAAGTAGTGAGAAATATGGAAAGCACACAAAAACACACATAGACTAGTTTCTTATGAGAGTCGTTTCATGTTTAGTGTGGTGTTCTTCAACATTTCTCCTCTCCATATTTAATCATCAATAAATATGAGATAAGTTTCTTTATGATTGTTCTTCATGTATATCTTATCTCTACATTTAAATATGGATTTTATATTTCTTCTATTGTTGCTCAAAAATGGGATCAACAATTGGTATCAGAGCCGATTGAAGAAATTTTTCTTCAAAATCGATCATCTATGCAACAATAGAAGTTTTAGATGGTTTAGTTTCTGATATACTTCATGTGTGTGTTTTGATTCTTTCTCATTCATTGGTTTTATTTGATAAGCACTAAGTAGATGGTTGATCTATGATCTCATCCTTGTGTGTGCTTAAGTCCATAGCAATTCTTTTGGCATCTTGGTAGTAAGGTTGTTGATCTTTGTTTGATCTGACCTTTATTTTCAAGATTGGACTATCTTTGATCCAGATTTTGTTTGTCTTCCGCTGCTCATAAACATTTAAATAAAACAAAATCATTTGGGTCTTGAGAAAGTTGTTTGAGAAAGATTTGATGTTTTGTTACATGTTCAAAGTCTGATCTGAAACGTTTTTTTTAAACTTTGAGTTCTTCTAATTAGTTTTCTGACTTGATCAATTAGAGATCGAATTATTTGCACTCACGGTTTTAAAAATTATATGAAGATCGTCTTATCTTTTACATCAAATCAGATTTAATGACAGATTTGCGCTGCTGTATTAAACTGATAATATCTCACTCATAAAAACACCGATTGATGCGATTCAAAAGGCCCTGGATTCCTAAGACACAGATGAACAGATTTCGTGTTTTGAGAATTCAGAGATTCGAAATTTATAAAGGTCATATGCATCATTGAAGTAGACAACAGTGTGCTGATGGAAAGCTGATGGACAGATCTGCGCGACTGTGGTAAAACAACCATATCTTTGTCGTACGAGCTCAAAAAGAGATGATTCAAGATGATCTGAACAGCTAACAAACAAATTCAAGTTGTTTGTGTTTTGAGTTTTTGCAAACTCCAGAGGTAAAATGGTCTAAATTAGTGTCAAAGTAAGTGTAAACACTTCTGCCAAGCCTCTGCCGCACACGACCAAGCTTCTGCCGCACGCGACCAAGCCTCTGCCGCACGTGACCAAGCCTCTGCCGCACACGACCAAGCTTCTGCCGCACGTGACCAAGCTTCTGCCGCACGCGACCAAACCTCTGTCAGCCACGACTAAACCTCTGCCGAGCAGAGACAACCTCTGTCGAGCCACGACGAAACCTCTGCCGCCAAACCTCTACCAAGCGGCGACCAGCCTCAACCAAACAACGACCAAACCTCTGCCGAGCAGCAAACAACCTTCTGTGATACTGTTCACCACAGAGCCTCTGTGAAACCCGACAGAGCCTCTGTGGACTGAACCTCTGCGATCGAACCTCCGAGCCCGATTTTTGTTTACTTGCTGTCAGCTTTGCGCTGCTTCAGAAAAATGCGCATAACTTTTGACTCGGTGCTCCAAATTACTCGATTCCAGTGGCATTGGAAAGATTATTCACAGATGCACGACTTTGATGTTTTGAGTTTTCTCAAATTATGTGTGCTGATATGCCAAACTCAGCCTCAAAGTCTTCTGCAAGGTGCTGGACCGAAAGCATCGCATTTCACTCATGCTCTTTCCGCTTTCAAGAACGGTGTTCTCTCAACGGTTCTTCATGGTGTCAAGCTACATTTGTCACATTTTAAATGTCACTCCATCCTCTGTTATTCACGTTTAAAGCTCGGTGGATGAGCCTACATTTGAGGGGGAGCACATGATGCTTTGAAGACTTGAAGAACGGAACATCAAAGGTTCTAAAGAAAGCAAAGGGGAGACTATAAAATGATGCTTTCTTTATAAAACATTAGGGGGAGATTGTTAGCTTTAATTAGCTCCTAATTAAATGAATGTTTTATAAAGATATTTTAATGTTTTAGATATTTACTTATAGATATTTTACTTAGATGTTTTAAATAGATATTTTAGATATTGTCTAGATTTTAGATATCTTAAATATCTAATGTAAATATGGCCCTATATAAGAGGTGTCCATATGTTTTTTTAAGTAGTGAGAAATATGGAAAGCACACAAAAACACACATAGACTAGTTTCTTATGAGAGTCGTTTCATGTTTAGTGTGGTGTTCTTCAACATTTCTCCTCTCCATATTTAATCATCAATAAATATGAGATAAGTTTCTTTATGATTGTTCTTCATGTATATCTTATCTCTACATTTAAATATGGATTTTATATTTCTTCTATTGTTGCTCAAAAATGGAACCAACCAACACTTTCCATCGCCAACTTCTCCTGCTCCCGTGCCACGCGAGCTTCCTCCTGCGCCTTGTGCATTTTCTCCAAGGCAACGGGTGTAACCCTACGGATCTTCTCCATATAGGCATACAAACAGAGAGATGTCTGGAACGCCTATAGTCGCGCGATTAAACACGCAAACGTCAGAAATCAAACGACAGAAACACTTAAAACAGATGAGTCGTACATACCTTGAAAGTCAGCCCTGCGACTTGCGACCCAATCTCATCGACCGTAACCTTCTGAAATCGCTCCTGAAAGGATGGCAGGAGGAACTTCTCCAGGTCCGGGAAGATTTTGTTGCTATCCATGTCTTCACCAGACATGAAATCGGACGGCATCATGAAGTTCACCGTCTCCGTCATCTTCCCTTTCCCATTGTCGGCCGATGAGGGAGAAGGAGCGACCTCTCCAATCAAAGGAGAGGTCACACTCACCGTAGTCACATCTATAACACCCGGTGGCGTCTTCGTTTTCTTAGTAGTGGCGACCGTCTTGGATTTCTTTACCCCCAATGATGGGGGTGGGGGAGCCTTGATCTTCAGCTCCTTAGCCTGATGGGCCAAAAGGAGTTGAGACTCCTTCTTCGATACACCGTGAGTAGGCATGTCGCCTGACCCACCTTCAAAAAGAATAAGTTACGATGAGAAGAAAAAACTTACGATCAAATCGTACGACAAATCAGGTAAAGGCATAAAAATAATACCTGTTGTCTCCTCTTCCTCCTATTCTCTCTCTACCTCTTCCCCGACAGGGATCTCCGTCCCTCCTAGTACGATGACCTCGTCGTCCGAACCCTCGTCCCTGAGACTACATTGGACGAAGAAAGACCTGTCTTCCGGATTATACATCCGAAATTTTTCAATCTTCGCATGCGATTCCTTAGAGACGCCGACCTGAGAGAACATAATGGCGGAGCAAAAACATACGTTAGTTAAAACACACGATTCAAAGATAATACACGATAAACGAGAAAACTAACTTACTGTTGGTATTCCACTCAGAAGAAACCCACGTCGTGTCCTCCTTCAGGAGCTCAAGCGATTGAGTCTTGCCAAAGACGTACCTGGTCTTCCACCCACGATCGTTTACTTGGGTGTTGAGCACCAGAACCTAGGCTCCCCTGTATTTGGAGATCAAGCTATATCGGTGGTAGTTGTCCACCTTTACCATGTGAGATGCCAGGAGATCATCCACCATAAACGAAGTCGTCCACTCGCCGGTGATCCTATCGATCACATGGATGATTCGCCAAAACTGTGGCATCATCTGAGCAGGAAAAAGACGAAACCTACTCAAAAACTCCCTGACCAATGGGGAGAGGGCCACTTAAAACCCACTTTGAATGGGTATTCGTATAAAACGAAATGCCCATTCGGGCACTCAGATGGCCGTAACTGATCCGGCGAATACAACTACAAAACATCCGGGACACCCGATAACGTCCTAAAGGCTGAGAAACCTTCGTGTCCAACAATAGTACTTGCAGGTTCGATCGACATTTTGAAAGAGATGAAAGATTGGACAAACGTTTTTCTCGATTTATAGCACACACATGAAAGAGGCAACTGAATCTTTCTAAAAAATATCTCTCTGAAAATATCGCAAGTGTAAAAAAGGAAGTGATCTCCGGAATCGCGAAATTTATAGCAACGTCGTGCCAGGTCAATATAATGGATGGTCGACAGCTGTCCACCACCTTTTTGCATGCAACATCCGGATGAACGACACCTGTCCTATAACGACTCCACGCCTTTGACACGTCTCCATGACGTCACGACCACTTCACCTCCCTTGATCCAAATTGAACCAAGACGGTTGGGATTCAGCCAGATCCTCTCCATGTGTGACACGTGTCAAGTTACTTCGTCAAATTTAAAATTCAAATTTCACGCCGAAATTCAAATTTTAGGGGCAAACTGTTTGGGTAAAAATCCACACCTCACGACCGGCGATAAATAATACATATGACATTTATGTAAGACCATTCTTATATTAAGATAAGGTCCTGCAGGTTATTTACTATCGAATATTTGGTCGTACACTTCTACGATGGTCGTAAGTTCCATATGACTAACGTCCAAGACTCAAGACGGTCGTACGGTTATACTAACCGTTAATAGCCAGCAACCGTTTTCTTTGTTCCATTAATGCAGGTCCACAAGCAGTTATGGTACAACGGTCAGTAACGGACGAGCTCTTAATGACATTAAAGACCCAACGGGGATTACAAACAAGTCATCAAGACACATTCAATGCTGCCAAGAGCTATATAAAGGCCTGCTCCACATTCGAACGGGACACATCTGAACATCGCAACACCCAGGATCTGAACTCAACACTTCTACACTCGTTTCTACATTTCCTACGCAATTCAACATCAATCATCAGAGCATTTGAACAAATATCGCCCACGCATGTTTCGCACGACGAGTAGTTCAACTCGCACGACAGTAGTACGTTTCACACGATTTACGCACGACGCATGATTTTAGCTTACGATTAAGTTTATTTTTTCTCATATTGTAATCTATTGTACACACGACACTTGTTATCAAAGGATTTCGCCCCTGTTTGGCGACCATAGTGCACCGTCGACTCTCACAAGTTGGCTGCGGTTTTTTCCCTCGTTTGGGTTTTCCGCGTCACCAATTCTCTTGTCTTATTTACCTTTTATTTGCGATCGTGTTGTTGGTCTTGAGATCCTTTTCTTGAGTTGTTAAAACTTCCACATCAACCTTAAGTTATCCTTTAGGTGATTTTTGGCATTAACAGGATCCATGGTCGACCAAGAATTATGTTATAAGCTGACGAACAGTCGATGGCGTTGAATTTTGTTTGCTTGTTGATCCCTTTAGCGTAGACTGGAAGAATAATCTCCCCCAGAGTATTGGTCGAATCTCCATTGAATCATACCAGAGTCGTTGAACGGTGAACGATCTCTGATTTATCGATACCCATCGCCTTGGTGGTGTTGAGGAAAATAATGTTAGCTGAACCTCCCCAATCAACCAAGACTCTTTTGGTCGAAAATTTTCCAATGGTAAGCTGGATAATTAACCCGTCGTGATGCTTTTACCAACTGTCTTGGAGATCGTCTTGGTCAAATGTTATGGGCATTGCTTCCAGCATAAATTCTTGTCTTGGTCTTGATGACCGAGGAATCGGTTGCTCATCCGATACTTGGCTGGCGTGCCTTTTGGCTGCCGAATAAGTCAAACCACATACGTATGATCCTCCGGTCACACAGTTAACAACCATCGCATGGACAGGAGATGCTGGTCGGGTATGATCGACATGTGTTGCCTCTTTGTCGATCAATCCTTGGAGGTGACCTTTGGGGACGAGCCAAGCCATTTCCTTTTGTAGTGCTACGCAATCGTCTTTCTTGGCATCATCTTTGTCGCTCTTCTTCGGCCATAGAATAGATGGTTGTACGCTCTTAAGGGCTTCGACCAAGTCTTTGGATGTACCCTTGAATCCATAGGAGGAAATCTTAGGATATTGAGGAAAGTTCGCCTTGGGCTTGAAATCCGGTTTCTTTAATTTCTTGTCGCCCAAGTGCTTACAAAGGAACGCCACATCGTCTTCCACTCTCATGTATGCCAAAGTCCTAGCTCGGACGTCTTAAAAGTTTTTTGGGGGTATTTCGTAAGGTCGGTGTACAGTCCCAAACTATCATCGTCAAGACCTCACTTGTAGGCCTCAATTGCGGTTATCACATCGTAGTTTCGGATACTGATCATTTCTGTGTTGAAACGATTAAAGTAACTATGAATGGACTCTCCATATTTTTGAGTGATGTAATACAAGTCACTGGTCTGCTTCTCCATCTTGCGACTACTGGCGAACTATTGTGAAAACTGGTTGACCAATTCAGCAAAATTGCCGATAGATTTGGGCTTGAGATTTATCAACCATTGGAGAGCAGCTCCTTAAATGGCCGCACCAAAACTCTTGCACAGGCAGACTTATTTCTAGTGATGTGGGATTGACGCAGTACACATTAATTGTTTGTATTGGGCGATGTGTTCTATCGGGTCCGTTTTCTCGAATACTTGGGCATGAAAGTTGGAATACTGTACTTTTTTGGGACGTCGACAATTGCGATTTCGTCGACAAAAGGGGACGCCTGAAATCCGGAGTGGGGCTCGACGTCGACGGGGATGGTAGCACCAGGTAATTTGGACAACAGTGATAACATATTTTCAATTTGATCTTCGAGAAACTTCAGGCGTCGGGCGACCGGGTCATCCTGATTGAAACCCCTATTTGTCGCAGGGACATAGCCAATGTTCGTCTGGAAGCCATTATGATGTGTCGAGTCAGCAACATCTCCTTGAGGTGGAAAAGTGAACATCGGATGAGGTATCTTCGGGATGCTCATCGTTAGAATCGGAATGAAGGGAGTCTGAAACGGGATAGCGTAAAATGTCGCTGATGACATGGGTATTGTCTGATTTTGAAGTGGAATCGGTCGAAATGCTATCGACGACATAGGCATCGTTTGATTCTGAAACAGCGACGGTGGTCGAGGGTGCTGTGGCGGATATTGGCCCTGAGGGGGAACTCCAGAAAATGGTCTTGGGCCATTTTGTTGACCGAAGGTATTCCCAACATTTTGATCTAGACCACCTTGTGAATTGAAAAAGTTTTCTGAATTCTGGAGTGGGATTCTTTGAGGACCGTAGAAGCCTCCTGATTTTGGAGTAAACCATTCTGATACCCAATGAAGTTTCCTTGATTCTGACTTTGGTTCAGATCGTTCTGATGTCCGAAGAAGTTGTCAGCATTCTGGTTTGGACCATTTTGCGGATTGAAAAGGTTTCCTTGACCCGAAATTTCTTGAAAACAGAGAGAGCTCAAGAAACTGTTAGCAGGACGTACGCTTTGTCGGATATTTTCTCTAAATGGGGTCCCACGGATGGCGCCAAACTGGTAATGCCAAAAATCACCCAAAGGAAAACTTAAGGTCGGTGTGGAGCTTCACCAACTAAATAAAGGATCACGCAACAAATCGTACGAGATATAACAAAGATAAAAGAGACGAGAGAAATTGGTGACGCGGAAAACCCCGTCGAGGGTAAAAACCGCGGTCGACTATAGAAGTCGACGGTGCACTATGATCCTTAAACAGGGACGACGTCCTTCAGTGACAGTAACAGGTGTCGGATGTAAAATAGATTACATTTACAGGAGAAATAGACTTAATTGTAAAATTGTGTTGTGCATCGTGTGAAATAATGCTTCGTCGTTCGTTTCGGCGAATCATCGTTTGAATGCTTCGAGAATGCTTCTGGTGTGTCCCTAAGAATTGGTTGTTTATTGCAGAGAATCGTGGTATATATATGAAAATCAAATTCCCCTGATTGTGTCTTTGGTGTTGAAATATATAGGTTTCGGCGTCATTAATGGCCTTCTTTAGTGCGAAAACGGTCCCTGGCCTTAAATATGCTTGATTGAGGTCTTCCGTTATAACAGTTGTCCTTTATGGTGCTTGACCTGCATTAAATAGTCATAAAAGAAACACTTATCAACCATTAGTAAGTTAGTGCCAAGGACAATCGTACGACGGTCGCCCGTTTCTGCGGATATTTTGGTCGTACGACGGAGATACCTTACTAGCGACGACTAATGATATGGTCGTGCATGTTTTAAGAGACCTTATCTTAACACACGACTTGTCGTGCGAAGCAAGTCCTTTGTTTTCCTGCGTCGGTCGTGAGATGTGATTTTTTACCTAAACAGTTACTTGTCTAAAAAAACTCGCAAAATTAATGTATCTCTGAGATGTGGCGTCAATTGGGTTTTCACTTTGGGAAAAATTATGGGTTTGCAGATCCGAGAAGGAGACATCACAGTGGCCATTGACGTGGGTGTGATGACTTTGGTTGCGATGACTTTGGTTGATAGGAAATATATCTTGCGGAAATATGTATATTTTTGGTCGGAACAAAATAAATCTTGTGTGAATGGCCGTAATAAATGGAGATGGTTGGGGATATGAAGAGAGAAGAGGGAGATAGTATTTAAGGATATAGATACAATCCATAAAAAAGATATAATGAGTTATCAAAATATAGAATTACTAATACACCTTGTAGGAACCAGGATTGATCTTACAATCTAATTATTAAGAACACAATCAAATCATAGAAATAGAGAGAATTGATACCAAATGCTTTGTATTCAATGAAGAACGAAGTACAGATCTAGAGAGAGAAATCTCTCACAGATTACAGGACAGAATACGAAAGTTAGTTAGCTTACAGTTTGCTAACAACTATATATACTATAAGGAAATACAACAACTACAGTACATATAAAAACAGACCATTAGAACAATGACAAGTGTTCTAATATGCTAGCTATCAACCGAATTACATATATAGAAAATTTTTAAGTCATAAGTTCTGAACCACTAGTTCAGAACTTCTGAACACTATTCTGACTAAGCATACTCAGAACTAACACTTGAGCGCAGGAACATTTTCTTCTTACTCAGAACTTCTGAGTTCTCTTTCTCATAAGTATGAGTCTTCTCATCAGATTTGAACACTTGACAAATACTCTTCATCCAAAACTTCTGAGTTCTCCTTCTCAGAAGTCTGAGTCTTCTCTTCAGACTTTTAACAGTTAGGTTTTTGACAAACTTTAGATCTAACAATCTCCCCCTTTTGTCAAACAACCTTGTACTTGTCCCAATACTCTTCTTTCAAGATAGAAACAAACTTTAGAAGAATCATGTTTCTCAGAGCTAGTCTTCTATCAATCTTTTCAATGATCTCCTTTATCTGTTTGACACTAACTCCCTTTTTCAGCTTTCTTTCCAAATTGCTTTTTATGAATCTTAGTGTACCAGAACTGTACTTGGCATCTTCACTGACTCTGAATAACATCTTTTCACTGTGATTGTTAGACATGATGATTCCCAATTCTTGCCATGTACACACATATCCTCTTTTTAACACTTCCAGCCGACTGTGATCAGTATTTGGTCTTGAAAGATAAACAAATTGTCTTTTTGCTGACAGAGCAATCTGAAAATCATTATAGGCAGACCATCTTAAAGCATACAACATTCCTTTCTTGACAGTAGCCAATGCCCCTCTTTCCTTCTTGTATTTACTGTCTTCTTTGTTTCCCAACAACTTGTACAGACCATAGAAATCAAATACTGAAATTTTCCCAAAATCAGCTTCAGAAAAGTAGTAGACCTTTCCATCTTCTCTCAAAACTTCAAAGCCATAATACTCATTCTTCATGAATTTCTTTACACAGATTTCTCTGATGCCAGTGATCGTGAAATCAGAATACACACACATTCTGTTCTTTCCTCTGCATCTAATCAGCTCTGCACAAAACCTGTGAGAGTCTTCAGATTTATCATGAAATACATCTATGAACTGAACAACCTTGTTTTCAAAGAAATTAGGTAACTCAAACTCCAACAATAAGGCATTCAGATCAAGTGGCACTTGCTTTGAAACAGCTTCAGAATCTTCAGGTAGTTGTTCAACATCTTGCATATGAACATCTTTTTGAACAGGTAAGGATTCTGGAATAGGTTCTTCAACAGCATCATCATAAACACCATTGACTTCATATTCTGAAGGAAACACAAAGTCAATATGAAGAATTTTCTTGGGATTCTCTTATGATAACAACAGATCAAAGCAGTTTCTGACTTTAGCTCTGAGCTCCAATCTTTCCTTTATATGTTGTTTGGGTAAAATTTCACCAGTCTCGACCACGACCAGAAAAGGGAAAATATTTATTACACTTCGTTATGAAAAGATAAAATCATAAACATTTTATCTACAATCCAAAGTTTAACTCAAAATTTACTCACGACACTCGACCGTCGTAAGAGACCTTACGACCTCGACCGACTAACGTATAACAACTGTTATGATCTCTTTGTTTAATGCAGGATTAACACCATTAATGGCCAACGAACATAACCGACAAGAGTAATTACGAGCATTAATCCTAACAGCCGTTACGACCGTTACTCCAACATTCATGAAGATCATTTAAAGCTACGAAGACTATAAATACAAAGGTTCCATTACCATTTGCGCATAACTGAATTCTCAAGAACACTCATTGCAAGAACTGCAAAGAACTCGAAGCAAAGAATTCTCCCCCAAGAGATCGCTCATGACCACGAATTATACGCACGACGCATAGTCTCTATACATGACACACTTGCTTTCCATGCACGATACACTTGTTACTTTACATTTCAAGTCTTTATTTCATTTGTATTGTAATCCACTGTACTCTCGACGCCTGAAACATAAGGACATCGCCCCTGTTTGGCGACCATGGTGCAACGGCGACATCCATAGTCGTCCGTGGGTTTTTTCCTTGTTGAGGTTTTTCCCGCGTCACTAAATTTTTTGTGTCTCATTTACGTTTTTTGTCTTTGTCGCACTGCTTTGTCGAACGATTCCTATCTTTAGTTGTTAAGCTCCACAATCAACCTTAAGTTATCCTTTTGGACGATTTTTGGCATTAACAGATTGGCGCCCACCGTGGGACCCCATCTAGAAAAAGTCTTCGACAAATGTGCGTCATACTAACGGTTTCTTGGAGTTTCCTCTTTTTTTCTGTTTAAGGAAAATGGCCGATCATGGAAAACAGGAGCAGCTCATTGCCCAGATGCATTGGAAGCTTGAAAATGCACGCCGGCAGATCGATGCCCTTGCTGAGCAAAGTCGAAGGGCGGCTAAAGAGATCGGGCGGCTGAAGAGATCGCGCGGCTGAGAAATCCGTTCGGACCACAGAACGGTCCAAGGCCATTCATTCAAAATCCAGGTCCAGGACCATTCGGTCAGAATTCAGGATCCGCTCCCTTCGTCTAGAATCCAGGTTCGGGTCTATTTGATCAGAATCCGGGACCAGGACCATTCGGTCAAAGCCAGCAGCCGGGATCGTTCATCCCAGATCCCCAGTTCGGGCCGATTCCCCCTCAGCATCTGAGGCCACCACCCATGAACAATGGGTCTCAGCCGTACTTCGTCCCTTTCAATGGGGACACCAATGGCTCATCGTACGGAAACGACACCAGTTCAGGGGTTAACCCTCTAACAGGCGTGAATTCAGATCCCAATGATCCTGTCGCCCAGCGGTTGAAGATGTCAGAAGACCAAAATGAGCGAATCATATCCTTGCTCGCTAAGCTACCGGGGGCAACCGTGCCCGTCGAAGTCGAGCCTCGTTTGGGGTGTTAATGCCAAAAATCGCACAAAAGTACAACTTAAGGTTGATTGTGGAGCTTAACAACTCAAGAAAGAAATCTCTCGACAAAGCGTGCGACAAAAACAAAAATGTAAATGAGACTGAGAATTTTGGTGACACGGGAAAAACCTCATAGAGGAAAAAACCCGCGGACGATAGTGGAGGTCGTCGTTGTACTTTGGTCGCCAAACAGGGGCGATGTCCTTATGGTTCTGGTGTCGATCGTACAGAGATTACAATACAAATGAAAGAAAGACTTTGAAATGTAAAGTAACAGGTGTTTCAGATGTAAAAACAATGTGAATCGTGTGTAAAAATAGAGTGTCGTATGCGAATGTCGTGCGTCGAGAGCGATTCTTCAAGAGAGAGTTATTTGTTTTGAATATTCTTCTGAGTTTGGAAGGTTGCTTCTGATGTCTGAGATATCTCTTGAAATGATGATTGAGCTTGGTATTTGTAGTCTTCGGGTGCTTTAATTGGCTCATTAAGTATTTCGATAACTGTCATAACGTTCGCTGGATTAAATCTTCATAACTGATCTTGTCGGTTATAGCCGTTGTTCATCAATGGCATTGATTCTTGCATTTAACACTGAATAAACGTAACAGTCAAATTGCATGGTTTTATGTGACGGTCCTGTGAAATAGGCGACATCGTGGTCGAGCGTCGTGAGGTAAATAACTTTCGATCTCAACTCTAATCGGGGGGTAAAATGCTCATGATTTTATCTTACCAAAGAAAAGGGAAGTAGGTGTTTTCCTTACCTCGTTCGTGGTCGAGACTGGTGAATTTTTGCCTAAACAGTTTGCCCCCAAAATTTGAAAAAGTGGAGTGGCAAATTCAAATTTCAAAAAGTTTTTTAATTTTTGCTTGTCGGATGTCTGGGATCACGACACGTGTCGAATAATAATTTTTTCAGTTATCTTGGTTGCTCTAGAACTGAATCGGTTCAATTCTAACTAGAGAGCGAAGTCGAAGAGAGGATAAGGTCGTGACGTCATGCTGACACACGATTATGCTAAGCAGGTGTCATTGCCATGTGTCAGCGATCCGGGTGGTCATACGAAAAGACCGGACGCCTGTCTATCATCGAGGGACCCGACCTGACACGATCGTTTACATAAATAGAGACCACGATGGATCTTTTCCTGTTTACAATTTCGGAGAGTTTTAAGCAGAGATTTCCTCTTGATTTTCTTGCTATTCTTCGTCCGATCCTTTCGTCGCAAATCCATCGCTAGGAAATCCTAGGAAAAATTGGGATATCTGGGGCCTTTCAGAGATACAGACTTGGTTGACGGGGTTAGCAATGTCGACGGAGCCGAGAAGTACCATTCGAAACGAAGAAGATCTTGACGATTTTAGAAGTTTAGCGAGGATCCCTGCGGGGATTATCGTAAGCAAGGCCGGCAAGGTTCGTCTGGAGATGTGCCCCGAAGGGTACGTCGTGATCTATGAGTACCCGTTCAAGATAGGCTTCCATTGGTCGTACTCGCCTCTTGCCAAGGCGTTTATGTGTGAATTCGACCTTTCGCCAGGGCAACTAATGCCCCAATTCTGGCGAGTCATCTAGGTCATCGAACGACTTACTTAGCACTGGGAGTCGCCGATGAACGTGAGAGACTTACTGACAGCGTACCAGATCAAGAAGGATCATTACTGTCGCTACAGTTTGTTTTCGAGGTACAAGGGCGAGCGCACCTTGGTTTTACAGACAGCAGTCAACGACCGAAAATGGAAGACCCGGTATGTACTTGTGCGAGTGGCGACTTTAGACACCGATAGTGACTGGCTCAGGTCTGGTTGGAATATGGCGGGTAACCTTTTTCTAGCGTTTTGTCGTACGTCTTATGTCACTTTGCTATTTGGTTACTTTTTGACTAATCTTCTTCCTTATGCATAGATATTAATTTCAACAAGGTAAAGCCTGACGATGACTCTAAAGCCAAGGTTAAGAAGTTCCTGGAATTTAGTGTCGATGACCGGTCGTACGTCACGCGTCACCTGATAGACGAGGACGACGATACTATTTCTTGGGTGATAGAATGCGGATGGGTCGAGAAGAGAAGGAAGAAGAAGAAGAGGAAGAGGAATCCAAGAAGACCGAAAAGAAAGAGGAGGGGGAAGAAGCAGAAGTAGAGATAATTGGTAAGTATCCCTTTACCTTCTTCCCACTCGACCTAGTCTTTCCCTATTCTCAATCGTCTAATTCTTTCTTTTGCCATAAAGGTGAATCTCGGTCGAAGATGACACCTGCAGCTGCCAAGAAGGCGGTTTAAATCGAACTGTCTCGTAAGGCGAGGGAAAACAGGGAGAAGGATGCCCCGACAACTGGGTTGGGGGTCCTAAATAGAATAGAGGTCCCGACAGCTGGGTCAGGACTCCTAAAGAGGACGAGGATGTCCGTCTTGAAGGAACCGTCGTTGAAGATGGGTGGCTCATCGAGAGTCGACCCGCCTGAGAATGCGAAGGCGTCGACCGTGTATGTCGAGGAGACTTCTGACACGATCGACGCAAGATCCGTTGATACTGCGCAACCGGCGACGATGTCTCCTACTGCCGCGTCAGGCCCTTCGTCGACCGACAAGGGTAAAGGTGCGCAAACGGGCTTTGGGGAGGAAACGACGGTAAACTTTACATTGCCGTCGGATTTTTTAGAGGATAACGTCTTGGACGAGACGAAATTGTTCCCCCATTTGGGAAAGTATCAGCTCCCGTCTTTCAGAGAGCGTTTCAACGGGGTTTCCCTTGAAGATGCGGAATCCCATGTCGCTGGACTGACGTTCATGGTAAGTCTATCTTTCAAGACTTTGTTTTCGTCTTTTGTCGTTGTTGTGTATTTTGCTGATGTGTTTTTGTATGTTTTCAGACGTTTCAGTCGTCATTGGCATTACATATTGAAACGACAAAGATAGAGGGCTTAATGGCTTCCGCCATCAAGAAAGAAGATGCATGCTTGGAGAGGGAAAGGTCCGCTCTGAAACGTGAAGAGGCGATGTCGGTGCGACTCGACGATACTTTGAATGAGTTGGAAGCCATCGGCCTTGCGAGGGATGAGATGGACTCGCGCTTGAAGCAGTCCCTATCTTTGATGTACGACCAAAGGGAGGAGTTAGATGGGCTGAAGGAAACCTTGGCCACGAAGGAAAAGGTGGTCGAAGAGTCCAAATCCAAGGTGGCGAGGTTAGAGAAGGAGCTGAGGGACGAGAATAAGTCCCTTTTTTCCTTTGCTTGACTTATTGCGCGGACGAGTTAGACCTTTTCTATAGGGAGGTCGGAAACAAAAGAGACCTTGACTCGGATGATGAGAAGGAGGTCGAGGAGGAGGAAGGTCCCCAGGGCAAGGCGTCAGGCAAGGATGTGACCCACGCTCTTCCTTAGAAAATGTCTTTGTTTATTATTGTTCCCTGTTACTCGACCGTCAATGGTCGAGCCTTTTGGATGTATATATAACAGTAAGTTCGATGAATGAAACTTAGATATCTTTTGATTTTGTGCTTTATACTTTTTACAAATAAATACAACGTCAATTGTAAAATTCACCAAATGTGGAGGGAATAAGAAATCACGCGACTTAGGCATCTAGTTCAACACAGTAATTTAGAACATAAGTCATAAGACTTTTTAAACCGTGTTGGCGTACATAAGCATATGCAATCACCACATTCATTCAGAGCATGTAAATCACCTAAGTTAAAGAACTGAAATCATGGGGTCGGTAGACCTTGTGGTCGTACGACTAGACCGCATTATGAATTTGAATCATGCGTTCCTGTGATGTGATAATCGAGTCTTGGACCCGATCGCTTATATCGTGCAATCCTGCGGAAGCGTACTGGTGTCATGCGACAGAATCAGTAAATTATGTCGCGCGATTCTGCGATAAAACATTGTCAGAGATTGGTCGTTGGCTAACCAACGACCCTCCGATGCTAAAGTCAGTAGTCGTTTGTGACAAAAAATCGTTAAGAAAAAAGGGATTAGAAACAATACCTTCATAGATTCTTCTTGTTTAACGGGGTATTTGCCCCTCGTCATTTACTATGCTATTTCCTTCAATAGAAAATAGGTTTAAATGATGGGTCGACACCGAGTTTTTGAGAACTAGTGCCAACGTCTATGTCGACCGTGTATTCGTGCGATAGGGCAAAATAGTCGGCATATTCTTGTAGGAAAAGCATTAGTTTGTCTTTAAGGTTATGGATAGAAAGACGAACCTGTCGAGACCTCATGGTCACGTTTACTCTGATCTAGGGCACCTGTGACTGCCAGACGACTTACTTCCGCGGCTTTAGGGTAGTCTTATAGCAGTCACGGGCGACTTTTGGCTCACTTTTGATTTCTTGTACTCCCCACGGCGTAAGGAATTTCAGGGTCTGATGATACATCGAGGGAACGGATTTCATTTCATGGATCCACGGTCGACCTAAGATGATGTTTGTTTAGGCAAAATTTCACAGGTCTCGACCACGACCAGAAAAGGTAAGACACATGTTATGAACTATATCTTGTATTAAGATAAGGCCCCGACAAAGACCCAAAAAACCTCCGTCGTCCCTCCTAAAAGGTAAGTCGAGAGTTCCTCACGACACTCCACCTCGACGTCGCCCGTTCCGCACGACTATGGCACAAGACCGTACGACCTAGACTAGCTCAATGTACGACTGTTACGCTTGTTCAATGATTAATGCAGGAGTCAAAGTCATTAATGGGCAACAGTCATAACCGACGAAGAGCAATTATGAAGAGTTACAACTGGCGACCGTTATGGCTGTTATCGAAGCAATCAATGAGCTAATCAAAGCACCCAAAGGTTATAAAAGATCAAGTTAAACTTCAGTTCCAAGGACCGAAGACCGAACATCGAACAACAGAAGCAAATGCAAACACTCAAAGAATATTCATTTGAATCAAAGAGATCATTCATAGAAGATCGCTCTCGACGCACGACTTTCATTCTCGACCAACAGTTTACACGTTGTTTTCACACACGACGCACACTGTTTTTACATTTCAAACACTTGTACTTTACATTTCGAAGTCTTTCCCTTCATTTGTATTTTAATCTCTTTACGATCGACACCCGGAACACCAAGGACATCGCCCCTAATTGGCGACCATAGTGCAGCGACGACATCCATTGTCGTCCGCAGGTTTTTTATTCGTTGAGGTTTTTCCTGCGTCATCAGATCCTCTGTCTCATTTACATTTTTGTCTTTGTCGCACGTCTTTGTCGAACAATTCCTTTCTTTAGTTGTTAAAGTCCACATCTACCTTAAGTTGTCCCTTTGGTGCGATTTTTTGCATTAACAGTTTGGCGCCATCCGTGGGACCCCATCTAGAGAAAATCTTCGACAAACGTGCGTCTTACTAACGGTTGCTTGGAGTTTCTTTTGTCTTCTGTTGTAGGAAAATGGCGAATAACGAACAAGCCGCTGTCCCAACACATGAGGGGCTCGAAAATGCACAAGATGCAATTAAAGCAGTCAACGATTATCGCCTGGAGGAAGTCGTTCTAGATTCAAGCAAGCCTCACAAAAAATTCTTAATCGGGTCGTCTCTCAATCCTTGCCTCAGGGAAAAGTTAATATCTTTTTTGCAGGAACATGCTGATTGTTTCGCCTGGTCGCATGAAGATATGGTCGGCATAGATCCTGACGTCATCTCTCACAAGATCAACGTCGACCCATCGTTCAAACATATCAAGCAGAAGCGACGGAAATTTGCTCCTGAGAGGAATAAGGTGATAAATGACGTAGTCGACAACCTTCTCAAGACAGGGAAGATTCGAGAGGTAAAATACCCCGATTGGCTTGCTAACGTCATGGTTGTAGCGAAGAAGAATGGAAAGTGGAGGGTCTGTATCGACTTCATAGACCTCAATAAAGCCTGTCCAAAAGACCCTTTTCCGTTACCTCATATCGACGCCATGGTCGACGCGACAGCGGGGCACGAACTACTGACGTTCATGGATGCCTATTCCGGATACAATCAAATCTTAATGCACGTCGAGGACCAAGAAAAAACCGCATTTATGATGGACCGAGGTATTTATTGTTATAAGGTTATGCCTTTCGGACTAAAAAATGCAGGATCAACTTACCAGCGCCTGGTAAACAAGATGTTCAAAGACCGTCTTGGGGACACGATGGAAGTGTACATCGACGATATGTTGGTCAAGTCGAAGCAAGCTATCGACCACGTCGAGCATTTGAAACAATCGTTCGACGACTTTAAAAATACAGCATGAAGCTTAACCCGACGAAATGTTCCTTCGGTGTCAGTGCTGGGAAATTCCTGGGATATATGGTCACTCGTCGAGGAATCGAGGCTAATCCAGACCAGATTAAAGCGATTATCGAAATTAAATCTCCCAGAAATTTCAAAGAAGTCCAGAAGCTCACTAGTCGAGTAGCTGCACTGAACAGGTTTATCTCTCGATCCTCAGATAAATGCCATCTGTTTTATAATGTCCTCAGGAAAAACAGAGGTTTCGATTGGATCGACGATCATGAGCAGGCATTGCCAAAGCTTAAAGAATACATGACGTCGCCTCCTCTATTATCGAAACCTCGCGATCATGAAGTCTTGCAACTATACCTGGTTGTTAGTCCAAACGCGGTAAGTGCCGTCTTAACACGAGAAGATGAAAAACAGCAACTACCGATCTACTATGTAAGTATATCTCTTCTGGACGCAGAAACCAGGTATTCCTCTATGGAAAAATTGCCCTTATCGCTAATCACAGCTGCTAAAAAACTGCGACACTATTTTGAGTCACATCCCATTACTGTCGTAACTAACTTTCCTCTTAAGTCTGTCTTAAGAAAACCTGAGTTGACTGGTCGCCTGGCAAAATGGAGTATATATCTTAGCAGTTACGACATCGACTTCAATCCCAAGACCGCGATCAAATCGCAAGCCTTGGCGGACTTCATTGCTGATTTTAGCCCTGAGTTGGAGAAAGAAGCAGAACTCGAAGTATCAACTGTGGCGACTCACGACGACGTGCCTTGGATCTTATATGTCGACGGTTCATCCAACGTTAGAGGTTCAGGACTAGGCGTCGTCTTAAAGTCGCCACAGGGGGCAAGATGGTATACTCGATCCGATGCGATTTCAAAACCACCAACAACGAAGCTGAATACGAAGCCCTGATCATAGGAAAGAATATGGCCTACGACTCGGGGGCAACTACGTTACATGTTAAAAGCGACTCTCTCCTGGTGGTGAACCAGATCAATGGGGAGTTCGCGGCCAAAGATTCAAAAATGACAGCATACCTGAAGGTAGCAAAAAAAAAGGCCGAAAAATTCAAAACATTTTCTATCGAACAAATCCCGAGAGACCAGAATACTCAGGCCGATGCTTTAGCAAATCTCGGGTCTGCTCTGATCGAACCTATATTCGACGCCATTCCCATGATCCATCTGGCGACATCATCTGTCGAGAACATTGATGTCGTCCAGATCGAAGAAGAAGAAGATGATTGGTCGTGCGACATCCGAAATTTCCTTGTACACGACCAACTCCCAGAAGACAAGATGGAAGCCCACAAGATCAGATTCAAAGCATCTAAATATGTCATGATTGGGAATAAGATCTATCGACGATCATCAACAAGTTTAAACTTAAGATGCGTCATTAGAAAGAGCTAGGTTCAGAAAATACTTCAAGAGATGCACGACGGTGAATGTGGCAATAATTCAGGAGGTCGCAGTTTGGCTAATCGTATCTCTCGACAAGGGTATTTTTGGCCAACACTACGACAAGACGCCGTCAAGTACGTCCAGAATTGTGACCCTTGTCAACGACATGCAGGTATGTCACATAAACCCTCTGAACCCTTGCATTCGACACTTATCCCATGGCCCTTCACGAGGTGGGGAATGGATATTGTCAGCAAGCTACCACCGGCCCCAGGGCAAAATGTATTTCTCCTCGTACTTACCGATTATTTTTCCAAGTGGGTTGAGGCGGCTGCTTTTTCCCAAATAAGAGACAAGGAAGTCATCTCTTTTATCCAGACTAACATCATATGCAGATTCGGGATTCCGTCCGAAATTGTCTGTGGCAACGGATCTCAATTCATAAGTGACAGGACCCAAAAATTCTGCGAAGACAGGAGCATCAAGTTGACAACCTCGACTCCCAGATACCCTCAGGCGAACGGACTTGCTGTATCAAGTAATAAGACCATTATTGCTTCGATCAAGAAAAGGCTAAAAGCTGCAAAAGGAAAATGGGTCGAAGAACTCCCTTCGGTCCTGTGGGCAAATCGCACGACGCCCCGCACGTCCACAGGACAAACCCCTTTCTCTCTCGTCTACGGTTGCGAAGCAGTTTTGCCGGTCGAGGTCCAGTTCCCAACCATAACTTGGTCGATTTAGGATACGACCTCGACGCCCTTGAAGAGCTTAGAGAATCAGCCTTGATTAGAATGGTGTCACAGAAGCAAGCGGTCTAGCGACATTTTGAATAATAGCGTCAAAATCAAAGTCTTTCTAGAAGGCGACTACGTCCTCCATCGAGTGTTCCAAAATACTCAGGAAATCAATGCATGTAAACTTTCTATTAAGTGGGAAGGTCCTTATCGCATATCTGAAGTCGTGGGTAAAGGGGCCTATCGACTCCAAACTCTCGACAACCAAGAGATTCCACACAGCTGGAATGCGACACATCTAAAGAGGTATTTCTTTTAAATCCTTTTTTCATATGATTTTTTATTTTCACCTCGACGGCTACTAACTTAAACATCGGAGGGTCGTTGGTTATCCAACGACCAACCTGTGACAATATTTGATCGCAGGATCGCACGACACAAGTTAATCATACGGCTTTCCGAAGATCGCATAACATAAGTCTAATACACGACTCGATATGCGATTTAAAGTCATCACGCGAATCTATTATGCAATCGGCTCACAATCTGAATATGTCGACTTAAAAAGGCTTCATGTTCAGAACAAATGCTCTAGACGCATGTATATTTGTCATCATCGTTATCTCATAATGGGAAGCCTCAGTCGCACGTACCTACGGTTGTATTCAATTTATAAGAATGTTTATATAATTGAACATTACTTTCGACAATTGCATACAATATATAATGAAAAAGCTCACAAAATTTCATTCATACTTAAACGTATTTCCATTAGATCACCAACGACCGAGTATGAAAGACATAGTTCATAGAACCAAAGTTTATCCTAACACTAGGGAAGAGTGTCGATAGCATACTCTGCCCCGAATCTCGACCTTTGAATCCTCGTCACGCAAAGGAGCTTATGCAAGGATCAAACGAGTATGACAGGGCCGCTTCCCAACACTTTATGCCACGACATGAAGAAAAGGCCACAGTATTTTGGAGAATGTGGCTCTTAAGATTATTGTTAAGGTTGGAGGAAGGAATAAGACGCCTTTGACGATCGACTTCTAGTATGGCAACTTCTCTGTCTTCACGTATCGAACGAGCAGAGACCGAAGCATCTGTCACAACGAATATGTCAAACTAAGAAAAACATCGAAAACATGGGTTTTGAAAGAAAAACTTACAACGAACGCCTGTATGGCTATATGTGGTCCCGTTTTTACGACGGAGATCCCTTGAAAACGCTCCTTGAAAGATAAGAGATGATATTTCCCCAGATACGGAAATGACTTCGTCCCGTCAAGGACATAGTCAGTCAGGAGGATCATCGACAACGTAAAGTTGATCATCATGACTTCCTCCTCATCCTCTCCCGTCTTTACACCCTTGCCCATGGCGGCTGACAAAACGGTCGACGAGGATATAGAGAACATCGTCGCCAGATGCGCAGGATCCACGAACGTCGCGTCTATCGCAATCCAGGCCTTCACCAGCTCAGGTATAATTACTCTCGAGGTATCTCTGACTTGAAAAAGATCGAGAAACTAGGCCTTATACAAAATCTTCAAAACATTTCTGAGTAAAGAAAAACAAAGAATAGCAAGAAATCTCGCTTTAAAAAACTTTCCGAAAAGCCATAACAAATGATCCATTCTGATATCTATTTATGCAAGAAATCGCGTCAGATCGAATCCTTTGATGATCAACACGCGTCCCCGTCTTTTCGTATGACTACATGGATCGTGGACACCTGTCAAAGACAGCTGGTAAGCACCATCATACGTCGGCATGACGTCATGACTTTATCCTCTCTTCGACTTCCCTCTCTAGTTTGAATTGAACCGATTCAGTTCCAAAACAATCAAGGTATTTTTCAACACAAAACCCTGAACACCCGACAAGCAAAATTTAAAATTCCAATTTGTCATCCTACTTTCAAATTTTGGGGGCAAACTGTTTGGGCAAAATTTCACAGGTCTCGACCACGACCATAAAAGGTAAGACATGTTATGAACTATATCTTGTATTAAGATAAGGCCCCGACAAAGACCCAAAAAACCTTCGTCGTCCCTCCTAAAAGGTAAGTCGAGAGTTCCTCATGACACTCGACCTCGACGTCACCCGTTCCGCACGACCGTCACACAAGACCGTACGACCTAGACTAACTCAATGTACGACTGTTACGTTTGTTCAATGATTAATGCAGGAGTCAAAGTCATTAATGGGCAACGGTCATAACCGACGAAGAGCAATTATGAAGAGTTACAACTGGCGACCGTTATGGCTGTTATCGAAGCAATCAATGAGCTAATCAAAGCACCCGAAGGTTATAAAAGATCAAGTTAAACTTCAGTTCCAGGGACCGAAGACCGAACATCGAACAACAGAAGCAAACGAAAACACTCAAAGAATATTCATTCGAAGCAAAGAGATCATTCATAGAAGATCGCTCTCGACGCACGACTTCCATTCTCGACCAACAGTTTACACGTTGTTTTTACACACGACGCACACTGTTTTTACATTTCAAACACTTGTACTTTACATTTTGAAGTCTTTCCCTTCATTTGTATTCTAATCTCTGTACGATCGACACCCGGAACACCAAGGACATCGCCACTAATTGGCGACCATAGTGCAGCGACGACATCCATTTTCGTCCGCAGGTTTTTTCTGTTGGGATTTTAAGTTAAAAAAACGGTTTCAAAACCATAAGAGGTAAAATATTTTACGCAACGGAAGCAAAAACACTTTTGAACAAAACATAAAACCATTTTATTCCCACCAAGGATCTTGTTACATGCAAGAGAAGATAAAAGAGCAACATACCAAGAGAGTTCAAGATTACAACCTTTGAAGAATTTGAATCCTCTCGGGAGGTTGGATGTTGGTGATGAATGTAGAACCCAAAAAAGAGCTCCTCTAGCGGTATCCACCACAAGCAAATGACACCTTCAAGAATGCTTGTTCTTCTTCTATCTTGATGCAAGAACTCTAACAATCACTACCATAGGATTTGAAAGAGAAGAACACCAAAACACACACACACACACTTGTGTGTGTTTCGGCCATGAATGAGAAGAGAGAGAGGATGGAAAGTGCTTTGTTAGTTGTGTTGTCTTGAAAAAACTCTCTTGAAAGTTGCCAAGTATAATAAAGCTAGGGCCATTTCTATTGGACCACAAAAATGGTCCAATAAGAGTCCATGCAAAATTACACAATAAACCCTTCCCCTTTTAAGATGTTTAAAATCATAGTTTAAGTATCTTAAATTCTCTCCTCAAGTCCCTCCTTTCCTTTTTAGTTATAAAATAAATCCATCATATGTATTATTTTATTTTACCAAAATTATTATTTTCATCAAATATTATAAATCATATTTATTAATATTTTTAAGAATTAATTAATATTTATCAAGAATCAAATTCTTATAAATATCAATTCGGTGTCTACTTGTTGTTCGGTGTGACCCTATAGGATCATATATTACCGGTAATATCATTTTATAATAATTCTTGAGCATATAGAACCAACAATCTCCCACTTGCTCAAGATTATATTATAGAATAATATAGACAGTGGTGGACATCTAGCAACATCTCACTGCCCCCAGCAACGTATGACTGTAAGTGCCATTCAACAACATCCAATTCCTACTAGCTCATAGCTTCAATTGATGTATTAGGTGTGGTATCAGTTATCCCTTTGTTTGGACATCATGTTGAACTTGAGACATGGATCACTATCATTCTCATCTATTGTTCAACTTTTGGTAAGGCGCCATAGATATCCCACTCTTAAAACATTTAAGAGGAACAAATCCCCTCTTGAATACATACGCCTCTTATGCAGTTCATGCCATGCCTAATGATGGCCTTTATAGCTGTCTCTTTCAAGAACAACAGTTAACCATATCAAAGCATAGCACTCCCTACACTTGAGTCCCAAATATGCATCCCAGGTCGAATGATACAAAGATACTACCTTTTATTCAAGAATCACTTATGACGACGATCCATGAAGTGATCTTGAAGCGGGTCAGGTCCAGTACTCGTTCCCTAACAAGTACCTATGGACTTGGTTGCAACACTTTGCCACTTTTACTTTTAAAAGTCAACCAATCCAATTCATCTTAGTCTTACTTCATAGTTGCTCCCACAACTATGATCGACTATGGACATTTAGAATAACTAATTTATTCAAGGATTTAAACATGCTAATATAGAACACAACGAGTATGAAAAGATCATATCCTCTATATCTAACTAAATACTATACTTGTTGCTTTACTTGTTCCAATATCCAAATACTAAATTCAAATCAAATCCCATCACTAGAATAACGAAGTCCTAAAGCTCAAACATGACCTTTCAAGTTTAGCTTATATAAGGAGCTTCATGAATGGGTTCATCCATAAACTTGATTTGTGTAAACTCTGTGAACACTAACATCTCCATTTTTAACTTTATTCTAAATATAGTTAAATGTCTGGAGTAGATACTTGGTACTCTGATGTGAGATAGGTCCTTTAGCTTGCGTAATGGCACCCACATTCTCACAAAGGATTTCTAGATGATCCTGAATGGGAGGCATCTACCTAGCTTTTCAATGAACTATTTCATCCAAGCATATTTCTTTTGCGGCCTCTAAAGCAGCAATGTATTCTTATTTTGTAGTGTATTATGCAACTTTTACCTTCGCCTTGAACCTTTTCAAAACTAACTAGTTCTTCATTCACAAAGAAGATATTTTCCTTTTGTGATCGAGAACTTTCTCGATCTTTGAGGAAGCTATCATTAGTGTAACATTTTACTATGATCTCCTTCCAACCCTCAGTTAATGAACACTTGTTTGTTCTTCGTAAGTACCTTAAATTGTTCTATACAATCATCCAATGACCTTCCCTCGTATTTCGTTGGTATCGTTTTCTAATGCTCTAAAGCATTTTGACACGCTCGATCTAGTGCATGTCATGGCATATATGATAGATCCAATTGCCGAAGCATATGAAATACTAATCATTTTATCTAGCTCAATCTTTGTGCTAGAATATTGAGACATGCTCAAAATGATGCCATATCATATTTGCAAGAAACTACCTTTAGAGCCTTGCATCTTGAACCTTTCAAGATCATGTCAACATATGCACTTTGACTTAAACCTATAAGTCGTCTTGATCTAATCTCTAAAGATCTTTATTCCAAGAACAAAATTAGCCCTTTCTAAATCTTTTATTGAGGAAATACTGTCCGAGTCAAAACATGATGTTTTGCTATATCGGAAATGTATTTTCCAAATACTAGTATGTCTTGCACATACAGGATTAGGTATTTTACTGCGCTCCCACTAGTTTTAGCAAATACATGAGTCATCTTTTATTTTGATGAAAATTAAACTTTTAATTTTCCTGTCAAAATGAAGATTCCAGTTTTGAGATACTTGTACTGATCCATGAATGGATTGTATCTCAGTGTTCATGACTCTAAGCCACTTACCAGATTCAGAATCTGACATAGCACTTTAGTAGTTGATGGGCTTGCTAGAAACCTATCATACGTCATTCTTCATGAGAAATCGATATTTCTCGAGTTTCTGAATGATTCTACTAGATTTGCGAACACTTGGTGTTTTTACTAAGTTTTGATCAATCAAATTGTTCAGTTTCAACAACCTTTATTTGATAACTAGTGCCAACCAATAAGTGCATTAGGTTATGAGGTTCTTGATTCCCTTCAAGTTCCTTAAATCTCCCATTTGCCTTGCCCATTAAAAACTTGCTTTCTAAGAACTTGGCTTTGGGACAATAAACAATTTTATTGTTTGTGGGATTGTAGAATCAGTATATAAAACAATTTATAGTATATTCTACAATATTTGCATTTGGTAGATATTGGGTTGAGTTTACTTGAAGCTTATTGTCTTACATGAGCGTCATAAACCCACACCTTCAACAAAGACTAAGGATGAAAAAACTTTCATACGAAATCTTATAAGGTGTCTTGTCTACCTTTTGGTTGGTGTCAAAAAGTACGGTTTACTTTAGCTAGGGTAGAATTCCGAATTGATATAGGAATAGTACTTCTACTCATAGAGCAAAACATATTTAATAAGGTTTGGTTCATCCTTTCGGATGTACACATTTTCTATGATGATCCAAGAGTTCTTGGTTTAGTTACTATCCTCATATATCAGAAAAGACTTTAATGGTCCTGCTGAGTTGTTTTCTTAATCTTCACTTTGAAACAACTTGAATTACATCAAATGCTTCATCTTTATGTTCCATAAACTTCAACAATTGAAATCGTCAGTGAAGGTATTATCTATCACCATATCTAGACTTGGTTTTGAGAGACCATATACATCAACATGTATCAATTCTAAAAAATCTTTTTCTCCTTCTCTATGAATTAGAGAAAAAAGCTATATTCAACTTTACCAAGATCGCATATATCAAATGAAAATATTTATATTTAGTTTTTTTTTAAAAACACAGTTTTGAAATTTAGATATGCGTTTAATTTTCTTGATTAAGTTGACTATTTCATGTGTAGACTTGATTCAAATCACATTTGAGTCTTATGGTGTTTATATAGAATTATGTTTTAGAAGGGTTTTGAGATTCACTTTATTATTCAATTAAGAGAACTATTTCTCGAAATAGAATAATTCATTTTGAATATGAATATAATCGTTTCCAAAACGGTTAAGTGAATTTCATTCAATCAATAAACATGTGACTAAAAAACAATAACTTAGTCAAACTAAATTTAAACATTGTTCGAAACAAACTTGTTTAACAATACAAGCCATATGGTTTCATAATAAAATCTTCTATAAGCTTGGTACGCAATCTTGCTTCCTTGCTTATATGGATCACCATTTTGCTTGTCTTTCAGTCATTTACCTTTCTTGATTATCTGTAAGATATTACAAAAGTGAGTTCTACACTTAGTATCAAATACAAAAGTGTAAGATAGAAAGGTAAAAGTTCTATCTTAAATATTGATACCTGAAGGACTTTCCTTCGTTAGAAAACATTTATTTCTCAGAAGGACAATCTCCTCTTCTATGACCAATGTTGCCTCAGCTATCACATGTAATTGTTACCATGGGAAGATTCCTTTCAGCAGTTTCTAGCATCGTATGCAATTCTCGGACTGAAATCTTCTCGAGGTCTATATTTAGATTCTCGACAAAAACATCAAATGCTTTGGTCAGAGATTTAAGGATCATATCTATGGCTCTCCCATTGGAATAAGGATAGCCAAGTCTATCCAAATAGTCAAGGTGCGTCCTCATTTTGTGAATATGAGAGCTTACATATTGGTCTTTGTCCAATTGTATCGAAGCGTTCACGGACCATATACATTTGGTAATATTTTGGTAATCGGTTTACCATGTCAAATGCCCTAAGTGGAAACGTTTCCATTCTTTCTAGTAAGGATGGAACCATGGTTTCAAGCATAAGACGTGATACATTGATTGAATCGTCATTATGTTTCAATCAAGTATCGTTAGCTTCTATGGTGGTAAGAGGAGGTTCTTGAGGAATAGGTACGAGGAGTACGTATAATTTGTTTGCACGTCTGAGAACGCATCTCAATGTTTTGAAAACAAATTGGGAAGTTCTGAGTGGTTAACTTTTCTTCGAAAAGAAATGATCTTAGGGATGTGTTAATTGTAGTGTTTGCATTTTAGGCCATCTACAAAATTTAACAAAGTTAATATAGTATTTTCAATATTAATTTTTAGCAAATTAATTACCCTTTAGTTTTCTAAAAACATTAATTTGCATAAAATCTAGGATCCAACGTTGCAAAACAAATGAAACGGTTAGGTGACCTTTATCCCGTCCATTTAATCCAACAAGGTAGATAACGTTTATCGATTACATCGAATGTAATTCCTAGCGTTATGGGATCCTTAACAACTTGTTTGTTAATTGACATGTTTGATCCCATCTATGCCTTGGGTTTCTAATGCTTAGGTGACCTTTATCACAAAAGATTCCCAATCAAGTCATCCTACTTGAAACAACATGTGAAACTCACATCCATGCGGTTAGGTGACCTTTATCCCACAAAGACATAAGAATCATCTCATCCATCTCAAGACAATCCAAGTGGTTAGGTGACCTTTATCCCACAAGGGTGTCATAGTGACGTATTGAGTGTTTCTCAAAAGGACGGCATATGACTTGCGTTTATAAAAAGGGATTTTAGATGTATTACAATTCTAGTTTTGTAAACATTTTAGTATCATGTGATTTTGCATGCATTCAATAATACATGGTATTTAAATAAAATCTTACTACTCATCAAATGGTTCCTATTTAATAAAATTTCTATTTTACCAACTAATGATTATAATAAGAACCATTTATAGTCTTTTAATAAAACACTTTTATTATTAGATTATGAATTTGTATGAGTTTTGAGATCTCCATTCAAACTCCTATAAAACTCAAAATCTCAATTTTTGTCTTAAAACCATAGTACCATATTATTGCATGCATCCAATAATCAATGTACTCTTTTTAAGAAGAGGAAACTATTTATCAAAATGAATAAATTTAAAATCTCCATTTTAAATAATTTGGTTCAATTAAAAATCCAATTTTTTTAAAGTTACGTCGTTTTTAAATAAACAATTTTATATAAAACTTATTTGAACCAATTTGCATGTCTTTGTTTTAAAATCTCCATTTTAAATATTGGTTGATATAAAATCTCTATTTTAAACTTGGTTTATTTAAAATCTAATTTTAAAATTTGTCGCTTCAACTTTAAACAATTTTAAATAAGCGCGTTTGAACCAATTTTATGTTCTTTACTAGCATACAATATCCTATATTTTAACGCATCAAAAATAACATAATCAACCATAAACATGCAAAAGAATGTGCATAAAACAAAGACATTTCTAATGATATTTCTTGTGAGCCAAAACAAGAAATGCCAAGTCCATTCCTAAGGGACAAAATAAAAAAATAAAAAAAACTTCAAGCTCCCACTTGCTTTTGCATCTCTATGCAATCAAGACATCAAGCTCCATCTTCAAGCTCCATGTTGGCCTTCTTCTTGTTACATTTTATAAAATAAAAAACTAGTTCTAACAACTAATCTAATACTTACAAAATGAACAAAAGAAACATGAAATAATAAAACCTATTTATTATTACAAACCAACATGAATAATAATTAAAATTATAACAAATTTAAAGGAAACAGCACAACAACCAACACATTGGTCCATGGCTTGTTTATGCAAATATTACTCATAAATAACATAAAACAACACTTTGTTTTTGTTAGGCAACTTTTATGTAACAAAAATGCCTGTTAAAATTTTGTTACATAAAATATATATATAAAAAAAACAAGCTAGTTGCCTAAAAGGCATGTATGAACTTTTCATATAAAATGAAATTTTATCCATGGCTTCCAAAAACCATGTTTTATCCAAATAAAACTTTTTTATCTAATCATGCATTAGAACATAGACTCTGATACCACTTGTTGGGATTTTATGTTAAAAAAAAACCGGTTTCAAAACCATAAGAGGTAAAATATTTTACGCAACGGAAGCAAAAACACTTTTGAACAAAACATAAAACCATTTTATTCCCACCAAGGATCTTGTTACATGCAAGAGAAGATAAAAGAGCAACATACCAAGAGAGTTCAAGATTACAACCTTTGAAGACTTTGAATCCTTTCGGGAGGTTGGATGTTGGTGATGAATGTGAAACCCAAAAAAGAGCCCCTCTAGCGGTATCCACCACAAGCAAATGACACCTTCAAGAATGCTAGTTCTTCTTCTATCTTGATGCAAGAACTCTAACAATCACTACCATAGGATTTGAAAGAGAAGAACACCAAAACACACACACACACACTTGTGTGTGTTTCGGCCGTGAATGAGAAGAGAGAGGAGGGAGAGTGCTTTGTTAGTTGTGTTGTCTTGAAAAAACTCTCTTGAAAGTTGCCAAGTATAATAAAGCTAGGGCCATTTCTATTGGACCACAAAAATGGTCCAATAAGAGTCCATGCAAAATTACACAATAAACCCTTCCCCTTTTAAGATGTTTAAAATCATAGTTTAAGTATCTTAAATTATCTTCTCAAGTCCATCCTTTCCTTTTTAGTTATAAAATAAATCCATCATATGTATTATTTTATTTTACCAAAATTATTATTTGCATCAAATATTATAAATCATATTTATTAATATTTTTAAGAATTAATTAATATTTATCAAGAATCAAATTCTTATAAATATCAATTCGGTGTCTACTTGTTGTTCGGTGTGACCCTATAGGATCATATATTACCGGTAATATCATTTTATAATCATTCTTGAGCATATAGAACCAACATTTTCCTCATTGAGGTTTTTCCTGCGTTATCAAATCCTCTGTCTCATTTACATTTTTGTCTTTGTCGCACGTCTTTGTCGAACGACTCCTTTCTTTAGTTGTTAAAGTCCACATCGACCTTAAGTTGTCCCTTTGGTGCGATTTTTGGCATCAACAATGTTATAGGCCGATGAACAATCGATGACGCTGAACTTGGTCTGCTTGTTGATTCCTCCGGCATAGACCGGCAAGATGATCTCTCCATAGGTGCTCGTCGCTTCTCCATTGAAACCGACCAAGGTTGTCGAACGTCGGGTGATTTTCGAGCGATCGATTCCCATGGCCTTGATGATTGTGGGACAGGTCGATCGTCAGGTGCTTGACTGGCGTGACGTTTGGCTGCGGAGTACGTCAGACCGCACACTTCGGAACCACCGGTGATGCAATTGACTACCTTAGCATGCTCAGGGGTTGGTGGTCGATCGTCACTAGATGGAGTAACGACGTCATCGATGATATCTTTGAGATTTCCTTTCGGGACATGGTATGCTAAATCCTTTTTGAGAGCTATGCAATCATCTGTCGCATGACCATGGTCGACATGGAAGTCACACCACTTCGACTTATCTTTCTTGGCGTCGTCCTGATCGGATTTCTTTGGCCACCAGATGGTCGCCTGAGTAGTCTTCAGAGCTTCGACCAAGTCCTTAGTAGACCCTTTGAATCCGTAGGAGGATATCTTGGGGTACTGAGGAAATTTGATCGCGGTCTTGGCCTCTGCTTTTGTCTTGAACCGGACATTCGAGATTTGGCGCGCGGGCTCTACTTTGGAAATTGCCTTTGTCTTGACATCTGGGTTCTTCACACCCAATGCCCTCTCGTCGTCGGTATGCTTACGACGAAAGGCAGCGTCGTCTTCTACCCTCATATACGCTAGGGTTCGAGTTCGGACATCTTCGAAATTCTCCGGAGGATACTTGGTCAAATCAGTGTATAAGCCCGAACTGTCGTCCATACCACGTTTATAAGCTTCGATCGCGGTCTTGACGTCACAATTGCGGACTGCTGGCGAATTGCTAGGAGAACTGGTTGACCAACTCAGCGAATGACCCAATGGACTTGGGTTTGAGATTGATCAACCATTGGAGGGAAGGACCAGTGAGAGTCGCCCTAAAGCTCTTACACATGCATACTTCTTGATACATGTGTGGGATCGAGACCGTCCACATGAGCTGCTTATATTGCACGATATGCTTTGTCGGATCAGTCACCCCCGAATACTTGGACGTGAAGGCGGGGATATTGAATTTCTTCGGGACGTTGACTGTCGCGATCTTGTCAATGAAAGGCGACGCTTGGAATCCTGAGCGAGGCTCGACGTCGACGGGCACGGCTGTCCCGGGTAGCTTAGCGAGCAGGGACAGGACACACTCATTTTTATCTTCTAGCATCTTTAATCGCTGGGCGACGGGGTCGTTATGATCGGGATTCACACCTGCCAATGGATCAACTCCCGAACTGGTGCCATTGCCGTACGCCGAGCCATTGGCGTCCCCATTAAAAGGGACAAAATGCGGCTGCGACCCATTCTGAAACGGTTGTGAAAGAACAGGATCTAATCTCACAATCAATATAGAAAGCAGTAATTGAGAAGTTGTATGATCAAGCCCAATTGTATTCAATGATGAACAGAAATACAGATCTATGAGAGAGAGAATCTCAAAGATTACAGAGAATGAATACAAAGTTATACGGGAAAAATCAATCAGTTAGCAACATAGAGCTAACTACTATTTATACTGCAACAAACATCTTAAAGCTACAGTACAAATAAGAAAGACTAATAAGAACATAACACGTGTCCTAATTAGTTTATAAAATACTAAGTAAAGTATCTTGTCATAAGTTCTGAACAGGTAGTTCAGAACTTCTGAACATTCTTCTGATAAAGCTTCTCAGATCTTCTGACTCTTTCATATCTCTGACTCCTCTACTCAGATCATCTGAGTCTTCTACTCAGACCATCTGACTCTTCTTATCAGACATCTGACTTCTCTTTCCACTGATCAATACTTCTGTCTTCACAGTCAGACCTCTGACTTCTCTACTCAGAACATCTGAGTCCTCTTATCAGATCTTTAACACTTGGTTTATTGACAAAACTTCAGATCTAACAGGTTGCGACCCATTTTGAAACGGCTGCGACCCATTCTGCATGGGTGGAGGTCTGATATACTGAGGAGGAATATGCCCAGACTGGGGATTTGGGTTGAACGATCCCGGCTGCTAGTTCTGCGCGAACGGACCTGGCTGCTGATTCTGCATGAATGGACCTTGTTGGTTCCCGTTTTGCTTAGACAAGATTAACAGATCTATTAGTTCGAGTTTATGTTTGATGCGGAAGCGTATTTGAAGAACTAACAGATATGTTTGTATAGAAACAATACAGAATATCAAATAAACAGTATTTGAAGAACAGATGAATATCTAAGTTTTCCTGTATTTGATGAAGAACACTAATAATAGATTTGACGTTAATTGTGTGTGTATTTTTCTTGTATATTAACTGGTAAGGAAGAATGCAACATGAGTCTTCCTTTTATACTACTACAAAAGAACTATTCTAGACAGAAGGACTAATGCTACAGGAAAGAAGGGATGGCATGAACAGTTGGAAATCTGCATGCATTAAATGCACTAATATCAACTTGCAAGGATTCCTATCAGAGTTTGACACGTGTTTGTTGTCGGACCATGCCTTGTACAAGTTGATGAACGGACCCTGGAACAGTAGCAAGATATTTCTGTAACAGTGGTAAGATATTTCTTCAACAGTGGCAAGATATTATAAATATCTTCCAAGTCTTCAGTCTGAACCGCAGAGGCTCTGTCAAGGGTGACAGAGGTTCTGCGGCTCGGACCTTGGTGAGCATTCTTATGTAGATCCTTCTTTGGTCCTTTGTGAGTAGTCTTCTGTAGATTCTTCATGGCACTTGGTGTTCCTTGAATGATCGTTTGCTTTGGCAGAGCTTCTGTGGAACACCGCAGAGCTTCTGTGGAACTCTTTCATACTTGGCCTATTTTTCAATACTTCTAATATTATGAATATTTGGAGCTAACAATCTCCCCCTAAGTATTGAAAAATGAAATTTTGACTTTATGCATAATTAGGCTAAGTAAAGTAGACAGAGGTTAAACAATACCTCAAAAGTTTCATTTCATTTCCTTTTGACTATTACAGAGATATGTAAAAGAGATTTAGACATTTGCATCTTTGAAGTCATTGAAACTTCTGTTGTCGAATCCTACTTCTCTGAGCTCGTGATAGAAATTGATGCAGAGTTCTCTCAAGCCGATTGTAGCATCTATTTCTCTGATCATTCTTTCTGCTGATTCTTGATCCATAAGCTCAGTACCTCTGTTGTCTTGTAAGATTGATCTGAACTTGTTCAGAGTACTAGTTGCATACTTCTGACAGTCCATTTCCACAAAAAGTCTCACTTGACCAGCAGGATCCTTATACACTAACCCGTACCTTGGTGTTGTTATGATTGAGTTGGGTATTGCAGAAAGTGGGCAGTGATCCTCTGGTGGTCTCAGACTCAGGTTTCTGACTCCAAGATCTCTTCCCAGTTGAAAGTCTATCATGCTATACAGCAGAAGCTTTTCTCTCAGTGCTTTCCTGAACACTTGATAGGCCCTTCTGTTAGCATCGTTGTCGAAGTTTTCTTTCGTCCAAAGTAGAAGATCTGGCAGATCGTAGGGGTTCAAGTTCCTTTTATCGGCATCTGAAAATTGATTTTCAGACTTGTTCTCCCTTTTGACTTTGTAAATGTTGTACCTGATCTTTGGAAAGGTTCTCGTTTGAGAGAATTTGCAGTATATTACCTTTTCTATTTTGGACTCTGAGAAGACTTCTGCCATTGATTTTGGCTTTGTTCTGCTGAAGGTGTTGTCAAGGTCAACTCTGAGTTGAGGATCTTCGATGTGTGGTATAGGGTTGTTCTGATATTGCTGTGTGTAAAGGTACCTATACACCACCTCTTCCATTTCTGCATGTCGTGTATCTGGTGGTGGTATTGGTCTTTGCAGAGCATCTATTTGTCGTTTTATCTCTGCAACCCTACCCTCTGTTGCCCAGTCGTCTTCACGTTTAGGAGTGACAAAGGCATCGAATGAGCTCTTCATCAACTTCTCTGTCGTCTGTGGCTTTTGCTTTTTCTTCTGTGGTTCTTCTGTCATGATTCCTTTAACTTTATCTTTGGTTTGGGAAGGCTCATAATCTATTGTCTGCTTTGGACTCTGTGGGATTGCTTCTGTTGGTTTGGGTGTTGAGGTTTCTGTGGGTATGATGGGGATTGCCTCTGTAGTTTTTGATACTTCAGTTTCTGAGGACTTTGGTGGGGATGGTTCTGTTGGTTTGATTGGGGATTTGGGTTCTGTTGATGTTTCTTATGTGAGCTCGGTTGTGGTTTGTGGAGGGATATCAAAATGTTTTGCGGCTCTGAAGGCGGATACGAACTCCATTCTTTTTAGGACATACGTAGCAGAACGTTTTGTTGTTTTTGGTTTGTGGGCAATGGATTTTCTTCTTGGGTGAGTTTTGGGTTGGGATTTTGGTTTAGAATGGGGAAGTTCTTCTGAGGATGAAGATGTCAGGATTTGAACTTCAGGGACATCTTTTTCAAGGACAGAGGTGGTTTCCACAGAGGCTGGTGTTTCCTCTGTGGGTCTCTGTTGTGTTTCCTGAGTTTGGGTTGGTGGTGCAGAGGAAGTTGGTTCTGCAGATATTGGAGGATTGCTTGCAGTTGTTTCTCTTTGATTCTCCCCTTCTTTCTCCCCCTCAGGATGATCTGATGAATCATCATCATCAGAATCATCCTGACCCTTATCTTCGTTTCCTTCTGCTCTGCAAGTAGTGTCAGGTTTCTTTGCCCCGGCTGCCATCATTTTGGCACAGAGATCATCACAAAGACCAAGAAGAGTTTGAACTTCGGCCTCTGTGTTGAACCGCATCTTTCCCACACTAGCCTTGAAGTCTTTTACGTAAGAAGCGTTGGCTATGGTAAAGGCTCTGATAAATTCTGTCATTTGATTCAAGATGCTGTGCCCAAGTTCTGTCAACTGTGCTCTGGTCATGTAGTCGGTAGGCTTCATGGCTAGAGTAGCTTCTGTTGTTTGTTCCTGAACTTGTCGTAGAGCCTTCTGCAGTTCTTCTGGAGTAATAACTTTTGATGACACTTGTTCTTTCATCTTTTCCAGATATATGTTGATTGAGTTGTTGAAGGCAGAAGTTGCAGCTTTTTCAAGATCAGCAGCAGCAGAGGTAGGTGTGGTGGCAGAAGTTGTGGCAGCAGTCTTTATAGATTGCACCTCTGTGGACAAGTTGTCCATTTTGGTGTTTAGTTCTGAGAGGGCCTTGGATGTAACTTCTGCAAAAGGCTTGAAAGAGATTTTCAACTCTTCCAATGTTTGGTTCACAGAGGTGACAAGGGTTTGCAACTCACCCCTTGATACGTGTGAACTCGTGGTAACCTCTGGAGGAACACATTCGTCTCCAGAGTTTCTCCTTGTTCCTTGGACACCTTCTGTCACCCCTGTTTGTACGTTGAGGGTGGAAGGATTTCCTTCTGATCCTCGAGGAGAAATATGAGTTTCAACCCCTACAGAAGTTCTGTGAAGAACATTGTCCAAATCCACTCCAGAGGTGGGTATTGGAATATCCTTCTGTTGACTTGGAGACTTGTCTAGAGTCTCTTCGTCTCTGTGCTCTCTAATCCCCTCTGAAGGGATGTTGGGCCCTATTGTGGTGTGTGTGGCAGAGGAAACGAATTCCTCTGCTAGAATGTCAGATGTGATTTGGGGCAATAAATCACGAACTATGGGTGAGTTCTTTCGAGAGGACTCCCTAGGAATGTTTTCCCTGGTTATATTAGGCACATAGGTTGAAAGAGTAACCTCTGGCTGGCTGGGAGGGGTTGGGATCGAGCTGTGCTGCTCTATTTCAATGATACCTTCTGCCGCTAGACCGGCGATATCAGAAATGTGGGTTGCACTAGGAGGGGGTTTGGGATGTGTGCCATCTTCTTCTTCGGCATCTTTTTTTGCAGAACCCTCTGCTGTTTCTATCCTAACCTCTTCCTCTATTTCTATGTTTATCTCTTCTTCTGAGGTTTCCTCTGTAGGTGCTACAGTTTCTGCCGCTTCTCTTAAGGAATCATAAATGAAGTGAGATCCTATGAGTTGTCGTACATGAGGGTGCATGGTTTGTGTACCTTGAGCAGCAGAAATGACTTCTGTTGTGTGCATAGCTTCTGTATTCTGATCCAATGGTTTTGCGACCCATCCTGATGGATCTAAGGTTTGAGCAATATCGGGATTGTTGAGGAAGGCATTGAAATCTCCCTGTTGATCTGTATAAGCTATTGGGGAGGCATATTGCAGATGTATAGCCTGGTCTTCCTCTTCTTGTTCGACATCCTCTGTGATGACCTGCAGAGGTGAACTTGGTTTCTTTTTCTTTGACTATTTCTTCTTTGGCTTAGGAGCTCCCTTTTCTGTGGATTTGGATTTCCTTTTCTTTTGTTTTGGAGGTGAGGGAGGTGCAGAAGTTACTGTCTCTGTAGCAAGTGGTGAAGTGGTTTGAACTGCAGAGGTTGTAGTTTCTTCTGTGGGTTTTCTTTTCTTTGTCTTCTTCTTGGGTGTTGCTGCAGAGGTTTTTCTTTTCTGAGAAGAGGGGTAAATTCTTTCTCTTTAGGCTTTGAATCGGTCTTGTACTGAATAGTGTTTTTCCAAAGCTTTAGCCCATTCCTCTTCTGTCATCCTCTCAACTATATCTACACCTAAGGGGGTTCCTAGACGCGAGGGTGTCACAGGACTTGGTTCTGGAGTCCTGTGGACGCGTATATACTCTAATTTCCTATCCTCATCAGTTGCATATGCCAGAAGGTTCTTCGACAGAGGTCTGCAGTGGGGGTAACTGTCTTCATGCTCTGTAGGAGTATTTTTATTCATTGGGTAAAGCTTTACAGATGGCCCTTCCATTGGCCACTTCTGCATTTGAAGTAGAGGCTCGAAAATGACTCCTAGAATTCTTTGGTATTGCAGAGGAGGTAGATACCCTGGTGTGTTCCTCTTGGCCTTTTGAGTTGCAAGCTTTCTGTCGATTGTGTTCACTAATTCCTGCATCATGATGGTCGCATAGTCAAGTGGAATATCGTAATAGATTCCATACATGATGGTCAAGATCTGGAATGAGCTTTGGTCAGGGCTACCGGTTTTTCCTGTGAGGCAACAATTCAAGATGGAGAACAGGGTATTCCACAGAGGTGGTAGTCTGCCTCTGTGGAAATCATTGCGTTTCCTCAGGGTTGTGTTATATCCTAACATTTCGACGAATCGACAGAGCTCCTCGTCCGTAGGAACCTCAGCATATTTCTTGATTCCAAGTAGACCTCTGGTTGGTAGGTTGAACTCCAGTGAGAACATGGTTCTGTTAAACATGAGTTCTAGGTAGTCAGACTTGTCTGGTTTTGAAATGTAGCCCTTTATCAAAGAATCATCTGAATCAAAACGACAACTTTTCCAAAATTGATTCAGATATCGTGCAGGGATTTTGGTTGGGGTTTTGGAAAGGAAAGGGTATAGGAAATGATTTTCTAGGATATTTAGGAGAAGGGCATGGGCTTCGCCGAAAGCTGTTGGTGAGGGTACCAGGTAGCAGTTGTTGGATTTTAAAGGTAGAACATCCTTAAAATGTTCTTTGTTCAGAAGTGTTGAAGGTTGGTGGTTGGTGCAAAGTTTGCAGAGTCGCCAGAGTTTTCCTTTTCAGCATTTGCGGCGATGTTAGGGTTTTGGGAGTGCTCTGAATGCACTGGAGAGTGTTGAGGAGAGTTCGCCGGAGAGTTTTGAGTAGCGTGGGAACTGGAAGCCATTTTGCACAGTAAAATGATGATTTTGAATATAGTTGCAGGTTCGTCGGAGAAGAGAGTGAGTAAAGTTTTTGTGAGGGAAGGTAACTTGGGTTTTATACTGAGTTTGTGGCCGTAGAATCTGAAAGGGTTAATATTTTGAGGTTAATATTATTTGGGGTCCGCACTTGAGTCGTTACGGCGGGTTCAACTTTCCATAGGAACGTGTTGCATGTAGGTCCAATGAAAAGATGACACGTCCTCTGTGTCAGTTATGACGAGACGTCGTGGGTGGCCTAATTAAATGCTACGCGCGTGGGCCTCTTTACCTCCACATGATTCTCAGTCGCAGAAAAGTTACCGTTACTGTTACAGAAATGCCTAATGTAAAAACTGACAGAGGCTCTATGATTTGAGAATCTTATTTTTCTTGCCTCTGTAGTTTGTACCTTCAACAAGAATGTTTGAAAAATCCATGGAGAGGATCGATAAATTATGTATAGAAATTCCTTTACAGAGGTTTTTGGACCTCTGTCAGAGCCAGCAGAGGTTATGAGACAAGAAATTTCGTATATCTAATAATTTATAAACAATTTTGATCATCCAAGTTTTTGATTGTTTTTAACAACGTTTTTAGGACCTTTTTGAAAGCTGTTGTCCTTGAAAAAGGTTTTGTGCAGCAAAAAGTCCTTTTAAAACAAGTGTTGGTCTACATAAGTTCTTTCTTGTGGAGAGAACTTTGTAACCGATGACTTCTTCTGCAGTGTTTGTATGCTATGATTCTTTTTGATTTTGATACCTAAAAAGATTTACAGAGTTTCCAAGAATTATTGATTTAAGATCAGAGCTTTTGCCTGCAGAACCTCTGTTGGACTCAGCAGAGGCTCTGTGACCTTAAATTTCTAATAATGGAAAACTCAACATTCTTTTTGATCAAATTTTATTTGGAATGTGTTTAATAATGTTTCTAGAACATATTTAGAAATTTGTGTCATAGAAAATTATTTTCAAAAATAATTTGTTCGTGATACTAACCTTTTTGTTCTACTTTGTCCGACAATGTTCTTTTCTTCTGTGGGTGTCATCTCTTCCTCTGCTCCCCCTTGACTTATAAATCTCTGTAGATTAAGCAAGGTTTCCTTTTGCTCCCCCTTGATCTAATCATCCTCTGTAGATTAAGTTCGTTTTTCTTCTGCTCCCCCTTGACCTATGCTTGGTTCAAATAATTAGAAGTGAATGTATATAACATAGGTCGTGTATCAGAGGTTCTGTAAGGATTTTCAGAGGTTCTGAGGAGATTTACAGAATCTCTGTTGCTTTTCAGAAAGGAGTTTAGTAGAATTTACATACATAAGTAATAAACAAAACAGAAAATATACATACTGTATAATATAAAGATAAAGATACTTACAGAGGTTAATCCATATTTATCATTCCTAATTTACCCACCAAGTAAAGGAATCTTTTCTCATCAAGTGCTTTGGTGAATAAATCAGCAAGCTGAAATTATGTTGGTACAAAATGCATCTCGATGGTTTGATTTTCCACATGATATTTCAGAAAGTGATACCTGATATCTATGTGCTTTGTCTTTGAATGCTGTACTGGATCTGCAGAGATGGCAATCGCACTTTTGGAATCACAGAAGATGGGGATTTTGCAGATGATGTGACCAAAGTCTTTCAGCTGAGTTTTTATCCACAGAACTTGAGAGCAACAACTAGCAGCATCAACGTATTCAGCTTCTGCCGTAGATGTTGAGACACAATTCTGTTTCTTTGAAGTCCAGCTTACTAATTTCCCACCTAGGAATTGACAACTCCCAGAGGTACTCTTTTTGTCGAGTTTGCATCCACCATAATCTGAATCTGTGTATGCCTTTAGTCCAAAACCAGAGTTCTACGAATACCAGAGGCCAAGATTTTTTGTCCCTCTAAGATATCTGAAGATTCTCTTTACATCAATATAATGTGTCTTTTTAGGATTAGCTTGATATCTTGCACAAAGACATGTGGCATGCATTATGTCAGGTCTACTTGCTGTTAAGTATAATAAAGACCCAATCATTCCTCTGTAAAGTGTGCACTCGACAGAGATGCCATTTGGATCTGAAAAAAGTTTATTTCCAGTGGCCATTGGGGTTTTCATGACAAAGGCATCAGAGAGGCTGTATTTTTCAAGTATGTCTGAGACATATTTTGATTGATTTATGAAAGTTCCTTCTGATGTTTGTTTGACTTGAAGTCCGAGGAAAAAGGTTAATTCTCCCATCATACTCATTTCAAACTCACTCTGCATGAGTTTTTCAAAATCTTTACATTTTGTGTATTTGTAGACCCAAAAATAATATCATCTACATATATTTGTACAAGAATAAGCTCATTTCCTTCACCTTTAAAGAATAAAGTTGTATCAGTGGTACCTCTGTTGTAGCCGTTATTTAGAAGAAAAGTGGAAAGTCTTTCGTACCATGCTCTTGGAGCCTGTTTCAGTCCATATAGAGCTTTGTCGAGGTGATAGACATACTTTGGGTATTTTGAGCTTTCAAATCCTGGTGGTTGTTGGACGTATACTTCTTCTTGAATTTTACCATTGAGAAAGGCAGATTTTACATCCATTTGATATACTTTAAAACCTCTGTGGGCTGCGAAGGCTAAGAAAATTCTTATTGCTTCGAGCCGTGCAATAAGGGCAAAAGTTTCATCGTAATCGATGCCCTCTTCTTGGCGATATCCCTTGGCCACCAGTCTTGATTTATTTCGAATGATCACTCCATCTTCATCCTTTTTGTTTCTGAAGACCCATTTAGTCCCTATGGCCTGTTTCCCTCGTGGCAGAGGTACTAGAGTCCAGACTTTGTTTCGTTCAAACTGCAGAAGCTCTTCTTGCATAACATCCACCCAGTTTGGGTCGTCCAGGGCCTCAGAAATCCTTTTCGGTTCGATCACACTAATAAAGTTGGTAAAGAAACAAAAATTTGCAGAAGCTGATCTTATTTTTACCTTATCAGAGGGATTACCGATGATTTGTGTTTGAGGATGGCTTTTTGTCCATTGAGTTCTTCGTGGAAGATGATCATTTGAGTCATCAAGTTGAACTTCTGTAGTTGAAGTGGTTGATGGTTCAGCTTCTGTAGGAATGGGTATCACGGTTGGGATTTCCTTCTCTGTAGGTATTGTGGTTTCATCTTCATTTCCCTCTGGCGTTCCTTCTGTTGTTGCTTCCTCTGTTGGATTTAGAATTTGGATAACCTCTGTTGTAGAATCTTTTGTCGTCGTATCTTCTGTTAGATTTTCAGTACCTGTAGAATTTGTAGTAGAGGATGAGGGATTAAATGGATCAGACAGAGAGATACTTACTTCGTTTACAGGTGATTCTGCAGAGGTGCCTTTTGTTCCATCAGAGGGATCAACGTCGTTGTTGAACATTTCTTGAAATAGAAGACTTAAATCTTCACTTGTTTTTGAGATGCCAGAGGTTTTCATGTTTAGCCCGAGTTCTGAACTGAGTTGTTCAGAAGTCTTTTGGAAAGAGTCATCAAATGACACATTGATGCTTTCTACTATCGTGCGTGACTTCAGAAGGTAAACTCTGTAGGCTTTGGAAGCAGCAGAGTACCCGGTGAACTTGCCTTTGTCAGCCTTTTCTTCAAACTTTCCTCTTGAGTCTCTGTCGTTTAAGACAAAGCATTTGCATCCAAACACATGGAGAAACTTGATGTTTGGTCGTCGTTTGTTGATCAGTTCATAAGGAGTTTTGATCTGTCTTTTCACGATTGTTGAACGATTTTGGGTATAGCAAGCTGTTGAAATTGCTTCTGCCCAAAAGGTCATTGGTAATCCACATGCAGAAAGCATGGTTCTTGCAGCCTCCACTAGCGTGCGGTTCTTCCGTTCGACCATGCCATTCTGTTGTGGGGTGCGAGCGGCAGAGAAGTTCTGGGATATTCCTTCTTCTGTGAGATAGGTTTCAATGACAGAGTTTTTGAATTCTGTGCCATTGTCACTTCGTAACTTCAGAATTCTGCACTCATAAAGAACTTGGATTCTTTTCCTTAGATTAATCAAGATGCATGGAACATCTGATTTCTTTTTGACAAATTCAACCCATGTAAATCGTGAAAACTCATCAATTAAGACAAGTATATAGTTCTTGCCACCTAGGCTCTGTATAGCGATTGGACCGCAGAGGTCAACGTGAAGCATGTACAGAGGTCTAGGACAAGACACATCAGATTTGCCTTTGTGGGAAGCTCTTTTGACTTTTCCCATTTCACAGGCAGAGCATAAATGATCCTTATTGAACTTAACATTTGGTAAGCCTTTGACCAGATCAAGTTTTACCAGTTTATCTAGAGTGTGAAAGTTTAAGTGACATAACCTGTTGTGCCATAGCCAGGCTTCTTCACTTTTGCTTGCAACAAGACAAATGTTGTCCTTGTTTTTGGCATTGAAGTTCATTAGATACAGATCACCTTTTCTTTTGGCTCGCAGAAGTTTAATTCCTGTGTCTTCACTTAGTAGAGAGCAGAATGTTCTTTTGAACAGCACATCGAATCCTGTGTCACAAAGCTGGCTTACACTGAGTAGGTTGTGTTTTAGGCCATCCACATATGCAACTTTGTGTACTGTGATATTCTCTTTCTTTATGACTCCATAGCATTTGATATGCCCCTTTTTGTTATCTCCAAAAGTCACTGATCCACCATGTTGTTTTTCTTGGAATGTGGATAGAAGACTTCTGTTGCCAGTCATGTGCCTTGAGCATCCGGAGTCTAGATACCATATTGGCACAAACTGCTTCTGCAAAACAATCATAGAGATTTAGGTACCCATATCCACATGGGTCCAGTTTCGTCAGAATTTTTCAAGTTTGCCTTGGCATTCTTGAAATTTATTTTATTTTTTGTTGAAGAATCAGTTTGTTTCTCTTTCATAATTGATTTAGCTGCAAAGAGAAAACAATTTGAACTACAGAAATGATTATTTAACCTAAACATTAGATCAAAGCAATGACAATATTGAACATCAGAGGTGATTTGCTTGAAATTTTTATTGAAAGCTTTAAACTGGGCCACAGAGGCATTACATTCTATTCTAGCATATGGCTTCCTATTACAAGAAGATTTATGTAGATTAGATTGTTGGCAAAAATCTTTGTTTGTAGCAGCCTTCTGTGAGTCCCTTCTGTGGTGAACTTCTGTTGATTTCACTGTCACAGATGAAAAAGATTTGTTAGGTTTTGTCCATTTACCCTTTTGTTGCCATGTTGGTTTTTCTTTTGTTTTTAAGGGTTTTAAGAATGTTGAATGTTTTAAATTTTGAGAGGACATTAACTTTTTTTGTTTCAACTTTTCAAGCTCAATAGAGGTTTTGGCTTGTATGCACATATTCATAAAGTCAGGACAGATAGGAATTTCAGTGATTTTTTCTTTTAGAGAAATAGTTCTGTTAAGAACTTCAGGGGGTTTGTTTAACAACCTCTGTGTCACAAGGAAACTTTTCTATTCTGTCAGCCTCTGATTCGTCAGATGATGAATCGTCCTCATATACAGAGGTTGAGTCATCAATATTTCTTTCGACAGAGACTGGACTTTCCGAGCATGTGTCATACTTGCTTTCTTCCTCTGAAAGATTACTTTCTAAGTCAACAGAGGTGTTTGACAAGATCTCTTCAGAGAGTTTTTGATCTACAGAAGGTGTATATGAATTTTTCAATATATCTATTTTCCCAATTTCCTTTTCAATTATATTTCTCAGTTTTTCTTCTGAAAGGTTTGGTTTAAACTCAAGTGCTTCTGCAGATAATTTCGTTTTAGAATCTATTGTGTGCAGACAAAGGAAACTTCAGTTTGAGTCTCTGGTTTACCAAACTTAAAGATTCCTATCTGATCTTGAGTTTTCAGATATCTTTTTGGTTTGGATCCTCTTTTGACAGAGGTTGAAGGTGATAAGTCTGTGTTTTCATACCACACATTTATCATCTTCATGGGTTTCCTTAAGTGAGGTTCCCCGGAGATTTTTACTCTCTTACTTACAGAGATTAAGTTTGGAAAATTTGGTTTGTTGACTTTTCCTACTGTAAATAGAGATGACAGAGGTTTATTTTTCTTGTTTTATGTACCTTGATTAATGTCACTGTACCCAATACCTCGCCTTCCTATTTGAGTATTTATTTTCTCATACACCTTTTGAGCATCACGATAATTTTTAATTAAAACATCTCTTCTAAGTAGATCTTGCCAAAGGACTTCTCTTTCCTTTGGAAAATATTCTTTAAGAGCTAAAATGTTAAGTCTGTCGCTCTCAGAATCTGAAAGTTCTTTTGTTTTGGATTTTAACGATGTATTTAATTCAGAAATTTTCTCTTTTAAAGGAAAAAGATTCTTGTTCCAGTGTGCTTCTAAGTCTTCCTTTTCTTTGAAAATCTTTGCTTTTTCTTCAGTGAGAAGTCTAGCTTCTCTTTCATAAAAAGTGAGCTTTTTCTGAATATCATCACAAGTCTTTTTCAGTTTAACATTTTCAGTTTTAAATATAAGCAAATCAACTTCTGTAGTACTAGAGATGGAGTTTTAAATATAAGGCATTTTTGGTGAATTCTTCATCAGAGGTTGTATCTGACTCCCAATCTTCCTTGTTCACCACTTTGTTCGCCGTGCGTGATTTTTGAGCATAATACTCGGCTTTCTTTTTGTAAAAAGCTGAGTCCTTCTGTGGGCGATTTGATCTGCTTCTACATTCATTGGCAAAGTGGCCTGGCTTCCCACAGTTGTAGCAACCTTGGTTCTGGGAGTTATTACCCGCACGATCGTCAGTCTTCTGTCGGTCACCACCTTTTTCCGATCTGCATTCATTTGCATAATGACCAGGCTTGCCACACTTGTAGCATTCTTGTGGTGTGTAGCTTGTCTTGTCATCTGACCTCTGTCGGTCAATTCCTATGTTGTATCTTTCACTCGACCTCTGTTGGTCGTTACTTCTGTCGTCTGACCTCTGTCGGTCAGTTGATTTATTCTCTTTTTTCTTGATACCTTCTATTCCAATCTTCTATTCTCTCTCTGCCATATCTATCATTTCCAGAATTCTTTTGGTTTCCTCTGAATTCTCTTGTCAATAGAGCTAAGGATGTAGCTATTGATGCCAGAGTAATTTCCCCTTCTTCCACAATCTCTTCATATTCGCTGTCAACCACTACCATCTTTTTCTTTTTCTCCTTTTTCTTTTCTTCTGTAGTTCTTTCTTTCCTCGGCCTCTCTGTATCTTCTGTAGTTTTGCCAACCAAAGCAAGAGGTGCAGTGGTCAGTGTCTTTGTTTGTGCGATTTGAGGCTCTTGACCAGTTAATGTTCCGTAGAGGTCTGAAAGAGTCCATGAATCTAAATCTTGATTGGTTTGTAAAGACATAGATAGCTGGAGCCATTCTTCGTTCAGACTTTTGAGAAACATGACATTATTCTCTACAGAAGTTCTGTGGATGCCGAACTTTTTGCAGTTATTGCTCAAAGAGTTGAACCTGTCGTATGTTGTCTGCAGAGATTCATTTGTCAGGGCTTTAAAAGCGTAATATTCGTTTATGTATTGAGCCCTTCGGTTTTTATGAGTTTTAGCTCCCCCTTCAAGTTGTTTTTCCAGTTCTTTCCAAAGATCATACGAGGATTCGCATGCATCTAAAGATTGGAAGAGTTCGTTGGAGATTGCCATAATCAGAATTCTTTTTTTTTTCTGCGCGAGTTCATCTTTTATTTTGTCTTGATCTGACCAACCATCCCTGGTTTTAGGTTTTTGATGCTCAGGGATTTCAGGAGTGTCAGTTGTCGCTGGTACACGAGGTACTATTAACATAGGAACATGAGGAGGATTATAAAGGTATTGTACGAGCTCTTTATCAGTACCCTCAAAGAAGTGGATCATTCTTATTTTCCACTGAGGATACTCATTTCTTAGAAGAGAAGGTGGTTTGGTTAATGAACCAGCTGTGAAGAAGTTTTGTGTGCTTGTCATTTTAAGAGTGAAAAGATTCAGAATGAAGATATGACACGAAAAGTACGAGAGAATTAATTGGAAGTATTTTCTGGGTTTGGAAGTTCTTAACAATGCACCTTTATGGAGTTTTAACTAAAGAAACAGTTTCTCTTGATTTACTAGATATCGAATAAATCGATAATGGCTGAAAAGTAGAATCTGTTTGATGAAATGAATAGCAGGTTAAAATCAGACCATGTTTCTATCAATAATCTTGTTAGACGAGGATCGCTTGATATTGAAAAACCAAGCTTCGCTCTGATACCAATTGTTGGTTCCCGTTTTGCTTAGACAAGATTAACAGATCTATTAGTTCGAGTTTATGTTTGATGTGGAAGCGTATTTGAAGAACTAACATATATGTTTGTATAGAAACAATACAGAATATCAAATAAACAGTATTTGAAGAACAGATGAATATCTAAGTTTTCCTGTATTTGATGAAGAACACTAATAATAGATTTGACGTTATTTGTGTGTGTGTTTTTCTTGTATATTAACTGGTAAGGAAGAACTCAACATGAGTCTTCCTTTTATACTACTACAAAAGAACTATTCTAGACAAAAGGACTAATGCTACAGGAAATAAGGGATGGCATGAACAGTTGGAAATCTGCATGCATTAAATGCACTAATATCAACTTGCAAGGATTCCTATCAGAGTTTGACACGTGTTTGTTTTCGGACCATGCCTTGTACAAGTTGATGAACGGACCCTGGAACAGTAGCAAGATATTTCTGTAACAGTGGTAAGATATTTCTTCAACAGTGGCAGGATATTATAAATATCTTCCAAGTCTTCAGTCTGAACCACAGAGGCTCTGTCAAGGGTGACAGAGGTTCTGCGGCTCGGTCCTTGGTGAGCATTCTTCTGTAGATCCTTCTTTGGTCCTTTGTGAGTAGTCTTCTGTAGATTCTTCTTGGGACTTGGTGTTCCTTGAATGATCGTTTGCTTTGGCAGAGCTTCTGTGGAACACCGCAGAGCTTATGTGGAACTCTTTCATACTTGGCCTATTTTTCAATACTTCTAATATTATGAATATTTGGAGCTAACAGACCTGGTCCTGGATTACGGACGAACGGAGCCGAACCAGGGTTATGGACGAATGGAGCGGATCCTGGATTCTGACCGAACGATCCTTGACCTGGATTCTGGACGAATGGTCTTGGACCGTTCTACAGTCCGAAGGGATTCCTCAACCGCGCGATTTCTTCAGCGGCTCTTCGACTTTGCTCAACCATGGCATTTATTAGATTTCGCGCAACTTCCAATTCTTAATACATCTGGGAATGATATGCTCTTGATTTCCAGGGGCTGCCATTTTCCTGAAACAAAAAACAGATGAACTACAAGAAACCGTTAGCACGACGCACGACCGTTAGCACGACGCACGATACAGATGGGGCCCCACGGTGGGCGCCAAACTGTTAATGCCAAAAATCGCAGAAAACTACAACTTGAGGTTGATTGTGGAGGTTAACAACTAAAGAAAGAAATCTCTCGACAAAGCGTGCGACAAAGACAAAAATGTAAATGAGACAGAGAATTTTGGTGACGCGGGAAAAACCTCAACGAGGAAAAAACCTGCGGACGACAGTGGAGGTCGTCGTTGTACTATGGTCGCCAAACAGGGGCGATGTCCTTATGGTTCTGGTGTCGATCGTACAGAGATTACAATACAAGTGAAAGAAATACTTTGAAATGTAAAGTAACAGGTGTTTCGGATTTAAAAACAATGTGAATCGTGTGTAAAAATAGAGTGTCGTATGCGAATGTCGTGCGTCGAGAGCGATTCTTCAAGAGAGAGTTCTTTGCTTTGAATATTCTTCTGAGTTTGGAAGGTTGCTTCTGATGTCTGAGATGTCCCTTGAAATGATGATTGAGCTTGGTATTTGTAGTCTTCGGGTGCTTTAATTGGCTCATTAAGTATTTCGATAACTGTCATAACGTTCGCTGGATTAAATCTTCATAACTGATCTTGTCGGTTATAGTCGTTGTTCATCAATGGCATTGATTCCTGCATATTAACACTGAACAAACGTAACAGTCATATTGCATGGTTTTATGTGACGGTCGTGTGACATAGGCGACATCGTGGTCAAGTGTCGTGAGGTAAATAACTTTCGATCTCAACTCTAGTCGGGGGGTAAAATGCTCATGATTTTATCTTACCAAAGAAAAGGGAAGTAGGTGTTTTCCTTACCTCGGTCGTGGTCGAGACTGGTGAATTTTTGCCCAAACATGGGGTATCAGGCGTCACCTTTCGTCGACACGATAGCGACCGTCGACATCCCGAAGAAGTATAACACCCCCTCTTTCACGCCCAAATATTCGGGGATAACTGATCCAACGGAGCACATTGCACATTACAAGCAGTTAATGTAGACGGTCTCGATCCCGCATATGTATCAAGAAGTCTGTATGCGCAAGTGTTTCGGGGCGACCCTCGCAGGTCCTGCCCTCCAGTGGTTTATTAACCTCAAACCCAAATCCATCGGGCCGTTCGCTGAGTTAGTCAACCAGTTCTCCCAGCAGTTCGCCAACAGTCGCAAGATGTAGAAGCAGACCAGCGACTTATACTATGTCATGCAGAAGACCGGTGAATCAATCCGGAGTCACTTCAATAGATTCAATGCGGAAATGATCAGTGTCCGTAACTGCGACGTCAAGACCACGATCGAAGCCTACAAATGCGGTCTAGACGATAGTTTGGGGCTATACACCGATCTGACCAAATATCCTCTAGAGAATTTCGAGGATGTCCGAGCAAGAACCCTGGCGTATATGAGGGTGGAAGACGACGCTGCCTTTCGTCGGAAGTATTCTGATGACAAGAAGTCGATCGGTGTAAAGAAGCCAGAGTTCAAAACGAAGGTAGTGTCCAGATCAGAGCCTGCACGACAAATCTCGAACGTCCGATTCAAGACGAAGGCGGAATTTAAGATTGCGACCAAATTTCCTCAGTACAATAAGATATCCTCCTACGGATTCAAAGGGACTACTAAGGACTTGGTCGAGGTTCTGAATACCGTCTCAGCGACCATCCGGTGGTCGAAGAAGTCCGATAAAGATGATGGTAAGAAAGATAAATCAAAGTGGTGCGACTTCCATGTCGACCACGATCATACGACGGACGACTGCATAGCTCTCAAAAAGGAGCTAGCATATCACGTCCCGAAGGGCAACCTCAAAGGTATCATCGACGACGTCATTACTCCAGCTAACGACGTTCGACCGCCAACTCCCGAGCATGCAAAGGTCGTCAACTGTATTACTGGTGGTTCCGACGTGTGCGGTCTGACGTATTCCGCAGCCAAACGTCATGCCAGCCAAGCACCTGACGATCGACCTACCCCTCGTTCATCAAGACCCAAAGGAGACATGGAGTTGTAAGTGTGAAATCCCAGATCTAAATCCCAGATCTAGTAATGTAACACAATCACATGTAGAGAGAATCTTGAGAGCAAAGTAGTCATCCATATATTGAATATCAAAGTACAAATGACATAAGCTTGAAAGTGTTTCTCTAAGCTCTTGATTGTTTCTAGCTAATGAACTAGACATGCCTATTTATACTCCATACATACAAGGTATAAAGGCATTTACAATACAGTATAGACTATTACAGTACATTGATTTTACAATAAATCTTGAATACAATAATGCTCTAACAATCTCCCCCTTTGGATTCAAGATTTAAAAATATGACAGCAGTGTTCAGCTCTTGATCTTCAAAACTTTAAGTTTAACCGCTTTGAACATTGAAGCTTTGGCAATCTTCAAACAACTTTATATTCACTAGTTCACGGCGAACTATATGCTTTGACACTCTTTTAAAACTCAGCTTTGAAGAATCTTCAGTCAAACATGAAAAGTCTTCGTCTTCTTTTAGAAAAGTCAATCTTCAGGAAATGTAATCTTCAACAAATTGCCTTCAAGTCTTGAACGCGAATTTCAGATCTTTGCAGCTTTGCAGCTTTGAACTTTGAAGGTTTAAAAACTTTGAAGCTTTGAACTCAAACTTTGAATGATTTCTTGAACTTTGTATCTTCATCTCTTTTGACCTTGAATTGTCTTCGAACAACGAACTTTCTTGAAATGTCTTCGAACATTGAACTTTCTTGAAACATCTCGGAATATTTTCTTGACTTTAGCACATCACATCATTTCTCCCCCCTTAATTTTTCATTGACAATTCTCTCTTTTCTTCAGGGTATAATTTCTCCCCTGTTCTTCAATATACTATTTCTCCCCCTTTTTGATGATTGTGAGCATCATGATCATCAAAACTGTAGGTTCCCATATTCACGTTGCATCACAATAATGGTAAAGAAATAGACAGCGGAAGCATATTAAATAAAGCCATTAAAGTGAGTGATTGTGTAAACGATATTGTAACAGTGATAATAAAATATAGAATAGGATAATGATAACAAGATCAAGTATGAAACGCTGCTCGTATATTGAAAATAGATAACACCAAGAACAAGATCAATGGTGTATCTTGAAATCTCCCAGGGAACAATATCGTACGGAGGTAGTGCTATGGAATTCTGCAGTGTGTGCTTTAACAATTGTGGAAAACTATTCTTCCAAAAGCTTACAATTGTTATTCCACTACCTCTCTATTTATAGCCCTGATAAAGTGTAGACAGTGTACTATCGTACCCTGGAATGACACGTGGAAAGTGTGTCTCCTTTCTTTAGGGCATACGTGGAAAGTATGGACACGTGTCTGACACTTAGGATTTCTACGAGACTTAGGCTTCACAGAGGTCTTCACTTCAACAGAGTTCATAGACCAGAACTCTATTGGTCTTCGGGTATGAACAGTTTTTCTGTTGATCTTCTGCCAAAGCTCTGTTGAGCTCTGTTAGTTCCACCAGAACTCTGTTGAGTTCTGTTGGTCTTCTTGTTGAGATTCTTCTAAGTCTTCTGCTCGATCTCTGTTGGTCTTCTGACTTGATAATATTTTCAATACTTTTACATAACAGATACTTGGGGCTAACAATCTCCCCCTAAGTATTGAAAAGAAAAATTTGGAAATACAGAGATGTAAAACAAAAAAAATAGAGAACATTTCCCTCTGTTGAAACCTTGCACTATTCTTTTAAGATATTACAATACAGAGTAAAAGAATAAGTACGTTTAGGCATAATTATCTCCCCTTAGGATTCTATCGAATCTTCTGATCAGCTCACGGAAGTTCAGCATAAGATCTATCTGTTCGATGCAGAGCTTCAGTTGCTCTTCTGGACACTTTTCTCTTGGGAGATTCTGAATTATGTTCTTGAGATACACCAGCGGTTCACTAGAATACTTGTGGGCTTAAGATATTCTGATGGTCTTCTTGATCTTCTTCTGTCGACAGATGAAGACTGGAGGATTTTCAACTACGGTTCCGGTTCTGTAGTGGCCATAACCCTCAAGGTTTTCGTTTGGTGGTGCAATCGCTAGTCTCTCAACTTCGAACTCTATGCCTAGCTAAAAATCTATCTGAGTTCTGAGATTAACGTGCTCTTGCATAGCGAATCGAACCTCTGGTAGTGCAGTTCTTGCTGGTTTGTATCTTTCGGAGAAGTTCAAGTAATAGGCGTAAAGCATGATCAGTTCGTATAGATTCAGAAGGACAAGATCATTGTCATTGAAGAATTCATTTCTGCCTTCTGTTGCTTCAACAGTGTACTCATGGTATACGACTCTGTCATGTTGGAACTTCTTATGCTTGATGTCCAAGATTCTGCGGATACCGAAGTTTATGTCAATGGCTCTGTTCAGATTTGATTTGGTTTGGATGAACTTTAGCCTTGATTCAGAAATGGTGTTTATTCTGATTGGATTGAGGTACGGGTTGATGGGTTTGGCATTGACAGGGATGATGTCTCTGTCAGCATAGAGATAACCAAAGAATTCTTCTAAGGATGGTTTCTCGGTATGTTGGCTTGTTTGTTCTTCAGTAGAGATTGGGATCGATCTCTCTGGTTCATTTCTTGGAGATGTAGGAGGGGTATCAAGACAGATGATTTCTGGTGGTTCTTGCGTTGACTCTTCTGTTGGTTTGATGACTCTGTCTTTGAACATGTAGTCGAATTCCACCATAGTCATTTCTGGCATGTTTTCTTCTGTTATCCCTTTATCTCCTCTTTCTGCCTCTGCCTCTGTCGTCTCTGTCGCTTTGCCTTTCCCTTTTCCCTTTTTCCTTCTCTTTTTCCTTCTCCCCCTTTTGTTTATCTACGGACTCACCCATTTGGCTATCTGAATGAGCTTCTTTAGCATCTTTAAAATCATCATCATCATCATCAGATAGTGCAATTCCAGAAGCGGGTGAGGACGGAGCAACAAACTTTGGAGTAGATTTGGCTCTTTTGCTTGAGGGTTCTCCTTCTGGTGCTCCTTCTGCATGTCGTTTGAGTGTGGCAGTCTGTAAGATGGCATCTGTGAAGTTTTTGACTGCCTTTTTCATTGCGTCTTCAACTTCTGTTGCTGCAGTTCTGATATCATCTACTTGACTCTCAAAGTTGACTTTGTAAATGTCAAGAGATGTCTGTACGTGTTTCTCTGTCGCCTGTGCCTTCATCACAAACTTGGATGAAATTGTCATCATCCGGCTGAGAACAGATCTGCGGAAGTCACCCATCTGGCCAACTGTCATGGGTAAGTCGTTTGGGTTGGGTCTTGAGATGTTGAGTGGGGTAGCAGATGACGTTGTTGCGTCTTTGATGGCTTTCTTAACAGAGTTGTCAATTAACTCTGTCAAGGTTCTGACGTTCGATTCTGTTAAGAGGATAGAAGGTATCGGCAGGTTTCTGTTCATGGATTCCTTGTGATTCTCTGCCAGTATTTTCTTCAGATCAGCAAGTTCTGTCGAAGTCTTTGTCATTTACTCTGTTCTGTCTCTTTTCAGATCTGCTATCTCTGTTGTCAGTTTAGTAAATGCTTCTGATCTGGCGCGTTCAGCCTCTGCTCTGAGGTTTTCAGCCTTGGCATATTTCAGAGTTACCTCTGCATGTTTATTAGAGATCTGTTGCAATTCCTCTTTTAAGAAGAGCATTCTCCTTGCGGATCAGCTCCTCCTTCTATTCATTGATAAGTTTATACTCATTCAAAGAGTTGTTGATACTATCACAGAAGCTTTCGAACTCTGCTCTTGTGACAGTGTCAACGGGGGTAACCTTGTTTCCAACACATGGATCCAATTGAACCTCGAGTTCAGAGGTGCCTCCTTCAAGAGTTGTATTGATGTTGGCTCTTGGAGGACTTCCACCCGATTCTTGATGATCCTTTTGAGGGGATACATCTACAGGTGTTCTGATCAGAGGTTACTCCTCCAGCTCAGATTCTGGGGAAGGAAATCTGATGTGATGAGAAGAGTTTGGATCAAGCAAAGTCTTCCCTTATTCTACTATGGTCTCCCATTGTCCTTGAGTCGGACAGATGCTATGTGAGATTACAAAGATCTCTGGTCTATTTTGTGTCATGTCTATATGAGCCACATAGGCATCATTGTGTGGAGGTGTCCTATTGATGTTCTGGGGCGAATGAACATCACTACCAAAGATAGCTTCCCCGGGTATGTGCGTACCAGAGGCATGAAGAGTCGCCTCTGTCGGTTCTTGCAGGTTAGGGTTCGAGGTGTGCACCTCTGTTTCAATAATCCTTTGGTCTTGATCACCAGGATTAGATTGTCTGGAAGCACGGGGATGTTGGTTATGGATACGCTCATCTGTGTTCTCTTGAACATCTTTTTCTAAGCTCTCATCTCCCTCGGCTCTTAGGGGTATAGAACTCTCGGGATTCTCTCAGTCATCCTCTTTCTCACCACTACCAGAGGAAATAACTTCCACCTCTGCTGTTTCTTTTACTCCCTCATGAACAGTCTCAATATTGGATGCTCTGTTCTCTACTTCCTCTTCCATCACTCTAGAGGAAGACCCCACTTCGGGTACTCTTCTCTCTGGCCTGTTAACTTCCTCTGCTATTTCCTCACTTAAACTCTCCAATGAAGGCTCAGATCCTAAGTATGCTGGGGTTCTCACCCCAGGTTCTTGAGGTTGAGCAGCACTCTCATAGCTTTGGACATAGATGTGTTGAGGACCGATTAGGGCAAGCATTGTACCTGGAATTCTTCGGATAAATGGGTATTCACCTAAAGTCGTGGGTTGGAACTTGGACATAACCCAAACAGGTGTAGATTTTCCCTGATGAGTCAATTCCAGTCTGTCGAATGCTCTTCTAATTACCAAACCGATGAATCGAGGAAACTTGATGAATTTCAGGAATTTGTGGGTTCCAACGACTCCTCCTCTTGCTATGGATGAGGTCGTTGTGTTGACAGCGTTAAGAAGGTCGTTGTAAAGAATGATGACGTAGTCAAAATTTCTGTTAAAGAACAATCCATACATGATCTGTAGGATTTCTGTGCTGGCTTGGTCTTGACTCCCAGATTTGCTAGTGAGGGTTCTGTTCAAGGTGGAGAACATGAAGTTCCACATTGTTGGTAGATTCTATCTTCTGAACTCACCTATTCTGTTCAGTTCTTTGTTGTATCCCAAGAACTTCATGAATTCAAGAAGAACAACAACATTGGGGGGTTTTTCATAGGCTTCTATTCCAAGTTGTCTTTTGGTCTTCATCCTGAAGATTCTTCTGAAAGTGCTTGCACGGATTCTGATTGTTCCTGCTCCTCCATTTCTCGAGTTGACATTCCCAAAATTCCCATCTTGTTCTTCTATGTAACGGCACGTGGTCCACCATTGTTGGACGTAGATTGCAGGAAGATGATCATCAAACGCTGTCAGGGCTCTAAAGATTTTGGAGTTTCTGAAAAACTATAAGAAGATGTGATATAGGGGTAAATAGAGTCCTGGGTTTGGGACGAATCGATAGTTGTTGTTAGCTAACTCGTATGGGAGGATAATGATTCATCGACGGGTCCTATTCGGCTTGAATCAGCAGAGTTTTGAGGTTCTGTCATTGTTGCAGATTAGGGTTTTTTCTTGAAGAACTTGAAGGTTTTGAACTTTTGAGAGGGAAAGATGAAGGGTTTTTGAATGATCAGAAAGCATAAGAAAAGAAATGGGCCAGGGTAATGGATATTTATACGCTAAACATGTGGCTGGGTAATCGTCGTAGGTACTGTAGGCACTCGAGTTTCAGATAGTGGAACGGCCTCTACAGTAGAACGTGGAAACAGCTAGTGGTCTGTCTTTCAATCAGAGAATGCCGCGTAAGATTTGGTTCTGACCGCTTTTGGGCAAGCAAACCGTCACGGTTTGAGATGTGCGGGTGACAAGTAGTTGACGCTTAAAGAATGACCCGCATCTCTGATGACGTGCTTCTGATGACGTGGCAGAAAACTGACAGAGCTCTGGTGGAGCTCAGCACAGTTTTGCCTCTGTTGAAATGACTTATTCATTTCTTTCCAAGTATCCCAAGATGTTTCACCTTTACCCAAAAATCATTTAGAGTTCTGTATCTGATGTGAAAGTGGTCAAAGAACGTCAACAGAACAATCTCAGAAGGTTCACAGAGTTCTGGTGAAAATCAACAGAGCTCTGGTGAAATATCAGAGTTATGGTAAGTTCTTGACATTATCAAAACGTTTTCATTAGAACAGGTTTTCCCTACAAAAAGATTTTTCTTTTAGGTTCAAGGAGCAAAGTCATTTTAGATTTGAAAAACAGATTTTGACTTGCTTCCCCTAAAATCATGCACGTTTTCCTTTATAAGCTCCCCCTTGAAAGATGAGCTTATATGAAAGATTTGTCTATTCAGCCCCGAAAAAATAACTGTATAAACAAAAAATATGTACAAACAGATTCACTGAGCTTGTTGAAAAAAAATATGCCTGACAGAGTTCTGGTGAACATCAGAGACTCTGTTGAACTATCCTACCCAACTATTTGACAGAGCTCTGGTAGGATCGTCAGAGGCTCTATTGAGTTATAAACAGAGTTGGGAGGACATGGTCAGCATACCCAATTTGCTGATTAAGAAGTTAAATCTCCTTTCATCAAGGGCTTTTGTAAAAAGATCAGCTAATTGGAAGTCGGTTGAAACGAAGTACATTTCAATCGTCCCTTTTTCAACATGGTCTTTTATGAAGTGATACCTTATGTCGATATGCTTGGTTTTGGAATGCTGAACTGGGTTAGCTGTGATTGCTATGGCACTCTTGGAGTCACACAGAATTGGAATTTTATTGTACTCCATGCCATAATCTTTGAGTTGAGTTTTCATCCAGAGCACTTTAGAGCAACAACTAGCAGCAGCAACATACTATGCTTCTGTTGAATTCTGAGCTTGATCGTCTCTGTTGATGTTGACAGAGGAATCATCATCATCGAAGAAATCATCGAACACGAGATTGATATCTTCTTCCCTTGTTTTTGAAGAACTTGGCTTCTTCTGCTCTGTTTGTGTCCCCTCTGTTGATTTGCGATCAAAGGACACGTTTACACTTTCTTGAATGACACGGGTTCTGGTGTTGTAGACTCTCTAGGCTTTAGAGGTCAAGGAATAACCAATAAAGATTCCTTCGTCCGCCTTCTTATCGAATTTACTGAGGTGTTCTCTGTCATTCAAGACGTAGCACTTGCAACCAAAAATGTGAAAATATTTCACGTTTGGCCTTCTGTTGTTGATTAGTTCATAGGGAGTCTTCTTAAATCTCTTCACTATTACAGCTCTGTTTTGGGTAAAACAGGCTGTTGAGACTGCCTCTGCCCAGAAGTTGATAGGAAGGACAGAACCGGCTAACATGGTTCTGGCGGCTTCTACCAGAGTTCTGTTCTTTCTCTCCACCACACCATTCTGTTGTGGAGTTCTGGAAGCTGAGAAGTTTTGGGATATTCCTTCTTCTGAAAGATAAGCATCTATTCTTGCGTTCTTAAACTCTGTCCCATTATCACTTCTCAAGTTTTGAACTTTTAGTCCTAACAGAACCTGTATCCTTCTCAACAAACTTATCCGAATTTCTGGGACATCAAATTTTACTCTGATGAACTCAATCCAAATATATCTAGAATATTCATCAATAAGCACAAGTATATACTTCTTGCCCGACAGGCTTTGCACAGAGATTGGACCACAGAGATCCATATGAAGCATATGCAAAGGTCTGGGACAATTGTGATCGCTCTTAGTTCTGTGTGAAGATCTTTTCATCTTACCCAATTCACAGGCAGAACAGAGATGGTCTTTGTCAAATTTTAGCGAAGGCAGTCCTTTCACGAGCTTGTCAAGATTTGAAAATTTTACATGGGCAAATCTTTTATGCCAGAGCCAGGCATCTTCATTTTTCAAAGACACTAAATAGAGTTTCTCTGTTGTAGAGTTTTGATTTGGATTAAAGTTCATTTTGTACAGATTGCCTTTTCTATCGGCTCTTAAAAGTTCTTGACCAGACTCGGAAAGCAACAAGGAACAATACTTCTTCCTAAAATTGACATCGAATCCATGATCACAGAGTTGACTTATACTGAGAAGATTATGATTTAATCCTTCAACATAAGCAACCTCAGAAACTGAAACACCACCATTAACTAAAGTACCATATCCTCTAATTTGTCCACCATTGTCTCCTCCAAAGGTTACTGCACTTCCCTTCTTGTTCTTAAATGAAGTTAGCAGCTCCTTATTTCCCGTCATGTGCCTGGAACATCCGGAATCTAGGTACCAGATCTGCACATGAGGCTTCTGCAAGACAGATTAGTTTCTTTTAGGTACCCATTGCAAGATGGGTCCTTTCTTGTTAGGCTTTGGGTTGTTAACAGTGTTTCCTACTGGCTTTACATTCTTTGATGTTGTGCCAGAGGTCATTCTCTGTGTATTCTGAATAGTCTTAGGATTTTTCCTTTATGGTGACTGATTCAGAACACAATGGGGACTATTCATGTGATTTTGCAGTTTTAACAACAATTGAATGCAATTGCAGTTGATAGAACATGAAGATAACTGATGCACATTGCTGTTTTGTTCAAAAACTGTTGTTTGAATGGTACTTGATTCTGAAAAACCTTAGGACCATACATTATGTCATGTTTTTGCTTGAAAGAGTTGTTTTTCTTTGGAACAAACTCACTTTGCAAAAAAGAGTTTCTTCTTTGATTTACACCAGAATTGGGAATAAGTCTGTCATTAACTATCCATTTGCCCTTCTGTTCTGGAGTAAATTTCACAGGCTTAAAAGCTAAGGGAACAGAGGTATTGTTGTTTACAGGAACATTTCTTGCATTCTCTCTTTTCTTCACTTCTATTGTATTAGAAGCAAGAACCCTAAAGCTTTTGTTATCAAACTCAGTCATTGGTATAAATCTAGCTTGTTTCTTAAAGAATGCGACATCCTTTTTCAGATCAAAACATCCTGCGGGTATCTGCTTTGGTTTATACAAAACTTTCTTTTGAGCACAGAAAATTTGCTCATCTACCTTAGAGTCAGAGTCTAGAAAGTCTCTGGTGGCTCTGTTGAGGGTGTTAGACTCTGGGGTTATCACTGAGATATTGGTTTTGACAGACTTAAACTTTCTCAACTTTGGTTTCAATGCATCAGAAACAGCATTTTCCTCAAGAACTTTCATGAGATCTTCTTCAAAAGATGTTCTAACTGTTTCTGAAGTGGGAGAGAAGACTGGTGCTTCAGGGTTGAGCTCGCTCTGTGATTTTTCAACAGGGGACTCTTCCACATAAGTAACAGACTTTTGTTCCTTGAAAGAATTGAAGTTGAAAATCTCTGTTGGATCCAAATTATTAACAGAGTTAGGAAGTATGATTCTAGCTCTTCCTTGATCGAGAATAAACTTTGAAGATGGTTTAATAACCTTTTCATGATTCAAGGAGTCATAGCTAACATTCCTAAAGTCTAGCCTTCTGGTTCTTTTGTAAACATCTGAGGTTTTGATTCTTTTGAAAGCAGCAGTACCAGAGATCACATCCTCTTGGATTTTCCCAACACAAAAAGCAGAGGACAGAGATGTCTTCTTCTTTTCGTTATAGGGAGCAAGGTCAGAGAAATCGAGACCTTGCGTATCCATCTGTGAGTTTAACTTAATGTGAACATCTTGTGCATCCTGGTACTTTTTGATTTGAATTTCTTTTCTCTGTAGGGATTGATGTAAAACCTCCCTTTCTTTTTGAAAAAGTCCTTTAAGGCAACAGAGTTAAGTCTTTCATTTTCTGACTTTTTCACCTCTTCAGTCTTTTGTTTCAAAACATTTTCAAACTCTTTAATCTTTTCAAAAAAATGCCTTCCTTCTTCTGTTGTAAGATCTCTAGCTCAGATTTCTCTTTGAATATTTCTTCTTTTTCCTGTTCCAAGAGAGTTTTCTCTCTCTTTTAAAATGACAGATCCTTCTGAGCTAGCTTTCTTAACTCTTTTTCCTCAGAAAGCTTTTGTTTTAAGAGTTGAAACTCATCTGCTAGCAAAGACACATGCATTTCCAACTCAGAGTCGGACTTGGATTCAGATGAACATACCTTGGCACTGGGTCTGGTAGTCTCCAGCGCTCTGTTGTCTGGCTCTGTTACGGTTAGAGCAAATGCATGAGATATATCTTCCTCTTCAGATATTTCTATCCTTTCTCCGGTCATCCAATCAACTTCTCCCAAACTTTCATCATCCACAGCAACATTGGCTTGCTCTGGTTCACCGTCAGAAGATGCATCAGAAATCCAATTCGCCATCTCAGCAACATAGCTTCTTTCTCTGTAATTGTACTTGTATTTGTTCTTGTAGTAGTCCTGGTCTTTTACCAGTCTGCCTCTACAATTAGCAGAGAAATGGCCAGGTTTGCCACATCTAAAGCAACGTCCATCATTCTGATTGATGGGTTGCGCAACATCAGCCTTCTGTGGAACTGGAGCATTGTACTTCTGTTGTGGTTGCGGTTGTGATCTATGTTCTGTTGGAGCTCTGTTCTGGTGGTTCTGCTGTGAAGGTGCAACATAACCTCTTCTGTCATCTTTTCCTTCTCTCTCGTATCTACCTCTTCTGTCAAATGCTCTGTTGCCAAATCTCTTGTTAAATTGTTGAGTTATTAACGCAAGAGATTTAGCAAAAGCATTTATATCGTTATCCTCTGATGATCTTTCTTCATCATCACTTTCCGCTACCAAACTTTTCTTACCCTTCTTCTTCTCTTTCTTCTTGTCTCTGTTGGAACTTTCTCTGTTGGATTTTCCTTCAGTGGTGTTCTTCGACTCTGAAACTAAAGCAATAGGACCTGCAATGGTGGATTTGCCCTTTTGTTTGACAACATCCTTCTCTTGTGCGGCGAGAGTGCCATACACATCAGTGAGAGACCATGCATCTAGATCTTGGTTAGCTTGTAAAGACATGGACAGATTTAACCATTCATCATTCAAACTTTTCAAAAACAGAACATTGTTGTCTTCCTTTGACCTAACAACCCCACACTTTTTACATTTGTTGATTAGAACATTGAATCTGTTGTAGGTTTGTTGTAAGGTTTCCTCAGGAAGTGGCTTGAAATCGTTGTATTCAATTATACATTGGGTCCTTCTGTTCTTTTGGGTCTTAATTCCACCCTCAAGTTGATTTAGAAGTTGATCCCAGATTTCTTTAGCTGTAACACATGAATCTAGTTCTTGAAATATCTCGTTTGGAATGGCCATAATCAGAAGTCTAACTGCTTTAATGTCATTTTCCATTTGAAGTTTCTCTTCATCAGTAAACCCAGTGGTTTTAGGTTTAAGATAAGCAGGAATCTCAACAGTAGTTTCTGTTGCGGGTACACGTGGAACCAAACCCATAAGTTGGCAAGGTCCATTCGTGACAGAACGCATTAAATCCTTGTCCATTCCATCAAGGAAGTTAACCATCCTAATCTTCCACTGAGGATATTAATCTCTCAGAAGAGTAGGAGGATTGGTCAGAGAACCAGCAGTATAAATGGCGTTGATGTTGTTTGCCATTTTTCAGAAAAACAGAGTAAAGCGGTTTCAAACGGTTTTGAAAGAGTATAAGTTGAAAGTAAGTGAACAGTAACCAATGGAACGGTAATGAACAGTAGAGAAGATCTTTAAACTAGACTGGAAAGCTTTAAATGATATTAAAAGAACTCTGAAAAACTTGTTTTAATCTTTAACCAGTAAAAATAGAGTATACTATGAAGCTTTGAAACACACACACAATCAACAACAGTGAATCAACCTTGGTAGATTGGATGCGTTGATTTGAGAAAATCAAGCAAGCTCTGATACCAACTGTAGGTTCCCAGATTCACGTTGCATCACAATAATGTTAAAGAAATAGACAGCGGAAGCATATTAAATAAAGCCATTAAAGTGAGTGATTGTGTAAACGATATTGTAACAGTGATAATCAAATATAGAACAGGATAATGATAACAAGATCAAGTATGAAACGCTGCTCGTATATTGATAATAGATAACACCAAGAACAAGATCAATGGTGTATCCTGAAATCTCACAGGGAACAATATCGTACGGAGGTAGTGCTATGGAATTCTGCAGTATGTGCTTTAACAATTGTGGAAAACTATTCTTCCAAAAGCTTACAATTGTTGTTCCACTACCTCTCTATTTATAGCCATAATAAAGTGTAGACAGTGTACTATCGTACCCTGGAATGACACGTGGAAAGTGTATCTCCTTTCTTTAGGGCATACGTGGAAAGTATGGACACATGTCTGACACTTAGGATTTCTACGAGACTTAGGCTTCACAGAGGTCTTCACTTCAACAGAGTTCATAGACCAGAACTCTGTTGGTCTTCGGGTATGAACAGTTCTTCTATTGATCTTCTGCCAAAGCTCTGTTGAGCTCTGTTGGTTCCACCAGAACTCTGTTGAGTTCTGTTGGTCTTCTTGTTGAGATTCTTCTAAGTCTTCTGCTCGATCTCTGTTGGTATTCTGACTTGATAATATTTTCAATACTTTTACATAACTGATACTTGGGGCTAACAAACCTTTATAAATTCCAGCACGCACTTTGTTCACCACAAGTAACATTCTCCTCCTTCTTGATCTGATAAACCGTCAATTCCAAAAGAATTTATTCGAATCTTTTCAAATTCAGACAAAAGAATGTCGTAACCCTGAAACAACAAATGAATCAGTTAAAATGCCTGTAAGTAGCACGGAGCCACTTAGTACAACGAATGCACTTTGGAAAAGTGCTTTTTGATGTTCACTCCCCCAGGGCTTCCATTCAATCATCGAAAAACCATAAAGGAATTTCTATGAACGTTATGACAAGAAAACATATTCCTTGTGTGAACGTGCTTGTGTAGAAATGAATTTAAGCAACATATTCTTGAAAAGAAATATAGGCTCAAACTGTGTAAACTGTTGAGACAGCAACAAGTTTCCACGGACTCAATGTGCATGAATGAAGAGCGAAGGCGGGGTAAACTTCCTTCTTTTTCAATATCCAAACCTTCCAAATGAAGATTAGATAGATTATATGCTGCGTCCCCAAGAAAAATGAAACATTTCTTTGTTGAGAAAGAAATGAGTAGCTGGTGGGGTTAAATGCAAGAGTTGGCATGGGCTAACTGCCTGTTTCAATGATGGTCACCAAAGAATGTGAACCAATCAGTAATGTGGCTTCCCGGCTCAGAAAATGGATGGTGCAGAATTCTCTTATTCTTTTAACTATGTTCTCACACCCTCTTTCTGTTTTTAATCCGCTCACTTCTACCCAAACTCTCATTTTCATTTTACCTCAGCACAATGAGATACTCAACCGGATGAGTAATCTCCTCCACTCTTTGATTTCGACCCCTCACCCCTCAATCACTCACGGATAACTTCTTGGGTAGGAAACACTGGTTAGCGTGAATCCATAGAAGTTCTTTATGCTCACACACCGATCTCATGAAAATGTCCTAAAATGATTTGTGTTGTTCAACAGTTTAGCTTTAAACAAATATGAATATCGACATTTGAGTAACATTCCCATCAGAATGTATGCTCCTTAATAATAATCATTAATATTTGAGCATTTGAACTATGAAGAAGTATCAAAACAAGAATAATGAATGAATGAAATGAATTCGAAGGACTTGTTTGAGAATCTGACAATGTATCAATCAGATCAAATATTATGAATGATGATAAAAAAAGGATAGGGTATCAAAGAATTGAAATTTGTTTATATGAACAAATATAAACAATCTTTGAATGAAACGTTTAAGTAATATGCTGAAAGAATGTATGATGCTCAACAACATTGAAATACAAACGGGAGTATTACCATCGAAAAATTGTTTCGTTTTGAGACATGGTAATAACAAAATCAATAAGAAGCTGAACCGATGTGTATGAATACTTGAAAGTATATAGAAAAGATAATACACAAGTATTAATTTTTGGAAACACACGGTCAGAAATGATGTTACGATAATCCGAGATCTCCATGAAAAACAATTAAAAACACACTTCTAAATTCATAAAATCTGTTTGAGAATAGAGAAATGGTTTGAACATTTAAGGAAAAAATGTTTTTCATGCTTGAAAGTTGTTCTTCTTTCAAACAATCAAAGATTAAGGTCAGAAGATACGTACAGTCAGAAATATTTGAGCTCCCCCTCAAATCATGATAAGATGATTTAAAAACATATAAGCTCCCCCTTAACATATGCAAAAGATCTTTATGTAAAATCTGCACAAAGAACAAGACTTGGATTAAAGTATCCTTAATCATTAAAACGAGTTCTGAATTACCAGGATTGAAGTCAATTCAGAAGTCGTTGAAGAACGAGTCCTGATCTCATATGACCAGAAGTCATAATCGTTGAAGTACGGGTTCTGAACTGAATTATTCAGAAGCCATGAATCTTTGCTCCCCCTTAATGGTACAAATATTCTTCAAAAAAAAAATCACCGCTTCTCTTCTGTTTTCAGTCATGTGTGTGGTATATATGTAACATTCAGCACAACACATGAAGAACCTACAAAACAGATTAAGCAGATTTTGGTACCCAACGACACTTGGGTCATAGTGTGTTAGGTGTAGATTTCTTAGAAGGAATACTGTAAGTACCGTACCAATAAGAAGTATAATCTTTATGCAAAAAATCATTTGAACCACAGTAGGAACAACAAAGTTTCTTATGTGCCAACCTAATCAGATGATTTGTAGAATGAACAAGATTAGGTGGAACAGAAGATTTACCTTTCGGAGCATTGTTCCTCTTTGCTTTTGATGTGGATGCAGACGATTTTTGCACATCTTTCTTTGGAACTGTTGTGCCTTTAACTCTCCATTCCATCTTCATTATCTTGAAGACTGGAACTTCTTTAAGATTGGAAGTATTAACTTTAGGCACTTTTGAATCCTTATCCGATTTATCAAGCAAATGGTTATAGAAGAGATTTGTAGAACGAATCTGACCTTTTGAGAAATCAGTTGATCTATTAAATTGTTTAGAATAAATATTTTTAAAACTCGAACTTGAAGCAGTTTTAAAAGAGCATTCAGAATCATTTGAAACAACAAATGGAGTCTGAAAGATAGTATCAAGATTGGCCTACTTTGAGACATCAAATTTAAAAATGATGTCTTCAAGTTATTTGACTTTGTTTATCAAAACATTTTTCTCTTTAAAAATTAGATCAAATTTCTTTTGGAGATCAGATTTGATCAATTGATTCTTCATAATATCAGTTGATAAACCAGATAATCTTTTGGTAAGATTAAGAATCGCATCTTCAAAATATTTGCGTTCCGATTCAAAATCTTTTTCCAAAAACTTTCTTTTATCAGTAATCTTTTTGAAAGTTTCCATATTTTTCTTTTTAAGAGTTTTATTTTCCTTTTCAAAGAGATTTTTCTTTTATGCAAAATCTTTTCTTTCCTTTTCCAAAAGATTTTCTAAATCAAAGATTTTCACGGAAAGTTCAGAACTTTTAATCTCAAAAGATTTTCGTTCAGTTTCAAAATCAGCTCTTTCTTTTTCGAGCTTCTATTTTTCAAGAAATAAAACTTTCTCAAAGTCGGAAACTTGTTTTGAAAGTTTATACATTTCAGTTCAATTACTACCTTTTCTTTAAGAACTTTCTTTGAAGAAGGTGACTCTCTTTCACGTTCTGAATTTTTCATGAACTCTTTTTATTTGATCTCGTAGATATGAGTTCCCCTTCTCTCTCTCTTGTCTTCCCTACTCTTCATATCAGCGTTTTCTCTTTGAAGAGTTGTTACTTTCTCTTGAAGTTTCTCGATTTGATCGTGCAGACTTGAGTTGTCTTTCTTTGTTTCAAGACCTGCAATATAAACTTCAAGATCAATATTTCTTTTAGTAAGTTTAGCATTTGAAGAAGAAAAGTCTAAAATTTGTCTCTTCAGATCAGCATTTTCTTCCTCTTTATTTAACACATGAGCTGAAGGATTTGAAGTATTAGATTTAAGAGTTTGCTTCAAACCTTCACTATTAGATTTAACAAAAGTTTGAGATATTTGAGATATTTCTGTTTTAAGAGTTTGCTTCAAACTTTCATTATTAGATTTAACATAAATTTGTGATATTAGAGGTATTTCTGTTTTTAGAGTTTGCTTCAAACCCATTTCTCTTTTTGGTATTGCTAGAAGCCGATCTTTCAGAAAATCAAGCAGAAAGTGTATGAAATACACTATAGAAAAAAAATTTATATAAAAATTTTTCTTGAAAAACTTTTAAAGTGTATGAAATACACTATAGAAAAAATTTCTATAGAAAAAATTTTCTCAACACTGTAGAGTAGTCACAATTCGGATCCAACACTAATCACAAGATTTCGGATCAAGTTGAATGCGAAACCATATGAATTCGGATCAAGAAGGATGAGAAATCATGGAATCCGGATCAAGAAGGATGCGAAACCAAGGAATTCGCATCAAGAAGGATGCGAAACCAAGGAATCCGGATTGTCCTTGATGCGAAACCACGGAATCTGGATTGGCCTTGATGCGAAACCACGGAATTCGTATTAAACTAGATGCGAAACCAACGATTTCTTATCCTAAAGGATCCGAAACCCAAACTTGTGAAAAATTTAACAAGAAGCAAATATCACTGTTCACTCAGTGATCCGAAACCAAGCTTGAACGATCCGAAACCCCGATGAATGATCCAAAACCCTGATGAATGATCTGAAACCCTCACTTAAACACCAAAAATCACTAAATCTGCCATAACTTTTTCAGTTCTTGATCAATTGTAATGAAATTTGAACAGATTTGTTCGAAATTTGATTCCACACACTTTCTTAGTTGATCACAAATCCTAATTCGATCAATTTAATCGAATTAAGATCCAAAACAGCAAAGAAACGTTTTTTGAACAAATAGGTACAAATTTGTCAAAATGATGAATTCTCTGCAGATTTAGGTAGAGATTCTTGAATTAAAGATGACTAGGGATGAAAAACGAGTTTAGTGGTGTCAAGAATCGATCCAAAAGATCAAAAATGGCAGAAAAGATGAATTATGGATGAACAGTAAATGAAGAAGAGTCCGAAATCACGATGAACAGTAATCCATGAGTGATCCGAGTTCTTCAGAATTCATGATGAACAGTGTAAAAAATCTTTAAAAAAATGGTTCTGAATCTGCTTGAATCTTCTGTTTGTGCTCTGTGATCCTAGATCTAATCAAGTAACAATGTAACAAACACTTTGATCTTCATTAGAATTAGAGAAAGAATACAATATGAGATTGAGATCCACTTTCTCTCTCTAAACTCTCTCTCTAGGAAGTCATTCCTCTCTCTATATTGAATCACACGTATTGCTCCACAATGACTTCCACAATTACATCTATTACAAACTTCCTATTTATACACTTTGACTAACTCCCTTAATACCTTGACTTTAACCCTTTAACACCCTTACTTTGACTTTTGACTATTGCATTTGATCTTACAAATAATACAATTACATATTAAATCTTGAATACATTTTATGCACTAACAATCTCCCCCTATGGATTCAAGATTTAAAAATTGATGACGATAGTTTTCAGCTCTTTGTAATCTTCAAATCTTCAACACTTTAAGCACTTTGAACAATCTCCCTCTTCGCTTTGAAGGAAGTTCAGTCTTCGAAAGATAATTCTGAAGAATCTTCAAGTAGGCGTTGTCTTCAGAAATCCAATCTGACTACTTTAATCTTCAACTGGATCTTCAAAATCAAATAATCATCAAAGTATCGAATTGCAAACTTCACATCTTTGTGGTGTTGGTCAAAGTCTTCAAACAAAACTTCATATCTTTGTGTCACTGATCATTGAATCGTTGTAGCACATATCTTTGCATCTTTGAGCTTTGAAATATATCTTCGGTCTTTGAACATGAAATGGCTTTTGAGCTTTAACGGGGTTTTGAGCTATCTTGAACTTTTTATCTCGGGCTTCTTGACTTCAACAAAACTTCACTTTATCTTGAAATTGAAACTGTCATATCATCTCCCCCCTTTTTGATGATTGTGAGCATCAAGATCATCAAAACTGTTAGGATACTGAAGTTGTCCTTTATAATAGAAAGTTTTGTAAAGCAATAGCTGTGTTAAAGGGCTTATCCTTAATTGTTGTAGCAAGTGATGAAGACTATAAATAGGTCTTTACTTGTAGTTTGTAAGGAGTGAATTCATTAATACAAGATGTAGATCTCTAATCACTTTGTGTTCTCTCTAGGTTAGATTTCCTTTTCAATAATGTTCTTCATCATCTTGTTACACAATACTTGGATTGTATGAAGATCATGGACCTAACAAAAACTTCATCATCAATTTCAGCAACCTTTGAATACACGAATTACAATCTCGTCCTTTCGATCTGAATATCCGTCAATTCCAAAAATATTTATCCGAATCTTTTCAAATTCAGACAAAATAAAGTGGTAACCCTGAAACAACGAATGAATCAGTTATAATGCCTGTAAGTTGCACGGAGCCACTTAGTACAACGAATGCACTTTGGAAAGGAGCTTTTTGATGTTCACTCCTCCAGGGCTTCCATTCAATCATCGAAAAACACAAAGGAAATTTCTATGAACGTTATGACAAGAAAACATATTCCTTGTGTGTATGTGCAAGTGTAGAAATGATTGAAGCAAATTATGCTGGAAATTTAGGCTCAAAGTGTGTAAACTGTTGAGACAGCAACAAGTTTTCCACGGACTCAATATGCATGAATGAAGAGGAAGGTGGGGCAAACTTCCTTCTTTTTCAATATCTAGACCTTCCGAGTGAAGATCAGATAGATGATATGCTGCGTCCCCAAGAAATATGAAACATTTCTTTGTTAAGAAAGAAATGAGTAGCTGGTGGGGTTAATGCAAGAGTTGGCATGGGCTAGTTGCCTGTTTCAATGATGGTCACCAATGAATGTGAACCAATCAATAATATGGCTGCCCGGTTTAGAAAATGGATAGTGCAAAGTTCTCTTATTCTTTTAACTCTGTTCTCACACCCTCTTTCTGTTTTTAATCCGCTCACTTCTACCCAAACTCTCATTTACATTTTACCTTAGCACAATGAGATACTCAACCATATGAGTAATCTCCCCCACTCTTTGATTTCGACCCCTCACCCCTCAATCACTCAATGATAACTTCTTGGGTAGGAAACACTGGTTAACGTGGATCCATAGAAGTTCTGTAAAATCTCACACTGATTTCCATGAAATTTTGTCCTAAAATGGTGTGTTGTTCAACAGTTTATTTTGAACAAATAAGAATATCGGCATTTGATTAACATTGCCATCAGAATGTATGCTCCTCAATAGTATCATGAATATTTGAGCATTTGATCTTTGAAGATTTCTCAAAACAAGAATATTGAAAGAATGAAATGAATTCGAAAGACTTGTTTTAGAATCTGACAATGTATCAATCAGATCAAATAACATGAATGATAATCATGTAAGGTTTAGGGTATCAAATAATTGAATGTTGTTTATATGAACAAATATAAACAATCTTTGAATGAAACGTTTGAGTTCGAGCGCTGAAATGAATATGATGCTCAACAAAATTTGAAAATTCAAACGGGAGTATTACCATCGAAAAATGTTTCGTTTTGAGACATGGTAGTAACAAAGTCAATAAGAAGCTGAACCGGTGTGTAGGAATACTTGAAAGTATATAGAAAAGATAATACGCAAGTATTAATCTTTAGAAACACACGGTCAGAGATGATGTAACGACAATCCAAGATCTATATATGTATATATATATATATATATATATATATATATAGGAAAAACATTTAAAATCACACTTCTAAAATTATAAAACTCTGTTTGAATTAGAGAAGTGGTTTGAACATTTAAGAAAATATTTTTCATGCTTGAAAGTCGTTCTTCTTTCAAACAATCTCAGATTAAGTTCAGAAGATACTTACAGTTAAATGTTTAAGCTCCCCCTCAAATCATGATAGACTGATTTACAATCAGATAAGCTCCCCCTGAAAATCTGCAAAAGATCTTAACAAAAGAAGATTAGTATATGAAACAATCAAGGTATAAAACAATGAAATACGAATTCTAAACTAATGTGTTTAGAATTCAAACTCGTTGAAGTGCGGGTCCTAAACTGATATGTTTAGAAGCCATCGTTTCTTTGAAATCCGGGTTCTAAACTGATGTGTTTAGAAACCATAGTTTCTTTGAAGTTCGGGTTCTAAACTGATGTGTTTAGAAACCATAATTTCTTTGCTCCCCCTTAATGGCACATATACTTCTTAAAAAATTTTCCCCGCTTCTCTTCTGTATTCAGTCATGTGTGTGATATATATGTAACATTCAGCACAACACATGATGAACCTACAAAACAGATTAAGCAGATTTTGGTACCCAATGGGACTTGGGTCCTAGTGTGTTAGATGTAGATTTCTTTGAAGGAATACTGTAAGTACCGTACCAATAAGAAGTATAATCTTTATGTACAAAACATTTGATCCACAATAAGAACAACAGATTTTCTTATTTGCCAACCTAATCAGATGATTTGCGGAAAAAATAGGATTAGGTTTAGCAGAAGATTTAACTTTCGGCGCATTGTTCTTTTTGGCATTTTATGTGGAGGTAGATGATTTTGGTACATCATTCTTTGAAGGTGTTGTACCTTTAACTCTCCATTCCATTTTCACAGGCTTGTAGATGGGTGTATTTGAACCAACAAAAGATTTAGAATTAGAACCTTGAGAACTTTGAACAGGAGTTGTCTTTGACTTGTTACCCTTCTTTCTTTTCTCTAAAGGTGGTGTCTTCGTGTTTGAACACTCACCTTTACAAAAAGTACTTGAAGGTTTTTCATTTGTAAAGATAAAATCAGTATGGTCCGGAAGCTTCTTTGAGAAATCAAATGCACAAGCTTTTCCTTTTTCATTTTCTATTGGTTTTGACTTGGTTTCAAAAACTTTCTCGTTTGGTTCATAATCACAATCCGAATCAGAATCGGCGTTGTGAACTTCAAAATATTTGGTGGACTCAGGTGAACTCCAATTTTTGAAAGAATTTTCTTTTCTTTCTTTTGCTAATTCCTTTTCTAACTCATCCACCTCCTGAGAAAGCTCAATTATTCTCATTTCATGAGAATGTTTCTCATTTTCAAAAATTACTTTCTCAATTTCAAACTGTGCTCTTTCAAGATTGAAAGAATCTTCAAAATCATACATTATATTAGGTTTTTCTTCTTTCAAATATTTTTCTAATGTCATCACTTTTTGAGAAAGTTCACAGTTCTGTTATTTAAGAAAGTTGCTTTCTTCAAGATTGAACCAGTTTTTCAAAGCAAATTCTTTTCTTTCGTTTTCTAACACAATCTCTAATTCAACTTTTGTCTTTAACAAATCAGTCAACTTCGTTTCAAATGAACTAATTTGGTTTACAAAGTTGACTTTCTCATTTTCCAAATTGGTATGCTCAAAAAGAAGAATATTCTCAAGATCTACCACTTTCTTTGAGAGTTTGAGACATTTTTGATCAATATTTTGTTTACCATTAAAAATGTCCTTTGTTGATTCAGAAAACTTTTTGATCAAAGCATGTTCAATTCTTCCAGTTTCCTTTTTCACTTCGTCATTGTAATAAGAAGATATTTCCTTAAAAGTAGTTGAGAAAATAGTTGAAAGGAGATCATTTTCATAATCATATTTGATCTTTTGTTCAGCAAGAGAGATCTCAAGTTCCGCTATTTTCCCTTCTAGAACCAACGTAGGAACATATTTCTTAGTTACAACAACTTGATTGTTAGTAACTGGCTTTGTAGAATTTATGTCAAAGTAGTTATCTGGAAGTGGTTTATCTAGATTGTTGAGAATCTTCAACGTCTCATTAGTATAGCAAAATGGAAGTTGAATATGTGTTGTTAAAGCTCTTTTTCTTTGTTCTTCTTTTTGTGTTTCCTTTTCATCAGTCCAATAAACTTCAAAATCGGGCCAATATCGTGCGTACCTTAAACATTCGAAATTATACACTGTCGGTACTGCTTTGATAGCTTTGGCACCATATTTTGGACATTCATAACCAAGTCCCCAATATTTATTGACATTGTTTACATGTCTTGGCTTGTTCATGAAAATTGTTTGAGCAGATTCATCTCTCAAATAAAGCTTCTTTTCCAAAAATTTGATTTTGTCCAGAAATTATGTGTTTTGAGAGGTAATATTTTTCAAAGAAAGTTCGCTCTCACTATTCTTTTTCTTTAGAATAACGTTTTCAGCTTCCAAAGAATTTGCTTTTTCCTCAATCTCCTTGAAAACACCTCGTGATGACAATTCGGAGATCCTCTTTTTCAACTCAATGTTTTTAGTTTCCAAGATCTTTGCATTTTCCTCAGATTTGTCAAGTTTCACAGAACATTCAGATGTTTGAAATTTCGGTTTTTGAAGATCTTTGAGAGACGTTCTAAGAGCATTTTCAGACATCTCAAGACGTCGTGTGAGTTCTTCATTTCTCTTTTCTAAATGGCATATCTTTTGTGAATCAGACCACCAATATTGAAATTCAGTCATTGTTACCTGTAAAATATTAAAAATTGATCGTAGTCAGATACTTCATGAGAAGTAGAATTATGCACACACGATAATCTGAGAAAAATCGATTAAAGTCAGAAAATTTTTCAAAAAAATTAAAATTTTCAAAAAAATTATGAAATTTGTCGTTCAAAAATTAATTCTGAAAAATTAATGCGGAATACTTGACTTTAAATCGGCAATCCTGCAAAAATTAAGAGAAATATATCAGTCTCAAGCAAAAGCAGGTAAACGTTTACAAAATAAGAAACTAAAACGAAAAATAAGGACTAAAAGTGTAAAATGCTAACACTTCTAAAAGACAAGGACTAAAAATGACAAAAGTCTAAAACTCAAGACTCAAGGGACTAAAAATAAAAAATTCTAAAACTTAAGAACTCTAGGGACTGAACTTGACACAAACAGAAAGTGAAAAATATAAGGACTAAAAATGTAAAAAAATGGAAAATTTAAACTACAAGGACTGAAAATGTAACACACTTAACTACAAACTAGAGGGGCTGGAACTGACAAAAGACTCAAACTATTACTATAGGGATCAAATTCGACAAACACTAAAACACATCATACGGTACTGTTCATCATCTCCTCAATAAAAAAGTCACGATCTTTAAATTTCGAATTCAGATTTCTTCGTCAATTCTCGATCAAAACAAGTTAAATCTGTTGCGTTATATTCCTTTTACGAATCCAAATCAGACTCATGCAATTAAAAACGATCATGCATCACGATAATCAACCCCGTAGACCATCCCATTTTTCCGGCAAGAAGTGATTTTCCGATGAAGGTTTGTACGACAACCAATTTTGTACGACTAAGAGTTCTGATCGGACAAAGAGTTGTACGACAGTTGTACGATTAGCTTGATTGTCCGACAGTTAATGGCGTGCGACATTTGTACGGCAGTTATTGTAAAGCCCACATCTCGGTATGTATTTCTTTTTTTTTTTATATAAAAATTCCTTTTAGCGAGTTTACTTATCGGGGTTAGGCGTCAAGGACCTAAAACGAGTTAATTGGTATGTCAATGACGTTATGTTAAATCCTATGCAAATTTGGAAATTGTGGATATACTTTGAAAGTCTAGGGGCCAAATGTGGTCATGGGAATATGTGTGCATGTGGATCGGCCAAGGAGAGGGGACCGACCCCCCCCCCCTTTCCTCTTCCCCTTCGGTTTCATGCTAGTAACCCCCAAGAACCCCTAGTCATCCCCCTCCCCCTTGTTTGGTTGTATTCGGCCGAGAAAAAGAAAAGAGAGAGAGAGGGAAGAAGAGAGAAACCGAGAGAGAGAAAGGGGTTGCTGCTGGCGACGAGGAGAGGGGAGGAAGAAGGTGATCGCCAGGAAAGAAAAAACGCTGCGTTGAGGTAAGCCTTCCGTTTTGTTTAAAATTAATGTGTCACCGTCGGAAACGCCGTAAACCGCCGCAGCCATGGCTGCCAGCGGTGGGGGGCCGCCGCTGCACGCCGCCGCTGTGGTAGCCGAGTGGTGGCTGGCCATGGCGGTGCTGGTGCAGTTGTGTGTGCGAGTAGGTGCATGTTAGGGCGATCGAGAGAGAGGAGGACGGTGGTGCGAGAGGGTAGTGTGGATTGCGTGCGTGTGTGTGTGATCACCGCCGGAAAACACCGCCGCCGCCGCCGTGCCCCACTGCCGGAGGTGGCAGTGGGTGAGGGCCCACGGCCTAAACCCTAAAACCACCAGGCGGAACCCCAAAACCGCCATAGCCTGACCCTAAACCGTTAATCGCTTATCGGAGGACCGTATTATGATTTTATGTGAACTGCAGTTTCTGTCCCTGTTCTTGTATCGAGCATAACTTCTGCTAGGAATGTCAGTTTGGGATGAAACTGGTGCCAAAAGTTCTGTTTACGAGTCTAGTAAGTTTCTTATGTTTTGCGGAAAGACCAGTTCAGACCATAGCTAGTGTCAAACTGCTGTTCTGTACTGAAAGGTACTGTTTTTCGCTGTGCAGCAGGCTGGTTTTGTAAAATCCGTAATAAATTGTAGAAAAATCGTTAGACCGCGTTCTATACGTCCCTGGAACCGTAAGGCATGGAACTTCCTGAATATGGATATAGATTTCTGGATTGATCAGTTTAACAGGGGTAAAATGGGTCTCGAACAGACCTGCGTTTTAGTGTAAAAACTTGAATTGTAGTTTTTGTTAAACTAGTAAACGTGTCGTGAGTTGGGACTTTCCGTTGATATTTTAGTGCGTATTTAGGTGGGAAAAAGTGAGGAAAGTTGACGTGACGGTGTTGCGGCTCGTGGGCGTGTCGCGTTGTTTTGAGGTGAGTTCTCTCACCGCGTAGTTAGGAATTTCATGCATATCGTTATTTTGTGCTACGTGTTATTGCGTGTTATTACGTGTTTACGTGAACTAGTTGGGATATGATAACTAGTTGTGATTTGTTGAATTTATATGTGGATTATGTATGCTTGTGTACACCTCAGTGGGACTGGGGGGCTCGGTGGGACCGAGGGCTCGGTGGGACCGAGGGCTCGGTGGGACCGAGGGCTCGGTGGGACTGATCTAGTACAATTATATTATCTTTACTCGGTGGGACCGAGGGCTCGGTGGGACTGAGCTAGTACAATTATATTATCTTTACTCGGTGGGACCGAGGGCTCGGTGGGACTGAGCTTGTATCGATATATTTTTGTGTACTCGGTGGGACCGAGGTTCGTGTTTATACATTAATCATTATGCAGTTTTATATTCGTGGTGATGGTGATGTTGCCTACTTGCGAGTAGGGGCGATATACGTGGGGTTGCTACCTGCGTGTGTGGTAGGATTCACTAAGCGTTTAGCTTACCTTTCCCCAATATGTTGTGATTTCAGGTGCGAGCGGCAGTCGGGCTTGACGGTACACACACGAAGCGCGGGGTGTCGAGAATTGTTTAAATTTCACTTTCATATCTTTGGATTTTATTTTATAAAATTTCTGCTGCATAAATTTTATTGACTGTTTGAGTAACGACGTTAAATTCAATTGAGTTGCGAATTATTAAATTGGGGTTGTTTATTAATGAAATGAATGTCTTAAATTTTTTAAAATTCCTTGTAATTTTTGGGACGTTACAACTTGGTATCAGAGCACAGCTTGAGTGAATCAAACACATCTCGGTATGTTTGGTCTCAAGTTGCGGTTGTGAAAATTTTAAATTCTTTTACTAAAATCTTTCAAAATAAAAGAAAAAGGGAAAACCCGTTTGAGAAACGGTGATCGAGGGCGCAGTGTGTACAGTCAGCCGACGCTAAGTGGGAAGGTACAGTACTTAATGTTTTTATCGCTTTCTAGATCATAGAGTATGCATGCTAGATTGCTTGTGTGGATTACATGGTACTGTATGTTTGTTGCTTGCTAATAGGAATTCATACTAGCCTTGATAGGTTGTTACGTGAATGCACTATAGGTTGTATGTAGTAGGAACCGAATAGCCTTAGAATGCTTGATTTAGTTCTATTGCGCATCTCTTGTTTGAGTCCAACCGTTCTAGGATAGAATCTCTTATTCGAACTTCTATCTGGTTTTACACTGTATATGACTGTGCATTCACGAGGCGACTCGTCAGGGTTAGTGGGGATTCCGTCCTAGCAAGGGTAGTGGGGTGATATGATTTTCCTAGGGAGCTATGAAGAGTGTATGCATGTGCTGGTACGGGCATATGGGTTTATTTGTTGGTAAGAAACTACTTGGGCACTTCGGGACGGGACTCGAAACGAGTAGGGATAGGTGTGGAAGGTACTAGTAGAGCTCCTACTATCTGAAGTACAGGATCCGTGCTCGAGTCGGGGAAAGTCACGGGGAACCCGAGGAGTTGAGCGTGAGCATAGATAGCAGGATTTATTGTCCAGAGAACTTGATGGTTCGCTTCGCGGTGAATCTGTTACGAGACGGAGCGAAAGACTGGTGTGCTACTGCTTTGACGCTTAACGGGCGCACTACTTTGACCTGAGGTAGAGTTCATCAACTGGGAGTGGAGGAGGCACAAGCTACGTATAGAGTGGTGACAGGTACATTCCTAGTTAACTCGGTGCCTGCGGTTGTGATGTTTGATAGCGGGGCTACTCATTCGTTTGTGTCTCGCACTTTTAGAGAGAGTTTGGGCCGGGTAGTAGGAAGGTTAGTGTGTCCTCTTGTAGTTGAGGTGGCGGATAATAGGACCTTGACGGTCACGGATGTGTATCGGGGATTCACGTTGGAAATCTCGGGCGTGGGATTTCCCATCGATTTGATTCCGATTGCGATGCGTGAGCTTTGTGTGATCGTGGGCATGGATTGGATGGATACGTTTGATGCGGAGATTGTTTGTCGTCACAAACAAGTGCGGGTTCGAACCCCAAGCGGGGGAGAACCGTTGGTCCAGGGAGACTCGCCGAGATGGACTTCGGCGATATGTTCAGCTGCGAGAACTCGAAGATATCTTCAGCATAGTGGGCAGGGATTTTTAGCGTATGTGATAGATGCGCGCGGGGAGGAAGAGAATAAGACTGCGGAGAATGTGCCAGTTGTGCTGGAGTTTGCGGATGTATTTCCCGATGATCTACCGGGGATACCTCCTGAGCGACAGGTAGAGTTTCGTATTGATTTGGTTCCAAGTACTGCTCCGGTAGCCAAGGCACCTTACCGCCTTACTCCACCGGAAATGAAGGAGTTGTACACTCAATTGCAAGAACTTCTCGAAAAGGAGTTCATCAAACCGGGTTGTTCCCCGTGGGGAGCCCCGATTCTGTTTGTGAAAAAGAAGGACGGGTCCCAGCGGATGTGTATAGACTATCGTGAACTAAATAAGCTTACGGTGAAGAATCGTTATCCTTTGTCGAGAATTGATGACTTATTTGATCAGCTTCAGGGAGCCTCGTGGTTCTCTAAGATTGATTTGAGATCGGGGTATCATCAGATGCGGGTGAGGAGTGAAGATACGGAGAAGACGACCTTCCGTACGCGGTACGGTCATTACGAGTTCGTGGTGATGCCTTTTGGGCTCATCAATGCACCAGCAGCGTTCATGGACCTCATGAACCGAGTGTGTAGTCCGATGTTGGACCGATCGGTGATTGTGTTTATCGACGATATTTTGGTGTATTCAAAGTCCAGGGAGGAGCACGAGGTGCATCTTCGAGAAGTGTTGGAAGTATTGAGGCGAGAGAAGTTATATGCTAAGTTTTCCAAGTGCGAGTTCTGGTTACGAGAGGTCCAGTTCCTAGGACATGTCGTGAATCAGGACGGTATTATGGTCGACCCAGCTAAGATTTCAGCGGTGATGCGGTGGGAGGTGCCGAAGACTCCTACCGAGGTGCGAAGCTTTCTAGGTTTGGCGGGGTATTATCGAAGGTTTATTCAGGATTTCTCCAAGATCGCGTTGCCTATGACGCGATTGACGAAGAAATATGCGGCTTTCAGTTGGGGTGAGGAACAACAGAAGGCGTTCGAGGAGCTACGCAGGCGTTTGTGCGAGGCTCTTGTGTTAACCTTGCCCGAGGGCATGGAGGATTTGGTAGTATATTGTGACGCCTCACATCAGGGTTTGGGTGCGGTGCTTATGCAGCACGTCAATGTCATAGCCTACGCTTCTAGGTAGTTGAAGCCTCACGAAGCGAATTACCCGACTCATGACCTGGAGTTGGGAGCGGTAGTGTTTGCCCTTAAAATTTGGAGGCACTATCTCTATGGTGTCAAGTGTACGATCTACACTGACCATAAGAGCCTCAAGTACTTGATGGATCAGCAGAACCTTAATATGCGTCAGCGAAGGTGGCTCGATGTGGTCAAGGATTATGACTGCGAGATACTTTACCACCCGGGTAAAGCGAACGTGGTTGCGGACGCACTCAGCCGACATCCGGTCGGTGAGCCATTGAGGGGTTTATGTCAGCGATTGACAGTGGTTACACCGATTCTGGAGTCGATAGGAAGCGCTCAGGAGGTGGCTATTTTGGAGGAAAATGCAAAGCGGGAAAGAGTGTTGGGGGAAATCCCGAATTTTGTTCGTGATAGTCGGGGGTTGTTAACTTGACATGGTAGGGTTTGGGTTCCATTCATCGGTGGGAACCAGCAGGTACTAATGGATGAGGCACATAAGTCCAAGTTCTCGATTCACCCGGGAGCTACAAAGATGTACAGAGACATGCGTGAAGGTTACTGGTGGCCCGACATGAAGCGGGATGTTGCTAGATGTGTTGAGGTATGTATGACCTGTCGGAAGGTCAAAGCGGAACGTCAACGACCACATGGGAAATTACAACCGTTGGAGGTCCCGATTTGGAAATGGGAAAAGATTACAATGGATTTCATAACAAAACTCCCAAGGACTCCCCGTGGGAACGATGCCATTTGGGTGATCGTTGACCGTCTGACCAAGAGTGCGCACTTCTTGGCCATCAGGGAGAGCTCCTCGGCGGATAAACTTGCGGAGGTATTTGTACGTGAGATCGTGGCCAGGCACGGGGTGCCAGTTTCGATCGTCTCCGACAGAGACACCCGTTTTACCTCCCGGTTTTGGGAGAAGTTTCAGTCGGAGATGGGTACACGGTTACACTTTAGCACGGCCTTTCATCCACAGACGGACGGACAAAGCGAGCGAACCATTCAGACCCTCGAGGATATGCTTCGAGCTTGTGTCCTCGATTTTGGAGGTAGTTGGGATCAGTACCTACCTTTGGCAGAATTATCCTACAACAACAGCTATCACTCTAGTATTGGCATGCCGCCGTACGAGTTGTTGTACGGTAGGAAGTGCAGGACGCTCGTCTGTTGGAGCGAGGTTGGTCATCGGGTGTTAGGGAGCACCGACATTGTATTAAAGACGACCGAGATGATACAGATGGTGCGGGACTGTTTGGTTACTGCTCAGAGTCGACAGAAGAGCTACGCCGACAAAAGGCGATCAGACTTGGAGTTTCAGGTGGGCGATTATGTGTTGTTGAAGGTTTCACCCTGGAAAGGGGTGATCCGGTTTCGTAAGCGAGGGAAGCTAGGGCCTCGTTATATTGGGCCTTACCGGATTATCGCCCGTGTGGGGAAGGTAGCTTACCGTTTAGAGCTACCTGAAGAACTGAGCTTGATTCACGACACCTTCCATGTTTCTCAATTGCGGAAGTGGGTAGTGGACGAGGCCGCAGTGATCCCCTCGAGGACATTCAGATTGACGAGAGGCTCAACTACGTGGAGAAACCGATAGCTGTCATTGAGAGGAAGACGAAAAATCTGCGCAACAAAGTCATTGGGTTAGTGAAGGTGCAATGGCAACACCGGAAGGGTTCAGAGTGGACATGGGAGCCCGAAGCGGAGATGCGTGAGAATTATCCCGAGCTTTTCGTCAGTCAAGACTTCGAGGACGAAGTCTAATTCAAGCGGGGGAGAGTTGTAAAGCCCACATCTCGGTATGTATTTCTTTTTTTTTATATAAAAATTCCTTTTAGCGAGTTTATTTATCGGGGTTAGGCGTCAAGGACCTAAAACGAGTTAATTGGTATGTCAATGACCTTATGTTAAATCCTATGCAAATTTGGAAATTGTGGATATACTTTGAAAGTCTAGGGGCCAAATGTGGGCATGGGAATATGTGTGCATGTGGATCGGCCAAGGATAGGGGACCGACCCCCGCCCCTTCCTCTTCCCCTTCGGTTTCATGCTAGTAACCCCCAAGAACCCTTAGTCATCCCCCTCCCCCTTGTTTGGTTGTGTTCGGCCGAGAAAAAGAAAAGAGAGAGAGAGAAATCGGTGAGAGAGAGGGAGGAAGAGAGAAACCGAGAGAGAGAAAGGGGTTGCTGCCGGCGACGAGGAGAGGGGAGGAAGAAGGTGATCGCCGGGAAAGAAAAAATGCTGCATTGAGGTAAGCCTTCCGTTTTGTTTAAAATTAATGTGTCACCGTCGGAAACGCCGTACCCCGCCGCAGCCATGGCTGCCGGTGGTGGGGGGCCGCCGCTGTGGTAGCCGAGTGGTGGCTGGCCATGGCGGTGCTGGTGCAGTTGTGTGTGCGAGTAGGTGCATGTTAGGGCGATCGAGAGAGAGGAGGACGGTGGTGCGAGAGGGTAGTGTGGATTGCGTGCGTGTGTGTGTGATCACCGCCGGAAAACACCGCCGCCACCGCCGTGCCCCACTGCCGGAGGTGGCAGTGGGTGAGGGCCCACGGCCTAAACCCTAAAACCACCAGGCGGAACCCCAAAACCGCCATAGCCTGACCCTAAACCGTTAATCGCTTATCGGAGGACCGTATTATGATTTTATGTGAACTGCAGTTTCTGTCCCTGTTCTTGTATCGAGCATAACTTATTCTAGGAATGTCGGTTTGGGATGAAACTGGTGCCAAAAGTTCTGTTTACGAGTCTAGTAAGTTTCTTATGTTTTGCGAAAAGGCAATGTTTTTCGCTGTGCAGCAGGTTGGTTTTGTAAAATCCGTAATAAATTGTAGAAAAATCGTTAGACCGCGTTCTATACGTCCCTGGAACCGTAAGGCATGGAACTTCCTGAATATGGAATTAGATTTCTGGATTGATCAGTTTAACATGGGTAAAATGGGTCTCGAACAGACCTGCGTTTTTAGTGGAATTGTAGTTTTTGTTAAACTAGTAAACGTGTCGTGAGTTGGGACTTTCCGTTGATATTTTAGTGCGTATTTAGGTGGGAAAAAGTGAGTAAAGTTGACGTGACGGTGTTGCGGCTCGTGGGCGCGTCGCGTTGTTTTGAGGTGAGTTCTCTCACCGCGTAGTTAGGAATTTCATGCATATCGTTATTTTGTGCTACGTGTTATTGCGTGTTATTAAGTGTTTACGTGAACTAGTTGGGATGTGATAACTAGTTGTGATTTGTTGAATTTATATGTGGATTATGTATGCTTGTGTACACCTCAGTGGGACTGGGGGCTCGGTGGGACCGAGGGCTCGGTGGGACTGAGCTAGTACAATTATATTATCTTTACTCGGTGGGACCGAGGGCTCAGTGGGACTGAGCTAGTACAATTATATTATCTTTACTCGGTGGGACCGAGGGTTCGGTGGGACTGAGCTTGTATCGATATATTTTTGTGTACTCGGTGGGACCGAGGTTCGTGTTTATACATTAATCATTATGCAGTTTTATATTCGTGGTGATGGTGATGTTGCCTACTTGCGAGTAGGGGCGATATACGTGGGGTTGCTACCTGCGTGTGTGGTAGGATTCACTAAGCGTTTAGCTTACCTTTCCCCAATATGTTGTGATTTCAGGTGCGAGCGGCAGTCGGGCTTGACGGTACACACACGAAGCACGGGGTGTCGAGAATTGTTTAAATTTCACTTTCATACCTTTGGATTTTATTTTATAAAATTTCCGCTGCATAAATTTTATTGACTGTTTGAGTAACGACGTTAATTTCAATTGAGTTGCAAATTATTAAATTGGGGTTGTTTATTAATGAAATGAATGTCTTAAATTTTTTAAAATTCCTTGTAATTTTTGGGATGTTACAGTTATGGAGAACAAGTCGGACAAAACATATACGACAAAGATGAACATCCGAGAGTTATGAGTTTTTCGGAGTGTTTTTCCAGATTTCGGCGGAAAACTTTCAAGCACCAAATCTCACTCACAAATCGTCCTTTTTGATCCTAAAAAATTGCAGATTGATCGAAATCTAAAAACGAAGCGATCTGTGATTGTTTCATCGATCAAATCATACAAAAATCTGCAAGATCGATCACCATATTGAAACCATCGAAGAACACCAAAAAACAAAACGTTGACCTGCAAAAATCTTAACACACAGATTTAGTTAATGTTTTTCAAATCTAAAACATGTAATCTTTTTAAATTTGCAACTAAAATCGATCTGTGAAAAACACTTAGAACAAAACACAATCAAATTTGAAGATTAACAAAATATTTTGTCAAACCTCTCGATGAACAGTAACCACTAAAAAAATTCAAAATCACAAATTGTTGTTTAAAAACAAAATATTTGATTTGAAATCGTTTTAAACAACAAATTATATCAGATTGTGTACAGAAATCAATCAAAAACACAAACTAATTCCGAATTTTTGAATATTTTTTCAAGAAAAATCTCAAAAACTCAAGAACTCATCAATTTCTTCAAAAATTGACAAAAAGTTCTTCAATTTGTGCATAATCTGATCTGATTAGGCTCTGATACCACTTGATATCCCAGATTAAATCAGGTAACAATCAAGAACTCAAGAAATCTTCATTAGAAATGAGAAAGAATACAAGATTGGAATGAGATCCCCTTTCTCTCTCTAAACTCTCTCTCTAGGAAGTCATCCCTCTCTCTGTATTGAATCACACGTATTGCTCCACAATGACTTCCACAATTACATCTATTACAAACTTCCTATTTATACACTTTGACTAACTCCCTTAATACCTTGACTTTGACCCTTTAACTCCCTTACTTTGACTTTTGACTATTGCATTTGACTCTTACAAATAATACAATTACATATTAAATCTTGAATACATTTTATGCACTAACATGCTCTGATACCAAATGTGAAATCCCAGATCTAGCAATGTAACACAATCACATGTAGAGAGAATCTAGAGAGCAAAGTAGTCATCCATATATTAAATATCAAAGTACAAATGACATAAGCTTGAAAGTGTTTCTCTAAGCTCTTGATTGTTTCTAGCTAATGAACTAGACATGCCTATTTATACTCCATACATACAAGGTATAAAGGCATTTATAATACAGTATAGACTATTACAGTACATTGACTTTACAGTAAATCTTGAATACAATAATTCTCTAACAGGAAGCCATGAAGATTTCATTAGACCAGGACGACCTCGACGACTCGTATCAGAAGCATAATGACGGGTAGATTATTCAACTCACGATCGGTAACTGTCTGACCCGACGAGTCTTGGTCGACGGAGGCAGTTCAGCAAATGTCATCTTCCTTGACACCATTAAATCCATGGGAATCGATCGATCGGAAATTACCCGATGCTCGACAACCTTCGTAGGTTTCAATGTAGACGCGACAAGTACCTTTGGAGAGATCACCTTGCCTGTCTACGCCGGAGGAATCAATAAGCAGACCAAGTTCAACGTCATTGATTGCTCGTCAACCTATAAAATCATCTTAGGTTGACCATGGATCCATGACATGAAAGCCGTTCCTTCGACGTATCATCTGACCATGATGTTCCCTACGCCGTGGGGAGTCCAGGAGATCAGAAGTGAGCCGAAGGTCTCCTGCGACTGCTATAAGATGACCTTGAAGCCGCAGAAGCAGGCCATCTAGCAATTACAGGTCCAGGATGCTCCTGGGACAGCCGACGACTATCGCCTGGAGGAAGTCGTCCTGGACCAGAGCAAACCTGACCAGAAAGTCTTTATAGGTTCGTCCCTCGATCCCTGCCTTAAAGAAAAACTGATATCCTTTTTGCAGGAACACACCGACTGCTTTGCATGGTCGCACGAAGACATGGTCGGCATAGACCCCAGTGTTATTTCTCACAAGCTTAACGTCGACCCGTCATTTAAGCTTATCAAACAAAAGCGACGAAAATTGGCTCCTGGAAGGAATAAGGTGATAAATGACGAGGTCGACAACCTCCTCAAGACAGGGAAAATTCGAGAAGTAAAGTACCCCGACTGGCTTGCAAATGTCGTGGTCGTTCAGAAGAAAAATTGGCAAATGGAGGGTCTGTATCGATTTTACAAATCTCAACAAAGGTTGTCCAAAAGACCCCTTCCCACTGCCACACATCGATGCCATGGTCGACGCGACAGCAGGACATGAACTATTGACGTTCATGGATGCTTATTCTGGATACAATCAGATCCTGATGCACGTCGAGGACCAAGAAAAGACTGCATTCATGACAGATTGAGGTATTTATTGTTATAAGGTTATGCCCTTTGGACTAAAAAATGCAGGTTCTACCTACTAGCGTTTGGTAAATAAAATGTTCAAAGAGCATCTCGGCGACACAATGGAAGTATATATTGATGACATGCTCGTCAAGTCGAAGCAAGCAGGCGACCACGTCGAGCATTTGAGGCAGTCGTTCGACATCCTTCGGAAGTATAACATGAAGCTCAACCCGACGAAGTGCTCCTTTGGTGTCGGCGCCGGGAAATTCTCGGGTTATATGGTCACTCGTCGAGGAATCGAGGCCAACCCTGACCAGATCAAAGCCATCATCGAGATCAAATCTCCAAGAAATTTCAAAGCAGTCCAAAGGCTCACTGGTCGGGTGGCAACTCTAAACAGGTTTATCTCTCGATCCTCAAATAGATGTCACCTATTTTACAATATCCTCAAGAAAAATAAAGGCTTCGACTGGACCGACGATCATGAGCAAGCACTGCAAAAATTGAAGGAATACATGATGTCACCACCTTTGTTATCAAAGCGTCACGATCATGAGGTCTTGCAGCTATATTTGGCGGTCATTCCTAACGCAGTAAGTGCCGTCCTGACACGAGAAGATGAAAAGCAGCAACAGCCGATCTACTATGTAACTAAATCTCTTTTGGATGCCGAAACCAGGTATTCCTCCATGGAAAAATTGCTTTTATCGCTTGTTACAGCCGCAAAGAAATTGCGACATTATTTTGAATCGCATCCTATTACTGTCATGACTAACTTTCCTCTTAAGTCTGTCTTGAGGAAACCTGAGTTGATAGGTCGATTTGCGAAAAGGAGTATATATCTCAGCAGTTACGACATCGACTTCAAGCCCAGGACAGCGATTAAGTTGCAAGATTTGGCAGATTTCATTGCTGATTTCAGTCCTGAACTAGAAAAAGAAGCAGAACTCGAGGTGTCTACTGTGGCGACGCACGATGACGAGCCTTGGACCTTACATGTCGACGGATCGTCCAACATCAGGGGTTCAGGACTAGACGTCGTCTTAAAGTCGCCACAGGGGGGCAAGATGGTGTATTCCGTGCGATGCGACTTCAAAACCACCAACAACGAAGCCGAGTACGAAGCCCTAATCATGGGAATGAATATGGCCCACGACTTGGGGGCAACCACGCTACATGTCAAAAGCAATTCTCTTCTGGTCGTGAACTAGATGAATGGAGAATTCACGGCCAAAGATTCAAAGATGACAGCGTACCTAAATGTAACAAAAGAAAAATCAGAAAAATTTAAATCATTTTCTATTGAACAGATTCCAAGGGACCAGAATACTCAAGCCGACGCTTTAGCAAACCTTGGATCTGCTCTGGTCGAGCCAATATTCGACAGCATTCCTATGATCCATTTGGCGACATCGTCCATCGAAAATGACGACGTCGTCCAGATCGAAGACCAAGAAGATGATTGGTCGTGCGACATCCGAATTTTCCTTATGCACGACCAACTCCCAGAAGACAAGATGGAAGCTCGGAAAGTCAGATTCAAGGCATCCAGGTATGTCGTGATCGAAGATAGGCTCTATCGACGATCATCGACATGTTTGAACCTGAGGTGCGTCATCGGCAAAAATCAAGTTCAGAAAATCCTTCAAGAAATGCACTATGGTGAGTGTGGTAATCACTCAGGAGGTCGTAGTTTGGCTAATCGTATCTCTCGACAAGGCTATTTTTGGCCAACACTGCGACAAGACGCCATCAGGTATGTCCAGAACGGTGACCCTTGTCAACGACATTCAGGTACGTCCCATAAACCTTCTGAACCTTTACACTCGACACTTATCCCATGGCCTTTCATGAGGTGGGGAATGGATATTGTCGGCAAGTTACCACCTGCCCTCGGGCAAAAGGTATTTCTTCTCGTACTTACGGATTATTTTTCTAAGTGGGTAGAAGCGGCTGCCTTTTCCCAAGTTAGGGACTAGGAAGTCGTCTATTTTATCCAGACTAACATAATATGCAGGTTTGGAATCCCATATGAAATTATCTGCGATAATGGATCACAGTTCATAAGCAACATGACTCGACAGTTCTGTGAAGAACGCAATATCAGGCTGACGTCCTCGACACCCAGGTATCCCCAGGCAAATGGACTTGCTGAGTCGAGCAATAAGACCATTATCGCTTCGATCAAAAAAAGGTTAAAAGATGCTAAAGGAAAGTGGGTCGAAGAACTCCCTTCGGTCCTGTGGGTAAATCACACGACTCCCCGCATGTCCACAGGACAACCCCCTTTCTCTTTGGTCTATGGTTGTGAAGCAGGGCTGTCGGTCGAGGTCTAGGTCCCAACCTCGAGGCATACTTCCGTCGACCATAACTTGGTTAATTTAAGCTATGACCTCGACGCCCTTGAAGAACATAGAGAATCAGCGTTGATCAGAATGGCATCGCAGAGGCAAGCGGTCGAGCGACATTTCAACAAGAACGTCAAAGCAAAAGTCTTCCAAGAAGGCGACTACGTCCTTCGACGAGTGTTCCAAAGTACTCAAGAGCTCAATGCAGGTAAGCTTTCCACCAAATGGGAAGGTCCTTATCGTATCTCAGAAGTCATGGGTAAAGGTGCCTATCGGCTCCAAACCATCGACGATCGAGATGTCCCACGTAGCTGGAATGCAACACATTTGAAGAGGTATTTCTTCTAAAACCCTTTTTTCCACATACGATTTTTATTCACCGTGACGAATACTGACTTAAGCATCGAAGGGTCGTTGGTTAGCCAACGACCAACCTCTTACATTGTTTTATCGCAGGATCGCACGATACCAGTTATTAAGTCTATCGCATGTCTTCAGTACACTTTCGCAGGATCGCACGACATAAGCAATCAGGTCTACTTTATGACTTGATTACCTTATCGCAGGGACGCCAGATTCAAGTTCATCGTACGATTTAATTGTGCGATCATAAGGTCTAACGACCTCATGATCTAAGATTTTAACTTAGAAGAATTTCTTGTTCTAAATGAACGCTTTGATCGCATGTACTTATGTTTGCTTACACGATTTAAAAATATCATATGACTTATGTTCTAATCGTTGTATTACAATGGATGCCTAAGTTGCACGTCTTCTTGTTCATTTTTATACGATTTATACTTAATGAATTTCACAATTGATATTGTTCACAAAATGTATAAGACATAAGTTCAACAAAAAAAAAGTAAATTTCATTCATTTAATGATCGATTACATCCAAATGACTCGACCACCAACGGTCGAGCGATTAAAACAAAAACTAAAAAAAAAATCCTAAGGCTGAGGAGGAACGTCGGTCGTGTCTTTGCCAGAGGCCTCGCCTTTAGAACCTTCATCCGTCTCCTCCTCCTCGACCTCCTTCTCGTCATCTGAGTCGAGGTCCTGCTCAGTCCCAACCTTCGACAAGAAGAACGCCAGCTCATCCGACGCGGAGGCAAGGGGATACTTGCCCGACAAGTGTCGTCGCATGATTGCCTCCCGTACGGTCAGTCGGGCAAGAGCAAAGATGGACTTAGCCTCGTCCTTCATCTCCTTCACCTCTTCCTCCAGCCCGCCACCCTAGACTTAGAATTCTCGACTTCTTTTTCACTCGCAGCCAAGGATTCCTTAGTCTTGTCCAGCTCCGCCCTTTGTTCGGAGATCAGAGACAGGGACTGCTTCAGACGATAGTTCGCCTTGTTTGTTGCACGCCCGACGGCCTCCGACTCGTTTAGGGCATCGTCGAGCCATACAGACATCTCCTCGGCACGTGCCAGAGCGGACTTCTCCCTCTCCAACGCCGCGTTCTCTCTCTCAAGAGCAGAAGACACTAGACCTTCTATCTTCGTCGTTTCGGCGTGCAGAGCCAGGGAAGACTGGAACGCCTGTAAAACACAAAGAATATTATCAGTGGACACTCGACAAAGTTAACAACGACAAAGTAAATCTAGTCTTGAAAGAAAGACTTACCATAAACGCCAGTCCGGCAACATGGGATCCCGTCTCCTCGATCGAGACTCCCCGGAAATGCTCCCTGAAAGAGGGGAGCTGATACTTCCCCAAATGAGGAAACAGCATCGTCCCGTCTAGGACATTATCCGCCATGAAGTTTCACGGCAACGTAAAGTTGACCGTCATAACCTAAGCCTCCTACATCGCGTGACCTTTGCCCTTATCGGCCGACGAAGGGGTCGACGTGACAGTAGGAGACACTGCCGTTTTCGCCGGAGGCGCAGAGCTCACTGGTGTTGCGTCGGTCGCACCAGAAGACGTCCTCGTCTTCTCATGGGTTGCGGCCGACACCTTCGTCTACTCAGGAGTAACGACTCTCGACAAGTCGTCAACCTTTGAAGACGGTTCCCTCGGGAGCGTCATCCTCGTTTTCTTCAAGACACCCGACCCGCTGGTTGAGGTCACTTTCCTCTTTTCTTTTCCCTTACGGGAAACTTCAGCTTGAGCTTCCCTCTTAGCAGTTGTAGACGACACCTTCGCCTGAGATTCTCCTGAAAAACAAGAAGAGAAAAGAGCATTACACGACAGACATAAATGAAAAGACCAAAGTCGAGCAGAAAAGAGTAAGGTAAACTCACCAGTCATCACTTCTTCTTCTTCTCTCGACTCCTCTTTTTCTTCTTCATCCGTCTTCTCTTCCTCCTCCTCTTCTTCTCGACTCTCCTGTCGATTTTCACCCAAGTAAACCAAATCGTCGTCCTCGTCTATCAAATGTCGTGTGACGAACGATCGATCGTCGGTACTGATCTCCAGAAACCTCTCGATCTTGGCCTTGGAGTCGTCGTTGGGCTTCACGTCCTCGAATTTGATGTCTGAAGGCACATAAGATAGAAGATTAGTCGAGACGCAAATAAATAAATACAATAAAAACGCTCGACCAAAGCTACAAGCTCACACGTCATGTTCCAGCCGGACCTGATCCAATCACTGTCGGGGTCCAGCGTCGCTACCCGCACGAACGCGTACTTGGTCTTCCATTTGTGGTCGTTGACCGCAGTTTTCAAAACCAAGGTACGATCGCCCTTGTGTTTTGAAAACAGGCTATAACGACGGTACCTGTCCATCTTGACCTGGTAAGCCGTCAGCAGGTCCTTCACGTTCATCGGTGACTCCCAATTTTTGGTAAGTCGCTCGATGACCTGGATAACACGCCAAAATTGGGGCATCAACTGCCCCGGCGAGAGGTCGAACTCGCACATGAATGCCTTGGCCAGAGGCGAATAGGGTCACTCAAAACCAATCTTAAATGGGTACTCATATATCACGACGTACCAACCAGGACACATCTCCGGTCGAATCTGACCGACCTTCCTCAATGTAATCCCCGCAGGGATTTTTGCTAAACTCCTAAGACTGTCGAGATCATCCTGATCTCTAATGGAACTCGGAGGCTCAGTCGACATTTCTATCCCTGTTAACCAGATTTGCAAGTCTGAAAAACCCCAGATATCCCAGTTTTTCCTAGGTTTTCTAGCAATTGACTTACGACGCATACAAAAGATGAAGAGTCGTACCTTATATAGGCGCTCTAAACCTCGAAATGCCTAACCGATTCGAATATTTTTGCAGGTTTGGAAAGAATTCGCTGAAAGATGTCAAGAAATCAGGTAAACTCTTTGGAAGCGTAAAATAGAAAAGATCCACCGTGGGTCTCTATTTATGTAAACGATCATGTCAGGTCGAGTCACTCGATGTTCGACACGTGCCTTCGCCTTTTCGTATGCATACACGGATCGTCGACACCTAGCGTTTACAGCTGTTAAATACGATCGCACGTCAGCATGACGTCACGATCTTATCCCCTTTTCAACTTCCCATTCAGTTGGAATTGAACCGATTCAGTTCCTAGACCAACGACTTTCGACACATGTCATGACCCCGGACGTCCTGTTGACAAAAAATTTAAAATTTTGAAATTTGAATTGGCCACTCTATTTTTAAATTTTTTGGGGCAAACTGTTTGGGTAAAATTTCACCAGTCTCGACCACGATAAGAAAAGGGAAAATATTTATTACACTTCGTTATGAAAAGATAAAATCATAAACATTTTATCTACAATCCAAAGTTTAACTCAAAGTTTACTCACGAACTCGACCGTCGTAAGAGACCTTACGACCTCGACTGACTAACGTATGACAGCTGTTATGATCTCTTTGTTTAATGCAGGATCAACACCATTAATGGCCAACGAACATAACCGACAAGAGTAATTATGAGCATTAATCCTAACAGCCATTACGACCGTTACTCCAAAATTCATGAAGATCATTTAAAGCTACGAAGACTATAAATACAAAGGTTCCATTACCATTTGCGCACAACTGAATTCTCAAGAACACTCATTGCAAGAACTGCAAATCACTCGAAGCAAAGAATTCTCCCTCGAGAGATCGCTCACGACGCACGACTTATATGCACGACGCATAGTCTCTATACACGACACACTTGCTTTCCACGCACGATACACTTGTTACTTTACATTTCAAGTCTTTATTTCATTTGTGTTGTAATCCACTGTACTCTCGACGCCTGAAACATAAGGGCATCGCCACTGTTTGGCGACCATAGTGCAGCGGCGACATCCATAGTCGTCCTCGGGTTTTTTCCTCGTTGAGGTTTTTCCCGCGTCACCAAATTCTCTGTGTCTCATTTACGTTTTTTATCTTTGTCGAACGATTCCTATCTTTAGTTGTTAAGCTCCACAATCAACCTTAAGTTATCCTTCTGGACGATTTTTGGCATTAATATATGTCTTGTACATTTTTCTTTTACAAAACTCTAACAACTCCAACATTTGCTTCCATTTTTACTAATATCCATTTCAATGTAGCATCACTGTACTTCACAAGATCATTCAATCTGAACAAAGCAAGATTACTGGAATTTGCATACATGAATCCTTCATTACCAATTCCTTCATCAACTAACCCATCAATGCTTATACCATGCTTTGGACTTCTGTTTGGACAAGTCAAATTGCACTTAACCTTTCTTGCTTCAACAGCCAGTTGAAAATCATACAAATACAAGTTCCTGACATAAATCCCCAAGAGCCTTCTGAATTCAAGTTCAACCCATGTTTCTTCAGTGCTTGCAAAGAACTTCACTAAGAACATATGATCATCCAAAAACAGTATGTGAAAGTCAAAGCTTGTAAACTTGACTTTAATGTTATCTTCTTTCAGAACTTCAATGCTAACATACTTGAGGCCATCAAGATCTTCAATTTGGAACTCCCGAACTTTAACAATCTTTTTCCTTAAGAATAATCTTTCATCTCGTTTTCTGAATCTGTTATAAGCTTCACAGTAAACCATTTGCAACTTTTGATCCATGTACCCATCAACAAAGTGTTCAACTTCAACAAACTCATCCTCTTTGCAGTACAACGACCAATAATTGTCAAAATGGTAATTCCTAGCCAGTTGAACATACTTTTGTTTCACAATGAAGTCCCAAATTGGTTCTTCCAAGATAGGAACCTCAAGTCTTGGAATGATGATTGGGCTTCTATACACATACTCTGAAGGCATAAAGTAATTAGCAACTCTTTCAAACTCTGCTTCTGACAAATCATCAAAGTAGTGCTCTGCAACATCGTCTTCATATTTTAATGAATACTCAACTATACAATCCTTATCACCCATCATTTCAATTGGAGTTAAACTTCTCAGGCATCTAGGAACATTTTGACAATTCAGAACACTCACCAACATAATGTGCATCCTCCTTGCCAAAATATTGTACATCCTCCTTTGCTCCAACTCAGAAACCAAATTGTCTCCAATGTAGAGAACAATATCAGAACAAGTCTTTTCAATTAACACTCCTTCCGATTCTTTCACATTTTCATAACTTTGATCCTTAGAACTATTGCTTGAAACAACCATATACTCAGTACTTGAACTTTCCTTTTGTCTTTTCTCCCCATTTTGATGATCATGAGAATCATTATCATCAAATTTCCTCTTCAAGGACCGAGTAGAACTAGACTCTGGAACAGTAGCAACCATAAGTATAACTTCCAATGGGTTTGACACAGCAGCCAAAGGAGAAGCAAAAGCTTGAAGTAGGGAAGACTTCGTATCATTCATACTTTTCAGAATATCCTGTTGAAATTTTGAGAAATCCTCTTTGATCTCCCTTTGATTAGATTCCAAAGAGAATTTAACATCACATACTTTATCTTCAACAGACTTTGCTTTACCCTCCACCATAGCTCTGAGATCATTGACTTCATCCTTTAAAGAAGTCACTTCATTCTCCAAGTTCTGAACCTTATTTTACAAATCATGATAATTTTTCTTAATCTTTTCAAATTCAGAAAAGAATTGTGGTAACCCTGGAGCAACGTATGATCTAGTTTTCATATGTTCAGAGAACATATGGCCTGTAGGTGTCACTGAGTCACCTAATGCAACATATACACTTTGAAAAGAAGCTTCTATGATATCCACTTCCCTAGGGCTTCCATCCAATCCTTGACACCCAATGTTAGGTATGTCTATGGATGTTGTTACAGGAAAACGAATTCCATGTGATGTGCTTGTGTGAAAGATCAATTCAGGCTCAATTCGGAAATCACTATGAAATACAGACTCAATGTGATGAAATGAAGATTGGGATTTATTGCCAAACTCCAAATGAGAATGCAATGGTTCCCCTAAAGGAATTGAAACAGTTGCTTGTGGAAATACTACTGAGTGGGTGGGGATGGGTATTTCAATATTTAGCATGGGCTCACTGCTCATGAAAGAATTTAATGTGTTAGCCCCCTTTGAAATGGCTGGATCAGAGTCCACTCTTTTTTCTTGCTCTGGTAACTCACTCTGAATTTTTTCATTCTCACCACTACCCACATTCTCATAATTTTCCCTCTCAGCACTCACAGTATGTTCACCCCCTTGAACAAACTCCCCCTATCTTTCTATATTAGACCCCTCGCCTCTCATCTCTTGGTTTTCCTCATAGGTAGGGACCTGAGGTTCTTCAAGTCCCATTGAGGCGCAATATGCTTTTAAAATCTCACAGTCCCTTGGAATATAAGACCTAAGTGCTTTTGTCAACAGTTTATGTTCTGGAAAGTTAACAAGTTTCGAGAATGATGCCATTGTAACCATATAGAAGATTGGCCCTTGCTCTTCATCTGCTCTACTTGGAATTTGAGGATTCTCCCTTAGTGCATACCACAAGAATATTTGCCAATATCTCTGAAATGGAATGTAGGACAGAGGCTTGTCCTTTGTTAATCTCTTCAGTGCTTTCTGATTTCATTCAAAAGTATTCTTCATATCCTCCCACAAGATAGAAGAATAATTGTAGTGCTTATTCTTCACCAAGCCATGAAATATCTGCATCACTTGCCTAGACCCCTGATCTGGTGAGTTATGCTTTCCAGATAAGCATTTGTTGACAATTGTAAAGAATAAGCCCAGATTGGGGGTAACTTGTTCCTTCTGAAAGAGCTTAAGTTCTTCAACTCAGCACAATATCCATGTTTCTTAAAATCTGCAACCATTTCTTCTGAAGTAGGCTAATCATCAAAATCAGATCTTCCCTCCAATTCATCACTCTCTGGCAATCTCAGCATAGTCCGTAGAATTCCAATGATCATAGTTCATTGAACTCCCCCTACATTTGATACAAATTCATTGCACTCCAATTCTAAATGTTTCCACCACTGTTGAATGTATTGCACAGGTACAGCCTTCTTCAAAGTAAACCACTTCCTAAAGGGATGATGTTTCAACAATTCAATGATGATCCTATGCTCTTCCTTAAACTTTGTTCCATCAACCACCAAAACACAGTTATTCTCAGCAATATCCAAATACTCCTCCTCGGGTACTACTTTCTCCAATGAAGTGGGCCTAGAAGAAATCACATACCTTATTGCACTCTATTGATGTTCAATTTCAGCATTTCTCTGTTCAGCATCACCCTCAGATTCGCTCATTTGATTTTCATTCACGTTCTCTTCAACATTCAGATTTTCTACCAAATTTCCCCCAATAACCTCCTCCACTTCAACCATTCTCTTATGCATCGAAACCTCATTCTCCGAATCCGACGAAGACTCCATTAGTGTTCTAGCAGTGTGTAGGGATTGAGTGACAGTTCTTCGTGAGGCAGACATGATTGAAGTACAAGAAATTGAAAGAATACATAATCAATGAACTCGAGAGTTTTGCGATAACAATTTGCGACCTTAGAGTTCGAAAAAATTTGAGAGAGTGATTTTAAGGCCAATTTAAAATTCGCGAAGCTGAAGGGTTTAAACAACTAACAAAGCTTTTTGACAGAGTTGAAACAGTAACAAACGTCGTGTAATGCCACCAAACAATTTTATTTCAGACATGGCATTGTCAATGTATAAGAAGCTGACACATGGTATGGGATAAAATTCAACACAAGTCAAAATTCTGAATACCACGCTCAGAATTATGAGATTGCATATTCAGAAGTTCTGAATATACAATTCAGAAACGTACCCTTGAAACAAACTCATTTACAATTCCAACTTCTTATGATATAAATCTTTTAAACACGGAGAAGTAGTTTGAACAAGTTTAAATCATTTTGTCATCAAAAGCTTGTTCCTCTTGAGATGATTTGAGATTTCTGAAAAATTTAAAATCTAACTTCTGACCTTGTAAACCTTTTTAAGGATTCAGAAATTGTTTGAACAAGTAAAAAAAATTATCATTAAAAGCTTGTTCTTCTTAAAATGATTTGAGATGAAAACCAGAATACAAACCTTTTAAAGAACTCTGAATGATCATTTAACAATATCAATGCTCCCCCTTGAATAATGCATACACTCAAACACATATTAGAAGAGAATGAATCATATGAAAAAGACATAAAAAATCAACCAATTGAAACACTTGTAATTTTCAGAAATGAATATGTTCTGAAAGGTATATTCAGAAGATCTGACTAACCTTACCAGAATTAAAAAAATTAAGTCAGGGTTCTTAAGTATTGTCTCAGAAAATCTAAACTCAAGACTCAGAACATCTGAGTAAGAGAGTTAGAATTCTGAGAACACTACTCAGAAAAACTTACTTGAAAAAAACAATTCATTTACAAAGAATAACAAACATACTCAATTAGTCAGATTAAGCATACCAATCTTGCAAATGAGAAAGTTGAACCTTTTGTGATCAAGAGGCTTTGTGAACAAGTCTGCCAATTGATATTGTGTATGTACAAAATGCATCTCTATGGTTCCTTTTTCCACATGATCCTTAATGAAATGATATCTTACATCAATATGCTTTGTCTTTGAGTGCTGAACAGGATTCTGAGTTATAGAAATAGCACTTTCTGAATCACAATAAATGGGAATCTTGTTTATCTGATAGCCATAATCCATGAGTTGTGTTTTCATCCATAAGGTTTGAGAACAACAAGTAGCAACAACTACATATTTTGCCTCAGCAGTGGATGTGGACACACAATTTTGCTTCTTTGAAGCCCAACTCACCAGCTTGTCTCCCAAAAAGTGACATGCACCTGAAGTGCTTTTCCTGTCCAGTCTGCTTCCAACATGATCTGCATCAGTAAAAGCAGTTAGTTTAAAATCAGTTTCTTTTGGATACCAAAGGCCCAATTCAGGTGATCCTTTAAGGTATCTTAAGATTCTTTTTACAGCTAATAGATGAGATTCGTTAGGATTAGATTGAAATCTAGCACAAAAGCATGTAGCAAACATTATATATGGCCTACTTGCAGTCAAATAAAGCAGAGCCCCTATATACCTTGTTATCTACTGATACTCTAGAGAGATCAGCATCTAATTTAATATTAGTAGCCATTGGGGTTCTCATAGCAGCACAATCAGACATCTTAAACTTTTTTAAAATATCTTTTATATATTTTCCTTCGTTGATGAAAATCCCATTTGGTAATTGTTTAACCTGAAGACCAAGGAAAAAATTCAATTCCCCCGTCATACTCATTTCAAATTTGGATTTCATGATGTCTGAAAATTCTTTGCAGAAATCTGCATTTGTAGAACCAAATATGATATCGTCTACATATATCTGAATTAAGATCAAATCCTCACCTTCCTTCTTTAGAAATAAAGTTGTATCAATTTTACCTTTCTTGAAGCTAGATTCTAACAAATACTAAGTTAGAGTGTCATACCAGGCTCTTTGTGCTTGTTTCAGACTATATAAAGCTTTATCTAATACATACACATGTTCTGGATACTCAGGATCAACAAATCCTTCTGGTTGATAGACATAGACTTCCTCATTAAGTATACCATTCAGAAATGCTGATTTAACATCCATTTGGTACACTTTGAAATTCTTGTGTGCAGCATATGCCAAGAATATTCTGATCGCCTCAATCCTTGCAACTGGTGCAACTATCTCATCATAATCAATGCCTTCTGGTTGTGAGTATCCCTTTGTAACAAACCTAGCCTTATTTCTAACCACTATACCTGCCTCATCTTTCTTCTTTTTAAAAACCCATTTTGTTCCAATGATTGATTTACCTTCAGGCCTTGGAATCAATCTCCAAACTTTATTTCTTGTAAACTGTAGCAACTCATCTTGCATTGCTATAATCCAGTCTGGATCCTCTAGGGCTTCAATGGCTTTCTTAGGTTCAATCATGCTTAAAAACCCTGCAAACATAGCCTCATTTGCTGTTGCTGACCTAGTTTGCACTCCAACTGGTGGATTTCCTATCACTTGATGTATAGGATGGTTTCTTGACCATTTATGTGAACTTGGGAGCACATCAATATCTAAAAGATTATTGTTTGCATCATTTTCATCCATTACAGCTTGTAATTCTGAACTCCCTCTTTGCTCTGAAAATTGTTGAGGTGTAGCATCTAAGTCCAAATTCTGAGTAACTTGTTCAGAATTCTGGTTCGTTTGTTCAGAATTCTGAGTACCTTGTTCAGAATTTTGAGTACCAGAATCAAATAATTCAACACTTGTATCTATTAAATTTGGACATTCTTCAGATGGACCAGAGTCAGATATCACAGTTGTTGCTTGGACCTCTGAGGTTTTCCCTTTCATTTCTTGAATCATTTTAGGATTTCCATAATCTGCATAAGATTCAGAAGTTAGTTCTAGAAAAACATCCTTAAACAGTAAACTGCGTTCTGAACAGTTAGGATTAGAATCTGATTCAGAAATCTTTGATTTTGTCTCCTTCTGATTGAGGTCTGAACTGTGTTGATCAGAAATCGTTGCCTTTGACTCATCAAATGTAACATAAATGCTTTCCATAATTCTCTTGGTTCTTTTGTTGTAGATTCTGAAAGCTTTGGAAGTTAAAGAATAACTAACAAAGTATCTTTCATCTGCTTTTTGTCAAATTTACCAAGATTTTCTCTATCCTTGAGAACATAACACCTGCAGCCAAAAACATAAAAAATCTTATTAGTAGCTTTCTATTATTAATCAATTCATATGCAGTTTTATTTAATCTTTTATTGATCCAGGTCCTGTTCTGAGTAAAGCATGCAGTGGCTATTGCTTCAGCCCATAAAAAGGTTGGAAGATTGGAATATGCCAACATGGTTCTGGCAGCTTCAACTAAAGTCATGTTCTTTCTTTCAACAACTCCATTTTGTTGAGGAGTTTTAACAGTAGAAAAATTATGAGAAATCCCAGTGCTTTGCAAAAAGTTCTGAAGAGTCTCATTTCTGAATTCTGTTCCATTGTCACTCCTAATCTTCTGAACTGGAAGTTGCATTAATACTTGAATCCTTTTGATGATGTTAATCAATACTTCTGCAGCCTCAGATTTTACTCTTAAGAATTCAACCCTTGTATATCTAGAATACTCATCAACAATGACAAGCATGTACTTCTTCCCACCCATTGACTAAACTGCTATAGGACCACATAAGTCGATGTGTATCATCTCTAATGGTGACTTGCATGAAGAATCCATCTTTCAACTTATGAGAACTTTTCTTCATTTTGCCCATCTCACATGCTGAACACAAAGACTCATTTTCACACTTAATCTTTGGCAGTCCTTTAACCAACTTTTTGCCAACTAAATTGCTTATTTCCTTAAAGTTCAAGTGAGAACATCTTCTGTGCCATAACCAACATTCATTGGCAGTTCCTCTTGACAGTAAACATACAGGAGTCAATGCTTCGACTTTTGAAAAATTAACCACAAATAGATCCATGTGTCTTTTAGCCCAAAACACCTTAATCCCATTCTCACTTAGAACTAAACACCCTCTTATGCTGAACTTGATCTCACAAAGACTATCCAAGAATTGACTAATACTAAACAGAATATGCTGCAACCCTACCACATAGAACACTTTTTGAATGGTTAAATCTCCTTTTGTTAAATCACCATATCCTCTAACATGCCCTTTACTGTTATTTCCAAAATTAACTGTTCCTTCACCTTTTTCTGTAAAATTTGTCAATGAAGGTTTGTGACCTGTCATGTGTCTTGATTCTCCTGAATCTAAAAACCACACATGACAGCCCTACAAAAACAGTTAGTTAGATTTAGGTACCCATATCAGAATAGGTCCTTTTTGGTTAGCTTCAATAACAGTTTTAACAAAGGTACCTGTTGGCCCCAAGTATCTGTTATGTAAAAGTATTGAAAATAGTTCAAGTCAGAAGACCAACAGAGATCAGACAGAAGATTCGGAAGAAGTTCAAGTCAGAAGACCAACAGAGCTCAACATAGCTCTGTCGAAGACTTCCAACAGAAGAACAAGTGTTTAACAGAAGACCAACAGAGCTCTTGCGAAAGAGCTCTGGTGAAGTGAAGACCTATGTCAGCCTAAGTCTCGTAGGAAATCCCAAGTGTTAGACAAGTGTCCATACTTTCCACGTATGCCCTAAAAATAGGAGACACACTTTCCACGTGTCATTCTAGGGTACGATAGTACACTGCCTTCACTTTTCCAGGGCTATAAATAGAGAGGTAGTGGAACAAACAATTGTAGGCTTTGGGAAGAGTAGTTTTTCCACAATTGTTTAAGCACACACTGCAGCAATCCCGAGCACTACCTCCGTACGATATTGTTGTCCTATGAGATTTCCGAACACACTTGAACATGTTCTTGGTGTGATTCATTATCAATTTATGAGCAACTTTTATATCTGATTCTGTTACCATTTTACTGTTCAATATTTGATTCTCATAGTTCATTTATCGTTTACACAATCACTCATTTTAATGGCTTTATTTAATATGCTTCCGCTGTCTATTTCACTACCATTAATATGATACAAAGTGAATCTGGGAACCTACAATTGGTATCAGAGCTATGCAAGAAGAGCTTCTGGAATTCGAAAGAAATAAAGTTTGGTCCTTGGTTCCACTCCCAAAAGGCAAAACGGCCTTTGGAACCAAGTGGGTGTTTAGAAACAAAAAGGATGAAGATGGGATTATCATCAGAAACAAAGCCCGTCTGGTTACAAAGGGATACAGACAAGAAGAAGGAATTGACTATGACGAAACCTTTGCACCTGTGGCTAGGCTAGAAGCCATCAGAATCTTCCTAGCCTATGCTGCTCATAAGGGTTTTAAGGTCTACCAAATGGATGTCAAGTCTGCCTTTCTGAATGGCAAACTGCAAGAAGAAGTTTATGTCTAGCAACCACCTGGTTTTGAATGTTCAGAGTTTCCAGACCACGTTTACAAGTTAGACAAAGCTCTATACGGCCTTAAGCAAGCTCCCAGAGCCTGGTATGAAACTTTGTCCAAATTTCTGTTGATCAATCACTTCGAGAAAGGTACAGTCGATAAAACTCTATTCTTTAGAAGATATAAGAATGATATACTTCTGGTACAAATATATGTTGATGATATTATCTTTGGGTCTACAAGGCAGGAGTACTGTGATAAGTTTGAAAGTTTAATGAAAAGCGAATTCAAAATGAGCATGATGGGAGAACTTTCTTTCTTCCTTGGTTTACAAGTTAAACAATCAGACAGAGGGACTTTCATAAGTCAGTCTAAGTACATCTCTGATATGTTGAAAAAGTATAATCTCAATGATTCAAAACCAATGAAAACTCCTATTTCCACTGGAGTTAAGCTTGACTCTGATCTTAATGGTGAACCAACAGATGTCAAGTACTACAGAGGCATGATAGGGTTACTTCTGTACTTAACTGCCAGCAGACCTGATATAATGTTTGCAACCTGTCTCTGTGCCAGATTTCAAGCAAATCCTACAGAAACTCATTTAACATCTGTCAAGCGTATCTTTAAATATCTGAAAGGGACTCAATTTTTGGGTCTCTGGTATCCTCTTAACTCTGGTTTCGAGCTTGTAGCATATACAGATTCAGACTATGGAGGATACAAGAATGACAGAAAGAGTACTTCTGGTAGCTGCCAACTGCTTGGAGAAAAGTTGGTGAGTTGGACATCCAAGAAACAGAAATGTGTTTCAACCTCTACAGCAGAAGCAGAATATGTTGCTGCTGCTAGTTGTTGCTCTCAAGTGATATGGATGAAAACACAACTCAAAGATTATGGCTTGGAGTATGGTAAAATTCCTATTCTCTGCGACTCCAAGAGTGCCATTGCCATAACAGCCAATCCAGTTCAACACTCGAAAACTAAGCACATCGACATAAGGTACCACTTCATAAAGGATCATGTTGAAAAAGGGACTATTGAAATGTATTTTGTTTCAACTGATCTTCAGCTTGCTGACTTGTTTACAAAATCCCTTGATGAAAGGAGGTTTAGCTTCTTAATCAGCAAACTGGGTATGCTGAACATATCCTCCTAACTTTGTTCAACTCAACAGAGCCTCTGATGATCCTACCAGAGCTCTGTCAAACAGTTGGGTAGGATAGTTCAACCGAGCTTCTGTTGTTCACCAGAACTCTGTCAAGCATACTTTTTCAACACGCTTTCGGTGAACAATCTGTTTGTATATAAAGTTTTGTTTGTACAAAAGTTATTTTTGGATTTAAGCTCAATTTTCTAGGAGGAGCTTAAAAGAAGGATAATGCATAGTTTAAGGGGGAGCAAGTCAGTACTCATATTTCCAAATCCAAATTGACTTTGCTTTTTTTTTCATTGAAAAATCTTTTTGAAGAAAGAGGGAAAACCTGTTCTGATGAAAATCCTTTGATAAAGTCAAGAACCCAACAGAACTCTGATAGTTCACCAGAGCCTCTGTTGTTTCTCACCAGAACTCTGTGAATTTTTTCAAAGTCAGTTCTGTTATTGTTCTTTGACCATTTCCTCATCAGATACAGAATTTAAATTTTTTTTGGGATAAGGTAAAGGGGTCACTCATCAGAAGCAAAAACTTGCAAAGCTCGAACAGAACTCTGTCAGTTTTATGCCACGTCATCAGAGGTGCGGGTTATTTCTAAGCGTCAACCACTTGTTACCCACACATCTCTAACCGCGACGGTTTACTTGCACAAAAGTGGTCAGAACAAATCCACGTGGCACCCTCTAATTGAAAGCTAAACCACTAGATGTCCCCACGATACATAATTCAGGCCACTCCACCTTCTGACACTCGAGTGCCTACAGTATCTACGGCGATTACCCAGCCACAAGTTCTGACTATAAATATCCATAACCTTGACCCATTTCTTTTCTAAACTTCCTAAACCTTTCACCTTTCCCTCTTTTATTTAAATCCTCGGTGTTCTTCAAGAAAACCCAAACCTGCAACAATGGCGGAACCCCAAAACTCTGCTGATTCAAGCCGAATAGAACCCACCGATGATATCATTGTTCTTCCATACGAGTTTGCTGACAACAACTACAGATTCGATCCCACTCCAGGACTCTAACTACCCCTGTATCACGTTTTCATTGAGTTCTTTAGAAACTCTGACATCTTCAGAGCCCTAACAGAGTTCGATGACCACCTTCCAGCGATCTATGTTCAACAACGGTGGACCACATGCCAATACATCGAAGAACAAGACGGGATAGTTGGGAGCGTCAACGCGAGTAATGGAGGAGCGGGAACAATCCGCATTAGAGCAAGTACCTTAAAAAGAATCTTCCGAATGAAAACCAAACGACAGCTAGGAATAGACGCCTATGAGAAACCACCAAAAATAGCTGTTCTTCTTGATTTCATGAAGTTTCTGGGTTACAACAAGGATCTGAATAGGATTGGAGAGTTCAAGCGACAGAATATACCCACTATGTGGAATTTCATGTTCTCCACCTTAAACAGAACCCTTACCAGCAAGTCTGGTAATCAAGACCAAGCCACAACAGAAATCCTACAAATCATGTATGGATTGTTCTTCAATCGAAACTTTGACTACGCCAGCATTCTCTACAACGATCTTCTTACGGCTGTAAACACAAAAACCTCATCCATCGCAAGAGGTGGAGTCGTTGGATCTCAAAAGTTCTTGAAGATGATCAAGTTTCCACGCTTTACCAGTCTGGTGATCAGAAGAGCCTTCGACAGACTGGAACTAACTCATCAGGGTCGATCAACACCTGTTTGGACGATGTCAAAATTCCTCCCCACCACTTCTGGCGAATACCCATTCATAAGACGAATTCCAGGTACAATGCTTGCTCTTATCGCCCCTGACCACATCTCTATCCAAAACTATCAGAGTGCTGCTCAACCTCAAGAACCTGAGGTGAGAACCCCAACATACTTAGGATCTGAGCCTTCCTTGGAGAGCTTGAGTGAGGAGATTGGTGAGGAAATTAACAGACCAGAGGCAAGAGTACCCGAAGTGGGGTCTTCCTCTAGAAGAGAGGAAGTAGAGGACAGAGCATCTCTTAGAGAGGCTGTCCATGAGGAAGTACAAGAAACACCAGAGGTAGAAACTATCTCTTCTGATAGTGATGAGCAAGAGGGAAACATCAGAGAGAATCTAGAGAGTTCTACAGCCATAGGAGCCGAGGATAATGAGAGAATAGAAAAAGATGCTCAACAGAGCACATCTGAGGGTAACCTTAACCAAAATCCCAGTGCTTCCACACAATCTAATCCTGGTGATCAAGACCAAAGGATTATTGAAACAGAGGTGCACACCTCGAACCCCAACCAGCCTATACCATCAGAGGCACCTCTTCATGCCTCTGGTACGCACGAAGCCGGGGAAACTATCTTTGGTAGTGATGTTCATTCGCCCTAGAACATCAATAGGTCACCTCCACACGATGATGCCTCTGTGGCTCATTTAGACTCCACACAAAATAGACTAGAGATCTTTGTAATCTCACGTAGCATCTGTCCGACTCAGGGACAATGGGAGACCATAGTAGAACAAGGGAAGACATTGCTTGATCCAAATGCTTCTCATCACAGTAGATTTCCTTCTTTAGAACCTGAGCTGGAAGAGGAAACTTTGGTCAGAACACCTGTAGTTGTTTCCCCTCAAAGGGAACATCAAGGATCAGGTGGAAGTCCTCCAAGAGCCAACATCAACACAACTCTTGATGGAGGCGCCTCTGAACTCGAGGCAGAATTAGATCCATGTGTTGGAACCAAGGAGACCCCCGTTGACACTATCACAAGAGCAGAGTTCGAAAGCTTCTGTGACAGTATCAACAACTCTTTGAACGAGTATAAACTTATCAATGAACAAAAGGAGGAGCTGATCCGCAAGGAAAATGCTTCTCTTAGGGAAGAACTGCTGAACATCTCAAACAAGCATGCTGAAATGACTCGAAAATATGCCGAAGCTGAAGCACTCAGAACAGAGTCTGAACGGGTCAGAGGAGAAGAGATTGGAAAGCTGAAAACAGAGATAGCCGACCTAAGATCAATCAGATCATAGGAAGTTAAAAGGACTTCGATAGATCTTGCTGAGCTAAAGCGACTCATAACAGAGAACCACACAGCGCAGATGAACAGAACCCTTCCCATCCCCACGGTTATTCTTTCAGAATCTAACGTCAGAACCTTGACAGAGATAATTACCAACTCTGTTAAGGAATCCATAAAAGAAGCAACCACCTCATCTGCTACTCCACTCAACATCTCCAGCCTTAACCCAAATGACCTACCCATGACAGTTGGACAAATAGGAGACTTCAGAAAATAAATTCTTAGCCGAATGATGACGATCTCATCAAAATTTGTAATGAAAGCTAATGCAATAGAACAACATGTGAAAGCGTCTCTTGATACTCACAAGGTCAACTTCAAGGCTCAAGTAGAAGAGATCAGAGGTGCTGCAACAGAGGTAGAAGATGTGATGACAAAGGCAGCCTCAAACTTTACTGATATTATTTTACAGGCTACCTCTACATCAAAAAGACTTGCAGAAGAAGCACCCACAGACGAAACATCAAGCAAGAGACACAAAGCTGGTCTGAAGTTTGTTGTTCAGTCCTCACCAGATGCTCGAATTGACGATTCTGACGATGATGATGACTTCGAAGATGCTCAAGAAGGACAATCAGACAATCAACAGGGTGAGTCCTCAGAACAACAAAAGGGGGAGAAGGAGAAGAAAAAAGGGGAAAAGGAGAAGGAGAAAGAGAAGGAGAAGGAGAAAGAGAAGGAGAAGGAGAAAGAGAAAGAGGTTGAAAAAGAAAGAGAAGCCAGGGGTAAAGGGAAAATCACAGAAGCAACTGAGGAAGAGACTACAGAAGGAGAAAAGGGGATAACAGAGGAAATCATGACAGATATTACTGAAGTGGCATTTGACTACATGTTCAAAAACAGTCATCAAACCGACAGAAGAGTCAACACAAGAACCACCAAAGATCATCTGCCTAGATACCCCTCCTACTTCTCCAACAAAAGAACCAGAGAGGACAGACCCATCCTCTGCTGAAGGATAAATAAGTCAAGCCCAACCTCAAGCTACTCAGAAATCTGCTCACATCGACACTCTTATGGCAGAAACCCATGATGACCCAAACCCAACGGTAACAGAACAGAACCCAGAAACCTCTACCTTTCATACCGAAAAACCTGCCTTAGAAACGGTATTTGCATTTCTATATGCTGACAGAGACATCATCCCTGTAAATACCGTACCCATTAACCCATACCTCAACCCAATCAGAATAAACACCATTTCTGATGCAAGGCTAAAGTTCATCCAAACCAAGTCAAATCAGAACAGAGCCATCAATATAAACTTCGATATCCGTAGAATTCTGGACATTAAGCACAAGAAGTTTCAACACGACAGGGTCACATACCATGAGTATACTGTGGAATCAACAGAAGGCAGAAATGAAATCTTCAATGACAATGATCTCGTCCTTCTGAACCCATATGACCTGATCTTACTCCACGCGTATTGCTTGAACTTCTCAGAAAGATACACACCAGCCAGAACTGCACTACCAGAAGTCAGATTTGCTATGCAAGAGCACATCAATCTCAGAATACAGATTGACTATCATCTAGGCATAGAGTTTGAAGTAGAGAAACTAGCGATTGCACCACCAAATGAAAACCTTGATGGTTATGGCCATCACAGAACTGGAACCGTAGTAGAAGATCCTCCAGTTTTTATCTGCCGTCAGAAGGGCATAAAGAAGGCCATCAGAGCAGCTGAAACCCACAAATACTCAAGTGAGTCGTTAGTATACCTCAAGAACATAATCCAAGATCTCCCAAGAAACAAGTGTCTAGAAGAACAGCAGAAACTCTTCATCGACCAGATTGATCTGATGCTGGACTTCCGTACTCTAATCAGAAGATTCAACACAATTCTTAGGGGAGATGATTATGCTTAAATGTACTGATCTTTTAAATCTCAATGTAATATTCCAAAAGATTAGTGCAAGGCTTCGACAGAGGTAAAAGTTCTCTGTTCTTTTGTTTAATCTCTTGTCAATTGTAAATTTTTATTTTCAATACTTAGGGGGAGATTGTTGGCCCCAAGTATCTGTTATGTAAAAGTATTGAAAATATTCAAGTCCGAAGACCAACAGAGATCAGACAGAAGATTCGGAAGAAGTTCAAGTCAGAAGACCAACAGAGCTCAACAGAGCTCTGTCGAAGACTTCCAACAGAAGAACAAGTGTTTAACAGAAGACCAACAGAGCTCTTGCGAAAGAGCTCTGGTGAAGTGAAGACCTCTGTCAGCCTAAGTCTCGTAGCAAATCCCAAGTGTTAGACAAGTGTCCATACTTTCCACGTATGCCCTAAAAATAGGAGACACACTTTCCACGTGTCATTCTAGGGTACGATAGTACACTGCCTTCACTTTTCCAGGGCTATAAATAGAGAGGTAGTGGAACAAACAATTGTAGGCTTTGGGAAGAGTAGTTTTTCCACAATTGTTTAAGCACACACTGCAGCAATCCCGAGCACTACCTCCGTACGATATTGTTGTCCTATGAGATTTCCGAACACACTTGAACATGTTCTTGGTGTGATTCATTATCAATATATGAGCAGCTTTTATATCTGATCCTGTTATCATTTTACTGTTCAATATTTGATTCTCATAGTTCATTTATCGTTTACACAATCACTCATTTTAATGGCTTTATTTAATATGCTTCCGCTGTCTATTTCACTACCATTAATATGATACAAAGTGAATCTGGGAACCTACAGTACCTTTAACTCTCCAATCATAATTTTCTTTTAAGCACCATTTTCCTTGTATCTTTATAAAATCAGAATATCTTTTCTTTGAAAAATCATTTCTTTTCATTTTGAAAACATTAGGTTGGGATTGAGAAACATTAATAGTCTTTTTGTCTGAATTCTGTTTTTCTTTAGATTTGAAAGATGTTTTTGAATTTTGAGTCTTATGAGTAAGTTGAAATGATTGATTACCACATTGAACACATTTAAGATACTTTCTTGCACGAGACAATAAATCTGAATGAAAAGACTTTTCACTTTCATTGATGGTATTCAGATTACAATTGCAACTATTACAAGAACTACTTATTTTGGGCTCAGAAGTAGTATTCAAGGAAATCTTCTCAGAATTCTTTTTCAAGTCATCTTTCCCTTTGCACTCTTCTTTTTCTGAAACATTTAACCTTTCAGAATTAGTAGATACTTTAGATGATTCACCATACTCAAAAGTACTTGATTCATTAAAGAATTTTTTATTTTCATCTAAGGCTTTAATCTTAAAAAGATCATACTCAGATTTTAACTTCTCAAGCTCTTTTATTTTCAAGATATAAGTTTTATTTTCTTTTAAGACTTCTCCAAGTTTAAAGTCAACATTACAAAAGTCATTTTCAAGTTCATCAAAACTTTTTCTTAATTCTTCAAGCTCTTGATTAACCAGCTGAAACCTATTTTCAAGTTCTGAAAAACTTTCTGACTTTGAGTTCTGAACAGTGTCTACAGAACTCTGAACTGATTCAGAACTTTGAGCAGACTCAGAATTCTGCCTGACAGACTCAGAATTCTAACTAACTGTATCATAATTTTCTTTGTTTTCAAAAAAGCTTACATGCTTCATTAACAAATACATTCTCAATGTCAGTATAGGAAAAACTTGATTGTTTATCTTTATAACTAACATTCAGAGAATCATACTTGAATTTAGCAATATTGTATCTAGGTTATTCTTCACTTGGTTTCGAAATTTCTTTCTTAACCTTTTCTTCTGAAATTTCTGATTTTTTAACTTTTGGTTCAGAAATATTTTCCTTTACTTTTTCAAAACATGATTTTTTTAAATTGTCAGAACTTGTTATTGAGCCTGCTGGTCTCACAAAATTTCAACCAAGTCTGTGATTTCTGGTTTAGGACCTTTTAATTCCTCAAAATCATAAAGATTCATTGGAGCCTTTTTCAAAATAGTATTTTCTTCTAAACCCAATCCCATTTTGGGATTGTAAAATCTTGTATCTTTAACATTGCTTGTGAAAAGACTTAAAGTCTGTTGAGTTTGACCTCTTTTTAGATTAAGATCTTCCAACTCTTTAATTTTTGTATACAAGTTCTTTCTTTCATTGAGCAACATTTCCACTTTAATGGATAAATCACCTTTTTCTCCTTTTACTTCTGAAAGTTCATTTTGTAAATCAGATATCTTTTTCAAAAGGTCGGAATTCTCTTTTCTGACTTCCTGTTTCTCAACCTCAGTTTCCTGAAATCTTATCTTAAACATTTCTTTTTCTTGTCTGAATTTGTTAACCAGAATTCTTTCACCTTTAATTTGTTTTCTGAGGTTAACAAATTCAGATTTCATGTTTCCAATTTTAGTCATCAAGTCAATTTCAAGACTAGAGTTTAATTCATCAGAAGACTCAGAACCTGCTTCATCATAGTCTGAATCATCCTCATCATGCATTTTGGCCATGTAGCTCTGCATTTGTGAAAAATGAATGCAGTCTTCTTCATCTGATGAGTAGTATAGCCAATTTTCCTCTTCAGCGAAGAGAGCAATCCCGCTATCTTTTGTTTTGGCTAACTGTGCTTTCTTGACGTAGTACTCGTAGTCTTTTACTACCTTTACCTTACATTCTCTTGCAAACTGACCAGGTTTCCCACACTTGAAACACAAATCCTTTTCTTTCTTCTCTTCATTCTCTTCTTTTTTCTCATACCTCTTCTCTATCATCCTTCTTTTTATATCTCTCTTCTGAACTCCCCTATCTATCCCTTCTAAATTTACCCTCTTCATATTTCTTCTTTCCAAATCTCTTGTTGAAAGTTTTAGTTAACAATGCCAACTTCTCTGCTATCAGAGAAAAACAGACTTCTTATTTGTCTTGCTAGTCTTGTATTTTCTTTCAGACATCAAAGCCAACTGTTCTGAAACAATCTTCTTTTCTTCAACATTTTGTTTTACAGAATCTTCATGCTAATTTAAAATGCAAAACAAGTCATTCAAATCTTCCTCACACGTGTTTTTATTCATCTACAAACTTATGGCATAATTTGACCATTCTGTATTAAGACTATTCAGAAATTTGTAATTGATTTCTGACTTGGTTTTCTTTAAACCATTCCTTCTGAGATCATTCAAGATTATACAGAATTTATTATATGTTTGTGTCAGACTCTCACATTCCTTGGCTTTGAACTTTTCATATGCATTGATGCACTGATTCAGGTTTGTCTGAATGGACTTTGTTGGACCCAGCATCTGCTTCTCCAATTCATCCCACATCTCCTTAGCAGAAGTTCCACTATCAATTCTGTTGAAGATGTCATTTAGAACAGCCAAAGTTAGCAGAGTAACAGGCCTTTTATCTATTGCATGCCTTTTCTTCTGTGCTTCTGTATATTGTGATACAGCCTTCTTGACTCTTGAAGCAGGGATCTCAGGTGTAGTCTCAGTTGCAGGAGTAGCAACGATTTCAACATAAACTTCTATCGGACCATCACGAATCGAGATCATTAAATTTTCATCAATATTATCCAAAAATTGAATCATCCTGATCTTCCATTGTTGGTATTCTTCAGGAATTAGAACTGGGGGTTTTGTTTCAGACCCAATGGAGAGAAATTACTTGGATGACATGATTGTAAGACAATTCAAATCGATTCAACAAAAATCAAATTCGAATTTCTTGATCAACAGACACAAAGAATTCAAGAATTCAATGAATTCAAGAATTACGAGTAGCAGCGGAATTCAAATTTTATCAAAATAGATCAAGAAATCTTCAAGAACTCGAATCTTCATAAATCTTGAATTAATTTGTTGTTGACTGGCTATGATACCAATTGTAGGAACCAGGATTGATCTTACAATATAATTATCAACCAAGAACACAATCAAATCATAGAAATAGAGAGAATTGATACCAAATGCTTTGTATTCAATGAAGAACGAAGTACAGATCTAGAGAGGGAAATCTCTCAAAGATTACAAGACAGAATACGAAAGTTAGTTAGCTTACAGTTTGCTAACATATATATATATATACTGTAAGGAAATACTACAGCTAAAGTACATATACAAAACAGACCATTAGAACAATGACACGTGTTCTAATATGCTAGCTATCAACCGAATTACAAATATAGAAAATGTCTAAGTCATAAGATCTGAACCACTACTTCAGAACTTCTGAACACTATTCTGACTAAGCATACTCAGAACTAACACTTGAGCGCAGGAACATTTTCTTCTTACTCAGAACTTCTGAGTTCTCCTTCTCAGAAGTCTAAGTCTTCTCATCAGATTTGAACACCTGACAAATACTCTTCATCCATAACTTCTGAGTTCTCCTTCTCAGAAGTCTGAGTCTTCTCTTCAGACTTTTAACACTTAGGTTTTTGACAATGTTTAGATCTAACACACCTTTCTTTATTAATCAAGGCGATATAGTTAATTATATAAAATGATTGCTTTATAATGGATCTCACGGTTATCACAAGTTACTAAGTTATCATTTCATTATGTTCATATATATTGTGTATTCCAAAATCACCCTTTTCGGACAACTTAAGGTTGATGTGGAGCTTTAACAACTAAAGAAAGGAAAACTCGACGAAACACACGACAAACAGCGGAAAGTAAATAAACACAAGAACTTGGTGATGCGGAAAACCCCTATCAGAGGGTAAAACCCGCGGACGACAACCATGTTATCAATGCACTATAGACGTCAATAAGGGACGTCGTCCTAGTGTAACCAGTGTCGAGAGTACAATTGATTATAAACTAATTAAAAAGCTAACTAGTCGTGAGATTCTATCGTGCGTCGTGAATGAAAACACTTCGTCATGAGTTTCTTCGAGAGGAAATGCTAAAAATTGAAATGCTTTGAGAGTGCTTCTGGGAATGCTTGATGTCTGAAATGTGAGCTTGAGCTTCATTTATATAGCTTCACTCGTCATAAATGAGTCTTATTATTGTGCGTAACGGTCCTCGTCATTAATGTGCTTGATGACGGTCTTCAGTTATGACCTTTGGACACTTAATGTCTTGAGTCATGCATTAAATAGACAAAAATAAACGTTTATCGAAGGTTAACAAACTAGGGTCGTGAGAGAACTTACGACGGTAGCTGGATACTGCTATCGGGAGGTTCAGTTGTTAGCTCGATGTCGTGACAATCTTGCGACCATCATTAGAAGTGACGTCCGTAGTATCTATTTGGAGAAGAACACAGTGAACTCAAAAAGAGTTTCTCCTCAACAAATTTACATTACCAGGTGTTGATCCAAACCCTCAGTGATTTGATAATGACCCTCTCTTATATACTTAGTGAAAATTGTAAGTAAACAATATGTATCAGAGTTTCACTATCGCTGATAAGTACTAAGATCTTACAGTACCGCTGATAGGAACTCTCGCTCTTTTAAATTAAACATTCAGCGAACACTGTTCATCATTAATGCTCTAAGTCTGTTCAGTCATTATGATGATCGCTGATAAGTTAGTTGTTTACTTATGATCCCTGAAGATAAGTTTCACGTCAACAAAGGTTCTACGCTGAAGTCGAAGATCAAGCTCAAGAACCAGCGACAAGTCTCCTAATGAACTGATGCGGATCAGCGAAGACTCAGATTTGTCCACTCAACGTGAAGTATCAAGTACAAGACTTCAGCTATCGCTGAACTCTATCATTCGCTGATATGAAATGATAGATCGCTGAATCAACGAAAGCTGATCATGAAGTCCTCCGTACAAAGTACTTTTGTCTTAACCACCCTTGCACGACTCCGTACGAAATGTCAGAAAAGAACCTCCGACTGTCTGAAATCGTACAACCACTCTGATACTACACTGTTCATCCATACGGCTACTAAGGTTGTCAACAAAGGTCAATGACATGCAACCAACCAGCTGATGACACGTGTAAAGTATATACTGACTTGCATTAAATGCATGCAGTATATAAAGAGATGAACCCCACTTCATTTGAAGTAACTTGCTAACTCTGGACAAGTTCAATATCTTATCTCAAGATAGGTTATTATTAGTAATTTCCTTATCTCTCTTAGTGCAAGAAACCTTAGTGTTCCAACTTGTTTAGATTTAGGTTTATCCTTAATCTTGTTTCCGCAACAAGCTGTAAATTGTTAATGATTTATCAATAAACAATTTAGAAAAGTAAAATCTGTGTGTTTGTATTCAACCCCCCCTTCTACAAACTTGTATAGGCCTTCGGGACCAACAAGTGGTATCAGAGCGGATTTGTTTAACCTCATAAACAAGATCTAATCTAAGATATTTCTCTTCCTTGCTATTATCTGAAAATGGCCACCAACACAAACACAAATTATATAGACAATGGTTCTCTTGCTAAACCCCCTAGATTTTCCAAAGATAACTTCAACTTATGGAAAAATAGGATGACACTCTTCTTAGAAGGTGTAGACCCTACTATGCCTTACTATCTAGAAAATGGTCCATTCATCCCTGTAAGAATTGATGCTGATGTTCCAGCCGCTGAGAATAGACCTGCTATTCCAGAAAGGCTGGTACCTAAGGAAATCTTTCAATGGACTGACGAAGATAAGAAGAAAGTGGCTATAGATACAAAAGCCAGATCCATACTATCCATGGCTCTTCCTGACGAAGTCTACCATTCCGTCATGAATCTGAAAATATCAAAGGCCATGTGGGACACAATATGTGTTCAGTATGAAGGAACGTCTGAAGTCCAGGACTCAAGAAAGATCAACCTGGTAAGACAATACGAAAGCTTCATTTCTGGTAAGAATGAAACTCTCTCTGAAGTTCACCAACGTTTTAATTGTTTAATTATAGATCTGAAAACTGTTGGTAAGGAGTATTCTAACTTTGAAGTGCTGACAAAGTTTCTAGAATGTTTACCTGAAAGCTGGGACAATTATTCTATGTGTCTCAAGTTGTCAAAGGATCTAAAATCAATGACCCTTGCTACCTTATATGGCACGTTGCTGAATCATGAGCAATCGAGCCATCTTAAGAAGAATCGTGTAAAAGATTCCAAAAGCACCCCTGTTGCTTTAATCTCAGAGGAACCTTCTACTCAGCGACCCTCGGTCACTATCACTGAGTTAGAAAGTAACTCTGAAAGGTCATCAGATTCTGATTATTCAGATAATGATGAATCTTTGGCTCTCCTAACTAAGAAGTTCAGGAGATTTGCCAAAAAGAAAATGTTTAGAAAGAACAAACCTCTTTCCATAACTGACAAGCCTAGATCATCAGCGTTTGTTGATAAGGCTATTGCTACTTGTTTTAACTGCGAAAAGACAAGACATTTCGCTAACGAGTGCAGGTCAAAGAAAGTTTCTAGACCCTCAGCTTTTACAAAGAAACCCTTTGCTCCAAGAAATAAAGATGACAAATATTCAAAGCTGAAAGAAAAATATGCAAAGCTGAAAAGCTTTAAGAAGAAGAATAAAGGCCTGATGGCTGACTATGATTGGGCTGCTTCTGATGAAGAAGCATCATCATCTGACTCTGAAGATGATGAAGCAAATCTATGTCTTATGGCCAAGATTGAAGAAGAGGAAGAAAGATCAGACATTCCCTCCACTTCAACATCTGCTATTCAGGTATCACCTTCTTTCTTTACCAATATTACAAATATTGATGAAGCTGATAGTCTCCGTAAGATCGATCTCGTGACTAGAAGTTTATACGAAGCCATGAACGGCAAAACTGTGGTTGAAAACCAAAATCTTGATCTCGCTGAAAAGCTTAAAAACTGCCACCTTCAAATAGAAAAGCTTTCTAAAATTGAAGAAGATTTTAAAGATCAAGTATATTTAAATCAGCTAGTCAAAATCGAACGAGTAGAAGCTATCGCTGCATTAAAGGCTGAAAAAGCTACTGTTGAAGGATGGTGTAATTCTTCAACAAAGATCACTGAGATAATAAAGTCTCAGATTCCCTTGAGTGATAAACGTGGTTTGGGTTACAAATATGAAACTCCAAAACCAACCACTGAGCGTTCAATGCTTAAATTTGGAACGTTCGTATCCTCAGTCACTAATACTTCATCTTCTCAGTGCTCCTCGTCCGTTACACCAATCCCTGAGGAAACTCCTACCTCCTCAAAAGGCAAGGAGAAAATGGTTTATTCAAAACCTACCTCTGTCTTTAAAGACAAAGGTAAAGGAATTGTTATTTACCAGAATCCTCAGAAGGGTACCTTAGTACCAAAGCTGAATGCTTCTAAAGCTTCAGTGGCTCATCCCTCTGGATCAAGGAAGCAGATATCTGGATTTATTCAGCGATCTACTCCTAGACTCAGATTGGATGTCCTTGGTAAGAAATCTGAAGAACTGAATGTTCGTCCCATTTCTAAAGCCAATAGTTTACTTGGTGTTGGCACTTCTAATTTGAAATTAAAAGCTCATCATTCAAATGGTCCTAGAACTACTTTTAGTTATAGGAAATGTTATCACTGTGGACTTACCGATCATATTGCTAGTAACTACCCCACAGCCACCAAAGCTGAAAAGATAGCTAAGGTGAAGATTGCCCCCAAGGCAAAGAAGACCAACCCTGGTGCAAATCAGGTCAAGGTGAATTCTACCACTGAGGTTAAGAAATTAACCAAAGTGAAGAAAGACAAAGCTGAATCTTCAAATGCTGCGAAGACTGCTGAACCTTCCATTCCAACTACTTCCACTGACAAACGTGTATACATGGTTAAGTGGGTACCCAAGAAAAACTAATCTTCCTTTGTATTGCAGGTTAAGAAGGGTATCTGGTATCTTGATAGCGGATGCTCTAGACACATGACTGGAAAGAAAAGCCTGCTCGCTGAATACAAAGAAGAGAAGGGTCCCTCTGTGACTTTCGATGGAAATGGAAAAGGACATACCCGAGGGTATGGTGTACTTTCAAATGGTACAACCTCCTTCAGAAGAGTCGCATATGTTGAAGGGCTGAAGCATAATCTTCTGAGCATCAGTCAGCTTTGCGACATGGATAACAAAGTAATCTTTACTAAGGAATCCTGCTTTGTCTCTGACAAAAAGGAGAAGATAGCTCTCAGCGGTTATCGTTTGGAAAATGTTTATGTAATAAACATGGACTCAACAACCACTGAGAACTCCTGTTTCTTCTCAAAAGCCTCATCTGATGTCAACTGGCTATGGCATAAGAGGCTGTCTCATCTAAATTTCAAGACACTGAACACTCTTTCTTCAAAAGAGTTAGTCACTGGTCTACCTCAGCATTCATACGCCAAAGAGTCGTTATGTTCAGCGTGTGAAAAAGGGAAGCAGACCAAAGCAAGCTTTAAGTCAAAGCAAGTTTCTTCAGTGTCATCTCCTCTACAACTACTCCATATGGATTTGTTTGGCCCTGTTAACAAACAATCCATCGCTGGAAAGAAATATACGCTGGTCATAGTTGATGAATTCTCTCGCTTCACTTGGGTAATGTTTCTCCGTTCTAAGAGTGACACCCCTGAAGAACTCATCAATTTTGTTCGGAAGATGGAAACCCTGAACAATCTGACCGTTCGCTAAATAAGGAGTGATCATGGGACTGAATTCAAAAACAGTTCTCTTGATTCCTTACTTGAGAGTAAGGGTATTTCTCACAACTTTTCTTTAGTGAGAACACCGCAACAAAATGGAGTCGCTGAAAGAAGAAATAGAACAATTATTGAAGCTGCACGTTCAATGCTCAGCGATTCTCACCTGCCTACTCAGTTTTGGGCAGAAGCTGTCAACACTGCTTGTTTTACGCAAAACAGGTCGCTGATAGTCAAAAGATTCAAAAAGACAGCCTATGAACTTTTTCATGGGAGAAAGCCTTCAATCAGCTTTCTTCACATCTTTGGATGTCAGTGTTTTATACTGAACAACAGAGATGCTCTTGGAAAGTTTGATCCTAAGGCTGATGATGGAATCTTTCTTGGATACTCCTCAGTTTCCAAAGCCTTTAGAGTCTTCAATCGTAGAAGACAAACTGTAGAAGAAACTATTCACGTCACGTTTGACGAATCCCGTTCAGCGAACTCTAAACCGTCCGCTGATACTGAAGAAATGAATCAATGGATGTTTTCTCATCTTGGTGATTCAGAAGTTATTCCCACTTCTCATGCTCATCCAGTAGAAGATGATAGTCCTATCATTCCAAATATGCAGAACAGTGAAGATGAAACTTCTTGGGTCTCAGCTGTTCCTATAAACACTATACCTAACGCTGAACCAAATGTCTCAGACATTCCATCTACTTCTCAGCAATCAGTGAATATAATGACAACTGCATCCATTCCTCCCTTGGCTGATACTCCTGACGTCGCTGAAGCTTCATCTTCAGCTCCTCCAGTTCAAGTTTTGTCAGCGTCTCACGCTCCGGCTCAGCGATGGACTATAAATCATCTAATTGATCAAATTCTTGGTGATCTAAACGCTGGGATTCAGACTCGACGAAGTGCAGGTAATATTTGTTTATTTGTAAATTTTATTTCACTAACTGAACCAAAGAAAGTAGATGATGCCCTCAAAGATCCAAACTGGGTCAGCGCCATGCAAGAAGAGCTGACTGAATTCGAAAGAAACAAAGTTTGGAAACTTGTTCAGAGACCAACTGATAAAACAGTAATAGGCACTAAATGGGTCTATCGAAATAACTTGGACGAACATGGTACTGTAACCCGCAACAAAGCTCGACTTGTTGCTCAGGGATACAGACAAGAGGAAGGTATAGATTATGACGAAACATTTGCTCCAGTAGCAAGACCTGAATCTATTCGTCTATTCTTAGCATATGCTGTACACAAAAACTTCAAAGTACATCAGATGGATGTTAAGTCAGCATTTCTGAATGGAAAGCTGAATGAAGAAGTGTACGTGGAACAACCTCCAGGATTCTCAGATTCTAAGCGTCCAGGTTATGTTTATAAACTGGATAAGGCACTTTATGGTTTGAAGCAAGCTCCTCGTGCATGGTATGACACTCTTTCTACTTATCTCCATATTGAAAATTTTGAGCGAGGTAAGATTGACAAAACTCTATTTTTTAGAAAAGTGAAAGGTCATATCATTTTAGTTCAAATATATGTTGATGACATTATATTTGGTTCTACTAACCCTGAGCTTTGTACTCGTTTCGCTGATAGAATGAAAGATGAGTATAAAATGAGCATGATGGGTGAACTAACATATTTCCTTGGTCTTCAGATTAAGAAAATTGAGAAAGGAACTTTCATAAATTAGGGAAAATATGTTAAAGATATGCTGAAGAAATTCGACTTAACTGAAAGTTCAGCTATGAAAACCCCTATGGCACCACCGCTGACACTTGATAAGGACACTAAGGGTGTCCCTGTCAATGTCACGCTGTACCGTGGGATGATCGGCTCTCTATTATATCTAACAGCTAGCCGACCCGATATTATGTTTGCAACATGCTTGTGTGCACGATATCAAGCTGAATCTAAGATATCTCGTATGAAAGCTGTAAAGCGAATCTTTCGATATCTTAAGGGTACAACGAATCTAGGTCTTTGGTATCCCAAAGTATCAGGATTCGATCTAACCGCCTATTCAGATAGTGATTTTGCAGGTTGCAAAATGGATAGGAAAAGCACCACAGGAGGATGTCAGCTCCTGGGTGGAAAGCTGGTAAGTTGGACAAGTAAAAAGCAAATTTCAGTGTCCACTTCCACAGTAAAAAGCAAATTTCAGCTCCTGGGTGGAAAGCTGGTAAGTTGGACAAGTAAAAAGCAAATTTCTGCAAGAAAGAATTCACCGTTGCATTTGTGATTTCAAAAACTTCAATAACTGTTCATCATCTTCTTCATCAAACATCAAGGTTAATATGTTATTATTTATTACCAAATGCGTATAACTTGTTTCCGATCTTCTCATTGTTTTAACAAGATCAAACAAAAGAACTTCGTAAAATGAAATCATTTTCTTTCGTAGTTTTATGAACACAACCATTTCATGGTTGTTCTTCAAGTTTAAATGCAAAATCTTAAACTTGTTCTTCATTCGTTTCCAGAATCTATTTCTTCATAGAAAACTGGAAAACAAGAAAATGGGTTTTACATTTCGTTTCAAAAACATGAAAAACCCTAATCTTCATTAAGACGTTTGTGTCTGAATGAAATGGATAAAATTCGAAACATCTTATTGGAAATTCTTTCCACATTAAGATTATTCTTATTATTTAACATCTTTGGTTGAACTGTTAATACAGAGAAATGGCCTCGTCTAACATTCCTGCTACCGCTAAGAACATCTCCGCTGACTCTGAGGAAGTGGAAATCCTCAAGGCTCCACAAGTCAAGTTCAATCTTGATCAACTAGACTGGACTAAGATAAACAACCTTTCTGCGCATCTCGAGTTTCCTCCTCGAAAGCAAGTCACACATTTGACAGATGATGTGAATTTCCTGAAGAATTGCTGCATTTCAACAGCCCTGACCATTTCACCCCCTGCAAGTCAGCTGCTACTATCTCAGTTCTGGTACTCTGCAAGACACTCTCAGCTACCATCCGCCAAAGATCCCTCCAAATCAGTTGATTGTATCCTCTGCGATACTGAATATGGCACGATAAAGATCACACCCGCCATCATTCGCAAAGCTCTGAACTTTCCCATCGCTACAAAGGAAAAACCTTTTGTTCCTTTCCCTGACCATAAGAAGATCGCTGACAAAGAAGCTCATATTGCATTTTTTGATTCAATGGGCTATGTATGGGAAATGGGCAGAGACAAGAAGCCTGAGAAGAAGCTAACACTGCTGAAGAAATCGAAAATGCCTAGCGAGATGAACTTTATCTTCGCTCACCTTATCAGCTGCATGAGTGCCAAGACCGGCTCTTCTGATCAAGCCGCTCAACCTCAGCAAGCTATGGGATACGCTCTGCTGAAAGGTCTACACATTGACTGGGCATCTCTCATCTATGATGACTTGCTGGAAAGAGTAGACTATGCCGCTGACAGGCCTGCATGGGTTCCCTACCCCCGATTCATCAGCACTATCTTTCAATAGGGCCTGAAGGACAGCTACCCGCAAGAGGGCGATCTAAAACTCTCTCAGATTGGCCCTAAGGTACTCGACTTCAAACCTATTGAAAATGAGGTACGTCTTTCTACCCTCTTAAATCTTCTCAACCCTTCTTCTTCTACTTCTGTGGCTCCTTCAGCGAAAATACCCATCGCTGATACCCTGGCCACAAAATCCTCTCCTTCTAAGAAAAGGAAACATTCGTCTACCCCACTTGATTCTAAAAGGATCAAGAAAACAAAGGAGCAACCCCAGCAATCTCATGCTGAAGACTCCTCAGCTCTTTCTGCAGAGCTGAAGGAACGTTCAGTGGTATGCTCTGCCACACCTGAACAAGCCATCCCTTTTATCCCAACTTCAGCGTCTCTAAACGCTGAGGTTACAAACTTGTATAGGCCTTTGGAACCGACCCAACCTCCTTCAATCTCTCAAAAGACTGTTGAAGTGATTGTCAGCGAATCCAACGCTGAACTCATAACCCAAACCCCACTCTTATCCTTCGCTCCTCCCTCCACTCATTTGGTCTCTACTCCAGATCTAACTGGAGCTGCCATCATTTCCTCGGAACATAAAGCTGATTCTCCAGGAATGATGAAGACAGGACCTGCAGAAAAATCCATGGGCATTTCGATGAATTCACCAATCCTCCTGCAGGTAAACAACAACCCAAAAACACTGTGACTAAACCCCAAACTTCTGAGATTTCCTCTGTTCACAAGTTTTTATATGTTACAGGTCCTAATTTGGGAGATATCAACGCCTCTCTGAAGTCCGTGGAGACAAAGCTGACAGGTCTCACCACTACTCTCTCCAATAACTCTACAGCTGTAACAAACGCTGGAGAGAATCTGAACAAACTGACAACGGTGGTGGAGAAGAAGGCTTCCACAGATAACATGAAGCAACTTGATAAGACTCTCAGCGACTTCGCCAAGGTGCTCGCTGATATCTACACAGACTACACCTCTCTCAAAAATTCAGTTTCATCCATGTCCAGCGAGGTAACAACGCTGAAGACATCGTTTGGAACACTAGAGGGAGATATGTCTGCTGAGAAGACAAATGTCAACACTATGACGACTGACTTAAGCTCTGTAAAGACTGACGTTGGTTCGATGAAGACTATGATCGAACAGCTGCTGCACAAGGCGAATACTCCTGCTCCTGCTCCTGCCCCTGTCCCTGAATCTGAACATTTTACAGCGGCGGATCGCATTGAGCTCGGGAAGATCAATCCTGCTATTTCTGGCCTTGAAGACAGATTAGCAAAGATTGAAGTTTGTGTAGGTCTCTCTGGCCAAGAAGACAGAGAACCTACCAACGCTGCTGAATCTAGCCATTCCTCCCCCAGTCATCATGAAAAAGAGGGGGAGAAGAGCGCTGAAGACCTCTCCAACAGCGTTGAAGACCTTTCCCATGATGAATCTATCAGGGGAGAGAAGACAAATACTGAAGAAACCACCGCTGGACCTCAGGGAGATGAAAACCCTGAGGAAACCGAGAAGCTCGCCTCTGTATCTGAGGGGGAGCAACTCGAAGAAGAAGCTGAGAAAACTGAATCCGAAGCAGAAGATGATGAAGCCGTCGACATCCCTGATGATGAACCATCTTCTTCTCCAAAGAATGATGATGATGATGACGAAGATGACGATGACTTCTTTATCGTCAAACCTGCTCAAAAGATCAAAGCTCTTAAGGGAATCTCGATAAATGAACCTTCAGGGGAGCGGACAAAGACAAAGCCCTCAGCCTCTGGAGCTGAGAAAGGCAAAGGCAAAAGCGTCGCTGAAGATGACAATCTGATGATCTTACTTGAAAAGCCGGTTTGTCAGGTACACTAATCATCTTTCACTCCATCCCTCCTCTATCATACACTATTCAGTGCCTTTACCCAAGCCTATACACTTGAACCAATTCTCTCTATCTGATTCTACCCAAGTTCTTACTTGTAAGATCGCTGTGTTTCAGCTAGTCCTCTCCCCTGTTTGAGGATATCGCTGAAGGCTCCACAACTGCGACTTCACCAAAAATACCAGCTGCTGCTGAAGAAATAATCCCAGTCTTAGATTTAATCTCTGAGACTGATGAACCAGAAGAACAGCTACTCTCGCACAGAGGCAGACCTTCCTTAGCTCCTCAAAAGCTAAGTGAAGAGGATCAGAAAAGAAGAGAGGAGATAATAAAGCGATTCGAGGATCAGCGAATCATTCTAAGGCGTGATCAACTTCCTTCAGTTCTTCCAAAGTTCAGAATTTCCAAAGCTGAATACCAGGAACACCTCAGAGCTGAACGCCTACTCGCTGAAAGAAAGGAAGCTGAAGAAAAAGACAGAGAATACGCCATCAAACTTACTCAACGATCAATAAAAGACCCCAAGCTGAAAAGAGTTCCCATTGATGTTCAACGTCAGCTATGGGATGATGCTCAAGAGATCGTTAGAGAAAAGACTAAGGTCTCTGATACGACTTTGGAATGGGCTAAACAAATGCTGACCTATCGATCTAGACCATCCAAAATCGTCAAGGCAAACATCAGAGGAAGACTGTACGCTGAAGTTCCTGTTGTTGAAGTGTACGTCTACAGAGATGACGAAACCAAGCAAACTCTCTATGCTACTACCTTAGAAAATTTTGGTCTCTCTGAATGGTTAGAAACAAAATTAGCCATTCAGGGATCGCGCTCAAAGTTCAAAAGCCATGTCGAGAAGATCTTAAACAAACAGATCGACCTGCTTTCATATGCTGTGGATATTCCTCCTACTCTTCCTCAACCAAGAAAAGTCCCTGATAAGAAAAAGAAAGCCTCTAGTTCAGGTCCTCATATTCGGAATGAAATGGGCATTGGTTTCTCTCGTGCTGAAATTGTTGGCCCTGATGCCGATCTCTTAATGTTTGACACCTCTCTACCACCTGGAGAAACATTCATTCCTGGCACAGTTGTAAGTGATCCATATGGTATATTCTTTTTAGACTACTATGGAAATCATCACTTTCAACGTATCTCTGAGCTAGACATCGCTCCCATCGAACAACTCAGATATCTCGTATACTGGTGTGAAGTCAGACGCAACATCAAAGCTAGACACCTGAAGCCCTTGATTTTTGAAGCAGCTCTGAAGAAAAAGAATCAACGAGAAGTTGTCCCTGACTGGATGATCCCCACATCAATGACCCTTGATGAACTTCTCATCAAGGAAGAACCTTTATAAGCTGATATGATCACCTTTTTCTCTATTGTATCAGTTATTCTTCTGTACTTGTAATTTATTTCGCTCGTACTTGTAATCTTTCCATTTCTCTTTGTAACCTGATTCAAAGTTTTAAAGAAAGATTTCAGCGAATGTACTTTACTCCATCAGTACTGAAAAGATCCCAGAAAACAGTAAAAGGGACAAATATTTTATGAGTTCTTTTTATCCTTATGTTTTCATTAAATAGCAATTTTCTTTGTTGCTATGTCATAATCAAATAGGGGGAGATTGTTGATCCAAACCCTCAGTGATTTGATAATGACCCTCTCTTATATACTTAGTGAAAATTGTAAGTAAACAATATGTATCAGAGTTTCACTATCGCTGATAAGTACTAAGATCTTACAGTACCGCTGATAGGAACTCTCGCTCTTTTAAATTAAACATTCAGCGAACATTGTTCATCATTAATGCTCTGAGTCTGTTCAGTCATTATGATGATCGCTGATAAGTTAGTTGTTTACTTATGATCCCTGAAGACAAGTTTCACGTCAACAAAGGTTCTACGCTGAAGTCGAAGATCAAGCTCAAGAACCAGCGACAAGTCTCCTAATGAACTGATGCGGGTCAGCGAAGACTCAGATTTGTCCACTCAACGTGAAGTATCAAGTACAAGACTTCAGCTATCGTTGAACTCTATCATTCGCTGATATGAAATGATAGATCGCTGAATCAACGAAAGCTGGTCATGAAGTCCTCCGTACAAAGTACTTTTGTCTTAACCACCCTTGCACAACTCCGTACGAAATGTCAGAAAAGAACCTCCGACTGTCTGAAATCGTACAACCACTCTGATACTACATTGTTCATCCATACGGCTACTAAGGTTGTCAACAAAGGTCAATGACATGCAACCAACCAGCTGATGACACGTGTAAAGTATATACTGACTTTCATTAAATGCATGCAGTATATAAAGAGATGAACCCACTTCATTTGAAGTAACTTGCTAACTCTGGACAAGTTCAATCTCTTATCTCAAGATAGGTTATTATTAGTAATTTCCTTATCTCTCTTAGTGCAAGAAACTTTAGTGTTCCAACTTGTTTAGATTTAGGTTTATCCTTAATCTTGTTTCCGCAACAAGCTGTAAATTGTTAATGATTTATCAATAAACAATTTAGAAAAGTAAAATCTGTGTGTTTGTATTCAACCCCCCCTTCTACAAACTTGTATAGGCCTTCGGGACCAACACCAGGATTGCAGGATTGAAAGAGATTGCAGGGTATTAGGCTTACCTTTAGATGATGATTCTTCACAAACGATTTCTTTGAACCAAACCCTTGTTAGAATTTCTTCTCAGCCGCCACCTCTCTCTTTTTGGTGGAATTTCTCATACAAAAATGGAAGAATTAGGGGTTTTGGTCCCCATTTATACTTTGTTTAAATTTATACTTGAGACCATCAAGTTTCTTTTGTTAACTTTGAACCACAACACACCAAAGGCTTAACATTTTAGGACATGGGTGTTACAGAAAATATACAACACAATGTTAGATTCCACACAATTCGATAACACAAGCACAAACATTATGTCTCCAAATTCATAAGGGTAACAACAAATCAAGCTTTCCAATAAAGATTTAAAACACCTAGAGAAAGTTTATTACGACTAAAATAAACCTAATATTTAATCATCTGTGGAGTGATCTGACAAGTCAGGTACTTCATCCTCTGACCACTATCCATGTTTTCAAACCTTTCTTTTTCATTACTACTTTTGTCAACATGCCAGTTGTCGCGAAGATCGTTGGCAATTTCCATGTCTTCTTCCTCTATGACAAGACAGATAAGTTCATCCACATCTTCATTTCTACCTATATGTTATTAGGCCATCCGTAGCCCAGCGGCTTCGGGCCCGGGTTCGGAGGGCGGGTTGGCGGGCTCTGGGTACGACTTCGGCGGGTTCACGCGGGTACGGGTGGCGGGTAAGGGGCTCGGGTTCCCCAGCCCGCATACCCGACGAGTTTATTTTTTTTTTTTATAATTTTTTAATTCAAACGGCTATAATTCAAACGGCCATATTTTTTTTTATCAATTTTTTATTTTCCAATTTAAACCCTATAAATCATCCTCAAATCTCATTCATTTTTCACACCAAAATTTAAACACTCATCTCAATCCTTAAATATTTTCTTTCATTTCTTTCAATCCGATATAAACTTTATGGATTCGCCACCCGTTTCATCGTCCGGTTCTTCATCATCCATTGACACCGACGAGGAATTCGGTCAACTATTAAATCGTTATGCAGATTTGTTGCAACAAGCTGTAGCCTCATCGTCAAGAAGACCGAGGTCCGGGAACATAGAAAGAGGTCGGGTAGATGCTAACGACCGGCTTTTGCAGGACTACTTTGGCGAAAACCCGGTGTATACTTCGTATTTGTTTAGACGGCGGTTTAGGATGAGCAGGCAACTATTCGAACGGATAGTTCAAGATTTATCGGGAGTGTATCCGTATTTTACACAACGGATTGACGGACTCGGGTTACAAGGTTTCTCTCCGATACAAAAGTGTGTATCCGCTGTTCGACAATTGGCGTATGGAGTAGCTTCCGACGCACTTGACGAGTACTTGAGGATGGGAGAGAAAACGTCACGAGATTGTCTGCACACTTTCTGCACATGTATTATTGAACTCTATGGTGGAAAATATTTACGCAAGCCTACTTACGATGATATTCAGAAGTTGTACCACAAGCATGAAGCTAAACACGGATTTCCCGGCATGCTCGGCAGCATAGACTGTACTCATTGGTCGTGGGCAAATTGTCCGAACGCATGGCGAGGTCAATTCATGAGAGGTGATCATGAACATCCGACAATCATGCTAGAAGCGGTGGCCTCCCAAGATCTATGGTTCTGGCACGCATTCTTTGGTGTTGCCGGTTCCAACAACGACATCAATGTTCTCAATCAATCGCCCATCCTCAACGATGTCTACGACGGAAAAGCACCCGAGTGCCCTTTTGAGGTTAATGGAGTCACCTACAAGAACGGATATTATCTAACGGATGGGATATACCCGGAATGGGCAACTTTTGTAAAAGCGTTTACGTGCCCAAATGATGCTAAACGAATAAAGTTCAAGGCCGCACAAGAATCGGCACGTAAAGATGTTGAACGAGCTTTTGGCGTGCTTAAACAACGTTGGCATATACTTAAGTACCCGACACGCGGATGGCATAAGAATAAATTGGCGAATATTATGTACGCTTGTCTCATATTACACAATATGATACTCGAAGACGAAGGTCATGCCATTTGTGCCGATGGAAACGCCGTGGTAGCGGATGAAACACAAATCACTGAGGCACAACGCGCAACAAATGTTCGAGAAGTCAAAAACCGAGAGACTCATAATAACCTTCGGTCGGATTTGGTCGAACATATTTGGCATATCCGACTACCCAACAACGACGACGAGTAGATTTTTAATATTTTGTAATTTTTAATTTTATTTTGTAATTTTTAATTTTATTTTGTAATTTTATTTTTATTTTGTAATTTTATTTTTATTTTGTAATTTTTAATTTTATTTTGTAATTTTATTTTTATTTTTATGAATGTTATGATTTTTTATTAAAAAATTAGATGATGTGGCATGAGGGTTCAAAAGGTTCAAAAGGTTGGGGTACGGGATTAGAGGGTTCAAAAGGTTGAAGAGGGTTCAAAGTGGAAAACTGATGTGGAGCTGATGTGGCACTGAGGGTTCAAAAGGTTTGAACCCTGGGGTACGGAAGGCCTTATATCATTTTCTTGGACAAATTGTTTATCATCCACATTTTCATTGGACATTACTTCAGACGCTAACTCATAGACCCCTCTTAGCTTCGTTTTCACCACAAACCACCAATCTTTTAATAAGTTCAATGTATACGGTACATAATAGACTTGTTTAACTTGCAATACTAGGATAAACATGTCGTTTAAACAAAGTCTTGATTTGGGTTGACGTCAACGAGATTTGTTTTGGAGCAACTCGAACGTCGTTTACTGTATCAAACCATGTGCATTTGAGTAGTAAAACAACACAATGGCCGAGTCCATACGCTGATACTCTATCTCTAGGACTTCATCCAATAATCCAGACTAGTCAGACTCATACTCTGAGTAACACGATCCTCTCACGCATACTCCACTGTAATGTGTGGTGCGATCGGTACCGTAAGGTTGCTTGTGAAACTTATAAACTTTTGCAAAAAAGAACAGGGTGTCTCCAAACATAATAGAGCCATCTAGCTTCCAATACTTTCAGACGATCGGTAGTGGGGTCGGACCCAGACATAACCTATACGTGACTCATAATCATGTAAGTTTATAATATCTTATTGAAAACCCTTAAAAAGAACAAATAACCGACAATGACAAATAATACGTATACACTTACGTAACTCTCAAACCATCCAACAAATTGTTCATCTTTGCGTCTATCGATCATATCATCTTTTAAAGGGTTCTTCCTTAATGAGAAGTTCATCAAGGGTCATTGATGTGGTGGGAATCGTCCAGTTAGGAACGGTTACACCTTGTTTTCTTTTGATCAGCGCTTCTTCAAAAATCAAGGGTTTCAGATGTCGTGCCTGAGGGTCATTCCTGAAGTCACACCAGTAGATGGGATCTCTCAGTTGTTCGATGGGAGTGATGTGAAGTTCAGAGATGCGTTGAAAATGCTTTCCACCATCGTAGTCATGGAAAAATATCCCGTAGGGTTCGCTTATGACTTTGCCAGGAATGAAAGTCTCACCAGGAGGAAGAGATGTGTCAAGCATGGAAAGATCAGGATCATGTAACGTCCCAAAAATTACAAGGAATTTTAAATTTTAAAAACATGCATTTCATTATAAAACAATTACAATTTAATAATCCGTAACTCAAATGAAGTTAACGTCGTTAACTCGAACAGTCAATAAAGTTTATGCAGCGGAAATTTCATAAAATAAAATCCAAAGGTTTGGAAATGAAACTTAAACAATTCTTGACACTCCGCGCCTAGTGTGTGTACCGTCAAGCCCGACTGTCGCTCGCACCTGAAATCACAACATATTGGGAAAAGGGTAAGCTAAACGCTTAGTGAATCCTATCACACACGCAGGTAGCAACCCCACGTATATCGCCCCTACTCGCCAGTAGGCAACATCACCATCACCACGGATATAAATCCACATAACAATTAGCGTATAAATACGAACCTCGGTCCCACCGAGCACACCAAAAATATATCGATACAAGCTCAGTCCCACCGAGCCCTCGGTCCCACCGAGTAAAGACATTGATACAAGCTCAGTCCCACCGAGCCCTCGGTCCCACCGAGTAAAGACATTGATACAATTGTACTAGCTCAGTCCCACCGAGCCCTCGGTCCCACCGAGCCCCCCAGTCCCACTAAGGTGTACACAAGCATACATAATTCACATACACATTCAACAGATCACAACTAGATATCACATCCCAACTAATTCACGTAAACACGTAATAACACATAATAATACGTAACACAAAATAATGATATGCATGAAATTCCTAACTACGCGGTGAGAGAACTCACCTCAAAACAACGCGACGCGCTCCCGAGCCGCAACACCAGTACGTCAACCTTCCTCACTTTTTCCCACCTAAATACGCACTAAGAACGTCAACGGAAGGTCCCAACTCACGACACTTTTACTAGTTTAACAAAACTAAAAATCCAGCTTTTATACTAAAAACGCAGGTCTGTTCGGGACCCATTTTACCCCTGCTAAACTGATCAAACCAAAAATCTAATTCCACATTCAGGAAGTTCAATGTCTTACGGTTCCAGGGACGTATCGCACGCGTCCTAACGATATTCCTAGCACTCTATATGAATTTTACAAAAACACCTCTCAGAGCAGCTAAAACAGGACCTGTCCGTATAAAATGGCAATTTGACACTAGCTATGGCCCGAACTGGTTTTTCCACAAAACATATAAAAGTTACTAGACTCAGAATGGGAACTTTTGGCACCAGTTCCATCTCAATCCGACATTCCTAACAGAAGATATAGCTTATACAAAACAGGGCAGAAACTGCACGATTTACATAAAATGATAACTTTTGAACTTGAACCCAATAAGTTATCTTAATCCAAACAGACCCATGAAGAAACATGACTTACTGAATTAGGGTTAACATGGGCTGAACAAAAACCATGCACCACCCACTGCCGCCTCCGGCGGTGGTGGTGGCTGGCGGTATTCTCGCGACGAACAAAACGAAAAGACACGGAAAGGAAAACGAACGATTACCTCGCTGCAACTCCTCCTTCTTCTCGATTCCGGTAGCAAGCAGCGGCGTTCCTCTCCTTCCCGGCGTCTCTCACCCTCCGGCGAATACTCTCCCTCTCTCTCCTCTCGCCGGCGACCACACTCCCTTTCCCTCTCGATTTCCCTCTCTCTCTCTCCGGTTTCCCTCTCTCGGTCGAACACCACCAAAAGGGGGAGGGGGGAATGACTAAAGGGTTCTTGGGGAGTTACTAGCATGAAACCGAAGGGGAAGAGGAAGGGAGGGTCTCTTGGCTGATCCCTTGCCAAACTTTGGTGAAATGCCCCAATTAGCCCCTCAACTTTCCTTTCCTTGCAAAAACCCAAAAAGGTTGACTCATTTAACTTTTTGGCCCGGTTCGACTAACCCCGCTAATGGAAACCACATTAAATCCAACTTAAAAGAAAATAATTAATAAAAGAAATTACATACCGGGGTACGGGCTTTACAACTCTCCCCCACTTGGATTAGACTTCGTCCTCGAAGTCTAGACCGGCGAATAACTCGGAATAGTTCTCGAATACTTTTCTTACTAACAAAACTCCTTCAAGGACACCGAAATTATGATCGGAAGAACACTCCAACAACTGGATTCATTCCTAGTCAAACGACTTCGGTTGACTCCCATCCTTAGATGTTCCGCACATCCCGATTCAACTTTCAAGCTCTAACCATTCTGAAGGTGCTCACCAATATACCCTACCGGATACTCGAATCCGATCATTCCTACCATTACTGCCGATTAACTTCAACGAGTTCTAATAGACTCCCAAAATTTATTTCACACGGGTCATCAAACCAGTAAACTTATAATCATCCAAGAAGGTCATTCCACCATAACCATTCACCACAAGCAAACATCTCAGGATTACTACTACCATCAACATAATTTCCTTAAAATCGGCTACAATTCCCCAATTACACTAAGGCATTTGGCCTCAAGCCCAAAAGTCGACACCTAAGTATACTATTTACCTCAAAAATTCTACGCATTTATCCTCTTTATTACAAAGGGCATCATTCCCTAACCGATACTATTCGGCCTACAGTACCCACACGCGTGGGATACCCAACCTTCCACCATCGACGTATCTTTCACACTCGCTCTACGAAGCCTAGTTACACCCCAACGCCTACCTCTCAGGTACGTCTCAAGTCCCGGCACATCGGAGCTACCTCTCAGGTAAGTGCCCAAGACTGTATCCTCTTAGTGCCTACTGGAAGGTCAAGGTCATAACACATGAATACCGGAGTCCCACCCCGAGATACCCAACCGACCATTAAGACCGAGCAATTGACCCATGACTATCACAGACAAAATTCGGAATTTCCCCCGAAACTCTCTCGCGTTTGGCATTTTCCTCCAAAACTGCCACCTCCTGAGCACTACCTATCGACTCGAGAAGAGGTGCAACCGCTGTTAACCGTTGACACAAGCCCCACAGTGGCTCACCATCCAGATGTCGACTCACCATCCAGATGTCGACTAAGATGTCGACTAAGTGCGTCCGTAACAACATCCGCTTTACCGGGGTGGTAAAGTATCTCACCATCCTAACCCTTGACCACGTCAAGCCACCTCCTCTGACGCATGTTGAGGTTTTACCGGTCATCAAGTACTGGAGGCTTTTATGGTTAGTGTATACACTTGACGCCATACAAATAGTGCCTCCAAATCTTGAGAGCAAACACCACCAAATCTTACATACCCTCCGGCAAAGTCAACATCGGAGCCTCGCATAACGCCTGCGTAGCTCCTCAAAGCCCTCTGCTGCTCTTCACCCCAACTAAAAGCCGCAGATTTCTTCGTCAATCGGGTCATCGGTAAAGCAATCTTGGAGAAATCCTGAATGGATCTCCGGAAGTACCCTGCTAACCCAAGAAAACTCCGTACTTCAGTGAGAGTCTTTGGCACTTCCCACCGCATCACAGTCGTAATCTTGGCCGGATCCACCATAATACCATTCTGGTTCACGACATGCCCTCGAAAGTGGACCTCTCATAACCAGAACTCACACTTGGAGAGCTTAGCATACGGCTTCTCCCGCCTCAAACTTCCATAACTTCTCGCAAATGCATCTCATGCTCTTCCTTCGACTTCGATTACACAAGAATATCGTCGATGAACACGATCACCGATCGATCCCACATAGGGCTACATACCCGGTTCATGAGGTCCATGGACGCTGCGGGTGCATTGGTGAGCCCGAGAGGCATCACCACCAACTTGTAAATGGCCATAACGTGAACGAAAGGCCGTCTACTCCGTATCCTCTCTCCTCACCCGCATCCGATGATACCCCGATCTCAAATTAACCTTAGAGAACCACGAGGCTCCCTGAAGCTGATCGAACAAGTCATCGATCCTTGGCGGAGGATAACGATTCTTCACCATAGGCTTATTCAACTCACGGTAGTCTATACACATCCATTGGGACCCGTCTTTCTTTTTCACAAACAGAATCGGGGCTCCCCACGGTGGACAACTCGGCTTGATGAACTCCTTTTCTTTAAGTTCCTGCAACGAAGTGTACAACCCCTTCATTTCCGGTGGAGTCAGGCGGTAAGGTGCCTTGGCCACCAGAGCAGCACCCGGAAACACATCAACGTGGAACTCTACCTGTCGCTCGGGAGGTATACCCGGTAACTCCTCGAGAAAATACGTCAGCAAACGCCCGTACAACTGGCACATCCTCCACAGACTTCTTCTCTCCGTCGACGCGCGTGTCGATCACATACGCCAAAAATCCCTGACCACTGTGCTGCAAGTACCTCCGAGCCCTCGCAGCCGAACATATCGCTGAGATCCGCCTGGGCAAGCCGCCATGAACTAGCATTTCTCCCCCGCTTGGGGTTCGAACTCGTACTTGTTTGCGACGACAAACAATCTCCGCATCATACGCATCCATCCAATCCATGCCCACAGTCACGCACAACTCCCGCATAGCCATTGGAATCAAATCAATCGGGAACCTCACACCAGAGATCTCCAAAGTGCACCCCCGGTACACGTCAGTAACCGTCAAGGTCCTGTCTTCAGCAACTGCAACCACAAGTGGACAGCCTAACCGTCCTACAACTCGGCCCCAACCACTCACTGACTATGTGAGACACGGAAGGATGAGTAGCCCCGCTATCAATCGTCACCACAGCAAGCACCGAGTTAACCAAGAACGTACCTGTCACCACTTTATACGTAGCTTGTGCCTCCTCCACTCCCAGTTGATGAACTCTACCTCAGGCCGCCTCCATCACTACAGCAAGTGAAGCATACTGCGCAGTACTCACGAACTCCCTGATCTTGGTACGTAACATATCCTTGCACCGTGTCCTCTTCATGTCCTCAAAAGCAGCATGCTAAGGATAGAATAATGTCATTTCCGTAAACTTTCGGTTCACCTCCTTTATGGCCTCCGCAGTCTGATAGAACTCCAAGAACTCTTTGGCACTCCTCTCCATCTCCACTAGAGGCACATGCTCTACACGAAACATACGACGAACTCCTCCCAGGTCAAGTAGTGCGCCCGTTAAGCGTCAAAGCAATAGCACACCAATCCTTCGCTCCGTCTCGTAACAGATTCACCGCAAAGTGAACCTTCTAGTTCGCAGGACAACCACCGGTAAGGAATGTGCACTCTATAACCGATCCCGACCCTCTTGTTCGGGGCTGCCCACCCGCAGGGGGTGGAATCGCCGCGATGCGCTCCTCCATCGACACTATTACCTCATCACGAATGGCGGTAATAATTTCGGGGATCGCCTCCTCAAAATATGCGTCACCTCGACCGCAAACATCTCACGAATCTGATCAGCAATAATTCCAGCATCGGCATCTGGATCAACATTGTTGTTCCTCCTTAACGAGCTACTAGCACACATTAAAACCTGCTAACTACGCTCACACTCAACTCTTCGGATTCTCCGTGACTTTCCCCGACTCGAGCACGGATCCTGTGGTTCAGATAGTAGGAGCTCTGCTACTACCCTTCACACCTATCCTTACTCGTTTCGAGTCCTGTTCCGGGACGTCCAAGTAGTTGCTTACCACAAACAAACACATATGCCCATTCCGGCATATGCAAACACTTTTCCTAGCTCCCTAGAAAAGTCGTAATACCCCACCACCCTTGCTAGAACGGAACCCCCACTAGCCCTGACGAGTCGCCTCGTTAACGCACAGTCGTATACAGTGGAAACCAGATAGACATTCGAATATAAGATTATATCCTACAACGGTTGGACTCAAACAAGAGCTGCGCAATAGAACTAAATCCAACATTCTAAGGCTATTCAGTTCCTACTGCATACAACCTATAGTGCATTCGCTTAACGACCTATCAAAGTTAGCATAAGTTCCTAATAGCAAGTAACAAGTATACAGTACCACAAAATCCACGTAAGCAATCTAGCATACATACTCCTATGTTCTTAGAAAGCAATCTAGCATATGTACTCATATGTAAACGCTATTCCCAGCTCACTAGGAATTTCATCTCATCCCACTACTCTTGCTACAACGGAATCCCTGTTAGCCATAACGAGTTGCCTCGCGAATACCCAGTCGCACGCAGCGTGAATCAAATAGACATTCAAATACAAGATTCTATCCTAGAACGGTTGGACTCAAACAAGAGTTGCGCAATAGAACTAAATCAAATATTCTAAGGCTATATGATTCTTACTGCATGCAACCTATAGGGCCTTCACTTGACAACCTACTATAACTAGCATTGATTCCTACTAGCAAGCAGTCATCGTACAGTACAGTGTAAACAACCTCGGCAATCTAGCATGCATACCCTATGCCTAGAAAGCAATAAATACACTAAGTGATGTACCTTCCCAATTGGCGTCGGCTGACTGTACACACTGCGCCCACGATCACCGTTTCCCAAACGGGCTTTCTCCGTTCATTTATTTTCAAAGATTTTAATAAGAGAGTTTAAAAAACTTCATAGCCGCAACTTGAGACCAAACACACCGAGATGTGTTTGATTCACTCAAGCTGTGCTCTGATACCAAGTTGTAACGTCCCAAAAATTACAAGGAATTTTAAATTTTAAAAACATGCATTTCATTATAAAACAATCACAATTTAATAATCCGTAACTCAAATGAAGTTAACGTCGTTAACTCGAACAGTCAATAAAGTTTATGCAGCGGAAATTTCATAAAATAAAATCCAAAGGTTTGGAAATGAAACTTAAACAATTCTTGACACTCCGCGCCTAGTGTGTGTACCGTCAAGCCCGACTGTCGCTCGCACCTGAAATCACAACATATTGGGAAAAGGGTAAGCTAAACGCTTAGTGAATCCTATCACACACGCAGGTAGCAACCCCACGTATATCGCCCCTACTCGCCAGTAGGCAACATCACCATCACCACGGATATAAATCCACATAACAATTAGCGTATAAATACGAACCTCGGTCCCACCGAGCACACCAAAAATATATCGATACAAGCTCAGTCCCACCGAGCCCTCGGTCCCACCGAGTAAAGACATTGATACAAGCTCAGTCCCACCGAGCCCTCGGTCCCACCGAGTAAAGACATTGATACAATTGTACTAGCTCAGTCCCACCGAGCCCTCGGTCCCACCGAGCCCCCCAGTCCCACTGAGGTGTACACAAGCATACATAATTCACATACACATTCAACAGATCACAACTAGATATCACATCCCAACTAATTCACGTAAACACGTAATAACACATAATAATACGTAACACAAAATAACGATATGCATGAAATTCCTAACTACGCGGTGAGAGAACTCACCTCAAAACAACGCGACGCGCTCCCGAGCCGCAACACCAGTACGTCAACCTTCCTCACTTTTTCCCACCTAAATACGCACTAAGAACGTCAACGGAAGGTCCCAACTCACGACACTTTTACTAGTTTAACAAAACTAAAAATCCAGCTTTTATACTAAAAACGCAGGTCTGTTCGGGACCCATTTTACCCCTGCTAAACTGATCAAACCAAAAATCTAATTCCACATTCAGGAAGTTCAATGTCTTACGGTTCCAGGGACGTATCGCACGCGTCCTAACGATATTCCTAGCACTCTATATGAATTTTACAAAAACACCTCTCAGAGCAGCTAAAACAGGACCTGTCCGTATAAAATGGCAATTTGACACTAGCTATGGCCCGAACTGGTTTTTCCACAAAACATATAAAAGTTACTAGACTCAGAATGGGAACTTTTGGCACCAGTTCCATCTCAATCCGACATTCCTAACAGAAGATATAGCTTATACAAAACAGGCCAGAAACTGCACGATTTACATAAAATGATAACTTTTGAACTTGAACCCAATAAGTTATCTTAATCCAAACAGACCCACGAAGAAACATGACTTACTGAATTAGGGTTAACATGGGCTGAACAAAAACCATGCACCACCCACTGCCGCCTCCGGCGGTGGTGGTGGCTGGCGGTATTCTCGCGACGAACAAAACGAAAAGACACGGAAAGGAAAACGAACGATTACCTCGCTGCAACTCCTCCTTCTTCTCGATTCCGGTAGCAAGCAGCGGCGTTCCTCTCCTTCCCGGCGTCTCTCACCCTCCGGCGAATACTCTCCCTCTCTCTCCTCTCGCCGGCGACCACACTCCCTTTCCCTCTCGATTTCCCTCTCTCTCTCTCCGGTTTCCCTCTCTCTCGGTCGAACACCACCAAAAGGGGGAGGGGGGAATGACTAAAGGGTTCTTGGGGAGTTACTAGCATGAAACCGAAGGGGAAGAGGAAGGGAGGGTCTCTTGGCTGATCCCTTGCCAAACTTTGGTGAAATGCCCCAATTAGCCCCTCAACTTTCCTTTCCTTGCAAAAACCCAAAAAGGTTGACTCATTTAACTTTTTGGCCCGGTTCGACTAACTCCGCTAATGGAAACCACATTAAATCCAACTTAAAAGAAAATAATTAATAAAAGAAATTACATACCGGGGTACGGGCTTTACAGATCAGGACCAAGGACTTCAGCACGTGAAAAACCAATACCTGTTTCATTTCGTATGACAGGGCCATCAATTGAAGATATAGATTTCTTCTTCTTCTTCTTCGCTGAGGCCTTTCTTTTCTGACTTTCGAGAGGAGGAGGAGGAGGAACATCCACACAGAAGTAGACTAAGTCGATTTGTTTGTTGATCAGCTTTTCAACATGTTCCTTGTACTTCGACTTGGACTTCTGGATGGCTAACCTGATCTCCAACCATTCAGAGAGACCGTACTTCGTTATGGATTCAGCATAGAATTTTTCGTACTTCTTATCTTCTCTGAATATCTCGACTTCAGCGATTGAAACAAGGGTTGTTCTTCTAGAGATGAATACCTTGTTGATTTTGGCAGGAGAGAGTCTGTAGTTGACCTTTTCTTTGCACCAGGCTAGAGTTGACTGAGACACAGTTCTCTTGTCTTCAGTTATCTTCTTGGCGTTTTCCCAGAGCTGACGTTGAACATCAATGGGAACTCTTTTCAGCTTGGGGTCTTTTATTGATCGTTTAGAAAGCTGGATGGCGTATTCTCTGTCTTTTTCGTCAGCTTCCTTTCTTTCAGCGATTAGGCGTTCAGCTCTGAGGTGTTCCTTGTATTCCTTTTTGGAAATCCTGAACTTTGGAGGAACTGAAGGAAGTTGATCACGCCTCAGAATGATTCGCTGATCCTCGAATCGCTTTATTATCTCCTCTCTTCTTTTCTGATCCTCTTCACTTAGCTTTTGAGGAGCTAAGGAAGGTCTGCCTCTGTGCGAGAGTAGCTGTTCTTCTGGTTCATCAGTCTCAGAGATTAAATCTAAGACTGGGATTATTTCTTCAGCAGCAACTGGTATTATTGGTGAAGTCGCAGTTATGGAGCCTTCAGCGATATCCTCAAACAGGGGAGAGGACTAGCTGAAACACAGCGATCTTACCAGTAAGAACTTGGGTAGAATCAGATAGAGAGAATTGGTTCAAGTGTATAGGCTTGGGTAGTAGAACTGATAGTGTATGATAGAGGAGGGATGGAGCAAGAGATGTTTAGTGTACCTGACAAAACGGCTTTTCAAGAAAGATCGTCAGATTATCATCTTCAGCGACGCTTTTGCCTTTGCCTTTCTCAGCTCCAGAGGCTGAGGGTTTTGTCTTTGTCCGCTCCCCTGAAGGTTCATTTATCGAGATTCCCTTAAGAGCTTTGATCTTCGGAGCAGGTTTGACGATAAAGAAGTCATCGTCATCTTCGTCATCATCATCATCATTCTTTGGAGAAGAAGATGGTTCATCATCAGGGATGTCGACGGCTTCTTCATCTTCTGCTTCGGATTCAGTTTTCTCAGCTTCTTCTTCGAGTTGATCCCCTTCAGATACAGAGGCGAGCTTCTCGGTTTCCTCAGGTTTTTCATCTCCCTGAGGTCCAGCGGTGGTTTCTACAGCATTCGTCTTCTCTCCCCTGATAGATTGATCATGGGAAAGGTCTTCAGCGCTCTTGGAGAGGTCTTCAGCGCTCTTCTCCCCCTCTTTTTCATGATGACTGGGGGAGGAATGGGTAGATTCAGCAGCGTTGGTAGGTTCTCTGTCTTCTTGGCCAGAGAGACCTATACAAACTTCAATCTTTGCTATTATGTCTTTAAGGCCAGAAATAGCAGGATTGATCTTCTTTAGCTCAGTGCGATCTTCCGCTGTGAAGTTGTCAGATGCAGGGACGGGGGCAGGAGCAGGATCAAGAGTATTCGCTTTGTGTAGCAGCTGCTCGATCATCGTTTCATCGAACTAACGTCGGTCTTTACAGAGCCTAAGTCAGTCTTCACAGTAGACATATCCCCTTCTAGATGTCCAACCGATGTCTTCAGCGATGTAACCTCGCTGGACATGAATGAAACTGAGTTTTTGAGAGAGGTGTAGTCTGTGTAGATGTCAGCGAGCACCTTGGCGAAGTCGCTGAGAGTTTTATCCACCTGCTTCATGTCATCTGTGGAAGCCTTCTTCTCCACCACCGTTGTCAGCTTATTCAGATTCTCTCCAGCGTTTGTTACATCTGTAGAGTTATTAGTAAGAGTGGTGGTGAGATCTGTCAGCGTTGTCTTCACAGCTTTCAAGGAGGCGTTGATGTCTCCCAAATTAGGACCTGTAACATATAAAAACTTGTGAACATAGGAAAGCTCAGAAGTTTGGAGTTTAGTCACAGTGTTTATGGGTTGGTGTGTACCTGCAGGAGGATTGGTGAATTCATCAAAATCACGGGTTCCTGAGTAAAGTTCCATGTCATCTTCAAAAGTGCCCATGGATTGTTCTGCAGGTCCTGTCTTCATCATTCCTGGAGAATCAGCTTTAGGTTCCGTAGAAATGATGGCAGCTCCAGTGAGATCTGGAGTAGAGACCAAATGAGTGGAGGCAGGAGCGAAGGATAAGAATGGGGGTTGGGTTCTGAGTTCAGCGTTGGATTCGCTGACAATCACTTCATCAGTCTTTTGAGAGACTGAAGGAGGATGGGTAGGTTCCAAGTTTGTAACCTCGGCGTTTAGAGACGATGAAGTTGGGATTAAAGGGATGGCTTGTTCAGGTGTGGCAGAGCGTACCACTGAACGTTCCTTCAGCTCTGCAGAAAGAGATGAGGAGTCTTCAGCATGAGATTGCTGGGGTTGCTCCTTTGTTTTCTTGATCCTTTTAGAACCAAGTGGGGTAGAAGAATGTTTCCTTTTCTTAGAAGGAGAGGATTTTGTGGCCAGGGTATCAGCGATGGGTATTGTCGCTGAAGGAGCCACAAAATGAGAAGAAGAAGGGTTGAGAAGAGACAGGAGTGTAGAAAGACGTACCTCATTCACCATTGGTTAGAAGTCGAGTATCTTTGGGCCGACCTGAGAGAGTTTCAGGTCACCTTCAGTTGGGTAGCTCTCTTTCAGGCCATATTGGAAGATGACGCTGATGAATCGGGGGTAGGGAACCCATGGAGGTCTGTCAGCGATGGTGTCCACCCTTAGAACTAGGTCATCATAGATAATCGATGCCCAGTCTATGTTGAGACCTTTCAGTAGTGCATACCCCATTGCTTGCTGAGGTTTGGCGGCTTGGTCAGAGGAGCCGCTCTTTGCAGTCATACATCTGATAAGATGAGCGAAGATGAAATTCATCTCGCTGGGCATTTTCGATTTCTTGATAATCGCCAGCTTCTTCTCGGCCTTCATATCTCTGCCGATTTCCCATACATAGCCCATTGCATCGAAAAATGCAATGATGGATTCCTTGTCTGATTTTTTCTTGGGGTCAGGGAGGGGAACGAACGGTTTTTCCTTGGTAGCTAATGGAAGGCTGAGATCTTTTCGAATAATGGCAGGGGTGATCTTCATCGTGCCATATTCGATGTCGCAGAGGATGCAATCGATTGTTTTGGAGGGGTCTTTGGCTGAAGGTAGTTGAGAGTGTCTGGCTGAGTACCAGAATTGTGAGAGCAAGAGCTGATGAGCAGGAGGTGTTATGGTCAGGGCTGTGGAGATGCAGCAATTCTTTAGGAAATTCACAGCATCATCTAGATGTGTGACTTGCTTTCGAGGAGGAAACTCGAAAAGCGCATAGAGGTTATTCACCTTAGTCCAATCCAGTTTGTCAAGGGCAAACTTGACTTGAGGAGCCTTGAGAATGTCCACTTCCTCAGAATCAGCGGAGATGTTCTCAGCGGTAGCAGGAATGTCAGATGAAGCCATTTCTCTGTATTATCAGTTCAACCAAACATGTTAACAAATAAGAATGATCTTAATATGGAAAGAATTTCCATTAAGATGGTTCAAATTTTATTCATTTCATTCAGACACAAATGTCTTAATGAAGATTAGGGTTTTTCTTGATTTTAAGAAATGAAATAGAAAACCCATTTATTCTTGTTATCCAGTTTTCTATGAAGAAATAGATTCTGGAAAAACGAATGTGTGAAGAACAAGTTTAAGATTTTTGCATTTAAACTTGAAGAACAACCATGAAATGGTTGTGTTCATAAAACCATGAAAGAAAATGATTTTATTTTTAAGAAGTTCTTTTGTTTGATCTTGTTAAACAAAGAGTAGATCAGAAACAAGTTATTTGCATTCGGTAAATAATAAGAACATATTAACCTTGATGTTTGATGAAGAAGATGATGAACAGTTCTTGAAGTTTTTGAAATCACAAATGCAACAGTGAATTCTTTCTTGCGGAGGAAGATTGATCGCGTAAAAGAAAAATATAAACTTCGAGTTTGTTTATATAGAGAGATTAGATAGAGAAAATCTTGAGCGGGAAAATATTTTCATCATGACACGGACACGTGTTTGCATTTGATTGGAAGTTTGAACGAGACGTGCAAACGTGTGTCAGGAAGAGAAAACGTGCCAGTGTTTATCCGTTGTAATGACGTCATAACTGTCCTTTCATATTCTTGGTTGTCTCTGAGGTTTTGAAAAACTCAGGGATACTTTTGAAAACATGAAGCACTGAATGAAAATATTCAGCGATGGTTTTAAGAAATTTCAAAATATCGCTGTTAAGGAAGAGATATCCAGCATTGCATTTTGTTTTGAAATCTTGCATTTTTCATGCGATTGTCAGAGAGAGAAAACATACATTGATAGCAGCTTTAACCAAGTTTTATTCAGAGAGAAGATGATTGAATAGGTTATGAGTTGATTTTATCCTGTCGCTGATTAATGTGAACCGCTGAAGATTTTATCCTTCAAAGTTCAGCATTCCAAGTTCGCTGATGAGAAAGTTGAATCTTGTCTCATCAAGATGTTTGGTAAATAAGTCAGCTAACTGATAATCAGTTGGGATAAAATGAAGTTCTATATCACCATTCATCACATGATCTCTGATAAAATGATATCTGATTTCTATACGTTTGGTCTTTGAATGTAGTACTGGATTGTTTGCTATAGCGATGGCACTAGTGCTGTCGCAATAGATTGGAATTTTGGAGAGCTGAAGATCATAGTCTAGTAGCTGATTTTTCATCCACAAGACTTGAGAACAACAGCTTCCAGCAGCTACATATTCAGCTTCAGCTGTGGAAGTGGACACTGAATTTTGCTTTTAACTTGTCCAACTTACCAGCTTTCCACCCAGGAGCTGACATCCTCCTGTGGTGCTTTTCCTATCCATTTTGCAACCTGCAAAATCACTATTTGAATAGGCGGTTAGATCGAATCCTGAATCTTTGGGATACCAAAGACCTAGATTCGCTGTACCCTTAAGATATCGAAAAATTCTCTTTACAGCTTTCATATGAGATATCTTAGGTTCAGCTTGATATCGTGCACACAAGCATGTTGCAAACATAATATCCGGTCGGCTAGCTGTAAGATACAATAGTGAGCCGATCATCCCACGGTACAGCGTGACATTGACAGGAACACCCTTAGTGTCCTTATCAAGTGTCAGCGGTGGTGCCATAGGGGTTTTCATAGCAGAACTTTCAGTTAAGTCGAATTTCTTCAGCATATCTTTAACATACTTTCCCTGATTAATAAAAGTTCCTTTTTCAGTTTGCTTAATCTGAAGACCAAGGAAATATGTTAGTTCACCCATCATGCTCATTTTATACTCATCTTTCATTCTATCAGCGAAACGAGTACAAAGCTCAGGGTTAGTAGAACCAAATATAATGTCATCAACATATATTTGAACTAGAATGATATGACGTTTCACTTTTCTAAAAAATAGAGTTTTGTCAATTTTACCTCGCTCAAATTTTTCAATATGGAGATAAGTGGAAATAGTGTCATACCATGCACGTGGAGCTTGCTTCAAGCCATAAAGTGCCTTATCCAGTTTATAAACATAACCTGGACGCTTAGAATATGAGAATCCTGGAGGTTGTTCCACATACACTTCTTTATTTAGCTTTCCATTTAGAAACGCTGACTTAACATCCATCTGATGTACTTTGATGTTTTTGTGTACAGCATATGCTAAGAATAGACGAATAGATTCAAGTCTTGCTACTGGAGCAAATGTTTCGTCATAATCTATACCTTCCTCTTGTCTGTATCCCTGAGCAACAAGACGAGCTTTGTTGCGGGTTACAGTACCATGTTCTTCCAACTTGTTTCGATAGACCCATTTAGTGCCTATCACAGTTTTATCAGTTGGTCTCTGAACAAGTTTCCAAACTTTGTTTCTTTCGAATTCAGTCAGCTCTTCTTGCATGGCGCTGACCCAGTTTGGATCTTTGAGGGCATCATCTACTTTCTTTGGTTCAGTTAGTGAAATAAAATTTACAAATAAACAAATATTACCTGCACTTCGTCGAGTCTGAATCCCAGCGTTTGGATGACCAAGAATTTGATCAATTGGGTGATTTATAGTCCATCGCTGAGCCGGAGCGTGAGACGCTGACTCAACTTGAACTGGAGGAGCTGAAGATGAAGCTTCAGCGACGTCGGGAGTATCAGCCAAGAGAGGAATGGATGCAGTTGTCATTATATTCACTGATTGCTGAGAAGTAGATGGAATGTCAGAGACATTTGGTTCAGCGTTAGGTATAGTGTTTATAGGAACAGCTGAGACCCAAGAAGTTTCAGATTCACTATTCTGCATATTTGGAATGATAGGAGGACTATCATCTTCTACTGGATGAGCATGAGTAGTGGGAATATTATCTGAATCACCAAGATGAGAAAACATCCATTGATTCAGTTCTTCAGTATCAGCGGACGGTTTAGAGTTCGCTGAACGGGATTCGTCAAACGTGACGTGAATAGTTTCTTCTACAGTTTGTCTTCTTCGATTGAAGACTCTGAAGGCTTTGGAAACTGAGGAGTATCTAAGAAAGATTCCATCATCAGCCTTAGGATCAAACTTTCCAAGAGCATCTCTGTTGTTCAGTATAAAATACTGATATCCAAAGATGTGAAGAAAGCTGATTGAAGACTTTCTCCCATGAAAGAGTTCATAGTCTGTCTTTTTGAATCTTTTAACTATCAGCGACCTGTTTTGCGTAAAACAAGCAGTGTTAACAGCTTCTACCCAAAACTGAGTTGGTAGGTGAGAATCGTTGAGCATTGAACGTGCAGCTTCAATAATTGTTCTATTTCTTCTTTCAGCGACTCCATTTTGTTGCGGTGTTCTCACTGAAGAAAAGTTGTGAGAAATACCCTTACTCTCAAGGAAGGAATCAAGAGAATTGTTTTTGAATTCAGTCCCATGATCACTCCTTATTGAGCGAACGGTCAGATTTTTCAGGGTTTCCATCTTCCGAACAAAGGTGATGAGTTCTTCAGGGGTGTCACTCTTAGAACGGAGAAACATTACCCAAGTGAAGCGAGAGAATTCATCAACTATGACCAGCGAATACATCTTTCCAGCGATAGATTGTTTGTTAACAGGGCCAAACAAATCCATATGGAGTAGTTGTAGAGGAGATGACACTGAAGAAACTTGCTTTGATTTAAAGCTTGCTTTGGTCTGCTTCCCTTTTTCACACGCTGAACATAAAGACTCTTTGGCGTAAGAATGCTGAGGTAGAACAGTGACTAACTCTTTTGATGAAAGAGTGTTCAGTGTCTTGAAATTTAGATGAGATAGCCTCTTATGCCATAGCCAGTTGACATCAAATGAGGCCTTTGAGAAGAAACAGGAGTTCTCAGTGGTTGTTGAGTCCATGTTTATTACATAAACATTTTCCAAACGATAACCGCTGGGAGCTATCTTCTCCTTTTTGTCAGCGACAAAGCAGGATTCCTTAGTAAAGATTACTTTGTTATCCATGTCGCAAAGCTGACTGATGCTTAGAAGATTATGCTTCAGCCCTTCAACATATGCGACTCTTCTGAAGGAGGTTGTACCATTTGAAAGTACACCATACCCTCGGGTATGTCCTTTTCCATTTCCACCGAAAGTCACAGAGGTACCCTTCTCTTCCTTGTATTCAGCGAGCAGGCTTTTCTTTCCAGTCATGTGTCTAGAGCATCCGCTATCGAGATACCAGATACCCTTCTTAACCTGCAATACAAAGGAAGATTAGTTTTTCTTGGGTACCCACTTTACCATGTATACACATTTGTCAGTGGAAGTAGTTGGAATGGAAGATTCAGCAGTCTTCGCAGCATTTGAAGATTCAGCTTTGTCTATCTTCACTTTGGTTAATTTCTTAACTTTAGTGGTAGGATTCACCTTGACCTGATTTTCACCAGGGTTGGTCTTCTTTGCCTTGGGGAAAATTTTCACCTTAGCTATTTTTTCAGCTTTGGTGGCTGTGGGGCACTTACTAGCAATATGATTGGTAAGTCCACAGTGATAACATTTCCTATAACTATAAGTAGTTCTAGGACCATTTGAATGCTGAGCTTTTAATTTCGAATTAGAAGTGCCAGCACCAAGTAAACTATTGGCTTTAGAAATGGGACGAACATTCAGTTCTTCAGATTTCTTACCAAGGACATCCAATCTGAGTCTAGGAGTAGATCGCTGAATATATCCAGAGATCTGCTTCCTTGATCCAGAGGGATGAGCCACTGAAGCTTTAGAAGCATTCAGCTTTGGTACTAAGGTACCCTTCTGAGGATTCTGGTAAATAACAATTCCTTTACCTTTGTCTTTAGAGACAGAGGTAGGTTTTGAATAAACCATTTTCTCCTTGCCTTTTGAGGAGGTAGGAGTTTCCTCAGGGATTGGTGTAACGGACGAGGAGCACTGAGAAGATGAAGTATCATCGACTGAGGATACGAACGTTCCAAATTTAAGCATTGAACGCTCAGTGGTTGGTTTTGGAGTATCATATTTATAACCCAAACCACGTTTATCACTCAGGGAAATCTGAGACTTTATTATCTCAGTGATATTTGTTGAAGAATTACACCATCCTTCAACAGTAGCTTTTTCAACCTTTAATGCAGCGATAGCTTCTGCTCATTCGATTTTGACTAGCTGATTTAAATATACTTGATCTTTAAAGTCTTTTTGAATTTTAGAAAGCTTTTCTATTTGAAGGTGGCAATTTTAAAGCTTTTCAGCGAGATCAAGATTTTGGTTTTCCACCACAGTTTTGCCGTTCATGGCTTCGTATAAACTTATAGTCAAGAGATCGATCTTACGGAGACTATCAGCTTCATCAATATTTGCAATATTGGTAAAGAAAGAAGGTGATACCTGATTAGCAGAGGCTGAAGTGGAGGGAATGTCTGAACTTTCTTCCTCTTCTTCAATCTTGGCCATGAGACATAGATTTGCTTCATCATCTTCAGAGTCAGATGATGATGCTTCTTCATCAGAAGCAGCCCAATCATAGTCAGCCATCAGGCCTTTATTCTTCTTCTTAAAGCTTTTAAGCTTAGCATATTTTTCTTTCAGCTTTGAATATTTGTCATCTTTATTCCTTGGAACAAAGGGTTTCTTTGTAAAAGCTGAGGGTCTAGAAACTTTCTTAGACCTGCACTCGTTAGCGAAATGTCCTGTCTTTTCGCAGTTAAAACAAGTAGCAGTAGCCTTATCAACAAAAGCTGATGATCTAGGCTTGTCAGTTATGGAAAGAGGTTTGTTCTTTCTAAACATTTTCTTTTTGGCAAATCTCCTGAACTTCTTAGTTAGGAGAGCCAAAGATTCATCATTATCTGAATAATCAGAATCTGATGACCTTTCAGAGTTACTTTCTAACTCAGTGATAGTGATCGAGGGTCGCTGAGTAGAAGGTTCCTCTGAGATTAAAGCAACAGGGGTGCTTTTGGAATCTTTTACAAGATTCTTCTTAAGATGGCTCGATTGCTCATGATTCAGCAACGTGCCATATAAGGTTGAAAGGGTCATTGATTTTATATCCTTTGATAGCTTGAGACACATAGCATAATTGTCCCAGCTTTCAGGTAAACATTCTAGAAACTTTGTCAGTACTTCAAAGTTAGAATATTCCTTACCAACAGTTTTCAGATCTATAATTAAACAATTAAAACGTTGGTGAACTTCAGAGAGAGATTCATTCTTACCAGAAATGAAGCTTTCGTATTGTCTTACCAGGTTGATCTTTCTTGAGTCCTGGACTTCAGACGTTCCTTCATACTGAACACATATTGTGTCCCACATGGCTTTTGATGTTTTCAGATTCATGACAGAATGGTAGACTTCGTCAGGAAGAGCCATGGATAGTATGGATCTGGCTTTTGTATCTATAGCCACTTTCTTCTTATCTTCGTCAGTCCATTGAAAGATTTCCTTAGGTACCAGCCTATCTGGAATAGCAGGTCTATTCTCAGCGGCTGGAACTGCAACATCTATTCTTACAGGGATGAATGGACCATTCTCTAGATAGTAAGGCATAGTAGGGTCTACACCTTCTAAGAAGAGTGTCATCCTATTTTTCCATAAGTTGAAGTTATCTTTGGAAAATCTAGGGGGTTTAGCAAGAGAACCATTGTCTATATAATTTGTGTTTGTGTTGGTGGCCATTTTCAGATAATAGCAAGGAAGAGAAATATCTTAGATTAGATCTTGTTTATGAGATTAAACAAATCTGCTCTGATACCACTTGTTGGTCCCGAAGACCTATACAAGTTTGTAGAAGGGGGGGGGGGGGGGGGTTGAATACAAACACACAGATTTTACTTTTCTAAATTGTTTATCGATAAATCATTAACAATTTACAGCTTGTTGCGAAAACAAGATTAAGGATAAACCTAAATCTTAACAAGTTGGAACACTAAGGTTTCTTGCACTAAGAGAGATAAGGAAATTACTAATAATAACCAATCTTGAGATAAAAGATTGAACTTGTCCAGAGTTAGCAAGTTACTTCAAAAGAAGTGGGTTCATCTCTTTATATACTGCATGCATTTAATGCAAGTCAGTATACACTTTACACGTGTCATCAACTGGTTGGTTGCATGTCATTGACCTTGGTTGACAACCTTAGTAGCCGCATGGATGAACAGTGTAGTATCAGAGTGGTCGTACGATTTCAGACAGTCGGAGGTTCTTTTCTGACATTTCGTACGGAGTCGTGCAAGGGGGGTTAAGACAAAAGTACTTTGTACGGAGGACTTCATGATCAGCTTTTCGTTGATTCAGCGATTATCATTTTCTATTCAGCGAATGATAAAGTTCAGCGATAGCTGAAGTCTTGTACTTGATACTTCACGTTGAGTGGACAAATCTGAGTCTTCGCTGATCCGCATCAGTTCATTAGGAGACTTGTCGCTGGTTCTTGAGATTGATCTTCGACTTCAGCGTAGAACCTATGTTGACGTGAAACTTGTCTTCAGGGATCATAAGTAAACAACTAACTTATCAGCGATCATCATAATGACTGAACAGACTCAACATTAATGGTGAACAGTTTCGCTGAATGTTTAATCTAAAGAGCGAGAGTTCCTATCAGCGGTACTGTAAGATCTTAGTACTTATCAGCGATAGTGAAACTCTGATACATATTGTTTACTTACAATTTTCACTAAGTATATAAGAGAGGGTCATTATCAAATCACTGAGGGTTTGGATCAACACACCACCTCCTCCTCTTCACTATCAACGATCAAGATCTTCTTCTTCTTCTTCTCCTTCTTTTCTTCCACAGCTTTCTCCTTCTTCGGCTTCTCTTTAGCTTCTGTAGCCTTACCAACCAGCGCAAGAGGTGCACTGATTTGAGCTTTTGCTTGTGCAATCTGAGGCTCTTGGGCTGTCAACGTTCCATAGAGATCTAACAGAGTCCAGGAGTCTAAGTCCTGATTTGTTTGCAGAGACATAGACAACTGGAGCCATTCTTCATTGAGACTCTTTAGGAACATGACATTGTTCTCCTCAGAAGTTCTGTGGATTCCGAACTTCTTGCACTTGTTGATTAGAGAGTTGAACCGATCATATGTTGACTGTAGAGATTCTTTCGGCAGAGCTTTGAATGCGTAGTACTCGTTGATGCATTGGGCTCTGCGGTTCTTCTGAGTTTTGTCCCCACCCTCCAGTTGTTTTTCCAGTTCCTTCCACAGATCGTATGCAGATTCACACGCATTTAGGGATTGGAAGAGGTCATTTGGGATGGCCATAATCAGAAGTCTCTTAGTCTTCTGAGCAATTTCATATTTTGCCCAATCAGGGTCTGAACAGTTGTCCTTGGTCTTTAGTTTCTCGTGGTCAGGGATTTCTGGAGTGTCGTCTGTGGCAGGTACACAGGGTACTGTGATCATTGGTACGAAAGAGGGTTGTTGATATAGTAGACGAGTTCTTTGTCAGTACCCTCGAAGAAGTGAATCATTCGTATCTTCCACTGAGGGTACTCATCTCTGAGTATTGTGGGTGGCTTGGTTAAAGAACCAGCGGTGAAGAAGTTGTTTGTGTTTGTCATTTTGAAAGAGGTTGAGAAATCCAGAAAATAGGGTATGAACAGTAAACTTTCAGAAGATGAAGTGTATGTTTCGAATGGTGTTTATAAACTTAGAAACTTTGAACAATGCACTAAAATGGAGATTTAACCGAAGTAACAGACTGTAAGTTTACCAAAGTCGAACAGGTCGAGAATGGCAGAAAAACATAGGCTGTTTTGAAATAAGTGAAGAACAGGTTAAAATTACTCCAGGTTTCTACCAAAATTCATTGCAAGAGAGGATCACCTGATATAGAAAATCAAGGATGGCTCTGATACCAATTGTTGGTTCCTGTTTTGCTTAACAATGATGATTATATCTAACAGTTCAAACAAGATATAGTGCGGAAGCGTTTTTAACGAACTAAAAGATATAATAAGGTAGAAGAACACACAATATCAAATACGTGAAGTGTAAATAACACAAGTTCTAACTCAATAACCCACTGTATATTGTTATAAATAAAACACCAAGAACACCGATGATATAACAAGAATTATGTTCTAATGGTGTGTGTGTTGTGCAAAGCTTAATGGAAGAACTCAACATGAGTCTTCTATTTATACTACTTCTAAAGGGGACAAGTTCTAGACAACAAGGACTGAAGGTACTAAAACACTATTCTGGTACTGTTGTTAGTACAACGTTAATTAAATTCGCCGACTTCTGCTAAGGCTGAGACCCATCAGAGTTTGACACGTGGAGTTGTCAGGTCACGCCTTGTACGAATGATCTTCATAATATTCGTACAGCGGAAATCGTGAGAAGCACGATTGTCCTTGTATAGATCTTTAGTCTTTATACCACAGAGGCTCTGTCAAGTATGATAGAGGCTCTATGGCCTTGTCCGCTGAGAAGAGTCTTCTGGCGATTCTTCACTTCGGTCTTCTCGGTGACTCGGCAGAGCCTCTATCGAAGACTTCTATACTTAGCCTATTTTTCAATACTTTTATAAACATAAAGATTGGAGCTAACAAATTCTGAGGCTCGCGGTTTAGCCGCGTCTATATCGTTGTTTCACAATATAACGTGCAATAGGTAGATAGTTCGTTAACTAAATATGCCTCCACAATCGACCCTTCTAGCCTTTTTATGTTTCGTACTATCCTTTTCAAGGATCATGTACGTCTCTCGTAAAGATACATCCATCTGTATTGAACCAGACCCGCAATAAGTTTCTCATGTGCCAGATGTACCACAACGTGTTCCATGGAATCAAAGAACCCAGGTGGGAAGACTCTTTCCAGCTTGTAGATAGTTTCAACTAAACTTGTTTACAGTTTCCACAAGTCGTCAACGTGTAACACGTTCAAGCATGTTGCATGAAAGCATGGTCGTCTGAATATTTCAACTTCTTCAACCAATCACACACCTTTCTCATTTTCTATGTGTTCAATGTGTATGAAGGTTTCAGTTTAAAGATTTGGTTCGTCCTGTAACTCGCACAGAAGGTGCTTGTAAAGGGGAGGGGGCTTGAATACAAACACAGTGAAATTTTGCTTTTTAATTATAATTTTTATTACAAACATAAAATTACAGATATATTGCAAGAACCTAGAAGGAAAGACCTTTATCCTAATGTATCCGAGGCTGACAAATTTACACACTGAAAGACAGAAGAAGAGAGTTCTCATTAGATATGAGGGACTAAGAAAATTCTTGGATATTGACGCCGAATTTACTTTGAAGTTATCACAAAGAAGTTATTTCAAAACGGGTGGTTTGCAAACTAACATAATGAAGTCCTTTTATAGCCTTCATTGCATTAAATGCTCTCTTCAACTTTTACACTTGTCTTCATCAAATTTGTTGATCCATGCATCTTTGTACTTTTCACTTCTGCCTTTTGAGTTGATGTAGACAATTATTAACCCTTGATATCCCTTCATATGTACAGGGAGTATTAAAGTATGACTAGAATTAATAAAATAATATTTTAAACACATACTTTGGCTGACATGCATTTGCATGTTCCCATACTATGATGAGAGTCAGGGAGAGTTGGTTACCCAAACTTGCTGGACAAGTTTGAACTTCGAATTTTGGCTTGCCAATAGTAGTATTTGTCTGACTACGCACTCATTGTATTTTGTATTTATTTTCTTTTGGCTAGGCAACAAACCAAAATGGTTAGCTGACAATCTTGGCCACTCTTCAACTAATCTTCGACTTTGCGGAAGGCTTTTTACACTTGGGATCAATCAAGATAGTTACCAACCTTTTACAAGTAAAAATCCTATTTTGTCTATTCTGAAATATAGGTTATACAACAGTTTCCAATTATAGACATTTATGAAGAATAGTCTGGTCAAATAAACAAATATGGAATCATTCAAAGGAATATGAAATCTGATGCACGTCAGTAATCGGATCGTTGGTATGAACTTCTATAGGATTACAACCTTATTCCAACCTATTGATCTGATGGTCTTTAATCCTATGGTTTGAGATTGTTTCTTTTGGTGACATTGGATTTTAAACATTATTAATACTTTAATCCGATAGATGAAGTCATATAGGATTTAGACTACTTTTGTGGAAAAACTTAAGAGTTTTATTTTTAAGTGTTTAATGTTCGGATGACTATTTGTATTATTTACATATACGATGATTGAGACTAACAATCTCTCCTATTTGTTAATTATACAAATAGGTGTCTTTTTGAAAGTAGAACACTTACAAAAATCTTAAGGGATGCAACCTTGACTTCAACAAAGTGCTTGATTGCAGTCCGACTAGATGAGTCATCCCAATCTAAACTTGATGATTGAGAGAAAACAATCATACCTAATGGAATAGACGGATCAGATGAAAAAACTTGTGTATGGACAACTTGAAAATTCATTCCAGAAGAAGGTCAAAAGACAAGTTATTTGGAAAGTGTGATTTGAGCTTCTTCTCAATGATAAGGTAGTAGAATCTGACATGTGGTATATCATAGTGTTTTCTGGGCACTGTGATTTTCTTCTTGAGGCTATTAAAAAAATATAGAGTAAAATAAGTATTTCATTGAAAGATAAGAGAATGTGCCAGGCGTGTGCTAATGTTGGGTATCTGATCATAACCCGTAGATTTGTTGCTTAAGAAGAAAGTAAGTTGAGAGAAAATGAAGTACCATACTGTTGATCCAAACCCTCAGTGATTTGATAATGACTCTTTGAGAAATACTTAGTGAAAATTGTATGTAGACAATATGTATTAGAGTTTCTGTTGGTCCCGAAGGGCTATACAAGTTTATAGAAGGGGGGGGGGTTGAACACAAACACACAGATTTTACTTTTCTAAATTGTTTATTGATAAATCATTAACAATTTACAGCTTGTTGCGGAACAAGATTAAGGATAAACCTAAATCTAAACAAGTTGGAACACTCAGTTTCTTGCACTAAGAAAGAGAAGGAAATTACTAATAATAACCTATCTCAAGATAAGAAAGATTACTTGACCAGAGTTAGCAAGTGACTCGTCCAGAGTTTTCGAGTGCCTCAAAAATGAAGCTGGAGTCCTTCTTATATACTGCATGCATTTAATGCGTGGCAGTTTATACTTTACCCGTGGCAGCAACTCATTGGTTGTATGTCATTGACCTTTGTAGACAACCTTAGTAGCCGCATGTTTGAACAGTGTAGTATCAGAGTGGTTGTACGATTTCAGACAATAAGGAGGTTTTTTTCTGACATATCGTACGAAGTCGTGCAAGGGTGGTTAAGACAAAAGTACTTTGTACGGAGGACTTCATGATCAACTTTCGTTGATTCAGTGCTTTATCATTCTTTATCAGTGAATAACAAAGTTCAGCGATAGCTGAAGTCTTGTACTTGATACTTCATGTTGAGTGGACAAATCTGAGTCTTCGCTGATCCGCATCAGTTCATTAGGAGACTTGTCGCTGGTTCTTTGAGCTTGATCTTCGACTTCAGCGTAGAACCTATGTTGACGTGAAACTTGTCTTCAGGGATCATAAGTAAACAACTAACTTATCAGCGATCACCATAAGGACTGAACAGGCTCAGAGCATTGTGATGAACAGTGTTCGCTGAATGTTTAATCTAAAGAACGAGAGTTCCTATCAGCGGTACTGTAAGGTCTTAGTACTTATCAGCGATAGTGAAACTCTAATATATTGTTTACTTACAATTTTCACTAAGTATTTAAGAGAGGGTCATTATCAAATCACTGAGGGTTTGGATCAACAATCTCCCCCTATTTGATTATGACATAGCAACAGAGAAAATTGCTATTTAATGAAAACATAAGGATAAAAAGAACTCATAAAATATTTGTCCCTTTTACTATTTTCTGGGATCTTTTCTGTACTAATGGAGTAAAGTACTTTCGCTGAAATCTTTCTTTAAAACTTCGTATCAAATTACAAAGGGAAGTGGAAAGATTATAAGTACAAGCGAAATAAATTACAAGTACAAAAGAATAACTGATAAAATAGAAGAATAAGGCGATTCTATCAGCTTATAGAGGTTCTTCCTTAATGAGAAGTTCATCAAGGGTCTTTGATGTGGGAATCATCCAGTCAGGAATCGTTACTACTTGATTATTTTTGTTCAGAGTTCTTAAAAAATCAAAGGTTTAAGATGTCGTGCCTGAATGTCGCGTTTGAATTCACACCAGTAGATGAGATCTTTCAGCTGTTCGATGGGAGTGATGGGAAGTTCAGAGATACGTTGAAAACGTTTTCGTCCACCATAGTCAATAAAGAATATCCCATAGGGTTTGCTTATGACTTTCCCAGGGATAAAAGTCTCATGAGGAGGAAGAGATGTGTCAAGTGCGGAAAGGTCAGGTTCTGGACCAAGAACTTCAGCACGAGAAAAACCAATACTTGTTTCGTTCCGTATAAGAGGACCTGAGTCTGAAGGTTTAGACTTTTTCTTTGCAGAGGCCCTTCTTTTCTGATTTGCGAGAGGAGGGGGAAAAGGAATATCCACACAAGAAGATACTAAGTCGATCTGTTGATTTATCAGCTTTTCGAAATGATCCTTGTACTCTTCGTTCTCTATGAATATCTCGATTTCAGCGATTAAAACTTTGAGGGTTGATTTTCCAGTGATATGTACCTTGTTGATTCTGGCAGGTCGATATCTGAAGTGTACCTTTTCTTTGCACTGGATTAAAGTAGATTGAGACACAGTTCTCTTTTCTTCTACGATCTTCTTGACGTCTTCCCATAGCTGACGTTGGACTTGAATGGGAATTCGTTTCAGCTTGGGGTCTTCGACTGATTCTTGAGTAAGTTGGATGGCGTGTTCTCTGTCTTTTTCTTCAGCTTCCCTTCTTTCAGCGAGTAGACGTTCAGCACTGAGGTGATCCTTGTATTCCTTTTGTGAATGTATGAACTTTGGAGGAATAGAAGGAAGTTGATCACGCTTCAGGATGATTCGTTGATCTTCGAATCTCTTGATCATTGCATCTCTCTTTTCTTGATCCTCTTCACTCAGCTTTTGAGGAGCCAAGGAAGGTCTGTTTTTGTGAGAGAGCGTCTGTGCTTCAGGTTCATCAGTCTCGGTGATTAAATCCCAGACTGGGATTATTTCTTCAGCAGCAACTGGGTTTATTGTTGGTGAAGTCGCAGCTGTAGAAACTTCAGCGATATCCTTAAACAGGGGAGAGGACTAGCTGAAACACAACGATCTTACGAATAAGAACTTGGGTAGAACAGAGAAAAGAAATGGGTTTAAGTGTATAGGCTTTTTGTGGAGAGTATAGCTGATAATGTGTATAGATAGAGGAGGGATGCAGTGTAAGGAAGTAGAAGGTAGTGTACCTGACAAACTGGCTTTGGAAGCAAGATCGTCAAATTGTCTTCTTCAGCGAGGCCTTTGTTTTTGCCTTTGTCAGCTTCAGACGCTGCAGGCTTTGTCTTGGTCCGCTCCCCTGAAGGTTCGTTTATCAAGATCCCTTTAAGAGTTGTACTGTTCTGAACAGGCTTGACGATAAAGGAGTCGTCGTCATCATCATCATCGTCGTCATCACCCTTATCACTGGATGATGGTTCATCGTCAGAGAGGTCGACGGCTTCTTCATCTTCAGCTTCAGATTCAGATTCTTTAGCAGCTCCTTCGAGTTGCTCCCCCTCAGATACAGAGGTAAGCTTATCGGCTCCCTAAGGGTTTTCATCTCCCTGAGGTCCAGCAGTTGTTTCTTCATTTGTCTTCTTCCCCTCTTCAGTAAGGGAAAGGTCTTCAGTCTTCTCCCCCTCGATAGATTCATCATGGGGAAGGTCTTCAGAGTTCTTCTCCCCCCCCTTCCTCATGATGAGTGGGGGAGGAATGTGATGACTCAGCAGATGGTGTTGGTTCCCTGTCTTCTTGGCCAGGGACCCCAATATTGGTTTCAATCGCTGCTACTCTGTCTTCTAGGCCAGTAATAGCAGGAGTGATCTTGAAAAGTTCAGCATGATCCGCCAGAGTAAAATGCGAAGGTGCAGGGGAAGGGGCGGTCATGTTGTTGGTCCCGAAGGGCTATACAAGTTTGTAGAAGGGGGGGTTGAATACAAACACACAGATTTTACTTTTCTAAATTGTTTATTGATAAATCATTGTTGAATCCAGATCCGTGCAACGATTATGTTTGTGAATAAGCAAATAAGAACAGTTGATATGATTCACAAAGGCTGCCCACTTAGCTATTGATTTAGAGAGAATTACAGTGTAAAGCAGAAAAGCTAAATGAGACAACTAGCTAATTTTCTAAGCTAATTGCACTTTAAATACGCTGGGCCCGTGGTAACAAGCCCACGGCCCGTTCACAATGGACTAAGTTTAATCTATTACAAAATAAACCCTTGAACTTAAAATCAACATAAATTCTACCCTAACAATCTCCCCCTTTGATTTGAAGTTCGAGTTCGCGCTCTATCTCTTGCCAGTTGTAGACATAGTGTTTGCGCAACGCGAAGTGAACCTCAAAGAATCTGATGGCACGGCGGTAGTCGAGACGTTCTTCAACCATATCCAAAGCAGTCTGAGCAGTTCTTTCATTCAGATTGGGTACATAGGATACCTTTGGATTTTCGGATTCGTGCTTGATAATCTTCCGAAGAGCGTCTTGAACTTTGAGCAGTGTGCCGTCGCAAAATCGATCTACCTGACTGAACCTCATAAACTTCTTTTCTTTCTGAGCATTGAGGAAGACGATCCCAAATTCCGGTTGAAGCAGCATTGCATTCTCGGGATACATCGACAGTTCAGGAGCTTTCAGATTCGGTTTGCGCAGATTCACCTTCTTCGCTCCGTTCTCGATTGCCATTTGAAAGTCCGTAAGATAAGAGATCATAATAGAACGGACGAGGAATCGACGAACCGCTTCGAGCACCTTTGTTACAGCAAGCGGTCGGATGGTTCTGGTGCGAAGATCTCTCAGAATAACCAGGAGGTCGAACGGATGGAGATGCTTAAAGTCAGCTTCAGAAAAAATCCATTTTTTTCTGTCTTCACGTCGAACAGTGAATACAGGAAAGACGATCTTCATAATTCGGTTTGACTGAATCTTTTGCACCTCTGAAATTTTATGTTTGGTTCGAACCTGGTCTCTCGGGAGACACCGCTTCATGGCTTCTACGTATCGGAGTTGGCGTGCTGGATCAGGACTGTAGATGCCAAGACAGAAGGTCGGCTCAATCGGGCGAATTCTGTGTACAAACAGCTTCTTCAGAGATTCCTCCAGATGAGGAATGAGGACCTTGATCTTCTCCCAACGATTTTTTTGCTGAGGAGGGGGAGAAAGATCAGGAACTGTCGTTTGCTGAGGAGATGTCGGGATTTCTGCATTTGAGCGTTCGGGTTGATCTGTAGTCCTAGCGGGTTGAGTCGAGTGAACGGAAGGTGTACCATAGAAATTCTGAAGAAGAAACTGGTCGTAATCAACGTTGTCGTCTTCATCAGTGGGAAACACCAAGTTTACCTCAAAGTTTACGGCTCTGGCAGCTTTTTCGTACCATGCGTCTTCGGTTTCCGGGTTGGTTTCACATGCTGGATCAATCATGGTGAGCATTGGCATGTCTGATGGTTCTTGTGCGACCAATTCCTATGTTGTACCCTCTGGCTTTTCAACCGTTGGGGCTTCGTCATCTGAAATATCCATGTCGATGACCATCTGTGCTAATGGCAACTCGGCTTCGGGTGTTGCTGTTGAAGTTGCCGCAGTTGGGGGTTCCTGTTGAACCACTGTTGTAGTTTCGGCAGTCACGATCTGGACGGTCTCGTTTTGGCGTAGACGTTTCTCCCCCTCACGGTGACCAGGATGATCCTGATCACCGTGAGGGGGAGAAGCGTCTACGCCAAACCGAGACCGTCCAGATAGTGACTGCCGAAACTATAACAGTGGTTCAACAGGAACCCCCAACTGGGGCAACTTTAACAGCAACACCCGAAGCCGAGTTGCCATTAGCACAGATGGTCATCGACATGGATATTTCAGATGACGAAGCCCCAACGGTTGAAAAGCCCGAGGGTACGACACAGGAATTGGTTGCACAAGAACCATCAGACATGCCAATGCTCACCATGATTGATCCAGCATGTGAAACCAACCCGGAAACCGAAGACGCATGGTACGAAAAAGCTGCCAGAGCCGTAAACTTCGAGGTAAACTTGGTGTTTCCCACTGAGGAAGACGACAACGTTGATTACGACCAGTTTCTGCTTCAGAATCTCTATGGTATGCCTCCCGTTCACTCTACTCAACCCGCTACGACTTCAGATCAACCCGAAAGCTCAAATACAGAAATCCCGACATCTCCTCAGCAAACGACAGCTCCTGATCTTCCTCCCCCTCCTCAGCAACAAAACCGTTGGGAGAAGATCAAGGTCCTCATTCCTCATCTGGAGGAATCTCTGAAGAAGCTGTTTGTTCACCGAATTCGCCCGATCGAGCCGACCTTCTGTCTTGGCATCTACATTCCTGATCCAGCATGCCAACTCCGATACGTAGAAGCCATGAAGCGGTGTCTCCCGAGAGACCAGGTTCGAACCAAACATAAAATTTCAGAGGTGCTAAAGATTCAGTCAAACCGAATTATGAAGATCGTCTTTCCCGTGTTCACTGTTCGACGTGAAGACGGAAAAGAATGGATTTTTTCCGAGGCTGACTTTAAGCATCTCCATCCGTTCGACCTCCTGGTTATTCTGAGAGATCTTCGCACCAGAACCATCCGACCGCTTGCTGTAACAAAGGCGCTCGAAGCGGTTCGTCGATTCCTCGTCCGTTCTATTATGATCTCTTATCTTACGGACTTTCAAATGGCAATCGAGAACCGAGCGAAGAAGGTAAATCTGCTCAAACCGAATCTGAAAGCTCCTGAACTGTCGATGTATCCCGAGAATGCAATGCTGCTTCAACCGGAATTTAGGATCGTCTTCCTCAATGTTCAGAAATAAAAGAAGTTTATGAGGTTCAGTCAGGTAGATCGATTTTGCGACGGCACGCTGCTCAAAGTTCAAGACGCTCTTCGGAAGATCATCAAGCACGAATCCGAAAATCCAAAGGTATCCTATGTACCCAATCTGAATGAAAGAACTGCTCAGACTGCTTTGGATATGGTTGAAGAACGTCTCGACTACCGCCGCACCATCAGATTCTTTGAGGTTCACTTCGCGTTGCGCAAACGCTATGTCTACAACTGGCAAGAGATAGAGCGCGAACTCGAACTTCAAATCAAAGGGGGAGATTGTTAGGGTAGAATTTATGTTGATTTTAAGTTCAAGGGTTTATTTTGTAATAGATTAAACTTAGTCCATTGTGAACGGGCCGTGGGCTTGTTACCACGGGCCCAGCGTATTTAAAGTGCAATTAGCTTAGAAAATTAGCTAGTTGTCTCATTTAGCTTTTCTGCTTTACACTGTAATTCTCTCTAAATCAATAGCTAAGTGGGCAGCCTTTGTGAATCATATCAACTGTTCTTATTTGCTTATTCACAAACATAATCGTTGCACGGATCTGGATTCAACAATTGGTATCAGAGCAGGCAGACGGATTCGATTCAAAGCTTCATTCATCAATTTCTGGTTAGTTTGACTTTTACTCGTCTGACTATTCTTGAATTCTTGAATATTTGATTCAGTCGAAATTGGTTGTTTTTGCTTATTGGGTTGTGTTAGCATTATCGTTATAAGTGTTTCTGCAAATTTTCACATCCTAACCCTTTTCTTTGATAGCACGCATCGCTTTGGCAAGTTCAGCGGCTACATGTTCCTGCATATGTTGCTCCATAACCTGTCGGACAGCCTCAAGGGTGCTGGCCAGAGACCATTTTGACACAAAGTCGGGTAAAATAACGCCGGGCTCACTTAGAGTACCCGTTGAGGCATCTACCTTAGAGGCAGAGCCACCTACGTTCACAGCTGGCGTGATATTAACTGTGGTAAGATTTCCGTCGAATCCTCGTTTTCCGGCAGTCGGAGACACTATAGACGTTCCGGTCGGGTCACTAAGAGCCGCGACTTGGTGTTGTTCCGCATCAAGTGTCCTAGGCGAAGAATGTTCAGTAACAATAGGCTCTAGACTCGATGGTGCACACAAAGAAGTCGAGACCGGGGGCTGCTGGTCTCTTATTTCAACACCAACACTCTCCGAATGAGAGGCCGGTGGAAGTTGTGCTTGTTCCCCGTGTAATATTGAAACATCCGTCTGTTGTGAGACGAATGAGTGGATGAGGGGGTCGTGCAATTGCTCCGCTGGGTCCACGGAGGCTTCTTCAATACCCAGTCCCAACAAATGAGACAGGATAGCAGATGTGGCAACCCGGATATGACGTGGCTGGTTTCGCTCAAGAGCCTCGTTATCTTTATGGCTCAATCTTTCTTGGTTTGAGTTCGACCTTAACACCCTCCTTTTCACATGTGCTATGTCCCGGGGAAGGTCCCTTCGGCTCTGGCTGGACCATGGGATTCCCTAACTCTCGTCCATATGCTATCATAGGTAGGGTTTCAGGCATATGCATAGCACGGCTATTATCCTGCTCCCCCTCAAAACATTCATGGGGATTGACTTGCTCCCCCTCGGAGTGAGAGTGATATCAACACAAGAAAAAAATATTTATACTTTATGAGAAAAACAGTGTGACTCTTCCCCTCGGATTGAGGTTGTTGATCCGCCATGGAATAGCTGTAAAAAGACCCAAAGTTAGAAACTGAGGCGGATAAACAAGTTCTGGTGCGTACCTTTGCATTAAGTGGCTCAATCTGATACAGATTGAGGACAGGTAGTGATGAAACAGGTACATGACTGAAAATAGTAGGGGCGTATGGACATAATAATGAAATTGCAAGACATTCCGGACAACACAGGTATCCGAATAAAAGATGTCCGGACAAAAAAGCATACCGGAGATGATGAAAGTTTCCGGATAAAATAAGCAATCCGGACAAAAGAGAATCCGGATGACATTTAAGAAAGACCAAGAGTCCGGATATGGTACCCGGGTTCCCTTCCAATCCGGATAAGGACCCGGTCCGGAAACCTGTCCGGATACTTCTGGATTTTCAAGAATTTCCCTGATTCTTGACATTTTGCAAAAATAAAGCTATATGGATTTCAGAAACGAACCTTCTCTCGCTCCCCCTCCAACGGAGCATGGGGAAGAATTTGCTCCCCCTCGGATAGTGCAATGGAGAGTCCGACACACATAAAAACTTTTAGGCATTGAAAGAAAAACACTGTGTCGCTCCCCTTCAACTGATGAACATCCAGTTGGATGCTCCCCCTCAGAATGTGCGCGTAGTGTGAAATGCACACGGGAGTATCCACACACAAAAAAACTTTTTAACATATTTAAGGAAAAAAAATGTGTGTGACGCTCCCCCTCAACAGTAGAGTAAAATACCTGATAGAGGATCATGCTCCCCCTAAACACGTGAGCAGCTTGTTAAAGCACAGGTATAGACAAACCTCACGTCTTCTTAATATTGTTCCTTGTAGATCGTGAGCAGCTCCCTCCTTGCGGTCATGTGTGTGGAGCATCCAGTGTCTAAGGACCACACATAACCGTCCTGCAAAAGAAATTTAGCGGACCTTCGGTACCCAGATTTGCCTGGGTCCGAGAGGGTTAGGTTTGGCACCGTTTGGGGAAGCTTGCTTTGTCCCAACTTTCCCTTTAGGTATAGGAATTACACCGTTAGAGGGAACTGGTTTTGGCACTTATTTCCTCTTCGGTGCAGAATTTACACCTTTAGGAGGAACAAATTTTGTAGTAGCTTTCCGCCTGGGTGCCGGTTTAACCTCAGTTGGAGAAACCCATCTAGGAGCAGGTTTGGTTTCCCGCTGTGGTTTAACCGCTGATTGGTAACCCCGTTTTTTATAGTGTCTTTGCTGGTTATTACGGGGTATGCGTTTGGGTGTATGATTAAACCTTTGATATGACCCAAACCAATCATTATTAGCAATGTCATCAAAATCATTCCAACCACAACTAGAACAACACAAACGATCGTGTGATAATTGAATCAATTGCTGAATGGAATAAATTTTCATCGGAAAATTAACATCTCTATTAACAAAATTATTCCTATAATTCCAGGCACAATCGTTTTTGTTCATCCTAGGATGAAAGACGGTATTGAACGACTTTGATGCATCATCCTTGACAGATTCCTTGGCTGGCCACTTTGGTTTTATTTGTTTAGCGCGACCGGTTTTATCCGAAACAACAGGGACAGTACGGTCAATGACTTTTGAGGAAACAGGAATCTTAGTGGTCGGTCGTTCGGTCTTTTGCTTCGGCTGTGATTGTTTTTGAGAATTTGAAGCATTTTTAAGAATCTTGATCACAGCCGGAGTCTTGGATTGAGAACAGTCGCCCTTTTGAAAATTGACCGGACGATTAACCATTAGAGACAAAAAGTCAGAATGACTTGGAAGAGGTTTGTCGAAAGGGAACGACTCAAACTCTCTATCAGAATTACCTTCGGAGTTCATGTATTCTGAAAAATCGACATCCGGAATTACAGGACTTGGATCGGTCGAGGAAGGCGAGGAACACGTTGTGCTTGTGTGCTTTGGGGAATTTGGTAGGAAAAAATCAGAGTTCAAATTCCTTAAAACACTCTTATCTTGAGAATCAGAACCCTCTTGTGATCTTTTTTCAGTTGGGAAAGAGCTTGTTCCAAAGAAAGCTTTACACGAAGACGTGTCCGATGAGCTAGAGGAAAAATCGGGTGAAATCTTCTTTTCAGATTGGAGTTGGTCAAACTGCTTTTGTAGTTGACTTTTACTCACTTTCTCTTGCATCACTTCTGTTGCCAAAGCGGACAGTTGTGATGTGATTCGATTGATTTCAAACCGAAGGATCTCCTGTCCTTCATCAGACACAACTTCGGTTTTGACCGATTGTTGATTCTCAAGTTTTACAATTAAAGATTGCTTTTCCATTTGAAAATTTTGCCTTTCTTTCTCTAATGACTCCTCCAACTCGACTATCTTTGCTTCCAAGATGAGAGGGGGAACATAGAGTTTAAACTCATCCGTCTTAGTCTTGGTTTCGGTTGCTTGGTCCATATCCTTCTTGGAGGAATCCTTGGGTGTAGCAACCTTGTAAGGGTCGAAGTAGTCATTGGAGAGGTACTTTTTGTCCTTTTTATAAGAATAATTTAAAGGCTCGTAACAAAATGGAAGTTGAATTCCTCGTTTGTGTTTGCGCTTATATTCCTCGGTTTCCTCTTCCTTCTCAGGTTCAAGAGGACTAGTCCATTGGATTGCATATTCCGGATACTTTTTATCTAACCCAAAGCAAGCAAAATCATACAAAGTTGGTGTAAACCATCTTCCCTTTTTCAAATAATGTGGGTTATCATATCCGATTCCCCATTCTTTGTTGAAATAGGTGAACTCTTTGGGTTTATTCAGAAAGATGGTTTGATAAGTTTGACCCCTTTTGTGGAGTTTGGTTTCAAGATCAAGAATTTTCGCAACAAACTCCTTGTGCTGAATCTGAAGAGAGGAACATTGATAAACAATGTCCTCTTTCTCATTCAAGCACTCATCAAACTGAGACTGAAGTTCAGATAATTTGGCCCTTAAGTCTTTAGGTGCTATTGAAAGATTTTTGCATTTCTCTTTTAACATAGCATTTTCAGACTTGTATTTTTCAGTTAATCTCTGTTGAACATCTAGCTTTTCGGTTAGAGACCTAATCTCAAGCAGTTGTTCTTTAGAAGTGGCCTTAAAGGAAACTACCCGTTCAGCAAGAGGTTTCACTCGGTCATAAAGTTCTGAAAAGATAGGTTCACATACCTGACACGGCTTTTTCATGTCTTCTTCAGCAGGAGACATCTTCAGTTGCACTGGAGTGATCGTCAGACGTGTAGATTGATTCAAAGTGTAAACCTAACGCAAGGCACTAAGAGTGGAATCCTAACGCAGGTTCTATGACTGGTATGAACTAAGAGTGATCTTACTGGATAGGAATCCAAGTAAGGGTCTGATCAGGAAGTGTCCGCATCAGATCAATTAAGTACAGTTCAATAAATCACAAAGTGTCCGGGTAAAACAAAGAATCTGGATGGCACAGATTCACGAATACTTAAATGTCCCCCTCCTGCGACTTAGCACAGGGGTCCCGGATAACTTGAGTTGTCCGGATAACCAAGGTTACCGGATGGCTTAAGTTACCGGATAAAACGAAGTTACCGTGTCCGGATAACTTGAGTTGTCCGGATGCAATGAAGTTTCCGGGTACAAAGGATTGTCCGGATAAAATATATCCGGAAACACTGGGTTTCTGGATACAATTGTTACCCGGATAATGTAAGGAATAGTGACTTACCCGGATTGCAGAACTTACCCGGAAAATGAGGAGTCCGGATGAAAATCACACAAACGTCCGGACACCTTTAAGTTGTCCGGAAAAGTCGGCTGTTTTATCCGGACAAGTCGGCTGTTTGCTCAAATCGATCGATTTTTCGATTAGGGTTGCACACGAAGGTTCCTGTAATATTAGAAACAATCCCAAACACAAAAACAACACTAACCCAATCGTCTTTAGAGCAAAAACAACAAGTTTTTATGGTTAAAAATCGAATCTTTGTCAAGAACACTACCAAAACTTTAGATCTTAAATTGCTAAATTGACCAGTCAAACGAATGAATTAGGATGTGAAAATTTGCAGAAACACTTATAACGATAATGCTAACACAACCCAATAAGCAAAAACAACCAATTTCGACTGAATCAAATATTCAAGAATTCAAGAATAGTCAGACGAGTAAAAGTCAAACTAACCAGAAATTGATGAATGAAGCTTTGAATCGAATCCGTCTGTCTGCTCTGATACCAATTGTTGAATCCAGATCCGTGCAACGATTATGTTTGTGAATAAGCAAATAAGAACAGTTGATACGATTCACAAAGGTTGCCCACTTAGCTATTGATTTAGAGAGAATTACAGTGTAAAGCACAAAAGTTAAATGAGACAACTAGCTAATTTTCTAAGCTAATTGCACTTTAAATACGCTGGGCCCGTGGTAACAAGCCCACGACCCGTTCACAATGGACTAAGTTTAATCTATTACAAAATAAACCCTTGAACTTAAAATCAACATAAATTCTACCCTAACAATCATTAACAATTTACAGCTTGTTGCGGAAACAAGATTAAGGTTAAACCTAAATCTAAATGAAGTGAGTTCTTCTTCTTATATACTGCATGCATTTAATGCATTGCAATTTACACTTTACACGTGGCAGCTGCTGATTGGTTGCATGTCATTGAGTTTTGTTGACAACCTTAGTAGCCGCATGTTTGAACAGTGTAGTATCAGAGTGGTTGTACGATTTCAGACAATAAGGAGGTTCTTTTTCTTACATATCGTACGGAGACGTGCAAGGGTGGTTAAGACAAAAAGTACTTTGTATGGAGGACTTTATGATCAGCTTTTCGTTTATTCAGCGATCTATCATTCTTTATCAGCGAATGATAGAGTTCAGCGATAGCTAAAGTCTTGTACTTGATACTTCACGTTTAGTGGACAAATCTGAGTCTTCGCTGATCCGCATCAGTTCATTAGGAGACTTGTCGCTGGTTCTTGAGCTTGATCTTCGACTTCAGCGTAGAACCTATGTTAACGTGAAACTTGTCTTCAGGGATCATAAGTACACAACTAACTTATCAGCGATCACCATAAGTACTGAACAGACTCAGAGTATTATGGTGAACAATGTTCGCTGCATGCTTAATCTAAAGAGTGAGAGTTCCTATCAGCGGTACTGTAAGATCTTAGTACTTATCGGCGATAATGAAACTCTGATACATATTGTTTACTTATAATTTTCACTAAGTATATAAGAGAGGGTCATTATCAAATCACTGAGGGTTTGGATCAACAATCTCCCCCTATTTGATTATGACATAGCAACAAAGAAAATTGCTATTTAATGAAAACTTAAGGATAAAAAGAACTCATAAAATATTTGTCCCTTTTACTGTTTTCTGGGATCTTTTCTGTACTGATGGAGTAAAGTACGTTCGCTGAAATTTTTCTTTAAACTTTGTAAAGATTACAGAGGGAAGTAGAAAAATTACAATTACAGCGAATAAAATTACAAGTACAAAATATGTAGACAGATAAGGATAGAAAGAATTACAAGGCGATCCTATCCGTCAAAAGGTTCTTCCTTGATGAGAAGTTCATCGAGGGTCTTTGATGTGGGAATCATCCAGTCAGGAACATCTACTCCTTGATTCTTTTTGTTCAGAGCTTCTTCAAAAATCAAGGGCTTCAGGTGTCTACCTTTAATGTCGCGTCTGACTTCACACCAATATATGAGATCTCTGAGTTGTTCGATGGGAGTGATGTGGAGCTCGGAGATACGTTGAAAGTGATGGTTTCCTTCGTAGTCTAGAAAGAATATACCATAAGGATCACTTACAACTGTGCCAGGAATGAAAGTTTCTCCAGGTGGTAGGGAGGTATCAAGCGCTGAGAGATCAGCATCAGGGCCAAGAACTTCAGCACGAGAGAAACCAATACCTGTTTCATTCCGTATAGGAGGACCTGAGTTTGAGACTTTCTTTTCCTTTGCAGAGACTATTCTTTGTTGAGGAGGACGAAGAGTAGAGGGAGGAATATCCACAGCAGAAGAAACCAGGTCGATCTGTTTGTTTAAGATCTTCTCGACATGGCTTTTGAACTTTGAGCGCGATCCCTGAATGGCTAATTTCACTTCTAAGGTAGCAGCATAGAAGGTTTGCTTGGTTTTTTTTTCTCTTGTAGACATCAACTTCAACAACAGGAACGTCTGCGTACAGTCTTCCTCTGATGTTTACTTTGATGATTTTGGATGGTCGAGATCGATAGTTCAGCATTTCTTTACACCATTCCAAAGTCGTATCAGAGACCTTGTTCTTTTCTCTAACGATCCTTTGAGCATCATCCCATAGCTGACGTTGAACGTCAATGGGAGCTATTTTCAGCTTGCGGTCTTTTACTGATCGTTGAGTAAGCTGGATGGCGTATTCTCTGTCTTTTTCTTCAGCTTCCCTTCTTTCAGCGATTAGGCGTTCAGCTCTGAGGTGTTCCTTGTATTCCTTTTGGGAAATTTTGAACTTTGGAGGAACGGAAGGAAGTTGATCAGGCTTCAGAATGATTCGCTGATCTTCGAGTCTCTTGATCATTTCATCTCTCTTTTCTTGATCCTCTTCGCTTAGCTTTTGAGGAGCCAAGGAAGGTCTGTTTTTGTGAGAGAGCATATGTTCTTCAGGTTCATCAGTCTCAGAGATCAATTCTAAGACCGGTATTATTTCTTCTGCGTTTGGAGCTGGGATTATTGTTGGTGAAGTCGCAGCTGTAGGAAAATCAGCGATATCCTCAAACAGGGGAGAGGACTAGTTTAAACACAGCGATCTTACGAGTAAGAACTTGGGTAGAACAGAGATAGAAAAAATGGGATAAAGTGTATGGAGGATTTAGTGTGTAGAAATGATAACGTGTATAGAGGAGGGATGTAGTGTAAGATTAGTGTACCTGACAAACCGGCTTTTTAAGCAAGATCGTCAGATTTTCATCATCTTCAGCGACACTTTTTCCTTTGCCCTTGTCAGCTTCAGATGCTGATGGCTTTGTCTTTGTCAGCTCCCTTGTAGGTTCATTTATCAGAATCCCTTTAAGAGCTTTAGTTCTCTGAGCAGGCTTGACGATAAAAGAGTCATCATCATCATCATCTTCATCATCGTCATTCTTTGGAGAAGAGGATGGTTCATCATCAGACAAGTCTATGGCTTCTTCATCTTCAGCTTCAGACTCGTTTCTTCAGCTTCTTCTTCGAGTTGCTCCCCCTCAGATACAGAGGTAAGCTTCTCGGTTCCCTCAGGGTGTTCATCTCCCTGAGGTCCAGCGGCTGCTTCAATTGTCTTCTCACCCTCTTCAGTAAATGTGAGATCTTCAGTCTTATCTCCCCTAATAGATTCATCATGGGAAAGGTCTTCAGTGCTCTTCCCCCCCTCTTTTTCATGATGAGTGGGGGAGGAATGTGACGACTCAGCAGCTGTTGATGGTTCTCTGTATTCTTGGCCAGGTGTGACAACTGTCAAATTTACACCTCAGGTTAGAACTACTTTGGATACCTTATTTTCATGACATAGTTTACACAGTGCAATTTTAGCAGTAAACACGGTACGATAGGAAAAATTCGAGAAATTTTGCCTAAGAAATCCTTGAATTAGGAAATTATCCATAAATCCCATAAAATGCCAACTTAATATACATTTATACTACAAGTATTTATGTAGTTGATAATTTATATATATTTCAATCATATTATATATATATATAAATACCTTAATTTATATATACCTACTTTGTATTTTAAGTTTTAAAATAATACTTGTATTTTAATTTTAATCTTTAAAGACAAGAAGTGACTAAATACATTTGTGTCACACCACACCCCATCCCCCTAGAGAGGCCGGCCACACCTCCCCCTCCCTCCATATGTATGCAACAACACTCATCATTTCACCTCATTGTCTCATTTCACTCTCTCACTAAGAGAAAGTTATCATCTCCTTCTCTCTCCATCTTCAAACCTTCATCCTCATCTTCATATTCATCTTCAATCTTCATCACAACTCCAGCCCCTAAATCATATTTCTTCAAGAGTTCAAGATAATCAAAGGTAAAAACAAGTGTGTTGGGTGAAATCCACACACACTCTTTTAAATCTTTTTCCAACTTTCTTGCAATTTATGAATGTTCTTCATCTTTTCTACACTCTCTTTATATTGTTAAAAACCATCTTTACTATGTCTTAATGTTTGTAGATTTACCATCATAACATCTTTTTGTTAGTAAAAGATGGTGAATCTAAAATCAAACCTAAGTTAAGACCAAAGATGAACATTTTAAACACATGCATGTAGTTTTCTTGAGAAATCCATCATCTTTTATTCAAGAATTTTATGAGTAAGTCTTTGAAATCCACTAAAAACATACTTAAACAATTTTAAGTTGCATGTTGATGTTCTTGGCAAGAACATCAACTTTTTTTTAAAATGTCTCTTTTACAAGAGTTTATAAAAGTTGAGTTGATAGGTAACTTGCATGCATTTTAAATGGATAAAAAATGTGTTTTGGAACTGAAAATAAGTGAATGGAAGAGCGTCAAATCGGATTGTGCATGCAAAAGAATAAAAGTTTTGGTTAATAAGTCAACATGTGAGCACATGCACAAAGTGTGATTTTGACAGATTGCTGCCAAATTCCACACCCCACTTCAATGGGTCATATCTCACTCAATATAACTCCAAATGGAGTGATTCTTTTTCTGGAAATCATTTTTATGTGTTAGGATTCAAACCCAAATGGTTTCACTCAAAAACACAGAGATTTCATTTATCAAACAGTCCTCACAAAATCCGTGCACAAACAGCAAAGTCTTCTGTCGGGTTTTACGTCGTGTATTATTTCATGTACTTATACTCTTCCAAAAATTATGAAACTGATGCCTAAATATTCCTAACTCATTGAACTAATTGGACATAAAATTTCCTGACCAAATTGTACCTGGAAGTTATCCAAAGTTGGACACAAAGTGACACCAAATTCTGGACAGCAAGGACAAATTTCTTATTATTGTTAAGGACTAACTTCTAATCCCATTTCATCATTTTATGATGAAATAGTGGAATATATATGTATATTTTATATTTATATATATTTATGCATTTTACTTATTTATGCAATTTATTTATTCTTCATCCATTTCCATCATTTTATGATGAAATTGAGGAATATACATATATATAATATATTTATATATATTTATGCAATTTATATATTATTGATCCCATTTCATCATTTTATGATGAAATTGTGGAATATACATGTATACTATACATTTATATTTATGCACTTTAAATATTTGTCTTTACATTTAGAACCTTTAATTTTATCGTTCTTACGATAAAATTTCGGTTTATACATATATATGTACCATATATGTTTATGTTCTTTAAAACCCTTTTCGTTACTTAATGTGATGAAATTGCGGAAACTTTAATCTAACAAGAACAATGTATACGTTTATTACGTTATAATATTAAAACACAACAAGGAATTTTATGACGATTTGGATAGTTAGTACCGAACCTTCGCGATTGAAAACTCACTAGTGACCTTACGTTCATAGGTTTGAAGTAGGATCATCTCGGAGTACTTGTGGGAGATTCCCGGATTCTATCGCTTATCATGTGAGTTCACATCCCCTTTTTCAACGTTTTACATATTTTGGGGTGAAAAGCATGTCGTTACTACAACTATTTTACGCACCGATTATCTCGTTTTCTTGGAAATACGAAACTTGCTATACTTGTTTATGCTCTATGGTATCTATGTTTTGCAAATGTTGTAAGTTTGAGTTTCTTTTTCTATCGTTCAAAAGTCCCCGTTTATTTTTACGTTACCCGTTTAACTAATGTATTGAGCCGTTGGTAATTATGGATAACGTTATTTGGTTTGACACCCCACTCACAAGTAGCGCTTGTTTGAGTGCATAATTATTGTTTGTATTTGCGCATTGTTGGCGATAGAACATGCGTCGGGGCGATTCTGTCAGTATAGGTCGGGTAACGGGCTCATAACTTAAACATTTTACATACGATTACCTTGAGCAAGTGGTTTTTTTATAATCGATTTATTTATCCCTTGTGTGGATTTAAACTATTTTGCTATGGCAAACAATGTTATACTCATTAAACCTGTGATCTCACCAACTAGTGCATTAGTTGACACTCTCATTTACATTCTTTTCGGGGGAACATCCTTAAGGTTGGAATTTAGGAAGGCTACACGTGATGAAGCTTTCTTTACTATCTTTAATTTTATGTTCATTTCCCTTTTGTAAAAACGGTTGTAAAAGACAAAGTTTTAACCTTTTGAATGTATTTCAATGGTTGATGTGATCTTGTAACTTTTGCTATGAAACTTGAGCTGTACATTCCGTGTTTCCGCTTTAGCGGGGTGTTACAGATTTGGTATCAGAGCTAAAGGTTATAGAGAATACCGGTTTTCCTTTGGAAAACTGCAACTATAACCAAAAACGGGAAAGAACACTTAAATTACTAAACATGTTGCTAGTATAACTAATTCGGGTATTGCATCATCGGTCTTTAATTAAACAAAGCCTGATCACCTATGTTTAATTAAAGAAAGAGTAATGCGAGACCGGAAATGTATATAGTAGGAATATGTGTGTTTTCACACTCGATGCTTCACGTGTATGCCTAGTATGAGCGTAGTTATTGCGCGATAGTAATGTTATACACTCTTACTTTAGTATCACTATGTCAACATCCTCATCACACTCTTACTTCAGCAATACTATGTCGTCATCATCATCATCAAGCTCACAACCTTCCTACACGCCATCAAGTGAGCGTACGTCTGACGTGGAACGAGACCCGTATGATGGACCGAGGATACCACCGACCACGGTTCCACCACAACCCACTCCTATAGCAATACAACCTAACTCTAGAGGGCCGCGTACGAGGCTAACGGCTAGGAAAAGTGTCCCTATACCTAGACGAGTGAGATTGAGGTCCGATCGGCAAGAGGCGCCGGAACCCTCGCGAGTGATCGAAGGAGTGCCTATTGGTAGTGCGTCTGGCATGACCTGGGCAGAAGAGCAGCATCTTAGGGCTGTAACGGCAGATTTGCACGGATGTCAGATGAGGGTCAGTCGTCAGAGTCAAGTTACGACAGAACTAGTAGAGTTAACTCACCTCCTAACCAACATGTCGTCTGACGACCTAAGTGGAGCAAGGATAGCTCAAAGGATAGCCTTAAGGGCTGAGATAACTTGCATAGCCGTGGTGATGTTACTGACGATGTTGGTGTTGTGGGTTCTGATCGAAGTGTATCGGGGAGGGTTCGCACGGGAGAAAATCCTGACGATCAAAACCCCGATATTGCCCAGATCATAGCTCAACGTATCCAAGAGGCGATACCCGACATCGTAACCCAAGTCACCGCGGGCATCAATGGGCGTCATAGGAATGTCAATGTGGGAGGAGGAACTCCCAATGATGTTCATGACAGTAGAGGATGCAGCTACAAAACATTCATGACTTGCAAACCAAAGGAATTTCACGGAACCGAGGGTGCTATAGGATTACTTTCATGGTTTGATAGCATGGAGTCGGTAGTCCATATCAGTAAGTGCTCGGAGGATCGCATGGTAGAGTATGCGGCCTGTCCGTTGCAAAAGCGAGCTCTAACCTGGTGGAACATTCAAGTTCAAACCCGTGGAAGGGAGGATGCATACAAGCTATCATGGACTGAGTTCAAGGAATTACTCATTGAGGAATACTGTCCCAACAGCGAAGTTCAGAAATTGGAGGCTGAACTTTGGGATCTTACCATGGTTGGTTCGGGGATAGATCGATACACCGCTCGTTTTCACGAACTTGCGAAGTTAGTACCCCACATGGTTACACCAGAGAGCAAAAGGATTGACCGATATTTGTATGGATTAGCTCCGGAGATTCGAGGGATGGTTAAGTCAGCAAGTCCGACCACGATCCAAGCCGCAGTGGCATTAGCAACTAGTTTGACCCACGATGCGGTCAGGGCAGGAACTTTGACTCAGAAAGGTGTCGGTAGTAAGAGAAGGCCAGAGAGTCAGTCAGGAAAGGCGATTAGAAGTAGTTCAAGTAGGAATAAGAAAGTAGTAGGAAATTTTGGGATGAATGCAAAGGAAGTAGGACGTTACAATGGACCCCACCCGAAGTGCAACCAATGTAATTCGCATCATGAGGGAGCCTGTCTCCTTTGTAGCATTTGTAAGCAAAAGGGTCATTTAGCCCGATTTTGCAAGACGGGAAAGAATGTGAAAGAGGAAGGAAGGGTATGCTATGAGTGCGAAAGTCCGGATCACTTCCGAAATGTGTGCCCAAGGCTGAAAAGGGGACCAATCAATAACAACGCTGGGTATCAAGCAAGACAAGCCAATCAGAGAAACCAAGGAGGACAAGCTCGAGGACGGGCATTTGTCTTAGGAGCAGAAGAAGCACGTTGAGACCCCAATGTAGTGACAGGTACGTTCCTTCTAAACGATTATTATGCATCCGTATTATTCGACACTGGTGCCGATAAGAGCTTTGTTTCGTTAGATTTTAGGCCTTTGATCAATCTAGAATCTAAGAAAATGCCGAACACTTATATTGTTGAGGTTGCTAATGGTTTTGAATTAGAAGCTAAGGATGTAATCTTAGGCTGTACCTTGAACTTAGCTGATAAACTATTTAGTGTTGATCTTATTCCAATTGAATTGGGGAGTTTCGACGTAGTAATAGGCATGGATTGGTTATCTAAGAACCGAGCTGAGGTTAGTTGTTTTGAAAAGACGGTTAGGCTACCATTATAAGGCGGAGAAACCCTTGTTGTCCAAGGAGATAGAGTTGGAAGGAATCTGAAGATAGTATCATGTATGAAGGTCCATAAGTATTTGAGGAAGAAGTATGTTGCATTCTTGGCGCAAGTAGTCGAGAAGAAGTCAGAGGAGAGGCGAGTTCAGGATATTCCTGTGGTGAAGGATCACCCAGAAGTATTTCCAGACGATTTGCCTGGACTTCCACTGTTTAGACAAGTCGAATTTCAGATTGACCTTATACCCGGAGCGGCGCCCGTAGCTAAGGCTCCGTATCTCCTAGCACCTGCAGAAATGCAAGAGTTGTCGAATCAACTTCAAGAACTTTTGGATAAGGGATTCATTCGACCAAGTTCATCACCCTGGGGAGCCCCGATTCTCTTCGTTAAGAAGAAAGATGGATCGTTTCAAGTGTGTATCGATTATAGGGAGCTAAATAAGTTGACAATCAAGAACCGATATCCTCTCCCTCGAATAGACGATTTGTTCGACCAGTTGCAGGGTGCAACTTACTTCTCTAAGATTGATCTTCGATCGGGATATCATCAGTTGAGAGTCCGAGAGGAAGATATTCCTAAAACAGCTTTTAGAACTCGCTATGGACACTACGAGTTTTTAGTTATGTCATTTGGTTTGACAAACGCGCTAGCTGTATTTATGGATCTAATGAATAGAGTATGTAGGCCATACCTTGATAAGTTTGTGATTGTATTCATCGATGATACACTAATCTATTCTCAGAGTAAGAAGGATCACGAGCAGCATCTAAAAGTGATTTTAGAGCTTCTCAAGGAACCGAAGCTATATGCCAAATTTACTAAGTGTGAATTTTGGATTCGGGAAGTACATTTCTTAGGTCACGTAATCGGGGAGAAAGGGATTCACGTGGACCTGGATAAAGTGGAAGCCATTAAGAAATGGGAAGCCCCAAGAACTCCAACGGAAATTCCCCAATTCTAGGCTTGGCAGGGTATTATCGACGTTTTATCGAGAATTTTTCTAAGATCGATAAACCCTTTACTACATTAACCCAAAAGGAGAAGGAATTTGTTTGGGGAGTTCCACAAGAAGAAGAATTTCAACTTCTGAAGAAAAAGTTGTGCAATGCACCGATTTTAGCTTTACCGGAAGGAACGGAAAATTTTGTAGTGTATTGTGACGCATCACATCAAGGATTAGGTTGCGTATTGATGCAAAATGATAAGGTGATAGCATATGCCTCGAGACAATTAAAAGTTCATGAGAAGAACTATACCACACACGATTTGGAACTCGGAGCTGTGGTATTCGCTCTGAAGATATGGAGACATTATCTATATGGTACCAAGTGCACTATTTTCACCGATCATAAAAGTCTTCAACACATCTTTGATCAAAAGATGCTTAATATGAGGCAAAGAAGATGGGTAGGACTTCTCAGCGACTACGATTGTGAGATACGTTACCACCCGGGTAAGGCCAATGTGGTAGCCGATGCCCTGAGTAGGAAAGAAAGGATAAAACCTTCACGAGTCCGAGCGTTAGGAGCACTGGTTCAAACAAGTTTGAAAACCCGGATTTTTGAAGCTCAAAACGAAGCGATAAAGTCTGAAAACCTGAAGGACGAGACCCTTCATGGTTTAGAATCGAGCTTGGAAACTAAGACTGATGGAGTACGTTACTTTAAAGGCAAAATATGGATCCCAAAGGCTGACAACCTGCGGGAAATGATTTTGGAGGAGGCTCATAAGTCTAGGTACTCAATTCACCCAGGAGCAGATAAGATGTACAAGGATTTAAGGGAGTACTACTGGTGGCCAGGAATGAAAACGGATGTTGCCATATATGTAGGGAAATGCATAACTTGCTCAAAGGTCAAAGCTGTTTATCAAAAGCCATCAGGATTGTTGCAACAACCGGAGATTCCCCAGTGGAAGTGGGAGCAAATCACTATGGATTTTATAACCAAACTCTCGAGAACTGCCAAAGGGCACGACTCGATTTGGGTTATAGTAGATCGATTTACGAAGTCGGCACATTTCTTGCCTATTCGGGAAGATTATAAGATGGAGAAGCTTGCTCAGATCTACATCAAGGAAATCGTCATGCGTCATGGAGTCCCAGTTTCCATTATTTCAGATAGAGATAGTCGCTTCACATCTCGGTTTTGGCAGTCACTTCAAGGAGCGTTGGGTACGCAATTGAGTTTGAGCATGGCCTATCATCCTCAAACGGATGGCCAGAGTGAGCGAACCATTCAAACGTTAGAGGACATGCTTCGGGCATGCGTGCTAGAGTTTGGAGGAAGTTGGGTTAACCACTTGCCGTTAGTTGCATTTTCATACAACAATAGCTATCACACTAGTATTCAGTGTGCACCATATGAAGCTCTGTATGGACGCAAGTGTCGATCACCTCTTTGTTGGTTAGAAATCGGAGATAGACAGCTATCTAGTCCGGATATTGTTTAAGAAACCACCGACAAGATCGCAATCATCAGGGATAGGCTTAAAGCAGCTCAAGATCGTCAAAAGAGCTATGCGGACAATCGAAGGAAGCCTTTAGAATTTCAAGTTGGTGACAGAGTCTTTTTGAAGGTATCCCCTTGGAAGGGAACAGTCCGATTCGGGAAAAGAGAAAAGCTGAGTCCACGATATGTTGGACCATTCAAGATCACAGAAAGAATCGGACCAGTAGCTTACAAGCAAGATTTACCAATAGAGTTAAGTGCGGTTCACAACACATTTCACGTGTCAAACTTAAAGAAGTGTTTAGCCGACGAAGCAGTAACCGTGCCTTTGGAAGAAGTCCAAATCAACGATAAACTGCACATAATAGAGGAACCAATGGAAATACTCGATAGGGAAGTCAAGCGTCTTAAGCGAAGCAAAATCCTGATAGTAAAAGTCCATTGGAACACGAGGCGTGGGCCTGAATACACTTGGGAGCGGGAGGATTACATGTTACAAAAGTATCCTCACCTCTTTGCAAGCAAACCTGTTAACACTAGTAACACTTGAATTTCAATCATATTATATATATATAAATACCTTAATTTATATATATCTACTTTGTATTTTAAGTTTTAAGAAAATACTTGTATTTTAATTTTAATCTTTAAAGACAAGAAGTGACTAAATACATTTGTGTCATACCACACCCCACCCCCCTAGAGACGACGCCGGCCACACCTCCCCCTCCCTCCATATGTATGCAACAACACTTATCATTTCACCTCATTGTCTCATTTCACTCTCTCACTAAGAGAAAGTTATCATCTCCTTCTCTCTCCATCTTCAAACCTTCAAACCTTCATCCTCATCTTCATATTCATCTTCAATCATCATCACAACTCCAGCCCCTAAATCATATTTCTTCAAGAGTTCAAGATAATCAAAGGGAAAAACAAGTGTGTTGGGTGAAATCCACACACACTCTTTTAAATCTTTTTCCAACTTTCTTGCATTTTATGAATGTTCTTCATCATTTCTACACTTTCTTTATATTGTTAAAAACCATCTTTACTATGTCTTAATTTTTGTAGATTTACCATCATAACATCTTTTTGTTAGTAAAAGATGGTGAATCCAAAATCAAACCTAAGTTAAGACCAAAGATGAACATTTTAAACACATGCATGTAGTTTTCTTGAAAAATCCATCATCTTTTATTCAAGAATTTTATGAGTAAGTCTTTGAAATCCACTAAAAACATACTTAAACAAACATACATGAGCTAAAGATGCACAATTTTAAGTTGCATGTTGATGTTCTTGGCAAGAACATCAACTTTTTTTTAAAATGTGTCTTTTACAAGAGTTTATAAAAGTTGAGTTGATAGGTAACTTGCATGCATTTTAAATGGATCAAAAATGTGTTTTGGAACTGAAAATAAGTGTATGGAAGAGAGTCAAATCGGATTGTGCATGCAAAAGAATAAAAGTTTTGGTTAATAAGTCAACATGTGAGCACATGCACAAAGTGTGATTTTGACAGATTGCTGCCAAATTCCACACCCCACTTCAAAGGGTCATATCTCACTCAATATAACTCCAAATGGAGTGATTCTTTTTCTGGAAATCCTTTTTATGTGTTAAGATTCAAACCCAACTGGTTTCACTCAAAAACCCAGAGATTTCATATATCAAACAGTCCTCACAAAATCCGTGCACAAACAGCAAAGTCTTATGTCGGGTTTTACGTCGTGTATTATTTCATGTACTTATACTCTTCCAAAAATTATGAACCTAATGCCAAATTATACCTAACTCATTGAACTAATTGGACATAAAATTTCATGACCAAATTGTACCTGGAAGTTATCCAAAGTTGGACACAAAGTGACACCAAATTCTGGACAGCAAGGACATATTTCTTATTATTATTAAGGACTAACTTCTAATCCCATTTCATCATTTTATGATGAAATAGTGGAATATATATATATGTATATTTTATATTTATATACATTTATGCATTTTACTTATTTATGCAATTTATTTATTCTTCATCCCTTTCAATCATTTTATGATGAAATTGAGGATGTTAGCTTTAATTAGCTCCTAATTTAATGAATGTTTTATAAAGATATTTTGATGTTTTAGATATTTTCTTATAGATATTTACTTAGATATTTTATATAGATATTGTCTAGATATTAGATATCTTAAATATCTAATGTGTAAATGGCCCTATATAAGAGGTGTCCATAGTCTTATTTCAAGAGAGAAATTTTGGAGAGCACACAAAAACACACATAGACTAGATGAGAGTCGGTTTTACATGTTAAGTGTGGTGTTCTTCATGTTTTCTCCTCTCCATATTTAATCGTCAATGAATATGAGATAAGTTTCTTTATAATTGTTCTTCATGCATATCTTATCTCTATATTTAAATATGGATTCTATATTTCTTCTATTGTTGCTCATAAACGGGACCAACAATTGGTATCAGAGCAAATTGAAGAAACGTTTCTTCAAAATCGGTCATCATGGCAACAATAGAAGTTTTTTTTGAAAGATTTGGTGTTGTGCTACATGTTCAAAGTCTGATCTGAAAAGTTTTTATAACTTTGAGTATTTTTAATTAGTTCTCTGACCTGATCAATTAGAGATCTGAGTATTTGCACTCACGGTTCTAAAAGTTATATGGAGATCGTCTTGTTTTTCTACATCAAATCAGGTTTAATAACAACATGCTGGCAGATTTGCGATGCTGTAGTAAAATGGTCATATCTCACTGCTCAACACTCCGATTGATGCGATTCAAAAGGCCCTGGATTCCTAAGACACAGATGAACAATTTCTGTGTTTTGAGAATTCAGAGATTCGAAATTTATAAGGGTCATATGCATCGTTGAAGTAGACATCAGTGTGCTGATGGAAAGCTGATGGACAGATCTGCGCAACTGTGGGAAATCAACCATATCTTTGTCGTACGAGCTCGAAAAGAGGTGATTCAAGATGATCTGAACTGATAACAAACAAATTCAAGTTGTTTGTGTTTTGCGTTCTTGCAAAATCCAGGGGTAAAATGGTCTAAATCAATGTCAAAGTAAGTATAACACTTATGTTATGCTTCTGCCGAGCGGCGACCAAGCTTCTACCGCACGCGACCAAGCTTCTGCCGCACGCGACCAAGCTTCTGCCGCACGAGACCAGCTTCTGCAGAGCCGCGACCAAACTTCTGCAGAACCTTTGTCAAACGTTTGTCAAGCAACGATCACTTTTGTCGACCACTCAGACCAATTTCTGGCGACAACTCGTACTTTGGCTCGAATTTTTGGCGACCACCTTCTGTGGTACTGTTCACTACAGAACTTCTGTGAAACCCAGCAGAGCTTCTGTGGACCGAACTTCTGCAACCGAGCCTAAGAGCCCAAAGCGCAACGTTTTAGTATTCTTGCTGTCAGCTTTGCGCACCTGTCATATTTTCAACATAACTTTTTCATCGAAGCTCCAAATTTGATGAATCCAGATGCGTTGGATTCCTAAGACATTGATGAACACTTTTCGTGTTTTGATCTTGGTCTGAATCGGTGTTATTCTTGGTCAGAATCTCTGTTAAAGACAGTATACTTCTGCTGGACAGAAAGTTGAGTTTGACAAATCATCATCAGAGCTCTATCGGCAGTACGAGCAACTTCTGCGGACCAACTTCTGCCGACTAACTTCTGTGGAACTGTTCACCACAGAACCTCTGTGAAATCCGACAGAACCTCTGTGGATTGAACCTCTACGACTCAACCTAAGAGCCCGATTTGTGTTTGTTTGACAGATTTGCGCTGCTTCAGAAAAATACGCATAACTTTTGACTCGGTGCTCCAAATTACTCGATTCCAGCGGCATTGGAAAGATAATTCACAGACGCACGACTTTGATGTTTTGAGTTTTCTCAAATTATGTGAGCTGATATGCCGAAATTTGCTTCAAAGTCTGCTGTAAAGTGCTGGACCGAAAGCATTGCAATTAATTCATGCTCTTTCCGCTTTCAAGAGCGGTGTTCTCTCAAACGGTTCTTCATGGTGTCAAGCTACATTTGTCACATTTTAAATGTCACTCCATCCTCTGTTATTCACGTTTAAAGCTCGGTGGATGAGCCTACATTTGAGGGGGAGCACATGATGCTTTGAAGACTTGAAGAACGGAACATCAAAGGTTCTAAAAAAAGCAAGGGGGAGACTATAAGATGATGCTTTCTTTATAAAACATTAGGGGGAGATTGTTAGCTTTAATTAGCTCCTAATTTAATGAATGTTTTATAAAGATATTTTGATGTTTTAGATATTTTCTTATAGATATTTACTTAGATATTTTATATAGATATTGTCTAGATATTAGATATCTTAAATATCTAATGTGTAAATGGCCCTATATAAGAGGTGTCCATAGTCTTATTTCAAGAGAGAAATTTTGGAGAGCACACAAAAACACACATAGACTAGATGAGAGTCGGTTTTACATGTTAAGTGTGGTGTTCTTCATGTTTTCTCCTCTCCATATTTAATCATCAATGAATATGAGATAAGTTTCTTTATAATTGTTCTTCATGCATATCTTATCTCTACATTTAAATATGGATTCTATATTTCTTCTATTGTTGCTCATAAACGGGACCAACAGAGGAATATACATATATATAATATATTTATATATATTTATGCAATTTATATATTATTGATCCCATTTCATCATTTTATGATGAAATTGTGGAATATACATGTATACTATACATTTATATTTATGCACTTTAAATATTTGTCTTTACATTTAGAACCTTTAATTTTATCGTTCTTACGATAAAATTTCGGTTTATACATATATATGTACCATATATGTTTATGTTCTTTAAAACCCTTTTCGTTACTTAATGTGACGAAATTGCGGAAACTTTAATCTAACAAGAACAACGTATACGTTTATTACGTTATAATATTAAAACACAACAAGGCATTTTATGACGATTTGGATAGTTAGTACCGAACCTTCAAGATTGAAAACTCACTAGTGACCTTACGTTCATAGGTTTGAAGTAGGATCATCTAGGAGTACTTGTAGGAGATTCCCGGATTCTATCGCTTATCATGTGAGTTCACAGCCCCTTTTTCAACGTTTTACATATTTTGGGGTGAAAAGCATGTCGTTACTACAACTATTTTACGCACCGATTATCTCGTTTTCTTGGAAATACGAAACTTTCTATACTTGTTTATGCTCTATGGTATCTATGTTTTGCAAATGTTGTAAGTTTGAGTTTCTTTTGCTATCGTTCAAAATTCCCCGTTTATTTTTACGTTACCCGTTTAACTCATGTATTGAGCCGTTGGTAATTATGGATAACGTTATTTGGTTTGACACCCCACTCACAAGTAGCGCTTGTTTGAGTGCATAATTATTGTTTGTATTTGCGCATTGTTGGCGATAGAACATGCGTCGGGGCGATTCTGTCGGTATAGGTCGGGTAACGGGCTCATAACTTAAACATTTTACATACGATTACCTTGAGCAAGTGGTTTTTTATAACCGATTTATTTATCCCTTGTGTGGATTTAAACTATTTTGCTATGGCAAACAATGTTATACTCATTAAACCTGTGATCTCACCAACTAGTGCATTAGTTGACACTCTCATTTACATGCTTTTCGGGGGAACATCCTTATGGTTGGAATTTAGGAAGGCTACACGTGATGAAGCTTTCTTTACTATCTTTAATTTTATGTTCATTTCCCTTTTGTAAAAACGGTTGTAAAAGACAAGGTTTTAACCTTTTAAATGTATTTCAATGGTTGATGTGATCTTGTAACTTTTGCTATGAAACTTGAGCTGTACATTCCGTGTTTCCGCTTTAGCGGGGTGTTACACCAGGGATCCCCACACATATTTCAATCGCTGATAATTTGTTTGCTAGATCAGAAATACCAGGATTGATCTTCACGAGTTCAGCACGATCCCTCGGAGTAAAAGATGAATGTTCAGGGGCAGGGGCAGGGGCGGTCGTGTTAGTCAGGATCTGCTGCAACAATGTCTTCATTGAAGTGATGTCATTCTTCATCGTATTGACATCGGTCTTCACAGAACTCATGTCAATCTTTACTGAACTGACATCAGTCTTTACAGCAGACATATCACCTTCGAGTTTGCCAACCGATGTCTTTAGCGTTGTGACTTCGCTGGACATGGTGTCAATTGATTTTTTGATGTCGAGGTAGTCTGTGTAGATGTCAGAGATAACTTTGGCAAAGTCGGTGAGTGATTTATCAACCTTCTCCAAGTCAGCTTTGGAGGCATTCTTTTCGACCATGGTTGTCAGCTTTGTAAGATTCTCTCCAGCGTTTGTTACAGCTGAAGAGTTGTCGGAAAGAGTAGTTGTGAGACCTGTCTGCTTCGTCTCTATAGTCTTCAGAGAGGCGTTGATGTCTCCCAAATTAGGACCTGTAACATATAAGAACTTGTGAACAAAGGAAAGCTCGGAAGTTTGGGGTTCAGTTACAGTGTGTAGGGGTTGGTGTATACCTGCAGGAGGATTGGTGAATTCATCAAAATCTCGGTGTCCTGAGAAAAGTTCCATGTTGTCAGCTAAAGTGCGTGGACGCATGGTCATCTCTGCAGGTCCTACGCCCATCATTCTCGGAGTGTCAGCATTAGTTTCTGGAGGAATGACAGGTGCTTCAGTGATAACTGGAGTAGAGTCCAATTGAATAGAGGGAGAAGCGACGGTTAAGAATGGAGGTTGGGTGCAGAGTTCAGCGTTGGATTCGCTGAGAATCGCTTCGTCAGTCTTTTGATAGACTGAAGGAGGTTGGGTAGATTCCAAGTTTGTAACCTCAGCGTTTGGAGACGCTGAAGTTGGGATAGAGTGGGTGGCTTGTTCAGTTGTGGCAGAGCGTACCACTGAACTTTCCTTCAGCCCAACAAGAGGAGCTGAGGAGTCTTCGGCAATAGATTGCTGGGGTTACTCCTTGGTTTTCTTAGTTCTTTTGGAACTAAGTTGGGTGGAGGAGTGTTTCCTTTTAAGAGAAGGAATGGAGGTTGCAGCTGGGGTATCAGCGGTGGGTTTGTCCGCTGAAGGAGCTGCAGAAGTAGAAGAAGTATGGTTTAGAAGAGTTAAAAGAGTAGAAAGACGTACCTCATTTGCCACTGCCTTGAAGTCGAGAACCTTAGGGCCGACCTGAGAGAGTTTCAGGTCACCCTCTGTTGGGTAGCTGTCTTTCAGGCCTTTTTGGAATACAGCGCTGATGAACCGAGGATAGGGAACCCATGGAAATCTGTCAGCGACGGAGTTCACTCTAAGTACCAGGTCATCATAGATAATCGATGCCCAGTCTATATGTAGACCTTTCAGCAATGCATATCCCATTGCTTGCTGAGGCTGAGCGGCTTGGTCAGAGGAGCCGGTCTTGGCAGTCATGCAGCTGATTAAATGAGCGAAGATGAAATTCATCTCGCTGGGCATTTTAGACTTCTTGATAAGGGTCAGCTTCTTCTCGGGCTTCATGTCCCTTCCAGTTTCCCATACATAGCCCATTGCATCGAAGAATGCAATGATGGCTTCCCTGTCTGAGTTTTTCTTGGGGTCAGGGAGGGGAACAAAAAGTTTTTCTTTGGTGGCCAAAGGAGGGTTCAGGGCTTTGCGAATAATGGCAGGGGTGATCTTCATAGTGCCATAATCAGTATCGCAGAGGATGCAGTCAATTGTTTTTAGGGGTCTTTGGATGATGGTAGCTGAGAGTGTCTGGCAGAGTACCAGAATTGGGATATCAGTAGCTGATGTGCAGGAGGTGTTATGGTCAGGGCTGTGGAGATGGAACAGTTCTTTAGGAAGTTCACAACATCATCTAGATGTGTGACTTGCTTTCGAGGAGGAAACTCGAGAAGCGCATAGAGGTTATTTACCTTGGTCCAATCCAGTTTGTCAAAAGAGAACTTGACCTGAGGAGCCTTGAGGTTTTCCACTTCCTCAGCAGTATTATCAGCAGCAGTGTTCTCAGCGATGGTGTTCTTGGAAATGTTAGAAGATGCCATTTTCTGTATTATCAGTTCAACCAAAGATTAACAAATAAGAATAATCTTAATGTGGAAAGATTTTCCAATAAGATGGTTCGAATTTTGTCCATTCCATTCAGACAAAATGTCTTAATGAAGATTAGGGTTTTTCTTGTTTTTGAAAAAAAAAAACGAAATGCAAACCTAATAAAAATCTTGTTTTCCAGTTTCCTTTGAAGATTGGGATTCTGGAAAAACGTATGAAGAACAAGTTTAAGGTTTTGCGTTTTAAACTTGAAGAACAACCATGAAAGGTTGTGTTCATAAAACCATGAAAGAAATGATTTTATTTTTAAAAAGGTTCTTTTGTTTGATCTTGTGAAAACAAAGAGAAGATCATTAACAAGTTTGAAGAAACATGTAAAATAAAAGAATTATTAACCTGGTTCGTTGAAGAAGATGAAGTTCTTAAGTTCTTGAAAAACTTGAGAGCACAAATGCAACAGTAAATTCTTTTTCTTGCTTGGGGAGGAAGTTCGCGTAAAAGAAAAATATAAACCCAGAATGAGTTTATATAGAGATTAGAGAGAGAGAGAAAATCTTGAGCGAGAAAAGATTTTCATCATGACACGGACACGTGTTTGCATTTGATTGGAAGGTAAACGAAACGTGCAAACGTGTGTCAGAAAGAAGAACGTGCCAGGGCTTATCCGTTGCAATGACGTCACAACTGTCCTTTCATATTCTTGGATGTCTCTGAGGTTTTGAAAACTCAGGGACCCTTTTGAAAACATGAAGCACTGAATAGAAATATCAGTGTTGGATTTTAAAAATTTCCTAGTAACGCTGATAAGGAAGAGATATTATGCGATGTAATTTATTTTGAAATCTTGCATTTTCATGCGATTTGTCAGAGAGAGAAAACATACCTTGATATCAGCGAATCAAGTTTATTCAGAGAGAAGATGATAGAATGGGTTATACAAGTTGGTTTTATCCTGTCGCTGATCAAATGTGAACCACTGAAGATTTTATTCTCCAAAGTTCAGCATTCCAAGCTCGCTGATGAGAAAGTTGAACCTTGTCTCATCAAGAGGTTTGGTGAACAGATCAGCTAACTGATAATCAGTTAAAGTGAAGTTCTATATCACCATTCATCACATGATCTCTGATAAAGTGATACCTGATTTCGATGTGTTTTGTCTTTGAGTGTAGTACTGGATTATTTGCTATAGCTATGGCACTTGTGCTGTCGCAATAGATTGGAATATTTGAGAGTTGAAGGTCATAGTCCAGTAGTTGATTTCTCATCCACAAGACATGAGAACAACAACTTCCAGCAGCTACATACTCAGCTTCAGCTGTGGAGGTGGACACTGAATTTTGCTTTTTGCTTGTCCAACTCACCAGCTTTCCACCCAGGAGCTGACATCCTCCTGTGGTGCTTTTCCTATCCATTTTGCAACCTGCAAAATCACTATCTGAATAGGCGATTAGATCAAATCCTGAGTCTTTGGGATACCAAAGACCTAGATTCGCAGTACCCTTAAGGTATCTAAAAATTCTCTTTACAGCGGTCATATGAGATATCTTGGGTTCAGCTTGATATCGTGCACACAAACATGTTGCGTACATAATATCGGGTCGGCTAGCTGTAAGATATAAGAGAGAGCCGATCATCCCACGGTACAACGCGACATTAACAGGAATACCCTTAGTATCCTTGTCTAGTTTCAGTGGTGGTGCCATAGGGGTTTTCATAGCTGAACTTTGAGTTAAGTCAAATTTCTTCAGCATATCTTTAACATACTTTCCCTGATTAATGAAAGTTCCTTTTTCATTTTGCTTTATCTGAAGACCAAGGAAATATGTTAGTTCACCCATCATGCTCATTTTATACTCATCTTTCATTCTATCAGCGAAACGAGTACAAAGATCAGGGTTAGTAGAACCAAATATAATGTCATCAACATATATCTGAACAAGAATGATATGACCTTTTACTTTCCTGAAAAATAGAGTTTTGTCGATTTTACCTCGCTCAAATTGTTCAATATGGAGATAAGTAGAAAGAGTGTCATACCATGCACATGGAGTTTGCTTTAAGCCATAAAGTGCCTTATCCAGTTTATAAACATAACCTGGACGCTTAGGATCTGAGAATCCTGGAGGTTGTTCCACATAGACTTCTTCATTCAGCTTTCCATTTAGAAACACTGACTTAACATCCATCTGATATACTTTGAAGTCTTTGTGTACAGCGTATGCTAAGAATAGACGAATAGATTCTAGTCTTGCTACTGGAGCAAATGTTTCGTCGTAGTCTATACCTTCCTCTTGTCTGTATCCCTGAGCAACAAGACGAGCCTTGTTGCGGGTAACAGTTCCATGTTCGTCGAACTTGTTTCGATAGACCCATTTAGTGCCTATCACTGTTTTGTTAGTTGGTCTTCGAACAACTTTCCAAACTTTGTTTCTTTCGAATTCAGTCAGCTCTTCTTTCATGGCGCTGACCCAGTTTGGATCTTTGAGGGCATCTTCTACATTCTTTGGTTCAGTTAGAGAAATAAAATTAACAAATAAACAAATATTACCTGCACTTCGTCGAGTCTGAATACCAGCGTTTGGATCACCAAGAATTTGATCAATTGGGAGATTTACAGTCCATCGCTGAGCCAGAGCATGAGACGTTGACTCAACCTGAACTGGAGAAGCTGAAGATGAAGTTTCAGCGACGTCTGGAGTTTCAGCCAAGAGAGGAATGGGTGCAGTTGTCATTATATTCACTGATTGCTGAGAAGTAGATGGAATGTCTGAGACATTGGGTTCAGAAGCAGGTATAGTGTTTAAAAGAACAACTGAGACCCATGATGTTTCAGCTTCACTATTCTGCATATTTGGAATGATAGTAGGACTATCATCTTCAACTGTATGAGCACGAGGAGTGGGAAAATCTTCTGAATCACCAAGATGAGAAAACATCCATTGATTCAGTTCTTCAGTGTCAGCGGACGGTTTAGAGTTCGCTGAACGGGATTCGTCAAACGTGACGTGAATAGTTTCTTCCACAGTTTGTCTTCTACGATTGAAGACTCTGAAGGCTTTGGAGATTGAAGAATATCCAAGAAAGATTCCATCATCAGCCTTAGGATCAAACTTTCCAACGGCATCTCTGTTATTCAGTATGAAACACTGACATCCAAAGATGTGAAGAAAGCTGATTGAAGGCTTTCTCCCATGAAAAAGTTCATAGGCTGTTTTATTGAATCTTTTGACTATCAGCGACCTGTTTTGCGTAAAACAAGCGGTGTTGACAGCTTCTGCCCAAAATTGAGTAGGCAGGTGAGAATCGCTGAGCATTGAACGTGCAGCTTCAATAATTGTTCTATTTCTTCTTTCAGCGACTCCATTTTTTTGCGGTGTTCTCACTGATGAAGAGTTGTGAGAAATACCCTTACTCTCAAAGAAGGAATCAAGAGAAATGTTTTTGAATTCAGTCCCATGATCACTCCTTATTGAGCAAACGGTCAAATTGTTCAGGGTTTCCATCTTCCGAACAAAGGTGATGAGTTCTTCAAGGGTGTCACTCTTGGAACGGAGAAACATAACCCATGTATAACGAGAGAATTCATCAACTATGACCAGTGTATATTTCTTGCCAGCGATGGATTGTTTGTTAACAGGGCCAAACAAATCCATATGGAGTAGTTGTAGTGCATATGCCACTGAGGAGACTTGCTTCGACTTAAAGCTTGCTTTGGTCAGCTTCCCTTTCTCACATGCTGAACATAAAGACTCTTTGACGTATGAGTGTTGAGGTAGACCATGGACTAACTCTTTTGAAGAAAGAGTGTTCAGTGTCTTGAAATTCAGATGAGAGAGCCTCTTATGCCATAGCCAGTTGACATCAGATGAGGCTTTTCAGAAGAAACAGGAGTTCTCAGTGGTTGTTGAGTCCATGTTTATAACGTAAACATTTTCCAAACGATAACCGCTGAAATCTATCTTCTCCTTTTTGTCAGTGACAAAGCTGGATTCCTTAGTAAAGATTACTTTGTTATCCTTGTCGCAAAGCTGACTGATGCTTAAAAGATTATGCTTCAGCCCCTCAACATATGAGACTCTTCTGAAGGTGGTTGTACCATTAGAGAGTACACCAAACCCTCGGGTATGTCCTTTTCCATTTCCTCCAAAAGTCACAGAGGGACCCTTATCTTCTTTGTATTCAGCGAGCATGCTTTTCTTTCTAGTCATGTGTCTAGAGCATCCGCTATCGAGATACCAGATTCCCTTCTTAACCTGCATCACAAAGGAAGATTAGTTTTTCTTAGGTACCCACTTAACCATGTGTACACGTTTGTCAGTGGAAGTAGTTGGAATGGAAGGTTCAGCAATCTTCGCAGCATTTAAAGATTCAGCTTTGTCAGTCTTCACTTTGGTAAATTTCTTAACCTAAGTGGTCATCTTTGCCTTGGGGGCAATCTTCACCTTAGCTATCTTTTCAGCTTTGGTGGCTGTGGGGCACTTACTAGCAATATGATCAGTAAGTCCACAGTGATAACATTTCCTATAACTAAAAGTATTTCTAGGACCATTTGAATGCTGAGCTTTTGATTTTGAATTTGAAGGACCAGCACCAAATAAGCTTTTGGCTTTTGAAATGGGAGGAACGTTTAGTTCTTCAGATTTCTTACCAAGGACATCCACTCTGAGTCTAGGAGTAGATCGCTGAATAGACCCACGCTGAGTAGATCCAGAGATCTGATTCCTTGATCTAGAGGAATAAATCACTAAAGCTTTAGAAGCATTCAACTTTGGTACTAAAGTACCCTTCTGAGGATTTTGGTTAAAAGCAATTCCTTTACCCTTATCTTTAAAGACATAGGTAGGTTTTGGATAAACCATTTTCTCTTTACCTTTTGAAGAGGTAGAAATTTCCTCAGGGATAGGTGGTCTGGACGAGGAACACTGAGAGGATGAAGTATCAGAGACTGAGGATACGAAAGTTCCAAATAAGAGCGTGGAACGATCAGTGGTTGATTCTTGAGTTTCATATTTGTAACCGAGACCACGTTTATCACTCAGGGGTATCTGAGACTTAATTATCTCAGTGATCTTTGTTGAAGAATTACACCATCCTTCAACAGTAGCTTTTTCAGCTTTCAATGCAGCTATAGCTTCTGCTCGTTCGATTTTGACTAGCTGATTTAAATGCACTTGATCTTTAAAATCTTCTTCAATTTTAGAAAGCTTTTCTATTTGAAGGTGACAGTTTTTAAGCTGTTCAGCGAGATCAAGGTTTTGATTTTCAACTACAGTTTTGACATTCATGGCTTCATATAAACTTCTACTCAAGAGATCGATTTTACGCAGACTATCAGCTTCATCAATATTTGCAGTATTTGTAAAGAAGGAAGGTGATACCTGAATTGTAGAGGTTGAAGTAGAGGGAATGTCTGAACTTTCTTCCTCATCTTCAATCTTTTCCATAAGACAGAGATTGGCTTCATCATCCTCAGAGTCAGATGATGATTCTTCTTCTTCAGAGGCAGCCCAATCATAAGCCATCAGGCCTTTGCATTTCTTCTTAAAGCTTTTCAGCTTCACATACTTTTCTTTCAGCTTAGCGTATTTGTCATCTTTATTCCTGGGAATAAAGGATTTCTTGGGAAACGCTGAGTTTCTCGAGACTTTCTTAGACCTGCACTCGTTAGCGAAATGTCCAATCTTTTCGCAGTTAAAACAAGTAGCAGTAGCCTTATCAACAGGAGCTGATGATCTTGGCTTATCAGTTATAGAAAGAGGTTTGTTCTTTCTTAATATTTTCTTTTTGGCGAATCTCCTGAACTTTTTAGTTAGGAGAGCCAAATATTCATCATCATCTGAAGAGTCAGAATCTGATGACCTTTCAGAGTTACTTTCTAACTCAGTGATAGTGACCACGGGTCGTTGAGTAGAAGGTTCCTCTGAGATTAAAGCAACAGGGGTGCTTTTGGAATCTTTTACAAGATTCTTCTTAAGATGGCTTGATTGCTCATGATTCAGCATCGTGCCATATAAGGTAGCAAGGGTCATTGATCTTAGATCCTTTGACAACTTGAGACACATAGAATAACTGTCCCAGCTTTCAGGTAAACATTCTAGAAACTTTGTCAGCACTTCAAAGTTAGAATATTCCTTACCAACAGTTTTCAGATCTATTATGAAGCAATTAAAACGTTGGTGAACTTCAGAGAGACTCATTCTTACCACAAATGAAACTTTCATATTGTCTTACCATGTTGATCTTTCGAGAGTCCTGGACTTCAGCAGTACCTTCATATTGAACACATATTGTGTCCCACATGGCTTTTGAGGATTTCAGGTTCATGAAGGAATGGTAGACTTCGTCAGGAAGAGCCATGGATAGTATGGATCTGGCTTTTGTGTCAATAGCCACTTTCTTCTTATCTTCGTCAGTCCACATATGAACTTCCTTAGGAACCAGCCTTTCTGGAATATCAGGTCTATTCTCAGCGACTGGAACTGCAACATCAATTCTTACAGGAATAAATGGGCCGTTTTCAAGATAGTAAGGCATAGTAGGGTCTACACCTTCTAAGAAGAGAGTCATCCTATTTTTCCATAGATTAAAATTATCTCTGGAGAATCTAGGGGGTTTTGCAAGAGAACCATTGTCGATATAATTTGTGTTTGTGTGGGTAGCCATTTTCAGAAATAGCAAGGAAGAGAAATCTTAGTATAGATTAGATCTTGTTTATGAGATTAAACAAATCTGCTCTGATACCACTTGTTGGTCCCGAAGGGCTATACAAGTTTGTAGAAGGGGGGGGGGGGGGGGGGGTGAATACAAACACACAGATTTTACTTTTCTAAATTGTTTATTGATAAATCATTAACAATTTACAGCTTGTTGCGGAAACAAGATTAAGGTTAAACCTAAATCTAAACAAGTTGGAACACTAAGTTTCTTGCACTAAGAAAGAGAAGGAAATTACTAATAATAACCTATCTCAAGATAAGAAGAATGAACTTGTCCAGAGTTAGCAAGTTACTTCAAAATGAAGTGAGTTCTTCTTCTTATATACTGCATGCATTTAATGCATTGCAGTTTACACTTTACACGTGGCAGCAGCTGATTGGTTGCATGTCATTGACCTTTGTTGACAACCTTAGTAGCCGCATGTTTGAACAGTGTAGTATCAGAGTGGTTGTACGATTTCAGACAATAAGGAGGTTCTTTTTCTGACATATCGTACGGAGACGTGCAAGGGTGGTTAAGACAAAAAGTACTTTGTACGGAGGACTTTATGATCAGCTTTTCGTTGATTCATCGATCTATCATTCTTTATCAGCGAATGATAGAGTTCAGCGATAGCTAAAGTCTTATACTTGATACTTCACGTTGAGTGGACAAATCTGAGTCTTCGCTGATCCGCATCAGTTCATTAGGAGACTTGTCGCTGGTTCTTGAGCTTGATCTTCGACTTCAGCGTAGAACCTATGTTAACGTGAAACTTGTCTTCAGGGATCATAAGTAAACAACTAACTTATCAGCGATCACCATAAGTACTGAATAGACTCAGAGTATTATGGTGAACAGTGTTCGCTGAATGCTTAATCTAAAGAGCGAGAGTTCCTATCAGCGGTACTGTAAGAACTTAGTACTTATCAGCGATAGTGAAACTCTGATACATATTGTTTACTTACAATTTTCACTAAGTATATAAGAGAGGGTCATTATCAAATCACTGAGGGTTTGGATCAACACATGTTATTCAGGATCTGCTGTACGATCGTCTTCACTGAACTTACGTCAGTCTTTATAGCAGACATATCTCCCTGAAGATTTCCAACCGATGTCTTCAGCGTTATGACCTCGCTGGACATGGTTTGAACTGTTGTTTTGAGATAGGTGTAGTCTGTGTAGATGTCAGCAATAACTTTGGCAAAGTCACCAAGAGTACCATCAACCTTCTCCAAATCATCTTTGGAGGCTTTATGTTCAACCACTTTTGTCAGCTTGTTGAGATTCTCTCCAGCGCTTGTTACAGCTGAAGAGTTGTCTGAGAGAGTAGTGGTGAGACCTGTCAGCTTTGTATCCACGTTCTTCAGAGAGGCGTTGATGTCTCCCAAATTAGGACCTGTAACAGATAAGTACTTATGAACAAAGAAAAGCTCAGAAGTTTGGGGTTTAGTTATAGTGCATATGGGTTGGTGTATACCTGCAGGAGGGTTGGTGAATTCATCAAAACCTCTGTGTCTTGAGACAAGTTCCATGTCATCAGCTAGAGTGCGTGTACGCATAGACATTCCTGCAGGTCCTGCATCCATCATTCCTTGAAAAGTATCAGCTTTAGCTTCTGGAAAAATGACGGGTGCTCCAGTGATCGTGGTGAAAACTGGATTAGAGTTCAATGGAGTAGAGAGAGAAGCGAAGGTTGAGAAAGTTGGTTGTGGAGCTGATTCAGTGTTGGATCCACTGAGAATCACTTATTCAGTCCTATGACAGACTGAAGGAGGTTGGGTCGATTCCAAGTTTATAACTTCAGCGTTTAGAGACGCTGAAGCTGGGATGGAAGGGGTGGCTTGTTCAGCTATGGCAGAGCGTACCACTGAACTTTCCTTCAGCTCTTCAAGATGAGCTGAGGAGTCTTCAGCATGAGATTGTTGGGGTTGAACCTTGGTTTTCTTAGTCTTTTTGGAACCAAGTTGGGTAGATGAGTGTTTCCTTTTTCTAGAAGGAGTGGAGGTTGCAGCTGGGGTATCAGTGGTGGGTTTTTCCACTGAATGAGCTGCAGAAATAGAAGAAGAAGGATTGAGAATAGTTAAGAGAGTAGAGATACGTACCTCGTTTGGCATTGGCTTGAAGTCGAGTACCTTAGGGCCAACCTGAGAGAGTTTCAGGTCACCCTCTTTTGGGTAGTTGTCCTTCAGGCCAGTTTGGAAGACTGCGCTGATGAATCTAGGATATGGAACCCATGATGGTCGGTCAGCGGAAAAGTCTACTTTGAGCACAAGATCATCGTAGCTTATCGAGGCCCAGTCAACATGAAGACCCTTCAGCAATGCATAGCCCATTGCTTGCTGAGGTTGAGCGGCTTGATCAGAGGAGCCGGTCTTTGCAGTCATGCAGCTTATCAAGTGTGCGAAGATGAAGTTCATCTCACTGGGCATTTTTGATTTCTTGATGAGAGTCAGCTTCTTCCCAGGCTTCTTGTCCCTCCCAATTTCCAATACATAACCCATTGCATCAAAGAATACAGTGATGGCTTCCCTATCAGCATGTTTCTTGTGGTCAGGGAGAGAAACAAAGGGTTTTTCTTTTGTGGCGATGGGAAGGCTCAGTGCTTTTCGGATAATGGCAGGGGTGATTTTTATGGTGCCAAAATCAGTGTCACAGAGGATGCAATCGATTTTCTTCGTGGGGTTTTTGGTCCATAAGAGCTGAGTGTGTCTGGCAGAATACCAGAACTGAGATAGTAGTAGCTGATGTGCAGGGGGTGTTATGGTCAGGGCTGTAGAGAGGCAACAGGTTTTGAGGAAATTCACAGCATCATTCAGATGTGTGACTTGCTTTCGAGGAGGAAACTCGAAAAGCGCATAGAGATTGTTTGTTTTTGTCCAATCGAGTTCCTCAAGTGTGAACTTGACCTGAGGAGCCTTGATGATTTCCAGTTCCTCAGCAGCAGCAGTGTTCTCAGTAGTAGGAATATCAGAAGATACCATTTCTGTATTATCAGTTCAACCAAAGATATAACAAATAAGAATAATCTTAATGTGGAAAGATTTTCCAATAAGATGGTTCAAGTTTTGTCCATTTCATTCAGACAAAAATGTCTTAATGAAGATTAGGGTTTTCTTGTTTTTGAAAAAGAAATGCAAACCCAAAAAAATCTTGTTTTCCAGTTTCCTTTGAGGATTAGGATTCTGAAAAAACGTATGAAGAACAAGTTTAAGATATTTGCGATTAAACTTGAAGAACAACCATGAAAGGTTGTGTTCATCAAACCATGAAAGAAATGATTTCATTTTTGAAAAATTTATTTTGTTTGATCTTGTAAAAACAATGAGAAGATCATTAACAAGTTTTAAGAAACAGGTAAATAAAAGAAATATTAACCTGGTTCGTTGAAGAAGAAGATGAACAGTTCTTGAAAACTTGAGAGCAAAAAATGCAACAGTAGTTTTCTTGAGGAAGAAGTTGTTCGCATAAAGGAAAAATATAAACTCAAAATGTGTTTATATAGTGAGATTAGAGAGAGAAAATCTTGAGCGGGAAAAGATTTTCATCATGACACGGACACGCGTTTGCATTTGATTGGAAGGTAAACGAAACGTGCAAACGTGTGTCAGAAAAAGAACATGACAGGGCTTATCCGTTGCTATGACGACACGGATGTCCTTTCATATTTTTGGATGTCTCTGAGGTTTTGAAAGCTCAGGGACACTTTTGAAAACATGAAGCACTGAATAGAAATATCAGTGTTGGTTTTAGAAACTTCAAAGTATCGCTGATTAAGGAAGAGATATTAAGCGATGCAATTTGTCTTGAAATCTTACATTTACATGCGATTGTCAGCGAGAGAAAACATACCTTGATATCAGCGAATCAAGTTTATTCAGAGAGAAAATGATAGAATGGGTTATACAAGTTTATTTTATCCTATCGCTGATCAAATGTGAACCGCTGAAGATTTTACTCTTCAAAGTTCAGCATTCCAAGCTCGCTGATGAGAAAGTTGAATCTTGTCTCATCAAGAGGTTTGGTGAACATATCAGCTAACTGATAATCAGTTGGGATAAAGTAAATTTCTATATCACCATTCATCACATGATCTCTGATAAAATGACACCTGATTTCGATGTCTTTCGTCTTTGAGTGTAGCACTGGATTGTTGGCTATAGCGATGGCACTTGTGCTGTCGCAATGGATTAGAATTTTCGAGAGCTGAAGGTCATAGTATAGTAGTTGAGTTCTCATCCACAAGACCTGAGAACAACAGCTTCCAGCGGCTACATATTTAGCTTCAGATGTGGAGGTGGACACTGAGTTTTGCTTTTTACTTGTCCAACTCACAAGCTTTCCACCCAGGAGCTGACAGCCTCCTGTGGTGCTTTTCCTATCCAATTTGCAACCTGCAAAATCACTACCTGAATAGGAGATTAGATCAAACCCTGAGTCTTTGGGATACCCAATACCTAGGTTCATAGTACCCTTAAGGTATCGAAAAATTCGCTTTACAGCGATCATATGAGATTCCTTAGGTTCAGCTTGATATCGGGCACACAAACAGGTTGCATACATAATATCGGGTCGGCTAGCTGTAAGATACAAGAGAGAGTCGGTCATCCCACGGTACAGCGTGACATTAACATGTATTCCACTTGAATCCTTGTTAGAGCATTATTGTAGCTATCAAGACAATATTAATATCTTGTACTGTTCTTCTTAGTAGAGGCATGGACATGTCATGGCCCTACTATATAAAGAAGACTCCTTTGTTATTTCCAAAACACTTCATGCTTAATGTCATTTGTAACTCATTGATCAATATATGGATGACATTTGCTCTCTAGATTCTCTCTCTATATTTGATTGCTAGATCTGGGTTTATCAATTGGTATCAGAGCTAAACAGATGATTCAAGCAGATTAAGAAGCAAATTGAAGAAATTTTACACTGAATTGAAGGATTCAGACCATTCATCATTCAGTGTTCATCATGGTTTCTTATGATTCGTCGATTACTGTTCATCTGAGATTCATCACTTTCTATCATTTTTGATCTTTTTGATCGATTCTTGGCATTATAGCACTCGGTTTTAATCCCTGATCATCTTTAATTCTCGGATTATTACCAAATTCTGCTAAAAAAATCATCGAATTGATCACTTTTCATCATTTTTGTTTCAAAACCCTATTTTACTGATTTTGGATCAAAATTCAATTAAATTGATCGAATTAAGATTTGTGATCAACTAGAAAAGTGTGCGACAATTGATTTCGAACAAATCAGTGCAAATCTCGATTCAATTGAACAAGAATTAAAAAAGTTATGGCTGAATCAGTGGTTTTTGGGGTGAAGTGAAGGTTTTGGATTGTTCTTGAGGGTTTCGGATTGTTCATACGGGTTTCAGACCATTCAAGGGATTTTCTACTTGATTTCGAATCACATAGATAAAAGAGTTATTCACAAGTGTTTGTTTCGGATCGATAATCATACGAAACCATTGGTTTCGAATTCTGTTATGTCCGAATTCTGTGGTTACGGATCATTCTTCGTGATTGGTTTCGAATCAGAGTTGATTTGGATTTTGGTTAAGTGTTGATTTCGAATTCAGTTAGAGTCGAAATCCTTGGTTCCGCATCAAGTGAGGTTCGAATTCCGAGGTTCCGCATCCTGTTAGGTACGAAATCAGTGGTTCCGTATCTAGTTACTTCCGACTTCCGTGGTTCCGCACCCAGTTACGTCCGAAATCAGTGGTTCCGCACCCAGTTACGTCCGAAATCAGTGGTTCCGCACCCAGTTACGTCCGAAATCAGTGGTTCCGTATCCTGCTGCATCCGACATCTGTTGGTTTCGGATCTAAGATCATCCGAATTCTTGGGAGTTTTTAGTTGCTTTCAGTTCATTCTAAGTGTAATTTTTGTTACACTTGCTGCTTGATTTTCTGAACGGTCATTTTCTAGCAATTGACAAAGATGTCTAGAGAATTACTGAGTATGGGTTCAAAGAGTAAGCCTCCAGTCTTAATGGCCGAAGAGTATTCTCAATGGAAAAAGAGAATGACTCAATTTCTGAATCATCAAAACAGAGAACTCATGCTGTCTATTCAAAATGGTCCTTACAAAGCATACATAGATGTTGGTGGTATTGCTGAAACCGCTACAAGTCAGTATGTTCCTCCAAGAAGAGTTGAAAAAGAATACAAATATTACAATGAAGCTGACAAAGCTAAAGTTGAAATTGATGAGCTAGCTTTGACATACCTAACCCAGACCATCCCAAATGATATCTACAATCGAGTAGATAGTCGTAATACATCTAAGGAGATATGGGATGAGTTAGAAAGGCAATTTGAGGGATCATCAAAATCCATGAAGACCAAAAAGAATCAAAGCATCAATGCTTATGAAGGGTTTAAGGCAAAAGATGGTGAATCATTGAAAAAGACCTACAATCGCTACAACATCATCCTTAGTGATTTGAGAAGGAATGGAGTCGACAAATCAGAATCGGAGATAAATTACAAGTTTATCAAGAATCTACTACCAGAATGGGATTCATACTCCATTCAGCTCCAAATGTCTAGGGATATGGATGATGAAAAGTTGACCGACATTTTCAGTATTCTTGGTCAACACGAAGATAAAGTAAAAGCAGTTAAGGAAAAGGATAAAAAGGTCGAAGAGTCTTTAGCCCTTCTGAGTGAACATAGGAAGATTGGAGCTGTGAAAACAAAAGCTTTGATTTCTGGGAGAAGTAAGAAAAAGACGAGTTCTAATGATGATAACAGTAGCAGTTCTGGAGATGATATGGAGGAAATTGCTAAAAAGTTGGCTTTGTTAACAAACAAATTTCAAAACAGGTTTGGCAAAAAGAAGTTTTATTCAAAAACCAGACCTGATTACAACAAAGCTAACAGATATAAAAGGTTTGAAAAAAGGAGGAAGAGAAAGAAGAGAAAGAGGAGAACGATGAGAAAGAGGAGAAAGTTGTGAAAAAGGAGAGGGAAGAAAAGAAGGACAGAGATGACCGAAACTGTTATAACTACGGAAAATCCGGTCACTTTGCCAGAGATTGTACACTGAAGAAAGTCAAGCATTCTCAGTACTATAAGAGAAAAGCTCACTTGGCAAAACCCAAAGAAAGCGGAAAGCCAGTCAACGCTGAGGAAGAAATTTGGCTCATGTATTCTTCTGATGATGAAGAAGCGCACTTTACCGAAGTAAAGTACATTCTAATGGCAAAGATGAATGAAGAAGACCATGAATCCGAGGTATCATCTCTATATCCTTCCAATAATTATGATAATAGTGATAATTCTGAAAATGAGTCTGAAACTGAAAATGCTAGATATGAAGAGATGCAAATCGTGATATTTGAACTTAATGAGAAATTTGAAAAAGCTCAAAAGAAACTTGATAAAGTTCAAAAAAACTTGAAGATGAGAAAAGTTCAAAGTTGAAATATCACGATGAAGCACTTCTTTATAAATGTTTAGCGGAAGATAAGGAAAAGAAAAAGAAGTTATCAGATCAAAAGTTAAAACGCTTGAAACTGAAATTTCTGAGTTAAAGAAGAAAATGAAAGATATAAATGATGAAAACATAGATTTTCAGTTCAAAATCAAAGTTCTTTCTGAAGAAAGAAAAGATGCTTTTGCAAAGATCAAGGAACTAGAAGATTTAAATTATAAAAGAGGTCAGACTGAGCAAACTCTGAAATTACTAACTAGCAACCCAAAAGATACTCGATTTTATAATCCAAAAATGGGTCTAGGATTATCTGATGTAGAGGTTCTTAAGAATGCACCTAAAAATCTTTACAAAATTGAAAAATTGGGTGAAGGTTTAAAGAAAACTCTTAAAATTGAAGAACCTGAAATTAAAAGTGAGGTTTTGAAGCAAAGAATTATAAAGGAGATTCCTCCAATTTCACAAGTTTTTGTTAAATCAAGTAATGAAGTTTTAAAGCAAACTATCATAACGGAGGTTCCTCCAATGACACAAACTTTTGTTAACTCTAATAATGAAAGTTTGAAACAAACCTTTGCTAAAGATGTTGCTTCAAATCCTTCAACTCCTACTTCAAATTTAGAGAAAGTAAAGACGGATAAAGGTTCGGAAGAAAAACCTAGATTCAATACGATGAACTAAATTCTAGTTACAAAACCAAAAGGGTTGAACTAACTGAATTTAGTTTGTTATTTTCAAATGAATCTATGGCTAAAACAATTGATACAAATATCAATGAACCTGAATCTGTTAAAACTGAATCTAATGTTGAAATGGAGTCAAATACAAAATCAGATTCTGACAAAAAGGAGTTTGTTCATAAAATCTCTTCTGAATTTCCTGATTTGAATTCAGCTTTACTCAAAATTGTTGATTTAGAAAATCAAATTTCTAAATGGCAATTAAACTTTGAAAAATTAGAGTATGACTATGAAAACTTTGGATTAGACCTTGATCAAACTCAAAAAGTCAATATTGACCTTAAGAGTGAGATTCAAAATTTAGAATCCAAATTATATGAAATATCAAACTCTAAGGTTTCAAAGATTTGTGAAAAATGTTTAAAACAAGCTGAATTAAAAGATCAGAATAAATCTTCAAGTACAACTGATTCTTTTGCAAATGATTCTTTAGAAAAGGTTAAATTTTTTACAGAAAAGAAAGCTCTTGAACTAAGATGTGTAGAACTTTCAAAACAAGTTTCAGATTTTGAGAAAGTTCTATTTCTTGAAAAGGAGAAAAATAAAAAGGAAAGAACTGAGTTTGAAATAGAAAGAAAATATTGTGAAGTATATCATAAAGTGTTTTCATCAAATGCATCTAATGTCAAAACAGAACAAAATCTGAAAAAAAAAGAAAAAGGAAAATTATTCGAAACGAAATCAAATTTGTTTCCAAATAATACTTCTAGTTCTAAGAGTTCTGACAATGTTTCTCATTCTTTCTCAGAAATGGATGAAGAAAAGTGCGTGGATCTGAAGGAGAATGTTTCAAATAGCAAGAATAGTAATACCGATACTGAGAAATGTAATTCTTCAAATAAAAATTGTATTCATTCGTGTAATGTTTACAAAGTTTGTGAAAATAAAAATTCTGCAATTTCTGATTCTACTTTGTTGACACAAGCAAAAAGAAGAATACATTGTGCTCATTGTTGGGATAACTATTTCAAGCTAAATAGAAATGATCCAAAGAACAAAAAGTCTAATACTTCATCCTTTTCTTTAAAATCTTCAGCAAACAAATTTGCTAAAATGTTCGGTTTCAGATCAAACAAACAGAATAAGAAGAAAGAAACAAAAACAGTTGATGTGAATATGGTTTGGATTCCAAAAAATCAACTCAACAAACCAAATTCACAAAATAACCTTACTTTTAAAGGCAAAATTCAAGGTTCATTAACTGTAATAAACAAACTGATCGGCACTAACAAGAAAGGACCCATACAGATATGGGTACCTAAGATAAGGTAAATTTTCTTTTACATGACCATCATGTGTGGGTCATTGATTCGGGAGCATCTAGACACATGACGGGGTACAAGCACCTATTGCACGATTTTACTGTACATCCTGGCGGATCGGTGGGTTTTGGCAACGACTCCAAAGGTCACGTTCGAGGCTTCGGAACGTTGAAGAATGACTCAATGCAAATAGAAAAGATCTTGTATGTTGAAGGATTAGGGCATAACCTTTTCAGTATTAGTCAGTTTTGCGACAAGGACTGTAAGGTAATTTTTGATAAGAAGTTTTGCTATGTTGTGGATGAGAACTGGTCAGAGATTTTCAGAGCAAAACAATGCGGCGATCTATATATGACAGATTTTGCGACTCTTGTTGCTTCCAATCAAGTTTGTGATGTTTCAAAAGCCTCTCAAGATGAATGTTGGTTGTGGCATAGAAGACTCTCACATCAAAACTTTCGACGCATCAACAAGCTCAGAATAGATGGATTAGTTTTCGGGCTTCCTGAGATGAAGATTGACAAAGTTTCCATATGTCCGGCCTGTGAGATGGGAAAGATGAAACACGTCTCTCACAAGTCAAAGACTTTGTCTAATTGCAACAATGCCTTGGAATTAATGCACATGGATCTTTGTGGCCCGATGCGGACTCAGTCAATGGGAGGAAATAAATATATATTAGTAATAATTGATGAGTATTCGCGATATACTTGGCTGGATTTCTTACGACTCAAATCTGAAGCACCCAAGCTGATTATTAAGTTCATCAAGAAGATACAAATACTTCTACAACTCCCAGTTCGAAAAATCCGAAGTGACAACGGAACTGAGTTCAAGAATGCAATCTCAAGTTGATCAAAGTATTGATAAGTTAAGAGATCTGTTTTATGCTAAGCTGATGCCCATTAGCCCTGAAGATCAACAAAGTAAAACTCTATTATCGCTACTACAGAACATCCAATCTACACCACCTCCACCACCACCGCCACCTACACCTACACCTTCAGTTACATCCACGAAGTTCCAAACCTTATCCACGGAGTTTAATTCTTTCAAGTCAATAGTTGTACAATCTTTGAATGATATGAAGCAGTCCATAGATGAGTTGAAAGCATTACTGAATCAGAGTTGTAAGACTCAAGCCCAGGGTTTGAAACGAAAGCATGATCAGGATCCCGATGATCATAATCATGAGGGAGAGATGAGTAAGAAAAAAAGGGCTGAGTCTGAAAGTTCACAAGGCCAAAAGAAGAATCCGACTGTTGTTGAAATTTCTGAAATGTTTGAATCTGGAGCTATGGGTGATGAAAGCGGGAAACATATCGTATTATATATTGATCCGAATGTAGAACCGACGGTTGAAAAGCCTGAGGTAAATGAGGATGAGATAAGGGAAGTGGTAGACAGGTTTGTGAAATCTGTTGAATTGGTTGAAATCAGTTCTGGTGATGAAGCTGATGATCTGGCAAGAGAATATGATCAGTATTGGAAAGTAAAGGAAGAAGCAGAACCGTTCTTATTGCTTACTTATGAACTAGAGGATCAAGGTGTTGGGTTCACACAAGATGAGGTAAACATACTAACTGAAATTTATGGGCCACAAACTCCTGAAGAAATAACAGTAAGTCCTATACATTCACCCGAACACATCCCAAGTACCTCAATACCCGTTCAATCTGATGTTACACCATTATCCTTTAACCTAAACCAAACTAGTTCAACCCAAACCACCATACCATTATCTGAACCATTTTCTGAAACCATTCCCATTCAATCTGAACCACAATCTTTTCATGATCCATTCTTAAAAGAACCAAAACCTGAAGAAACCGAACCTCCATCCACTACACCTTTAGTACCACCTGTCATTCCTACTCATGACGAAGCTGGTTATTTCAATCCAGTTGATCAACCTGGTCCATCATCCTCACGAAGCAAAAAATTGTCTGAACTTGAACAACGTCAAAGAACTTTGTATTTGAGAACACCATTCTTGGAAGATTCTGAAAAAGACTGTTTGTGCACAGAATCAGAGGTTTGAATCCCTACGCCGTGTTGGGAATTACTGATCAGACAGCCGAATACAAGTTCGAGTATATGTTCTTTCTGAGAGACAAGTGTCAAAAGAAAAGAGATGTGAGGAGCAAGAAGTTAATTGTGACTATAAAGGAGGTAACTGCCAGATTATACTACAAAACGTGGTATCCAGAGTTTGTTGTTCAGAGGCAGGATTGTAGAGATTACAGATTCACTGAAGCTGATTTTTGTCACTTAACGATGGAAGATTTTGAGTTCATGTATCATCATTTCAGAGATCTTCAGATCAGAAGAGAAAACGTGACTCTTACATTGAATGCCGTCAAAAGGTTTTTGAGAAGACACGTCTTGTTCACACAGTGTCATGATTTACAGATGGCCGTGGAAAGTTATCAACCAAGAGTTAATTTGTTAAGACCTAATCCAGATTTGCCTGGAATAATGAAGATCGCACTATTTGCTGTGATTGGAGAACCAGAGTTTGGTGTTATGTTCAGAAGTGGTGCAAATAAGATATTCATTCGGTTTAATGAGTTGGAAAAGTATTCTGACGGTACGCTCAAGCTTGTAAGACTTCAGTTGATAGAAAAGCTCAAAAGACATGATGCTGAACGAAAAGTTACTTGGATGTCTTCAAGACCTAGAAGAGTTTTGTCAAGAGCCATTGAAGAGATTGAGGAAAGATTGAATTTCAGGATGGCTATGCGAAGAATTGAAACGCATAAGGGGGAGATTGTTAGAGCATTATTGTAGCTATCAAGACTGTATTAATATCTTGTATTGTTCTTCTTAGTAGAGGCATGGACATGTCATGGCCCTACTATATAAAGAAGACTCCTTTGTTATTTCCAAAACACTTCATGCTTAATGTCATTTGTAACTCATTGATCAATATATGGATGACATGTGCTCTCTAGATTCTCTCTATATATTTGATTGCTAGATCTGGGTTTATCAATCCTTGTTTAGTGTCAGCGGTGGTGCCATAGGGGTTTTCATAGCTGAATTCTAAGTTAAATCGAATTTCTTCAGCATGTCTTTAACATACTTTCCCTGATTAATGAAAGTTCCTTTTGCATTTTGCTTTATCTGATGACCAAGGAAATATGTTAGCTCACCCATCATGCTCATTTTATACTCTTCTTTCATTCTATCAGCGAAAAGAGTACAAAGGTCAGGGTTAGTAGAACCAAATTTAATGTCATCAACATATATCTGAACAAGAATGATATGACCTTTCACTATTCTGAAAAATAGAGTTTTGCCGATTTTACCTCGCTCAAATTTTTCAATATGGAGATAAGTAGAGAGAGTGTCATACCATGCACGAGGAGCTTGCTTTAAGCCATAAAGTGCCTTATCCAGTTTATAAACATAACTTGGACGCTTAGGATCTGAGAATCCTGGAGGTTGTTCCACATAGACTTCTTCATTCAGCTTTCCATTTAGAAACGCTGATTTAACATCCATCTGATATACTTTGAAGTCTTTGTGTACAGCGTATGCTAAGAATAGACGAATAGATTCTAATCTTGCTACTGGAGCAAATGTTTCGTCATAATCTATGCCTTTCTCTTGTCTGTATCCCTGAGCAACAAGACGAGCCTTGTTGTGGGTTACAGTTCCATGTTCGTCCAACTTGTTTCGATAGACCAATTTAGTGCCTATCACTGTTTTGTCAATTGGTCTTCGAACAAGTTTCCAAACTTTGTTTCTTTCGAATTCAGTCAGCTCTTGTTGCATGGCGCTGACCCAGTTTGGATCTGTGAGGGCATCATCTACTTTCTTTGGTTCAGTTAGTGAAATAAAATTAACAAATATTACTTGCACTTCGTCGAGTCTGAATACCAGCGTTTGGATCACCAAGAATTTGATTAATTGGGTGATTTATAGTCCATCGCTGAGCCGGAACATGAGACGCTGAGTCAACCTGAACTGGAGGAGCTGAAGATCAAGCTTCAGCGACGTCTGGAGTATCAACCAAGAGAGGAATGGATGTAGTTGTCATTATATTCACTAATGACCCATGATATTTCAGCTTCACTATTCTGCATATTTGGAATGATAGTAGGACCATCATCTTCAACTGTGTGAGCACGAGGAGTAGGAATATCTTCTGAATCACCAAGATGAGAAAACATCCATTGATTCAGTTCTTCAGTGTCAGCGTTCGGTTTAGAGTTCGCTGAACGGTATTCGTCAAACGTGACGTGAATTGTTTCTTCAACAGTTTGCCTTCTTCGATTGAAGACTCTGAAGGCTTTGGAAACTGAGGAGTATCCAAGAAAGATTCCATCATCATCAAACATTCCAAGGGCATCTTTGTTGTTCAGTATGAAACACTGACATCCAAAGATGTGAAGAAAGTTGATTGAAGGCTTTCTCCCATGAAAAAGTTCATAGGCTGTTTTATTGAATCTTTTGATTATCAGCGACCTGTTTTGCGTAAAACAAGCGGTGTTGACAGCTTCTGCCCAAAACTGAGTAGGCAGGTGAGAATCGCTGAGCATTGAACGTGCAGCTTCATTAATTGTTCTATTTCTTCTTTCAGCGACTCCATTTTGTTGCGGTGTTCTCACTGAAGAAAAGTTGTGAGAAATACCCTTACCCTCAAAGAAGAAATCAAGAGAACTGTTTTTGAATTCAGTCCCATGATCACTCCTTATTGAGCAAACGGTCAAATTGTTCAGGGTTTCCATCTTCCGAACAAAGGTGATGAGCTCTTCAGGGGTGTCACTCTTGGAACGGAGACACATAACCCATGTATAACGAGAGAATTCATCAACTATGACCAGTGTATATTTCTTTCCAGCGATGGATTGTTTGTTAACAGGGCCAAACAAATCCATATGGAGTAGTTGTAGAGGAGATGACACTGAGGAAACTTGCTTTGACCTAAAGCTTGCTTTGGTCTGCTTCCCTTTTTCACACACTGAACATAAAGACTCTTTTGCGTATGAGTGTTGAGGTAGACCAGTGACTAACTCTTTTGAAGAAAGAGTGTTCAGTGTCTTGAAATTCAGATGAGGGAGCCTTTTATGCCATAGCCAGTTGACATCAGATGAGGCTTTTGAGAAGAAACATGAGTTCTCAGTGGTTGTTGAGTCCATGTTTATTACATAAACATTTTCTATACGATAACCGCTGAGAGCTATCTTCTCCTTTTTGTCAGTGACAAAGCAGGATTCCTTAGTAAAGATTACTTTGTTATCCTTGTCGCAAAGCTGACTGATGCTTAGAAGATTATGCTTCAGCCCTTCAACATATGCGACTCTTCTGAATGTGGTTGTACCATTTGAGAGTACACCAAACCCTCGGGTATGTCCTTTTCCATTTCCACTGAAAGTCACAGAGGGACCCTTCTCTTCCTTGTATTCAGCGAGCAGGTTTTCTTTCCAGTCATGTGTCTAGAGCATCCGCTATCGAGATACCAGATACCCTTCTTAACCTGAATTGCAGATGTTGAAGTAGAGGGAATGTCTGAACTTTCTTCCTCATCTTCAATCTTTGCCATAAGACAGAGATTTGCTTCATCATCCTCAGAATCAGATGATGATTCTTCTTCTTCAGAAGCAGCCCAATCGTAAACCATCAGGCCTTTGCCTTTCTTCTTGAAGCTTTTCAGCTTTGCATATTTTTCTTTCAGCTTAGAATATTTGTCATCTTTATTCCTGGGAATAAAGGATTTCTTGGGAAACGCTGAGTTTCTCGATACTTTCTTAGACCTGCACTCGTTAGCGAAATGTCCAATCTTTTCGCAGTTAAAACAAGTTGCAATAGCCTTATCAACAGTAGCTGATGATCTTGGCTTATCAGTTATTGAAAGAGGTTTGTTCTTTCTGAACATTTTCTTTTTGGTGAATCTCCTGAACTTTTTAGTTAGGAGAGCCAAAGATTCATCAACATCTGAAGAGTCAAAATCTGATGACCTTTCAGAGTTACTCTCTAACTCAGTAATAGTGACCGAGGGTCGCTGAGTAGAAGGTTCCTCTGAGATTAAAGCAACAGGGGTGCTTTTGGAATCTTTTATAAGATTCTTCTTAAGATGGCTTAATTGCTCATGATTCAGCATCGTGCGATATAAGGTAGCAAGGGTCATTGATCTTCGATCTTTTGACAGCTTGAGACACATAGAATAACTGTCCCAACTTTCTGGTAAACATTCTAGAAACTTTGTCAGCACTTCAAAGTTAGAATATTCCTTACCAACAGTTTTCAGATCTATTATTAAGCAATTAAAACGTTGGTGAACTTCAGAGAGAGTCTCATTCTTACCACAAATGAAACTTCCATACTGTCTTACCAGGTTGATCTTTCGAGAGTCCTGGACTTCAGCAGTACCTTCATACTGAACACATATTGTGTCCCACATGGCTTTTGAGGATTTCAGGTTCATGACGGAATGGTAGACTTCGTCAGGAAGAGCCATGGATAGTATGGATCTGGCTTTTGTATCGATAGCCACTTTCTTCTTACCTTCGTCAGTCCACGTATGAACTTCTTTGGGTTCCAGCCTTTCTGGAATAGCAGGTCTATTCTCAGCGGCAGGTACTGCGGCATCAATTCTTACAGGAATAAATGGGCCGTTTTCAAGATAATAAGGCATAGTAGGGTCTACACCTTCAAAGAAGAGAGTCATCCTATTTTTCCATAGATTAAAATTATCTCTGGAGAATCTAGGGGGTTTTGCAAGAAAACCATTGTCGATATAATTTGTGTTTGTGTTAGTAGCCATTTTTCAGAAATAGCAAGGAAGAGAAATCTTAGTATAGATTAGATCTTGTTTATGAGATTAAACAAATCTGCTCTGATACCACTTGTTGGTCCCGAAGGGCTATACAAGTTTGTAGAAGGGGGGGGGGGGGGGGGGGTTGAATACAAACACACAGATTTTACTTTTCTAAATTGTTTATTGATAAATCATTAACAATTTACAGCTTGTTGCGAAAACAAGATTAAGGATAAATCCTAAATCTAAACAAGTTGGAACACTAAGTTTCTTGCACGAAGAAGGAGAAGGAAATTACTAATAATAACCTATCTCAAGATAAGAAAGATGAACTTGTCCAGAGTTAGCAAGTTACTTCAAAATGAAGTGGGTTCTTCTTCTTATATACTGCATGCATTTAATGCATTGCAGTTTACACTTTACACGTGGCAGCAGGTGAATGGTTGCATGTTATTGACCTTTGTTGACAACCTTAGTAGCCGCATGTTTGAACAGTGTAGTATCAGAGTGGTTGTACGATTTCAGACAATAGGAGGTTCTTTTCTGACATATCGTACGGAGTCGTGCAGGGGTGGTTAAGACAAAAGTACTTTGTATGGAAGACTTCATGATCAGCTTTTCGTTGATTCAACGATCTATCATTCTTTATCAGCGAATGATAGAATTCAGCGATAGCCAAAGTCATGTACTTGATACTTCACGTTGAGTGGACAAAGCTGAGTCTTCGCTGATCCGCATCAGTTCATTAGGAGACTTGTCGCTGGTTTTTGAGCTTGATCTTCGACTTCAGCGTAGAACCTATGTTGACGTGAAACTTGTCTTCAGGGATCATAAGTAAAACAACTAACTTATCAGCGATCACCATAAGTACTGAACAGACTCAGAGTATTATGGTGAACAGTTTCGCTGAATGTTTAATCTAAAGAACGAGAGTTCCTATCAGCGGTACTGGAAGATCTTAGTACTTATCAGCGATAGTGAAACTCTGATACATATTGTTTACTTAGAATTTTCACTAAGTATATAAAAGAGAGGGTCAATTATCAAAGCACTGAGGGTTTGGATCAACACTTATATACTGCATGCATTTAATGCATGGCAGTTTATACTTTACACGTGGCAGCAGCTCATTGGTTGTATGTCATTGACCTTTATAGACAACCTTAGTAGCCGCATGTTTGAACAGTGTAGTATCAGAGTGGTTGTACGATTTCAGACAATAAGGAGGTTCTTTTCTGACATATCGTACGGAGTGGTGCAAGGGTGGTTAAGATAAAAGTACTTTGTATGGAGGACTTCATGATCAGCTTTCGTTGATTCAGCGCTTTATCATTCTTTATCACTGAATAACAAAGTTCAGCGATAGCTGAAGTCTTGTACTTAATACTTCACGTTGAGTGGGCAAATCTGAGTCTTCGCTGATCCGCATCAGTTCATTAGGAGACTTTTCGCTGGTTCTTTAAGCTTGATCTTCGACTTCAGCGTAGAACCTATGTTGACGTGAAACTTGTCATCAGGGATCATAAGTAAACAACTAACTTATCAGCGATCACCATAAGGACTGAAAAGGCTCAGAGCATTATGATGAACAGTGTTCGCTGAATGTTTAATATAAGGAATGAGAGTTCCTATCAGCGGTACTGTAAGGTCTTAGTACTTATCAACGATAGTGAAACTCTAATATATTGTTTACTTACAATTTTCACTAAGTATTTAAGAGAGGGTCATTATCAAATCACTGAGGGTTTGATTCAACAGTTTCACTATCGCTGATAAGTACTATGTCTCTACTGTACCACTGATAAGAAACTCATGCCCTTTAAATTTGACATTCAGCGAAACTGTTCATCAGCAATTGATAACTCTATTTTTAGAGTTATTATTTCCATTTATTTTCCACTTTATTTTGTCAATTTTAGCCATTTCACTTCTAAAAACCCCCATTCTTGGTATGATTTACGAAAACGAGCAAAAGGAGTGAACCATGGTCTTTAATAAATTATTTGGGGAAGTTTTGGGTGTTTTCTCGATTTTTCATCCGCAGTGACGTATACAGTGCCCACTCCGGTTCCCCACTCTTCGAGCTGATCAAAAAGAAATAAAAAAGAAACTTTTAGTTGGGATCTAATTTTCTGGAGGAGGAAGGTTCAATGACAGAGAAGCTGAGATTTGGCTGTTACAAGTGTTCCTCAAGGCTTCACATCATGATTGTACCTTTGTACTTGCAAAAGTTGACTTCTAATGGACCATTGGGTAAAAAGGGCTATACATGGAGGATTGAAGTATTATCCTTTGAGCTGATTTCTGCATCTCCCTGCAGTCCTTGCACCTTGGAAAACCCTTTTTGTGTAAAGACCAACACCTCCTTCTTAGTATAAAAAGGGGTGTTGGGTCTCATTTATTCCATCCATCTATCTTGCAATATATCTAGCATTTTTCTTTAAGTTGTAAGCTTTCATTTACTGCAGTAACTTAGCATTTAATTTCAGTAATTTATTTTCTATTGTAGTTCGAAATACACAGTGCAGGGACGACTTCTCGTTCCCCACTGTGGGCAGTTAATTTAAATCACTTTTAGTTTTATTATGTGCAAATCTTCATCTCTTGCTTTCTTTACTTCATAAATGTTAGGCTAAACATCCTTTGGGATGTAGGAAGGAGAAGTACCTGGATTTTATCAAAAATGCTTGAGTAATCTTTATACTTAGAATATTTGTTGTTTTGGTCTTTCATTCTCGATATTTACCCAAGGATGCGAACAAGCCGATCACTTGCAAGGATCTAAAGTCTAGTTCTTAACTTAGAAATGAGTAGAACGCAGTGACACGAGCTTGAATGATGCTAGGGGATTCGAAAGAATTCTTATGACACTTACGAAAGTGAGGTCGACACAGTGAGCTAATCTCTGCCCACTGGAGTAGTAGGCAAGCTAATTTGTGTATTAAAACACTTAGAGTATTTGTCTCTACACATTCCTTCGAGGCCTGAAAAGGTCCACTTAGAGATTACCATTGACAAAACAACAAGTACTAAGAGTATGGGATTTTTATCTAACGGTGTGAGTATTTTGTAACCGGGCTTTTCTAGCGAAAATATCCACCACAAATACGAGGATCACTCTAAGGACCGAGTATTTGAGATAAAATTTAGGGAAAATCCAACCTACATTCCTCCTTTTTAACATTTAGTAAATCGTTGCAAGAAGCTATTTTACCTAACCAAACCAAAGTATTATTTTCCTCTCTAGTTGAAACTTGTAAAAGGAGCTCATGAGAACCGTATTGTCTTGATTGTCCAGTCTCTGTGGATTCGATTCTGGTATTTTACCAACTAATACTTGCTGTGACGATCATAGTGGACAGTGTACACTTGCACTTCCCACTGTGGACAGTTTGCAACCCACTGCGATTAAAACACATATTTCGCACGTACCAAGTTTTTGGCGCCGTTTCCGGGGACTGGCGTGATTTTAAATCTCAAGACATTAGTTTTTGTTCGAGCCCGAGTAACTAGTTTTTCTAAGCTGTTCGTATTGTATGCCACGGCGACAACTCGAACATTTGGTTCCAATAGATCTCGAAATAGAAAAAACGTTGCGAAAAACACGAAGAAGCAAGAAAACAAATCGACAACCTCCTGTGATCCCCACTGTGAACATGGCTGCAGTACCGCCACCTATAGTGGAGACCACAATCACGATTGCCGATAACAAAGATCGAAAAATACGGGACTATGCTACTTCCGGAGTTGGTGATTTAAGCTCCGGAATTTTGAGACCCAATATTGTTGCAACGCATTTTGAACTCAAACCGGTGATGTTTCAAATGATCCAAGCCATGGGTCAATTTGGAGGATCGCCATCTGAGGATCCGCACTCGCACTTAAAATCTTTTTTAGAAATGACCGATTCCTTTCAATTGCAAGGTGTTAGTGATGAGGCATTAAGACTAAGGCTTTTCCCTTTTTCATTAAGGGACAAAGCAAAATCTTGGCTGAACGCACATGCACCTCACTCGATAACCACTTGGCAAGAGCTTGCCGATAGATTTTTGCAAAAATACTTTCCTCCAACAAGGAATGTTAGATTTCGAAATGATATAATTTTATTTAGGCAAGAGGAAGATGAGGCTGTTTCGGATGCATGGGAACGATTTAAAGATTTACTTCGAAAGTGCCCACATCATGGCATCCCACATTGCATCCAATTGGAGACCTTTTACAATGGTCTTTCCAATGCAACCAAAATCATCTTAGATGCAACAGCCGGTGGAACATTTACGAGTATGACTTACAACGAAGGATATCAAATCTTAGAAAAAGTGTCCAACAACAATACCGAATGGTCAAATCCGAGAGCACCCATGTCAAAGACCAACACCATAGATTCCGAAGCACTCAAAACCATGAATGCACAATTAGTGGCCTTGACAAAAATCGTTTTAAATCAAAATCGAGGCCAAGTCAATTCCGCAACCCATCTCGCTGATAACTGCTCCCTTTGTGGAGAGGAGCATGTTTTCGACTATTGTCCAGCAAACCCCGAATCTGTTAATGTCATAGGGACCAACCAAAGGAACAACCCTTATTCGCAGACTTATAATCCAGCTTGGAGAAATCATCCGAATTTCTCTTGGTCCGGTAATCAAGGACTCCAACCCCAAGGACCGAGTCATATCCAGCAAAGACCATACAATCCCCCGGGATTTCAGCAACATCACAGTGGGCAATCCCCACATCACAGTGGGCAGTCCCCACAACCATACCAACCACGATCCAACCAACCAGCTGAGGCTCAACAATCGATCGAGTCGATTCTCAAAGGTTTTATGAATCAAACCCAAGCAGCCATTAGGAATATAGAGACCCAAGTAGGACAGCTAGCCATTGAAGTTAAGAATAGACCACCAGGAACGTTACCGAGTGATACCGAGCAAGCTAGAGTGATAGGAAAAGGACCAGAACATGTCAAGTCCATAACTTTAAGGAGTGGAAAGGATCTGAAAAATATCATTTTTGAATCTGATGATTCGCCTCAAAAACCCACTGTGAGCACCACAGTGGGCACTCCTCAAGTCACTGTGATCCCCACAGTGGGGACCGACATCCCTAACCTTCCCACTTTTGGACCTGTCCCAAAGACTACTGTTCCAAAGCCAATACCACAGCAAACTCAGATTAACCCACGAAACATTCCATTTCCTCAAAGAATGAAGCCTAAAAATGTCGATGTTCAGTTTAAAAAATTCTTAGACATTTTTAAGCAACTTCACATTAACATACCCTTGGTAGAAGCTCTCGAGCAGATGCCAAGCTATGTTAAATTCTTAAAAGATATTTTGAACAAAAAGAGGAAGTTGGGTGAATTTGAAACTGTGGCTTTGACCGAAGAATGTAGTGCCCTCCTTACAAGCAAGATTCCACCTAAGTTGAAAGACCCGAGTAGTTTCACCATTCCATGCACAATAGGAGGACAAGAAGTAGGCCAAGCACTCTGTGATTTAGGAGCTAGTGTCAACTTGATGCCTTTGTCCATTTTTAACAAGTTAGGGATTGGAGAGGCTAGACCCACAACCGTGACATTACAACTAGCCGACCGATCCATTGCCTACCCCAAGGGAAAAATAGAAGACGTTTTGGTCCAAGTGGATAAAGTTATCTTCCCCGCCGATTTTCTTGTTTTAGATTATGAGGCCGATAAAGAAATCCCAATCATCTTAGGACGTCCGTTTCTTGCAACCGGACGTACTTTGATCGATGTGCACAAAGGAGAACTCACGATGCGAGTTAATGACCAAGAGGTAACTTTTAATGTTTTCAAGTCTCTCAAATATATAGACACCGAAGATTGTTTTGCCTTAAGTTCGATTTATGAAACCCACAATTTTGGCAATTTGCCCACAGTGGGGAGTACAGTTCCCACAGTGGGGATTGACAGTGAGCACTCTGAATCAGAGAGTAATGACACTTTTAAGGATGAGTGTAACGAAATGGTTGCAGCTTTTGAACCTCTGGACTTCAAAGATAGAGATGTTCAATCCCCTTCAATAGAACAACCTCCCGAGTTAGAGCTTAAACCATTGCCTTCCCATTTAAAGTATGCTTATCTCGCTAAGGATAATAAACTTCCCGTCATTATCTCTTCCAAACTTAGTGAGAAACAAGAACAACTTCTGACTGATTTGTTGATAAAGCATAAGGGAGCAATTGGTTGGACCATAGCGGACATTCGAGGGATTAGCCCCTCTTTATGTCAACATAAGATTAAATTGGAGAGTGACCACCCGGGGAAAGTCCAACCCCAAAGAAGGTTGAACCCCATCATGAAGGAGGTAGTTAAGAAAGAAGTCTTGAAATGGTTAGATGCCGGTATTATCTATCCCATTGCCAGTAGTAGTTGGGTGAGCCCCGTTCAATGTGTCCCTAAAAAGGGAGGAACAACAGTGGTCAGAAATGAAAAGAACGAACTCATTCCAACTAGGACTGTTACGGGATGGAGAATATGCATGGACTATAGGCAACTGAATCTAGCAACAAAGAAAGATCATTTCCCGTTACCTTTTATTGATCAAATGCTTGATAGATTAGCGGGAAAGGAATTTTATTGTTTTCTAGATGGATACTCCGGATATAACCAAATCCACATCGCACCCGAGGACCAAAAAAAGACCACCTTTACTTGTCCATATGGTACTTTTGCATTCCGGAGAATGCCTTTTGGTTTATGTAATGCTCCCGCTACTTTTCAACGCTGTATGATGGCCATTTTTACTGATATGATAGAAGATACCATAGAAGTTTTTATGGACGATTTATCTGTGATCGGCACATCTTTTGATAACTGTTTGAGGAATCTAGAAAAAAGTTTGGTGAGATGTGAAACCCACGACCTTATTCTAAATTGGGAAAAATGTCATTTCATGGTCGAAGAGGGCATTGTTTTGGGTCATCTTGTGTCGAAAAAGGGTTTGGAAGTTGATAAAGCAAAACTAGAAGTAATCTCCCAACTTCCCGAGCCCACAACGGTAAAAGGCATTCGCAGTTTTTTAGGTCACGCAGGTTTCTATAGGAGGTTCATAAAAGATTTTTCCAAAATAACTAAACCCCTATGTAACCTGCTGCAACATGAAAGAGAGTTTGTTTTTACCAAAGAATGTAGAAACGCATTTGAAATAATCAAAAATGCCTTAGTTACTGCACCCATAGTGACCACTCCTGACTGGTCACTCCCATTTGAAGTCATGTGTGACGCCAGCGATTGGGCTATAGGTGCAGTATTAGGCCAACGAAAAGATAAGATTTTTCATCCAATATACTATGCAAGCAAGACTTTGATCGAGGCTCAAATCACCTACACTGTAACCGAAAAAGAACTACTTGCAGTAGTTTTTACTTTTGATCGTTTCAGGTCTTACTTAATTGGAGCAAAGGTCATAGTACACACCGATCACGCAGCCATCAAATATTTGATCAACAAGGCTGACTCTAAACCGAGGTTGATCAGATGGGTGCTGTTGCTGCAGGAATTTGACCTCCAGATCGTCGACAGAAAAGGAACGAGCAATCAGGTTGCCGATCATCTGTCCAGGCTCGAGAAGACAGTGGGCACTGTTGACCCCACTCCTGACCCCACTCCGGCAAAAGAAACTTTTCCCGATGAACAATTATTATCTGCGCAACATCATAATGAAACTCCTTGGTATGCTGATATTGCAAACTTTTTAGCAAGTGGACTTAAGCCCCACGGGATGAGTGGACAACCATTCAAGAAATTTTTACACGACACACGACAATACGTTTGGGACGATCCCTTTTTGTACAAGATAGGGGCGGACCAAATATTGAGGCGTTGTGTCCATGGGAGTGAACAACATCAAATACTCCATGGTTGTCACACATCCCACTACGGTGGCCACTTCGGTGGAAACCGTACCGCAGCAAAAATTTTGCAAAGTGGATTCTTTTGGCCCACTGTTTTTAAAGACTCATTTGAATTCGTGAAAAATTGTGAGCAATGTCAACGTACAGGGAATATATCGCAAAGAAATGAAATACCTCTTAACAACATTCTAGAGGTCGAACTTTTTGATGTATGGGGGATAGATTTTATGGGACCTTTTCCAAATTCCAACAATAACTTTTACATCTTGGTTGCGGTAGATTATGTTTCAAAATGGGTAGAAGCCATTGCTTGTCACTCCAATGATGCTAACACTGTGGTGAAGTTCTTACACAAAAATATATTCACTCGCTTCGGAACACCACGAGCATTAATTAGTGACGAAGGCACCCATTTTGTAAACAAAGTCATGGCCTCGGTTCTTGCTAAATATGATATTCATCATAGAGTGGCCACCGCATACCACCCACAAACCAATGGGTTGGCCGAGCTTTCAAATCGTGAGATCAAGGGAATTTTGGAAAAAGTTGTTAAGCCACACCGTAAAGATTGGTCAATCAAACTCGATGATGCTCTTTAGGCCTATCGAACAGCCTATAAAACTCCTCTGGGAATGTCTCCATTCAAATTAGTTTTTGGCAAAGCTTGCCATTTACCGATTGAATTAGAGCACAAGGCGTTCTGGGCCCTTAAAGAGCTTAACATGAGTGAGGATGCCGCGGGAATCAAAAGGAGTCTGCAAATACATGAGCTAGAGGAGTTGCGATATCACTCCTATGAGAATGCAAAGTTGTACAAGGAAAAGACCAAGATGTGGCACGATCGTCGAATCAACCATAGGGAGTTCATGGAAGGACAACAGGTACTATTGTTCAATTCCCGTCTCAAACTCTTTCCAGGTAAACTTAAATCAAGATGGACGGGACCATACACCATTGTCAAGGTGAGTCCTTTCGGAACAGTGGAGTTGAAATCCCCACAATCGGGTCAAACCTTTAAAGTCAATGGGCAAAGGGTAAAGCATTTTTTGCATGAAAGTGCCCACATCCCTGCCCACTCTCCACCTCGCTATGGTTAGAGAAATTCACCACTGTTTGTAAATAATTTATTTCAGTATTGTTGTCTTTTTTTTTATTTTTAGTATTTTTAATTCTGCATGGTAGTTTATTTCGATGTGTGTAGGAGCATTTTAGCACTTTTTGGAACAAAGAGGTTCGCAGTGGGCAAGGATTGGTCACTGCGCTCCTCACTCTCGGTCTGGCATAGGAAAAGACGGTTTGGGAGGGACCCACGACTGACGCACATCATGCTTTTTCTTACAAACATCAACTTTTCCTGCCACTTGTCAAAAGCCCACCTATTCCCAAGATAAACCATCATTATCTTTTTCTCTCTCTACTAACCGTCCCCAATCAACTCAAAACCCATCACCCTCAAATCAGATTTTTACTTTAACTTCCCTAAACACACCAAGTTTCTTCATCTTCTCCATTTCTCTCTCAAAGAAAACCCACAAACCTAAAACCCTTCCTAAAACCCATGAAAAAAAAATATGGCGAGAAGCAAAAGATTGAACATCCGGCACGATGCACCCACACGAGCAGCCGTACGTCGTCGTCTCGCAGAAGAAAACCCGCTGGAAACTGTCACCGGCGATCTAAATGAACCACCACCTATTTCCAGTGACAACCCCATATTTTCCGACGATAACCCCATAACATCCGGCGTACCTGATGCGGATTCTTCTCAAATCTCCGACACTAGTGTCACCCACTTCGAAACCGAGGCATTGCTGGCCGAAGAAGAAGAGAAGCGATTGGCAGAGGAGTTTGAGAGGCGAATGTCGGTCATTCGAAAGCGAAAGGAAGAGGTTGAGAGGAGACGACGAGAAGAAGAAGAAAAGCGCAGAAAAGAAGAAGCAAGATTGAAGGCTGAACAAGCAAAGATCTTAGAGGAAGAAAGGAAAAAGGCGGAGGGAGAGATTTTTACTGAGGAACAAGAATTGCTGAGGAAAGTAAATTCTGATTATGAAGAGGAATACAGAAAGCTTGGGGATAGTATTGAGCAGAGCAGAGTGGGGAAGACTGCCCACAGTGGGGAGAGCCTTGTTCTACGAGCATTAAAGAAGAGGGGAGTGGTCACCAGGTCTACGGTGACCACGACACCGAGGAAATCAGCAAAAAGATCATCAAAGAAAGGTACTACATTCGAACCTGCTTTAAGTGCTTCTTCTGTTGAAGTTGACATTGGGGATGACCAAGTTCAAACCCTACACCCACATCACTCAACAGTGGGCACTGCTCATGCACCCAGTGGTGTGCCTAGGCAGTTCACCTCTTCAGAGGTGGCTGCCCACTACGAGTGCATCGCAGCCCAGAAGCTAAGGTTGGAAAGGGGTTTTGACCCCGAGTTTGTTGAAGCAAACTCATTTGTAAAAGATAGGATATCTGCCCGGTTAATGACAGTGAGGTGACGGGCCTGATGATGCAAGAGGCCAACCCAATGCTAGCTGCTCAGCTACCAGAATTTCCGAAGGATATCTGCCCGGTTAATGACAGTGAGGATGAGTTCGATGATGATGATGCGGATCTGTCACCGCAAGCCACCCAAACCCCGTGAATGGTTTGTTTTAAAACAATGGTTTCGCTCTTTTGCTCATCAAAAACAATTTTATTTTGTTTGGTTGATCTTTTTGTGCCTATGGCTAGGCATTGACACTATTTGCTGTTTTAACTTTTTAAATATCGATGCATGAAAATCCTACCGGTAGGTAGGTACTTTTGGGTACTAACGTATTGATTGTTTGAATGCTTGTTTGACCTCGTTTCCATTTCAAGGTACAACTTTCGGCTTCCGACTTAAAAGGTCACTTTTGTAAGTACAAATCTCAACTTGTCCCGTGAAATGATTTAGGCCATTTTTCGCATCTAAACACGACCCTTTTTGTACCCCAAACCACCACCTTTGTTCGTTATTTCTATGTCACAGTGGGGACACTGTGGGATCTTAAGTTTGAGGTGGGGAGTTCCAGAGTGACTTCCAGTTTCCTCACAGTGGGGACACTGTGAAGTCTAAGGTTGAGGTGGGTAAGCCGTACCCCCCTCCCAAAAAAAAAGACAAAATACAAAAATACAAAAGAAAAACGGAGTGTCAGTAACAAAATTGATGGTGTGCCTTTTCTGGACCATCAAAGTGCTCACTCCCAGAAAAAGATGGTGTGCCTATTCTGGACCATCAGAATACCCACCCTCACAAAAAATAGTCATACTCCTTATTCCCAAATAAAGCCTGAAAGTGTACGTACTTATCATAGCAAAATACTAAACACCCACTTCTTGAAATAAAAATCTCAAAGCGAGATCTTCGGTCCATGTTTGGAAATTTTTGCCAAAACCCTTGGGAAAAGATTCAAAGCCATAAACCCTTCAAACCCAAGAAAGCCCTATTGATCAAAAGGTAAACAAGGGAAAGGTTTCGTCAAACACAAAAGTGAAATTTTCAAGTTTGGAACCGAAGGAAGTATCGAAGGAAGGAGATCAACGCCCATTCAAGTCAAGAAATATGTAAGTCCCTCAAAGATCTTTTATGCATTGTGTTTCATTTTATTTCTTTCTTTTTATTACTTGGGGACAAGTAATGATTTAAGTTTGAGGTTGTGATAACTCTATTTTTAGAGTTATTATTTCCATTTATTTTCCACTTTATTTTGTCAATTTGAGCCATTTCACTTCTAAAAACCCCCATTCTTGGTATGATTTACGAAAACGAGCAAAAGGAGTGAACCATGGTCTTTAATAAATTATTTGGGGAAGTTTTGGGTGTTTTCTCGATTTTTCATCCGCAATGACGTATACAGTGCCCACTCCGGTTCCCCACTCTTCGAGCTGATAAAAAAGAAATCAAAAAGAAACTTTTAGTTGGGATCTAATTTTTTGGAGGAGGAAGGTTCAATGACAGAGAAGCTGAGATTTGGCTGTTACAAGTGTTCCTCAAGGCTTCACATCATGATTGTACCTTTGTACTTGCAAAAGTTGACTTCTAATGGACCATTGGGTAAAAAGGGCTATACATGGAGGATTGAAGTTTTATCCTTTGAGCTGATTTCTGCATCTCCCTGCAGTCCTTGCACCTTGGAAAACCCTTTTTGTGTAAAGACCAACACCTCCTTCTTAGTATAAAAAGGGGTGTTGGGTCTCATTTATTCCATCCATCTATCTTGCAATATATCTAGCATTTTTCTTTAAGTTGTAAGCTTTCATTTACTGCAGTAACTTAGCATTTAATTTCAGTAATTTATTTTCTGTTGTAGTTCGAAATACACAGTGCAGGGACGACTTCTCGTTCCCCACTGTGGGCAGTTAATTTAAATCACTTTTAGTTTTATTATGTGCAAATCTTCATCTCTTGCTTTCTTTACTTCAGAAATGTTAGGCTAAACATCCTTTGGGATGTAGGAAGGAGAAGTACCTGGATTTTATCAAAAATGCTTGAGTAATCTTTATACTTAGAATATTTGTTGTTTTGGTCTTTCATTCTCGATATTTACCCAAGGATGCGAACAAGCCGATCACTTGCAAGGATCTAAAGTCTAGTTCTTAACTTAGAAATGAGTAGAACGCAGTGACACGAGCTTGAATGATGCTAGGGGATTCGAAAGAATTCTTATGACACTTACGAAAGTGAGGTCGGCACAGTGAGCTAATCTCTGCCCACTGGAGTAGTAGGCAAGCTAATTTGTGTATTAAAAACACTTAGAGTATTTGTCTCTACACATTTCTTTGAGGCCTGAAAAGGTCCACTTAGAGATTACCATTGACAAAACAACAAGTACTAAGAGTATGGGATTTTTATCTAACGGTGTGAGTATTTTGTAACCGGGCTTTTCTAGCGAAAATATCCACCACAAATACGAGGATCACTCTAAGGACCGAGTATTTGAGATAAAATTTAGGGAAAATCCAACCTACATTCCTCCTTTTTAACATTTAGTAAATTGTTGCAAGAAGCTATTTTACCTAACCAAACCAAAGTATTATTTTCCTCTCTAGTTGAAACTTGTAAAAGGAGCTCATGAGAACCGTATTGTCTTGATTGTCCAGTCTCTGTGGATTCGATTCTGGTATTTTACCAACTATTACTTGCTGTGACGATCATAGTGGACAATGTACACTTGCACTTCCCACTGTGGACAGTTTGCAACCCACTGCGATTAAAACACATATTTCGCACGTACCAGCAATCCCTGAACCTGTTCAGTCTTACTGATGATCGCTGATAAGTTTTAGTTGTTTACTTATGATCCCTGAATACAAGTTTCACGTCAACAAAGTTCTACGCTGAAGTCGAAGATCAAGCCAAATAACCAGCGACAATTCTACTAATGAACTGATGCGGATATCAGCGAAGCCAAGACCTGTCCACCCAACGTGAAGTTTCAAGTAGAAGACTTCAGCGATCGCTGAACTTTGTCACTCACTGATAAAGTACTGTTTAGTAATCGCTGATCATGAAGTTTCCTCTACAAGTCACTTTTGTCTTATCCCCTTGCACGTCTCCGTACGGTCTGTCAGAACGAACATCCCTTTGGTCTAGAATCGTACAACCAACTCTGATTCTACATTGTTCATCATGCGGCTACTAGGTTGTCTACCAAGGTCAAAACATGCAACCAATCAGTTGCTGCCACGTGTAAAGTAATACTGTTGTACATAAATGCATGCAGTATATAAGAAGAAACCCTACGTCAGAAATGAGGTGCTCGGCCATCTTCTTCTCTCTACTTCTTTGTGTTAGAATATTATACTTAATATTCTTATCTCCTTTCTAGCTTAATTCTAGTGCAAGAAATCTTAGTGTTCTCTTAACTTGATTAGATTAGCTTTACTCCTTAATATTGTTCCGCAACAAGTTGGCAATTGTTTGATTTATATCAATAAACAAATTAGAAAGTAAAAATCGTGTGTGTGTATTCAACCCCCCCCCCCCCCTTCTACAAAATTGTATAACCCTTCGGGACCAACAAGTGGTATCAGAGCGGATTATTTAATCTCATAAACAAGATCTTGCTTATACTAATCTTTTCTCTTCCTTGCTAATTTCTATAATGGCAAACACCACAAACACATACTACATTGACAATGGTTCTCTTGCGAAACCCCCTAGATTCTCCAGAGATAACTTTAATCTGTGGAAAAATAGGATGATACTCTTCTTAGAAGGTGTAGACCCTACTATGCCTTTATACATCGAAAATGGCTCATATATCCCTGTTAGGATTGATCCTGAAGTTCCAGGCACTGCTACTAGATCTGCCATTCCTGAAAGGATCATTCCTAAGGAACCTTACAATTGGTCTAATGAAGATAAGAAGAAGGTGGCTATCGACACAAATGCCAGATCTATCATCTCTATGTCTCTTCCTAACGAAGTCAACCATTCCGTCATGAACCTGAGAACATCCAAAGCCATGTGGGACACAATCTGTGTTCAATATGAAGGTACATCTGAAGTCCAGGACTCAAGAAAGATCAACCTGGTAAGACAGTACGAAAGCTTCATTTGTGGTAAGAAGCGGTTTAACTGTTTAATTATTGATCTGAAAACCGTTGGTAAGGAATATTCTAACTTTGAAGTTCTGACAAAGTTCCTAGAATGTTTACCTGAAAGCTGGGACAGTTATTCAATGTGTCTTAAGCTATCAAAGGATCTAAAATCTACGACTCTCTCTACCTTATATGGCACTATGCTCAATCATGAGCAGTCGTGTCATCTTAAGAAGAATCTTGTAAAAGATTCCAAAAGTACACATGTTGCTTTAATCTCAGAGTCACCTTCCACTCAGCGATCAACTGTCACTATCACTGAGTTGGAAACTAACTCTTAATGCTCATTAGATGCTGACTCTTCAGATCTTGATGAATCTATGGTACTCCTATCTAATAAGTTCAGGAGATTCGGCAGAAACAACAGCTTTAGAGGGAATAAACCTATTGCACTCACTGACAAGCCAAAATCATCAACCCCTGTTGATAAGGCTACTGCTACCTGCTTTAACTGTGAAAAAGTAGGATACTTTGCTAGTGAATACAGGTCAAAGAAAGTCTTTACACCCTCATCTTCCTCCCACAAGAGATCCTGTAACCCCAGGGCTAGAGATAAAAAATACAAAAGGTTGAAAGAAAAATATTCTAAGCTGAAAAGCTTAAAGAAGAAAGGCAAAGGCTTGGTCGCTGACTTTGACTAGGCTGCCTCTGATGAAGAAGAATCATCTAAATCTGAAGATGATGATGAGGCCAATCTCTGCCTAATGGCTAAAATTGAAGAAGAGGAAGAAAATTCTGAAGTTCCCTCCACTTCAACCTCTGCTTCTAAGGTATCAACTTCTTTCTTTACTAATATTTCAGATATTAATGAAGCTGATAGTCTTCGGAAAATCGATCTTCTGACTGCTAATCTATATGATGCCATGAATCGCAAAACCATAGTTGAAAATCAAAATCTTGATCTCGCTGAACAACTTAAAAATTGTCACCTTCAAATAGAAAAGCTTTCTAAAATTGAAGAAGATTTAAAAGATCAAGTTCATATAAATCAGTTAGTTAAAATCGAACGTGAAGAAGCTATCGCTGCATTAAAAGCTGAAAAGGCTACTGTTGAAGGATGGTGTAAATCCTCAACAACGATCACTAAGATTATAAAGTCTCAGATTCCACTGAGTGACAAGAGTGGACTTGGTTTTAAAGCTGATACTCTAGAACCAACCACTGATCGTTCCATGCTCAAATTCGGAACTTTCGTATCCTCAGTCCCTGATACTTCATCATCTCAGTGTCTCTCTTCTAAAAACATCATCCATGAGGAAAAACCTACCTTAATCTCTAAAGGTAAGGGTAAAGAAAAAGTTTTCAATCAAAAATCTCAGAAGAGTACCTTTGTACCTAAGCTGAATGCTTCTGAAGCATCAGTGACTAATCCCTCTACTTCTAAGAACAAGATCCCTGGATTTATTCAGCGATCTACTCCTAGACTCAGAGTGGATATTATTGGTAAGAAATCTGAAGAACTGATTGTTCCTCCTATTTCCAATGCTAAAGGTATACTTGGTGCTGGCCCTGCTCATTTAAAATTATCTGCTAAGCATGCAAATGGTCCTAAAGCTACTTTTAGCTATAGGAAATGTTATCACTGTGGACTTACTGATCACATTGCTAGTAAGTGCCACACATTCACCAAAGATGAAAAGTTAGCTAAGGTGAAGATTAATGCCCCCAAGGCAAAGAAGACCAATCCTGGTGCAAATCAGGTTAAGGTGAAACAAACCACTGAGGTTAGGAAATTAACCAAAGTGAACTAGTTCTGAAGTTAAATCTTCAAATACTGCGAAGATTGCTGAACCTTCCACTTCCTCTACCACCACTGACAAGTGTGGGCCCATGGTGAAATGGGTGCCCAAGTCAAACTAATCTTCCTTTGTTTGACGGTTAAAAAGGGTATCTGGTATCTTGATAGCGGATGCTCTAGACACATGACTGGAAAGAAAAACCTACTCACTGAATACAAAGAAGAGAAGGGTCCCTCAGTGACCTTCGGTGGAAACAGAAAAGGCTATACCCGAGGGTTTGGTGTACTCTCTAATGGTACAACAACCTTCAGAAGAGTTGCATATGTTGAAGGACTGAAGCATAATCTTCTGAGCATCAGTCAGCTGTGTGACAAGGATAACAAAGTGATTTTCACTAAGGAATCTTGCTTTGTCACTGACAAAAAGGAGAATATAGCTCTCAGTGGATACCGTATGGAAAATGTTTATGTTATAGACATGGACTCTACAACCACTGAGAACTCATGTTTCTTCTCAAAAGCTTCATCTGATGTCAACTGGCTATGGCATAAGAGGCTCTCTCATCTCAACTTCAAGACACTGAATACTCTTTATTCTAAAGAGTTAGTTACTGGTCTACCTCAACACTCATATGCTAAGGAGTCCCTATGTTCAGCGTGTGAGAAAGGGAAACAAACCAAGGCAAGCTTCAGGTCTAAGCAAGTTTCCTCAGTGTCATCTCCTCTACAACTTCTCCATATGGATTTGTTTTGCCCTGTTAACAAACAATCCCTAACTGGAAAGAAATACATATTAGTCATAGTTGAGGAATTCTCTCGCTACACCTGGGTAATGTTTCTCCGTTCTAAGAGTGACACCCCTGAAGAACTCATCACTTTTGTCAGGAAATTGGAAGTCCTAAATAACATGACCGTTCGCTCAAATATGGAGTGATCATGGAACTGAATTCAAAAACAGTTCTCTTGATTCCTTCTTTGAAAGTAAGGGTATTTCTCACAACTTTTCTTCAGTGAGAACACCGCAACAAAATGGAGTCACTGAAAGAAGAAATCGAACTATCATCGAAGCTGCATGTTCAATGCTCAGCGATTCTCACCAACCTACTCAGTTTTGGGCAGAAGCTGTTTACACTGCTCGTTTTACTCAAAACATGTCGCTGATTGTCAAAGGATTAAAGAAGACAGCCTATGAACTTTTCCATGGGAGAAAGCCTTCAATTAGCTTTCTTCACATCTTTGGATGTCAGTGTTTCATACTGAACAACATAGATGCCCTTGGAAAGTTTGATCCTAAGGCTGATGATGGAATCTTTCGTGGATACTCTTCAGTTTCCAAAGCCTTCAGAGTCTTCAATCGAAGAAGACAAACTGTAGAAGAAACTATCCACGTCACTTTTGACGAATCACGTTCAGCGAACTCTAAACCTTCTGCTGATACTGAAGAACTGAATCAATGGATGTTTTCTCATCTTGGTGATTCAGAAGATGCTCCTACTCCTCCATCTCATACTCATCCCGCTGAAGATGATGATCCTACTATCATCCCAAGCATGCAGACAAGTGAAGCTGAAACGTCATGGGTCTCAGTTGTTCCTATAAACACTATGCCTGCTTCTGAACCTTCTGTCTTAGACATACCATCTACTTCTCAACAATCAATGAATGAAATGACATCTGAACCTCTTCCTCTCTTGGCTGATATACCAGAAGTTGCTGAAGCCTCATCTTCAGCCCTCCAGAAGTTCAGGATGAGCCAGCGACTCATGCTCCGGCTCAGCGATGGACTATAAGTCACCCTATTGATCAGATTCTTGGTGATCCAAATGCTGGTATTCAGACTCGACGAAGGGCAGGTAATATTTGTTTATTTGTTAACTTTATTTCTCTGATTGAACCAATGAAAACAGATGATGCCCTCCAAAATCCAAACTGGGTCAGCGCTATGCAATAAGAGCTGAAAGAATTCGAACGAAACAATGTTTGGAAGCTTGTTCCTAGACCATCCGACAAATCAGTGATAGGCACTAAATGTGTCTATCGAAACAAGTTGGATGAACATGGAACTGTAACCCGCAACAAAGCTCGACTTGTTGCTCAGGGATACAGACAAGAGGAAGGTATAGATTACGAAGAAACATTTGCCCCAGTGGCAAGATTAGAAGCCATTCGTCTATTCTTAGCTTACGCAATACACAGAGACTTCAAAGTTTATCAGATGGATGTTAAGTCAGCATTTCTCAATGGAAAACAGAATGAAGAAGTCTACGTGGAACAACCTCCAGGATTCTCAGATCCTAAACATCCAAGTTATGTTTATAAACTGGATAAGGCACTCTATGGCTTAAAGCAAGCTCCTCGTGCATGGTATGACACACTCTCCTCTTATCTCCAAATCGAAAAATTTGAGCGAGGTAAAATCGACAAAACATTGTTTTTCAAGAAAGTAAAAGGTCATATTATTCTTGTTCAAATATATGTCGATGACATTATATTTGGTTCCACCAACCCTGACCTTTGTACTCGTTTCGCTGATAGAATGAAAGCTGAATATAAAATGAGTATGATGGGTGAGCTAACATATTTCCTTGGTCTTCAAATCAAACAGAATGAAAAAGGAACTTTCATTCATCAGGGAAAATATACTAAAGATATGTTGAAGAAATTTGATTTAACTCAGAGCTCAGCTATGAAAAAACCTATGGCACCGTCGCTGACACTAAACAAGGATCCTTCTGGAAAACCTGTTAATGTCACGACGTACCGTGGGATGATCGGCTCTCTCCTGTATCTTACAGCTAGCCGACCTGATATTATGTACGCAACCTGTTTGTGTGCACGATATCAAGCTGATCCTAAGGAATCTCAGTTGATCGTTGTAAAGCGAATCTTTCGTTACCTTAAGGGTACTCCTAACCTAGGTCTTCGGTATCCCAAAGACTCAGGGATTGATCTAATCGCCTATTTAGATAGTGATTTTGTAGGATGCAAATTGGATAGGAAAATCACCACAGGAGGCTGTCAGCTCCTGGGTGGAAAGCTGGTGAGTTGGACAAGTAAGAAGCAAAACTCAGTGTCCACCTCAACCGTTGAAGCTAAGTATGTAGCTGCTGGAAGTTGTTGTTCTCAGGTCTTGTGGATGAGAAATCAACTACTTGACTATGAATTCTGCTCTCGAAAATTCCAATCTATTGCGACAGCACTAGTACCATCGCTATAGCTAATAATCCAGTGCTACACTCAAAGACCAAACACATTGAAATCAGGTATCATTTTATTAGAGATCATGTGATGAATGGTGATTTAGAACTTCATTTTATCCCAACTGACTTTCAGTTAGCTGATCTTTTCACCAAACCTCTTGATGAGAAAAGATTCAACTTTCTCATCAGCGAGCTTGGAATGCTGAACTTAGAAGAGTAAAATCTTCAGCGGTTCACGCTTGATCAGTGCTTATAAAATGAACTTGTATAACCCTATTCATCACCTACTCCCTGAACAAAATTGATTCGCTGATATTAAGGTACGTTCTCTCTTACTCGTTGACGTTCGCCTAGAACTGAAAGATTTCAAAACACATTACATCGCTGAATATCTCTTCCTTATCAGCGTTTACTTTGAAATTTCTAAAACTAACACTGATATTTCTATTCAGTGCTTGGGCACAGTCAAAGACCTAGCAACTAAGGGCTTCAACCGATGCCTTCAAGCTGTTGTTCACAAGTACAAGATGAGGATCAGCAACAGGTATTACCAGGGTATCATAGCTTATTTGACAGAGACGACGCTGCGTCTTTTTCGACTAGTGAGTTGTTGCCGTCACTGAACTCGGTCACTGGAAACTCAGAATCCTCAGAGACACCCTAAAATGTGAAAGGACGTATATGACGTCATCATAACGGATAACAATGGCACACTTTTCTCTGACACGTTTGCCCGTTTCGTCTTCTCTTGTCCAATCAAATTCAAGGGATGTGTTCGTGTCATCATGAAAAACTTTCCCGCTCATAGTTTTTCTCTCTCTACTCTCACTATATAAACCCATTTAAAGTTTATTTTTTTACCTTTTACGCGAACATCATCTCCTTCAAGCAAGAATTCTCTGTTGCATTCAAATTATTTACTCAAGAACCTGTTCATCTTCTTCTACACTACATGTTAATAATTCTTTTATTTTGCAACACATAAACTTGTTTTTGATCTTATTCTTGTTTTCAGAAGATCAAACAAAAGATTGTTCTTCGAGTTTATAATAAAAATCTTAAACTTGACTTTTCATACGTTTTTCCAAATTCCTTCTTTAAAAGGAAACTGGAAAACAAGACATTCACTAAATTTTGTATCTTTGATCAAAACTAGAAAAACCCTAATTTCTATTTCTTTCTCTAAATAGAAATTACAAAACCCTAAAAAACCCTTATTTTGGACATTTTATCCATTTTAAGAACTTCTGTTCATAATCTTCATGTTTAAACAGAAATGGCATCTACTGAAGCTCCCTCAACTCAGTCTCCTACTACTCCGAAAAGGACTGAACTCACTCCAGCTCCTCAAGTTGGCTTTAAATTCGAGGAAATTAACTTTCAAGGCAACAACCCTTTTGCTCTCTTCAACTTCCCTCAGCGAAAGCAAATCACACACCTAGATGACGCTGTAAATTTTCTTAAGACCTGTCCTCTATCGACAACTCTGACCATTACTCCTCCAGCCAATAGACACTTACTCGCTCAGTTCTGGTATACTGCCAGACGAGCTAAGATTACCTCCACCAAAGACCCCAAAAAGGAAATCGAGGTCATCCTTTTTGACACTGACCATTGTACCTCCAAGATCACCCCTCGTACTATCAGGCATGCCCTAAACCTCCCCGCTGGCATAAAAGAAAAATGCTTTATCCCTCTACCAAATCCTAAGAACTCCGCTGACAGAGACGCCCTCATTGCATTCTTTGATGCAATGAAGTATGTATGGGAAATAGGGAGAGACGGCCTCCCTGAGAAGAAGCTGACCATGATCAAGAAATCCAAAATGCCAAGCGAGATGAATTTCATCTTCGCGCATCTGATAAGCTGCATGACAGCTAAAGTTGGTTCCTCTGACCAAGCATCCCAACCCCAGCAGGCTATGGAGTATGCACTGCTGAATGGCCTACACATCGATTGGGCCAAAATCATCTTTGACGACATGATTCAGAGAGTCGAAGAATCCAAGAGACAAAAGACTGTTCCATATCCTCGATTTATCAGCGCTCTCTTCCTACAAGGGCTCGGGGACAAATACCCGAAGGTGGGAGACCTGAAACTCTCACAGGTTGGCACCAAGGTCCTCGACTTCACCCCCATGCCAACCGAGGTACGTCTTTCTAAACTCTTATCTCTTCTTAGACCCCCCACTTCTTCTACTTCTGTAACTACCTCCACGGTAATCCCAACCGCTGGCACCCATGCTGCAACCTCCACTCCTTCCAAGAAAAGGAAACCCTCCAAAACCCCACTTGGCCTCTAAGCCCAAGAAGTCCTCACAGGAGCAACCCCCAAGCCTTTCCAGGATGAAGACTATGCGGCTCTCTCTTCATTAGACCCATTGGATAGTTCAGTGGTACGCTCTGCCACAGTTGTTGAATCCACCCTTACCATACCAACTTCAGTGTCTCTAAACACTGAGGTTATTAACATGGAACAGAACCTCCCTCCCTCAATACCTCTAAGTGTTGAGGAAGTAATTCTCAACGGATCCAACGGTGAACCTGCTTCCCAAACCATCTTCTCAACCATCATTCCTCCCACCGTCCCTTTGGTCACTCAATCTATTCTTCCCCCATTCACTACCACAAACATCATCCTCTGCGATACATCTGCTGAAGCTCTACAGAGGATGATGGATCAAAATAAAGGACCTATAGGCACCTCTAGTCGTCAAGGAACTCTGGAAGACGACAAGGAAAGATTCTTAGGTTGTCGAAGTTTCGAGGACTTCATCAACCCGCATGCAGATATACATAAAACCATACACACTCCTCTCTCAAAATCCCCAACTTCTGAGCTTTCCTTTGTTCATAAGTTATTAACTGTTGCAGGTCCTAATTTGGGAGATATGAATAACTCCGTGAAAGACTTGGCGACAAAGGTGGAATCTCTCACCACCATACTATCTGCCAACTCTTCAGTGGTTACAAACGCTGGAGAGGGTCTAATGACGCTGACCACTGAGGTCGAAAAGAAAGCCTCCAGTGCTTATCGGGGGAAGGTGGAAGGTAGCCTATCAGACCTGGCTACTAATCTGGCCACAAACTCCACCTTCGTCAACAATCTCAACTCGACAAATAGCACCCTCTCCACGAACTTCACCACCTTGTCCAATGAAGTCACATCATTGAAGACAGAGGTTGGTACTCTTAAGGGAGGGGTCTCTACCGTCAAGGGAGAAGTGAGCACTATCAAGACTCTTCTGCAGCAAATTCTCGACCGCCTGAATGCTCCGACTTGCTCTCCATCACACTTTACTTAGGCTGATCGAGAGGATCTTCAAAGAATCAGTCCTGCTATATCTAGCCTAGAAGATAGAATAGCAATGATTGAAACTTACGTTGGAATCACTGGCCTGGAAGACAATCATCCAAGGACTGCTGATGCTGCTTTGCTGAAATTCCTGTTACCTCCCCCATCCATCATGTGGAAGAGGGGGAGAAGACTGAAGAAGGTCTTCCCCATAATGTTGAGGGGGAGACAACTGCTGTTGTTACTACCGAAAGACCTCGGGGAGATGAAAACCCTGAGGGAACCGAGAAACCTCCCTCTAAATTTGAGGGGAGCAACTCGATGAGGAAGCTGAAACTGATGTCCTAGAACCATATGCTGATGAAGAAGAAACTGATAAAGAATAATAAGACGATGAAGACGTCGATATCGCTGATGATGAACCATCATCATCTCCTAAAAATGATGATGATGATGACGATGATGATGACGTCGACTTCTTCGTCAAGCCTAAGAAGGCCCCTGCTCAAAAAGGGGTAGTTCTAAACGAACCATTAGGGGAGGGGACCACGGAAAAGCCTGCAGCGACCGAAGCTGACAAAGGCAAGAACAAAGGTGTTTCATCTGAACATAACTTGGCTATTCTCTTCAGCAAGCCAGTTTGTCAGGTAACATACACTCTCCTCCCTTACACTGCATATCTCCTGTATCCCTTCTCAACCTCAATTCTCCTCTCCATAAAACCTCTAAACACTTAACCTTCATTCTTTCTCTATCTCTTCTCCCAAATGATCTTACTTAAACGATCGTTGTGTTTCAGCTAGTCCTCTCCCCTACTTGAGGATCCAGCTGAAGTTCCTCCTGCTGCAACTACAACAATAAATCCAGCTCTTATCGCTGAAGAAATAATCCCAGTCTTGGATTTCACTAAGACTGATGAACCTGAAGAACAACTGCTCTCTCACAACAAAAGACCTTCCGTAGCTCCTCAAACGCTAAGTGAAGATGAACTAAAAAAGAGAGAAGCCATGATCAAACAGCTTGAAGATCAGCGAATTATCCTTCCGCGATACAAAATTTCAAGAAAAGAATCCGCTGAACATCTCAAGGCTGAAAAATAACTCGCCGATCGAAGGAAAGCTGAAGAACAAGATAAAGCCTATGCTATCCAGCTTTTACAACAATCGGTGAAAGATCCCTCACTAAAGAAGACTCCCATTGATGTCCAACGTTAATTATGGAAGGACGCTCAAAAGATCATCGAGAAGAAGACCAAGGTATCTGACTCTACCTTGGAATGGTGCAAAGAAAGACTGCACTATCGATATCGGGCAGCCAGAATCAACAAGGTGAACATCAGGGGAAGGATATCATTGAAAGTTCCAGTTGTTGAGGTCAATTTATTCAGAGAAAATGGTACCAAAGAAAACCATCTACGCCTCTTCAATCAAAAAATACGGTTTCTCTGAGTTGTTGGAGATTAGAATAGCCATTCAGCGATCACGCTCAGCCTTCAGAGACCACGTCGAGAAAATTCTAAATCAACAGATCGACTTGGTTTCATCTGCTGTAGATATTCCCCTCCTACTCATCGAAGGCCTGCTGCAGAGAAAAAGATAATACCTTCAGACACAGGTCCTCCTATCAGAAATGAAACCGGTATTGGCTTTTCACGCGAAGAAGTACTTGGTCCTGAACCTGACCGCTCAGCTCTCGACACCTCCCTGCCCCCTGGTGAACGCTTCATCCCTGAAAAAGTCTTAAGCGATCCCTATGGTATCTTCTTTCACGACTACGATGGACGAGAATGCTTTCAACGCATCTCTGAGCTCCCAATAACTCCCATCGAACAGCTCAAGGATCTCATCTATTGTTGCGGATTCAGAGATGATCTTCTCGGACACTTCATGAAGCCCCAGATCTTTACAGAAGCAAATAATAGACGGGATCTTGGGGAAAAAGTCCCAGACTGGATGATCCCTTCTACAAGAACCCTTGATGAACTCCTCGTTAAGGAGGAACCTGAATAGCTGATAGGATTTCCTGTAAATTCTTCTATCCTTGTTAGCTAATATTTTTTTTGTACTTGTAATTATTATTTATTGTACTTGTAATTTTTCTACTTCCCTCTGTAATCTTTACGAAGTTTAAAGGAAAGTTTCAGCGAATGTACTTTACTCCATCAGTACTTAAAAAGATCCCAGAGAACAGTAAAAGGGACAAATATTTTATGAGTTCTTTTTATCCTTATGTTTTCTTACTTAGCAATTTTCCTTCATTGCTATGTCATAATCAAATACAGGGAGATTGTTGATCCAAACCCTCAGTGATTTGATAATGACTCTTTGAGAAACACTTAGTGAAAATTGTAAGTAGACAATATGTATTAGAGTTTCACTATCGCTGATAAGTACTATGTCTCTACAGTACCGCTGATAGGAAACTCATGCCCTTTAAATTAGACATTCAGCGAAACTGTTCATCAGCAAGCCCTGAGCCTGTTCAGTCTTACTGATGATCGCTGATAACTTTTAGTTGTTTACTTATGATCCCTGAAGACAAGTTTCACGTCAACAAAGTTCTACGCTGAAGTCGAAGATCAAGCCAATGAACCAGCGACAAGTCTACTAATAAACTGATGCAGATATCAACGAAGCCAAGACCAGTCCACTCAACGTGAAGTTTCAAGTAGAAGACTTCAGCGATCGCTGAACTTTGTCACTCCATGATAAAGTACTGTTCAGTAATCGCTGATCATGAAGTTTCCACTACAAGTCACTTTTATCTTATCCCCTTGCACGTCTCTGTACGGTTTGTCAGAACGAACAAACCTTTTGTCCAGAATCGTACAACCAACTCTGATTCTACACTGTTCATCATGCGGCTACTAGGTTGTCTACCAATGTCAAAACATGCAACGAATCAGCTGCTGCCACGTGTAAATTAATACTGTTGTGCATTAAATGCATGCAGTATATAAGAAGAAACCCTACCTCAGAAATGAGGTGCTCGGCTATCTTCTTCTCTCTACTTCTTTGTGTTAGAATATTATACTTAATATTCTTATCTCCTTTCTAGCTTAATTCTAGTGCAAGAAATCTTAGTGTTCTCTTAACTTGTTTAGATTAGGTTTACTCCTTAATCTTGTTCCGCAACAAGTTGTAAATTGTTTGATTTATATCAATAAACAATTTAGAAAGTAAAAATCGTGTGTTTGTATTCAACCCCCCCCCCCCCCCCCCCTTCTACAAACTTGTATAACCATTCGGGACCAACACATACACTTCTAATGAATTTTCAAAAAAGAGTTCCAGCAACAGAAGCTTTTGCAACTTCTTTTGTCCATTTGTACTCAACCACATTGAGTACATCCTCAAGACCATTGTCAGTGGGAAACTTCTCATATTGATGTTTTTCAGACCTAGGGAGATTAAGAATTTCAGCTTGATCATCTCCTAAAAATGTGAGATCATTTTCAAATAGACCACTTGTAGAGATGAGTTGAGTATCCAAACTGTAGGAGCAAGAAATCCAAAAGTTTCGAGAAGAAGATGACACATCTTGGGGTCGACTGTGAGAGCAAACCCTAAGGGGCTTTTTGAAAAAATCGATGATGATGTGGTGGTCCATCGAACCATTAAACTTAATGAGATACCTTATGTAGTTCGTACTCATAATCTTTATGGGATTTAATGAAACATTTGTGGATGGTGATGGTTTGAAGAACGAATCCATTGGAAAAGAAGAGGTTTTTGAAAGGAGAAGAAGAGGTTGGGAAGTGACGCTTCTAAAAGACATATTGACTCGAAAGTGGTGCCTACTCTTCTAATTCTGACATACAATCATGAAGATGACATTTGGATTGCATTAGGTGTATAAGGTTTCCTACCGGCGATGGTTATGCTGCATTGGAAATGCAACATAATCTGACAGTATCAATTGTCGGATTGAAAAAGAAAGAGGTCATTCAAATCTGATGATTTGTATGATTTTCACATATAGATGAGTCAATATTAAAGGTATTACGAGTTGTCGCTAGTTCGTGGGTTGATTAATAGAGGGTGTTCAAGTGGCAAAGTGAACTTAAAAGAAATAGGTTCAAGGATGTAAAAGAAATTTGATACTTATTGCGGTACCACGAACAAACAAAGTTTGATTATTTATGTGGCATTTGTACTTGATTCGAGATACAAGTTAAAATACGTTACATTTTGTTTGAGAAATCTATATAGTAAGGATGAAGTTACCATTATCACGGATTCCATGAAAGTTGTCTTTTAAAGCTAGTTGTCCATTATACTAGTGAGCTAAAAATAAAGCATCAAGCAGATAGTCGTAATCAAGCACAAGATCATGTGCCGATGGTAGATTTTGACAAAGAATGTAATTAAGATGACTCGTTGGACATGCAAAATTAACTTGAAACGTATCTAGGTGAACGCAATAAAGATAGGAAAAATAAGAACTTTGAAGTTTTAGAATGGTGAAAAGTGGTGTCATTAAAGTATCCTATTTTGTCGCCATTGGATCGATATGTTCTTGTTGTCCAAGTATCAGCAGTGGCTTTAGCACCGGAGGGAGAGTTTTTAATAGCTTTCAGAATTCATTGAGTCCTTCCATGGTTGAAACTTTGATTTGTTGCGAAAATTGGTTGAGATCCACAAATTTGCCTTTAGATTTGACTTCAATTTTGGAAGAGATGGATTCTTTCGGGATTATGGAACCACGTAATAAATTATAATTAATTTTACATTATCTCAATTTTAGATTACTTTATTTTCATATATGTTGTTTATCTAATAATCTATTAATATTTTTGAATTTTGTAGATAAATCCACCGAAGCACCATCTGAAGTTCGGAGTATTGGTTAGAAAGTTGTCGGATAAATATAATGTACTTTTGATTATTTCTCTACTTCTCCTACACGTTAGATGAATGCAATATTTTTTTCTTTCTAATTTATAAAATGTCATTTTTTTGTAGATTGTAGTTTGATAAAAGATTGAAATCTTTATGGATTGTGGAATACAAAGAGCGGAAAGTGAAGAAGTGAAGACATGGACTTCGTTTGCATATTACTTTTTTTAGTGTTTTGTTGGAATATTTTGTTTACTTTTTTTTTGTGGACTTTGTTTACTTTTTTTTGTGGACTTTGCTTACTTCAAATAACGAAGCCATGGAGGTTTGGACTTTGGGATATTTTGTTTTGCTAAAATAGATATTTAATCTAAAATTCAAACTTGTATATGTTTTTAAGTTTAAACTTTAAAACTCATAAAAGGCCCAAACCGGTACCAAACCACGCTCGGTTTAACCGGTCTGTGCATTTGATGTCAAACAACTCAGTTTGAAAATTTAATAAACCACCACTAGCTGTTTGGTTTGTGGCTGAGGGGTTAAACCGCCCAAACTGGACCATGAACACCCCTAGAAAAATATATGGAGGTTACCATTTTCATAGTAACTTTTCAATAAACATTTAAGGTACATGTGAAGATTATCATCTTCACAAATGTAACGTAATATTCACACAAAATAAGGGAACCTTCATGATATGTCACATGTTTTTCATGAAAATGAAAATTTCTCAAGTGATCCCAACTCACGTTGTGTTTCTGTAGGAAATCAAAATTTCAATTGAAATGTAAGAGGTACTTTGTTAGCGGAGGTTCACCTAAGTCATGTCAACATATATTAACATATGTTAACATTTATTTCTTATTAAGAAAAGTTAATTTGTTTTTAACTTATGCTAACTTATATATGTTAATATTTTCATCCTTAAGCTTCAATCTCACTCTCACCTAATGTAACACCCTAAAAATGGGACAAACAAAAATTTCCAAAAACGAAAATGTGGTATATAAATATAATGATACAATCCCAAAAAGGGGAAATGAAATACGCCTGTTAATTACAAGTTTTGAACCAATCGGTATAGAGATAACAACCTACTAATCTAATTCCTTATTAGAAATAAGATCACATTTGGGTGTCACCTAAACCACAAGTTTATGTTCATAAAAAGATGGGATCCCAAAAATGCTCTCGAAGCTCACTTCTATAGTCCGACTAGACCTTCTTGGAGACCACGCCGCTAGTGTAACTCCCCGGATTTTATCGGTAAGTGACTCAAGCTTTATTTAGTCACACACTCTAAGCATTTGGAACTTAGGCATTTGTTTCTCGTGAATTGACTCTTTCGTAAAATAATATTTATTAAGCATGAATGAATGTGTTACCTGAAATATTTGAAACTGATTATTATGTATGCACACTTCACATATAAGATTTTGGGGAATTTAGGAATTTGTGCATGTGGATGTCCGCATGTGGCTTGAGTCGGACGTCCGTGTGGCTCCGGAAGTCCGCATGATTCCGCGAAAGAAACATAAATATTTTGGGGTTCTGTTCGACTCGAGGTTGGAAGTCCGCATGAACCTCCAAGAGGACGTCCGCATGCGGTCTAACGACCTTTGCCCTTTTACTTTAAGACTCCATCTACTCTCACCTACTTTAATAAAACTCAAACCCCAACTCTTTTCCCTCTCTACACCTGCGTTTTTCTCCCATTAAAAGTGCCAAACCTTCTCTCTTTCTCCTCCATCCCTCTCTCTTCATTTATTTCTTGAAGATTGGTGGTTGGAGACATTGAATAGCCATCAAGAACTCTATTGGATCAACAAGTGGAGATAAATCAAACCTCGAAAACTTCACTTCATCTTTTTCCCCATATTTCCAGGGTTTCACCATTTTTCTAGGTTTTTGTCCAATACCAAGATTGTGAGTTCCTAGACCTTTGTAAAACAAGATACATGTCATTATATGTTTTCTTATCATTATATTTACATTTTTGTGAAAAAAAAAACCTCACATGCTTGTTGAAATGTTCATATTTTCAGATTTGGAGAACTCTTGGGTCTTTTTGGTGGGAAACGTCTTATTTGGTGCTTTTGATGAATACGAATGACCTATTTGTAAAATATATTGGTGTTTGAACCATTTTAAGAAAATACCCACATTTTAGGATTTTGACCTAACTTTGAGTGTTGGCTTAATGGGGATAGTTTTAGCTAAATGAAGGTAGTTTTGACTTAATAATTGGGTTTTGTCCCAAATGAGTTACGTTATCCATCACTATGTATGTTGGAGAGTTGGCTTGTATTTTTATATTCATTGTGTAAATAGGACACTCTAAATTCTTATATGCAAAAAGTTATATGTTCATAGATTAGTATTGGAAATCTCGTTCGTAATATGCGACAGTACGTGTCTATTAGATGGTTGGACCATGATACTCTTTGTGATTATTATATACATCTTACTTGGAGTAATATGGTATATTGATGGATTACAATTTGGATGAGCTGCCAAGTACGCACTAGGAGGATACAATCTTGGGTGACACCTTGGAGGTATGTACCTAGATCTACGTCATTCGGGGTAATACCTTGGAGGTAGTCGCCAATGGGTCGGGCCTTGTAGTGTTACTCGTGGAAGTAGATGCTAAGGTGTATCGACTCTTGAGGTGAAACTTGTTTTGGTGTTTTAGGTCTCCCCCATTGATTCCTTTCGTTAAACCATATTCTTCGTGCTAATTATATCTTGCTTATTTATGATGCTATATGTTATTGTTCAACTCACTACGATTTTTAGCCAAACACTTGTATGGTGTCGACGTGTATCTCATGTTCTAGCGGCGCCATCTCTAAGATGGCATACACGGGTTTAGTGTGAGCTTAGGGGATGCTTTTTGGTACACCGTTTTGTCGGAAGAATCTTGTTTGGAGTAGAGAGGACCCCCTTTTCTAATCTTATTTCTACCTAGAAATTAGATTTAGGTTGTCGTTTATTTTTTGTTAAATTACGAACTTGTAATTACACAGGTGTTTGTATTTCCCCATTTTTTGGAGGCTTCATGTTGTGGCATTATATAACACATTTCCATTTTAAGGAAGTTTTTGTTTATCCCTATTTTTAGGGTGTTACAGCTAGAACCTGAGATACATGTCGACACCGACAAGTGTTACGCCAAAAAGCCTAGTGAGCTTGAACATATAAAAAATAACGACAGATAGTGATCAAAGTCGTTCATTAAACCATAAAAACCAATTATTTGGAATCAATGGGGGAGACCCATATCACTTTAACAAGTTTCACCTCAAGAGACACTTTACCTTAATGTCTACTTCCATGAGTAACACCACAAGGAACGACGCAGAGAAGGACTACCTCCAAGGCATTACCTCAAATGGCGGTGGTCCAAGTGCATACCTCCAAGGTGGCACCACAAGAGTAAACCCTCATAGTGCTTACTTGGATAATTCATCCACAAAGTTCCGCATCACGCAATAATGTACAAGTACTTCAATTAAAGATATACATGCTACCATTCCAAGATAAGCTAGTGGTCCAACCACCGTTTTCCATGCATATAGTGTATTTTTCATAAGATATCCAAGGACCCCACTTAGATCATAGCACATAATACCATATAAAAAATTTCATATATTTAAGATTAAATGGCATGTAACCACGATACCAAGACATAAATACATAGCTTCACTTCTCTTCATATGCATAAAAGTCGAGTATATGAGATTATGTAGCTAAAACATCAAATTATAGATGAAAATATGAAATGAGTTTAGGAACATAGCTAAAATAAACATTAAGACATGTATCTGGTTTTTTACAAAGCATTTTAAACTCACATGTTAGGTTTTTAGAAGAAAACTTAGATACATGCAAACCCTTAGATGTTTGTAGGAGATGAAGCTAATGTTTGTTCTTAGTTTGCAATCATTGCCTTTAGAAGTCAACAAACACAAGTAGAAGTCCAATAAACTAGTTTCATTGAGATTACACCCGATCTATGTGTCGAGCAATTGTGCTAGTGGCACTCACACCGACATTCTCGATAAGATGTACTGAGCCCTTCCCTAACTTTTCACGATTGTGACATGCGATAGTGCCAACTCGATACCGCAAGATATCAGTGCACTACGATGGTGACTCACTATTGTGCCCAAGGTCACTCTCGTACAAAAAGGGACGATACCCAAAATTCCATCTCGACCAACCAATTGACTTGGTTTATTGGGTTAATAACTCAAGACTAAACTTAACAAATTATACGCTATGCTAATTATCGAAGAAAAACACAATCTTATGATAAACGTGCGATTTCAACTTGCCTAAAAATTTCGGTGCTACAATCCTCCCCACCTTGGAAAATATAAAAATGAGGTTTTTGCCTCTTCATGCCTTCTTCGGCCTCCCAAGTCATATTTGTGCCCCAATGTTGTTTCCATTGAACCCTGTCCATAGTCACTTCCTTATGGCGAAGTTTCTTTGTTTTCCTCTTCAAGATGGCCTTCGGTTCCTCTACACAGCAATTGTCATTATCCACACGGATATCCGACAATGGAATAACGTTATTCTCTTCCGCCTAACACTTACGCAAATAACAAACGTAAATGGTGTTATGAATCCCTTCCATTTCAAGTGGTAAATCCAATTTATACACTTGGAGTCCTACTCACTCTAAGATGGTGAAAGGTCTAAGGAAATGGGGGACTAAGCTTCCCATGCTTTCCGAATTTGATAATTCCCTTCCACACTGAAGAGTTGGATGGTGAAATGTCAAATGACGGAGAAACACTGAAGCAATCTATGATTCTTCTAACTCGTGTTTTTCAAAAAAAGTATGTGAAGAAGATAGGGATAAATAATCTGAGGTACTCATCTGGCTCAAAGAACTTTGAGCACAAGAACAAGGTCGAAGGAAGAAAGCAATTTGATGATAAGAAGTTTGAAGGGAAGAGAGAGGAAAAGAAGTATGAAGAGAAAAAGCCAGATGATACCAAGTGTTATAACCATGGCAAACCAGGTCACCTTGCCAAGGACTGCCGCAAAACTGTTGTTAGTAATCTAACTATTACAAGAACAAAATGTTGTTGGCTAAATAGAAGGAGTCCGGGAAGGCTTTGATGGCAGAAGACAAATACTGGCTGGATCTCACGAATAATGTGGAGGAAAGTGTTGAGCTAGCGAATATGTGCTTCATGGGCAAAAAGCATCATATAGAGTGTATCTGAAGGAAACAAAGATTGTCATTGAGAGCATAAACATCACATTAGATGAGATGGCCGATCTGACTTTTAAACAGATCAATTCAGAACCCGTACTTTCTAGAGTGTTAGCTTCTGGACATATCAGTCCAGGACGTGCAACAACTACTGCAAATCAAGGTCAACCTTCTACATCTAAATCTCATTTATCTGATCTTGATCTTTTATTTGAAAAAATTTATGATGAATACTTTGGAACTTACAACTCTTTATCTACTGTTCAAAACAGGGTAGAAGTTGCATGAGAAGCCGAACCAGTATATGTCCTAATTCTTTGGCAGAACAGTTATTTTCTGAATCAAATGCAACTACTCCTGTATCTGTGTCTTCTCCACCTGCGTTAGAATATATTACTTCTAGTGAAGACTCACATCAAACTTCAATTCAATTAGTTGTTCCTCAAAGTGATTCATATGTTCAAACTCCACTAGAGCAAATTACAGTTCTTCCTAAGGGTGTTTCTTCATCTCAACCAGAGGAAATTTCTGTGAATGGGCCTTCGACTGAAGAGACTAGATACATTGACACTGAAAGAAAAAAAGCTAACAATAACCGAATCATGTTTATATTATAGACAAGGCTCTTTATGGTTAAAAGAATGCTCCTCGCATGTGGTACAAATTTATCTCAAGCTTTCTTGTCAAGTCAAGTTTTAGAACAGCAAAGATCGACACAACTTTGTTCATCAAGAAAGAAAAGGGTGATATAATTTTAGTGCAGATTTATGTTGATGATATTATTTTTGGATCGACTAATCTAACGTACTGCATGTGGTTTTTAAACCTCATGGTGACTAGATTTCAAGTGAGCGTGATGGGCGAGATGAATTTCTTTCTCAGATTGCAAGTCAAACAGTTTTCTATGAGGATTTTTTATAAATCAATCAAAGTACATCTTTGATATCTTGAAGAAATTCAAGATGGAAAAGTGTACTTATATAAAGACTCCGATGGCACCACGGTGGAAGATCGGTCCAGATCCATATGGAATGGATGTAGATCTGACGAATTACAAATTGATGATTGGGTCACTAATGTACATAACGGCGAGTCAACCTGATATTGTGTTTTCAACATGTCTGTGTGCGAGATTTCAAGCAAAACCCAAGGAATCTCATATTGGAGCTGTAGAGAGAATTTTCCGATACTTGAACGGTACACTGTATTTGGGCTTATGGTATCCGAAGGGAACCGATTATGAGTTGACTGCATATTCGGATGCTGATCATGGTGGAAGCTTAATGGATAGAAAAAGCACGTCTAGACATGTACAATTTGGTTGACAAATTGGTAAATTAGGCGTCAAAGATGCAAAATTGTGTTTCAACATCTGTGGCTGAAGGAGAATTTGTGGCAGCTACTAGTTGTTGTTCCTAAGTATTGTGGATGAGAAACCACCTAATGGATTATGGTTTTCTATATGAAAATATTCCCATATACTATGATTCGAAGAGTGTTGTAGCTATATCAGCAAATCCAGTCCATCACATAAAGACAAAGCATATTGATATACGGTATCATTTCATTAAAGACCATGTTGAAAAAGGTACTATTGAAATTTACTTTGTTAGTACAGAATTTCAACTCACTGATTTGATTAAAAATCCTTCGATGAAAAACGGTTTAATTTTCTGATATCCAAGCTTGGCATGTTGAATATTAAAACTTGAATCTGAATATAATGCTTATTCAATAAGCTAAAAATTTTAGTTTTCTAAGTCATGATGTTATGTCCTATGTCTTGAGCGATAAACCTAGTTTGTCGCCTAAGCCTTCAGCGATAAGGGATTTTTTCCCTCATGAACAATGTTTGTCACCCAAGCCTTGAGCGACAAAATGACCATGGTTTGTCGCCTATGTGCTAAGCGAAAAACTATGGTAAACAGTGGTTGTCGCCTATATGTTGGGTGATAACATTTTCCCAAGGCACTCGTTTATGTGTTGGGAGATAACCTTTGTCTTTGTCGCCCATTACTTCATACGACAAATTGACTTTTTAAGGTCAAACTTCGTATTGACCAGTGAGATCTTGCCGCATATCACTGTACTCTCACCTATAAATACTTCATCAGTTCAAACATTTGAACTTTCCAAACACTTCGTATTCTTTGGGAGTTCTTTGAGAGCAAATACCCAAAATCTTTTGTGTGTTCACTATTACTTCGAGTTTCTTCTTACAGATTCACACTCAAAATCGAAGGTTTGTGTTTGGTTACATTATTTCTTTAATCTAATTGTTTCGTTATCGAGTTTAAATATTTCACAGTCGATTTATTCATCAACGAGAGTTCGTATCCTACTCGACAATTCAAATTTTGGCCTCTATATGTATTTTGATTGTGGATTTTTGTTGGGAATCTAGAATCAAGTATAGGGTTTGAATATCGTGGGCTTTTATAAAGATTTCTGGAAAATTAGGGTTTGATGTTCATCATACACTCGAACCTTCAAACTTGTCGCCTAAGCCTTGTATTCAAATATTCAAACTTATCTCCGACAACTGCATTCATATTTGTCGCCGAAGCTTTGGGCGATAAAGCATTCTTTGTCGCCTAAGCTTTGGGAGATAACCTAGCTTCCATAGTGTTGGGAGATAACTCTTGATGTTTTAGGCGACAAAACCCAGAGTTAGACAGTTTTCTCCAAAAAGTGACGAAAAGAGGATTTTCAAAGTTTTAAAGGTTTTTAGCTAACAATATTTCATGTCAAGGGTCCAAAAGGCCTTGAATGAACAGTATGGTGGTAATTCCTCAGATGAACATGCACCTATTGAAGGGTTTCGACGGGATCACATCCGAAATAAACATACGTATAAAATTAAAACAACCCGCGAAACCCTACTAGCCCGGATCCGTTAGTAAAGTAAATAGGGGCAAAATAAGGGAGATATACTACCTCGAGTGGTGAAGTCGTCGAGTCCGGAAACACGAGAGGTCAAAGTAGACCTCTTCTAGTGGTATCCACATGTGACCACGAATCATCCGCAAATGGTTGCTAGCCCTTGTAAACCAAAAAACCCCAAACACAAAACCAAAAATTGTGTGTGTTACGTGTGTGTGTGATCACTAAGGAGAGTGGAGGGAGGAGAGTTTTTTTTTTGTTTTTCTTGCTTGAGAAGTAATTCAATCACCAACCTAAACATAATTTAGGTTTAAATATCCCCTTTCCTTATTATGGATCGGGCCCTATTTTGGTTTAGCTTAAACCTAAACTTGGGCCTTAAGCCGTTGATTAATTATTAGTTAGTAATTAATACTTAGGCCTTTTAAAGGTAAACATTACTTTTATATATATTGGTCTTTTAGCCTTTAATTAATTATTAGCATAATAATTAACTGTTAGGCTCCATATTAATATAATTAGCATAATTATATTTTCACAAACCTCATAATTATTATCCTACTTGAAAAAAAACAATCATCTCCCATTACAATTTGTAATTTAAACTTGGTTTACGACCATCATGGTCAATTCGGGAACTAAGTACTCTAATGTGTGCGACCCTCATAGGTTCAATTGACGTCAACGGTGTTTTCATGTGACATAGGCATAGAGAAACCTACACCTATGTCATCTCATAGGTCATCAATGCCCTCGGTCAATCTAATCAATCCACATGATGAATTAATCACTAGAGTTGAATATTTGGACATCAAGCCAAACAATTATACACTTGATGTTGCAGTTAATCTGGATCGCAAATTTGTGGTAGAATTTTTGAAAGGCCACCCATTGAAAACTGCTTTAATAGAGACTCAGCTAGTACCTTTGATTTACTTACAACAGTTTTGGTTCTCTACCTCATTCTGAAACTCTTTGAAAATCTCAAAGCTTTCATATTTGGTGTTTCATTAGATAAACATATTTGTATCTACTGAAGTCATCCATAAATGTAATAAAGTAGTAGCAACCATCTCTTGTAGCTGGGTTGAAGGGCCCACAAACATCAGTATGTATCATTCCCAACAACTCATTTTCTCTTTCGGACATTCCTTTAAAAGGTGCTTTAGTCATCTTGCCTAATAAACAATATTCACATTTATCAAGCTAATCATCGGTTGATTCCAAGATCTCATCCACTTGGAACTTGGCAATATGTTTCTTATTTATATGGCCAAGACGACAATGCAACAAGTATGTTTGACTTAAGTTAGGCCTAAGTCTTTTAGTATTCACATTATACATCAATTCATAATTAAAACTATTACGAGCCATTAACAGGTTGGGCAATAAAATATAAGATACCATGCAAACATGTTGAAATAGAATTATCGTCAAGGAATTTAAACATAAAACCATCATGTCTCAAACGTGAAATTAAAACAATGTTTCTAGCGATACTGGGAACGTAAAGACAATCATTAAGTTTCAAAACCAGGCCATTCGGAAGGATCATATCATAATCACCCTGAGATACAACATTCACTCTTGTCTCATTGCCCATCTTGAGCTCCAACTGACCCGGCCTCAGTTGCCTCTCACTTCTTAGTCCCTGCGAAGACGAACATATATGAGTCCCAGATCCAGTATCTAATACCCAGGAATCATAATCAGAAGTGAATAAATCGATGGTATACATGCCTAAACGTCCGGCTCCCTAAGCCTTTTCCTTCTTCGCCATTCCAATCAGAACTGGACAATTTCCTTTACAATGCCCTATCTCAGAGAAGAAATCATCCAGGGGAATCTTTCCCTCATTCCTTTTTGCTTCGCTGGAACTTTCCACTTTTTCCTTTCCTTTCTCAGTCACACTCCTTTTCTTGTTCACCTGTTCATACGTCTTGGAGGCAATCCCTCTTTCAAAAGACTTAAGCAATGCATGCATCTTAGTGATGGATTCGTCCAAGTCATTCATTTCATATAACTCCGATAGGTAGTAGAGTCTTAAACCGATTCCTATCTCTTTTAAAGATTCAGGAGTCATTGAGGCCATCATCAGATATGAAAAGCTTAGAGAGTCTCGATGGTACTTATCATGAGCTGATCGAATACTCTCAAAAGCATTTTTGGCTGATGTGGATGGAGGGGGAGTCATGAGTTCGTATAACTTTTCTTCATGCCTAAGGATGACCGTTAGGAATCAGAGCCATTCTAGGAAGTTCTACCGATTATGTTGCTCCTTTTTCCAAAATAGATTTGAGTGTGGACTGGTTGAGGTTTAAGTTTGTGTTACCTTGATTAGCAGACATCTACTAAAAAATAAAGTTCAATATTAATTCTCAAAGTTTGAATAACCCTTAATTATTCAAAAATTGAGCTAAGATCCACATTTCACTATTTCTCATGACCGGTCAATTCGCAAATGATGATAAATAGTTATTTAGGTAGGCAACTTCTATTTGTGATCATCACAACTCTTGGACCTTCGTGAGATCCTTACAAGAATTTTAATGACATGTTTAATCTCACTTCTTCATCTTAAGGCTATTTATTGCACGGGTAATACACAATGCATAAATACGTTAAGTGAGTTCAACCATACTAAAACATCACAACTTTTATTTCATGTAACTCTCACAATAACCGGGCAATACACAACTATCACAATAACCCGGCAATACACAATCTACCGTGATCCCGTGATTCGGCTCCTTACCGTACACTATACTTATCCAACCCGGATTACCCGGATTGGCCAATGCTCATTCCGAAATCGGAGAATTATATGTTCGATAAGTGTTTTAAATGGGTGGTGAAGATCTCACATTTTTAGTTCCTAAGGGTTTTACCGAACTCGTTTTAAAGTTAACGTTTCAAAATCGTTTTAAAACAATTTTTGAGTCGGTATTTCTTTATATAAAAAATAAAATCCTCTCATTTTTAATATTTGGATAATTGGTTTGAGTTTGATAACATATCAATTTTATTGTAAAAACATTTACAAATTACCAATTAAGAGTTACGAGTGTGTTTCAGTTTTCCCTTTATAAAACGTTTGCACTAATTATAGCATATAATTATAAAGAGAAAAAAAATAAGACGGAAAATAAAATGCAAACACAATCAACCACACAAAAACAAACAAATGGATTCGGTATGGCCCACTAATGGGGTTTCCGTGATCCCACACGAAAATCCCCGGTCAAACCCTATGGACACCGCAAAGGCTCCCACTAGCTCCGCCAACCGAGGTGGACTCCGGGACGCCGTCTTCTATTCCTTTGGTCTTCCATAAATAAAATAATATAAAATAAATTTTATACTAGGCTAAAAACGGTTAACCTAACTATTACATTACAATTGAAAAATAGAACGATACGCAAATCGTTTAAAATTTCATAACCCACATAATTATACATTTTAATTTCCGAAAAAAAAAACATACAATCACATGTCAAACGGGGCAAAAATGAACCCGACAAGCAAAAACAACCACAATGGGCTTGGGTCCAATTAAACATAAAAATTAAAACGCCCAAAATATATGGGCTAATGCCCGATCAAGGCCATGAGCCCAAAACAGCCCACGGCCCACGAAAAAACCCTAAAATCCCAAAAACAAATAAAATTAGGGTCGGCTAATAAACCATCACCGAAAAGAAATTAAGGTCAGCCAAGCCGCACCGTGGCGCACGGCGGCGCCGCACGGCCAAAATTGCACGCCGACTGGCGGTGGTAGTTTTCGTGCTTTTCACCGTTTTGATCCAAAATTCAAGCCATGTCACTTTGTAACGGGGCTATGATACCACTGAAGGGTTTCGACGAGATCACAACGAAAATAAACATACATATAGAATTGAAACAAACCGCGAAACCCCTCTATCCCTAATCCGTTACTAAAATAATAGGGACAATATAACAACCATAGGGGGTTTAGAAATACTAGCTCGAGTGGTGAAATCGCCGAGTCCAGAAACATGAGAGGTCAAAGTAGACCTCCTCTAGTGGTATCCACACGTGAGTACGAATCTTCCCCAAGCGGTTGCTAGCCCTTGTAAACCAAAAAACCCAACACAAAAACTGAAGTTTGTGTGTGTGTGTGTGTGTGTGATTACTTCGGCGCATTAAGGAGAGGGAAGGGAGGTGTGTTTTTTTGTGTTTTTCTTGCTTGAGAAGTAATTCAATCACCAACCTAAACCTAATTTAGGTTTAAATATCCTCTTTCCTTATTATTGACTGGGCCCCATTTTGGTTTAGCTTAAACCTAAACTTGGGCCTTAAGCCTCTGACTAATTGTTAGTTAATAAATAATACTTAAGCCTTTTAATAGTAAACATTACTTTTATATATATTGGGCTTTTAGCCTTTAACTAATTATTAGCATAATAATTCATTATTAGGCCCAATATTTATATTTATCATAATTATATTTTCACACACCTCATAATTATTATCCTACTAGAATGACAATTATCTCCCATTACAACTTGTAATTTAAACTTGGTTTACGACCATCATGGTCAATTCGGGAACTAAGTACTCTAATGCGTGCGGCCCACATAGGTTCACTTGACGTCAGCAGTGATTTCATATGACGTGGGCATAGAGAAACTGGTACGTGCGAAATATGTGATTTAATCGCAGTGGGTTGCAAACTGTCCACAGTGGGAAGCGCAAGTGTACACTGTCCACTATGATCGTCACAGCAAGTAATAGTTGGTAAAATACCAGAATCGAATCCACAGGGTCTGGGCAATCAAGACAATACGGTTCTCATGAGCTTCCTTTATAAGTTTCAATTACAGAGGAAGCAATATTTTGGTTTGTTTGGTGAAATGCTACTTTAACGGTTTTACTTAAGAATTAAAAGAAGGAATGTAGGTTAGATTTTCCCTATTTTTTATATTAAATACTTGATCCTAGAAGTGATCCTTGTACTTGAGGTGGACATTCTCGTTAGAAAAGCCCGGTTACAAAATACTCACACCATTAAGTAAAAATCCCATACTCTTAGTAATTACTGTTTTGTCAATGGTAATCTCAAAAATGGACCTTTTCAGGTCTCGATGGAATGTGTAGAGACAAATACTCTAAGAGTTTTGAAAACACCAACTAGATTGCCTACTACTCCAGTGGGTTGAGATTAGCTCACTGTGCCGACCTCACTTTCGCAAGTGTCATAAGAATTCTTTCGAATCCCCTAGCATCATCCAAGCTCGTGTCACTGCGTTCTACTCATTTCTGGGTTAAGAACTAGACTTTAGATCCTTACAAGTGATCGGCTTGTTCGCATCATTGGGCAATAATCGAGAGTGAATGACCAAAACAATAAATATTCCAAGTATAAAGATTACTCAAGCATTTTTCAAAAAATCCAGGTACTTCTCCTTCCTACATCCCAAAGGATGCTTAGCCCATAATTACCAAAGCAAAGAAAACAAAAGATGAGAAGATGTAAATAAGTAAACTGAAAGTGACTTGTATTAAAACCGCAGTGGGGAACAAGGATATGTCACTGCCACTAATTACTTAAAACTACAATTACACTAGGTATTGGAAATACAGAAATTTAAAGATCTACTGCAGTAATTTAGAGAGCTAACAACTAAAACTAAACTTGCACTAAATGTGGTAGATGGAGATATGAAAGATGGATTAAATGAACCCAACACATCTTTATATCCTAAGAGGAAAGGTTTGGACTTTACAAAAGTTGGGTAAAATCTAGAGACTAAGGACTAAAGATAGAAGACATAGAATTCAGCTTCTTTGAGTAATTATTCTATCCACATGTATGTAGCTCTTTTACCCCAAGGTCCCTTCAACTTTCCAAAAAGTATACTTTAAAGTACCATGGGTTTTATTAAACAATTCATCTTGCCATGCTTTAGGGAACATGCTTGTACTTCACCATCCCATGCCTCTGCCATTTGAACCTTCTATTCTCCAGATTTTTACTTTCAAGCTAAGATTTACTTTTCTTTTGTCTTCTTCTTTGCTCGTCAGTGGGGTCCGGAGTGGGATACGCAAGTCACTGTAGATATTTCGTGAAAAACCAACAAAACTCCACCAAATGATTTATAAAAACTATGGTTCACTCTCTTTGCTCATTTTTCGGAATATTTCCAAGAATGGGGGTTTTGAGAAGTGAAATGGCTAAAATTTGACAAAATAAAATTAAAATAAAAGGAAATAATAACTCTAAAAATAGAGTTATCACAACCTCAAACTTAAACCATTACTTGTCCCCAAGTAATAAAAAGAAATAAAAAAATAAAATTATGCACTTTTGAACTTTCAGGGACTTACCGACTTCTCACTCTGAATGCATGTTGATCTCCCTCCATGGATGCTTCTTTTGGTTCCAAGATAAAAACTTCACTTTTGTACTTGACGATATCTTTCCCTTGTTCACATTTGATCAATAGGACTTTCTTGGGTTCGAATGTTTTGTGACTTTGAATATTTTCCCAAGGGTTTCGTAGCAAACAATTCCAAACATGGACCGAAAATCTCGCTTTGAGATTTTTATTTCAAGAAGTGAGTGTTTTGTATTTTGCACGGGTCAGTACGTACACTTCATGCTTTTATTTGGGTATGGCTATTTTTTTGTGAGAGTGGGTATTCTGATGGTCCAGAATTAGCACACCATCTTTTTCTGGGAGTGAGCACTTTGATGGTTCGGAAAAGGCACACCATCAATCTTTTGTAGTGACATTCCAATTTTCTTCTGTTTTTGTGTTTTTGTTTTTTTTGGGAGGGGGGTATAGCTTACCCACCTCAAACTTAAGACTTCACAGTGTCCCCACTGGGGAAAGACCTGAAGTCAGACTGGAAGTCCCCACCTCAAACTTAAAATCGCACAGTGTCCTCACTGTGACTTGGAAATTGGGTTCAAGGAGATGTTTTAGGGTACAAAAAGGTTGAGTTTGGATGCGAAAAATGGCCTAAATCATTTCAGCGTGACAAGTTGACAATCGTACTTACAAAAGTGACTTTTTAAGTTGGAAGCCGAAAGTTGCACCTTGAAATGGAAAAGGATCAATCAAACATTCAAACGAGAAGTTAGTACCCAAAAGTACCTGCTGCACAGCAGGTATTCATGCATCATTCAACCAAAAGTAAAGTAGCAAATTGTCAAGTGCCTAGCCATAGGCAAAATACCAAACAGACATAAAAATAAAAATTGTTTTTGGAGCAAACAGATTGGGAACCAGAGTTCCAACAAACCATTTAGTGGGTAGGAGTTGCTGGCGGTTAGCTTGCTGCAGAGTTGTCACTGAGACCATCTTCGCTATCATTGGAGGGAACGGTTTATTTTGAGAGAGAGAGGTTATGATGGGTTTTTCTTGAAAATAGGAGAATTAGGTGTAAGGTGGCTGAAAAGTAGACACATGTGTAAGAAAAAGTGATGTTCTTTTCAGTTCTTGGGCCCCCAAACCGTCCCATCGAAGCGTCAGGCCAGCAGTGGGAAGCGCGGTGACATGCTGGATGTCACTGCGAAGCAATTGTTTGACATTTTCTTCAAAAATTGGCGATCCAACCTACACACATTTAAAACAAACTACCACACGGAATTAAAAAGACCAAAAATAATAAAAACACAGCAAATAACTGAAATAAAATATTTACAAATGGTTCTGAATTTTCTTAACCAGAGTGGGGTAGAGAGTGGGATGGAGTGTGGGCACTATCGCTCAGAAAGTGCTTCACCCTCTGCCCATTGACTTTAAAAGTATGACCAGACTGTAGGGACATCAATTCCACTGTTCCAAAGGTACTCACCTTGACCACTGTGTATGGTCTCGTCCATCGTGATTTGAGCTTACCAGGAAATAATTTGAGATGGGAATTGAACAATAATACCTGTTGACCTTCGATAAACTCCCTATGCTTGATTCTTTGATCATGCCACATCTTGGTCTTTTCTTTGTACAACTTTGCTATTTCATTGGAGTGGTATCGCAACTCCTCTAGCTCATGCAATTGTAAGAACCTCTTGGTTCCCGCAGCATCCTCACTCATGTTAAGCTCTTTTAGGGCCCAAAATGCCTTATGTTCCAATTCAATTGGTAAATGGCAAGCTTTGCCAAAAACCAACTTGAATGAAGACATTCCCAAAGGAGTTTTGTAGGCCGAACGATAGGCCTAAATTGCATCATCAAGTTTGGTTGACCAATCTTTGCGGTGTGGTTTAACAACGTTTTCTAAAATGCCTTTGATTTCTCGGTTTGAAAGTTTGGCTAAACCGTTGGTCTGCGGGTGGTATGCGGTGGCCACTCTATGATGTATATCATACTTAGCAAGGACCGAGCTCATGACTTTGTTCACAAAATGGGTGCCTTCGTTACTAATCAATGCCCGTGGTGTTCCAAATCAATGCCCGTTATGCAAAAAATTCACCACGGTGTTGGCATCATTAAACTGACATGCAACAGCTTCCACCCATTTCGAAACATAGTCCACCGCAACCAAGATATAAAAATTATTGTTTGAATTTGGGAAGGGACCCATGAAATCGATCCCCCAAACATCAAAAAGTTCTACCTCTAGAATGTTATTAAGAGGCATTTCGTTCCTTTGCGAAATGTTCCCGGTGCGTTGACATTGCTCACAATTTTTCACAAATTCAAAAGAGTCCTTAAAGACAGTGGGCCAAAAGAACCCACTTTGCAAGATTTTTGCAGCAGTGCGGTTTCCACCAAAGTGGCCACTGTAGTGGGATGTGTGACAGCCTTGGAGTATTTGATGTTGCTCACTCCTGTGGACACAACGTCTCAATATTTGGTATGTCCCTATCTTATATAAGAAAGGGTCGTCCCAAATATATTGATGAGTGTCATGTAAAAATTTCTTAAATGGTTGTCCACTACCTTCTCGAGCCTGGACAAATGGTCAGCTACCTGATTGCTTGTTCCTTTTCTATCAACGATCTCAAGGTCGAATTCTTGCAGTAATAAAACCCATCGAATCAAGTGTGGCTTGGAATCAGCCTTGTTGATCAAGTATTTTATCGCTGCATGATCAGTGTGCACGATGACCTTCGTCCCTATCAAATACGACCTGAAACGATCAAAAGCAAACACCACCGCAAGTAATTCTTTTTCAGCGACAGTATAATTAATCTGAGCTTCAATTAGTGTTTTACTTGCAAAATAAATGGGGTGAAAGATTTTGTTCTTCCTTTGTCCGAGAACAGCCCCCACGCCCACTCGCTGGCGTCACACATTACCTCAAATGGGAATGACCAGTCAGGAGTGGTCACTATGGGTGCAGTAACTAAAGATTTCTTGATTGTTTCAAAGGCATCTCGACATTCTTGGGTGAAATGAAATTCTTTTTCGTGTAGCAAAAGGTTACATAGGGGTTTAGTTATTTTCGAAAAATCTTTGATGAGCCTCCTATAGAAACCTGCGTGACCCAAGAAACTTTGAATACCTTTCACAGTTGTGGGTTCGGGAAGTTGTGCCACTACTTCAAGCTTGGCTTTGTCAACTTCCAACCCTCTTTTTGAGACAAGATGATCTAGGACAATACCTTCCTCTACCATAAAATGACATTTTTCCCAATTTAAAATAAGGTCGTGGGTCTCACATCTCACTAGTCTTTTCTCTAAATTTCCCAGGCAGTTGTCAAATGATGTCCCTATCACAGAAAAGTCATCCATAAAAACTTCTATGGTGTCCTCAACCATGTCGGTGAAAATGGACATCATACAACGTTGGAACGTGGTTGGGGCATTACACAATCCAAATGGAATCCTCCGGAATGCAAAAGTACCGTAGTGACAAGTAAAGATGGTCTTTTCTTGGTCCTCGGGGGCAATATGGATTTGGTTGTATCCGGAGTATCCATCTAGAAAACAATAGAATTCATTTCTCGCCAACCTATTAAGCATTTGGTCGATGAAAGGTAGGGGAAACTGGTCTATCTTGGTGGCTAGGTTGAGTTGTCTATAGTCCATGCATATTGTCCACGCCGTGACAGTCCTAGTGGGAATGAGCTCATTCTTTTTGTTCTTCACTACGGTCGTTCCTCCCTTTTTAGGGACACATTGAACGGGGCTCATCCAACTACTACTAGCTATTGGGTAGATGATATCGGCGTCTAACCATTTCAACACTTCTTTCTTAACTACCTCCTTCATTATGGGGTTCAACTTTTTTTATGGTTGGACTTTTCTAGGGTGGTCACTCTCCAAGTTAATCTTATGTTGACACAGGGAAGGGCTAATACCTCTAATGTCTGCTATGGTCCAACCAATTGCCTTCTTATGCTTCATCAACAGATTAATCCGGAGTTGTTCTTGTTTCTCACTAAGTTTAGAAGAGATAATAACGGGAAGTTTATTATCCTTAGCAAGATAAGCATATTTCAAGTGGGAAGGAAATGGTTTTAGCTCTAACTCGGGGGGTTGTTCTATTGAAGGGGGTTGAACATTTCTGTCCTTAAAGTCCAGAGGTTCAAAGGCTGCCACTATTTCGTTACACTTATCCTCAAAAGTGTCATCACTCTCTGAGTCTGAGTTCTCACTCTCACTCCCCCACTGTTTTCACTGTATCAAAACTCTGGGTACCACTAATCGAACTCAAAGCAAAACAGTCCTCGGTTTCTATGAACTTAAGGGACTTGAAGACATTGAATGTTACCTCTTGGTCATGGACCCTCATAGTGAGTTCCCCTTTGTGCACATCGATCAAAGTACGTCCTGTTGCAAGAAACGGACGCCCTAAGATGATTGGGATATCTTTATCGGCCTCGTAATCTAGAGTTAGAAAATCGGCAGGGAAGATAAATTTATCCACTTGGACCAAAACGTCTTCTATTTTTCCTTTGGGGTAGGCAATGGATCGGTCGGCTAGTTCTAATGTCACGGTTGTGGGTCTAGCCTCTCCAATACCTAACTTGTTGAAAATGGACAATGGCATCAAGTTTATACTAGCTCGCAAATCACAGAGTGCTTGACCTACTTCTTGTCTTTCAACTTAGGTGGAATTAAAGTGATGATCAAGATCCCTATCAAACCGAATTTAAGCGGTGGAAGACAAGTGTGGGATTCAAGCCCAAACCACCAAACGGAGACATGATGATCAAGATCCCGATCATGATTACCATGAGGAGGAGAGAAGTGTTAGACAAAGGGTTGAACAAGGTAGTGGTTCGGGTGTTCATGCTACTGAGAATGTGGAAACAAATGTGGAATCGGGTACCGGTAATGTTGGTGGTACACAAGGGGTTCAAAGTGCTGATGTTGGTGTTCTGGATGATATCAATCCTACGGTTGAAAAGCCTCAAGGATGTGATAACAGAACTGATGAGGAAATAATGGCTGATGAGTTCTTACAAGATTTGATTTATATTAATTCGGATGAAGATCAAACTGTGGTAAAGATTAAAGAGGAGATGGATGATGTATTTGATGGTGGAAACGTTCAACCCGATTCTGATTCCGAGAAAGAAAGTAACCAACCTGATACAGTGATACAAATTCTGGTAATACCTGATCTACCTGAAGGCAAAATCAGAGATGCAGTCTCCAAGGCAGAATTACGTAATCTACAGATGTTATTTGATAGAGAAGCTTTGATTGTCCGACGTGCTCACCGAACAAGAATCATTACTCCATTCCAAGAAGATATAAGGAGTGATTTGTTTGTGAAAAAGATTCATCCAATTGACAAGGTAAAGCTCTATTCAATTGATAAACTTCCACGAAAGAAGCAGATTGAATATTTGTATATGATGGGTGACAAAGATCAAAAGCTCAGTGCAGTCAGAACTGATAAAGAAATTGTTAAGCTTGTGAAGATAGAATCAGAGAAGATCTTGAATGTGTTTTATCCGAGATTCTATGTCAACAGATCAGATGGAAAAGAGTGGAATTTCTGTGAAGTCGACTTCAAATCCCTAACCTATGCAGACTTCTTCAGGCTGTATGACATTCTTGCCCGGATGCCGAACAAAGATATTGTTGGGATTTTATGTTCAAAAATCGGGTTTCAAAAACTCATATTTAAATAAGATATTACGCAACGGAAGCAAAAATTTGAACAAAACATAAAACCATTTTATTCCCACCAAGGATCATGTTACATGCAAGAAAAGATAAAAGCAACATATCAAGAGAGTTCAAGATAATACAACCTTTGTAGACTTTGAATCCTCTTGGGAGGTTGGAAGTTGATGAAGAATGTAGAACCCAAAAAGAGTCCCCCTAGAGAAGTCCACCAACAAGCTCCAACACCTTTGTAGTATGCTAGTACCTTCTTGAAAGTTTGATGCAAAAACAATTTCTACTCCAAGTATACAATATACTTGAATATGAGAAATAAAAAGAGAAGAAAAACACACACTTGTGTGTGTTCTTGTTTTGGCCGAAACCAAGGAGAGGAGGGAGAGAGAGAGAGAGAGAGAGAGAGCAAAATCAAGTGTCATCTTTTTTTTAAAAAAAATCTCATCTCTTTTTATTCAAAAGCATAAGACAAGTTGAGCCTTTTCTATTGGACCACAAAATGGTCCAACGAAATTTGACCCTTCCATGCATATTTGCACTTTGGTCCCCTCTAGTTTAAATTTGTTAAAATCACTATTTTAACTATTTAAACTTATTACATATAATCCCTCCTTTCAATTCTAGTTACATATGAGCCCATCATATGTATTAACAAACTAGAATCTATCATTTGCATCTAATATTATGAATTATATTCAATAATATAATTAATAATATTTTATCAAGAAATAATAATGTTTATCAAGAATCAAATACTTATAAATATTAATTCGGTGTCTACTTGTTATATGGTGTGACCATATAGGATCATATATTACCGGTAATATTATTTTAAAATTATTCTTGAGCATATAGAACCAACAATCTCCCACTTGCTCAAGACTGCATTATAGAATGATATAGACAGTGGTGGACGTCTAGCAACATCTCACTGCCCCCAGCAATGTATGACTGTAAGTGCCATTCAACAACATCCAATTCCCACGAGCTCATAGCTTCAATTGATGTAGTAGGTGTGGTATCAGTTATCCCTTTGTTTTGGACATCATGTGGAACATGAGACATGGATCACTCTCATTCTCATCTATTGTTCAACTTTTGGTAAGGCGCTTTAGATGTCTCACTCTTAACATATTTAGAGAAACAAATCCCATTGTGACTACATACGCCTCTCATGCAGTTCATGCCATGCCCAATAATGGCCTTTATAGCTGCCTTTTTCAAGAACAACGGTTAACCATATCAAAGCATAACACTCCCTACATTTGAGTCCCAAATATGCATCTCAGGTCGAAGGATACAAAGATACTACCTTTATTCAAGGATCACTTGTGACTACGATCCATGAAGTGATCTTGAAGCGGGTCAGGTCCAATACTTGTTCCCTAACACGTACCTATGAACTTGGTTGCAACACTTTGCCACTTTTACTCTTAAAAGTCAAACAATCCAATTCATATTAGTCTTACTTCATAGTTGCTCCCACAATTATGATCGACTATGGACATTTTGAATAACTAATTTATTCAAGGATTTAAAACATGCTAATATAGAACACAATGAGTATGAAAATATCATATCCTATATATCTAAATAAATACTATACTTGTTGCTTAACTTGTTCCAATATCCAAATACTAAATTCAAATCAAATCCCATCACTAGAATAACGAAGTCCTAAATCTCAAACATGACCCTTCAAGTTTAGCTTATATAAGGAGCTTCATGAATGGGTTCATCCAGAAACTTGATTTGTGTAAACTCTGTGAACACTAACATCTCCATTTTTAACTTTATTCTAAATATAGTTAAATGTCTGGAGTAGATACTTGGTACTCTGATGTGAGATAGGGTCCTTTAGCTTGCGTAATGGCACCCGCATTCTCACAAAGGATTTCTAGATGATCCTGAATGGGAGGCATCTACCTAGCTTTTCAATGAACTCTTTCATCCAAGCATCTGTTAGCTTCAATCTTCCTAATCATAGAAGTATTTAGAAGTAGTGAAAAATAGGCTAAATGAAGAAAGCCTCTTACAGAGGCTCTGCCACTTCCGTAAGATCAAGGTCAAGAAGCTACAGAAGCTACAGAGGTGTCCTACAGAACCTCTGTCTTACGCACAAAGAACACCAAAGACTCGGAACCCGGTGAAGACTGCTCTACAGAAGACCAGACCCCAGAACCTCTGTAACCCTTTACAGAGCCTCTGCGGTTTACGATAAAGACTTGGAAGATATTTTATATCTTGCTACTGTTATTGGATCCGTTAATCAACTTGCATGGTAGCGTGCCCTGTCAAACCTCAACACGCGTCAAGCTCTGAATGGACTCAATAGGGCTTAGTACAATATAGACGTCTGCGGCATTAAATGCAATACAGCACGTACAACTATTCATGCCGTCCGATCAACAGTAGCTCATGCGTTATGGTCCCCTAGAGTAGTATAAAAGGAAGTCTCTTGTTGAGATCTTCCTTAACAATCTTAAGGACAAAACGAAGAATCTGAGTTTCATGCTTATGCTTTATATCGTCAAACCTGTTAAGCATTACACTCTCTCACACACACCAAACAGTTCTTAATCTGTTCTTGGTGTTCTTATTATATATCGAACGACAGTAATCTTCAAGATATCATTTTGTTCTTAAAATACTGTTTCTTTATATTGTGTGTTCTAAATCTATCAAACATATATGTTAGTTCTTTAAATACGCTTCCGCATCAAACATAAACTCGAACTAATAGATCTATTAATCTTGTCTAAGCAAAACGGGAACCAACAATTGGTATCAGAGCCTTCCTTGATTTTTAATATCAAGTGATCCTCTTTGTTACAAGATTTGTGATAGACATCATTCTGTTTTAACCTGTTCTTCATTTCGTTGAAAAGTTTCTGTTTTCCTATCATTTTTCGATTTATTCGAAAGTGGTATTCTTAAAAGAAACTATTTTTTCCAGGTTAAAACTCCATTAAAGTGCACTCTGGGAACTGTTAAAATCCAGAAAACCTTCCAGATCATCAGACTCATACTCTTTCGTCATATTATCTTTTCAGAACCTTCGAAACTCTTACAATGACAAATACAAATAATTTTTTCACTGCTGGTTGACTAACCAAGCCTCCTACTATCCTTCGAGATGAGTATCCTCAATGGAAGATAAGAATGATCCATTTCTTTGAGGGTACTGAAAAAACTCTCGTACAATATCTTTACAACCCTCCTCAAGTTCCCATGATAATAGTACCACGAGTACCAGCTACTGCTGAATCTCTTGAAATCCATGAACGTCAAAGACCTAAGCCAAAAGGAGAATGGTCAGATGAAGATAGGGCAGTAGATGAAGTTGCACAGAAAACAAAAAGAATATTGATCATGGCTATCCCCAACGAACTTTATCAATCCTTAGATGCATGCGAAACAGCGCACGATCTTTGGAAAGAATTAGAAAGACAGTTGGAAGGGGGTGCTAAAACGCAGAAGAACCGAAGGGCACAATACATAAATGAATATCATGCCTTTAGAGCCTCTACAATAGAATCTCTGCAAACGACGTACGACATGTTCAACTCTCTCATAAACAAATGTCGAAAGTCTGGCATTCACAGAACCTCGGAAGAAAATAACGTCATGTTTCTAAAGAGCCTGAATGATGAGTGGCTCCAGTTGTCTATGTCTTTACAAACAAACCAAGATCTAGACTCCTGGACACTCTCTGATCTCTATGGAACACTAGCCGCACAGGAGCCTCAAATAGCACAGGCTAAATCACTAACCATTGCACCATACGCATTGGTTAGTAAATCTACAGAGGCTGCAGAGAGACCGAGAAATGAGAGAGCAACAGAGGAGAAGAAAAAGGAGAAGAAGAAGATAGTGATGGTTGATAGCGAAGAAGACGAGCTGGTAGAAGAAGAGATAACTCTTGCGTCATTAGCTAAATCCTTAGCTCTGTTGACAAGAGAGTTTAGAGGAAACCAGAGGGGTTCAGGAATTGATCGATATGGCAGAGACAACCGAGGTGATAGAAGAGATGATGGAAGAAGAGAAGAATCGAGTGACCGACAGAGGTCAGATGATAGAAATGACCGACAGAGGTCAAGCGACAGAAACTACAGAGGTAATGACCGACAGAGGTCAGATGACAAGGTGAGCCACACACAACAAGAATGCTACAAGTGTGGCAAGCCTGGTCATTACGCAAACGAATGCCAAACGGAGAAAGGTGGAGACCGACAGAAGTCCGACGATCGTGCTGGAAACACTTCCCAAGGTTGTTTCAACTGCGGGAAGCCAGGTCATTTCGCAAATGAATGCAGAAGTAGACCAAATCGACCACAGAAGGACTCAGCTGTTTACAAAAAGAAGGCTGAGTATTATGCGCAAAAATCCCTAATGGCGAACAAAGGGCATTCTGAGGCGAACAAGGAGGACTTCGAGTCAGACTCTACCTCTGACGATGAATACACCACCAATGCCCTATTCTGTGGCATGGCAGAAGTCGACTCCGGCACTGACACTGAGGTATCCACTTCAAACACTACCTCTTGTACTAATTCTGTAGATGATAATTTACTTAAACTTAACATTGAACTGATTGAACTAAAAGAGATAAATGAAAGCATTCAGAAAAGACTCACCTTTAATGAGAGAGAAGTAAGGCTTCTCACTCAAGAAAAAGCCAAAATTTTTGAAGAAAAGGAAAGAGTAGAAAAGAATTGGAACAAAAATCTAGATCCTTTAAAAAGGCAAATTTCTGAATTAACCTCTGCTCTAAAAGTCAAAACAAAAGAACTTTCAGTTTCTAGGAGTGAAACAACAGACATAAGAGCTCTCAAAAAATACTTTCAAAGAGAGAGAGAGAGATACTTTGGCAAGATCTACTCAGAAGATATGTTTTACTTAAAAACTATAAAGATACACAGAAGGTGTATGAGAAAGTAAACTCACAAATAGGAAGACGGGGTATAGGGTACGATGATATTACCCTGGGTGTTGAAGGTAAAAGAATTAAACCTCTGTCTTCTCTGTTTGTGTTAGGAAAAACGAACAAACCAAATTTTCCAAACTTACTCTCTGTAAGTAAAAGGGCTAAAATCTCTGTGGAACCTCACTTGAGGAAACATACGAAGATGATCAATGTGTGGTTTGAAAACACAGATTCATCATCTTCAACCTCTATCAATAGAGGAATCAAACCAAAGAAATATCTGAAAACACAAGATCAGATTGGTATCTTTAAGTTTGGTAAACCAGAGACTCAAACGCAGGTTGCTTTTGTCTGTATGATAAATATCGAAAAGAAATTATCGGCAGAAGCTCCTGAATTTAAACCCACCTTTTCAGAAGAAAAACTTAAAGAATCAATTGAAAAGGAAATTTTGGAAGTATGGAAAACAAACGTTTTAGAAAACTTCTGTACATCTTCTGTAGATAAAATTCTCGCTGAAGAGATCTTATCAGAAACCTCTGCCGTCTATGAAAGTTATTCTACAGAGGAAGAAAGCTCGTACGATACATGCTCGGAAAATCCAGCCTCTGTCGAAAGAGATGACTCAACCTCTGTATATGAGGACGATTCATCTTTTGACGACTCAGAGACAGATGTTACATCAGGGATAGTTCTCTATGACACAGAGGATGTTAAATTCTCCTCTGAAGTTCTTAACAGAACTATTTCTCCAAAAGAGAAAATCACAGAGATACCTATCTGCCCAGATTTTCTAAACTGGTATTTACAAGTCAAAACCTCTGTTGAGCTTGATATGTTAAATCTTAAAAAGAAGACCTCTGTAGATCCTAAAAGTTCAAAATTTTCAAAACCTTTAAGGCAAATTAACGAAAATCCCACTTGGCAACAAAAGGGAAAATGGCTTAAAGTTAACAAATCTTTTTCCTCTGTGACAGTGAAGAAAGATGCTCACCACAGAAGAGACTCACAGAAGGCAGGAACTAAACAAAGCTTTTGCAAACAACATTCTAGTATTCATAGATCTTCTTGTAATAGGAAATCTAGTGTTAAGAAAAAATGTAATGCCTCTGTGGCTCAGTTCAATGAATTCAATGAAAAGTTCAAACAAATCACGTCTCATATTCAATATTGTCATTGCTTTGATCTTATGTTCAACCTAAATAATCACTTCTCCAGTCAAGATTGTTTACTCTCTACTCAAATTCAAAAGTCAAAACCTACAAAGAAACAATTCGATTCTTCTACAAAAGATAAAATGTATTTCAAGAATGCTAAGGCAAACTTGAAAAATTCTAACAATATTGGACCCATGTGGATATGGGTACCTAAGTCTCTGTGATTGTCTTGTAGAAGCGGTATGTGCCAATCTGGTATCTAGACTCCGGATGCTCAAGGCACATGACTGGCGACAGAAGTTTACTATCCACGTACAAAGAAACACTCGATGGTGGATCTGTAACTTTTGGAGACGACAAAAAGGGACACATCAAAGGCTATGGAGTCATAAAGAAGGAAAACGTTTATGTATACAAAGTTGCATATGTGGATGGCCTTAAACACAACCTACTCAGTGTAAGCCAACTTTGTGATACAGGATTCGATGTGTTATTCAAAAGAACTTTCTGCTCTCTGAAAAGTGAAGACACAGGAATGGAACTTCTGCGAGCCGAAAGAAGAGGTGATCTATATCTGATGAATTTCAGTTCCAAGAACAAGGACAAAGTTTGCCTTGTAGCCTGCAAAAGTGAGGAAGCCTGGTTATGGCATAACAGGTTCTGTCACTTGAACTTTCACGCCTTGGATAAACTTGTCAAACTTGATCTAGTTAAAGGTTTGCCCAATGTTAAATTTAATAAGGATCATTTGTGTTCTGCCTGTGAAATGGGAAAACTCAGAAGAGCTTCCCACAGAGGCAAAACATATGTGTCTTGCACTAGGACTCTGTACATGCTTCATGTCGACCTCTGCGGTCCCATTGCCATACAGAGCCTAGGTGGCAAGAAATACATACTTGTCTTAATTGATCAGTATTCGCGATTCACATGGGTTGAATTTGTTCGAAAGAAATCAGATGTTCCAATCATCTTGATTAATCTAATGAAAAGAATCCAAGTTCTTTATGAATGCAGAATACAGAAGTTAAGAAGTGACAATGGCACAGAATTTAAAAACTCTGTCATTGAAGCCTATCTTTCTACAGAAGGAATATCACAGAACTTCTCTGCCGCACGCACTCCACAGCAGAACGGCGTAGTCGAAGGAAAGAATCGAACGCTCGTGGAGGCCGCAAGAACTATGCTATCAGCATGCGGATTACCGATGAACTTTTGGGCAGAAGCGATTTCTACCGCTTGTTATACACAGAATCGTTCAACCATTGTGAAAAGACACATCAAGACTCCTTACGAACTGATCAACAAAAGGCGGCCAAACATCAAGTTTTTCCATGTGTTTGGATGTAAATGCTTTGTTTTAAACGACAGAGATTCCAGAGGTAAGTTTGAGGTAAAAGCTGACGAAGGAAAATTCATTGGATACTTTGCCACTTCCAAAGCCTATAGAGTATACCTTACAAAGTCTCGCAAGATCGTAGAAAGCATCAATGTTTCTTTTGATGATTCATTCCAAAAGACTTCTGAGCAAATCAGTTCAGAACTCGGACTTAAAGGGGAATCCTCTGGCATCTCACAAACAAAAGAAGACTTAAATCTTCTATTTCTAGAGATGTTCCACGACGACATTGATCCCTCTGTTGGAACAATCAGAGCTTCTGCAGAACAATCTTCTGTCGATCAAAATCCTACAGGTATGACTCTAACTGGTCCAAATAATGCTTCATCTTCTTTTGTAAATACTACAGATGCAAATGCTGAGGAGGAGTCTACAGAAGATGAAACACAAAGGAAAACGACCACACAAGTTGCTGAAGAACAAACTCCACAATCCACAGAGGAACCAATAACAGAGGATATAGAGGACCAAGTCTATACGCCTTCAGAGGAACAAACTCCACCACCACTTATACCAATCATTCCACAAACTGTAGGATCAACTACAAAGGAACGCACTACGATAGAGGCTACACCGGAAGAAGAAGAACAACAACAACAAGAAGCCTTTGAAGAACAATTCGATGACATTGGTGACCATCATCTACGCACAACTCAGTGGACAAAAAGCCATCCTCCAAGCCAAATAATTGGTGAACCCTCTGACACGGTAAAAACAAGGTCTGCCACTGCTAATTTTTGTTTCTTTACGAACTTTATTAGTGTGATAGAGCCAAAGAAGATTTCTGAAGCCCTTGACGACCCAAACTAGGTAGACGCCATGCAAGATGAGCTTCTGCAGTTTGAGCGCAACAAAGTCTGGACTCTAGTACCTCTGCCAAGGGGGAAACAGGCCATTGGGACTAAGTGGGTCTACAGAAATAAGAAGGATGGAGATGGAGTGGTCATCAGAAACAAAGCACGATTAGTGGCCAAGGGATATAGACAAGAAGAAGGCATAGACTACGATGAGACTTTTGCCCCTGTCGCACGGCTCGAAGCAATAAGAATATTCTTAGCCTTCGCAGCCCACAGAGGTTTCAAAGTCTATCAGATGGACGTGAAATCAGCTTTTCTCAACGGTGAAATCCAAGAAGAGGTTTACGTAAATCAGCCACCAGGGTTTGTGTGAGATCCCACATCGGCTAGGAGGGGGAACGAAGTCCTCCTTATAAGGGTGGATGGATACCTTCCTTGCATGAGGCCTTTTGCCTGTCACAGGGTGCGGTCTGGGTGCGTCCCGCGTATGCCTGTGCGGGCAGGAACAAAACCGTGAGCGGTGCCGGCATGCTGTTATGCAGAGGGTATCCGCAAAGCGGAAAATATCGTGTACGGTGGACTGGGGATGTTACAGAATGGTATCAGAGCCGGTCACCGGGTCGATGTGTCAGCGAGGACGCTGATCCCACTTAGGTGGGTGGATTGTGAGATCCCACATCGGCTAGGAGGGGGAACGAAGTCCTTCTTATAAGGGTGGATGGATACCTTCCTTGCATGAGGCCTTTTGCCTGTCACAGGGTGCGGTCTGGGTGCGTCCCGCGTATGCCTGTGCGGGCAGGAACAAAACCGTGAGCGGTGCCGGCATGCTGTTATGCAGAGGGTATCCACAAAGCGGACAATATCGTGTACGGTGGACTGGGGATGTTACAGTTTGAAAGCTCAAAGTTCCCAAGGCATGTGTACTACCTTGAAAAGGCTCTGTACGGACTGAAACAGGCTCCGAGAGCATGGTACGAACGACTTTCTACCTTTCTTCTAGTCAATGTCTACGACAGAGGTACAACAGATACTACCTTATTCTATAAACGTAAAAACAGTGAAATAATGCTTGTACAAATCTATGTGGACGACATAATTTTTGGGTCTACTAATACAGAAGAGTGCAAAAGTTTTAAAAAACTCATGCAAAGTGAGTTTGAAATGAGTATGATGGGAGAATTAACATTCTTCCTCGGACTCCAAGTCAAACAATCATTAGAGGGAAATTTTATAAATCAGGCCAAATATGTCTCTGACATTCTTTCCAAGTATAGCCTCTCTGATACCTCTGCCATGAAATCTTCAATGGCCACTGGAAATAAGTTATTCTTAGATCCAGATGGCATGATTGCATCTCTGTTATACTTAACTGCTAGCAGACCTGGCATTATGCATGCCACATGTCTTTGTGCACGTTATCAAGCTAATCCTAAGAAATCACATTATGATGCTGTTAAGAGAATCTTTAGATACCTAAAGGGGACCAAAAATCTTGGTCTCTGGTATCCACAGAACTCTGGCTTTTGTCTTAAAGCTTATACAGATTCAGACTATGGAGGATGCATGCTCGACAGAAAGAGTACTTCTGGGAGTTGTCAATTCCTAGGTGGTAAGCTAGTCAGTTGGACCTCCAAGAAGCAGAATTGTATGTCAACATCTACGGCAGAAGCTGAATACGTTGCTGCTGCTAGCTGTTGTTCTTAGGTTCTGTGGATGAAGACTCAGCTAAAAGACTACGGCCACATCCTACTCAAGATACCCATCTTCTGTGATTCCAAAAGTGCCATTGCCATCTCTGCCAATCCTGTGCTACATTCAAAAACCAAGCATATCGAATTAAGGTACCACTTCTTGAAACATCATGTTGAATACGGTACAATCGAGATGCATTTCGTGCCCACAGAATACCAACTCGCGGACTTATTCACCAAAGCTTTAGACGAGAAAAGATTCAATTTCTTGGTGGGTAAGTTAGGAATGATCAATATGACGTGAAAATCCTCTGTAAGTATAGCTTATCTTCTGTAAATATGTGTATAAATATATTGCTTTATTTATTGCTTTGATTGATTTCTTTCTGTATGTAAATTCTCAATCTTAAATAGTTCTTGAAATCACAGAGCTTCTGTGGGTCTGCTCAGAACCTCTGACGACCCCTACAGAACCTCTGGTAAACATGACCTATGTACTATGCAAAACTAATCCTATTTTGATCCAAGCATAGGTCAAGGGGGAGCAGAAGGAAATTACTTGATCTACATAAATGGTTAGATCAAGGGGGAGCAAAAGAAACCTTGAAATGATCTACAGAGGTTAATCTTTCAAGGGGAAGCCAAAGAAGAGTGTCGATGAATCTATATCGTCAGAAGTCAGACATCACTGCCAAGAAAAGAAGAACCAAAAGGTATGTCTCGTACAAAAGGTTTTTGAAAACAATTTTCTGGGACAAAAATTGTCAAATACGTCCTAAAAATACTGGGAATAACATTTCAAAAATAAAATTATTAAAACTTTTAATAGTTTTTGAGTTATGAGAAATTTGAGGTCATAGAGCTTCTGCTGAGCTCAACAGAAGTTCTGCCAGAACACTGCTCTGTAATCGCAAATTTAACTCGGAAACCGAATACGCACAAATACACACACCATGACCTTCTCGCACAAAACTTTTTCCAAAACAGTTTTCTCGGACACCAACTTTCAAATATGTCCGAAAAACATTTCTTAATACAAATCAAAACTTGGATGATCAAAATTGTTAATAGATTTTTAGTTATGAGAAATTTTCACTCATAGAGCTTCTGTTGGCCCTGACAGAGCTTCTGCAAGTTCCTACAGAGCCTCAAAACCTCTGTGAACGAAATTTCTTCACTAAAATCCTATTAATCCTCTCCAATGCTTTTACAAATGTTTTGGTCAAAATAGAACCTACAGAGTCATGATAACAATGAGATATATGAGAAAAGGGTGAAAACCCAAGATTTTCAAAATCAAAGATCTTCTGTAAACCACAGAGCTTCTGTGAATTTGGTATTTGGGCATTTCTGTAAACAGTAACGGTTACTTTTACTGAGAGTGAAAATCATGTGGCTAAGAACAACCCCACGCGCCTAGCATTAATGGGCCGCGCACGACGTCCTGTCATCCTCTGACATGGCTTACGTGTCTCATTTTCACTGGGCGTACATGGCACATTTTGTTTGGAAAGTTGAACCCGCCGTTCTAACTCAAGTACGAATTCCAAATATTTATCCATTGCCAAATATTTTTACCCTTTCGAATTCTACCGTTTTACCCACCTATAAAACCCAAGCTTACCCTCTCATAAAATCTTTACGAACCCTCATTCTTCTCCGGCGAAACCCTGCAAAAACATGCAAGTATCTTATTCTCATTACCAATGGCTTCATCCTCTCATGCTATCTCCCCTGCACACTCTCCGGCGAACTCACCGGAACACTCCCCTGCTCATTCTGAACTTTCAGAAAACCCCCACCTCGCCAAAAATGCCGAACAAGAAGATTCCGGCGACTCAGCAGACTTTGCTCCGACCACCCATCTCCAAAACTTTATCGCAAAGGAGCACCTTGAAAAAGTACTACCCATCAAATCCAATAGCTGCTATTTGGTCCCCTCACTCACTGCTTTCGGCGAAGCCCATGCCCTTCTTCTACACATCATGGAAAACCATATTCTCTTTCCTTTACTCTCAAGAACCCCAAAGAAAATACCTGTTAGGTATTTGAACCAATTTTGGCAAAGTTGCCGATATGATAAAGATGATTCTCTTATCAAAGGGTACATCTCAACGCCAGACAAATCTGAACATTTGGAACTCAAGTTCAATAGAACAATGTTTTCTCTTGAGTTCAATCTACCAACAAGGGGTATTCTTGGACTGAAAACATATGCAGAACAACCAACAGACGACGAGCTCTGTCGTTTTGTAGAAATGCTTGGGTACAACACCCACCTAAGGAAGAGAAATGACTTCCGCAGAGGCAGACTACCACCTCTGTCGAACACCTTGTTTTCGATCCTCAACAGATGCCTTACAGGGAAGATAGGCAGCATTGACCAGAGCTCGCACCAGATCTTAACCATCATGTACGGGGTCTACTACGATCTCCCACTCGATTACGCGACCATCATGTTGCAGGAGATCATCAATATGATCGACAGAAAGAACAACACCAAAAAGGCAAGAGAGAACGATCCTAAGTATCTACCGCCTCTACAACTCCAAAGGATATTAGGAGTCCTGTTCGAACCTCTGCTGATGATGCAGAACTGGCCAATAGAAGGGCCAACTCCCAAACAGTTCCCAATGAACAAAAACATCCCAATCGATCATGTAGATGGCTACACCCACTGCAGACCTCTGTCAAAGAAGCTTCTGAGCTATGCCAAAAACAAAACCCTTAAGTTAGAGTATATACGCGATCATAGGACTCCAAAACCGAGCCCTATGACACCCCCGCGTTTAGGTGTCCCCTAGGAACAATAGTTGCAGAACCCCTCTCTACAGAAGCGAAGGAGCAGAAACTGGCAAAACACATGGCAATCCAACTTAGTTTTATAGCCAAACGAGTCGAGCTCATGGGAAAGAAGTCTTCTTCTAAAGCCTCTGCCTCTACCCCAAAAACAAAGAATAGGAAAACTGCAGAAGGCACCTCTACAAGCATTACAGAAACTCAACCTTCACCTCCTCATGCCACAGAAGTTGGCTCCTCTGCTCCTCCCTCTTCTCCAAAACAAAATAAGAAAAGGAAATCAAAACCCACAGAAGGAGGGGCACCAAAACCCAAGAAGAGGAAGACCAAAAAGAAGCATGGGAAACCACTTGATCAAATGGTTACCATCGCAGAAGAGGCAGCTGCAGAAGTTGATGAAGAAGAGGTCGCAGAGACCCAGGTCGAAGAAACTGCAGAGGAAGAGACTGCAGAAAAAGAAGTTGCAGAAGAGGGATATCAATCACCTTATCAATCCCCAGGTCGATTCGCTCATCAAGGTAGCTTAAACGATTTCCTTCAACACCCTGACATTGCTAACACCCTAAATACAGCTGGGTGGAATGCACCACCACACCACAGAAGAACAAGACTTCTCTATCTCTGGAGTTGACACAAATCTGCAAAATGATGACCAAACCCCCAGAGTTCAACCGGCTGAAACTCCAAACATTCTACAGAACCCCTTCATCCAACAGGGATTGAACGTCCAGAGAAGGAGTCCAAGCCAAGCTTCAGAAGAAGGTATAGAAGAAATCGATATGTCAGATGATGCCACTAGGGAAAGGATTAGGCTACAAGCAGAAGCTGAGTGGAATAGAGATGAGGTTACAGAGGCTTTAGATAGAATGGGAGGAAAAGAAAAAGAGAAAGAAAAAGATGCCGTAGAAGTAGAAGGCACACATCCTCAAACCCCTCCCAGTGCAACCCACACTTCTAACACCGCAGGTCTAGCTGCAGAAGGTGTTATTGAACAAGAGCATCACAGCTCGATCCAAACCCTACCCATCCAGCCAGAGGTTAATATTTCAACCTCTGAGCCCACCGAAACCGGGGAATCCATTCCTAGGGAGTCTCCTCAGAGAGACTCACCTATAGTTCGTGATCCATCGCCCCAGATCACACCAGAACACCCTACAGAGGAATTCGTTTCCTCTGCCACGCACAATTTAGGGCCAAAACTTCTTTCAGAGAGAAGTAGTGAGCACAAAGACGAAGAGACTCTAGACAAGTCTCCAAGTCAAAAGAAGAACATTCCGATACCCACCTCTTGAGTGGATTTGGACACTGTTCTTCGCATAACTTCTGTAGACATTGAAACTCAAATTTCTTCTCGAAGATTAGATGGAAATCCTTCCACCCCCAACGTACAAACAAGGGTGAACGAAGGTGTCCCAGGAGCAGGGACTCACTCTGGAGATGAATGTGTTCCTCCAGAGGTTACCACAGGAACACAAGTATCAAGGGATGAGTTCCAAACCCTTGTCACCTCTGTGAACCAAACCATGAAAGAGTTGCAAAGATCTTTCAAATCTTTTGCAGAGACAACATCGACGGCCTTACTAAATCTGAACACCAAAATGGACAATCTGTCCCCAGAGGTGAAATCCGCCATTACCCAGATGAAGTCTTCTGCTGAAACAACTACCACTTCTTCCGCCAAAGAATTCAGGATAGCCGCAACTTCTGCGTTCAAGGAATCAGTCAAACATTTCCTTGAACAACTGAACAAGCAATCCAACAAAGCAAAGGGCATTACACCTGCAGATCTACAGAACGCCCTGAAACACGTACAAGAAGAAGCAATGCGCAACACTGTGCTGATGCAGCCTAAAGACTACATGACCAGAGCACAGCTAACAGAGCTCGGGCAGAATCTGATAAACCAGGTCACATAAGTCATCGTCTTCTTCACTAATGCAAATGCCAACTACGTTAAAGAGTTCAGAGCAAGTGTCGGCAGAATGCGCTTCAACACAGAAGCAGAGCTTGCAACTCTATTCAGCCTCTGTGATGATGTATGCACAAAGTTGATGGTCGCAGGAGCAGAACTACCAAAGAAACCCAAAGCTTCTTGCAGAGCAGAGGGTACTTCTGATAAGGGTCAGGATGACTCTGATGATGACCACCCTGGTCCATCAGATCATCCTGAGAGGGAGAATACAAGGGAGAAAGCTACGAGCAAAGGACTTCCAGCTCAACCAATAGCCGCAGAACCCATCAACCAAGCCCCTCCAAAACAAACCCAACAACAACAAATTCAACAGACCACAGAGACAACACTCATCTCTGTGGAATCAACTGCTGAAGAAACCCTTGTACCAGAAACTGCTCAACAGACCACAGAGGCAACAACCACCCCTGTGGTAATCATCTTGGAAGAAAGTCCTTCAACAAACCAACAACCCGGAGGAACAGAAGCTCAAAAGACCACAGAGGAAACACCCACCTCTGTGGAATTCCCTACAATGTCTGGAGTAGATGCTCAACATCTGTCATCCTCTTCAGAAGAAGATCTTCCCTACCCAACTACAAAACCAACAGAAAAACCCCAAACCATCCCAAGAACAAAGTCTATTGCCCACAAACCAAAAAGAGCAAAGACCTCTGCCTCTTCTGTTCTATGAAATATGCACAACACAATGACTGAACGAATGGCGAAAAGAGCAGAAGAAAGACAGAGGTTTACATCATCTTTCAGAATGGCAAGAAGATTCGACATTCCTCAATCCACGGAAACCGAGCTCACAGAAGAAGTCACCAAAGAACCTCCAACAGAGGTTACAGAGCCAATCAAGCCAACAGAACCAACGCCACAAAAGTCCTCTCAAACACAAGTGTCAAAACCTACAGAGGCAACACCCATCATTCCAACAGAAGCGCCAACACCCAAACCTACAGAGGCAACAGGTTCTGAACCTCCAAAGGCCAAAGACAAGGGAAAGGCGAAACTTACAAAAGAGCCCAAGAAAAAGAAATCATTGCCCAAGCCTACATAGAAATTGATGAAGAGCGCCTTTGATGCCTTCCACACTCCAAAGCCTGAAGAAGAGGACTGGGCATATGGATTGAAGCCTCTGTCAGACATTCCACTAACAGGTAGAGCTGCAGAAGTTGTTCGACAGATGGAGAGTCTCAGAAGACAAGTACCACCACCTGGTCCAACATACGAAGAAATGGAAGAAGTGGTATACAAATACCTCTACAAACAACCCTTTCAGACCAATCATCCAACAGATCAAGTCACAAATCCAAAGGTCAGAGAAGAATTTGAGAACATCTTCACCAGAACAAAGCCAAGAACCAGAGCAGACGTCTTCTCAATCCACAAAATCAAAAAGGTAATCTTCTGTAGGTACTCCTTTACAAGAACCTATCCAAGGATCAGGTACAATCTTTACAGAGTCAGAAGGGTAAACAATTCAGAAACCACCTTCGCTGATGTTGATCTAAGGAATCTGAACCCCTATGATCTACCTGACCTTCTGCAATGGACGAAGGACAACTACAACACAGAGCCAAACACCAGAGCCTATCAAGTGTTGAGAAAAGCAATGAGGGAAAGGCTTCTGATCTATAGTTTGACAGACTTTCAGCTAGGAAAGGAACTTGGTCTCAAACATCTGAACCTTCGACCACCAGAGGATCGCTGCCCACCTGACGCTGTGCCCAACTCAATCATTACAGAACCAAGGTTCGGGTTAGTATTTCAAAACCTACAAGGCGAAGTCAAACTTTTTGTGACCATGGACTGTCAGAAGTACGCAACCAGTACTCTGAACATGTTCAGAGCAAACCTTGTAAAATACAGAGATACAGAGCAAATGGATAGAGACGCTGCAGATGCTTTCATCAGAGAGATTGATGCTACAATCCGCTTAAGGGAACTCTGCATCAGTTTCTACAACGAGATCAGAGAAGTCGGAAGAGACAACAGAAGCTACAACGATTTCAAAGACGCCAACATCTGATTCTCAAACAAAATCTCTGCAAACCATTTTCAGTTTATCTTTCATAATACTCAAATGTAAAATGCCTCTGGCATATTTCTGAATGAAAGAACTTTCGAGGTATTGTTTAACCTCTGTCTTATCTAACTTAGCCTAAAGTACTTCAATGTAAAAAATTTATATTTCACTACTTAGGGGGAGATTGTTAGCTTCAATCTTCCTAATCATAGAAGTATTTAGATGTAGTGAAAAATAGGCTAAATGAAGAAAGCCTCTTACAGAGGCTCTGCCACTTCCGAAAGATCAAGGTCAAGAAGCTACAGAAGCTACAGATATGTCCTACAGAACCTCTGTCTTACGCACAAAGAACACCAAAGACTCGGAACCCGGTGAAGACTGCTCTACAGAAGACCAGACCCCAGAACCTCTGTAACCCTTTACAGAGCCTCTGCGGTTTACGATAAAGACTTGGAAGATATTTAATATCTTGCTACTGTTACTGGATCCGTTAATCAACTTGCATGGTAGTGTGCCCTGTCAAACCTCAACACGCGTCAAGCTCTGAATGGACTCAATAGGGCTTAGTACAATATAGACGTCTGCGGCATTAAATGCAATACAGCACGTACAACTATTCATGCCGTCCGATCAACAGTAGCTCATGCTTTATGGTCCCCTAGAGTAGTATAAAAGGAAGTCTCTTGTTGAGATCTTCCTTAACAATCTTAAGGACAAAACGAAGAATCTGAGTTTCATGCTTATGCTTTATATCGTCAAACCTGTTAAGCATTACACTCTCTCACACACACCAAACAGTTCTTAATCTGTTCTTGGTGTTCTTATTATATATCGAACGACAGTAATCTTCAAGATATCATTTTGTTCTTAAAATACTGTTTCTTTATATTGTGTGTTCTAAATCTATCAAACATAACTGTTAGTTCTTTAAATACGCTTCCGCATCAAACATAAACTCGAACTAATAGATCTGTTAATCTTGTCTAAGCAAAACGGGAACCAACAGCATCTTTCTTTTGCGGCCTCTAAAGCAGCAATGTATTCTTATTTTGTAGTGTATTATGCAACTTTTACCTTCGCCTTGAACCTTTTCAAAACGAACTAGTTCTTCAGTCACAATGAAGACATTTCCCTTTTGTGATTGAGAACCTTCTCAATCTTTATGGAAGCTATCATTAGTGCAGCATTTTGCTATGATTTTCTTCCATCCCTCAGTTAAAGAACACTTCCTTGGTTCTCCATAGGTACCATAAATTGTTCTATGCAATCATCCAATGACATTCCCTTGTATTTCGTTGGTATCTCCTTCTAATGCTCTAAAGCATTATGATACATTCGATCTAGTGCATGTCATGACATATATGATAGATCCAATTGCCGAAGCATATGGAACACCAATCATTTTATCTAGCTCAGCCTTTATGCTAGAACATTGAGATATGTTCAAAATGATGTGTTATCATACTTGCAAGAAACTACCTTTAGAGCCTTGCATCTTGAACCTTTCAAGACAATGTCAACATATGCACTTTGACTTAAACCTATAAGTCATCTTGATCCAATCTTTATAGATCTCTCTTTCAAGAATAAAATTAGCTTTTTCTAAGTCCTTTATTAAGGAAATACTGCCCGAGCAAAAACATGATGTTTTGCTAAGTCGGAAAGTTAATTTCCAAATACTAGTATGTCTTACACATACAAGATTAGAAATTTTCTTGCGCTCCCACTAGTTCTAGTAAAATGCATGAGTCATCTTATATTTTGATGAAAATTAGACTTTTAATTTTTTCTGTCAAAATGAAGACTTCTGCTTTGTGATACTTGTACTGATCCATGAATGGATTGTATCTCAGTGTTCATGACTCTAAGCCACTTACCAGATTCAGAATCTGACATAGCACTTTAGTAGTTGATGGGCTTGCTAGAAACCTATCATACGTCATTCTTCATGAGAAATCGATATTTCTCGAGTTTCTGAATGATTCTACTAGATTTGCGAACACTTGGTGTTTTTACTAAGTTTTGATCAATCAAATTGTTCAGTTTCAACAACCTTTGTTTGATAACTAGTGCCAACCAATAAGTGCATTAGGTTATGAGGTTCTTGATTCCCTTCAAGTTCCTTAAATCTTCCATTTGCCTTGCCCATTAAAAACTTGCTTTCTAAGAACTTGGCTTTGGGACAATAAACAATTTTATTGTTTGTGGGATTGTAGAATCGGTATATAAAACAATTTATAGTATATTCTACAATATATGCATTTGGTAGATATTGGGTTGAGTTTACTTGAAGCTTATTGTCTTACATGAGCTTCATAAACCCATACCTTCAACTAAGACTAAGGATGAAAGGACTTTCATACGAAATCTTATAAGGTGTCTTGTCTACCTTTTGGTTGGTGTCAAAAAGTACGGTTTACTTTAACTAGGGCAGAATTCCGAATTGATATAGGAATAGTACTTCTACTCATAGAGCAAACCATATTTAATAAGGTTTGGTTCATCCTTTCGGATGCACACAATTTCTATGATGATCCAAGAGTTCTTGGTTTAGTTACTATCCTCATATATCAGAAAATACTTTAATGGTCCTACTGAGTTGTTTTCTTAATCTTCACTTTGAAACAACTTGAATTACATCAAATGCTTCATCTTTATGTTCCACAAACTTTAACAATTGAAATCGTCAGTGAAGGTGTTATCTATCACCATATCTAGACTTGGTTTTGAGAGACCATATACATCAACATGTATCAATTCTAAAAACAACTTTTTCTCCTTCTCTATGAATTAGAGAAAGGAGCTATATTCAACTTTATCAAGATCGCATATATCAAATGAAAATATTTATATTTAGTTTAAAAAAACAGTTTTGAAATTTAGATATGCGTTTAATTTTCTTGATTAAGTTGACTATTTCATGTGTAGACTTGATTCAAATCACATTTGAGTCTTATGGTGTTTATATAGAATTATGTTTTAGAAGGCTTTTGAGATTCACTTTATTATTCAATTAAGAGAACTATTTCTCGAAATAGAATAATTCATTTTGAATATGAATATAATCGTTTCCAAAACGGTTAAGTGAATTTCATTCAATCAATAAACATGTGACTGAAAAACAATAATTTAGTCAAACTAAATTTAAACATTGTTCGAAACAAACATTGTTTAATAATACAAGCCAAGAGGTTTCAAAATAAAATCTCTTATAAGCTTGGTATGCAATCTTGCTTCCTTGCTTATATGGATCACCATTTTGCTTCTCATTCAGTCACTTACCTTTCTTGATCTTCTGTAACATATTACAAATGTGAGTTCTACACTTAGTATCAAATACACAAGTGCAAGATAGAATGGTAAAAGTTCTATCTAAAATATAGATACCTGAAGGACTTTTCTTCGCTAGAAAACATTTATTTCTCAGAAGGGCAATCTCCTCTCCTATGACCAATGTTTCCATATTTACATATGTAACTGTTACCATGGGAAGATTCCTTTCAGCAGTTTCTAGCATCGTATGCAATTTTGGGACTGAAATCTTCTCGAGGTCTATATTCAGATTCTCGACAAAAACATCAAATGCTTTGGTCAGAGATTTGAGGATCACATTTACGGCTCTCCTATTGGAATAAGGATAGCCAAGTCTATCCAAATAGTCAAGGTGCGTCCTCATTTTGTGAATATAAGAGCTTACATCTTGGCCTTCCTCCATCTTTGTCTTGTGAAGTACCCCAATAGTATTGAAGCGTTCACGGACCATATATATTTCGTAACATTCCCATAATCGGTTTACCATGTCAAATGCCCTCAGTGGAAACGTTTCCATTCTTTCTAGTAAGGATGGAACCATGGTTTCAAGCATAAGATGTGATACATCGATTGAATCATCATTATGTTTCAATCAAGTATCGTTAGCTTCTATGGAGGTAAGAGGAGGTTCTTGAGGAATAGGTACGAGGAGTACGTATGATTTGTTTTCACGTCTGAGAACGCGTCTCAGGGTTTTGAAAACAAAATGGGAAGTTCTGAGTGGTTAACTCTTCTTCCAAAAGAAAAGGTCTTAGGGATGTGTTAATTGTAGTGTTTGCATTTTGGGCCATCTACAAAATTTAACAAAGTTAATATAGTATTTTCAATATTAATTTTTAGCAAATTAATTACCCTTTAGTTTTCTAAAAACATTAATTTGCATAAAATCTAGGATCCAACGTTGCAAAACAAATGAAACGGTTAGGTGACCTTTATCCCGTCCATTTAATCCAACAAGGTAGATAACGTTTATCGATTACATCGAATGTAATTCCTAGCGTTATGGGATCCTTAACAACTTGTTTGTTAATTTGCATGTTTGATCCCATCTATGCCTTGGGTTTCTAATGCTTAGGTGACCTTTATCATAAAAGATTCCCAATCAAGTCATCCTACTTGAAACAACATGTGAAACTCACATCCATGCAGTTAGGTGACTTTTATCCCACAAAGACATAAGAATCACCTCATCCATCTCAAGACAATCCAAGTGGTTAGGTGACCTTTATCCCACAAGGGTGTCATAGTGACGTATTGAGTGTTTCTCAAAAGGACGGCATATGACTTGCGTTTATAAAAAAGGGATTTTAGAGGTATTACAATTCTAGTTTTGTAAACATTTTAGTATCATGTGATTTTGCATGCATTCAGTAATACATGGTATTTAAATAAAATCTTACTACTTGTTAGTCCCATTTTAACAAGGCAATGATTCATAAATTGTAGATAGTAACAAGATGAGATAATATAATGAAAATGGTGTATTATTCATGTGGAAGAACTATCCTAGAGAGAGAATGGATCTCTCTCTAGAACACACACAAACACCTTGGAGGCTACATTGCAATGGTCACTCTTACAAACCCTAATTACACACACTTATCAATATATACCCCTTTGTTACATAGTTAAGCCCAAGCCCTTATAACATAACCCAAGTCCATATTACAATTAATACCCCTTTACAAAACTATCTTATAACTAGGACATTTTGTGTCCTAACAATCTCCCCCTATAGTTTTGTAAAGGAATCACCCGTCTCGAAAGATCTTCAGTTCTTCTCCCCCTTGATTTCTTTAGAAAACCGTAGTGATGCAATTCTTCAAATGTAGTCTAGGCTCCCCTTTGAAATATGCTCTTACTCTTTATATTTCAACCTTGACAAATCGGATTCAATGCCTCGACCGAGTGCACGAAAAACATCTTCATAAATGTGGAAACTCTAGCTCGTACTGATAAGCTCACAAGAAAGATAACGAGCGAGTTGTTGCGTGATTAACCAAATGCAAACTCAGTCTATAACACCAAATCCGTTGATAAGCCGCGAGTTGAATACATTTAGTGTTATAGACTGAGTTTGCATTTGGTTAATCACGCAACAACTCGCTCGTTATCTTTCTTGTGAGCTTATCAGTACGAGCTAGAGTTTCCACATTTATGAAGATGTTTTTCGTGCACTCGGTCGAGGCATTGAATCCGATTTGTCAAGGTTGAAATATAAAGAGTAAGAGCATATTTCAAAGGGGAGCCTAGACTACATTTGAAGAATTGCATCACTACGGTTTTCTAAAGAAATTAAGGGGGAGAAGAACTGAAGATCTTTCGAGACGGGTGATTCCTTTACAAAACTATAGGGGGAGATTGTTAGGACACAAAATGTCCTAGTTATAAGATAGTTTTGTAAAGGGGTATTAATTGTAATATGGGCTTGGGTTATGTTATAAGGGCTTGGGCTTAACTATGTAACAAGGGGGTATATATTGATAAGTGTGTGTAATTAGGGTTTGTAAGAGTGACCATTGCAATATTGTTGAATCTATGACCATTCGATAAGTGAAAACCGCCTTGAGACATACGGATTGTTTGGATTCATTTCTTCGTTGGAAGAAGTTTGGTCTACCCAGATCTAACTTGCGGTAAAAGTTCACGGTGCACCCAGTTATCCACAATTTATTGCAAACCCATTGCAGCTCTTGGTTGATGCCAATGGACATTTGCTCTCACATTGGATTGCCAGTTACTGATGATGTAAAAGATCTTTATGGGTTGTGTATGCACACACTTGAATCTACTCATAGAGTCACTAAATCTTTTTCTGAGGATGAACTCAGCAATGGTGTGACCGAGTTTCTGAACTTTCAAGACACCGAAGAGGAGGATTCCAACTTTTCATCGCCTTTTAAAAATAGCGAGTTTCAAAAGAAAGATGTATGTGACGATTCTCATCCGAGCAAAATAGTGACTCAGACTCCTGAAGAGTATCTCTGCAAGTGTGCAACATTTCCTTGTTCATGTAAGAGCTTGTTATCTCTTCCAGGTGTCATTACTGGTGATGCATCCACACATGATGAGTCAAAATCTACCCATTTGAAGCCTGTATCTGCCATGAAAGGCAACCGTGAGAAACGTGGAGTGGCTCCATCTGTAAAACTGACAGTGAAGTGGGCCCAGACGTGTACGATCCTATTCCAACTTCTGTGTCGCATGTCGTAACAAACAACAAGTCTTCTCGGCATAGCAAAAAGAACTCTAAAAACAAGCAAAAGAACGCCAGCAAATCATCATCGTCACGTGGTAGCAAAGGTAAAGACAAGAAGCAAGTTCGAAAACGTGGTGGAAAATCTTCTTCTTCCAGCATGGGTTACAAGTTGGCTGAGCAGGAAGAGGAGGATGTGGCTGATTTTCGTGAGCACGAGGCTGAGCCGAGTTCTTTAAATTTTCATGTCATGAACCCCGACCAATTCTGTGGAAGTAGCTTTCTAAAGAGACATGGAACGAGCTTGCATCTTTCGTCGGTTGCGGAGGCTACCTAGAGGCGAGCCATGCATCATCACAACTGGTTCGTATTCCTTTATGTAAATAAATAATAAGATTGTAGTTTTGTTGGTTGGTTGGTGTCGAAACTTGGAAATTGTTACTTCAATTTTTGTAGATATTGTGTTGGATATTCCACGGGGGACTCTCCATGGAATGAATATTACCCTAGTATGGTGCGAAGCCATGGCCCATGGATCACGTTTTCTTTTGGCAAAATGGTTGTTGTTTTATGGGACTAACACTACTCATCAAATGGTTCCTATTTAATAAAATCTCTATTTTACCAACTAATGATCATAATAAGAACCATTTATAGTCTTTTAATAAAACACTTTTATTTTTAGATTATGAATTTATGTGAGTTTCAAAATCTCCATTTAAACTCCTATTATAAAACTCAAAATCTTAATTTTTGTCTTAAAACCCATAGTACCATATTATTGCATGCATCCAATAATCAAGGTACTCTTTTTAAGAAAAGGAAACTATTTATCAAAAAGAATAAATTTAAAATCTCCATTTTAAATAATTTGGTTCAATTAAAAAATCCAATTTTTAAAGTTACGTCGTTTTTAAATAAACAATCTTATATAAAACGTATTTAAACCAATTTGCATGTCATTGTTTTAAAATCTCCATTTTAAATATTGGTTGATATAAAATCTCTATTTTAAACTTGGTTCATTTAAAATTTAATTTTAAAATTTGTCGCTTCAACTTTAAACAATTTTAATTAAGCGCGTTTGAACCAATTTTATGTTCTTTACTAGCATACAATATCCTATATTTTAACGCATCAAAAGAACATAATCAACCATAAACATGCAAAAGAATGTGCATAAAACAAAGTCATTTCTAATGACATTTCTTGTGAGCCAAAACAAGAAATGTCAAGTCCATTCCTAAGGGACAAAATAAAAAACAAAAAAAACTTCAAGCTCCCACTTGCTTTAGCATCTCTATGCAATCAAGACATCAAGCTCCATCTTCAAGCTCCATGTTGGCCTTCTTCTTGTTACATTTTATAAAATAAAAAAACTAGTTCTAACAACTAATCTAATACTTACAAAAATGAACAAAAGAAACATGAAATAATAAAACCTATTTACTATTACAAACCAACATGAATAATAATAAAAAAATAACAAATTTAAAGGAAACAACACAACAACAAACACATTGGTCCATGGCTTGTTTATGCATATATTACTCATAAAAAACATAAAACAACACTTTCTTTTTGTTAGGCAACTTTTATGTAACAAAAATGCATGTTGAAATTTTGTTACATACAATATATATATATATATATATATATATATATATATATATATATATATATATATATATATATATATATAAAATACAAACTAGTTGCCAAAAAGCCATGTATGAACTTTTCATATAAAATGAAATTTTATCCATGGCTTCCAAAAACCAAAGTTTTATCCAAATAAAACTTATTATCTAATCATGCATTATAACCTAGCTCTGATACCACTTGTTGGGATTTTATGTTCAAAAATCGGGTTTCAAAAAACTCATATTTAAATAAGATATTACGCAACGGAAGCAAAAATTTGAACAAAACATAAAACCATTTTATTCCCACCAAGGATCTTGTTACATGCAAGAAAAGATAAAAGCAACATATCAAGAGAGTTCAAGATAATACAACCTTTGTAGACTTTGAATCCTCTTGGGAGGTTGGAAGTTGATGAAGAATGTAGAACCCAAAAAGAGTCACTCTAGAGAAGTCCACCAACAAGCTCCAACACCTTTGTAGTATGCTAGTACCTTCTTGAAAGTTTGATGCAAAAACAATTTCTACTCCAAGTATACAATATACTTGAATATGAGAAATAAAAAGAGAAGAAAAACACACACTTGTGTGTGTTCTTGTTTTGGCCGAAACCAAGGAGAGGAGGGAGAGAGAGAGAGCAAAATCAAGTGTCATCTTTTTTTTTAAAAAAAATTCTCATCTCTTTTTATTCAAAAGCATAAGACAAGTTGGGCCTTTTCTATTGGACCACAAAATGGTCCAATGAAATTTGACCCTTCCATGCATATTTGCACTTTGGTCCCCTCTAGTTTAAATTTGTTAAAATCACTATTTTAATTATTTAAACTTATTACATATAATCCCTCCTTTTAATTCTATTTACGTATGAGCCCATCATATGTATTAACAAACTAGAATCTATCATTTGCATCTAATATTATGAATTATATTCAATAATATAATTAATAATATTTTATCAAGAATCAAATACTTATAAATATTAATTCGGTGTCTACTTGTTATATGGTGTGACCCTATAGGATCATATATTACCGGTAATATTATTTTATAATTATTCTTGAGCATATAGAACCAACAGATATTACCTACTCTGAAGCGTATCAATCCCTAAAACGTTTCATGAAGAACTTGATCAAGCTTTCATACCTAACTGATTTTCAGATGGCTTTGGAAAGTAATCAAATCAGAGTCAACAAACGAAGGCCAAACAAAGGCTTACCCGACATGCAAGGTATTCCTCTATATACCGTGTTAGAAAAACCAGAGTTTGGTGTTGTTTATCATAATGGGCAAAAGAAGAAGAAGTTCTTGAGGTTTATTGAAGTCAACCTGTATTCTGATGGAACACGATATATGATCAAGATTCTGCTGAATGAAAGGCTAAGATTGGATGAACAAAGAAAGGTGCCTCTGAAAGAGAAGGAGATTGTCTTGATCAACAATGCCTTGAAAGCGATACAAGACCGAATAGATTACCGGAATTCACTAAGAAGGTTTGAGATTATCTTTGGGATCAGAAAGAGATACATTCCACCGGAAGAACTTTATGGTTAAAGCTTACCTGGCTCACTTGAATACAAAGGGGGAGAATGTTAGTGTCAATTTTATATGTTGTATTCAAGTTGAGGGGTTATTTTGTAACTATTGAGTCTAGGTATAAATAGCCTAGTTTAGCTCATTTCTCACTAACACTTTGAAAGATAACATTAGGAAAACTCTCTGTATTTTCTCTCTACACTTTTGTATTGAGTTATTCAATCTAATGAGAGATGACCAGTGATTTGAATACATCTTGTTATTGATTACTTGTTATTGGGATAACAAATCTTGCTAGTAAGGAGGGTACTACATTCCTTGGTCAAAGCCACAGTCTCAAACTCACCCAACATTCTCTTTTTGTTCAAAATATCTTTCAAAAATTTAACATAGCTTGGCATTTGCTCGAGAGCCTCTACCAAGGGTATCTTAATGTGAAGTTGTTTAAAAATGTCTAAGAATTTTTTGAATTGAACATCGACAGTCTTACTCTTCATTCTTTCAGGAAAAGGTACACTTCGTGGGTCAATTTGAGTTTGTTGCGGTGCTGGCTTTGGAACAGTAGGTTTTGGTATGGTCTCAAAAGTGGGAAGCTCAGGGACATATGTCCTCACTGTGGGTTTGACAGTGACTTGAGGAGTGGCCACTGCGTTTTTAGGGACAGTGGGTATTTGAGGCGGATCATCAGAGTCAAAAATGATATCTTTCAGATCCTTTCCACTCCTAAGCGTTATGGACTTGACTTGTTCTTTTCCTATCACCCTAGCGTGTTCGGTGTCACTAGGTAACGTCCCTGGCGGTCTATTCTTAACTGCGACGGCTAGTTGTCCTACTTGAGTCTTTATGTTCCTAATGGCTGCTTGAGTTTGATTCATGAAACCTTTGAGAATTGATTCGAGTGATGGTTGAGTCTCAGCGGGTTGAGTTGGTCGTGGTTGGAACTGTTGTGAGAATTGCCCTTGGTGAAAGTTCTGTGGAGGATTCCCACTGTGATGTTGGTGAAATCCGGGGGGATTTTGTGGTCTTTGTTGGACATGACTCGCCCCGTGGGGTTGGAGTCCTGGATTACCAACCAAAGAGAAATTCGGGTGATTTCGCCAACCTTGATTTTAAGTCTGTGAATACGGATTGTTCCTCGGGTTGGTTCCTATAACATTAACGGCCTCTGGATTTGCTGGACAATAGTCAAAAACATGTTCCTCTCCACAGAGGGAACAATTCTCAGTGAGATGTGTTGCGGAATTGACTTGGCCTCTATTTTGATTCAGAACTAATTTAGTCAAGGCCACTAACTGCGCATTCATGGTTTTGAGTGCCTCGGAATCGATGGTGTTGGTCTTTGGTATGGGTGCTCTAGGATTTGACCACCCGGTATTATTGTTGGACACCTTTTCTAAGATTTGATATCCTTCATTGTAAGTTTTACTTGTGAATGGTCCACCTGCTGTTGCATCTAAGATGATTTTGGCTGCATTGGAAAGACCATTATAAAAAGTCTCCAATTGGATGCAATATGGGATGCCATAGTGTAGACACTTTCGAAGTAAATCTTTAAATCGTTCCCATGCATCCGAAACAGCCTCATCTTCTTCTTGTCTGAACAAAATAATATCATTTCAAAACCTTACATTCCTTGTGGGAGGAAATTATTTTTGTAAAAATTTGTCAGCAAGTTCTTGCCAAGTGGTTATCGAGTGAGGTGCATGTGAGTTCAGCCAAGCCTTTGCCTTATCCCTTAATGTAAAAGGGAAAAGCCTTAGCCTTAACGCTTCATCACTCACACCTTGCAATTGAAAGGAATCAGTCATTTCTAAAAAAGACTTTAAGTGCGAGTGTGGATCCTCAGATGGTGATCCTCCAAACTGACCCATGGCTTGGATCATTTGAAACATCACTGCTTTGAGTTCAAAATGTGTTGCGACAATGTTGGGCCTTAAAATTCTGGAGCTTAAATCACCAACTCCGGAAGTAGCATAGTCCCGTATTTTTTGATCTTTGCTATCGGCAATCGTCACCGTGGTCTCCACTACTGGCGGGTTAACGGGTCGTTCTGCCATGTTTACAGCGGTGTTCACTGTGGGTTGTCGATTTTTGTTTTTACGTCTTCTTCGAAAAGTTTTCTCTATTTCAAGATCGATTGGCACCAAAGGTCCGTGTTGTTGCCTTGGCATGCAATACGAACAGCTTAGAAAAACGAGTTACTCGGGATCGAACAAAAACTAATGTCTTGAGATTTAAAATCACGCCAGTCCCCGAAAACGGCGCCAAAAACTTGGAACGTGCGAAATATGTGATTTAATCGTAGTGGGTTGCAAACTGTCCACAGTGGGAAGCGCAAGTGTACACTGTCCACTATGATCGTCACAGCAAGTAATAGTTGGTAAAATACCAGAATCGAATCCACAGGGACTGGGCAATCAAGACAATACGGTTCTCATGAGCTTCCTTTTACAAGTTTCAATTACAGAGGAAGCAATATTTTGGTTTGTTTGGTGAAATGCTACTTTAACGGTTTTACTTAAGAATTAAAAGAAGGAATGTAGGTTAGATTTTCCCTAGATTTTATATTAAATACTTGATCCTAGAAGTGATCCTTGTACTTGAGGTGGACATTCTCGTTAGAAAAGCCCGGTTACAAAATACTCACACCTTTAAGTAAAAATCCCATACTCTTGGTAATTACTGTTTTGTCAATGGTAATCTAAAAAATGGACCTTTTCAGGTCTCGATGGAATGTGTAGAGACAAATACTCTAAGTGTTTTGAATACACCAACTAGCTTGCCTACTACTCCAGTGGGTTGAGATTAGCTCACTGTGCCGACCTCACTTTCGCAAGTGTCATAAGAATTCTTTCGAATCTCCTAGCATCATCCAAGCTCGTGTCACTGCGTTCTACTCATTTCTGAGTTAAGAACTAGACTTTAGATCCTTACAAGTGATCGGCTTGTTCGCATCATTGGGCAATAATCGAGAGTGAATGACCAAAACAATAAATATTCCAAGTATAAAGATTACTCAAGCATTTTTCATAAAATCCAGGTACTTCTCCTTCCTACATCTCAAAGGATGCTTAGCCCATACTTACCAAAGCAAAGAAAACAAGAGATGAGAAGATGTACATAAGTAAACTGAAAGTGACTTGTATTAAAACCGCAGTGGGGAACGAGGATACGTCACTGCCACTAATTACTTAAAACTACAATTACACTAGGAATTGGAAATACAGAAATTTAAAGATCTACTGCAGTAATTTAGAGAGCTAACAACTAAAACTAAACTTGCACTAAATGTGGTAGATGGAGATATGAAGGATGAATTAAATGAACCCAACACCTCTTTATATACTAAGAGGAAAGGTTTGGACTTAACAAAAGTTGGGTAAAATCTAGAGACTAAGGACTGAAGATAGAAGACATAGAATTCAGCTTCTTTGAGTAATTCTTCTATCCACAAGTATGTAGCTCTTTTACCCCAAGGTCCCTTCACCTTTCCAAAAAGTCTACTTTAAAGTACCATGGTTTTATTAAACAATTCATCTTGCCATGCTTTAGGGAACATGCTTGTACTTCACCATCCCATGCCTCTGTCATTTGAACCTTCTATTCTCTAGATTTTTTCTTTCAAGCTAAGATTTACTTTTCTTTTGTCTTCTTCTTTGCTCGTCAGTGGGGTCCGGAGTGGGATACGCAAGTCACTGCAGATATTTCGTGAAAAAGCAACAAAACTCCACCAAATGATTTATAAAAACTATGGTTCACTCTCTTTGCTCATTTTTTGGAATATTACCAAGAATGGGGGTTTTGAGAATTGAAATGGCTAAAATTTGACATAATAAAATAAAAATAAAAGGAAATAATAAGTCTAAAAATAGAGTTATCTGAAACCTACACATATGCCATCTCATAGGTCATCTATGCCCTCGTTCAATTCAGTCAATCCAGATGACGAATTAATAATTAGAGTTGAATATTTGGACATCAAGCAAAACAATTATATACTTAATGTTGCAGTTAATCTGGATCACAAAGTTGTGGTGGAAATTGTGAAAGGCCACCCATTGAGAACTGCTTTAACAAAGACTCAGCTAGTACCTTTGATTTACTTACAACAGTTTTGTCTCTTTCCATCCTGTAGCTGAGGGGAAACAGTACTTCAAAGAGACAATTGACCACTTTGATACCAGACGCACACATAAAAGCAGTTGGAGAACGATATATAGCATTCGGGAAAGGAAGGAGATCTCCTCTCTTGGCATAGGACGTCAAGTGGATTCAGAATATTTGCATGGATACTGTAGAGGAAACAGGTCGTGTTCGTTGCTAATATTCAGATGCGACATTAAAGGGTTGCCACTCGTACTGGTAAAATTTTGAAATACCCACCCTACCACATTTCTCATGGATTCTTGGAGGAATACATTTATTTTCCATTGAGTGAATCCCTCTCGTATTTCAACCCATCGAGGCCTTAGGAACCAGTGGACAATTCAATTCTAGAAGGAGTTCATTACTCAAAAGAGACCTACTATTCTTTTTATTTGTGAAACCCTTTATAGTAAGGAGTGAATTGAGTGGCTAAAAAACCAGATAAGATTTGATGGTGCTATTTTAGTAGAGTCAAAAGGAAGAGTAAGGGGCATGAGCCTCTCATGGAAAGACTTACAGGAGGTTAATCTTAATATCCAATCTTCAAATCATATTGATGTCTAGATAAGAATGAAAGGATTAACGGACAGGCGCTGACAGTTGTATATGATGAGCCACACATGAATCGTAGGGAGAATACATGGGTAATATGGAAACGGTTAGGCAAAGAGTTGACACTTCCCTGGTGCATTATAAGCGACATTAACAACATTATAAGACATGAAGAAATAAGGGGTAGGTCGAGTTATCCGAAGCGCTCGTCCAGGGTTCAAGAATGCTATCGTGGAGAGTGGCCTTTAAGAAATGGACTTAATGGGATATCCTTGATAAGTGCTAATTTTATGTACATTTTATATCAAATTTACCCTAAATATAATGTTAATTAGATGCTTAAAATACCCCTATTAATTTGAATTGATGTTTATTTGCAAAGAACCAATTAAGATCAGAAATAAATAAAAAGATGTAATCTAATGCAAAAAATTGATTTTGAGACGTTCTGTATACAGCCACTGCCACTGCGTACACACTGTAATGTGGGCACTCTTGAAATCCATCGCTAAAAAAAATCTGCAAGATGATCATGTTGGTGTTATGATAAGGCATGCACTTTGAGGAGCCCCATCCCTTGGTTTTACTATAAATAGAAAGCATGAAGAAGAAGGAGTCGTTCAAGTTCATCAGTTTCTCATTTCTCTTAGAATAGTTTAGTTTCTCATTTCTCAAGTTACTTACTTTCCAAAAACCACTTCAAGTCTTAGGCTTGAAGTGTAACACTTTAAATTCTGTATTTTAATTCCGTACTTACTTTTCGTATTTTAGTTCTCGTATTAACTTTATGAAAGTAGTTACTTCGTATTTCTTTTCTTTTATTATGTCTTTTAATTTTAGTATGCGCTAACCACCTCTTTGGGTGTGGGTGTGAATTAAACTTGAGACTAGTACACGACACTTGGATGTTGCCATTATTTCTCACGATGGTGACTTTACGGGCAATTTGTAGGACCGGTCTATAAAAATCCACTTTCGAGAGATCGGACTTTTTATAGACATTCGTACTACAAAGTGACTAACCAAATCGTCACTACAACCATCTCAAGGAAAATTTACACCCGTACCCATTCTTTAATTTAAAATACATTTCATATCTTAGAATTACTTCACCAATTCTCAAGCTTTGTAATTTTATTTCGATTTTCGTTTGTTAGATATGAGTAGCTAGTTTACTATTTCTAGCAATGGGTATGTAATCTACCTCGAAAGCTTGGATATGTTGAGATTTAATTAGGTTTTTAACATCATTAGAATTCGTTTATGTAACCTTTGATTACATTGTTCTTCGAGTTTTTGTTAATTATTTCGAGTTGGATCCCTCGTTTTCTTTAATTTAAACTCGAATGGCTAGTTAATTCTTTGAATCCGTAATTGTTCATTGATTTAAGGAGGTAGCAACCAATATCTATATTCAACATTTTATTGAATTATAGTGTTGTAAGGTTACATAATTTGATCATAATGATCGGCTTCGATTATTAGTCAACGGTGGTAAGTTGGTTGAATTTTAATGCGGCTAGAATTTGAATCCAAGTCCGTGACTTGATTTATTTAGCTAGCTAGAGGCTAATCATCGAGCTTCGCGTGATAGTCATGTTTTTTAGAATCACCATAACTTTGGTGCGTATCATAGTTTAAAGCCACTCCGAATTCTTTTGAAATAATATTTCCGATTAAGTCTCTAATACATTATCCAAGCAAGTAGTTGATTTCTACTCATTGCTAGAATTCTTTTTATCGAATTTTTAAATCCTTATTTGGTTGTTGCATGTTTAAACTTTTTATAAACCACCCCCTTTTATATATAATGTTTTCGATGAGTTTGCACGTGATTACGTGTTGGACTCACGGTTAACACCGAGTTCCTGAGGAGACGACCCTACTTACCATTATCACAATTTGTTGTGTTTTAGAGGTAATAGGAGTAATTTTATAAATCTTATTATTTGTCGGACTCGACACCCGTCAATCCTTTACCTGAGAAAGAACTAGGGGGATGGTACATTGGATTGAATCTTGAATTGATAGGGATTTTGTCAAAAAAAACTTTGGCTATATATGTTCTCAATAGATAAATTGTTTAACATATAGATAACATCTTTGGACCACTACCCGATTATGTTGGACACGATGTTAATCACCAAGGTGTGTGCAAGAAGAAGGGTGTGGTTTGAAAATCCTTCATGTGTTACCAAAGGAAACCAAAAGGGGTGGGAAATGAGTTAAAAGGTGGATTTAAGAAGAAGTTCGATAGGTATAAAGGTGTTATAAGAAGGTTAAAAGGAAACCAAAACGGATGGGCATGCAAGCAGTACGAGGACGCACAAAAGGGGTTGTTTAGTACGTTAAAGATGCAAGATAATTACTAGAAGCAATGAGGTAAACAACATTGGCTTCAAAATTGTGATCAAAACAGCAAGCTCTTTCACTTAAGTTACTGGATGGGTAAAGAAATTTAGACGAATTGTGGGAAGGGGCTAGAAGAGGTGGTCTCTCGATACTTTACTGAGATCTTTAAGGCAACGAGTGCAAGCAAGCAAGAGGTGGTGGAAGAAATCAACCCTCAATTTCAGACTAACAAAGTCAGTCTTTGGATGAAAATGTCACAGAAGAGGAAGAGAAATTTTATATGTACACAGATAAATCATGTGGACCGAATGGAATGAACCCATATTTTATCCAGATATACTAGACTTTCATGGGAAAAGGATGTCATCCAGGTGGTACGTGATTTCCTTAGCACCGAGAAGCTTCCGGAGGAGATAAACAAAACTCATATTGCTCTGATCCCAAGGAAGAAGAATCCAGAAGTGATGGGAGATTTGTGGCCTATATCTCTTTGTAATGTGATCTACAAGATAATCTCAAAGGTAATGGCAATGCAAATCGGTTGAAGAAGTCATTAGATATGGTTATATCAACTACTCAAAGTGCTTTTATCACGTAGTGCTTAACTACATACATATAACATTTTGGTGTCCTTTGAAGTGCTTCACTATTTTAAACATAAAAGGGAAGTTAAAACAAGGCTACATGGCATTAAATCTTGAAATGTGTAAAGCATATGACCGCCTCAAATGGAGTTATTTATATGTGATTCGACAAGGCATGGGTTCTCAGGAGAAATGGGTTCGGTTGGTTAAGGTATGTCTAGAATCGGCTAGCTACAAAGTCATTCATGGTGGTGTAGAAATAGGACTGATCATACCATCTCATGGTATTAAGAAAGGTGATCCACTCTCATTGTATCTGTTTATAATAAGCGCTAAAGGTCTCTCAGCCCTCATTATACGATATGAGAGAAGACGACTAATACACGGTTGTCAAAACGCATGAGGAGTGCCAATTTGATACAGGGAGAATTCGAGAGTTAATAAAGGTTTTTACAAATAATTGAGAAAAAAGATAAACGAGCTCGGAAAGGAAAACGAGGCCGAAATAGACTCGTGGTTTGGCATCGGAAAAGAAACAAGTTAAGAAATCATAAATAGTGTCCGAAACAGGTTACAAGTTAGTTGCATGTTTGCTAACCCACACAACAAGTCACGTAAGCTACTGTTTGCCAAACCATGCGCCACCTTCATCCCAATTGCAATTAAAGCCTCACGTGACCTTCATCCTAATTTCCTAAACCAATTCACGTGACCTCCTTTTCCTAAACCAATTCCTCTCACTTGATTCCTTTATTTCCAGCTTTATTTATTTAGTAATTAATTATAGTTATTATCTTTTAGTTATTTAATTTTAGATTAGGATTAAGTTTTAATTTTCTTATTTATCTTTATTAGTTTAGTATTTATCGTTTTCCTAGTTTAGATTATAAATAGGATTATTAGGTTTCTTTGTTAATCAGTTTATCAATTAATAAAGTTTGTTTATTTTAGAGAGGATTCTCTAGTTTTTCGAGTATTATGTTTCATAATCTCGTTATCAAAAAGGATTTAGACGCTCGTCGATCCTTCCGCAAACCGACGCTGCGTCAAGTGGTATCAGAGCAGGATTCGCCTGTCTTTTCACCATCAATGGCAGATCAACAACCCGCTACCAAAGCAGACTTGGTTGAGTCGGATGTGGCCTTATCCACAACACTCGCGAATCTGACAGCGGTTGTTAATAGGCTTCAACCCAAGATCGTCAACGATAATTGTCCGAGAAGAGACAGGTTTGAAGGACCGGTTAGGATTCCATTTAATGGCAACCTTAACCGGGTCGATCCATCAAGTTCCGAATCCGAAGAGGAGGATGAAGTTTCCCAACAAAAGATCCACGTCGTACTTCAACGAATACTCCTTTCTTCAAAGGAAGAAACCAACACGAAGATCTTTTCCGGTCTCATTGTTCGGTACACAAAAAGGTATGTAACTTAGTTATCGACAACGGAAGTTGTGTAAACCTCGTGTCTCAAAAATTAGTCGATTACTTCAACCTACCTACTCAACCACATGAAGCTCCTTATTCTCTTGGGTGGGTCAAGAACGGTTTCCAAGTTAGAGTCACACAAACTTGTCGGGTACCCATCTCCATTGGCAAACACTATCGAGAAGAGGTACAATGTGATGTCCTTGATATGGACGCTTGCCACATTCTACCGGGCCGACCGTGGCAATTCGATACTAACGCCACATACAAACGCCGACACAGCATCATACTATTTCGTTGGGGCGACCAAAAAATCATCATGACGCCGGTTAACAACTTCGATGAAAGCACCAACAAGAAGAGCAACAATCATAACCGTATAATGGGTTTGGTTTCTTCCCTAGTCAATCAACCGCCAATTCCGGAAAGACAACCGGAAAAAGAGGAAGTCTTGCCGGACAAGGTTGAAGATAAAGTCGCTCCTCTTGAAACGGAGTCACACCATGAAACCTGTCCCGATCCGAAAGAGTCGACAACAGATATCGGGTCAACTGTAAAAAAAACCGAAGACAAGCTAATGGAAGATATTCTCGAGTCGACGAAACTGTTGTCGTAAAATGTCAAGAACGATGATCCCGAGGATGATGTTTTCGTTATTGAAGCACCCAAGGCTTCGGTTCAAACCGAAACAGTTTTCGGTAAAGTTACTCACGTTTCTTACCCTTTCGAGTTTAATAAATTATTGCTCGTATGGAAGGAATTGCAACGATCGCCGTCGGAATTTGAAGACCGGTCGAGATTTTTGAATTTTGGAGACCAAGTTGTGCGTCCAAGCGTTTTGACGAAACGCATGTTCTACGAGCCGGGTGAAGTCGTTTTTCAAGTGAACTCGAGGACGAGTTCTTTTCAAGTGAGGGTGACTGATACAGGGAGAATTCGAGAGTTAATAAAGGTTTTTACAAATAATTGGGAAAAAGATAAACGAGCTCGGAAAGGAAAACGAGCCCGAAATAGACTCGGGGTTTGGCATCGGAAAAGAAACAAGTTAAGAAATCATAAATAGTGTCCGAAACAGGTTACAAGTTAGTTACATGTTTGCTAACCCACACAACAAGTCACGTAAGCTACTGTTTGCCAAACCATGCGCCACCTTCATCCCAATTGCAATTAAAGCCTCACGTGACCTTCATCCTAATTTCCTAAACCAATTCACGTGACCTCCTTTTCCTAAACCAATTCTTCTCACTTGATTCCTTTATTTCCAGCTTTATTTATTTAGTAATTAATTATAGTTATTATCTTTTAGTTAATTAATTTTAGATTAGGATTAAGTTTTAATTTTCTTATTTATCTTATTAGTTTAGTATTTATCGTTTTCCTAGTTTAGATTATAAATAGGATTATTAGGTTTCTTTGTTAATCAGTTTATCAATTAATAAAGTTTGTTTACTTTAGAGAGGATTCTCTAGTTTTTCGAGTATTATGTTTCATAATCTCGTTATCAAAAAGGATTTAGACGCTCGTCGATCCTTCCGCAAACCGACGCTGCGTCACAATTATCTCCCCCATGTTGTTTGTCGATGACTGTTATCTCTATTGTAATTAATTGTGGGTGAGGCGACGAGGGTTAGGGAGATGTTAGACGACCTTGAATGTGCATCATGGCAGAAGGTGAAGTTTACCCAAATGTCTATCTTTGTAAATGCCTTCACATACCTAAGGCTAGTGAACATTGAAATTATTTAGATCTCCCAAACACCATGAGGAGGAATACAGTTGTAGTTATAGCCTTCTTGAAAGACTGTATAAAATAGGGAATTCAAAGACGGGAAGGAAAGTTACTCTATAAAGCAGCGAAAGAAATTCTTTTCAAAACCGTCGTGCAATCGATGCCTACTTACGTGATGCTTTTTTTTATTACTGATCGGTATGTGCAAGGAGATCGAAAGGATGATGGGAGTGTTATGATGGAATAATAAATCGACACAAGCAGGTGGAATACGATGGATAAGCTTGGAAAGAATGAGAAAACATAAATCATGGGTGGGATGGGATTTCGTATTCTCCATGACATTAATCTAGCATTGCTAGGAAAACAAGGTGGAGACCGTTGATGGGTAAAAACACTCTGGTGGGACTGGTTTTCAAGGGGAGGTATTTCTCGAGAGGAAATTTATTAAATGCTAAGTTGGGCAACAACCCAAGCCAAATTTGGAGGACTACTGTAGAAGCACAAAACTTGGTAAAGCAAGGAGCAATGAGAAGGGTAGGTTTGGGGTTAAATATAAACATTATCGATGAACTGGCTCCTAAATACGAATAAACCTTTTGTTACCTCTTGCTATACGGGGCTAAATGGGGAAAATGTTGCTAGTCTCATCGGTACAAGCGACGAACATGGGATGATGATATTATGAATGATCTGTTGGAAGAGCGTGACATGATTCTGATTAGAAGCATTCCTTTTAGCGACTCAGAACTGAAGGATGTGTGGCAATGGACGAAGGAAGTGTCCGGAACTACACAGTGCTGAGTTGCGTATCAACAATTACAAGCAGCTAAGGGATAATAGAGGTTGAGTAATCTGGATAAAATTTGGAACAGGCTGTGGAAATAGAAAGTGTCGCAAAAGGTAAAAAAAATGTCATGTGGAGACCAGTTTTAGGATGTTTAACCATGAGGGTCCCACTTAGGAGAAAGAAAGTTGACGTAACGGTTGGTTGTCCAAGATGTAATGTGGCCCGGAGATAATCTTCCATGCGTTATTAGGTTGCATTTTTCCCAAGAGTATGGGCACATGGTGGGGCTAAGTAAGCTTGAAAAAGATGATGGATTTGATTGCTTTGGGGCCTCGTTCCATACGTTGATTAATAAGGAATTAGTTGAAATAATAGCTAGGGTGATGATGCTTTATTGGGATCTATGTAAGGTAAGAAACGATAGTGTTTGGCAACATAGATTGACTCGCATAATGGAAGTGACTAATATAGTTGAGATACACCTTAACCAATGGCTTAGTGCTCAGGAAAAGGAAAATGTTCCCTAGAGGGGTTTTATGACTACCCATGATGGTGTCGACGCTGGTGTAACCCCAAGTAAATACGATTAGGGTGAATGTAGATGTCGTTATCTTCTCAAGCAACGAGAGGTTCGCTTTCAACTGTGTGGCTGAGACCATGAAGGATGAGTAGTTAATTTAAAAAGAGAAAGTCGTGAAGGAAAGGTTGAGCCAGTGATAGAAAAGGCAATTGTAGACAAGGAAGTGTTATGTTGGATCAAACGAAATCGATGGATCAAAGTGGCGGTTGAGACAGATTGTTTAAGCATGGTCTAGGCTCTATGGTGTGATTTTGCTATGATCTCTTTTTTTGGGGCATTTGTTGAAGACTGTAAGGATACTATACGGAGTTTACAAAACGTTTTAGTCATTTTCATAAAGCGATCAGCGACCACAGTATTGCAAGAGAGTCGTGTTTCTATTCTGATTGTATCAATGGAGAATTTTCTTTCCATCAAAACCTTGTTTCAATCTTGGAGGTGGATAATCTTTATTTAAAAAAACACGTTTTTTTTATTTATTAAAATTAGTGTGAATTCATGGTTCATATCCTATAGTTGCCTTTTTGTTTTGGTCTCTAATTTTTTTTTATGTGCAATAATAGTCCATATTTTGTGTTTTGGAGTCCAAACTAGTCCCTCATCTTAACACTATTAATCTAGAGTCTGTTAAGTCACTTATGTGCCCCTCACATGAGGGGTATTTTGGTCTTCTTACCAATTTCTTTTAAAAGTCACACACAATACATATATATATATATATATATATATTATTTAATATATGATGTATTTGTATGTACAACGTATACACGGTAAACCCCAAACCCTTCTTGAAACAATGAGGGGGTGTTTGGGAGTGCTTATATTTTTAACTTATCTCCTTATTGTGTTCCAGGGAAGGAGATGAGTGTTTGGATTTAAAAAAAAAACTCCTTATCGTGTTTCAGGGAAGGAGATAAGTAGTTTTTTGAGAAGTAACTTGAAACTGACTTTTCTGGAACGGAGATAAGTTATAAGCAAATAAGCATAAGTTAAAAATATAAGCACTCCCAAACACCCCCTGAATCTCAAGTCCCCAACCCATCTTCGTCCATCCCCTTCTTGGTTGAATCGTACCTACCTCATTACGACTTCACAAACCTCACCACCCCTGTGCCCCTCTTACTTTACACCTCCTTCGAAGCACCATTTATCGGATTTATAATCCGACCATCAACTTCAAATAGTAGTGATTGAAACATAGATGTGAATACAAAATACCACCCGATTGTCCTCAACTCTTTTAAATGTAATATCCGTAGGAGTATGAAGTAAAAGCGAGACTAGAAACCTTAACATTCATAACACGGAGTCAACTTCTTTAATCCCATAGGCAGTAAGGAGCACAACAAGGATGATTTCGTTCTTCTTCATCTTATGTGGAACATATTATGGTGGATTGATTTTGGTTCTATGCAGATCAGGTTAGGTTTGATTTATGTTCTTCTTAGATTTTGGTTGATTTTAATGGTGTTGATTTAGGCTTTGATTTTAGGGATTTGAGGTGTATGTTTTTGGTTTTTTTATCTCCATTTTTTATGAATGTCAGCAAATTTATTATTTAGTCATATGTTCTTTAGATTTTTTGATTGGATTTATATATGATAGTGTTTTGATTTTACATGCGCGTGTTTTGATCCGTGACCGTTGGTGGTGTTGAATTTGGGTTTCATTAAATTGGGGTTGAAGGAGGTGGGAGATGAAAATGGGAAATAGACCACCCATGACTGACTCAATGGATCATAGACTAACAACATTAAGAAGAAAGACTAGTTTGGGTTTTGAAATTGAAAAATGAACCACAAATGTGCTTTGTAGGGACCAAACCAGAAAGCAGCAATAGGAAAGGGACTAAGAATTTAATTCATTCATAAAATAATATTTGAATCCAAATTACAAAAAAAGAACTTTTTTTTATAAAAATAGCATAAGGTATTTTGATATTTTTCAATTGTTTTGTTTAGAACACGGAATCACATGGACATAGTTATTTACTTGGAAGACGCAGTGATAATCATTTTTTCAATGGAAAGTTTTAAAACCTCATCTTTTTTACATGCTTTCCAAGGTGAGTCTATGGGCTTCTAATGTATGTATAAGTAGTGAATTTTCATATATCAAAAGCATTACTTTAAAATCCACTATATTCTAAAGTAACGTATCAATACTAAGCGATGGTTTACCGAATTATCAAAACAACATGAATGCAACAATTGCATTCCGGGTGGCAACCAATGCACCAACAATAGCTACATTAACGGATTAGTACCAAATTTATTCGGTGGAGGAAAATTTGGATCGATGGAAATTTTCACTGAAGGACTAAATTGCTTGTTACATAATAGTTGAGGGATTTGATTTGTAATCCACTTAATTTTCAAATACTGGTGAGGTCTTGGTCTTGGTCTTGGTCTTGGTCTTGGTCTTGGATTACAACATCTCATTCAACATGTGGAACCATGAACACCATTCATAAATGCCCTTGAAAACCATATCTACTTGTTGATTGTTACATGTCAACATGAATCCCACTTCTGTAGGAAAAAGTTTAAACTTTACCATTTTTATGTCACATAATTATATAACAGAAATGGCTTTTTAGGTTTAGATTTTTTTATAAATTACGTTTTATTGAATTTATTGAATCAAACAAGTTTTATTCATAAAACTAAGGTAGATTTCTTTAAAGTAACATACAATAATGAAAAATGAAAGAAACTTGAAATTTACTTCGACTTGATAATTTCTAAAACAATTATTATTTAATTATGAATTTTTTTTGTAACCACAATATAGTTGTGTAGCAATACATCGATGGATATATTATTTCCTTTAAAATATTGAATTTAAGTCATAGATTTTGTAATGATAGTAGTATTTTAGTCAAATGAATCGAATTTTAGATTAAAGAAAAATCTTAGAGAGATATATTTGCACTAATCTATACTACTTAATTAAAATGCTATTACAGTTTTTTTTTTCAACAATCAGTTTTTCAAGATTACTACATTTTAAGCTTAACGTACAATCTTGTAAAGCAGAATTCAAATCAGTTTCTAACCTGGTTCGTTTATCCCCACGACCTCTTCCCCCGGTCTCCCTTCTCCACGATCTCTCCCTCCCAGTCCCCACGTCTGCACGAATTTCTCTCCTGGTTCATTTACCCCCTCCAACAACAAACGCAACACTTGTCTTTCAAATACAATCTTCGTCCCCAACCAAACACCAATAAAACACAACCACTTCACAGCTTTGGTGTGAAAGGAGATTCAAGATGAAACAAAAGAATCACGGGAAAAACAGTTAGGTTGTGTCCTCTCGATCCCTCACAAGCCTAAATCCACCGACACACAGACCGGGCCTGACCGACTATGTAATGAGAAAGTCAGGGGCCATTGGATTCGTTAGACGACCCAGTGGCCAGCACCATTGGAAGTTCTACAGACGACGGCCAAACCACTTATGATTGCTGCAATTAATGAAGAAGGAAATGGATATTTTATTAGGTTTAAAGAAGATGAACTTTTGGTTCAATTGATTTTATATTTTCTCTAGCAAGTTTATTTTCTTAGCGAAGATCCATGTATCTTTTTTCAGCCGGCTGATATTAGCAAAATGTCAAAACTGGAACTAGCACTAACAAAGCCAAGAAGCAAACGATTCTGGTAAGATCTATCTCTTTAATGTGCTTCCGTTCTTCTATATTTATTGACTGTTGTTTCTTGATCCAATTGATTGGCAAATTGATTTTATGCAGAATGATATGGTACCTTAAATTCTAGAAAAAAATATGTTCATGGAGTCAAGTTTGGTACCTGAAATTCTTGTGAAGAAGTTTTGATGAAGGCATTCAACATTAAAGCTTCAGATTTTCCGTCCAACCACCCTTCATTTGCATGAAAATCAATTTCTTTGATTTCTTCATCTGACCAGGCCCACACCCCCTCACATCTTTTAAATTGAAACCACGTGGATGGGGATCTTTGCCATTGCTTTCGTCATTCCTCCATTGTTGTTTGTTTTCGAAGAAGAAAGGTGAATTCCATTTTATGGTTACTGAGCCTTGAGATCTTCAGGTGCATATACAACCACTCTTTAATTTTTGTTTGAGTTCCCAAATAAAATTACAGATTGGTTTTTAATGTTGAAGACATCACTTTTCATTTGCAAAATTGGCATGGGTTTGGCTGAAAAGGTACATTCCAACAATTGATATTGACTTATATAGTTAATGTAGGTTGCAAAAATTTGTGCAAAACAACATATTTTGGTCAATGTAAAGTTGAAGTGTATCCCTTTTGTTGGAATGGGTCAACGAGCATCCCAATTGAGTTAATGGCGTCAAACGGAATCTGAAGCTATCTTTGGAAATCAGGGCAGAAGAATCAAAAGATATATGGGAACTCTAGGTATTTTCTTGATTTCACCTTTTTTATTCTATTTTGTTTTGATTAGAGAAATTTTGGGATGAATGGTTCAAGAAGCTCTTGCCATGTCTTGATTTTTCAAATTATAAGGACCGGTAGTTCAACATGTTTTATTTTTTAATTAGAGATATGTCATATGTTACAAGTCAGTAATGGTTGGTTTTTCATGTTGGTTCAGCATGTATCATATTTGCTTAAACACATCATGTGTGTTTGTTGTTTAAATTTACTTTTCATTCTCGAATTCTTAAATGCTTGATTGGACAACATTTTTGGCATGAAGACTCGGGTACATAGAGATTTTGTGCCCATTGATACTGATGGTAGACTATTTCTTGTAATGGACACAAATAGATATAGTGACAAAGAAGGTGCCCAAATATACCACCTTTTATCTAGCTTGTGTTGTTTTCTGTTACTCTCAATATCTAGCAGTAAGCTTCAAAGATAAGCACAATGAGAAAAGTCAATTGTTTTCTTCCTTGAGCATATCAAAACTCTTATGTTTCTTATAATATTGAAATTTGGGATGCATGTCTTATAGTTTTAAAGATCTTGTTTTCTACGTAGTTACTAAGATCTTGCTGTAAGCATATGTGACGTGTACATTTTTTACTTTATTGCACTAAAGTAGTCTTTATTTGAACATGACATACCAGTTAGCTGATGATTGTTGGATTCTATGATTTATAGACATGCTATGTATGCAATCTGATTCAATAATTTGCATATTTTTATCCAAAATTTTCGTTCATACAAACTTTTTACATCAGTTTATGGTTGTTATTCCTTCTTTTTAGGTGTGTTGTACATAACCTTTTTTCTTTCCTATTGTATGTCTCATGTTTCCCTTTTCTCTATGACTAGATTTATTTAGTCATATATAAAATTGACAAAGATATAATTCGATAATGGATCCCCAAATATGTGTATATGAATAAAATGTTGGGTTCTGGTGAGAAGTTGAGTTTTTAACGTGAGAAGCGTGAGAAGTGGTTATCAACCGTTGGATGCACATTAGGATGAGATGCACCGTGATACACCAGATCAATTCTTTTCTAAGCCGCAATTCATGGGAGGCCATTTGATTAAAAGTGGCCAATGATTCAGATCTACTTTTCACGTTTCTCACGTTAACCTCAACTTCTCACACGATCCTTCGTCTATGATAAATGGGGTCCCATACATTATAATATAAACCATAAAATACATGGTTCTTCTTTTAAATATAATTCATATAAAGTGGTTTATTAGGACATTTAGGCATATTGACGTTCTATAAATAAAACATTGTAACGACCGATGTCAGTAAATTCCTATAATAGTGCAATATATCTTATACATATTCATTGTCATGAATGCACATGCTGTACGACTTGGGAGATCGCAGGGTACTTGTGACTAGAACGGGTACGTTAGGAAGTTTGCAGATAGAATTGGCTCAACGTAGCAGAAACGGTGAATGTTCATGCAAGGTTCTAAAGGCTTCATCTCTCTTCAACCCACAATTAGATGATATGGCTATTGGTCTCAATAACGAACTTGGTAATCATGTGTTTATCGTTGTAAATACAAGGCAAATGCACAATGATTTCATGACTAATCAAACAACTTATGGTGAGTTATTTACATAATAAGAACTACTAATGCTATCTTATTTCATTTTTTTGCAAATGACGTTTTCCGGTTTAATAATTTGCGTATAGGATTTGTTACTGCGAAATGGCATGCTGTGGACAAGGGCCATACAACAGGATTGGATTATGTCCCCTAATGTCGAACTTATTGCTCAAACAGGGATCTATATGTCTTTTGGGACGCCTTTCATCCATCGTAAAACAGATAGAATATGCACATAGTTTTTGACCATCTTATTAGTCACATATATGTTGCTGAAGGAATTGCTACCGTGAACTTAGGTCGAGTTCTAGGGGCTACTATCTAAGTATAATTTGTTCTCGACGAGTATTTATATATCTAATATGTTTTGTCGACTATGCACACCTTTCATCTGGTTTGGCTTGTGGTCTTACTGGTGTTTCTGCCGGAATGGCCATCAGCATAGTTGGTGATGCTGGTGTTAGGTATTTTTCAACTCACCACTTATCGATATTTGTGCTATAAAACATATTCATGATAATTTTAGAGATCGAATTGCTAAACATTACGACTTTGTATATTGAAGAAAGCTCCATTTTTGATCTGTAGAAAGTAAAGTTTGATGAATACATCATATAATGCATGCTTGTTGTGTTTAGTTAACAAAACATAGAGTGTGTATCTTCTTTGAACCTAAATCCTCAGTTCCCTGATGCTTTAACAAGGTTGGTTTTGTTGGAACTTCTAAAAGTTATTTATCGGTTAAATATTGTCAATGTCCATTAGTCGAGACTTAGTCTCAAGTTATGTTTCTTATTAAATGTTTAGTTTGTATTAGATGTGTCATGTGACACATATCAAACCATGATACAACAATTAGTATAGCAGTTAGTTATCATGGGTAGTTACTGGAAGTTATCTTAGTTTAGAAATGGTATGTGGGCAGTTTAGCAAAACCGAACCATCATGTTGTTTCAAAGGTGCCGGTTCACTGCCTATTTAAAGCATGCACATACATTGTAATTCACATCCCTTTATCAATCTAAGAATTTGCTTTTCCAGAAAGTTGTCTCAATATTATTATCAGTATTTTCGTGTCCGACATTTCCTAGTTTTCGAAGCCTGCAATCTATTGTTTACTGCGTTCAATTGTGTAAGTGAATAGCCTGTGATTCACTAGAAGAACCAACAAGAGTGTTGAAGTAGCAATGGCGATTATTAGTCCAAGAGGAGAGAATCAAGTTGCGTACGGGGAAACTAAGAAGAATGAGGGACGAAAATCTCAACAGTGGTATCAGAGCCAACGGGCTCAGTCTGGGCAAGAGCAAAAGGGGTCAAGGCTCGGGAGAAAACTCAGCCTTATCTGCATGAAGAAGATACAAGAAATCCGCAAAAGAATCGAGGCACTGGAAATTCAAGAGAAAGGGATGGAGACCCGCGACAAGAGAAAGAAGAAGTCACGGTGTTACAAGTGTTGCGAAAAAGGCCATTTCGCATGGAATTGTCCACAAAAAAGGAACCGCAAAACCAAAGAAAAATTGGTTGCTGAAAATTCCGAAACTAATGCAGCAGATTACGAACCTTTGATGCACGAACTCGAACCTCTTAAACCTTACACGCAAGTCTTTAGGGAAAGGATCGTTTTCTCAAGGGACTACATGGTCACGGGAACGGATCACGGTTCATGGAATGGCATATGGTACGTAAACACTACAATTCCAAAACATATGACACCTCTCAAAATTTTGTTTGCCATAATGAAAGAATGCTTTGTTATCGATGAAACGGCACACAAATTCAACTCTCTTCTATTCACGGAATTGGCGAAATCGAATTGATTACAAGCAACAAGACATATTCGTTACCTTATGTTTCGTATGTACCGGAGATCAACAGTAACGTCTTAAGCATGAGCCAATTAATTCTCCAAGGTTTTGAAGTGGAGATAAACGGGTCACAGTGTAGCATCACTCTTATGTGCCACACGCAAAGGGAAGAGATCACTAAGATCGAAGGTTTGGAAGCAGACCTAGACGAAGCACAACCATCGAATCATATGGAAATCGACACATCCGAAGAAACTGGAAAAGTCGAAATTGATGGCAAGTTGGTATCACTAAAGGTAGACACTTTTCATGATTTTGTCCGTTTTATGAAAATGATTAACACGGACAAAATTGCCTACAAAAGAAAGGACCTGTTTGCGAAAAGTTTTGATACAATGCTTGTTTGGTTTCACAAAGTTCTTATAGGAAAGGATTTGGAAAAACAAATACCACCGAAGTTAGTTGGTTTAACAATTTGTTTGTTCGATTTACATAAGTTAATTAATGGTATGGGAGGATACGGTGGGGTATCTAAGGAATGTAAATGGGATGAGGTTGCAATGGGCTTTGGTTACCCAGAATGCTACAAGCAGAATTTTAAGGAGTTATATGAACTCTACTTGTTACAAGCTCAATTCTTCTATGATCTGGCTAGCGATGATATGAATGTTGGAGGAGGGACCAACAAATTCTAGGATCAACCGAAATGGGGCATAGATCACATCAGAGCAGTCATAGAAACTGGAATTGAGACACCGATTGAAGACAACCGAATTGGAACAAATGAACTTGAAGAAAATGAAGATAGTGAAGAGGAGGATCCAAGTATTACAGAGTATTGCTCGGTTGACACGGATGGTAGTGACTATATCATCATTTGAAAGCAAGCACAAGCAAGCAAGAATATTTAACCGATATAACTTTTAGGGGGGAATGTTGGAACTTTTAAAAGTTATTTATCGGTTAAATATTGTCAAGGTCCATTAGTCGAGACTTAGTCTCAAGTTATGTTTATTATTAAATGTTTAGTTTGTATTAGATGTGTCATGTGACACATATCAAACCATGATACAGCAATTAGAATAGCAGTTAGTTATCATGGGTAGTTACTGGAAGTTATCTTAGTTTAGAAATGGTATGTGGGCAGTTTAGCAAAACCGAACCATCATGTTGTTTCAAAGGTGTCGGTTCACTGCCTATTTAAAGCATGCACATACATTGTAATTCACATCCCTTTATCAATCTAAGAATTTGCTTTTCCAGAAAGTTGTCTCAATATTATTATCAGTATTTTCGTGTCCGACATTTCCTAGTTTTCGAAGCCTGCAATCTATTGTTTACTGCGTTCAATTGTGTAAGTGAATAGCCTGTGATTCACTAGAAGAACCAAAAAGAGTGTTGAAGTAGCAATGGCGATTATTAGTCCAAGAGGAGAGAATCAAGTTGCGTACGGGGAAACTAAGAAGAATGAGGGACGAAAATCTCAACAGGTTTGTGGATGTATGAACGTGTTAACTTGCTGCATCTAATGAATAGGGATTACATGGAAGTATAAGGGTTAATTGATAGATGAAGAAGCAAGAGGGTTGTAGTTTCAGAGAATAAATGAAAAGAGTAAAGACGATTAGTATTCATTTGATTTGTTAATGATAGTTTGCATGGATTCCGTTTACTGTTTATGCATAGAGGGTAGTTTGGTATGCATTTGATTTGTTAATGATAGTTTGCATGGATTTTGTTTACTGTTTATGCATATAGGATGAGTTTGGTATGCAAAAAGAACCAGAAGAACGTGGGTAAAAGAATTCTGGTAGGTCTTAGGGTTTTACTTTGGCATAGGTAGTTTATTAATTTACTAATTTTGTGACATCTCTGTTTAATTGTCAAATGCAGGTGGGTAAAGGCTTGTCAAAAAACACGAAAGGCTTGTGGCCTTAAGTCTTCATTCTAAGAGTAGATTGTCTTTTATTTCGTTTTTTTATTAATGTAATATATATCCCCCCACCCTTTTATCGAAACATATTGATCCTCGACATCGATATGGTCATAATCTACAATTTTATTATGCCAAATGGATCCATTTTGAGAGTAGACACTAGATAACCCTTTTTCTACTTGTAAGATTAAACCTACCTTAACGATAGATAATAATGTGCTTTAAACATATGAATGTGACCAAAGTTCTAACTGTTGATATTATATCTCAGGGTCGACATAAGGGAAGGGAAAGAGGTGAATCTTGAACGATGTCCATGACTAAAGCTTCAACCTCAATGCATCAAGTATCCTAGACCTGTAAGTTTTAGAAAGTTTCTACAAATGGGTATATTTATCCGACTTGTTTTTGTGCCCATGGCTTTAGCACAATGGTTAAGGAGGTTGGCATCCTTGTAAAAGACCAGGAGGTCTGGGGTTTAACTCCAGGCACCAGTCACAAGGCCCGGGATTTTTTAGGAGTGGACCCAGGCCTTGCAACCACGTTTTCAGTAAGTAATTACTTTTTCTGTTCAAGAAAATGCTACATTCTGATTTTCTATTTTGAACATACCAACTTTCGTATACGAATTTGATCTTGCTGCTAATGTAACATCAATGTCTATCGCTTTAATATTTTTTGATGAAACAGAGGTTGAACCCATCAGGTCATGGGTCTTTATCCGAACCACAGCTCCAGGCAGCATATATTATTTCTTCATCAGAGATCGGTGCGGTAAGATCAAGGTTCTGCTATAGAGATATTTTCTTTACCAGATGACTCAAGAACCGAGGTCTGTCCTATAGTCCTTCTGAAAATTTGTTTTGAAAGAACTCACAAGTGCATTCTTTGATTGCAGTTAGATCTTCCACCCAAGAGCCGACATATTCAGTCCATAGATTTGGTTTTTATGGAATTTGTTATTTACCAGAGTGAAAAAATTATTGTTTTCATCTCTTTCACTAGCCCATATCGAAACATTCAATATCGTAATTATTATAATACTTTGAAACTATTCTTGCCATCATCTTTTCGTTAATGCAAACACATAATCCTTCAACAACATTTAATTTTTGTTTTGCGCCAAAAATCTCGAACCAAAATGAATTTAAATAAAATATTCTGAATTTTGCTTACATTTTTGTTTTTAAATCGTAAGTTTTCCAGCTGAACCAAAAACCAAATTGTCACCATATATACTTTATGTTGAATAAAATAATATAAATACATAAAATTTTAAGTTAGTATTTCTGTAACAAAGTTATCTCTATTTCAATAAATAAAAGAATGATATTTCTGGGTGTTTGGATGTCGTAGCAATGAATTTAGGTAACTTGGATTTGATCTCTTGATTATTAATTTTCGGTTAAAAACAATTAGATCTTATATAAAGGAAGAACCTTGATTAGAAACAGTGTACGTTCTATTCTTGAGTTAGCGGAAAAGTTTAGCTACATATATTATTCTTCAGATTCTGCTTTAAGTGAAATATTCTGGACACATTTAATCTGTAGAAAAAAATAAAGGAAAATTATTTAAAATGCCCCAAGTTCGTTTTTCACTTACAAAAATGCCCCGAGTTTCCACGATTTGATCCTCGATCGCGGACTTAGGCAAAAAATGAGTTGGGTCCGTGAACATTCCGTTTTCATCCGCAATGGTCCTCGATTTGGACTAAATTTGCACTTTGCACTTCTTTGATTCGTGGTTTGTATTAAAATATTAAATAAAAAATGGTTTGTGGGGCTAAATTTGCACTTCCTCGATGGTCCTCGATTTGGACTAAAATTCCCACCGTGAGGGTATTAAAGATTCCATGTATTAATTTAGTCCACACATTTTTATTTAATTGATTTTTTTTAAATGCTATTTAGTTGATTATTAATTTAGCCCACACATTTGTAGTGTGTCCTCGATGGTCCTCGATTTTTTAAAATATTATTAAAAAAATTGTTGATTAAAATGTTTTAGAATGCTACAAATTGTTGGGTGTGTCCTCGATTGAAGTGTGTCCTCGATAATTGCTTGGGTGTGTGTGTCTTCGATTGACCCACGATTCCGTGATCGCGGATCAAATCGCTGATGGTTTTGAATTTTGTATATTAATCCGCGATCGAGGGTCAAATCGTGGAAAAAAAATGGGTACTTTTGTAAACCGGGAGAGATATGGGATAGTTCTGTAAGGAAAAGTTGAAATTGGGGCATTTTAATTAATTTCGCAAAAATAAATTCACAGTAAATCAATTGCACTATTAGAGCATGTCCAACAGCTTCCCCAAAATTTCTCCAAAATGGAGAACCAAAAGCCAAAATATGCAAAAACAAAATTACATTCATCTCCAACAGATTCCCCATTTTGGAGAAAAAAAACATTGACTATAATATTAAAATATTTCATTCATCTATTAAAATATTATTTCTCTCTCTACATATTTATTTTCAAAGTTTTCTATTGGTCCTCTCACTTGGTAATCATTTTGGAGTGATCTCCATATTTGGAGAAAACCCCAGTCTCTCTCCTATTTTCTCCATTTTGGAAATAGTTTTCGGGAAGCTGTTGGAACAAAAGTAAAGACCAAAATCCTCATATTCTTTATTTCCTCTAAAATGGGGAAGCTGTTGGAGATGCTCTTAGGGCATCTCCAATGTATTTCTCTATTTTACTCTCTATTATAGAGAGTAAAATAGAGAATGTGTTATATATTTTCCATGTATATTCACCTTTATTTTGATTACATATATTTTCAATAATGCCCTTATATTTATTAACTTTATAAATAGCATCCTTATATTTTTTTATTTTCACAACACCCTTATATTTATTAACAAAAAGTAAAAGGACTATTTTGTAATTAACAAAAAGTAAAAAAAAATAGAGAGTATGAATATAGAGTGTTAGTATTCATTTCTCTATGTTAGAGAGTAAAATAGAGGGTTCATTGGAGATGGTCTAACCGTCGGAGATCCATAGCAAATCAACGTCGGCTAACCGACGACAATGCGTCATCCGTCGTTGATTTGCGACGGATTACCGGCGGTACATGTTTTTTTTTCTTGTTTTTGGTACACATATGAGGTTTTACGGGTTCTATTTTGTCTAATTTGGTTAATATGTGTGTATGTGTATATGTATATGTATATGTTGATAGGGTAAGGTTTGATAGGGTCAGCCGGTCAGGTTTAGGGAAACCTCAAAAAAACGATAAACTGAAGAACACCATGATAGCCATTCATCCGGACGGTATGCACTTGTGCATACAAGTAATTTGTAACATGCACACGTGTATATGCACAAGTGCATAATGCAGAGTGTTCTTTCAGTTTTCCGTTTTTTTAGGTTTTCTCTTGAACCTCCCTCTATGTTGATATATCTATATGTACGCATATATATATATATATATGTGTGTGTGTGTGTGTGTGTGTGTACTATACTATGTCTTACTATAGCTGTATATGTATATATCTGATGTGTATGTCGTATGCATATAAGTGTATGTATGTGTATATATGTATGTATTGCGTATATACATGTATATATACTACACACACACACACACATATATATATATATATATATATATATATATAAAAGTAGTACCACTTTGGGGAAGCAATCGTCACGTGCCCAACACCCATCTTCAACTTCCTTTCTCTTAACTATTTTGGAAGAGCTTAAGGGGAGTTACCGAGTTACTATCAGTATATCACTCATAGGCCATGAGATTACTATAGGCCACATCTAGGTTCCTAGATAACCATCGATGAATAAGTAATACGTTTTGAAATCCAGACTCTGGCCATGGTCCTTTATTAATATGTCATTGCCATCATTTGGGACTTTAACATTGCATACAAAATAGAATACTTTTGTAACATGATAACATCATCGTTTATACATAACATTTTTTTATAATGACATATTAAACTGAATTATAGATTAAACATAGTCCACAAATGCCATTTGATCCTCCATAATAGTTATACAGACATATGCACAATAAAAATATAAATTTATAGAAAGAAAAGTAATTTAAACCAACAATGACATATATACAGACATATGTTTGCTTAATTACTGGGTTATTTCAGGCTACCTCGGAAAATTTTAAGGTTAAACTTACTTGAGGATCATAACTCACAAGGCTGATTCCCGAAAGGCTGATTCCTATGGAAGTTCATATGTGGACTGATGAAGATAAGAAGAAAGTGGCTATCGACACCAAAGCCAGATCCATACTATCCATGGCTCTTCCTGACGAAGTCTACCATTCCGTCATGAACCTGAAAACCTCAAAAGCTATGTGGGACACAATCTGTGTTCAGTATGAAGGTACTTCTGAAGTCCAGGACTCTCGAAAGATCAACCTGGTAAGACAGTATGAAAGCTTCATTTGCGGTAAGAATGAAACTCTCTCTGAAGTACACCAACGTTTTAACTGCTTAATAATAGATCTGAAAACTGTTGGTAAGGAATATTCTAACTTTGAAGTGCTGACAAAGTTCTTAGAATGTTTACCTAAAAGCTGGGACAATTATTCTATGTGTCTCAAGCTATCAAAGGATCTAAAATCAATGACCCTTTCTACCTTATATGGCACGATGCTGAATCATGAGCAATCGAGTCATCTTAAGAAGAATCTTGTAAAAGATTCCAAAAGCACCCTTGTTGCTTTAATCTCAGAGGAACCTTCCACTCAGCGACCCTCGGTCACTATCACTGAGTTGGAGAGTAACTCTGAAAGGTCATCAGATTCTGACTCTTCAGATGATGATGAATCTTTGGCTCTCCTCACTAAAAAGTTCACGAGATTCGCCAAAAAGAAAATGTTCAGAAAGAATAAACCTCTTTCCATTACTGACAAGCCAATATCATCAGCTCCTGTTGATAAGGCTACAACTACTTGTTTTAACTGTGAAAAGATAGGACATTCCGCTAACGAGTGCAGGTCAAAGAAAGTTTCGAGAAACTCAGCGTTTCCCAAGAAATCCTTTATTCCCAGGAATACAGATGACAAATACGCCAAGCTGAAAGAAAGGTATGCGAAGCTGAAAAGCTTTAAGAAGAAAGGCAAAGGCCTGATGGCTGACTATGATTGGGCTGACTCTGATGAGGAAGAAACATCTGAATCTGAAGATGATGAAGCCAATCTCTGTCTTATGGCCAAACTTGAAGATGAGGAAGATAACTCTGACATTCTCTCTACTTCAACCTCTGCAACTCAGGTATCACCTTCTTTCTTTACCAATATTGAAAATATTGATGAAGCTGAGTCTTCGAAAGATCGATCTCTTGACTAGAAGTTTATATGAAGCCATGAATGGCAAAACAGTAGTTGAAAATCAAAACCTTGATCTCGCTGAACAGCTTAAAAACTGTCACCTTCAAATAGAAAATCTTTCTAAAATTGAAGAAGATTTTAAAGATCAAGTTCACTTAAATCAGCTAGTCAAAATCGAGCGCGAAGAAGCTATCGCTGCGCGAAGAGCTGTTCCTCTTCTAGACCGCCTATCCCTGAGGAAATTTCTACCTCTTCAAAAGGTAAAGAGAAAATGGTTTATCCAAAACCTACCTCTGTCTTTAAAGATAAAGGTAAAGGAATTGATTTTAACCAAAATCCTCAGAAGGGTACCTTAGTACCTAAGCTGAATGCTTTTAAAGCTTCAGTGACCTATCCCTCTGGATCAAGGAATCAGATCTCTGGATCTACTCAGCGTGGATCTATTCAGCGATCTACTCCTAGAATCAGAGTGGATGTCTTTGGTAAGAAATCCGAAGAACTAAATGTTCCTCCCATTTCAAAAGCCAATAGCTTATTTGGTGTTGGTCCTTCTAATTCCAAATCAAAAGCTCAGCATTCAAATGGTCCTAGAACTATTTTTAGTTATAGGAAATATTATCACTGTGGACTTACTGATCATATTGCTAGTAAGTGCCCCACAACCACCAAAGCTGAAAAGATAGCTAAGGTGAAGATCATTGCCCCAAAGGCAAAGAAGACCACTGAGGTTAAGAAATTAACCAAAGTGAAGACTGACAAAGCTGAATCTTCAAATGCTGCGAAGACTGCTGAACCTTCCATTCCAACTACTTCCACTGACAAACGTGTACACATGGTTAAGTGGGTACCCAAGAAAAACTAATCTTCCTTTGTAATGCAGGTTAAGAAGGGTATCTGGTATCTCGATAGCGGATGCTCTAGACACATGACTGGAAAGAAAAGCCTGCTCGCTGAATACAAGGAAGAGAAGGGTCCCTTTGTGACTTTCGGAGGAAATGGAAAAGGACATACCCGAGGGTTTGGTGTACTATCCAATGGTACAACAACCTTCAGAAGAGTCGCATATGTTGAAGGGCTGAAGCATAATCTTCTAAGCATCAGTCAGCTTTGCGACATGGATAACAAAGTAATCTTTACTAAGGAATCCTGCTTTGTCGCTGACAAAAAGGAGAAGATAGCTCTCAGCGGTTACCGTTTGGAAAATGTTTATGTAATAAACATGGACTCAACAACCACTGAGAACTCCTGTTTCTTCTCAAAAGCCTCATCTGATGTCAACTGGCTATGGCATAAGAGACTCTCTCATCTAAACTTCAAGACGCTGAACACTCTTTCTTCAAAAGAGTTGGTCACTGGTCTACCTCAACACTCATACGCCAAAGAGTCCTTATGTTCAGCGTATGAGAAACGCAAGCAGACCAAAGCAAGCTTTAAGTCAAAGCAAGTCTCCTCAGTGTCATCTCCTCTACAACTTCTCCATATGGATTTGTTTGGCCCTGTTAACAAACAATCCATCGCTGGAAAGAAATATACGCTGGTCATAGTTGATGAATTCTCTCGCTATACATGGGTATTGTTTCTCCGTTCTAAGAGTGACACCCCTGTAGAACTCATCACCTTTGTTCGGAAGATGGAAACCCTGAACAACTTGACCGTTCGCTCAATAAGGAGTGATCATGGGACTGAATTCAAAAACAGTTCTCTTGATTCTTTCTTTGAGAGTAAGGGTATTTCTCACAACTTTTCATCAGTGAGAACACCACAACAAAATGGAGTCGCTGAAAGAAGAAATAGAACAATTATTGAAGCTACACGTTCAATGATCAGCGATTCTCACCTGCCTACTCAGTTTTGGGCAGAAGCTGTCAACACTGCTTGTTTTACGCAAAATAGGTCGCTGATAGTCAAAAGATTCAATAAGACAGCCTATGAACGTTTTCATGGGAGAAAGCCTTCAATTAGCTTTCTTCACATCTTTGGATGTCAGTGTTTCATACTGAATAACATAGATGCCCTTGGAAAGTTTGATCCTAAGGCTGATGATGGAATCTTTCTTGGATATTCTTCAATCTCCAAAGCCTTCAGCGTCTTCAATCGAAGAAGACAAACTGTTGAAGAAACTATTCACGTCACGTTTGACGAATCCCGTTCAGCGAACTCTAAACCGTCCGCTGATACTGAAGAACTGAATCAATGGATGTTTTCTCATCTTGGTGATTCAGAAGATATTCCGACTCCTCACACTCATACAGTTGAAGATGATAGTCCTACTATCATCCCAAACATGCAGAATAGTGAAGCTGAAACATCATGGGTCTCAGTTGTTCTTTTAAACACTATACCTGCTTCTGAACCAAATGTCTCAGACATTCCATCTACTTCTCAGCAATCAGTGAATGAAATGACATCTGCACCTATTCCTCTCTTAGCTGATATACCAGAAGCTGCTAAAGCCTCATCTTCAGCTCCTCCAGTTCAGGTTGAGTCAGCGTCTCACGCTCCGGCTCAGCGATGGACTGTAAATCACCCAATTGATCAAATTCTTGGTGATCCAAACGCTGGTGTTCAGACTCGACGAAGTGCAGGTAATATTTGTTTATTTGTTAACTTTATTTCTCTGATTGAACCAAAGAAAATAGATGATGCCCTCAAAGATCCAAACTGGGTCATCGCCATGCAAGAAGAGCTGACTGAATTCGAAAGAAACAAAGTTTGGAAACTTGTTCGAAGACCAACTGACAAGACAGTGATAGGCACTAAATGGGTCTATCGAAACAAGTTGGACGAACATGGAACTGTAACCCGCAACAAGGCTCGTCTTGTTGCTCAGGGATACAGACAAGAGGAAGGCATAGACTACGACGAAACATTTGCTCCAGTAGCAAGACTAGAATCTATTCGTCTATTCTTAGCATATGCTGTACACAAAGACTTCAAAGTATATCAGATGGATGTTAAGTCAGCGTTTCTAAATGGAAAGCTGAATGAAGAAGTCTATGTGGAACAACCTCCAGGATTCTCAGATCCTAAGCGTCCAGGTTATGTTTATAAACTGGATAAGGCACTTTATGGCTTAAAGCAAGCTCCACGTGCATGGTATGACACTCTCTCTACTTATCTCCATATTGAAAAAATTTAGCGAGGTAAAATCGACAAAACTCTATTTTTCAGAATAGTGAAAGGTCATATCATTATTGTTCAGATATATGTTGATGACATTATATTTGGTTCTACTAATCCTGATCTTTGTACTCGTTTCGCTGATAGTGTATAAAATGAGCATGATGGGTGAGCTAACATATTTCCGTGGTCTTCAGATAAAGTAAAATGAAAAAGTAACTTTCCTTAATCAAGGAAAGTATGTTAAAGATATGCTGAAGAAATTCGACTTGACTCAGAGTTCAGCTATGAAAACCCCTATGGCACCACCGCTGACACTAGATAAGGATATTAATGGTATTCCTGTTAATGTCACACTGTACCGTGGGATGATCGGCTCTCTTTTGTATCTTACAGCTAGCCGACCCGATATTATGTACGCAGCCTGTTTGTGTGCACGATATCAAGCTGAACCTAAGGAATCTCATATGACCGCTGTAAAGCGAATTTTTCGATACCTTAAGGGTACTGCGAACCTAGGTCTTTGGTATCCCAAAGACTCAGGGTTTGATCTAATCGCCTATTCAGATAGTGATTTTCCAGGTTGCAAATTGGATAGGAAAAGCACCACAGGAGGCTGTCTGCTCCTTGGTGGAAAGCTGGTGAGTTGGACAAGTAAAAAGCAAAACTCAGTGTCCACCTCCACAGCTGAAGCTGAGTATGTAGCCGCTGGAAGCTGTTGTTCTCAGGTCTTGTAGATGAGAAATCAACTACTAGACTATGACCTTCTGCTCTCGAAAATTCCAATCTATTGCGACAGCACAAGTGCCATCGCTATAGCCAACAATCCAGTGCTACACTCAAAGACAAAACACATCAAAATCAGGTATCATTTTATCATAGATCATGTGATGAATGGTGATATAGAACTTCACTTTATCCCAACTGATTATCAGTTAGCTGATCTGTTCACCAAACTTCTTGATGAGACAAGATTCAACTTTCTCATCAGCGAGCTTGGAATGCTGAACTTTGAAGAGTAAAATCTTCAGCGGTTCACATTTGATCAGCGATAGGATAAAATCAACTTGTATAACCCATTCTATCATTCTCTCTGAATAAACTTGATTCACTGATAACAAGGTATGTTTTTCTCTCGCTGACAATCGCATGTAAATGCAAGATTTCAAGACAAATTGCATCGCTGAATATCTCTTCCTTAATCAGCGATACTTTGAAATTTCTAAAACCAACACTGATATTTCTATTCAGTGCTTCATGTTTTCAAAAGTGTCCCTGAGCTTTCAAAACCTCAGAGACATCCTAAAATATGAAAGGACAGTTGTGACGTCATCGCAACGGATAAGCCCCGGCACGTTCTTTTTCTGACACACGTATGCACGTTTCGTTTACCTTCCAATCAAATGCAAACACGTGTCCGTGTCATGATGAAAAACTTTCCCGCTCGAGTTTTTCTCTCTCTCTAATCTCACTATATAAACACTTTTTGGGTTTATATTTTTCCTTTACGCGAACGACTTCTCTTCCAAGCAAGAAAAAGATTTACTGTTGCATTTATGCTCTCAAGTTTTCAAGAACTGCTCATCTTCTTCTTCTTCAACGAACCAGGTTAATACTCTTGTTATTTACCTACATTACTTGTTTATGATCTTCTCATTGTTTTTACAAGATCAAACAAAAGAACTTTTTCAAAAATGAAATCATTTCTTTCATGGTTTTATGAACACAACCTTTCATGGTTGTTCTTCAAGTTTAATCGCAAATATCTTAAACTTGTTCTTCATACGTTTTTCCAGAATCCCAATCCTCAAAGGAAACTAGAAAACAAGACTTTTTATTGGGTTTGCATTTCTTTTTCAAAAACAAGAAAACCCTAATCTTCATTAAGACATTTTTGTCTGAATGAAATGGACAAAATTCGAACCATCTTATTGGAAAATCTTTCCACATTAAGATTATTCTTATTTGATATATCTTTGGTTGAACTGATAATACAGCAATGGCATCTACTGACATTCCTACTACTGAGAACACTGCTGCTGCTGAGGAACTGGAAATCATCAAGGCTCCTCAGGTCAAGTTCACACTTGAGGAACTGGATTGGACAAAAATAAACAACCTCTATGCGCTTTTCGAGTTTCCTCCTCGAAAGCAAGTCACACATCTGAATGATGCTGTGAATTTCCTCAAAACTTGTTGCCTCTCTACAGCCCTGACCATAACACCTCCTGCACATCAGCGACTACTATCTCAGTTCTGGTATTCTGCCAGACACACTTAGCTACCATCGACCAAAGACCCCTCAAAGAAAATCGATTGCATCCTCTGTGACACTGATTTTGACACCATAAAAATCACCCCTGCCATTATCCGAAAAGCACTGAGCCTTCCCATCGCCACAAAAGAAAAACCTTTTGTTCCTCTCCCTGACCACAAGAAACACGCTGATAGGGAAGCCATCATTGCATTCTTTGATGCAATGGGTTATGTATGGGAAACTGGGAGGGACAAGAAGCCTGAGAAGAAGCTGACCCTCATCAAGAAATCAAAAATGGCCAGCGAGATGAACTTCATCTTCGCACACTTGATAAGCTGCATGACTGCAAAGACCGGCTCCTCTGATCAAGCCGCTCAACCTCAGCAATCCATGGGCTATGCATTGCTGAAAGGTATTCATATTGACTGGGCATTGATAATCTACGATAATCTTGTGCTCAAAGTAGACTCTGCCGCTGACCGACCATCATGGGTTCCATACCGAAGATTCATCAGCGCCGTCTTCCAAACCGGCCTGAAGGACAACTACCCAAAGGTAGGAGACCTGAAACTCTCTCAGGTTGGCCCTAAGGTACTCGACTTCAAGCTAGTGGAAAACGAGGTACGTCTCTCTACTCTCTTAACTCTTCTCAATCCTTCTTCTTCGACTTCTGCAGCTCCTTTAGTGGACAAACCCACTGCTGATACCCCAGCTGCAACCTCCATTCCTTCTAGAAAAAGGAAACACTCTACTACCCAACTTGGTTTCAAAAGAACTAAGAAAACCAAGGAGCAACCTCAGCAATCTCATGCTGAAGACTCCTCAGCTCATCTTGAAGAGCTGAAGGAAAGTTCAGTGGTACGCTCTGCCACAGCTGAACAAGCCACCCTTTCCATCCCAGCTTCAGCGTCTCTAAACGCTGAAGTTATAAACTTGGAGTCTACCCAACCTCCTTCAGTCTCTCTACAGACTGAAGAAGTGATTCTCAGCGGATCCAACGCTGAACCCCGCACCCAACAAACTTTCTCAACCTTCGCGTCTCTCTCTACCCCATTGGACTCTAATCCAGTTTTCACCACGATCACTGGAGCACCCGTCATTCCTCCAGAAGCTAAAGCTGATACTCTTCAAGGACTAATGGATGCAGGACCTGCAGAAATGACCATGCGTACACGCACTCTAGCTGACGACATGGAACTCTTTTCAGGACACAGAAGTTTTGACGACTTCACCAACCCATATACACTGTAACTAAACCCCAAACTTCTGAGCTTTCCTTTGTTCACAAGTACTTATCTGTTACAGGTCCTAATTTGGGAGACATCAACGCCTCTCTGAAGAACCTGGATACAAAGCTGACAGGTCTCACCACTACTCTCTCAGACAACTCTTCAGCTGTAACAAACGCTGTTGAGAATCTCAACAAGCTAACAACAGTGGTTGAACAGAATGCCTCCAAAGCTGATTTGGAGAAGGTTGATAGAACTCTTGGTGACTTTGCCAAAGTTCTTGCTGACATCTACACAGACTACACCTCTCTCAAAACATCAGTTCAAACCATGTCCAGCGAGTTCATAACGCTGAAGACATCGGTTGGAAATCTTCAGGGAGAGATGACTGCTGTAAAGACTGACGTGAGTTCAGTAAAGACTGACATGAGTTCAGTAAAGACTGACGTAAGTTCAGTGAAGACGATGGTACAGCAGATCCTCGAACGCATGAACGCCCCTGCCCCTGCACCTTCGCATTTTACTCCGGCGGATCATGCTGAACTTTTCAAGATCACTCCTGCTATTACTGGCCTAGAAGACAGAGTAGCAGCTATTGAAAATTATATTGGAACCCTTGGCCAAGAAGACAGGGAACCAACACCATCTGCTGAGTCATCGCATTCCTCCCCCACTCATCATGAGGAAGGGGGAGAAGAACTCTGAAGACCTTCCCCATGATGAATCTATCGAGGGGGAGAAGATTGAAAATCTTACCCTTACTGAAGAGGGTGAGAAGACAAATGAATAAGTTACTGCTGGACCTCAGGGAGATAAAATCCCTGAGGGAACCGAGAAGCTTACCTCTGTATCTGAGGGGGAGCAACTCGAAGAGGCTGCTGAAGAATCTGAATCTGAAGCTGAAGATGATGAAGACGTCGACATCTCTGACGATGAACCATCATCCAATGATAAGGGTGATGATGATGATGATGACTCCTTTATCGTCAAGCCTGCTCAGAAGAGTACAACTCTTAAAGGGATCTTGATAAACGAACCTTCAGGGGAGCGGACCAAGACAAAGCCTTCAGCGTCTGAAGCTGACAAAGGAAAAAACAAAGGCCTCGCTGAAGAAGACAATCTGACGATCTTGCTTCCAAAGCCAGTTTGTCAGGTACACTAACCTCTATTTCTTTATACTGCATCCCTCCTCATCTATACACATTATCAGCTCTACTCTCCACAAAAGCCTATACACTTAAACCCATTTCTTTTCTCTGTTCTACCCAAGTTCTTATTCATAAGATCACTGTGTTTTAGTTAGTCCTCTCCCCTGCTTGAGGATTCTGAAGTACAACCAGCTGCTGCTAAAGAAATAATCTCAGCTCCCAATGCTAACGAAATAATCCCGGTCTTGGATTTGATCTCTGAGACTGATGAACCTGAAGAACAGATGCTCTCTCACAAAAACAGACCTTCCTTGGCTCCTCAAAAGCTGAGTGAAGAGGATCAGAAAAAGAGAGATGCAATGATCAAGAGATTCGAAGATCAGAGAATCATTCTGAAGCGTGATCAACTTCCTTCTATTCCTCCAAAGTTCAGACTTTCACAAAAGGAATACAAGGATCACCTCAGAGTTGAACGTCTACTCGCTGAAAGAAGGGAAGCTGAAGAAAAAGACATAGAACTCGCCATCCAGCTTACTCAACAATCAGTGAAAGACCCCAAGCTGAAAAGAACTCCAATCGAAGTTCAACGTCAGCTATGGGAAGCCGCCAAGAAGATCGTTGAAGAAAAGAGAACTATGTCTCAATCTACTTTAATCTGGTGCAAAGAAAAGGTACACTTCAGATATCGACCTGCAAGAATCAACAAGGTATATATCACTGAAAAATCAACCCTCAAAGTTTCAATCGCTGAAGTCGAGATATTAAGAGAAAACGGACAGTACGAAAAATTATATGCTGAAGCCATCACGAAGTACGGTCTCTCTAAATGGTTGGAGATCAGGTTAGCCATCCAGAAGTCTCAATCTAAGTACAAGGATCATGTCGAAAAGCTGATAAATCGACAGATCGACTTAGTATCTTCTTGTGTGGATATTCCTCCTCCCCCTCCTCTCACAAATCAGAAAAGAAGGGCATCTGCAAAGAAAAAGTCTAAACCTTTAGACTCAGGTCCTCTTATACGAAACGAAACAGGTATTGGTTTTTCTCGTGCTGAAGTTCTTGGTCCAGAACCTGACCTTTCCGCACTTGACACATCTCTTCCTCCTGATGAGACTTTCATCCCTGGGAAAGTCATAAGCAAACCCTATGGTATATTCTTTATTGACTATGGTGGACGAAAACGTTTTCAACGTATCTCTGAGCTTCCCATCACTCCCATCGAACAGCTGAAAGATCTCATCTACTGGTGTGAATTCATACGAGACATTCAGGCACGACATCTAAAACCCTTGATTTTTAAAGAAGCTCTGAATAAAAGGAATCAAGGAGTAAATGTCCCTGACTGGATGATTCCCACATCAAAGACCCTTGATGAACTTCTCATTAAGGAAGAACCTCTATAAGCTGATTGGATCGCCTTATTCTTCTATTTTATCAGTTATTCTTTTGTACCTGTAATTTGTTTCGCTTGTACTTATAATCTTTCCACTTCCCTTTGTAATATGATATTAATGAAAGATTTCAGCGAAAGTACCTTACTCCATCAGTACAGAAAAGATCCCAGAAAATAGTAAAAGGGACAAATATTTTATGAGTTCTTTTTATCCTTATGTTTTCATTAAATAGCAATTTTCTCTGTTGCTATGTCATAATCAAATAGGGGGAGATTGTTGATCCAAACCCATAGTGATTTGATAATGACCCTCTCTTAAATACTTAGTGAAAGTTGTAAGTAAACAATATGTATCAGAGTTTCACTATCGCTGATAAGTACTAAGACCTTACGGTACCGCTGATAGAAACACTCGCTCTTTAGATTAAACATTCAGTGAACACTGTTCACCATAATGCTCTGAGCCTGTTCAGTCCTTATGGTGATCGCTGATAAGTTAGTTGTTTACTTATGATCCCTGAAGACAAGTTTCACGTCAACATAGGTTCTACGCTGAAGTCGAAGATCAAGCTCAAGAACCAGCGACAAGTCTCCTAATGAACTGATGCGGATCAGCGAAGACTCAGATTTGTCCACTCAACGTGAAGTATCAAGTAGAAGACTTCAGCTATCGCTGAACTTTATCATTAGCTGATAAACAATGGTAAAGCGCTGAATCAACGAAAGTTGATCATGAAGTCCTCCGTACAAAGTACTTTTGTCTTAACCACCCTTGCACGACTCCATACGATATGTCAGAAAAGAACCTCCTTATTGTTTGAAATCGTACAACCACTCTGATGCTACACTGTTCAAACATGCGGCTACTAAGGTTGTCTACAAAGGTCAATGACACACAACCAATGAGCTGCTGCCACGTGTAAAGTATAAACTGCCATGCATTAAATGCATGCAGTATATAAGAAGGACTCCAGCTTCATTTTTGAAGCACTCGAAAACTCTGGACGAGTCACTTGCTAACTATGGTCAAGTCATCTTTCTTATCTTGAGATAGGTTATTATTAGTAATTTCCTTCTCCTTCTTAGTGCAAGAAACTTAGTGTTCCAACTTGTTTAGATTTAGGTTTATCCTTAATCTTGTTCCGCAACAAGCTGTAAATCGTTAATGATTTATCAATAAACAATTTAGAAAAGTAAAATCCGTGTGTTTGTATTCAACCCCCCCCCCCTTCTACAAACTTGTATAGCCCTTCGGGACCAACACATTTCACAACCCTAACTCAGCCCTCTCTCTCTCTCTCTCTCTCTCTCAAGGCCGATTTCTTCCAAGAAAACCTCAAACCCTTCCTTCTCCCCTTCATCTTCTCCACTCAAATCAAACCCATTTCCACAAGTGTTGAAGATATGGAAGCTTGAAGCTTTTGAGGTGACTAGGAGCTTGTATTTGAAGAATGCAAGTAGTGAAGGTAATCTCTTTCTACCCAAAAGCTAGGGTTTTGTTGTTTTCATCTTCTATTCCATTATGGGCTTTATTGGGGTGATTTTGGTGATGATTGGTTAAGGAAACCTTATTTTCTCCATCAATAAGAACTAGGGTTTAGGTATAAGTTGGGTTTTATGTATTATGTTCGGGGAATGATTCTACATGGTTAGATCTTGGTATTGATGGTTGAAAACTTATGGATCTAGGTTTTTGGAAGATTTGGACTTGAAGATTCAAGTTTATTCAAAGGAGTTTACGTTTGGGGTAAATCTAGATTTAGCCTAAATCTAGCAAGGTGAGTTCAAGTTGCTTTGTGAAAACTTTGTACATGCCAAAAATGTTATTTTTCCAAGTACTTATGTGTTTTACATGAAAAATTATCAATGATAAGTTTTTTGGTGGGTTTTAACTTTTGAAGTATTTATTGTGGTAAATATTGTAAAACAGTTACATTTGGAATTTTGGGGAAAATGTGATAGATAAATCATACATGAAAATGGGTTGTTAATTTATGTTATAAATGGAGTCTACTTGTTATGAAAATGCATTTTGTGTATATTTGGAAACATGCATTTAGTACATTATGGGACGATTTGGAAATGTACGGTGTGAGTTCTTTGGAAAAGAGGGTTGTCCCAACCCAAGGTTCTATTTCGGGTTTTCATGGATTTGAAATATTATTGACAAAAGTAGCTGTTGCTACGTTTAATCTCATGTTATGACTTTACATGAATTATCTTTTGAGTCAGTTGAGCTTATGGCTCGGTATTGGATTTTGTTAAGTCTTGAGGACAATTGTCTAGTTTTGATAGCTCAAGTCGAGTTTTGATCATGGTTTACGTTATTGGGGAATTGCATGTTTTGAATGCAATGGTTTATTAATTTGGGGTCGTGTAATGTTTTAGACCTTGTTAGCTATGGATCTATAGGCACTTGAGTTTCCCAAGTCTCACGGGCAATAGATCTGGAGTGATTGAGCTCAATTTACGAGACGTTAGTTTCTCTTTTGTAGCACGTAATAGGCATCGGGTTCCATGATAAGTAAGGCGTGGGCCTATATGGTCGGGCGTCGTCTCATGGGCAGTAATGTGTAATTCCATATGTGCTTGGCACGAGATAGGCATCGGGTTCCATGATAAGTAAGGCGTGGGCCTATATGGTCGGGCGTCGTCTCATGGGCAGTAAGGTGTAATCCCAAATGTGCTTGTTTTGTGGATTTGGAGTGACCCAATGTATAGACCTGAAGTGGTTGAAGTTGGGGGCTCCCAAGTCTCGCGGGCAATAGATCTAGAGTGATTGAACTCAGTTTACGAGAGTAATTCACGTGTTTGTTTTATTGTATAGTAGGTGACCCACTTTTGTGTTCTGTCACGTGCAATGTATACGGGCCTCCCCCTTCACCGAAAGGTGTTGCTTTGGGTTTTTGTTTTATCCATGTTTTCGGTGACGTATCATGTTTATATGAATTGTTTTCCATGCTATGTGAGTTATGGGTTATGATCTATTCATGTTTGGGATGTTTAGAATAATAACGATTTATTTATGAATTCAATCGTTTTGAGAATCAAATGCCATTTCACCTTCACGTTGGTTTTGGGGATGAGTCCATTTTGAGAAATCATTTTATATTAAAGTTTTCAGCACGGGATTTGTATGAGTTGGAAAATGGGTGGTTTGCATCTAAAGTAAATTCTTTTGAACTCATGACTTAAATTGCATCTCTCACGATTTATGAATTTATATGGTCATGATAAAACTCTTGAACTCACTAGGCGTTAGCCTAACCCTTTTTATTTGTCGGCATGTGCAACAGACTCAGGTTGGGAGTAGCTTTAGCTACACTGTGAAATGACGGGTGCTAGTAGAGTGCACAAGAAGTGAGTTTGATTAGTGAAGTCTTCCGCACTTATTTGGGATTAGCAACTTGTGTTTGTGTTAAGTAACTCCTGTCTTAAGTTATTAATTGTGAAAATTACGATGTTTAAATTCCAAGGTATTTTTCAGGGATGATCTGTAGAAATGATTTTATCCTCTTTTGGTTATTTTATTGAAATTAAAGTTAGTTGCTCATTCCAATTTTGAGGGTGTTACAAGTTGGTATCAGAGCATAAGTTTGAGAGAATTATGTGTTGATTTTGAATACCTAGACTCAAACTAACGTTCTTTTAAGTGAGTGAAAGTGAAATTGCACTATTAAGCACATTAAGATGGGATGTTTTGAGGTCGATGGAGTCGTTAGAAACAAGAATTGTGTCAAGAGTAGCAAGGATAGTCCTGTACGACACGTTCATAATTACACCTGGCCAGTGTTATGGTGAACTTGCTAGTTACATGTGCATACTTGAACTACTTTAATGTGATGACCGTTGGGGTAGTGAAGAAGTTTCTAAGCGAGTAGTCGTTGGAATAAATGGACGACTTTAGCATTAGTCACTCGGAGTGACGATAGGCATGATAGTGGTATTAAGTGGACCATTTCAGGTCAAAATTGATGGTTGGATTAGAACCATAGACTTATTGAATCGACCTTAATTCGAGGAGGAATTATAAGGGGAATCGATGTAATTCCCAACTTTGCCTTAAGAGGTTTGAGTATTCGGATGACGGTAGTGTGACCGGAGGGATTTGGAGGAGTATGGTTTGGGATGTTGAGTGCCGACAAGATTCATGCACAAAATTTATTTTCGAAATAAAATTGCATCAGTTATTTCTTGTGTTTCAAATCCTTATATGGATTGTGTTACAAATTTCGGAAAACGTTTAGCACACACAAGATTTTAAATCATGGTTTTGAATATGCATGAAATTGTTTTACTACGAGGAGTTGCAAACTCTGTCGGGACTTGCTTTATTTTGTTATTGTTCAACGTTACTTTTGGATATAGTAATATCCATATTTTGATTTTGTTAAAGATGTTGGACAAGTAACTACGGCTTATGACTTTAACATTGGATCTCCTCCACATATGTTAAGGTTTGGACGGAAAGTTATCTTCCATATGTCTATGTCGAGTTTTATTGGAAAAAAATTTGTTTAATGCAAGTTTTGTCGAAAAGTGTTGTTTAGATTGTATTACAACAAAAGGGGAATTTTGGAAGTTTGGCATTTTACTCATGATTTTGCGATATGCAATTTGATGTTTGGAAGCGAAAGGTTTGGCACCATTTGTTTGGTTTGAGGTCGTTGAGCTCATAGAGTGTTACAGAGTTTTGTTTTACGATGTTTTGTGTCGTGTGAGTGCAATTTTGTAAGGTGCACACTTTAGTAATCGCGTGTGTTAATTTTGGATTACATTGGGCATTTTGTTTCGCGTGAGTCTTGTGGAGAATATTATTTTAAGTCGTAAGACGACCAAAAGGAATGTTTTGGGACTTTGGTGTCGCGTAATCTCTTTTTTCAAAGATTTGTGTTAGCACATTTTGATGCAATTTATTCAATGTACGGATTGATTTATACGTGGCGTGAGTAATGCATTGAATAATGTTCTGATAGTGTTTCTTAACAATTTGCTTTATGCGCTTTCGGTTAAGTAATTATTTTATTATCCTTCACGCAAATGCATGGTATTGATCTAGGGATATGCATGACTTGGTAACCACGAACCCTCAACACTTTGATAAATGAATCGTGGATGCAAATGTCTTATTAATTGTTGCATAAATGAGGGTCATTTGGTCAAATATGTTTTAGTGTTGTGTGGATAATGCATCGTTAACGCTACGAACCATTTTGAAAAGAAAAAAAAACACGAATGTGTGAGTCGTTGAACTTCGGTCAATGTTGATTTGATGATCATTTTGGAAAATTGTAAACCTTTTTGGTTTTGAAGAAAATGAGTATTTTGAGTATCCCAACGAATAAAATTGAAACATTGTCATTTCAATGTCTTATATTGCGAGTGTAAAGCTTTGGTGTAAATGCTCCGTGAGGGGGATTTTGGAAAATTTTTGTCTTAACCTAAAGTGAGAGGAATTGTTTATGTCTTCGGAACATTAAAGCACATTGTTTGTGTGATCTGACATTCGAAGTCCATTTAAACCCTTTTTGGTGTCGACCATTTACAAACACTTGTTATTCCCCTAATTTTTGAGAAACCACATTGATGTGTGTGAGTCTCGTCAAAAAGGTTTGCTCGTATGTCATTTTATGACTAAATAAGAAAATTTCGAAATTGATTTAAAGAATTTCATCTTTTGAAATTTCGTGTGAATTATCTGATGCACGTTATTTCATTTCAAGAAAACTCCTAAGAGAGTGTTACAAGCTTACATGCATATTCTTATTTGAGATTTCCTCTTGATGTATTAGTCGATATCTTCGAATGATGAAAACGTAGTGATTTTGTTTTTCTTAGACTTGGAACTGACACAAATCATTTTATGTTTTAACCCAAGTATATTTATGGAATTGTTTCACTGTCATTGTGAGATGAACTGACGTGTGCGAACTTTGTTGGTGAATTTTGTTTCATGCTATTTCATGATTTGAAAGAGGAATTTTTGGAATCGGGTGGCATTCAAACTCTTTTTGAAATATGTACAAATCTTTTGGTTGCACATTATTTAAAGTGGGAAATTATCTTACGTGCATGACATAGATCAATCCATGCTAGAACCGTATCGGTTTCTTTCAGAGAAGTTGTTTATTGTGCCTTTGCGCTTTGTTAGCGATACAAATTTCGATGAAATGATTTTCAATATGATTTTCATATGTGGGACGAGTATGTCCATTTTGCACAACTACCAAATTGATAGTAGTAGATTTTGTGTGTACAATTAGATTGATATGAAAACCTTTATGTTGAAAGTTTCTATAAACGTTTTCGATTGGCATATTTGTTAAATATTTCTCTTGAGAAACCTTGAACTCGTAGGAACCTTGGAAATAATAAGTGACCCCGGTAAAAAGTATGTGTGTGTGGAACTTCGACAGTGGAAGGTTGGGTATTTTAACGCGTGTTGGTACTTTAGGCCGAGTAGTGCTGTTTGTAGAGTCGGCGTATGGCATAGCTGGGAAGTTAGACTCGTGGCATTTCCGTTAATGTTGGTGATAACCGTCTTGTTGACAACTTTGTTTTGGGTCTTGGCCATTTTTCACATAAAGAGACGTGTAGGACCTTGTGGACACCATATTGATAACCTTGGTTTTGTAAGAACGCTCGACGAGTGAAACTCGTGTGTAGAGTCTGTTGTGATTCAAACTTGGTGGTATGACTAGGTGTTGACTTTTGGTTCCAAAGTCAAGAACCGTTAGTGTATTCGGAGGGTTGTAATCCAATTTTAAAGGGGTATTGATGACGGCTGTAGTGATCTTAAGATATTCAATCGTGATAAGTGGATTTAGTGGGATAACCTTTCTTGTGTGGTATAAGAACATGTCGGTTTGATGATTAATGTTTGGATGAATTCTTGGAGTCGTGTAATCGATGGGTCAGTGACGACCACGTGCCTTGGAGTCTATTAGGGCTCGTTGGAATTAAACGACGGTTAATGGTAGGAACAATTGGAATTAGAGATTCGGTTGGTCTCGGTATTAATTAAACCTTGGATTGATTTAGAGTCTGGATCGCGATCGGGGAAGTATGGAACATTCTAAGGTTGGGAGACAACCGAAGTTGTCTGATTAGGAGTTACTCCAGTGATTCGAGCGTTCACCCGGACATAGGTACAGTGTACCTGGGAGGACGTTGTTGGTAAGAGATTGCTTGAGGTTTGTCTTAGCAGTCCGTGTGGGGAAAATTTAGATTTAAGTTAAGAGCTATTGGAACATGGTCGGCGTGAGTCGGATAGCCTTTGGTTGTAAAGGATAATAGATTTCGAGGACAAAATCATTCTAAGGTTGGGAGGATTGTAACACCCCAAAAATTGGGAAAAAGCATTTTTGGGACCTAGGACGTCCGCGAGGGTGAATGTCGGACGTCCGCGAAGGGCGGACTTCCACATGTCATCCGCGGATGCTACAGAGGTTTTGGAAGAAAACATTTCGGCTGAGGTCGGACGTCCGCGAGGGACCATGCGGACGTCCACGATGCGTCTGATGGTATTTTTTTGTTTTAAGAGAGACCTTTTCCCTCTCTCTTCCCTCATTTCATTTCACAACACTAACTCAGTCCTCTCTCTCTCTCTCTCTCAAGGCCGATTTCTTCCAAGAAAACCTCAAACCCTTCCTTCTCCCCTTCATCTTCTCCACTCAAATCAAACCCACTTCCACCAGTGTTGAAGATATGGAAGCTTGAAGATTTTGAGGAGACTAGGAGCTTGTATTTGAAGAATGAAAGTAGTGAAGGTAATCTCTTTCTACCCAAAAGCTAGGGTTTTGTTGTTTTCATCTTCTATTCAATTATGGGCTTTATTGGGGTGATTTTGGTGATGATTGGTTAAGGAACCCTTATTTTCTTCATCAATAAGAACTAGGGTTTAGGTATAACTTGGGTTTTGATATATTATGTTCGGGGAATGATTCTACATGGTTAGATCTTGGTATTGATGGTTGGAAACTTATGGATCTACGTTTTTGGAAGTTTTGGACTTGAAGATTCAAGTTTCTTAAAGGAGCTTACGTTTGGGGAAAATCTAGATTTAGCCTAAATCTAGCAAAGTGAGTTCAAGTTGCTTTGTGAAAACTTTGTACATGCCAAAAATGTTATTTTTCCAAGTACTTATGTGTTTTACATGAAAAATTATCAATGATAAGTTTTTTGGTGGGTTTTAACTTTTGAAGTATTTATTGTGGTAAATATTGTAAAACACTTACATTTGGAATTTTGGGGAAAATGTGATAGATAAATCATACATGAAAATGGGTTGTTAATTTATGTTATAAATGGAGTCTACTTGTTATGAAAATGCATTTTGTGTATATTTGGAAACATGCATTTAGTACATTATGGGACGATTTGGAAATGTACGGTGTGAGTTCTTTGGAAAAGAGGGTTGTCCCAACCCAAGGTTCTATTTCGGGTTTTCATGGATTTGAAATATTATTGACAAAAGTGGTTGTTGCTACGTTTAATCTCATGTTATGACTTTTCATGAATTATCTTTTGAGTCAATTGAGCTTATGGCTCGGTATTGGATTTTGTTAAGTCTTGAGGACAATTGTCTAGTTTTGATAGCTCAAGTCGAGTTTTGATCATGGTTTACGTTATTGGAGAATTGCATGTTTTGAATGCAATGGTTTATTAATTTGGGGTCGTGTAATGTTTTAGACCTTGTTAGCTATGGATCCATAGGCACTTGAGTTTCCCAAGTCTCGCGGGCAATAGATCTGGAGTGATTGAGCTCAGTTTACGAGACGTTAGTTTCTCTTTTGTAGCACGGAATAGGCATCGGGTTCCATGATAAGTGAGGCGTGGGCCTATATGGTCGGACATCGTATCATGGGCAGTAAGGTGTAATTCCATATGTGCTTGGCACGGGATAGGCATCGGGTTCCATGATAAGTAAGGTGTGGGCCTATATGGTCGGGCGTCGTCTCATGGGCAGTAAGGTGTAATCCCAAATGTGCTTGTTTTGTGGATTTGGAGTGACCCAATGTATAGACCTGGAGTGGTTAAAGTTGGGGGCTCCCAAGTCTCGCGGGCAATAGATCTGGAGTGATTGAGCTCAGTTTACGAGAGTAGTCCACGTGTTTGTTTTATTGCATAGTAGGTGACCCACTTTTGTGTTCCGTCACGTGCAATGTATACGGGCCTCCCCCTTCACCGAAAGGTATTGCTTTGGGTATTTGTTTTATCCATGTTTTCGGTGACGTATCATGTTTATATGAATTGTTTTCCACGCTATGTGAGTTATGGGTTATGGGTTATGATCTATTCATGTTTGGGATGTTTAGAATAATAACGATTTATTTATGAATTCAATCGTTTTGAGAATCAAATGCCATTTCACCGTTCGCGTTGGTTTTGGGGATGAGTCCATTTTGAGAAATCATTTTATATTAAAGTTTTCAGCACGGGATTTTTGTGAGTTGGAAAATGGGTGGTTGCATCTAAAGTAAATTCTTTTGAACTCATGACTTAAATTGCATCTCTCACGATTTATGAATTTATATGGTCATGATAAAACTCTTGAACTCACTAGGCGTTAGCCTAACCCTTTTTATTTGTCGGCAAACATGCTCAGGTTGGGAGTAGCTTTAGCTACACTGTGAAATGATGGGTGTTAGTAGAGTGCACAAGAAGTGAGTTTGATTAGTGAAGTCTTCCGCACTTATTTGGGATTAGAAACTTGTGTTTGTGTTAAGTAACGCCTGTCTTAAGTTATTAATTGTGGAAATTACGATGTTTAAATTCCGAGGTATTTTTCAGGGATGATCTGTTGAAATAATTTTATCCTCTTTTGGTTATTTTTTGAAATTAAAGTTAGTTGCTCATTCCAATTTTGAGGGTGTTACATCAAAGTAATAAGCCATTATAAGCAACTCCATGATCATACTTTGATTCATATACTCCCAATGGAAATATCATGATTCAAGATCATTATGAACTCTGATCTACATGGTCTATTAAAGAAGATGATGATTTCCTAAAGAATAAATTAAAAACCGTCACAAAGCCTTGTGGATATGACATCTTGGATTAGGAAACCTAAATAATAAGCATGGTTGGACGATTCAGTTGAGGGAATTAAGATATTTACGATCCTAAATAGTCGAAACCCAAATCGTTCAAACCTTGCATTGATGGTTTCCAGAGCATCGCTGCACCTCTTCCCTTCGACATCCTCTCTTCTCTGTTCCTCCGACGAGAAAGCCCACGATCATTGTTAATGCCAAAACTCGCCCAAAAGAACAACTTAAGGTTGATGTGGACTTTTAACAACTAAAGAAGCGTATCTCAAGACCAAGCAACACAATCTCAAGGAAAATGTAAACAAGACAAGAGATTTGGTGACGCGGAAATCCCCAAAACGAGGGAAAAAACCGCGGTCGACTTGTGAGAGTCGATGGTGCACTATAGTAGCCCAATAGGGGCGAAAGTCCTTTTGTAACAGCCGTTTTGTGTACAACGGATTACAAATGAATGTAGAAATAAACTTAGTCGTGCGTAAATGTCGTGTGTCGTGTGTTAATCGTGCGAAATAAACTGTTGTCGTGCGGTTCGAACTGCTGTCGTGCGAAGCTTGCCTTAGCGATATACGTTCGAATGTTATGTAGATTGTTGTGTTATCGATGTGAAATAGTTCAGAGAGTAGATGGAGTAGATATTGATTCGGTCAGTATCCGTTGTTGTTCCTTTTTCGGTTCTAGAGCAGGCCTTTAAATAGCTTCCGCTGGTCATTAAATGTGCCTTGATGGTTAGTCTCGTAACCGTTGTCGGGCTTTTAATGCCATTGATTACTTGTTCGTTACTGGCCGTTTGCACCATGAATGCTCTTAGACCTGTATTAATGAACAAAGGAAACATATGTTGACTGTTAACGGTTAGTATAATCGTACGACCGTCTTAAGTCTCATACATCGGTCGTACGGAACGTACGGCCACCATAAAAATATACGACCGAGTACTCGTCTGTAAATAACCTGTAAGACCTTATCTTAATACAAGAGTGGTCTTATGGAAATGTTATCTGAGTTTTCTAGCGTCGGTCGTTAGGTGTGATTTTTTACCCAAACAGTCATACTCTCTTCTCTTTTCCTCCAGCGAGAAAGCTACTCATGTCAACTTCTTCCCTAATCGAAACGTAAATCGTTCAAACCTAGCATGAATTGCTTCCAGAAACCCAAAACCAATTCTAGCCTCGAACAATGGTGAGGAATTTTTTATGCTTTAATATGTTTCACGCTTTTACTACTAAACAAATGACCTTTTCCGACGGACGTTTCCGGCGGATTTTCTGTCCGAAATATTTCCGACGGAAATGGGAAATGTCAACAAAAGCGTTAAGCCGTCGGAATTCCATCGCAAATTCGTCACTGGAGTTTTTTAGCAAAATAAATTATATATTCTCGAAAATGTTTGTGACGGATTTGTGACGGAAATTGTATCCGTCACAAATATTTGTTTAATTACGATTAAGTTATTTAATTAATGTAAATATCAATTAAATAATAAAATTATAATTAATGGATTAAACCAAATATTAGTTTCCGACAGAAATTTAAAAAAACTAATTTTTTTTAAATTTCCGTCGCAAACTAATAATTGTTTTAAATAAATATATATTTTTTAAATCAAGGTGTGTGGGGTTTGAAAAATGAAGAAAAATTTACCGACGGATTTATCCGTCGGAAATTGCAAATCCGTCGGAAATATCATTTTCTGGCGCGAGACTCTTCGGCAGTCTTATCCGCCACTGATTGTCGTTTTCCGCCGCTGATGTCTATTTCCGACAGATTTTTTCGTCGAAAAAGCATGTCTGTCTTGTAGTGTCTGCTTTCTAGATTTATTTGGCAGATCGGTAGTGAACATGGAGTTGATCAATGATTTTTGAATTTCGGATCATTGATTTGGAAAGGGTTTGTATTTTGGATCGTTGATGCTTTTCTCTCCAAATTTTGTATTTTGGATCATTGATTTTTGGAGGATAACAAGTGTTTTTGCTTCCAAAAAAAACAAAAAAGTGTTTTGGAAAGGGTTTTTTGATATTGAATAACAACAATTTCAATATCTTCGGGTTTTTTTTGATATCGAAGCCAATAACATATTCATGAAACTCAATTTTGAAGAGAAAATATTGAACAACAACAATTTTAGTGACAAATCTATATTTTCTATACGTAAATTGTTATAAATTGGTGTAAATAGTCATGAATCTCAAACCATGCATGAAACTAGTGAACTGATGGGTAAAAAAGTCATTTTAATCGTTTAGACAGTTGATTCAGGAAAAAAAAGTAAACACCAATACGTTTTTATCCAGACAGACAAATTTATCCAATAAAACAAATTTATTCGTACAGGACTTAATGAAAATTTTGGTAAACAACCCTTAAATAGAAAAAAAGGAAAAATCTACACCTCTTTTAGATAGTCATATGTATCTGATCAATCACCTTGAAGAGACCTCGATAAATCTCATAAACTTGAATTTAATGGGCATGTAAAACTTCAGTGGTTTTTAAGAACACAAACCGGTGACTATTAGGGACAAACCCAAAAATCTTACATATACCTACATCTTGACAAGTGATGCAACGCCAATTAAGTTAGCCCACATCATATCATCCAATATATATACTCATAAAAATATTCATGGTAACTCTATCACCATTAAGATGAGCTAATCTTTATGGAAACTAGTGCGTCACACCGCGCTTTGCGCGGTGACGAAATGTCTGTATTGAAACTGTGTAATAAAGTTAAAAAAAATATAATTTGTTAATTAACACGTAACAAAATGCAATGTAGGTCAATGGTTAATATGTCAACACAGAATACAATCATTTTTCATTCATAAATAATTTCAATTTATATTTTAGTAAAGAGTGCATAATATTTTGATCTCGAAATCAATGACTCTGAATGCTCCTATATTGGGAAGAACTTGGAATCAATGACAAATGGAGGAAAAGTATCATATATAAAAATATGCTAAGTGAAACAACTGATCTAAATTTAACAATTTTATGACATAATCTACCAAAAGTCACATTCGACATTGAAATAAACAATACCCCTTATCTACTAAACAATAAAATTAACTAACTGAAAGTACTCATATTTTTACATGATTTTTTGTATTCATTCTACTTGGTAAACAAAATAGTTTTTCCAAAGTTCGAATCTGAAAGCAAAACAAAAAAATAAGACTACTATACAAACAAATTTATACGGTAAGGTTAAATAACAACCTAACCACTGTACCTCTTAGTTATTTCCTTTGATGTTTAATTGCATGTAGTGGAATGATCTTAAAGATATTGTTGTTGGCTACTGGGCTGCAGATACTTTGCTCTCCTCATGTAGTTATATTAACCAAAATATAAATGGCCATGACGAGGTTCATACTTGCCCATCACATAATATGGTTAGGCTACATTAGATCTTGACCAACTACTGCTTTCTCGATTGCAATCCCATGAGTAAATTTGAGAGCATGAACACCATAAGTGAATACTAATGACTTCCCGTTGGACTTGTACACACCAACAAAAGATTAGGAGTCGTTTACCAAGTCACATTACTTTACTGGATGAATACAGCGAAGGCAAGAACCGAGAGTCTTACCCGGTAGTGAGTGTGACGACTCTTACCACGGTTAACTCAAGTTGTTGCATAAAATGCCATTTTGGTGGACTAAAATCTTACCCAGTAACTAAGTGAAAGTATTGAATTTTACCGGTAAGTGGTTAGGTAAACGACCCTTAGATTCATCAACCTTATAACTGGAATAGTTGCAATCCATTTCATTATCAGTTGTTGTTTGATGTAGGTCCACTACAGGTCTAGAGAACTCACGATACAACTCCTTGTTGGGGGATTTCGGTACAATAATATCGAGAAATAGAACCAGAGTGATGATTATAATAACTTGGATAAACGACAGAGATCGCGTGAGAGCTCGCTTTCCGTAAGAGATATTTCGACCCTATTCTGCCCGGGTATCACGAAATTCTCTCGAGGATAATATCTATGTTTCGGTGTGTCGATTAGGGCAGAAATCAACTCATACTTATACACCTTAGGAATCGTAACCTTCACCATATTGATTAAGAAAATAATATCTCAATTAATGAGATTGATTGTGGGTTTAAAGACGGCAGTTACAAACGTGAAAACAAGTCCAGACGCTGGCGCCAGTCTCCGCGCCAGTCAACTGGCGCCACAACTGGCGCGGGCAAACATTCCAAAGATTGGCGCCAGCCAACTGGCGCCACATTCGGCGCGGGCAACATTCCAGTGCTTGGCGCCAGTCTTGGCGCCAGCACTGGCCCCGACTCCCAGATCATGAAACCACTTTGTAACTTGTCGATTTTAACCGTCCAACAATCCCGGGTTCTAGTTAGCTTACACGAGTGTGCACTCCACACCTCCTAACTCATGATGTAGCTTAGCTAACAAACCCATTATTACCTTTGTGAATCCAACTACACAAAATGAACATGATGATTTCACTAAAATCGCCAACATTCCTCCCCCATTTTAGTGCAATCCTTGATTCACAAAATAAATTCAATACAGGTAAACAAACTCATGCATAAATGAAAATATCTAAAAGATTGAATTTCCATCTTAGTACATTACACATTTCAAATACTCGAGAATCCGGGTGTCCTAAGGATTGAACCCGTTAACCCATTTGAGTACCAGAAAATAACATACACATGAATTTAAAAGACTCTCTAAGGTATAGACTTGACACTATACAGGCCATGTGTCCTTATCCATTCGTGAGTGTATCAAAGCCAAGTCCAAGCTTCTTGAAGCGGCCATACTTCACACTCATATCGGTAGTTCTTTTCTTCATGCACCTGCACATGCATTTTTACAAAAGAACAATTACCTCCTTCACTTGCAGTACCGAGCACACACCTTGGGATGATCATCTTGTGCTCCAATCTGTTAGAGTGAGCTTTCCCATTGAATTCAACTTCTAACGTTGTATTAGAAGGGAATTGGGTATCTCACCGTTAGAGATTTAGATGGACTTTAATCCCATCCCTATCACCGACTTCTGAACCAAGTCCCTAGCTAACCCCTTCGTCAAGTGGTCATCTAGATTTTGTTGCGACCAAACAAATTCAACCGAAATCACACCATTCGTGATTAGCTCACGAATCATGCTATGTCTAACACCTAAGTGTCTAGACTTGCCATTATACACTTGACTATAAGCTTTAGCCAAAGTAGCCTCACTATCACAACGGATAGAAATGGGTGATATTGGTTTCGGCCATAATGGAATTTCATGGACCAAATTCCTTAGCCATTCCGCCTCTTTGCCGGCAGCGGCTAATGCCACAAATTCCGACTCCATAGTCAAACTCGTGATGCAAGTTTGCTTCTTGGAAGCCCATGAGATGGCCCCTCCCCCAAGCAAGTATACCCAACCACTCGTAGAAGAGTGATCTTCCAAATTGGTAATCCAACTTGCATCCGAATATCCCTCCAAAATCGAAGGAAACCCAACATATGACAAACCATAATCAATGGTTTTCTTTAAGTATTTGAATACTCGTCTTATCGCTTGCCAATGATGAATACTAGGATTACTAGTATACCTACTCAACTTTCCTATGGCAAAAGCGATATCCAGCCTAATGCTTGTCATGGCATACATCAAGCATCCAATAGCCTTTGAGTACTCGAGTTGTGACACCGCTTCCCCCGAGTTGGGCATAAGCTTCACACTCGGATCCCATGGAGTACTCACCGGAGAACAATCAAAGCAATTAAATTTCTTTAATACTTTCTCAATGTAATGAGATTGCGTAATTGCAATCCCTTTGTTCTCACGCTTGATCCTTATACCAAGGATCACCTTCGCCTCTCCCATATCTTTCATGGAGAAACTCAACGACAAAACTCTTTGGTTTTCCCAACTTGATTTTGGTCGGTGCCAAAGATCAACATGTCGTAAAGCCTTGGATTACTAATCGAGCTTTGAACTTGTCGATTGATCCATCCACTTTCATCTTCCTTTTAAAGATCCACTTGCATCCCGAAGGTTTGCAACCCGGTGGCAAGTCCGATAATACCCAAGTATTATTCCCCATGATGAAGTCCATCTCATCATGTATTGCTTCTTTCCAGAAAGCAACATCTTGAGACTTTATAGCCTCATCAAATGATTTTGGATCCTCCTCAACACTATAACAGTAAAGGAATTGGGATCCAATCTCATCTCTTGATCCCTCTACCAAGTATACTTGGAAATCGGGACCAAAGGATTTTCCAATCCTTCCTCTTTTGCTCCTTCGAAGCATCGGAGATTCGGTTGGAACAATTGCTTGTTCTTCTACCTCACTAGTTTCACTAGTACTTGGAACTATGTCCTTTGGCCTAGACATTGAAGAGAATCTAGTCTCATCAAAATTACATCTCTCGATTCTATAACGGTGTGAATCACTATTGAATCATTAGGTTCAATAACATAGAACCTATAACCTATAAGACGGCAGTTACAAACGTGAAAACCAGTCCAGACGATGGCGCCAGTCTCCGTGCCAGTCAACTGGCGCCACAACTGGCGCGAGCAAACATTCTAGAGCTTGGCGCCAGCCAACTGGCGCCACAATCGGCGCGGGCAACATTCTAGTGCTTGGCGCCAGTCTTGGCGCCAACACTGGCCCCGACTCCCAGCTCATGAAACCACTTTGTAACTTGTCGATTTTAACCGTCCAACAATCCCGGGTTCTAGTTAGCTTACACGAGTGTGCACTCCACACCTCCTAACTCATGATGTAGCTTAGCTAACAACCCCATTATTACCTTTGTGAATCCAACTACACAAAATGAACATGATGATTTTACTAAAATCACCAACACTCCTCAAAACATTTCCAAACCTGTACAAATTGTATAGTTCATTTAATTGCTTAATTAAGAACAACAGAATGTAGTACCTAAAATCTTATATCCCATATTGGATTTAAGTTCCTTCCTACAACCTCAAAGTTGTATCAACATTTTAAGATTATCAAGAAAATGATGCTAAACATATGATTTTATTAATCCCTTCACCTTCACCTAACATGGCCAATATCTCTAAGCAGCTTGACTTTTGATGTCCAAGAAACTTATATGTTTTATTAGACTATCAAAAAAATGATTCTAAACTACATCTTATAAGCTAAGAGGTTGAAAAACATACCTTTATCAACTGAATGTCATTGGTTTACACCAGCAAGGGATTGTTGACAAAATTCTTCATCCTCCATCTAAAACGATTTCTCCTGCAAGCTAAGAATATTTAAAAATCATCATGATGGTGAATTCTACAAAACAATCACGTGTGCGAGTTACATTACTCTCTAAAATGGTGATTGCCGCTTTGAGCACTTCTTGCTACATTTTGCACTGGAGGTGAATCCCCATTTGTGAGCACCGAATAAATAGAACCAAAAACTTACAACTCAATATAAGGCTACAAATTTAAGACAAAATAAAATTTAAGAGTAGCTCGTACCAACAATTAAACAACTATTGGCTCTAATTTCGTTAACAAAATATCATATAAACTTATTGATCAACTTTAAAACATTTATAAGCATTAAAATCTTACCTTATAAAAGAAGCACTTAAGTATACACTTCTTTCCCCATAAGATCACACAGACCTTGTTGGTGTAATTATTGAGAATTGGCAGAGAGCAGATGAAGATGAGAAGACATAAAATTGGTGTTGATGAATACAACAAAAGATAAACTCTTCCCATTTTTACACTAATTTCTTAGGATTCCTTCCACATGTCTCCATTATTATACCAACATAGGAATCCCATGTGAATGAATCCTATTGGGTACTGGAGATGCATTAAAGCTTCATATTAGGCCATATTTTAATCAATTAGATGAACCCAATACCAAATAAACTTCATTTTAAGCCATATATTTGAAAATCAATTTGCATCAACAATGGTGGATCGGTTTTTTGTTGTCAAATCCGTTATATCTAACTACCATTTGCCTTGACCGTGATTCACGATTTATCCAAAAAAAATTACTACCATTCGGTACCAAATTGATAAAAGAACATAACCTATTTGCCTTAGGAAGTGTAGATAGATAATTAGCAGTAACTCGTATCAATTTAAAATTTAAGTCAAACTCCCAGAAAAAAGATAAAAATACCTTCTTGGTTTCTCGATAACAGTTGCTACAATGGTGCCATGTTCTCTAGAAATAGGAGAGCACAACACTACAAAACCCAGAAATATGTAGACGATAGAAGTTATCGAAGGGAAAATCAATTCCTAGCAGAAAATCGATGCAAGTACCCCTTAAGGCCGCCCCTGAATCAGCTATCTGGCAGTAGGGAGATTAATGGGGAAAAGCTATCATAGAGGGCATAGTCGAGAAAAAAGAAAGGGGTAGAAGAAAGAAGATAACAACTATCGTGGAGAAGACAACTAACGTAAGAATTGTGCGTCTCTTGGAATGGACCAATTAATATGGACCGAAATCTCTTGAAAGGAGGTTTCCAAATTCTGGATACAATGATGAACGGAAACCGAAAAGACCACCCATAGTCATCGGTTTTGGATGATGAGAGAACAAATGAAATGAGAAAAATAGATATCGAGGAAGAGAGGTTTGGGAAAAGGAGAACAAAGATAAACCAATTTCTAGCTTTGAGAGCATGCCACGTCACTACATGTGGTTTTTGTTTTAATATATATACTAGTGTTCGACATCGCGCGTTGCGCGATGACGATATCTTTTTAAAAAGAATATTGAAGTTAAATGAGTTGTTAACCACATATTTGATATTAAACTAATATAAATATACATTACACTTGATATGAAAGTATTTCATTACATTTCTCATTTGTTTCTTTTGATATATATATATATATATATATATATATATATATATATATATATATTTTACTCATCAAAACATGAAATTCGCTTAAAATGATAAAAAAAACGTGTGAAATTATTGATTATATTATGGATTGTTTTGTCATAACTCGTAATACATCGAATTATAGATTTATCCCATACATATATTTCCATCAAATGTTTAGATTCACTATGTATCACTATGCAAATAGAGTGTTGTTACCTAGTTTTGTATAATGACGATATATTTTGATAATTTGATTACATTTGTATAAATGAGTTTTTAAACATAATCGTTACATATGTTCACTGATGTTATGTAAATAAAAAATTAGAGTCATGTGAAATATAAGAAATAAAGAAATTTGAGTGTAACTAATGAAGATGAATAATCTAATTAATTTAATGTTTATTAATAATTACACGAATAACAAAAATTCAAAAAAATGTATATAAAAAATACATATTATTGTATTCACATCTCATGTAAATATAAATATATATACATGTCATATTCAAATATGTAAATAAAAATATCCAGGTGGTAATTTCGTTTATATAAATGAGTTTATAATTATTTTGATTATATATGTATATATATTAAGTAAATAAAAAATTAGAGTCATCTCAAATAAAAGAATTAAAAAAATATTAGGTGTAACCAACAAAAATGAATAGTCTAATTGATTTAATGATTTAATAATAGTTACATCAAAAAAAAAGTTAAAATTTGAGAACAAATAAAATAGGGATTGAGATGCTTAAAAAATGTCACCTTATTATCGGTGTTTTTTCTTACAAAACTACAAATTGATAAACTATAAAAAAAACATAAAAGACAGAGATGAGAGTCCACGATTGTCGTACTTGAACCGAGCAACTTCCCCTCGAACTCCAACATATATTTATTTCCGCAACCTATGAAGACAACAAAAGCAAAAAACAGATCAAAAATCTCACAAAAATCTAAGTCTCTTTAGATCCATGCTCCAATTACTTCTGATATATAATATTGAGAAACATGTGTATACTATACTTCCGTAGATGAACAATTTTATTCTCATGTGTATCTATACTTCTCTTTGTTGGTGGAGATAACTAGTAAGGAAATAGAGAGACATGGATTGAGGGATGAAAGAGATCGATAAGAATAAAAACAAACCATAAACAAAATGAAAAAAAAACTCGGGAGATGGAGAAGAAAAAACAAACCTGAATCAAAATGAAGAAATTATGGGATAAAGAGAGTAAAAGAGTTAGAGGTTATGAATGGATTAAGAGATTGAGAAAGTAAAAAAAAGGCTATTAGGAAGGTAGAGGGTTTGAATTAAAAAGTTGATCAAAGTGGTTGTAAATGTACTAAAATGACTTAATAGCAATGAAAAATACATTTTTCATATAGGGGTCTAGAAGTGTTTAACATAATTAATATTTTAAATATTAAAAAAAAATCTAGCTAAGAATTCTTCTCTAAGAATGTGTCACATCACTTTAGTTTGTTTTTCATTTTAGTTATATATATATTTTATAACCACTTTATCTTATATCTATAAAGAATCATTTTCTAGCAAATGTGTGCATCATTTATTGTAGGTTTTTATTTAATTGGTAGATGGAAAGATGAAAGGGTATATAATAAATATCTTAGGAAGTTATGTTAGTTGAAAATTAAAGTTAATTAAATTGGAATACACTCATTTAGTCTTAGGAATAAGCCACTTCATCGCATGTGTTTTTTGTTTTAATATATATACTTGTGTGGGCACCGTGCGTTGCACGGTAGCGATCTTTGTAAGAAAGTATTGAACATTTTAATATAAAACGCTGTTTTAGTATATATAGGGGAGGTATCCGTTGCAAACCAGTCAGTTTGTGCAAACTATACAAACCAATCTTAGCCGTTGATCAAGTCTAATAAATATATGATTTTATTATGTTTCCTAATCTAAAGTCATGATCATAATGAATGAATCTTATCATCTTCCATATATATCTCAGTCTTAATTAATGAATCATAATGATTATCCATAAATACATCTATTGTTTCCTAATATAGTGGTTTGTATAGTTTGCACAAACTGACTGGTTTGCAACGGATACCTCCCATATATATATATATATATATATATATATATATATATATATATATATATATATATATATATATATATATAGAGAGAGAGAGAGAGGAAGGTTCAAACGAGGAGCATACCTATTTACGAGAACGCGAGGAGCGCCTGCCATGTACTGGATCACATGTGATCCACAACTGCGAAAAATTCGGATAGCGGGCGACCTGTGTCGCGACCTGGTTCGAGAGTCTGCCAAGTCGCCCGGATCACACATGATTTTAGTTGTGAATCACATGTGATCCACTACATGGACGCAAGCCCCCCCGATCAGTTGTGAATCACATGTGATTAGCAGTAGTGAATCACATGTGATTCAGTACATGGGCGGTGCTCCTCGCGTTTTCTTAAATTGGTACGCTCCTCGTTTGAACCCGCCTCTCTCTCTCTCTATATATATATATATATATATATAGAGAGAGAGAGAGAGAGAGAGAGAGAGAGATTGACAACCTAATCCCAACTACAATCCATAATTTGAGAAATACTTCATTCTCAAAATGTCACATCAAATACCTTCGGTTGTTTCATTTATACACAAACACACACACACACACACACACACACATATATATATATATATATATATATATATATAGGGTCAGGTTCAAGGGAAAACCTCAAATAAATGGAAAACCGGAAAACCACGAAAAACGGATGAAAAAGTATAGCAATATGGATGTCAAATTAACGAGAAAAATATTGTCGTTTATTTGGTGTAATTTATTTCGTTCGAAATTTGTTTATTTTTCGTCTTTTTTCAAATAAAAAATAGAGGGGTGAGGTTTTTTAGTTTAATTAATATTGTTGTAACCGCTTGTTTAATCACATCCATCAGATCATCTAATCTAACGGTCGATTAGGTGTTTTTTAGTTTTTCATTTATTTGAGATTTTCTCTTGAACCTCCCTCTATATAATATATATATATATATAACGAAAATGAAAATTTTAACTATTACATTAAATATTTTGTCATGTAAATTAAAAAAACAACTATTTAAACCAAAATTGGATCAAATTTTGGATCTACATTCGAGTTCTTATCTTCTCGTTATATAGAATTTTTCTCTTCAAAACCTTTCACTTTCTTATCAATGTAGGACAATCAAGATTTCATCACAATTCAATATTTAACAAGTAATTCATTCTCATTGGGCCAAGCACCAATGTGGGACAATCAAGATTTTACTTAACAAATACTTTATAAGTATAAGTTGACATAAAGACATCTCATCCATCTTTCTTATACAACCTTACTTATTTAAATAATTCAACTCCTCACCAATGTGGGACAACTATCCCAACCACAATCCAGAATTTGAGAAATACCCCATTCATAGATTGTCACATCAAATACTTTCGGTTGTTTCATTTATATATATACAGATAAATATATATATATATATATAATGAAAATGAAAGTTTTAACTATTAGATGAAATATTTTATCATGTAAATAAAAAAATAACTATTTAACCCAAAACTGGATCAAATTTTGGATCTATATTTAAGTTTTCATCTTCTCTTTATATAGTTTTTTTCTCTTCAAAACCTTTCACTTTCTTACTAATGTAGGACAATCAATATTTCATCACAATTCACTATTTGACAAATACTTCATTCTCATTGTGCCAAGCACCAATGTGGGACAATCAAGATTTCACTACAATTAATCTTTTAAGAAATGGTTCATTTTCATTGTGCTAATGAGTATGAGTTGACACAAAGACATCTCGTCCTCCTTTCTTATACAACCTTACTTATTTCAATATTTCAACTACTCATCAATGTGGGACAACTTAATCCCAACCACAATCCATAATTTGAGAAATACTCCATTCTCAAAATATCACATCAAATACCCTCGGTTGTTTCATTTATATATATATATATATATATAATGAAAATGAAAATGAAAATTTTAACTATTACATTAAGTATTTTGTCATGTAAATTAATTAAATAACTATTTAACCCAAAATTAGATCAAATTTTAGATCTACATTCAAGTTCTCATCTTCTCTTTATATAGTCTTTTTCTCTTCAAAATCTTCCACTTTCTTACCAATGTGGGACAATCAAAACTTCACCACAATTCATTGTTTAACAAATACTCCATTCTCATTGTGCCAAGTCATCCATCTCGGTTTATCCTTTATATATTGTTATATTGATATTGATTTAACTATTACATGAAATATTTTGTCATGTAAATGAAAAAAACAACTATTACCCAAAACTGATTCAAATTTTGGATCTACATTCAAGTATTTAAGTATTACATGAAATATGTTGTCATGTAAATAGAAAAATATATATTTAACCCAAAACTGGATCAAATTTTGGATGTACATTCCAGTTTTTATCTTCTTTTTATATAGTTTTTTTCTCTTAAAAACCTTTCACTTTCTTACCAATGTGGGACAATCAAGATTTTACCACAATTCACTATTTGACAAATACTTCGGGGCCGTTTACCTAATCACTTACCCGAGTAAGTGCTTACCGGTTAAATTCAACACATCACTTACTTTTCGGGTAAGATTTTAGTCCACCAAAATGGCATCGTATGCAACAATTTAGCTGGTAAGCGCTAACCATGGTAAGAGTCGTTGCACTCACTTACCGGGTAAGACTCTCGGTCCTTGATTCCGCTCTTACCGGGTAAGATTCTTAGTCATTGCCATATTCATCCGATAAGCAAATGTGACTTAGTAAGCACTTGTCCGGGTAAGCGTTTTGTAAACGGTCCCTTATTCTCATTGTGCCAAGCACCAATGTGGGACAATCAAAATTTCACTACAATTAATCTTTTAACAAATACTTAATTCTCATTGTGCCAATAAGTATGAGTTGACAGAAAGATATCTCATCCTCCTTTCTTATACAACCTTATTTATTTCAATATTTCTGCTACTCACCAATGTGGGACAACTTAATCCCAACCACAATTCATAATTTGATAAATACTCCATTCTCAAAACGTCACATCAAATACCCTAGGTAGTTTATATATATATATATATATATATATATATATATATATATATATATATAATGAAAATGAAAATGAAAATTTTAACTATTACATGAAGTATTTTGTCATGTAAAATAAAAAAATAATTATATAACCCAAAATTGGATCAAATTTTGGATCTACATTCAAGTTCTCATCTTCTCTTTCTATAGTCTTTTTCTATTCAAACCCTTCCACTTTCTTACCAATGTAGGACAATCAAGATTTCACCACAATTCATTATTTAACAAATACTCCATTCTCACTGTGCCAAGTCATTCACCTTGGTTTCTTCTTTAATATATATATTGATATATTGATTGATTGATTGAATTGATTCTTATGATGTCACCTCAATACATTTAGGTTATTCTTTTAATATATACATTGATTTTTTCTATACATTCATATTTTTTCAATCTTACAATCTTTTACTAATATAGGATATCTAAAACTCAATCACAACTAACTTAATTTTTTTTTATTTAAAATAAGATTTGTTATGCAAAATAGGGTCATCCAAATAAGATAACCTTATAACCAAACCCCATGAGTTGACACAAATGACATCCCATAATTCCTTTTTATACACACCACTCTACTCCAATCTTTCAACCTCTCACTAATGTGGGATATCTCAAATTAAACCACAATTCACCAATACCATACTCAACTCTGATGATGCAACCTCAATTCCTTATGGTTTTCTTTTAATACTTATATTGATTGATTTAGATTTTTTTGGATATATAAAACTCAACCACAATTAATCAATACCTCAATACTTAATTCTTATGATCTCACGCCAATACCTTTTGGTTCTTCTTTTAATATATACATTAATTTTTTCTATACATACACATTTTTTCCAATTTTACAACCTTTTACTAATGTGGGATATCTAAAACTCAACCACAACTAACCTTAATTTTTTTATTTTTTATTTAAAATAAGATTTGTTTTACAAAAATAGGGTCATCCAAATAAGATAACCTTATAAGAGCATCTCCAACAGATTCCCCATAATTTCTACAAAATGAAGAACCAAAAGGCAAAATCCCTAGAAACAAATACATTCATCTCCAACAGCTTCCCCATTTTGGATAATATAACATTAATTAAAATATTCCATTTATCTATTAAAATATTATTTCTCTCTCTACATATATATTTTCAAAGTTTTCTATGGGTCATCTTACTTGGTAATCATTTTTGGAGTAATCTTCATATTTGGAGAAAAAAACCTTATCTCTCTAACTTTCTCCATTTTGGGGATAGTTTTTGGGAAGCTGTTGGAGCAAAATATTAGCCCAAAATCCCATTTTCTTCATTTTTCCCATTTTAGGGAAGCCGTTGGAGATGCACTAACCAAACCCCATTAGTCAAATGACATCCTAGAATTCTTTTTTATACATACTACTCTACTCCAATCTTTCAACCACTCACCAATGTGGAATATCTCAAATTCAATCACAATTCATCAATACCTCAATACTCAACTCTCATGATGCCACCTCAAATACTTTTGGTTTTTCTTTTAATATATATATTGATGATTGATTTTACTAATGTGGGATATCTAAAACTCAACCACAACTAACTTTAATTTTTTTACTTTTTTATTTAAAATAAGATTGTTTTGCAAAAATAGGGTTACCCAAATAAGATAACCTTGTTAGCTCCAATATTCATAATATTAGAAGTATTGAAAAATAGGCTAAGTATAGAAGACTTCGACAGAAGCTCTGCCGAATGATCACAGAAGTTCTACGGAGTATCACCAAAGCTCTGCCGAATTAACAAAAAGATCAATCAAGAAACGCCAAGACCAAAGAACGAACTACAGAAGTACTGCTCACAGAGGTCCGAGCCGCAGAACCTCTGTCACCCTTGACAGAGCCTCTGCGGTTTATACTAAAGACTTAGAAGATTTACAAATATCTTTCTACTGTTCCAGGATCCGTTCATCCACTTGTTCCAGGCGTGCCCTGACATCAACTACACGTGTCAAACTCTGATTGGGCTCTGTCAGAATTGGAACATGCGCATTAAATGAACATCGTACCTGCTGCTATTCATACGATCCTGTCTACTGTAGATCAGTCCTTGTTGTCTAAAGTATGTCCCCTTTAGAAGTAGTATAAATAGAAGACTCATGTTGAGTTCTTCTATTAAGCTTAACATCGCGAAAATACTCATATCTTTTAAGCTTTACACAACACACACACCATTAAAACTGCAGATTTCTTGTTAATCCTTTCAAGTTCTTGGTGTTCTTATTATATATCAAATACAGTAATCTTTGGGATATTCATTTGTTCTTCATACACTGATTATTTGATAGTGTGTGTTGTTTCTATATAAACATATATGTTAGTTCTTCAAATACGCTTCCGCAACACATCTTATTTGAACTAATAGATTAGATAATCTTTGTTAATCAAATTCAGGAACCAACAATTGGTATCAGAGCAAAGCTTGATTTTTAATCAAGCGATCCTCGTTTAACAAGATTATTGATAGAAACGTGGTCTGATTTTAACCTGTTATTCATTCCTTCAAACATATTCTGTTTCTCAACCATTTTTGATTTATTCGATTTTTGGTAAAACAAGAAACTGTTTCTTTCGTTAAAACTCCATTAAAGTGCAAAATTGTCGGTGATTGAATCATTATTCAATTGTCTCTAGATTTCTCAAGTAACAATGTCTAGAATAAAATTCTGTGGTGATGCTGATTCTCATTATTATTCGAAACTAAGTACTAAATTTCGCAAGATAATTCCTACTCTTGAGAAAGAACTAGATGAAAGGAACAAGAGCATTCTTAGTGATTCAGATAAAATTGCTAAGCTTGAAGAATCAGGTAAACTTCTAAACTGTGAAAATATTGAACTGAAAAGGAAATTATCTGAGTCATAAAAGCTTTGTGAAAAGGAGAAAGAGAAGGTTGAGGAAGTTAAGACAATTTTTGAAGAAGAGAAGAAAAGACTTGAACTCAAATGTTTAAAATTTTCTAGTCTGATTTCTGATTTTGAGAAACTTGTGATCTGTGAGAGAAAGAAATTTAAAAAAGAGAGAACCATTATTGAAACAAAATCTATGGAGTTTTCTTACAAAATCTCAGAATTACAGAAGACTCTTGAAAAGGAGAGGAGAGAGCATGATTTTAATAGAAAAGAGTCTGAAAAGGTGAAGGTTGAAGGATTTCAAACAAAGTGTTTAAAAGATGATTTTGAACGAGAAAGAAAGGTTTTTAAAGCTGAAATGTCCAAGTTAACAAAAAGAATATCTGATTTGTCAACCAAGATTATGTTGGAGAAAAAGTATAAATCAGATCTTCTAAAGAAGTTTGATTTAAATCTTAAAGAAAAAGATGTTTTAGCTAAAAGGGTTAAGGACTTTGATTTAGCAAACTCTTGTGCTGATAATACAAATAATCTTGTTTTCAAAAGAGTGAAAATGGTTTGGAAAGTCAAAAACTCTACTCCTGTCAAAAATGCTCCAAAGCCTTTTGTTTCTACTAAGCATTCATCTCTTCATTCTCATAATTATAAATGCTTTGATCTTCTGTTTCAATTAAAAAACCTTTTCTCTAAATCTTTCTGTGTTCTAAATGGGTCATTTCAAAAGAAAATTCCAAAGACCCAAAGTGAGAAGAGTCACAGAAAGGAACCTGGCAAACCAGCAAAGACTGGCAAACCAGAGGACCTAAAGACAGCTCCAAATCCTAACATTCTAGGACCCATTTGGTTATGGGTACCTAAATGTCTTTAATCTGTCTTGCAGGTAATTGGACTCCTTAATACTTCTGTTAAGGACTCGCACTTCAGTGAACAATGGACTCCTTAATACTTCTGTTAAGGACTCGCACTTCAGTGAACAATGAACTCCTTAATACTTCTGTTAAGGACTCAGGCTTCAAAGTTCACAATGACTCTTAAACACTCAGTTTAAGACTCATCCTTCAAAGGTTTTATACTTCACAGAGCCTCTGTGAAATTGCTCAGAACCTCTGACAATCTCCACAGACCCTCTGATGAGGTTGACCTATGTTCTATGCTTTACTTCACATTTTAAAACCAAGCATAGGTCAAGGGGGAGCAGAAGGAGAACATACTTGATCTACAGAGGTTTATTAGATCAAGGGGGAGCAGAAGGAGAACATACTTGATCTACAGAGGTTGATTAGATCAAGGGGGAGAAATAGGAGACCTTGCTTAATCTACAGAGATTTACAAGTCAAGGGGGAGCCAAGGAAGAGATGACATCAACAAAAGAAAAGAATTTTGCCGGACAAAGAAGAACAAAAAGGTTGGTATCTCGTACAAATTCTTTTTGAAAATAATTTTCTAGGACACAAATTTCTAAATATGTTCTAGAAACATTATTAAAAACATTCCAAATAAAATTTGATCAAAAAGAATTTTGAGCTTTCCATTATTAGAAATTTAAGGTCATAGAACCTCTGCTGAGTTCAACAGAGGTTCTGCAGGCAAAAGCTCTATGATCATAAATCAATAATCTTGGAAACTCTGTCGATCACCTTGGGTGTCAATTTCAAAGAGAATCTTCGCGTACAAATGCACTGCAACAGAAGTCATTGGTTACAGAGTTCTTCCCACAATAAAGAACTTCTGTAGACCATCAAATGTCACTTTTTGCTGCACAAAACCTTTTTTTTAAAACAGTTTTCTAGGACACCAACTTACAAATATGTCCTAAAAACATTTCTTAAAACAAATTAAAAACTTGGATGATCAAAAGTTTAATAGATTTTTAGTCATGAGAAATTTCATCTCATAGAGCTTCTGCTGGCTCTAACAGAGCTCCAAAACCTCTGTGAAAGCAATTTCTTCACTAAAAATCTATCGATCCTCTCCAATGCTTTTTCAAACGTTTTTTTTGTACAACCTAAAGAGGAAAGAAAAACAAGGTTTTCAAATCACAGAACTTCTGTAAATCACAGAGCCTCTGTCAGTTTTTAGTTTGGGCATTTCTGCAACAGTAACGGCTATTTTACTACGAGTGAATAATATGTGGAGGAAAAGAAACACACGCGCCAAGCATTAATGGGCCTCGCACGACGTCAAGTCGTGCTCTGACACTGCTGACGTGTTACATTTTCATTGGACGTACACGGCACACGTTCTCCTGGAAAGTTGAACCCGCCGTTCACACTCAAGTACGGACCCCAAAAATTATTCACTTCCATATATTACCTCTTCAGATTCTATCGTTTACTATAAAACCCAAGTTACCCATCCTCACAAAAACTTTACGAACTTACTTTCTTCTCCGGCGAAACCTGCAAATTATCATAACTCTTACTGTGCTAAAATGGCTTCCAGTTCCCACGATGCTCAGAACTCTCCTCAACAATCCCCAGTACATTCAGAGCACTCACACAACCCTAACGTCGCCGGAAATGCAGAAAAAGAAAACTCCGACGACTCTGCTAATTTTACACCAACCACTCACCTTCAACATTTTCTGACCAAAGAACATTTTGAGGATGTTCTTCCATTAAAATCAAATAACTGCTACCTGGTACCCTCACCAACAGCCTTCGGCGAAGCCCATGCCCTTCTCCTCAACATCATGGAAAACCATATCCTATACCCCCTCCTTTCCAAAACCCCAACCAAAATCCCCGTTCGATATCTGAATCAATTTTGGCAAAGTTGCCGATTTGATTCAGATAATTCTCTGATTAAGGGCTATATTTCGAAGCCAGAAAAATCTGCACACCTCGAACTCAAGTTCAACAGAACTATGTTCTCGCTTGAGTTCAACCTACCAACCAGGGGGTCTACTTGGAATAAAGAAATATGCTGAGGAACCGACGGACGAGGAACTCTGTCGTTTTGTAGAGATGTTAGGGTATAACACAACCCTAAGGAAACGCAATGATTTCCACAGAGGCAGACTACCACCTCTATGGAATACCCTCTTCTCCATCCTGAACCGTTGTCTCACAGGGAAAATTGGCAGCCCTGACCAGAGCTCACACCAGATCCTGACCATCATGTATGGGATCTATTACGATCTTCCACTTGATTATGCCACCATCATGATGCAGGAGATGGTAAATACGATCGACAGAAAGCTTGCAACCCAAAAAGCCAAAAAGAACACACCAGGATATCTGCCACCTTTGCAATATCAAAGAATTCTAGGAGTCTTATTCGAGCCTCTACTTCTTATGGAGAAATGGCCAATGGAAGGGCAAACTGTAAAACTTTTTCCCATGAACAAAAACACTCCTACAGAGCATGAAGACGAATATCCCCACTGCAGACCTCTGTCGAAAAATCTTCTGACATATGTCAGAGATAAAGACCTAAAAGAAGAGTATATACGCGTTCACAGGACTCCAGAACCAAGTCCTGTGACACCCCCGCGTTTAGGTATCCCCATAGGTACTAGAGTAGTGGTGTGGATGACAGAAGAAGAATGGGTCAGAGCTTTAGAAAAACATTACTCAGTACATGAACGGTTCCATGCCCAAAGAGAAGACATATACCCCTCTTCATCCAAGAGAAAAACCTCTGCAAGCAAAACCCAAAAGAAGAGCAAGAAAAAGAAACCAACAGAGGAAACTACAACCTCTGCAGATCAACTCTCTCCACCACTTGCAACAAAAACAGGATCCTCAACACCTCCCTCCCCTCCAAAACAAAAGAAACAAAAAACCAAATCCACAGAGGAGGGAGCCCCTAAGCCAAAGAAGAGGAAGTCGAAAAAGAAGAAACCCACATCACCTCTACAGTCCATTGCAGAGGGAGTCGAACAGGAAGAGGACGACCAAACTATACCTCTGCAACCTCCCTCCCCAAGAAACTATGCAGATCAACAGAGAGACTTTAATGCCTTCCTCAACCAACCCGAAATAGCTCACACCTTAGATCCATCAGGATGGACCGCAGAACCATTGTCTCATGAATCGACAGGGACACCCAACTACACGATAGCCTCAAACTTGGATGAACATGATCAAACTCCTCAGAACATTCAACATCAGACTCCAGAGGTTCTGCGCAATCCTTTTCTCCATCCAGAGCTTAACACTCAGGAACCAACCCCTACACGCACAGAAGAAGGTGTTAGGGTAGAAACCACAGAGGTTAGGGTAGAAACCACAGAGGGTCCTACAGAAAAAGATGCCACAGAAGAAGAAAGCACAAATCTCCAACCCCCTCCCAGTGCAACCCACTTATCTAACACCGCCGGTCTAGCGGCAGAAGGCGTTATTGAAAAAGAGCCGCACAGCTCGACCCCAACCCAAACCGACCAGCCAGAGGTTACTCTTTCAACCTCCGTGCCACATATACCTAGGGAAACCATTCCAGGGGAGTCCTCTCTAAAGGATTTACCCGTAGTTCGTGGTCATTCGCCCAAGACCACAATCGCACTCCTAACAGAGGCATATGTTGCCTCTGCCACACACACAACAATAGAGCCCAACCTCCTTTCAGAGAGGAGTAGAGAGTACAAAGACGGAGAGGCTCTAGACAAGTCTCCGAGTCAACAGAAGGACATTCCAATACCCACCTCTGGAGTGGATTTGGACACTGACCTTCACAGAACTTTTGTAGAGGTTGGAACACAAGTTTCTCCTCAAGGATCAGAAGGAAATCCTTCCACCCTCAACATAAAAACAGGGGTGAACGAAGGTGTCCCAGGAACAGGGACTCACTCTGGGGATAGATATGTTCCTCCAGAGGTTACCACTGACTCTCATGTGACAAAGGATGAGTTCCAAACCTTTGTAACCTCTGTTAATCAAAAACTACAGGAGTTGCAAAGATCTTTTTCTAATTTTACAGAGACTACTTCAGGAGCCATTACAAGACTAACTACCAAAATGGACACCTTGTTCACAGAGGTACAACAAGCTCTCTCCCAGATGAAGTCTGCTGCCGAATCTTCTATCACAACCTCTGCCAGAATACATGCTGCCGAATTCGAAAGAAGTGCAACCTCTGCATTCAAAAACTCCATCAGGGTTTATCTTGAAAAGATGAGGCAACAAGCTACAAAGAATTCCGAAAATACTTGCAGGGCAGAAAGTTCTAAAGAAAGGAGACAGGATGACCCTAATGATGATGCATGATGACGATGCATCATGTCATCCTGAGGGGGAGAACCAAACTGAGAGAACAACAGAGGCTACACCTGCAGAAACTACGAAAACCGCAGTTCCTGAAACTCAAGATCCCCCAACCCAAAGTCAAGGAAACCAACAGAGGCCCACAGAGGAAACACCAGCCTCTGTGGAAACCACCTCTGTCTTTGGAAAAGATACCCCTACTCAAGAAAAGATCCAGATCTTATCATCTTCCTCCTCAGAAGAACTTTCCATTCCTCCACCAAAACCAATATCCCAACCCAAAAAATACCCAAGAAGAAAATCCACTGCCCACAAACCAAAAGGACCAAAACGCTCTGCTACTTATGTTCTAAAAAGAATGGAATTTGTATCTGTTTTCAGAACAGCAAGACGTTTTGATATCCCTCCACAAACCACAACCGAGCTCACAGAAGAACCGTCTACAGAACCCAAATCCCCAATCAAACCAACAGAACCATCACCATCAAAGTCCTCAGAAACTGAAGTATCAAAAACTACAGAGGCAATCCCCATCATACCCACAGAAACCTCTACACCCAAACCAACAGAGGACCAAACCCCCAAACCAAAAGAAGCAATCCCAAAAAATCCAAAACAGGCAACAGGTTCTGAGCCTCCCCGAGCCAAAGATAAAGGAAAGGGTATCATGACAGAAGAACTAAAGAAGAAAAAGCCAATGCCTCAGACAACAGAGAAGTTAATGAAGAGCTCATTCGATGCCTTTATCACTCCTAAACCTGAAGAAGACTGGGCATTCAATTTAGATCCTCTGTCAAAAATTCCGATCCTTGATCCAAAAGCAAAGGTAACAGAGGGTAGAGTTGCAGAGATAAAACGAGAAATGGATGCTCTGCGAAAACCAATACCTCCACCAAGTACACGACATGCAGAAATAGAAGAGGTGGTGTATAGGTATCTTTACAGACAGCAAAATCAGAAAAATCCTCTGCCTCACATCGAAGATCCTCAACTCAGAGCTGACCTTGATAACACCTTCACGAGAACAAAGCCAAAAGCAAGAGCAGAAGTCTTCTCAGAGTCCAAAATTGAAAAGGTAATTTACTGCAAATTCTCTCAAACAAGAACCTTTCCAAAGATAAGGTACAACATCTACAAAGTCAAAAGGGAGAACAAGTCCGAAAATCAATTTTCAGATGCCGAGATAAGGAACTTGAACCCCTTCGATCTGCCAGATCTTCTACTTTGGACGAAAGAAAACTTCGACACCGATGCTAACAGAAGGGCCTATCAAGTATTCAGGAAAGCGATGAGGGAAAAGCTTCTTCTATATAGCATGATAGACTTTCAACTGGGAAGAGATCTTGAAGTTAAAAACCTAAGCCTAAGACCTCCAGAGGATTACTGCCCACCTTCTGCCGTGCCCAACTCAATCATAATAACACCAAGGTACGGGTTAGTGTATAAGGATCCTGCTGGTCAATTAAGACTTTTTATGGAAATGGACTGTCAGAAGTATGCAACCAGTACTCTAAACAAGTTCAGATCAATCCTAGAAGAGAACAGAGATAAGGAGCTTATGGATCGAGAATCAGCAGACAGAATGATTGGAGAAATCAATGCTACAATTGGCTTAAGAGAACTATGCATCAAATTCTATCACGAGCTCAGAGAAGTGGGATTCGACAACAGAAGTTTCAACGACTTCACAAATGCAAATGCCCGAGTCTCATGTACATACCTCTGTAAACTTTAAAATGCCTCTGGCATAATTTCAAAATGAAAAGAAATGAAATGAATCTTTGAGGTATTGTTTAACCTCTGTCTATTTACTTAGCCTAATTAAGCATAATTAAAATTTTCATTTTTCAATACTTAGGGGGAGATTGTTAGCTCCAACATTCATAATATTAGAAGTATTGAAAAATAGGCTAAGTATAGAAGACTTCGACAGAAGCTCTGCCGAATGATCACAGAAGTTCTACGGATTATCACCAAAGCTCTGCCGAAGTAAACAAAAAGATCAATCAAGAAATGCCAAGACCAAATAACGAACTACAGAAGTACTGCTCACAGAGGACCGAGCCGCAGAACCTCTGTCACCCTTGACAGAGCCTCTGCGGTTTATACTAAGGACTTAGAAGATTTACAAATATCTTTCTACTATTCCAGGATCCATTCATCCACTTGTTCCAGGCGTGCCCTGACATCAACTACACGTGTCAAACTCTGATTGGGCTCTGTCAGAATTGGAACATGCGCATTAAATGAACATCGTACCTGCTGCTATTCATACGATCCTGTCTACTGTAGATCAGTCCTTGTTGTCTAAAGTATGTCCCCTTTAGAAGTAGTATAAATAGAAGACTCATGTTGAGTTCTTCTATTAAGCTTAACATCACGAAAATACTCATATCTTTTAAGCTTTACACAACACACACACCATTAAAACTGCATATTTCTTGTTAATCCTTTCAAGTTCTTGGTGTTCTTATTATATATCAAATACAGTAATCTTTGGGATATTCATCTGTTCTTCATACACTGATTATTTGATCTTGTGTGTTGTTTCTATATAAACATATCTGTTAGTTCTTCAAATACGCTTCCGCAACACATCTTATTTGAACTAATAGATTAGATAATCTTTGTTAATCAAATTCGGGAACCAACAAACCTTATAACCAAAACCATTGAGTTGATACAAATGGCATCCTATAATTCTTTTTTATACACACTACTCTACTCCAATCTTTCAACCTCTCACCAATGTGGGATATCTCAAATTCAACCACAATTCATTAATACCTCAATACTCAACTCTCATGATGCCATCTCAAATACTTTTGGTTCTTCTTTTAATATATATACACAAATGGCATCCTAGAGTTCTTTTTTATACACACTACTCTACTCCAATCTTTCAACCTCTCACCAATGTGGGATATCTTAAATTTAACCACAATTTATCAATACCTCAGTACTCAACTCTCATGATGCCACCTCAAATACTTTTGATTCTTCTTTTAATATATATATATTGATTGATTACATATTGCAATCTTTTCAGGAGGGTAGATACAAGAAGCCCACCAACATTAATGTGTATATTAACAAGTTGTGGTTTAATGTATCTCTATATATAATTTATTAAATATATTTTTATTTATCCATTTTTTTTAAATATTTTAATATCAAGACTTAATTTTTACGTTTTTAATATATAATTAATTTGACTTGTCTAAACATAAAAGGAGGTGCGTCTAGCATTATGTTATATTATATATAATTCATTTAATTTACTAACGTTTTGACATCAAGACCTACAACAATAACTTGGGTTATGTTTGACAATCAAAAAGTTAATTTATATTTTCAAATTATTCAAAAAGTTTCATTTAATAAGTTATAAACTTTACTACTAAACAAATGATTTTTACCCCTAAAATTCATCCATGAAAATTTCGGTCGGTGATTACCCATGGAATCACTCAGAAAATACCAATGGTTCGGTAGAATCCGATATTTTTCGAGAAAACACTCATAGATCACTCAGAGTCTCTGGGTAATCCGTCACTGATTTGAATTACACAACAAAAATTTACCTACCACCCTTTAGCGACAGATTTCCTAAGGAACATTTCGTAGGTAAAAGTCTTTCGTTTAGTAGCCATGTTTATAAGCTAGCATTTGAAAACTATTTTAGATTGATTTTTAATATGTTTCATTGGTTTTTCATTTTTTTCAGTGTAATTTATGTGAAGGAATTGAATAATTCTTCAAGAGTTCTTTTAGGTTATTTTAAATAGTCATATAACTTATCAACTAGTTTTTACTAAATATGACTATTTTGTTGGTTAAGTATTAGCATCTAGTTATACTTCTAGTAAGCCTATCTAATACCCCACATTATAAAAGTTATAATAGTGATGGTGTGATACACATTTCCATAGATCACTCTTAATCTTGATGCACATATATTTGTAGGCTACTAATTATGCATATGCATGAAAGAGGAAATCACAAGGAATAACTTATAATTCTAGTTATGCGCATGGAAGCCAGTTCCAATCATGAAGTCTTTAAAAGGCAGTGAAAATCTTGAACCAATGTTGAGGTTATTCCTGATATATGCCATCCCAAAAATAGTGTCATAAAAGGATATAATGGTCAAGTATAGCATGTTTATATTATTTATATTTGTTGCGATAAGACCTCTTTTTGTTCTTTTATCGCAACTCCTCTGTTGAGACAAGAATTTTTTTTTCCTTTGAGTTGAGACAAGACCGTGTGAAACTATTTTTGTTACTAATCAAATCTAAGGAGTACTTAACGAGATTCAACAAGTAATCTAAATATGGCTACTTCAGAGTCTACTTCAAATGAGGTACATCCCGATTTCTATAATCAATTCTTTATTCAACAAGCGTATTTAACAAAGAGGTTAGAAGAACTAACAACTGACCAGAACACAGCAGATGAAATAATTTCCACTCTAAGGGAAAAACTAATTGAACAAGACAGTCAAATTCAAGAATTAGAAAAGAAAAAGACTGAATTCGATATTGGTCATGCGTATTTTCAAGATAAAATAACTGAACTATCAGATAAATTAATGAGTTCGGAAACCAAGAATAATGAGTTTGAAAGTCTTTTACATGCTTATAAAGATAGGAATGATGAGCTGTGTGAAAATGTCAAGGATCTGGAAAATAAACTGTACAAAGCAGGTCAAACTGAACAAACAATTCACATGCATAAGCCAAGTAAGTTCAGATATTTCAATTCAAAGTGGGGTATCGGGTATGACAATCCACAGTACCTGAGCAATGCCTTAATAAAATCTCCCACTCTTTATAAATTTGAATGGATTGAACTTGCAATACACTCTAACTATCAAATTAAATGGCTTAAAATGGATGGTGAAGACTATGAGGCTGAGGAAGAAATAAAAAGAAAACTGTAATACCCCGGATAAGTTCGTTAGTTAAATCCTGGTTCCGTTAAATTTAGTTAACTCTAAAATAGGATGTTTAGAGTAAGTTTGGGATAGTTTATAAGTTAAAGGTATTATGATCATTAGTGAAAAGTGTAGGGGCTAAAATGGTAATTTTGGTTTGATATACACCCTTAAGAATTCAGCTATTTTGAAAAATCAGAAACAAATCAGTGTGTGTGTGTTTTGGGAAGAAAGAAGAGGAAAAAGAAGCAAAGTTAGGGATTCAATTTTGGAGTAATTGGAAGTGAAATTAAGGTATGTCTCTGTTATGTTTTATGTTTGTAATCAAGAGTACTACGTTTCTATCAGATTAGATTTACCAATTTCTCGAATATGATGAGCTGATTGATTCTGGGTTGAAAAAGGAACCGACTGTGTTTAGGGGTTTCCGGACGAGTTTGCTAGTGTTCAGATGATTTGGGTATCCGGAAACCCTTGTGCAGAAGTATCCAGACGAGGTGAGTTTATCCGGTAAGTTTCTTTTTCTTAGTTTTCCGGATGAAATAAGATACCGGATAATGTCCGGATTAATGAGGTATCCGGGTAATGTCCGGATTGTTGTTGTTATCCGGAAAGGTCATGCTGTCCGGATAGTTTTGAGTTGTCCGGATACTTTAGCTGATTTGGTCATTTTGAGAGTTTTGGTACTTTTGAGTATCCAGTAACCTGTGTTTTGTTAACTCTTAGATAGGGAATGAATTAGAATTGAATATACTATGGACTCGACTTAAGTTCGGGTTTGGGGGTAACATTTTAGGATAGAGTTACCTAGAGCCTTTAGCTTTAGTAAGTCTTATGTGTTCTATTTGGTGAAAAGATACTTGTACCTATTTGTTTCAGATTCTGTGAACTTGAAGTGAAAGCAGAGTTGTTTTGAGAAAAGCTTGGAGAACGTTCTGATAGATTAACAGGTGAGTTTTACTTAAAAATGTTTTTTAAACTGGAATACATATATGTGTGTATTGGATATGTGATTGATGATGTATTTATATGCTTATGTTGGAAATAAAATATGTTGAGATGTATATTATATTTACATGAGTATTATACGAGAGTATATTGGCCGGGCTTAGGATCGGTGGTGTTGGCTATAATACTCGTACAACGGTGTTGGCTGTAATTGTCGTACAACGGAGTTAATTTATTAGTTGTCTTGCAACCAACTAATATGGCCATGGGAATGAGGAAGGAAAGTACTCGAAGTGTGAGTTCTAATTGATATCTGTGATTGTGTTATGTGTATGAGATTTATGTAAATGGTTTCAAACTAACAGGGATTTTCTCACTTAGACCATTAGGTCTAACCCTCATTTTGTTTTAAAATATGTATTCCAGGTCGTGAAGCAAACAAAGACAAGTGATAGGAAAGATCTAGGAATTTCTTTGAAGAACCATGAAGCATTTTTGTATCTATCATGTTTAGTAGTTATTATGTAAAAAGTTTGTACTGAAAGACTTATTTTGTTAAGCTAAGGGACCGTAAATGAAATATGATGTATCTTTGTAGTGAAATTATGTTATGAAATATGTGTTATTTGTATGTTTGGGAAATCGGGTTGTTAAAGATGGTATCAGAGCCCTAGTTTAAGGGGTTTAGGTATTTGTATCCGTACCTAGACTTAAACTGCATGTGAAGTAGGTTGTCCCTATTATTTTAGAACCTTGGGATGCTAAGTATAAAAGGTACAAGGAACATCATGTAAGGTAATTTCAAATTACACCTGGCCAGTGTAATCGTGAACTTACAAGTACATGTTTGGACTAGAATACCTTGTTATATGGGGTATGTGCTTATGTGTATAATAACCTTGTCTGAATAAACAGAATGGCAAGTGGTACTAGACAAACGAATCGGGAAGGAGGAGGAAATCCGAATAGAACAAATCCAACAGCCGGTGGAAGGGGAAGAGGGGGAGAAAGAGGTAGGGGCAGAATAGGCGGCAGAGTTCAGCCGCGAGGTGCTGAATTTGTAACAAGGGATGATTTGGCAGCCGAAATGGGAAGATTACAAGCGAATATCCAAGCCATGTTTAATCGAACTCCTGATACTGAAACAGAAAGACCAGATCCTACTCATGAAGACGAAATGCCTATTACTCCTACTGTTGTACCAGTAATGAAAAAGTGTGATTATAAAATGTTTCTCAGTTGTAAGCCTCCGACCTACTCAGGAGACCGGGATCCAGTGAAAGCTATGAGATGGCTGAAGGAAATAGAAGCTATCTTCAAGGCTAGTAAGTGCGCGGAAGAGGATAGGGTACTTTATGGAACCGCAATGTTGAAAGGCGATGTTTTATACTGGTGGGAAGCTCATATTTTTCGAGAGGTTCTGATATATATTCTACCTTCTCTTGGGAATAATTCGTTATAGCTTTCAGAAAACAGTTATGTCCTCATGCAGCAGTCAAACAATTGGAGGAAGAGTTTATGAACTTGCAGCAAGGAAATTTATCTCTTCGGGACTACACTGCTCGTTTTCTGGAAAAATCTCGTTTTGCGAAGTATTATGTTGCCACGAAGGCCATGAAGATTGAAAGGTTTATTTTTGGGTTGAATGCAGAAGTCAGAAGTTTTGTAATTTCTAAAGGACCAGAAACCTTTTCCGCCGCAGTAGACGCCGCGGAAACCGTGGAGCAGGATAAAGGAAGAAATACTAGCGATAAAGGTGCGGGAAAAAGGAAGTGGGAAGGACCACAGTATGATCCGAAAAAGTCCAGGTTTCAGAGGTTTGATAACCGTATGCCTTTCCGAACAGCGGAGAGACCTTGTCCGAAGTGTAACCGTATCCACCAAGGAAATTGTCAAGTAGATTCTCGGATTTGTTAAAGGTGTGGGAAGACCGGACATGTTGCTAAAGACTGTCGAGTAACGCGATTTTGTTTCTCGTGTAATTCTTCGGATCACATACAGTCTGATTGTCCGAGGAGAAGAATACAACAAGGGGGTACGTCAGGGAAACCAGCGATTGTCAGACCAGTAGTACCAAGAATAGAACCACCAAGAACAAGAGGTCGTTCATTTCAGATGACAGCAAAAGAAGCGGAGGAAACTCCGGACGTGGTTACAGGTACATTTTTAATAAACTCTACACGTGCTTAAGGTGTTATTTGACTTCGGTGCAAACCGATCGTTCGTATCTAGTTCATTTTCTGCTTATATGCATTTAAAGCCTAAAGTGTTAGACCATGCTTTAATGGTAGATACTGCAAATGATAATCAAGTGTCGGTTAAAGAAGTATTTGATAGCTGTGTGATAAATATAGAAGGGTGTGGAGTACCGATACAATTGTTTCCTATAACTTTGATCGAGTTCGATGTGGTAGTGGGGATGGATTGGTTAGCTGAGAATCAAGCTAACATAGTTTGTGATAAGAAGTTAATAAATGTTGTTTTACCTGATTAGGGGCCGGTAGTGATTTATGGTGATCGTAGAAATCATCAGTCTTGCCTAATATCTATGTTAAAAGCACATAAGTGTGTCAGTAAAGGTTGCCCAAGTTACATAGCTTATATGATAGATACTAAGCTAGAGAAGAGTAAGTTGAAAGATATTCCAATTGTTAGTGAATTTCCAAAAGTTTTCCCCGAAGACTTGAATAGTGTTCCGCTAGTTAGACATGTAGAGTTTGGTATAGATCCGATTCCTGGAGCCGCTCCTGTAGCCCGTGCACCGTATCGTCTGGCACCTTCAGAAATGAAAGAAATGATGACACAACTACAAGACCTATCCGATAAAGGCTTCATCAGACCCAGTTTTTCGTCGTGGGGTGCAACAATTTTGTTTGTGAAAAAGAAGGATGGTTCGATGAGAATGTGTATTGACTACCGGGAACTGAATAAGCGTACGATCAAGAACAAGTATCCGCTTCCTAGAATTGATGACCTCTTCGATCAATTAGTTGGAGCTTGTTATTTATCCAAGATTGATCTAAGATCTGGTTATCATCAGCTGAAGGTTAAAGAAGAAGACATTCTGAAAACTGCTTTTCGCACAAGGTACGGTCACTATGAATTCTTAGTGATGCCGTTTGGACTGACGAACGCTCCAGCTGCCTTTATGGATTTAATGAATCGGGTATGTAAGCCATATCTCGATAAATTTGTTATTGTATTTATTGATGATATCCTTATCTATTCCCGATCCAAAGAAGAGCACGCGCAACATCTTCATTTGATTCTGGAGCTATTGAAGAAAGAAAAGTTGTATTCTAATTTTTCTAAATGTGAATTCTGGCTACGAAAAGTTCAATTTCTGGGGCATGTAGTTTCCGAGAAAGGCATTCCAGTTGATCCGATGAAAGTGGAAGCAATTGAAAAGTGGGAACCGCCGAGAACGCCAACCGAAGTACGTAGTTTTCTGGGTTTAGCCGGCTACTATCGGAAGTTTATAAAAGACTTCTCTCGTATCGTGACGCCTTTGACTAAGCTGACTCGGAAGAATCTAATGTTTGAATGGAAAGCAGAACAGGATGAAGAATTCTGGATATTGAAAGAGAAATTGTGCAACGCGCCGATTTTGTCATTACCTGAAGGTTCCGAGGACTTTGTTGTTTACAGTGATGCTTCCAATCTGGTAGATATGAATAAATGTTAGGGGTTTACTTTTGTGTTGATTGCGAGGGTCATCGTGTAGTTTTTAAACTCATTTTGTGCGAAAAATCAGATTCTAAGCCTTAAAACACTTAAGATATTTCTAAAACTCATAACTATCGCAACCTTAGGAGTTTTTCATGTTCATAACTGTTGCAACCTTCTTTCATTCATAACTATCGCAACCCATTAGTTGCGATAACTTCTTGTCGCAACTAGTGTGTTGCGATAACTATTCCTCGCAAGCTCTTCATTGCGATAAGGTCGTGGGTTGCGACAAATGCTTAGTCTGTTGCGATAGTTCCTTCACTTAGAAAATTTTTGGAATTTTTTTGAAGAAAAACCAATTTTTGGCACTGTTCTAAATTTTGACACTGTTCAGATGGCTCATAATGACGGCCATTCCTCTGACAAGAACACCAACATGCCGTCTCATCGGTCGTCACATCCGTCAGTGAACGCCCGTGATCTAGATGCGGAGCTTCTACCGAGAAGTCTCTATCTTGCCCTTCACGAAAACAATCATCATCTAGACATCGACGTGGTGTTCGACCATCAGATCATTATCGAGATCATCCGCGGCCATCCTCTCCGAACAGTGCTCACGAAGGTAGTCACTGTGCCCCTCATATACTTACAACAATTTTGGCACACACTACAATATCATCCTACACACCGGCGGGGTCCACATTTTACTGCCCGAGTCGATCATTTCGATGCTCGGATTACCCTCAAACGACTCCGTCTCGCCTTAGACCTACCCTTTAACCCAAACTTTGAAGACATGGTACCCGAAGCCCAACTTTACAAAGATATCCAAAGCTTAGGCTACCAAGACCCAAACAACCCTGTCCTAGCCGGCTCCTCCAAATTCTTACGAAAGCACCTACCACCAGTATGGTACACCCTATGCTCCATATTCAACAGATGCATGACGTCAAAGCATACCGGGCTTGACAAATGCAACCTTCCAACCCTTCGGATGTTCCATGCATTCGCCTTCAACCGCAACATCGACTATGCTATACTACTATGGAATGAGCTACAAGAGCTGGTCGAAGACAAAGCACGCCCGAAAAAGAAAAGAAACTTCGTGCCTTATCAACGATTCTTCAAGATACTTATCCATCAAATCATGGAGGGCAACCGGGAAATTCCTAGACGCCCGGATGCTGTACAAGGTCCAACACAATACATGCATTACCTAAATATGCCGGCACATGAGGACTTCGTACACATCGCAGTGATTCCAGAACCTGTACTTGCCTATGCCGACCAGCAGTCCGAGGTAGTTAGGCAGTATAGGATAGCTAATGAACTAGTGGTCCAGCCAGAACCGGCTGGACCTCCCCATGGTGCTATCCCATTAGGCGGTGAGGGTTTACATGTTGAGCAGGTTCAGGAACTTGGGGTTCCTGAACGGGAAGTGGTGAGAAGAACATTAAGAAAGAGAGTGGGTGGGGTGGCGAGGACTGCTGGTCAGGCATCTTCTACCGGAGCTATTCGTATTCCCATCCTCGATGACATTCTGATGGAATCTGAGGATGATTCTGACTTTAACCCCGATGCTTCATCATCCGACAATGAAGTATCTGACCAACCTCGAGCTGACGATGATTCTGACTCCGATCCCGACCATGACCCTGAAGCGGATCTAATCCCGCGACACATCGGTCGGAGTCAACATATCGAGGGTTCCGATGCTGATTCCACCTGGAACGTCGGACCCTCCGGAGATTTTGGTGACATAAGGTGGAATGAGGGAGCTTTAGTAGAAAATATTCATGTCAGCAGTGATGTGGCGAGAAAAGAAGTGGGAGAGAAAGAGATAGAGTCAGATAAAGTTTTAACTACTGACTCTCCCCAAACCGATCCAAGCCGGGTAGCCACATCTTCTACCAACGAGCGTACGTCGCCGTTGCGTATTGAACAAGCCGTGGTGGACCCAACCATGCAAAGCACAACCCCTCTTAGCCACTTATTGTAACGACCCGGTTTCCCAAACATACAACAAATAACATACATTGCATAACTTCATTACATTCATAATAAAAGATACAAAATAAACCACAAACGGTCCCTTCGGTCTCGAAACTACAAAATACATTAAGCTTCCTAAGCAGCGCCCATCAAATGCTCCTTACACTTAATCCTTTCCTTTGTCGATCCTTAACCTGGAAAACATATTTTTGAAAACAAAATGAGGGTTAGACCAAACGGGTCTAGTGAGTTAATCCCGGTCCTTTCCAAAATCATTATAAACCTTTTATGTAAATCCTTTGTATTAAAATAGTTTAGATAAACCTTTGATAATTCTTTCGTAAAATATAAACATACCACACGTATTTAAATACCAATCCAGACTCGTGCATCGTGTACATCTCATCCACCTTATTCCTCCACAAATGGCCATATTAGTTGGTAGCAAGCCAACTAATAAATCAACGCCGTACAACAACTACGACACATCACCGGTCCGCACACCGGAACCCGGCAATACACCGGTTCGCTCACCAGAACCCGGCAACACATCGGTCCGCTCACCGGAACCCGGCAACAAGTGCACTCGTGTAGTGCAAAGCTTATATAAATACAATATATACCTCATTACATCATATTGTCATTTATATACACATAAACATATTCCTACCACATAATCATCTCATATATATATACACATACTCACATACATATATAAACACATATATGTATTCCAGTTGAAAACGTTTAAAGCAAAACTCACCTGAATGCTTGCAATATGCTTCCAAACCTTTCTCCGAGCTATCCGTTCCTTTATCCAAATACCTCAGAATCTGAAACCATTTACATACAAATATCTCCTTACCAACTTATGTATAAGACTTACTAGCAGGTTATGGACTCTAGATACATCTACATAACTTTTATCCTCAAAATTACCCAAACAGCCAAGTTATCCGGACAACCCAAACAACCCGGACAACACCACTTTTCCGGACAACAAGACTTTTCCGGACAACCTCAGTAATCCGGACAGCACGACTAATCCGGACAACACGAGGAATCCGGATGCCATCCGGACTCTAAATCACCCGGAAACTCTCAAACAAATCATCCGGACACTATCAATAATCTACCCGGACACCACCCAAGAAACTACCCGGATACCTTCATATTATCCGGACACCTCTGACTGTTTATCCCATTTTCACCCAGAAATCGACTGAATCATTAACAGAAGTGTTTGGGATGTTTCTACTCCGATAGGAACTACTTACTAGCAATTACCAACACAAAATACACAGGGAACATACCTTAAATCGTTTCCAAGCAATCCAATTGAAGCCTTAACCCTAGCTTTCTTCTTTTCTCCTTCTTGCTCTCTCAACACACACACACAACACCTACTGAAATCTGGATAATTGTTGTAAATGAAAATATCTGGATATAGCTTAAGGGATAATATCTATCCATACTTACCATATAGACCTTGAACTTCTCAATAATGACCCAAACACCCCTAAACTTATAATTTATCCAAACATACCCTAAACATCTAACTTTAAAGTTAACTTTATTTAACGGAAAGGAGATTTTAACTAACGAACTTATCCGGGGTATTACACTTATCGGCATCTCAATTTGCCGGTGTTTCATTTTCCACAGGGGATAAAGCACAACTGCTATCGACGACACACTTGGTGTCTGCTGATATTGAACAAGGTAGGCTTCTGCCCCGGCCACCGCCTTTTATTCCAAACACGTTGAGTCTTGAGACATTTGGACAAACTTCTTTTGCATAGGCCACACGCGTCGGAATCCCAACAAGTTGCGAGCTTTCGTGCTCCAACCGGAACACCCCGAGTGCGGCCGCCATTTGTTGGTGCCCCACGAGGACCAGGTGGAAGTCCTGTCATGGTCAACACTATGCCAGCCATGAACACAGGCAGTACGGTTGCTACAACCGCTACTATAACCGGTAACCTAAGTGGTCCGGATGTTAGAAAAATGTTTCCCAATTTTCCTCCTCAACAGGTTATACAAATGCTTGGACCGCGTCCATATTACATCACGCTACCATTATTGGCGTCTGCTTTAGGCACAATTGAAACTGCCTACATGCAACACCGACGGGCCATGTAGAGTTCAGTTGACAAATTAAGAAGTGAAGTGAGCAGAGCCATCAAGGGCAAAGGAATCACTGAATCATCGCCAACCCCTCAGAATCAACCATCCCATACACAATCCGACCCACAACAACCACCACCAGTTCCATTACACCAAATCCCTGAAGACCAGCTCAAATCAGAGCTGTTAGCCCGACTCCTAGCCAAAAGTGACACTAGTACAGCTGAAGAAGTTGACCTGATTGGATTACTCCGTCAACATACCCAACCTCAATCCCAAACCTCAAACCAACCACCTTCTATCAGCGACTTCGAGCGTCTAACCAACTCTATAAAAGATATGACGGAAGCCATGATGAACGGATTCACCTCCATCACTAATAGGCTTAAGGCAGTTGAGAAGAAGTGTGGGATTCAGGCTCAAGCTCCACAGAAACGAAGACATGATGATCAGGATGATCCTGTTTCTCATGAGGGGGAGAAGAGAGCAAGGGTTGGTGAATCCAGTGCTACAGCTACTGCAGATGTTGGGGGTTCAGGTCAGTCAGCTGGTGAAAGGGAGACAGGGGCAGGTGGAACGGACACTGACATGGTCCAAGTAGATGAAACCGAAGTTCTAGTTGATGTCAAAACTGGGGTTGAAAAGCCTTCGGTTGTTGACAATAGAACAGATGATGAAAGGATGGCGGATGCTTTGATTGTCGACTATATTGACATTGATTCTGAGGAAGAACCTGAGAGAACAAAGTCCAGATCAAAGAGGAAATAAAAGATATTTTCGACATCGCCGGAGTTATTATGGCTGCTTCCGACTCCGACAACGAAACTCCAGATGATACTACTCAACCACAAATGCTGATTGATCAAAGTGCAAGTACTTCCGCGCCTCCAGTAATTCCAGTGGTACAAGAAGCTGCTCCAGTTATTCAAGTGCAAGCCGATGGCAGAATCAGGGATCCTGTACTCGAAGCTGAACTAGAAATCTATCAGGAAGTGATAGATGCTGAGCCAAGGTATGTGGCTACAGGTGAACGAGTGAGGATTCTGATTCCCTTTCAAGAAAGTATAAGGAGAGACCTGTTTGTTAAATCTGTCCAAAGGCTCGACCTAGAGAAGCTATACGGAATTGAAGATTGGCCTTCACTTCAAAAGATCGAGTTCTTACATGTAATAGGCAACAAAAACCTAGGATCAGATGTCGTAAAATCAGACAGTGTGATTGTGAAAGTGCTGAAGGTCGAGTCAAACAAGCTCTCCAAAGTCTGGTACCCAGTGTTTACGGTTAGAAGATCCAATGGTACTGAATGTGTCTTCTCCGAGGCAGATTTCAAAAGCTTAAAGCTAGACGACCTCCTAAGCCTCTACAATTCCCTAGCATGCCTTCCAGATAAGGATGTTGAATGGTCTGCCGCGTATCAAAGTATAAAGAGATTCATGCGGAACATTCTGAAGTTCTCTTATCTAAAAGACTTTCAGATGGGTCTGGAATCACGCCAAGCCAGATTAAACCTAAGAGCACCGAACCTGCGTCTTTCAGATATTCAAGGTGTCCCAGCCTACACTGTATTGAAGAAACCGGAACTTGGAGTTGTTTACTTCGATAGAGACTCAAAGAAGAGATTTATGAGAGTCCTTGAAACCAACAAGTTCAGTGACGGAATTTTCAAGATTATTGAGGTTCACCTTGAAAGTAGATTGCGTCTGGATGCGAGCGGGGAGGTAAAGCTGAAAGATACGGAGAAGGAGCTGATCAAACAAGTATTGGATGCTATAACACACCGAAAGGAATACAGGAATGCACTGAGGAGATTTGAGATCATCTTCGGGATTCGAAAGAAGTATGTGCCACCGGTGGACGCTTAAACTCTTTGCCTCTACATTGTACAAAGGGGGAGAATGTTAGTGCCTAATATTCTAAGTTGTACTATGTAGAGGGACTAATATTGTAATTGTTAATGTTACGTAGTATATAATGTTTGCTATGCCTAGATTTCCTAATTAGGTCATCAATCACCATTTCACTCAAGTACACACACATAGTCTTTCTCTCTAGAATTCATCTTTGTACTTGGGATTGTTCTTCATTTAAATATATTGGTGGCCATCTTATTGCTATACATGGATTGATTACTTGTTTTGGGATCAGAGTCGTTACAACAAAATAGGATTAAACACCATGCATGATTATGAGAAAATTTTGTTATTGTTGGTTTATTATTCGAAAGGCGATGATAATAAACAATTTTTTGATTCCTCATATCCTTAAAATCGACCGAAAAAATTGAATTTTTACATGGTTAAGTTCTATAAGGCGTGCCATATCGTAAGAGACACCGTTCTCGTTACGATAATGTCTATAGCGTTTGTGTAAGGTGTGCATGGCTCACGCCATGATGCGTTAAGACGTGTCGTGGCGTGTGCTTTTTACGATAAATGACTTTTTTCAATTTTTGTTTAATTTTTATTATGTTTTACACATTAGATTTTACATTTTTATAGATGTAGCACAATCACTCGCACTTTCATGGATTCACACACGTTACGAACTCACGGTTAAAACGAAGTTGTAAAACCTTTTCAAAGTCTATTTTGAATATTTGATCACATACTCCTTATATGATATAAATATAAATATATATATATATATATAAATATATATATATATATATAAATATATATATATATATATATATATATATAAATATATATATATATATATATATATGCCAAAACTATTTTACAAACCAGTGAAATCTAACAAATACAAATTGTCGTTTTCAATGTTTAATTGAATGAAATTGTTTCATGAAAGTGTTTCATATGATGAAATTGTTTCATATATATATATATATATATATATATATATATGGTTGGATTCACGTGAGACCAACCTGTTTTCGTGAGACCATGAGACCAAGAAATTAACACTAAACCTTCACAGTGATTCATTGTAAAGGTAAGAAAACAGCAAACCTTCACAATAAAAACACTGTGAAGGTTTACCATCACAGTACCTTCACAGTCTTTTGCTGTGAAGGTTTAGTGTTAATTCTTTGTTCTCACGGAAATAGTCTGTTCTCACATGATCTTAAGTCTCTCTCTCTCTCTCTCTATATATATATATATAAATATATATACATATATTTATTTATTTATTAGGGGAAAACAAAAAAAACAAAAAACCGAATAACACACTGGTAGTCTTTCATCTAGACGGTATGCATTTGTGCATACAAGTAAGTTGTAATACACTTGTGCATAAAAACCAACAAAACAACATAACTTACTTGTATGTACAAGTGCATACCGTCCGAATGAAGAGTCATCAGGGCGTCTTTAGTTTTACGTTTTTTTTAGCATTTCCCCTGAACCTCCTATATATATATATATATGATATACAAATTTACGACCTTATATCACATTTTGAAACATCTCACTTTAATATCTTGTTATAGCATGTAAAAGGTTTAAGGCTTACCCGTTCTTGTGTCACTCCTCATACCATTTATAACCTTGAATTTTTGTATTTAACCCCCTAGACGATATAATTAAACCCTCTAAATTGTAAACTTGCCTCTTCAGTTATGGTGAGTTTGTTCTTTGTCATTATATAGTATATATATATACATACATAATATACGCATATTATTTGTAAGTATGTGCTTATGTGTATATATATAGGATGGATGCTTGGTACCACATCTCTCTCCTCAAAACCTTTCCCCTTCTCTCCACCAACCATCACATTTAACTTGCCATTTTCTCTCTTTTTCTTCTTCAGTTCTCAAATCTTGAAGAAAATGGAGAAGCTACCGACTGTAAAACATGAAAAAATATCACAAAAATCCAGCAAGAAGAAACCAGTTAAAGTTGTTTACATCTCAAACCCTATGAAGATCAAGGCCACCCCATCTGAATTCCGGGCGGTGGTGCAACACCTTACCGGCCAGTACGCCGCCTCCCCTCCACCGGAACAACTCACCGGAGTTCCAAACAAAGAAGCAGGTTTTGCCCATGATTTCAGGCACCATCAAGAAAAGTGGCAACGAAAAAGTACCAGTATGGATGCACGATTTACTACTGGATCGAATCTTTCTTATGAATATGGTTGCCGAGAAGTAGATGAGGTTATTATGGATGATTTGATCACTCCACAGATGCTTGAAAGTTTCTCCCCATTGTTGCCTTCTGACTTTGAGTCTTCATAATTAGGGCACCATGTTCCCTATTGTTGAGTAAATAATCAAGAATGTAGAAATGGATTTGTGGTAATATTAATTTATTTTACCGATCATGTAATTTAAAGACTGATAAGTGTTACCGACAAATCGATAATCTGATTCCTGGCTCGTCTATATTTTATCCAGTGGCATATATGTATTCATTTTTTCTATTGATCGATTAGTTCTTTTATAAGCTTGATGGTTATTTAACGAATAGTGGTGTTTGATTTTCAGACAAGTATTTTCACGTCTTTTGAATAAATATTTGAACTCCTAAAAAACATTAATTTAATAAATATTTTGATTATTAAAATACTTTGATTAAGTTATAATATCCTATATAAATATGTTAAGATAAATTGAACTAGCTAATTGTATCACATTAACTTGTTTTACTAAAAATGGTAATTTAAAGTATTATTTCATATGTATTACCGGAAGCCAACATTATATATTTTATAATATTTTAATGTTGATTTTCATGTTTATTATGTGTTATTCAAGCATTTTGCTACCATCTGTCCGTACAGATTTCACAGGATATTATTAGGATTTGCTTGGCTTGTGTTTGGCCAGTTTGGGCATCTCTCTCCCCAGTCCCCACCCTCTTTTGTCATGTCTGGCGGCTATTTAAAAAAGCATATTCATTTAACAAAAACCCTAAAAAAATCTTTATGTACATTTCTTTTTCAAGTTTTTTAAAAATGATATTTTTTTTTTTCAAAAACCCTAAAAAGATCTTTATGTACATTTCTTTTTCAAGTTTTTTAAAAATGATAGATTTTTTTTTTCAAAAAAAAAAATGATAGATTTTATTATATGATCTAATTTTAAGGTCAAATTAAGGTGAGTCAGATTTGATTGTTTTATGCTAAATTTGAACTTGATTTCATGGTTAGATGAGTTTTTCTTGATACATATTTTAGTTCAACTTGAGAAGAACTTTAGAACTATTTGAGAGCTTAAAAAACTAGAAAAAATCAATTAGAATAAAGAAGCTACATTTCAATAAGAGTTAAGAGCTCAAGTAACTTGAAAGAAGATATGAGAAACTAAGTTTGACAAATGGTCTTTACCGACGGCCATCACCGACGGATAACAACCGTCGGTAATTTGCACCGGATTACTGACGAATTAACGTCGTGAAGCGCTATCGGTGATCCGTCGGTGTTCACGGTCGTCGATGATCCGTTAGTGCTTATGACCCTCGGTTATTCACGTTGTCGGTAATTCACGTCGTCGGTGTTCCATCGGTGTTTATCGTTGCCGGTTAAATGAGAACACATTAGTGTGATAACAATGTGTAATTATTTATATAAAGTCGTAGAGGTCACAGCAAACACTCGTCACTCATACCCCCACCTAAGACTATTCTTATCAATGAAAAATGAGACTTTCTAAAGTATCACATAAGTTTTGCAATAACATCTTACACATCAATGAAACTCCAAACTTCTTTTAAAAGTGGTCCCTACTGCCACATCACCAACAACTTTATCATTTATATTTACGTATTTTGATAATTTATAAAATGTCACAAAAATTACAAAAATAAATTATTTATATTATAAATAATTGATTAATTATATAAATAATATAGTAAATTATAATCAAATAATAAATTAATTATAAAATATAGAACATACTAAAAGTTTATATTTTGTTGTTTGTGTAAGTTTATCTATTAGTATTTGCATTTGTATTTTTGTTAATTTCTCTATATTAATATATTTTTATTTTCAATAAAATATAGAAGATGTTGGACGAGTTGTTCCTTTTGAACGGGATGATTAACGATTCTATACCCTGGATCGATTTCAAGGATTTATAGGGAGTATGTGTATAGGATGAAAACGAAACATAATTTACGTTTTTTTTTGTTTCTGGTTTCATGGGGTTAAATAAGAAGCCGAAGAAAATTATGTTTAGTTTCATGTGGTGAAATAACATATATCGTTTCGAATCTGCACCAAAATCCGGTGGACTTCACGATTTCTAACTCCCGACCTCGATATGCGCCTCACAATCATTGTTCAAACAAGATTCACACATATAACATAATTTAGGGTTTTTTTTGTTTATGGTTTCATAGTGTGACTATCAAACAGAAGAAATCTATGTTTGGTTTCATGTGGTGAAATACATATAGTGTTTGGCTCCATCTGGTGAAATAACATTTAATTAAAACCATAAGAGCAAAACCAAATTATATATATATATATAGAGAGGCGGGTTCAAACGAGGAGCGTACCAATTTAAGAGAACGTGAAGAGCAATTGACAGTTATGAATCACATGTGATTCGCAGTTGTGGATCACATGTGATTCACAACTGATCTGGACTCGAATTGACAGTTATGAATCATTAATGATTTACAGTGTTGAATCACATGTGATCCGCGACCTGCAGCATCGCGCCACGCCTCGCGCCACTTTTGCGCGAATTTTCGAGAAAGTTCCGATTTTTTAGCGTTGTAAATCATATGTGATCAGAAGCATGAGAGTGCTCCTCACGTTCTCACGTTTTGACGCGCTCCTCACATGAACCTTCCTCTCTCTCTCTCTCTCTCTCTCTATATATATATATATATAGAAAGGTTCAAACGAAGAGCTTACCTATTTAAGAAAACATAAGGAGCATTCTCAGCCACTAATTAAGGATTGCTTAAACACGCGCGACTTTTCCACCCATGTTCGACCATATTTGATTTCTAATTTGAAACTTACACTTTCAACCCTATAATTAGTTACTAATTTTACTTTATACCTTTTACTTTTTTAATTTTAATTTTACACCTTCATCATATTAACACATATAATCATTTATTAACTAAAATACGTTAAAAAATACGTTTTAATTTTAACAAGTTACACCATTGTAATGGTCTCTTCGATACATTCGAAATGAGCCTAATATTGAATATTTTTTGATTTAATTATTTAATTATATATCATTATGATTATGCGATTTTTCCCTTCACTTTAAGTCGCATCCAAAGTCGCGACTTAAAACAAAATCACATATGATTAATAACTAAGTGATATCAGATTGTAAAACAATATCATATATGATCACATATGATTTACTAAAACACAATCACATATGATTAATAACTAAGTGATGTTGGATTGTAAAACAAGATATGATCACACATGATTTAATTACTAAAACAAAATCACATATGATTAATAACTAAGTGACATCAGATTGTTAAACAAGATCATATATGATCACATATGATTTACCAAAACAAAATCACATATGATTAATAATTAAGTGACATCAAATTGTAAATAAGATCATATATGATTAAGAGCTAGTGATATCAGATAACAGTCTTATAGATCACATATGATTTACCAACTAAAATAAAATCACATATGATTAATAACTAAGTGATATCAGAATATAAAAAAATATCATATATGATTAATAACTAGTGATATCAGATAACAGTCTTATAGATTACATATGATTTACTATTGTTTCCTAATCATATATGATTTGATAGGTGTTCCTAACAAAAATCTCATCAAAACTATAAGGGTATGAATTATAAATATTAAAAAAAATTATGTAGTATATATGATATATAATAAAATAATTAAATCAAAAAATATTTAATATTAGGCTCATTTCGAAGGTATCGAAAAGACGATTACAATGATGTAACTTGTTAAAATTAAAACATATTTTTTTAACAGATTTTAGTTAATAAACGATTATATGTGTTAATATGATAAAGGTGTAAAATTAAAATTAGAAAAATAAAAAGTATAAAGTAAAGTAAGTAACTAATTATAGGGGTTGAAAGTGTAAATTTCAAATTAAAAATATTGAATGTGGCGCACGTGGGTGGAAAGGAAAGCTACCGAGAATTTGTGATTAATTAATGGTTGAGAATGCTACTCGCGTTCTCGTAAATAGGTAAGCTCCTCATTCGAACCCACCTCTCTCTCTCTCTCTCTATATATATATATATATAAACAAATACATAAGGCTTCGAAAGTATACACTACACCAAACATTACTCTGTTTGGGACACCTACAAGACTATAATCACCATAACAAACTATTTAATAAGAAATTTAAGTTTATAACATCAAAAAATGTGTGTTCCATGTACAAAGATGTCATAATAAGTTTTCAAGACGAAATTAAGTATCCTAATATGCATGACTACAAAATTAAATCGTTATATTAACCTTCTTAAAAAGTGTTATATTAAAACGCCTATTTATAGCATCAATAAGAATTTGAGTTGGGTTTTATAAATTGGAACTCAATTCGTTATATGTCTCGAGCTCATATTGCATGTCCCCGGACTCGATAAAGTTTGACTTGATTAAACTTAAATCGAGTTAAAGTTCAAATTAATCGATAAATTTCATTGTCCCAGTTCTTTTTCCTTAGCCTTTGTCATGTGGCGTTTTCTTATTATTAGGAGGATTCAACATTGTCCTTCGATCAATTAATTATGTCTTTCAAATTAATGTCCCCGAATTAACGTGTCGACCAAAATTAATTGATTAACATCTTGTGTCACATCTTATTTTCATCTCGGGGTTATGACGTTATACTTATATGATGATTGACTGAATCCGTACATAACACTTAAATATAAATAACATCATAAGACTTAGATAACGTAACACCTCAAAATCTGTGAAAAAAATACCAATAAATCTTAAATTTTCATAACACATCATATAAATAATAAATTGTTTTCTAAATGTCAATGTTTGATTACCTATGATGGAAATCTAAGATTTATCATCATAAAATAGACCAAACCACACCCAAAGTCTAGCTTAGGAGTGGGTGATACTGAAACATAAACAACAATTGTTATCTCCAAAATACGGAAAACATCCCTGAATAGTTAAATTTTCCTCGTGCCTCTATCTAACACTCAAATCTTCATAATGTCTCTAGTACCATTCCCACAACGACCTAATGCACATGCCGACAAGAATTTTTTTTAAAGTTAACGTCTGGTGAGTTCAAACAGTTTTCATCTTTATATATAAAATGGTAAAACATAAAGAATGTTATTTAACTCACAAGTTAATAAAAAACATCTTTCCCAAAACCCACCATTTTCATAATGACAACCCGGAGACCAAAACACCCATCTTAACATACAACCAAATCCCAATACTCACCAAAAACATGGATAAAGTTAATGACGTGAAAGGAATTAAATGTAATTGTATTAATGTATGGACTTATTGTGTAAATACCTTCACTACTAAGATCGACCCTATTAGTGACGGACGTTTCCGTCACTGATCCGTCATTGAAAGCAACTTTCGTCGCTATTCCGTCACTGAAAGTCCGTCACTGCTCAGGAGGTCGCTGAAAGTATCAGTGACGGATCAGTGACGGAATTATTCAGTGACGGATCAGTGACGAAATGATTCAGTGACGGATCTCCGTCACTGATCCGTCGCTGATTATGGGAAAAAATTTAATATATGAATACTTTTAGCGACGGAATTCTGTCACTAATCCGTCGCTAATTGTAAAAATAAAAAAAACAAATACTAAAAACAGTATTTCCTGTATTTTATATAAATACCTGCTCATAAATTGAAAACACTAATCCAACAAATTCAAAATACTAAACACCAAATTTCAAATAACAAATTCCAAATTCAAAATACCAAATTCTAAAATACGTTACGAGTGCAAATACGATAATAACAACCTAACTAGAAGGAGGGCCGGTAAGGTTGGGAGAGGGGAAAACGAATCCCTGTTACCGCATAAAAGCAACAAATTGTTGCGACATTGTGAGTTGCTCGGCTAACTGGGTAGCATGTCTGACTTCTGCACGTCTTCGTTCCACTTCTTCAAATGAGATCAAGCTAGAGCGGTTGGGTACATATACATCGTGTTTTCCTTTGTTCACATACGAAAATGGTGTACTGCAAAAACTTGACTAAAGGAATGTAATCCCTTTATGTAATGCAAAATGTATAAAGATCCAATTTGTGCATGCTTTTTAACCTAAAACTAGAATGTAATCCCTTTATATAATGCAATGACAAAAAAACTTGACTAAAAGAATGATATTTTATTCTTTACTTTTTATCCCATGTATTCATCAGGACAATAATTTGGTTGTTGTTAACTGATATGTAAGAGAGAATGCATTTTGCAATACATTTTGGTTAAATTTACAGTCAATATATATATATATATATATATATATATATATATATATGTGTGTGTGTGTGTATACTAGTTGTGTACCCGCGCGATGCAGCGGTATGCAAAATTTAAATAAATGCATGTAAGAAGTTGTGTTTATTTTTCCGGACAACACCACGTAAATTTAGTTATGCAAAAATAGTAATTTTGATAGATAGAAGAGCAAAGGTTTGAAAGAAAACGGGTATTGATAGGGATAGGGTTGCACATGGGTTGGGTTGAAGACATTTGAATAACCTAAACCAAGTCGTACGAGTTGGGTTGGTCGGATTGAATCTTTAGTACATTTTATACAATTTTGCTAAGCGATTACGTTTGAACGAAGTAAAATCAAAATGAAAACATACAAATGACGTAACCCAATGCCCAATGTTTGAAGATTTTACAACTCGATGGAGGCACTTCAGGTTGGGTTGCATTGGAGTATTTCGGGTTTTTATGCACCCCTAGATGTGGATGTTGGGATCAAAGTAAAAGGTTTATGTTGGCCCCAAGTATCTGTTATGTAAAAGTATTGAAGATAGTTCAAGTCAGAAGACCAACAGAGATCAGACAGAAGATTCGGAAGAAGTTCAAGTCAGAAGACCAACAGAGCTCGACATAGCTCTGTCGAAGACTTCCAACAGAAGAACAAGTGTTTAACAGAAGACCAACAGAGCTCTTGCGAAAGAGCTCTGGTGAAGTGAAGACATCTGTCAACCTAAGTCTCGTAGGAAATCCCAAGTGTTAGACAAGTGTCCATACTTTCCACGTATGCCCTAAAAATAGGAGACACACTTTCCACGTGTCATTCTAGGGTACGATAGTACACTGCCTTCACTTTTCCAGGGCTATAAATAGAGAGGTAGTGGAACAAACAATTGTATGCTTTGGGAAGAGTAGTTTTTCCACAATTGTTTAAACACACACTGCAGCAATCCCGAGCACTACCTCCGTACGATATTGTTGTCCTATGAGATTTTCGAACACACTCGAACATGTTCTTGGTGTGATTCATTATCAATATATGAGCAACTTTTATATCTGATCCTGTTATCATTTTTACTGTTCAATATTTGATTCTCATAGTTCTTTTATCGTTTACACAATCACTCATTTTAATGGCTTTATTTAATATGCTTCCGCTGTCTATTTCACTACCATTAATATTATACAACGTGAATCTGGGAACCTACAATTGGTATCAGAGCTTCTTTGGTTTTCTTAAACCAAACGATCCAATCTACCAAGGTTGACTCATTGTTGTTGATTGTGTTTGTGTGCCTTTAAAAGCTTCATTACATACTCTGTTTTTACTGCTTCCTAGTCTAAACAAGCTTTCATAGCTCATATAACTGTGTTTAAAGCTTTCTAGCTTAGTTTAAACGTTTCTCTTAGAAGTTATTGTTCCATTAGTTACTGTTTAAAACTCATCTTTGAGTTGAAACACTTTTTAACAACTGTACTCTGTCTTTCTCAAAATGGAAAACAACGGTATAAATGCTATATATACTGCTGGTTCTTTAACAAAACCTCCTACTCTTCTGAGAGATGAATATGCTCAGTGGAAGATCAGGATGGTTAACTTTTTCGATGGTATGGATAAAGACTTAATGCGATCTGTCACGGACGGACCATACCAACCCATGGTTTTTGTTCCTCGTGTATCCGCAACAGGAACTACTGCTGAGATTCCAGCTCATTATGAGATTAAAACCACAGGTTTTACTGATGAGGAAAATCTAAAAATGGAAAATGATCTTAAAGCAGTTAGACTACTGATAATGGCCATTCCAAACGAAATATTTCAAGAACTAGATTCATGTGTTACTGCTAAGGAAACCTGGGATCAACTTCTTAACCAACTTGAGGGTGGTATCAAGACCCAAAAGAACAGAAGGACCCAATGTATAAATGAATACAACGATTTCAAGGCACTTCCTGAGGAAACCTTACAACAAACCTACAACAGATTTAATGTTTTGATCAACAAATGCAAAAAATGTGGGGTTGTTAGGTCGAAGGAAGATAACAATGTTCTGTTTTTGAAAAGTTTGAATGATGAATGGTTAAATCTGTCCATGTCTTTACAAGCCAACCAGGACTTAGATGCATGGTCTCTAACAGATGTGTATGGCACTTTGGCCGCACAAGAGAAGGATGTTTTCAAGCAAAAAGGCAAATCCACCATTGCAGGCCCAATCGCTTTAGTTTATGATTCTAAGAAAACCACATCAGAAAAGTCCAACAGAGAGAGTTCAAACAGAGAGAAAAAGAAAGATAAGTCCGTTAAAAAGAAAGGAAAGAAAAGTTTAGTTGCAGAGAGTGATACAGAGGAAAGCTCATCAAAGGATGATGACATTCAAGCTTTTGCTCAATCTCTTGCTCTAATAACTCAACAATTTAACAAGAGATTTGGCAATAAGTTTGACAGAAGAGGTAGATATGAGAGAAAAGAAGACAAAAGAGAATACGCTGCACCAGAACAAAGTAACAACAGAGTTACCACAGAACAAAGACAACATCCACAAAACAGAAGAGAAAATCCACCAACACAACAGAAGGCCGATGCTGCTCAACCCATCAATCAGAATGATGGACGTTGCTTCAGATGTGGCAAACCTGGGCACTTCTCTGTTAATTGTAGAGGAAAACTGGTAAAAGACCAGGACTACTACAAGAACAAATACAAGTACAACTACAGAGAAAGAAGCTATGTTGCCGAAATGGAGAACTGGGTTTCTGATTCATCCTCTGATGATGAACCAGAACAAGCCAACTTTTGTGGAGTTGTTGTGGATGATGAAAGTTTAGAAGAAGCTGTTGACTGGATGACTGGAGAACCAGAGATAACGAAGGGAACAACAGAAGAAGAAGATCTAGCTCATGCATTTGCTCTTACTACGACAGAGTCTGACGACAGAGCGCTGGAGACCACCAGACCCAGTGCCAAGGTATGTTCATCTGAATCCAAGTCTGACTCAGAATTAGAAATGCATGTTTCTATGTTGAATGAGGAATTTCAACTTCTTAAACAAAAACTTTCTGAAGAAAAAGAGCTAAGAAAGCTAGCTCAGAAGGATCTGTCCTTTTACAAGAGAGAGAAAACTCTCTTGGAACAAGAAAAGGAAGAAATCTTCAAAGAAAAATCTGAGCTAGAAATCTTGCAAAAGAAGAAAGAGAGCCTGTTTTCTGACAAAATTAACGAATATGAAAATGTTTTGAAACAGAAGTCTGAAAAATTGAAAAAGTCTGAAACGGAGAGACTTAACTCTGTTGCTCTAACTGACTATTTTCAAAGAGAAAGGGAAATTCTGCATCAATCCCTACAGAGAAAAGAAATTCAGATTAAAAAATACCAGGATGCACAAGATGTGCACATCAAGATAAATTCACAGATGGATACGCAAGGTCTTGGTTTCTCTGACCTTGCTCCCTATGACGAAAGGAAGAAGACATCTCTGTCCTCTGCCTTTTGTGTTGGGAAAATCCAAGAGGACGTGATATCTGGTAATGCTGTTTTCAAAAGAACCAAAACTTCAGATGCTTTCTCAAAACCAAGAAATCTTGACTTTAGGAACGTCAGCTATGATTCCTCTGATCATGAAAATGTTTTAAAACCATCCTCTGAGTTTATTCTTGATCAAGGAAGAGCTAGAATCATACTTCCTAACTCTGTCAAGGACTTGGATACAAAAGAGATTTTTAACTTCAACTCATTCAAAGGACAGAAGTCTTTTACTTCTATGATTGAGTCCTCTGTTGAAATGCCACAGAGCAAACTCAATCCAGAAGCCCCAGTCTTCTCTCCTACTCCTGAATCCATAAGAACATCTTTTGAGGAAGATTTGTTGAAAGTTATCGAGGAAAATGCTGTTTCAGATTCTTTAAAGCCAAAATTGAGAAGGTTCAGAACTGTCAAAACAAATATCTCTGTCATACCCATTGAAACGAAAACCTCCGACAGAGCCACTAGAGACTTTCTAGGCTCTGACAGCGACTCTGACTCTGAAGTAGATGAACAGATTTTTTGTGGTCAAAAGAAAATTTTACACAAGTTAAAGCAGATACCGATAGAATCTACGGATCTAAAAGATGATGTTTCTTTCTTCAAGAAACAATCAAGGTTTATACCGGTAACTGAGTTTAACAACAAAGGTTTTAAGATTCTTGCTTCTAATGCAGTAGAAGTGGAGAAGAGAGAGAAAAACAAAAGTGTTTTTGTAAACCCAAATGTTCCTCTTGCTTTCAAACCAGTAAAATTCACACCAGAACAGAAGGGAAAATGGATAGCAAACAACAGATCTATTCCAAATTCTGGTGTAAATCAAAGAAGAAATCCTTTCTGGTCAAATGAATCTATTCCAAAGAGCTTCGTGTCAACATAGTCTGTTTCTAGGAATAACAGTTTTAAGAAACAGAACCAGGACAGATTGTATGCAAAGACATCTGGTCCTAAAATCTTTCAGAATCAAGCTCCATTCAAACAGTTTTTGAATAAAAACAATGTGCATCAGTCATGTTCCATCAACTGCAATTGTATTCAACTGTTACTAAAATTGCAAAATCATCTGAATGGTCCCCACTGTGTTCTGAATCAGTACGTTCAAAAGAAAAATCCCACGACTGTTCAGAATACACAGAGGAAAACCTCTGGCACACCATCACAGTATGGAAAGCCCAAAGGAAAGTCTGTCAACCCACCTAAGCCTAACAGGAAAGGACCCATTATGCAATGGGTACCTAAAAGAAACTAATTTGTCTTGCAGAAACCTCATGTGCAGATCTGGTACTTGGATTCTGGATGCTCCAGGCACATGACGGGGAATAAGGAGCTGTTAACTTCTTTTAAGAACAAGATGGGAAGTGCAGTAACCTTCGGAGGAGACAATGGCGGACAGATTAAAGGTTATGGTACATTAGTAAATGGTGATGTTTCAGTCTCTGAAGTTGCTTATGTTGAAGGATTAAATCATAATCTTCTCAGTATAAGTCAACTCTATGATCACGGATTTGATGTCAATTTCAGGAAGAAATATTGTTCCTTGTTACTTTCCGAGTCTGGTCAAGGACTTTTAAGAGCTGACAGAAAAGGCAATCTTTACAAAATGAATTTTAAACCAAACCAAAACTCTACAACAGAGAAACTCTGTTTAGTGTCTTTGAAAAATGAAGATGCCTGGCTCTGGCATAAAAGATTTGCCCATTTGAACTTTCAAAACCTTGACAAGCTCGTGAAACTGAAGTTAGTAAAAGGACTTCCTTCTCTGAAGTTTGACAAAGACCATCTCTGTTCTGCTTGTGAACTGGGTAAGATGAAAAGACCTTCACATAGAACAAAGAGTGATCATAGTTGTCCCAGACCTTTGCATATGCTTCACGTGGATCTCTGTGGTCCAATCTCTGTGCAAAGTCTGTCGGGCAAGAAGTTTATCCTTGTTTTAATTGATGAATATTCTAGATATGCTTGGATTGAGTTCATCAGAGTAAAATCTGATGTCCCAGAAATTTTGATAAGTTTGTTGAGAAGGATACAGGTTCTGTTAGGATTAAAAGTGCAAAAGTTGAGAAGTGATAATGGGACAGAATTCAAGAATGCCAAAATTGATACCTACCTATCAGAGGAAGGTATTTCCCAGAACTTTTCAGCTGCAAGAACTCCACAACAGAATGGAGTTGTGGAAAGAAAGAACAGAACGCTGGTAGAAGCCGCCAGAACCATGTTGGCTGGCTCTGTCCTTCCAATAAACTTCTGGGCATAAGCAGTCTCAACAGCCTGTTTTACCAAAAACAGAGCTATGATAGTAAAGAGATTTAAGAAGACTCCTTATGAACTCATCAACAATAGAAGACCAAACGTGAAATTCTTTCATGTTTTCGGTTGCAAGTGCTACATATTGAATGACAGAGATCAGCTGGGAAAGTTTGATAAGAAAGCAGACGAAGGAATCTTTATTGGTTATTCCTTAACCTCTAAAGCCTACAGAGTCTACAACTCCAGATGTCGGGTCATTCAAGAAAGTGTAAACGTGTCCTTTGATGAAAGCACATCGAGCTCCTCTGATCGTAAATCAACAGAGGGGACACAGACACAACAGAAAAAGACAAGTTCTTCAAAGACAAGGGAAGAAGATATCAATCTCATGTTCAACGATTTCTTCAATGATGATGATTCCTCTGATAACATCAACAGGGTAGATCAAGCTCAGAACTCAACATAACAGAATCTGACAGGTACATCTCTCACTGGTCCCTCTAATATTTCACCATCTACTTCTCTGTCTACAGGAGTGATACACAGAAATGAGGAACCACATCAGAACGAGAGAGGACCTGAACAAGAGCCATCATCACCTTTGCTAACTAATATTGGCAAAGACTCCTTGTTTGAAAGCTCACTTTCACAGAGCCCTGTTAATGACTCTCAGAGCAATGAGGTCACTCTCCAAAGTCGTGTGCCACAGAGCCCCGGTCCCAATCAAAAGAGCTCTGATGCTGAAGTTCATCTTTTTCCATCAGAAGCACAAACCCCGCCTGTTGTCCATGCTCCCATGATACGATGGACAAAGGATCATCCTCATCATCTTATCATTGGTGCTGCTGAAGATGGTGTGAAGACAAGATCGGCCACAATCAATGAAGCCTTCTTTGTAAATTTCTTAAGCATGATTGAGCCGAAGAAAATTTCTGAAGCCCTAGAGGACCCAAATTGGATCGAAGCTATGCAAGAAGAGCTTCTGGAATTCGAAAGAAATAAAGTTTGGTCCTTGGTTCCACTCCAAAAAGGCAAAGCGGCCATTGGAACCAAATGGGTGTTTAGAAACAAAACGGATGAAGATGGGATTATCATCAGAAACAAAGCCCGTCTGGTTGCAAAGGGATACAGACAGGAAGAAGGTATTGACTATGACGAAACCTTTGCACCTGTGGCTAGGCTAGAAGCTATCAGAATCTTCCTAGCCTATGCTGCTCATAAGGGTTTTAAGGTCTACCAAATGGATGTCAAGTCTGCCTTTCTGAATGGCAAACTGCAAGAAGAAGTTTATGTCTAGCAACCACCTGGTTTTGAATCTTCAGAGTTTCCAGACCACGTTTACAAGTTAGACAAAGCTCTGTACGACCTTAAGCAAGCTCCCAGAGCCTGGTATGAAACTCTGTCCAAATTTCTGTTGGTCAATCACTTCGAGAAAGGTACTGTCGATAAAACTCTATTCTTTAGAAGGTATAAGAATGACATACTTCTGGTACAAATATATGTTGATGATATTATCTTTGGGTCTACAAGGCAGGAGTACTGTGATAAGTTTGAAAGTTTAATGAAAAGAGAATTCAAAATGAGCATGATGGGAGAACTTTCTTTCTTCCTTGGTTTACAAGTTAAACAATCAGACAGAGGGACTTTCATAAGTCAGTCTAAGTACATCTCTGATATGTTGACAAAGTATAAGCTCAATGATTCAAAACCAATGAAAACTCCTATTGCCACTGGAGTTAAGCTTGACTCTGATCTTAATGGTGAACCAACAGATGTCAAGTACTACAGAGGCATGATAGGGTCACTTCTGTACTTAACTGCCAACAGACCTGATATAATGTTTGCAACCTGTCTCTGTGCCAGATTTCAAGCAAATCCTACAGAAACTCATTTAACAGCTGTCAAGCGTATCTTTAAATATCTGAAAGGGACTCAATTTTTGGGTCTCTGGTATCCTCTTAACTCTGGTTTCGAGCTTGTAGCATATACAGATTCAGACTATGGAGGATGCAAGAATGACAGAAAGAGTACTTCTGGTAGCTGTCAACTGCTTGGAGAAAAGTTGGTGAGTTGGACATCCAAGAAACAGAACTGTGTTTCAACCTCTACAGCAGAAGCAGAATATGTTGCTGCTGCTAGTTGTTGTTCTCAAGTGATATGGATGAAAACACAACTCAAAGATTATGGCTTGGAGTATGGTAAAATTCCTATTCTATGCGACTCCAAGAGTGCCATTGCCATAACAGCCAATCCAGTTCAACACTCGAAAACTAAGCACATCGACATAAGGTACCACTTCATAAAGGATCATGTTGAAAAAGGAACTACTGAAATGTACTTTGTTTCAACTGACCTCCAGCTTGCTGACCTGTTCACAAAAGCACTTGATGAAAGGAGATTTAACTTCATAATAAGCAAACTGGGTATGCTGAACATGTCCTCTTAATTCTATTCAAAACTCAACAGAGCCTCTGTTGTTACAACAGAGCTCTGTTAAAAAGGTTAGGAAGTATAGTTCAACAGAGTCTCTGTCTTTCACCAGAACTCTGTCAAGCATACTCTTTCAACAAGCTTGGTGAAATTCTTTTTTTTTTTTTTAAAAAAAATTTGCTCATATTTTAAGGGGGAGTTTATAAGATTTTGAGCATAGTTTTAGGGGGAGCAAGTCAGTACTCATATTTCCAAATCCAAATTGACTTTGCTTTTTTTGAAGAAAGAGGGAAAATCTGTTCTGATGAAAATCCTTTGATAACGTCAAGAACCTGCCAGAACTCTGACATTCCACCAGAGCCTCTGTTGTTTTTTTTTACCAGACCTCTGATGAAATTTCTAAAGTCAGTTATGTTCTCGTTCTTTGACCATTTCCTCATCAGATACAGAATTTTAAATGGTTTTGGGTTAAGGTGAAACTCCAAAGGAATGGGGTCACTCGTCAGAGGCAAAAAAACTTGCAAAGCTCCATCAGAGCTCTGTCGTTTTTTTTTGCCACGTCATCAGAGGTAACGTCATCAGAGGTGCGGGTTATTTCTAAGCGTCAACCACTTGTCACCCACACATCTCTAACCGCGACGGTTTACTTGCACAAAAGTGGTCAGAACAAATCCACGTGGCACTCTCTAATTGAAAGCTAAACAACTAGCTGTCCCTACGATACTTAATTCATGCCACTCCACCTTCTGTCACTCGAGTACCTACAGTATCTACGGCGATTACCCAACCACAAGTTCTGACTATAAATATCCATAACCCTGACCCATTTCTTTTCTAAACTTCCTAAACCTTTCACCTTTCCCTCTTTTATTTAAATCCTCAGTGTTCTTCAAGAAAACCCAAACCTGCAACAATGGCGGAACCCCAAAACTCTGCTGATTCAAGTCGAATAGAACCCACCGATGATATCATTATTCTTCCATACGAGTTTGCTGACAACAACTACAGATTCGATCCCATTCCAGGACTCTATCTACCCCTGTATCACGTCTTCATTGAATTCTTTAGAAACTCTGACATCTTCAGAGCCCTAACAGAGGTTGATGACCACCTTCCAGCGATCTATGTCCAACAATGGTGGACCACATGCCAATACATCGAAGAACAAGACGGGATAGTTGGGAGCGTCAACGCAAGTAATGGAGGAGCGGGAACAATCCGCATTAGAGCAAGTACCTTAAGAAAAATCATTCGAATGAAAACCAAACGACAGCTAGGAATAGACGCCTATGAGAAACCACCAAAAACAGCTGTTCTTCTTGATTTCATGAAGTTTCTGGGTTACAACAAGGATCTGAATAGGATTGGAGAGTTCAAGCGACAGAATCTACCCACTATGTGGAATTTCATGTTCTCCACCTTAAACAGAACCCTTACCAGCAAATCTGGTAGTCAAGACCAAGCCACAACAGAAATCCTACAAATCATGTATGGATTGTTCTTCAATCGAAACTTTGACTACGCCAGCATTCTCTACAACGATCTTCTTACGGCTGTAAACACAAAAACCTCATCCATTGCAAGAGGAGGAGTCGTTGGATCCCACAAGTTCTTGAAGATGATCAAGTTTCCACGCTTTATCAGTCTGGTGATCAGAAGAGCCTTCGACAGACTGGAATTAACTCATCAGGGTCGCTCAACACCTGTTTGGATGATGTCAAAATTCCTCCCCACCACTTCTGGCGAATACCCCTTCATAAGAAGAATTCCAGGTACAATGCTTGCCCTTATCGCCCCTGACCACATCTCTATCCAAAACTATCAGAGTGCTGCTCAACCTCAAGAACCTGAGGTGAGAACCCCAACATACTTAGGATCTGAGCCTTCCTTGGAGAGCTTAAGTGAGGAGATTGGTGAGGAAGTTAACAGACCAGAGGCAAGAGTACCCGATGTGGGGTCTTCCTCTAGAAGAGAGGAAGTAGAGGACAGAGCATCTCCTAGAGAGGCTGTCCATGAGGAAGTACAAGAAACACCAGAGGTAGAAACTATCTCTTCTGATAGTGATGTGCAAGAAGGAAACATCAGAGAGAATCCAGAGAGTTCTACAGCCATAGGAGCCGAGGAAAATGTGAGAATAGAAAAAGATGCTCAACAGAGCACATCTGAGGGTAACCTTAACCAAAATCCCAGTGCTTCCACACAATCTAATCCTGGTGATCAAGACCAAAGGATTATTGAAACAGAGGTGCACACCTCGAACCCCAACCAGCCTATACCATCAGAGGCACCTCTTCATGCCTCTGGTACGCACGAAGCCGGGGAAACTATCTTTGGTAGTGATGTTCATTCGCCCTAGAACATCAATAGGTCACCTCCACACGATGATGCCTCTGTGGCTCATTTAGACTCCACACAAAATAGACCAGAGATCTTTGTAATCTCACGTAGCATCTGTCCGACTCAGGGACAATGGGAGACCATAGTAGAACAAGGGAAGACATTTCTTGATCCAAATGCTTCTCATCACACCAGATTTCCTTCTTCAGAACCTGAGCTGGAAGAGGAAACTTTGGTCAGAACACCTGTAGTTGTTTCCCCTCAAAGGGAACATCAAGGATCAGGTGGAAGTCCTCCAAGAGCCAACATCGACACAACTCTTGACGGAGGCATCTCTGAACTCGAGGCAGAATTGGATCTATGTGTTGGAACAAAGGAGACCCCCGTTGACACTATCACAAGAGCAGAGTTCGAAAGCTTCTGTGACAGTATCAACAACTCTTTGAACGAGTATAAACTTATCAATTAACAAAAGGAGGAGCTGATCCGCAAGAAAAATGCTTCTCTTAGGGAAGAACTGCTGAACATCTCAAACAAGCATGCTGAAATAACTCGAAAATATGCCGAGGCTGAAGCACTCAGAACAGAGTCTGAACGGGTCAGAGGAGAATAGATTGGAAAGCTGACAACAGAGATAGCCGACCTAAGATCAGTCAGATCAGAAGAAGTTAAAAGGACTTCGACAGATCTTACCGAGCTAAAGCGACTCATAACAGAGAACCACACAGCGCAGATGTACATAACCCTTCCCATCCCCACAATTATTCTTTCAGAATCTAACGTCAGAACCTTAACAGAGATAATTACCAACTCTGTTAAGGAATCCATAAAAGAAGCAACCACCGCATCTGCTACTCCTCTCAACATCTCCAGCCCTATCCCAAATGACCTACCCATGACAGTTGGACAAATGGGAGACTTCAGAAAATCAATTCTTAGCCGAATGATGACGATCTCATCAAAAGTTGTAATGAAAGCTAAGGAAACAGAAAAACACGTGAAAGCGTCCCTTGATACTCACAAGTTCAACTTTGAGGCTCAAGTAGACGAGATCAGAGGTGCTGCAACAGAGGTAGAAGATGTAATGGCAAAGGCAGCCTCAAACTTTACTGATATTATGTTACAGGCTACCTCTACATCGAAAAGACCTGCAGAAGAAGCACCCACAGACGAACCATCAAGCAAGAGACACAAAGCTGGTCTGAAGTTTGTTGTTCAGTCCTCACCAGCAGCTCGAATTGACGATTCTAACGATGATGATGACTTCGAAGATGCTCAAGAAGGTCAATCAGACGATCAACTGGGTGAGTCCTTAGAACAACAAAAGGGGGAGAAGGAGAAGGAGAAGGAGAAGGAGAAGAAGGAGAAGGAGAAAGAGAGAGAGAAGAAGAAAGAGGCAGAGAAGGAGAAAGAGGTTGAAAAAGAAAGAGAAGCCAAGGGTAAAGGGAAAATCAAAGAAGCAACTGAGGCAGAGACTACAGAAGGAGAAAAGGGGATAACAGAGGAAATCATGACAGATATGACTGAAGTGGCATTTGACTACATGTTCAAGGACAGAGTCATCAAACTGACAGAAGAGTCAACACAAGAACCACCAAAGATCATCTGCCTAGATACCCCTCCTACTTCTCCAACAAAAGAACCAGAGAGGACAGACCCATCCTCTACTGAAGGACAAACAAGTCGAGCCCAACCTCAAGCTACTCAGAAATCTGCTCACATCGACAATCTTATGGCAGAAACCCATGATGACCCAAACCCGATGGTAACAGAACAAAACCCAGAAACCTATACCTTTCATACCGAAAAACATGCCTTAGAAACGGTATTTGCATTTCTATATGCTGACAGAGACATCATCCCTGTAAATGCCGTACCCATTAACCCATACCTCAACCCAATCAGAATAAACACCATTTCTGATGCAAGGCTAAAGTTCATCCAAACCAAGTCAAATCAGAACAGAGCCATCAATATAAACTTCGGTATCCGCAGAATTCTGGACATCAAGCACAAGAAGTTTCAACACGACAGGGTCACATACCATGAGTATACTGTGGAATCCACAAAAGGCAGAAATGAAATCTTCAATGACAATGATCTCGTCCTTCTGAATCCATATGACCTGATCTTACTCCACGCATATTGCTTGAACTTCTCAGAAAGATACACACCGGCCAGAACTGCACTACCAGAAGTCAGATTCGCTATGCAAGAGCACATCAATCTCAGAATACATATTGATTATCAGCTAGGCATAGAGTTTGAAGTAGAAAAACTAGGGATTGCACCACCAAATGAAAACCTTGAGGGTTATGGCCATCACAGAACTGGAACCGTAGTAGAAGATCCTCTAGTCTTTGTCTGCCGACAGAAGGGCATAAAGAAGGCCATCAGAGCAGCTGAAGCCCACAAGTACTCAAGTGAGTCGCTAGTATACCTCAAGAACATAATCCAAGATCTCCCAAGAAACAAGTGTCCAGAAGAACAGCAAAAACTCTTCATCGACCAGATTGACCTGATGTTGGACTTCCGCACTCTAATCAGAAGATTCAACATAATTCTTAGGGGAGATAATTATGCTTAAATGTACTGGTCTTTTAAATCTAAATGTAATATTCCAAAAGATTAGTGCAAGGCTTCGACAGAGGTAAAAGTTCTCTGTTCTTTTGTTTATTCTCTTGTCAATTGTAAATTTTTATTTTCAATACTTAGGGGGAGATTGTTGGCCCCAAGTATCTGTTATGTAAAAGTATTGAAAATAGTTCAAGTCAGAAGACCAACAGAGATCAGACAGAAGATTCGGAAGAAGTTCAAGTCAGAAGACCAACAGAGCTCGACATAGCTCTGTCGAAGACTTCCAACAGAAGAACAAGTGTTTAACAGAAGACCAACAGAGCTCTTGCGAAAGAGCTCTAGTGAAGTGAAGACCTCTGTCAACCTAAGTCTCGTAGGAAATCCCAAGTATTAGACAAGTGTCCATACTTTCCACGTATGCCCTAAAAATAGGAGACACACTTTCCACGTGTCATTCTAGGGTATGATAGTACACTGCCTTCACTTTTCCAGGGCTATAAATAGAGAGGTAGTGGAACAAACAATTGTAAGCTTTGGGAACAGTAGTTTTTCCACAATTGTTTAAACACACACTGCACAATGCCGAGCACTACCTCCGTACGATATTGTTGTCCTATGAGATTTTCGAACACACTCGAACTTGTTCTTGGTGTGATTCATTATCAATATATGAGCAATTTTTATATCTGATCCTGTTATCATTTTTACTGTTCCATATTTTAGTCTCATAGTTCATTTATCGTTTACACAATCACTCATTTTAATGGATTTATTTAATATGCTTCCGCTGTCTATTTCACTACCATTAATATGATACAACGTGAATCTGGGAACCTACGGTTTATACCTGTCAGTTATATTATTTCTTTCGGTCATTAAAACTGGGTATGAGGAAAGAGATTTGTGTGTTGACATGAGTCTAAAGAAAAATTATTTGGTTATTTTTTCATTTAAATTTTAGCCTGCTATATCTTTTTTTATGCTAGTGGTTTTATAAATTGCTTAGTGAATAAAACATCTCCTGTTTGTGCCCACTTCATATCAACTCATAATGAAGTTGTTGCCTAAATAAGAAAGCCTTGTTCCACATCAAAAAGAATGAAATAAAAGATATGTTTTAACCCAATATAGTTCAAAAACGAAACACTTTTGGGTGTGTTTGTACAATTAATCACCAAAAACTTTTGTTAACTAGGGTTAGACCTAGAGTTGCTGGTTTGATATTCGTTGTGCCTCACATGTAAACATTCTCTCTACATTCTTCATTAATCATATGACTGATTAAGAGGTTTATTCACTGTTCTTAAAGATTTCATTGTGATAAAACTTGATTTGGGATTCATATTTGGTATCAGAGCAAAGAGACAGATCAATTGATCCAAAAATCATGGATTTCTGAATCCTTCTTCACTTTACTGCACAAACGGTGTTTGTCTTCTGTGGTTGTTTTGAAGATCATTGTTTTAATTTTGATCAAATTGAATCCTTCCTTTTATTATAATCGACTATTCTAGTTGTTTAGAATCTTTTGGTTTGGTTTCTAATAAAAAATTGATTGTTTTTTATCTATGATTTTGTAAAATTCGTTTGTCGAACTTTTCTTATTGTTTTACACTGGGTTTGCAAAATTAATCTTCTTTGTGGGTTAATTGCTCTTGCGTTATATTATTACTGTGTTTGTATACCCAAACCGCAATCTAGAATCGAATCTATATCGATTTTGGTCATCATTCTGGGCAGGATTATCGATTTGACAGAAGACAGAGTTATAGCGCACGTTCTTCAGTATACCACATAACTCAAGGTCAGATCCTTCTCAATCTATACCGCACAATACCACTTACAACACAATTCTTAAACCGTTTCTCTTGGATTTCTGCGATTGATCGATTTACCGCACAACATAGTGTGTGGTAGTTGTCTTTACCGCATAACATAGTGTGCAGGGGTTGGTTTACCACGTAACGTTTCATGCGGTAGTTGGTTATACCGAACAAGTTTCCTACGGTAGTTTGTTTTATGCGGTAGTTTCTTGAAACTTTCTATTTCATACCGTAGTTTAGTTTCCAACGGTAGTGTGTTTTATGTTGTAGTCTCCTTTCCTACAGTAGTTATATTTTGTGCGGTACTTTTGTTGTGTCCTGCGGTATACCTCATTGTCTGTTCACTCAGAGTGTGTGTATTTGGATCACTATTTTTAGCTGTCTCACAATCACTCAAGTGCTATTTACAATGAATACACGAGATTCCTTGCCATAGGGACTGAGTCAAAACCCCAGTCTTATAGAGGTGAGCATCCTCAACAAAGAGATAAATTCTTGGACTTCATTGAATCCAAGTATAGGTATCTTGAAATTAAAGCTTTCGTATAGAAGGTCCTACCTAATATTACGATGACCATTCCGGAACAAGAAACAGGCGGATCGACTAGAGTAGTTCCCAAACCTCTTGAAGAAATGACGGAAGCTGAAAGGAATAGGGTGAAAGGCGATCAACTAGTAAAGTACTACCTTCTTCTCAGCCTACCCAATGATATCTACACGAGTATAGATAGCTACAAAGCCACTGCTAAAGGCATGCGAGATCAAATAGAGAAGATCATGATGGGTACTAAGGTGGGCAACCAGTTGAAAGTGACAAATTGCATCAACCGGTATGAAGAATTCAAAGCAAGAGAAGGAGAATCTCTTGACGAGACATGTGATCATCTTTGCATTCTTTTGAATGCCTTAAGCAAAAACAAGATCAATAAGACTCATATTGAGAACAATGTCAAGTTCTTAAACAACCATCAACCTGAATGGAAGAGGTTTGCATCTCACATTAAGCATAACAAGATTCTAGGAAGTATCCCTATTCATGAAGTGCATGAGATGCTGAAACAAGATGAAGAGGAGGTGATTGAGATAATGAAAGAAAAGAAGAAAACCGAGAAGTCGGTAGCAGACCCGCTGATTTTGGTAGCTGCAAGAAAGAATGACACTCCTCTCGAAGTTCTAAAAGAGAAAAGGTGAAGAGCAAGTCTGAAGATGAAGAAGAGAACGTGAGTGAATCCGATTCAGAACTTCAAGGCATAAAGAAGGTCGTCGCCCTTCTGACCAGAGTAGTACAAAAGAAGTTCTATAAGAAGCCATCTTCAAACAATCAGAGATACTCCACCAATGCTAAGCACTATGACTACAAGGACAAGTATGACAACAACAAAAAGTTTGACAGCAGAAACAGTTCGACACAAAGCATGATGATAAAGAGAGTGATGAGACGATCAAGTGCTATCACTGTTGCAAGACAGGGCACCTTGCTAGAGACTGCCGGAAGCCTGTAGTGCGCAACTCAGACTACTACAAGAACAAGATGCTCCTGGCGAAGCAGAAAGAAGCTGGCAAAGCATTGATGGAAGAAGATGACCATCGACTAAATCTGTCGGATGAAGAAGATGAAGAAGAAGAAGAAGATGCAGATGCCCATATGTGCTTGATGTGTAACCATTCTAAAGATTACAATTCGAACAACGATGATCGTAGCTCTTGCCACTCCGAATCTGCCTGTGAGGCATGCCACTCTACTCATACTGCTTTAATCGATTGGATGCAAGTTATGATGCTTATAGTACTAGGCTATAAAGATAGACTTAAAGAAAGATAAACCAAGTGGCTGATTAGGAAACTATGGTAGAAAAGCAACATAAGGTTATTGATGGTATAAGTATAGAAAATGCTGGAAACTTGTGCTTAATAGATAATTTCAAAGAGGAAAATGATGTTTTTTCTAAAGAAAGAGAGTCTTCAAAAGGCCAAGTATCTGAACTTTCTGATAAGCTCAAACAGTCAGAGAATGAGAGAACCGAGTATGTTAGCAAATTCAATTCTATTCTCATCGAAAACATCAATTTAATTGAAAGGCTAAAATAACTTGAATTGAAATTTTACAAACGAGGTCAAATAGATCAAAAAATGGAGTAAATCCTCTGATGAAGTTGAGGAACAGGAGGACTTGAACAGGAGGAATACAGTTAAAATGCAGCTTCCTTTCGTGGATGAAAAACTAAATGATAGGTTATCTTACAAAGAAGTCTGATTCCCTTTCAAATGACTATTTTCACCGTTTTCCAATACTGAGATTGAAGAAATACATACTAGATGCAAAGCCTGTTGATCCAAACCCTCTCAGTGATTTGATGATGACCCTTAGAATTACTTAGTGGAAATTATAAGTAACATTGTATGTATTAGTGTTTCACCATCAGTGATATCATACTGAGTCTGTTCAATATCACTGATGGGTAACCACTGTTCTTCATTATTTCTCAGTGACAAATGTACATCAGTGATAATTGAGCTTGTTCAGTTTCACTGATGATCACTGATTGTTTATCTGTAATCAATGTTGTTTATAATATCTGAAGACAAGTTTCACGACTAAGAGTTCATCGCTGAATCGAAGACAAAGCTGATGAACAAGTGACAAGTCTACTAATGATCTGATGTGGACATTAGTGAAACCAAGACAAGTCCACACATGCGGAATTTCAAGAAGAAGACTTCGGCGATAGCTGACTTACATCAGGTCTCACTGATGGAAGATCAACTCAGCGATTGCTGATCATGAAGACTTCTCTCCAAGAAATGTTTGTCTTATCGTCTTGCACACTTTTGTACGATTTGTCAGAAGGACATACCTTTGTCCAGAATCGTACAAACCACTCTGCTACTACACTGTTCACCATGTGACCCAAAGCATGTTTGCTAAAGTCATAAGCATGCACCTAACCACATGTTGACACGTGTAAAGTCCTCCTGACATGCATTAAATGCATGTAGTATAAATATGAGGAATGCACCTTCTGTTTGAAGGTGGTCATCCCTGAATCTATTTAGTGCCTTAGAAAATTATCCTTAATTTTCTTTCTTCTTTTCTCTCTATTTCTAAGTGCAAGAAACCTTTGTGATTCTCAAGCTTGTTTAGATTAGGTCTTGTACTTAATCTTATTCCACAACAAACTGTAAATTGTTTGATTTATCAATAAACAATTTAGAAAACTATAATTCTTGTGTGTTTGTATTCAACCCCCCTTCTACAAACTAATACTTGTATAACCCTTCAGGACCAACAAGTGGTATTAGAGCAGATTGTTTAAGCTCCATAAACAAGATCTTGCTTATACTAATCTCTTCCTTGCTATTTTCTAAATGGCACAAAACACAAACATTAACTACATTGATAATGGTTCTCTTGCCAAGCCTCCTCGATTTAGTAGAGATAACTTTAATCTCTGGAAAAATCGAATGATGCCTTTCCTAGAAGGTGTAGATCCCACTATACCTCACTATGTGGAAAATGGACCCTATATCCCATTTGTCCTCAATGGTGTTGTTCCTGCGATTCCTGAAAGGCAACTTGTCAAAGAAGTTTCCCAATAGACTGAAGAAGATAAGAAAAAGGTGGCCATCGACACCAAAGCCAGATGAATCATATCTATGGCTCTACCTAGTGAGGTCTATCATTCTATCATGCACCTCAAAAGCTCCAAAGCCATGTGGGACACAATCTGTGTTCAATATGAAGGTACTGCTGATGTATAAGAGTCCAGAAGAATAAATCTGGTAAGACAGTACGAAAGTTTTATTTGTAGTAAGAATGAAAGTTTATCTGAAGTTCGCCAACGTTTTAATTGTTTAATCATTGATTTGAAAACTGTTGGTAAGACCTACTCTAACTCCGAGATCCTGACAAAATTCTTGGAATGTCTTCCTGAAAGTTGAGACAACTATACCATGTGTCTTAAACTCTCTAAGGATCTGAAATATATGACCTTAAGCACTCTTTTTGGCACTATGCTCAATCATGAGCAGTCGTGTAAGCTTAATAAGAATCTTGTAAAAGGTTCAAAAAGCACACTTGTTGCTTTACTCTCTTTAGAGTTAATGCGAACTCAGCGATCCTCTGTCACTATCACTGAGATAGAATCTAAATCTGATGATTAATCTGAAACTGATCCTTCAGAACTTGATGAATCTCTAGCTCTCCTGACTAACTCTTTCAGAAGATTCGCTAGAAAGAGTAAGTTCAGAAGAAACAAACCTCTCACTATCGCTGACATGCCTAAATCCTCTCCTATTGATAAGGCTACTGCCACCTGCTATAATTGTGAAAAGAAAGGTCACTTTGCTAGTGAGTGTAGGTCAAAGAAAGTTTTCAAACCTTCTTCATCCTTCAAGAACTCCTTTACCTCTAAACCCAGAGATGACAAATACCTTAAACTCAAAGAGAAATATGAGAAGTTGAAAAACATCAAAAGAAAAGGTAAAGGTCTAATCGCTGAAGAACACGATTGGGTTGAATCTGATGAAGAGTCAGATTCTAATGAAGAAAATGAGGCCAATCTCCGTCTTATGGCCGAAATCCAAGTAGTAAAGGAAGAACCAACTGAAATTCTCTCTACTTCTACGTCTTAGGTATCAATCTCTCATTCTCCAGCTATCATTGATGTTGATAGACTTCGTGCTATTGATGTGCTAACAATTGATTTATATGATGCCCTGAATGGCAAGACCAAAGCTGAACAACAAAATCTAGACTTAACTGAACAACTTTAAAATTGTCATTTAAAGATCCAGGAACTTTCTAAAATTGAAGAAAATTTGAAAGATCAGGTTTATGTGAATCAAGTAATCAACATCGAACGCGAACAAACTATTGATGATCTGAAAGCTAAGAGAGCTACTGTTGAAAGATGATGTAAATCTCAGCAAAGATCATTGAGATAATCGGTGCTCAGATTCCTGTCAATGACAGAAGTGGTCATGGTTATAAACCTGACGCTGAAGAACCAACCAAAGATTATTCCATGCTTAAGTTTGGAATGTTCGTCTCCTCCATCCCTGACACCTCATCATCTCAGTGCTCTTTTTCTAATAATTCTACCCCTGAGGAAAAATCCTCTTTAAGCCTCAAACTTAAAGATAAGGGAAAAATTGTTTTACAAAAACCTCAGAAGGGTACCAAAGTGCCAAAGCTGAAGAAGTTTACACCACCAGTTAATCAACCTTCTACCTCAAAAGACAAGATCCCTGAACATGTTCAGTGATCAACTCCAAGAATAAAGGTTGATGTCATAGGTAAGAAATCTGAAGAACCTAATGTTCCTCCGATCTCTGATGCTAAAGGCATTATTGGTACAGCCCTGCTCATTTAAAATTATTAAATGCTTATGCCTATGGTCCTAAAGCTACTTTCAGCTATACGAAATCCTATCACTGAGGACTTACTGATCATATTGATAGTAAGTGCCCCACAACCACCAAAGCTGAGAAATCAGCTAAGGTGAAGATAAATGGCTCCAAGGCAAAAAAGATCACCCCAGGTGAAAACCAAGCAAAGGTGAAAAATACCACTAAGGTTAAGAAATTAACCAAAGTGAAGGTTACCACTGACGCTAAATCATCAGATGTTGTGACGACTGTTGATCCTTCCACTTCTTCTTCCACTGACAAATATGGACCCATTGTAAAGTGGGTACCAATTTCAACATAATCTTCCTTTTGTTTGCAGGTTTCGAAGGGTATCTGGTATCTTGATAGTGGATGCTCTCGACACATGACTGGAAAAAGAAACCTGCTAACTGAATACAAGGAAGAGAAAGGTCCCTCGGTGACCTTTGGTGGAAATGGAAAAGGATACACCCGAGGGTTTGGTGTACTTTCTAATGGTACAACCACTTTCAGAAGAGTTGCTTACGTAGAAGGACTGAATGTTGAATCCAGATCCGTGCAACAGTTTAGAAATCGAATATGATAAAGCAATAAGAAATATGATTTCAACTGGTCATCCCTTTCATTAACTTTCAGAGAGAATATTACAGTACGAATTAGAAAGCTAAGAGATGATTCACTTGTTTTTCCAAGCTAATCAACATTAAATACAATGGGCCCGTGGTTAACAACCCCACGGCCCGTTCACTAAAAAGGCTAAAATTGAATTAATACAAAACAACCCTTGAACTTTAAATCAACATTAAAACCTACCCTAACACTGAAGCACAATCTTCTTAGCAACAATTAGCTATGTGATAAGGACTACAACGTTTGCTTTACTAAGAAAGCATGATTTGTCACCGATAAGAAAGAAAAGATTGCTCTCAGTTGCTATCGGTTGGAAAATGTTTACGTAATAAACATGGACTCAACAACCACTGAGAACATCTATTTTCTATCCAAAGCCTCTTCAGATGTCAACTGGCTATGGCATAAAAGGCTCTCTCATCTAAACTTCAATACGCTAAATACTCTTTCCTCTAAATAATTGGTCACTGGCTTGCTCATCACTCATACGCTAAGGAATCTCTTTGCTCAGCGTGTGAAAAAGGAAAACAAACGAAGGCTAGTTTCAAGTCAAAACAAGTATCTTCAGTGACAAACCCTCTTCAGCTCCTCTATATGGATTTATTTGGCTCTGTCAATATACAATCCATTGCTGGAAAGAAATACACTCTTGTCATAGTAGAAGAATTCTCTCGCTATACCTGGGTTATGTTCCTTCGTGCAAAGAGTGACACCTCAGAAGAACTCATCTCTTTTGTGAGTCTCAGATCCGTGCAACGAACAATGAAATCAATAGAATAGACAATATGTTTACAATTTCAACTGGTCATTGTTTGGGTAACAAATCACACCCTCGACCGACCTGGGAAATTCCCTCAACATGACCCATGGACATTGATTACCCCCGATCGACAAAGATAATACCCATTATTATCATATCCTCGACATACGTTAATAACTACGATAGTTGGTTATTGAAAGACATATTGTGTCAATAGTTATTCAAGATAGTGTCTTTACAACTCATGATCACACGTCATGTGTCGCACGTCATGCGTCGTACGTCGTACATCGCTAGTCTTACGTCTTACGTTACTAGTCTTATGTCTCCAGTTACAACTCGTCGGTCTTACGTCGACAGTCTCATGTCATCAGCCTTATATCGCTCTGGTCTTGCGACAGCGTCGTCCTGACATCCTGGTCTTACGACATTTCCTAGTCTAACGATATTTTCATAAGATCATTCTTATATTAAGATAAGGTCCCGACAAAGACCCAGAAAACATCCGTCGTCCCTATCGAAAGTTAAGTTGAGAGTTCATCGCGACACTCGACCTCGACGTCACCCGCTCCGCACGACCGTCGCATAAAGACCATGCGACCTCAACCAAACTAACACATAATATAACTGTTACGTTTGTTAAGTGTTTAATGCAGGAGTCAACACTCTTTATGAGCAACGGCTATAACGGACGTGTCATCAAAGCGCATTAATGATCCGACAGTGGTTACGAAAACCACTCATCAATGACATTAAAGCTCCCCAGCGGTTACAAGACCAAACATTAAAACACAATTAAATCACCCGAATACTATAAATAAGGAGTTTTAGTCATCGTTTCAGGGGCATCTTGGACAGAATAGGAGAATCCTACACCGAAGTATCACTGAGCTCCAGAATTCCACTGCGTACTCAAGAACACTCGGAGTGAAGCACTTTCTCTTGAAGAATCGCTCTCGACGCACGACATCAGCCCTCGACCAACAGTTGTTTACCCTTTGTATTTACACACGACAAACACCTGTCTTCCATTTCAAACACTTGTACTTTACATTTCGAAGCATTTCCTTCATTTGTATTGTAATCATTGTACGATCGACACCAGTATCCAAGGACATCGCCCCTGATTGGCGACCATAGTATAGTGACGACACCCACAGTCGTCCGCAGGTTTTTTCCTCGTTTGAGGTTTTTCCTGCGTCATCAAATCCCTTGTCTCGTTTATTTTTTCCTTCGTCGCACGTCTCGTCGAAAGATCCTTTCTTTAGTTGATTAAGTCCACATTGACCTTAAGTTGTCCCTTTGGTGCGATTTTTGGCATTAACAGTTTGGCGCCATCCGTGGGACTACATCTAGAGAAAATCTTCGACGAACGTACGTTTCTACTAACGATCTTGCAAAGTTTTTGTTACATTCAGGTACATGGCAAATCTTCAAGATTCCATGATTCAACTCCAATCGGAATTGAATGTGGCTCGAAGCCAGATTCAAGCCCTGAAAAAAAATGCTCGGTCAAAAGTATCGCATGTGTCGCATCATCCAAGGGACTCGGGGGCTTGGAATACCTTTAACAAACTGAAAAAATACCACGTTTGATTTTGAAAATCCTCGGTAAAAGGCGCTTATTGACTCCATGTTACGGTAACTGTGACATCTTACTCAAAACGACTATATACATATACTCTAAGTATATTTTCCTCGTATTATTTTCATCTAATATATGATCGTTGATTCAAGCATCAAAAGATCATTGGTCAAAACCAGCGACCACCCCCAATTTTTACATTGCAGGTTCGCAAGATCATATAAATACAGGTCTTACGATTTATATCGTGAGAAGTAAAGTCTCTACAACTTAAAATGCATATCGCAATTTATAGTCGTCTCATTTTTTCTTATGATCGCCAGTCATGGCAAACACATGTTGCAACTTTTAGTCATCTCACATTTTTTGTGATCACCAGTTACGACAGATACAGGTAAAAATTCTCGGTAGCCAATAAAAGCGACTTGCATATTGGAATCGCATCGCTAGTCATGGCATATGTCTTCAATAAAGACGACTTGTATACTGAACCTCATAATCATCAGTCATGGTAAGATGCATGTCAAAACAGAAAAGTCGCCAATAAGAAATCCGAAATAAATTGGTCGTGCGATATCCGAAATTGTCTGCGACAATAGATCCTAGTTCGTAAGCAACAGGACTCGACAGTTCTGTGAAGACCGCGACATCAAGCTGACAACCTCGACACCCAGGGGCAAGCGGTCAAGCGACACTTCAGCAAGAACATCAAAGCTAAAGTCTTTCAAGAAGGTGACTACGTTCCCCGTCGAGTGTTCCAAAGCACTCAAAAGCTCAATGCAGGTAAGCTTTCCACCAAATGGGAAGGTCCTTGTCATATCTCAAAAGTCATGGATAAAAAGGGCCATCTTCTTTCAACCCTTGGCAATCAAGATATCCCACGTAGTGGGAATGCAACGCACCTGAAAAGGTATTTCCCCTAAGCCTTTTTTCCTTCTTTCACATAATTTTTATCCATCATAGCGACTACTGACTTAAGCATCGGAGGGTCGTTGGCTAGCCAACGACCAACCTCTGACATTGTTTTATCGCAGGATCGCACGACATTAGTTACTAAAGTCTATTGTATGACTTAAGTCTCGCAGGATCGAACGATATATAAGTCTATCGTACGATCTTAGCCTCGCAAGGTCGCACGACATAAGTAATCATGTCTATGACTTGATCATTCCATCACAGGAACACATGATTCAAAGTTCATCGTATCACACGATCTTAAGGTCTAGCGACCCCACAATCTAAGTTCTTCAACTTAGAAAAACTTCATGTTCTGAATGAATGCTGTAATCGCATGCGCTTATGTTTGCTTATACGATTCAGGAATATAAAAGACTTATGACTTACGTTCTAGTCGTTGTATTACAATGGATGCCCAAGTCGCACGACTTCTTGTTCATTTTTGTACTTAATGAATTTTTACAGTCGACATTACATCTGTCCATGACATGTACGAATCAGGTTCAATGGAAAGGTAAACTTTTTCCGACTATCGCTAAAGCGAAACTTACAACTAGCTAAAAATGCTAGACACAACGTATCATAGGTCTCTAGCGACCGTATCAGCTATAAACGCCAGATCAAAGGTCTTTAACGACCAAATCGGCTCGAGCGCCAGAACATATGTCTATAAATGACCGTATCGGCTGTGAACGCCAGACCACAGGACCACGTCGACCGAGAACGCCAACCCGGTGACATGGACCCCTGTCTCCTCGATAGGAAAGCGTTCCCTGAAAGATGGGAGAAAATATTTCCTCAGATGAGGAAACAACGTCATCCCGTCTAGGACACCATCGACCGATGACTCGTCCCCCTTGTCGGCAGACGCTGGGGACAACACCTTAGACACTAGCTTCGTCACTGTCGCCGGAAGCGCTGAACTTGCTGGTGTTACGTCCATTGCGCCAGAATGGCTGGATGACGCCCTCGCCTCTGTAGGCGTGACAACTCTCGACGAAACGTCAGCCCGCGAAGACGGTTCCTTCAGGACTACCGTCCTTGTCTTCTTCAAGATTCCCAGCCCAGCTGTCGGGGCATTCTTTCTCCTTTCCCGGCCTCGAAGGGCAGGCACAACTTGCGTCTCCTTCTTTGGCTGACCAAGTCAGTTTTCCTCTGATGATCTTAGAAAAAGTAACACGTCTCCATAGCAACGTATTTTACTTTAGTGCGAGATCTGAAATTCCACTGGCTTGGAAATTCAGATCTCGGGGGGCTAACTGTTTGGGTAAAAAATCACACCCTCGACCGACCTGGGAAATTCCTTTGACATGACCCATGGACATTGATTACCCCCGATCGACAAAGATAATACCCATTATTATCATATCCCCGACATACGTTAATAACCACGATAGTTGGTTATTGAAAGACATCTTGTGTCAATAGTTATTCAAGATAGTGTCTTTACAACTCATGATCACACGTCATGTGTCGCACATCATGCGTCGCACGTCGTACATCGCTAGTCTTACGTCTTACGTTACTAGTCTTATGTCGCCAGTTACGACTCGTCGGTCTTACGTCGACAGTCTCATGTCATCAGCCTTATATCGCTCTGGTCCTGCGACAACGTCGTCCTGGCATCCTGGTCTTACAACATTTCCTAGTCTAACGATATTTTCATAAGATCATTCTTATATTAAGATAAGGTCCCGACAAAGACCCATAAAACGTCCGTCGTCCCTATCGAAAGGTAAGTCGAGAGTTCATCGCGACACTCGACCTCGACGTCACCCGCTCCGCACGACCGTCGCATAAAGACCATGCGACCTCAACCAAACTAACACATAATATAACTGTTACGTTTGTTAAGTGTTTAATGCAGGAGTCAACACTCTTTATGAGCAACGGCTATAACGGACGAGTCATCAAAGCGCATTAATGATCCGACAGTGGTTACGAAAACCACTCATCAATGACATTAAAGCTCCCCAGCGGTTACAAGACCAAACATTAAAACACAATTAAATCACCCGAATACTATAAATAGGGAGTTTTAGTCATCGTTTCAGGGGCATCTTGGACAGAATAGGAGAATCCTACACCGAAGTATCACTGAGCTCCAGAATTCCACTGCGTACTCAAGAACACTCGGAGTGAAGCACTTTCTCTTGAAGAATCGCTCTCGACGCACGACATCAGCCCTCGACCAACAGTTGTTTACACTTTGTATTTACACACGACAAACACCTGTCTTCCATTTCAAACACTTGTACTTTACATTTCAAAGCATTTCCTTCATTTGTATTGTAATCATTGTACGGTCGACACCAGTATCCAAGGACATCGCCCCTGATTGGCGACCATAGTATAGTGACGACACCCACTGTCGTCCGCAGGTTTTTTCGTCGTTTGAGGTTTTTCCTGCGTCATCAAATCCCTTGTCTCGTTAATTTTTTCCTTCGTCGCACGTCTCGTCGAAAGATCCTTTCTTTAGTTGATTAAGTCCACATCGACCATAAGTTGTCCATTTGGTGCGATTTTTGGCATTAACAGTCATCCATATATTGCTTTCAGAGAGAATTTACAATACGAGAAAGAAAGCAAATGAACAACCCACCTATTTTCTAAGGCTAATGCACTTTATATATAACGGGCCCGTGGTTAACAGGCCCACGGCCCGTTCACTAACAAAGCTCAAATTAAAGAATTGCAATATAGACCCTTGAACTTTAAATCAACATAAATTGACCCTAACAATCTCCCCCTTTGATTTGAAGTTCGAGTTCGCGCTCTAGTTCTCGCCAGTTGTAGACGTATCTTTTACGGAGCGCAAAGTGTACCTCGAACATTCTGATAGCACGACGATAGTCGATGCGTTCTTCAACCACTTCTAAAGCGTTTCGAGCAGTTATCTCATTCGAGTTAGGAACATACGAAACCTTCTGATTTTCTGATTCGTAGGAAATGATTTTGCGAAGAGCATTTTGTACTTTGTAGAGCGTGTCGTCGCAGAATCTGTCTACCTGACTCAAGCGCAGAAATTTCTTCTCATTCTGATCATTGATGAAGACAATCCCAAATTCCGGTTGTAGAAGCAGAGCGTTCTCGGAATACATCTTCAACTCAGGAGCTTTCGAGTGAACGGACTCTCTCGGACAGCGTTGTCATCGCTTGTTGGAAGTCCTTGAGAGTCGAGTCAATGTTATCCAATCGAGTGGTAATGGATGATGAAGGATCTGTGACCTGTGATTTCAGAACTGTTATCAGGTCTGCTTCGGTAGAGGCGTTGGTTTTGGATTCTTAGAGCAGTTGGGCTAGAAGCATCGTCTTTAGGGTGTCCACCGTATAGATAGGCTGAACATGAGCTGGTGGAGGTGTAGGTGCGGTTTCAGTGTCGACGATATGCCCTTTGCCTTTGATTAATCGTTTGATGGTGTCGATCTCGACGGCGACATGCTGCTCCATTGCCTCGTGGACAGCCTTAAGGGTGCTGTCCAGGGACCCTGGTGACACAAAGTCGGGTAATGTAACTCCGGGATCACTTAGATTACCCGTTGAGGCATCTACTTGAGAGGCAGAGCCACCTACGTTCACGATTGGCACAGGGATAGCCGTGGTAGGATTTTCGTCCGATCCTCGTGTTCCGCCAGAAGGAGACACTACAGACGTTCCGATCGAGTCACGGAGAATCTCAATTTGGTGTTCCTTATCATGTGTCCTAGCCGAAGAATGTATAATATCAAATGGCTCTAGACTCGATGGTGCACGAAATGAAGGCGAGACCGAGGGCTGCTGGCCTCTTATTTCAACACCAGCGCTCTCCGAATGAGAGACCGGTGGAGGTGGTGCTTTATCCCCGTGAGAAACTGAAACATCCGTCTTTTGAGAGACGGATGAGTGGCTAAGGAGGTTGTGCAATTGCTCCGCTGGGTCCACGGAGGCTTCTTCAATACCCCGTCCCAACGTATGAGACGGGATAGCAGATGTGGCTACCCGGATATCACTCGGTTGGGGTCGCTCAGAAGCCTCGTTATCTTTACGGCTTAATCTTTCTTGGTTTGCTTTCTACTTGATTGCACTCAGTCTCACCTCTTCTTGATTTTCAACTAAGTCTCCCTCCGCTCACCTTCCTCCACTTGTCCTAGGACCCTCACGTCGCTCGGGTCGAAGTCCCTGGGGAGGTCCCTCCGGCGCTGGCTGGACCATGGGAAAAATACTTTGCTCCCCCTTCACTGATGCATAGGCATATGCTTGCTCCCCCTCGGAACAGGGATGTGATTAGTTAGGAGACGTCGACAAAAAAAAAGTTTAGACTTTTAAGGAAAAAAAAATGTGACGCTCCCCCTCAAATGTTGAACACCAAAGGTAGTGCTCCCCCTTAAAATGTGCACGGAGTCAAGTGCACTCGGGAATGCCCACACACACTCACACAAAAAAACTTTTATGACAGTTAAAAAAACGTGTGTGACACTCCCCCTCAACAGTAGAGTAAACTTACCTGATACCGGTTCATGCTCCCCCTGAACACATGAACACTCTCCTTCAGATGGTTCCAGGTAGTTTGTGAGTAGCTCCCTCCTTCCGGTCATGTGTTTGGAGCATCCAGAGTCTAAGTACTACACATGACCGTCCTGCAAAACGAGATTAGCGGACCTTCGGTACCCATATTTGCCTGGGTCCAGGAGGGTTAGATTTGACACCTTTCGGAGGAACCTGCTTTGAGACAGTATTCCTCCTGGGTGTAGAATTTACACCTTTTGGATGAGCTTGTTTTGGAGCAGGTTGCCTCTTAGGTGTAGGTTTAACCGCAATAGGGGCAGCCCGTTTTGGAATGGGTTATCTCTCCTGCTGTGGTTTAACCTCTGATTGGGAACCCCGTTGATTATAGTGTTTCTTTTTGTTTTTACGGGGTTTGCGTTTGGGTGTATGATTATATATGTGATATGACCCAAACCAATCATTATTATTAATATCATCAAAGTCATTCCAACCACAACTAGAACAACACAAACAATCGTGCGATAATTGATTCAATTGCTGAATGGAGTAAATTTTCATCGGAAAATTAACATCCATTTTAACAAAATTAGTCCTATGATTCCAAGCACAATCGTTTTTGTTCATTCTAGGGTAAAAAACAGTGTTAAATGACTTCGACGCTTCTTTCTCAATAGATTCCCTAGCTGGCCTCTTTGGTTTATCTTGTTTAGGCTGGCCGGTTTTATCTGAACCCACATTGACAGCATAGTCAGTGACTTTTGAAGAAACAGGATTTTTGAAAGGCAATCGCTCGGTCTTTTGCCTCGGCTGTGATTGGTTTTGAGAAACAGGTTTCGATTTGGTAATCTTAATCATAGCTGGGGCCTTGGTGTTAGAACAAGTACCCTTTAGAAAGTTGACCGGTCGATGGACTACGGGTGATAGAAAGTCAGTGTGGCTCGGAAGAGGTTTGTCGAAGGGGAATGACTCAAACTCTCCATCAGAATTACCTTCGGAGTTCATATATTCTGAAAAATGGACATCCGGAATTACTGGACTTGGATCGGTCGGGGAAGGCGAGGAACACTTTGTGCTTGTGTGTTTTGGGGAATTTGGTGCGGAAGCTAAGAAAAAATCAGAGTTCAAATTCCTTAAAACACTCTCGTCTTGAGAATCTTTACCGTCTTGTGTAGTAGAAATCTTGCCTATGAAAGCTTTGCACGAAGACGTATCTGATGAACTTGAGGAAAGTTCGGGTGAATTATGCTTTTCAGATTGTAGTTGGTCAATCTGCTCTTGGAGTTGACCATTTCTCGTATGCTCCTTCATCGCATATGTTGCCAAGGCATCCAGTTTTGATGTGAGCTTATTGATTTCACCCCGAAGGATTTCCTGTCCTTCATCCGATACAGATTCGGTTTTAACCGATTTAAGATTCTCAAGTTCCTGGACAAGCGCTTGCTTTTCCTTTTGAAAAACTGACCTTTCTTTCTCGAGTGTCTCCTCCAACTCGACTATCTTTGCTTCCAAGATGAGAGGGGGGACATAGAGCTTGTACTCGTCCGTCTCAGTCTTGGTTGCGGTTGCTTGGACCTCATCCTTTTTGGAGTTATCCTTGGGGTTTGCAACCTTGTAGCAATCGAAGTAGTCATTCGAGAGATACTTTTTATTTTTCTGATAGGAATAATTTAAAGGCTCATAACAAAATGGAAGTTGCATTTTAGACGTGTGTGTGCGCTTGTATTCCTCGGTTTCCTCTTCCTTTTCAGGTTCAAGAGGACCAGTCCATCTAATCGCATATTCCGAAAACTTTTTATCTAGTCCTAGACAGCCAAAATCATACAGAGTAGGTGTGTTGTAAAAACCCTTTTTCAAGTAGTGTGGGCTATCATATCCGATTCCCCACTCCTTATTAAAATAAGTGAACTCCTTGGGTTTATTCATATGAATGGTCTGATCAGATTGACCTCTCCTATGAAGTTTGGTTTCAAGATCAAGAATTTTAGCTACAAATTCCTTGTGTTAAGTTTGGAGAGCAGAACATTGATAAACAATTTCTGCTTTCTCATTCAGACACTGATCAAACTGAGACTGAAGTTCAGATAACTTGGCCCTTAAGTCCTTAGGTGCTAATGAGAGATTTTTGCATTTGTCTTTTAGATTAGCATTTTCAGACTTATATTTTTCAGTTATTCTCTTTTGAACATCTAGCTTTTCGGTTAAAGATCTAATCTCAAGCAGTTGTTCTTTAGAGGTGGCCTTAAAGGAATCTACCCGTTCAGTAAGTGATTGCACTTGATTAAGGAGATCTTGTTGGTTAGATTCACATACCTGACTTGTCTTTTCCTTTGACTGAGGTGAATAAGACATCTTCAGTTGCACTGGAGTGATCGTCAGACGATGGTTCGATTCAAAGTGAAACAGTATCAAGGATACTTAAATGTCCCCCTCCTGCAAGAGTATCCGAGTAATATAAAGAGTCCGAACAAACTATAGTTTCCGGATAACAAGAGGTTACCGGAAGACAATAGTTTCCGGATGATATAACGAATAAACAATACTTACCGGATGCAGGATTGTCCGGGAAGATTGGTTACCGGAAACTTTGGGTTTCCGGAACAAATATACCCGGATAGATTACGAAAATGAGACTTACCCGGAAAGCTTGACGTACCCGGAAAGAAGAACGTACCCGGAATGATATCACACGAACGTCCGGAAAGTAATGATACTGTCCGGAAAGTGCGGCTGGTTTTGTCCGGGAACTGCGGCTGTGGGTTTCTAATCGATTGGGAATCGACTAGGGTTGCTCAAGAATGTTCCTGAAAAATTAGAAACACTACCAAACACAAAAATAACACTAACCCAATCGATTTTGATGCAAAAACAACAAGTTTTGATGGTAAAAAATCGATTTTTAGTGAAGAACACACTAAAAACTTTTGAACTTAATTTGCTTAATAAACCACTCAAATGATCGAATTAGGATGTGAAAATTTGCAGAATCACTAATAACAATGATACTAACAAAACCCAATAAACGAGATCGATCAATTTTATCCGAATCAAAAAATTGAATGTCACTCAAGAACACAGCCGTTTTGCTTAGAAATCTTACCAGAAATTGAATTGAACACTTTGAATCGATGTAGTCCGTCTGCTCTGATACCAATTGTGAGTCTCAGATCCGTGCAACGAACAATGAAATCAATAGAATAGACCATACGTTTACAATTTCAACTGGTCATCCATATATTGCTTTAAAAGAGAATTTACAATACGAGAAAGAAAGCAAATGAACAACCCACCTATTTTCTAAGGCTAATGCACATTATATATAATGGGCCCATGGTTAACAGGCCCACGGACCGTTCACTAACAAAGCTCAATCTAAAGAATTGCAATACAGACCCTAGATATCTTTTGTCAAGAAAATGGAAGTCCTGAACAACATGACCGTTCACTCAATTAGAAGTGATCATGGAACTGAATTCAAAAATAGTTATCTTGATAACTTCTTTGAGAGTAAGGGAATCTCTCACAACTTCTCAGTGGTGAGAACACCTCAGCAAAATATAGTCGTTGAAAGAAGAAATAGAACGATCATCGAAGCTGCCAGATCTATGCTTAACGATTCTTATCTTCCAACTCAATTCTGGGCAGAAGCTGTCAACACTGCCCGTTTTCCTCAAAATAGGTCGCTGATCGTCAAAAAATTCAACAAAACCGCCTATGAACTTTTCCATGAGGAAAGCCATCTATCAGCTTTCTTCATATCTTTGGCCAGACATATGTTCATGACCATGACGAACAAAATAATGAGAACTTAACTAGGTCAACGAGAATCATGTGAAAAATACACTGATTATTTACCCAAATGGTTGAATAGTTCAACGACATCGACTCTACTAGACAACTAGTAAAAAAGAGTTTATTTCTTAATGTAACGTTCAAAGGGTAAAACCTACCTATCCTATGCATGGTTCAACTGTTGGATTTTATCTTGGTAGCTTGGAAGATAGATCAATTTCCATTCATGTGGGGGATTTTTGGAAAAAATGGGTTTACCTATTTTAACAAAATGGGTTTTGTCCAACTTAGAAGACAAAATACGGAACTTATATAATATCAAATTATGTAGATAAATATAAATTTGTGTTCTCCTCCATGATACCTTCTTTTTCGTATGTTGAACGTCCAACTCGGTAGGTAAATGAGAAATTAATCACCGAAGTAGGGTACTTGAAGGGATTTGTAAAATGGGTAAATACCTATCCCACATAGGTGGAGAAGTGAAATGAACGTGGGTTTATAAGGAAATTCAATCCATGGGTTTGTAAGACTTATAACACAAAGGTTCTATCTTGCTCGCGCAGGGGGTGCAAATACGAACCGAAATTGACTTCGGTTAATTGAACTTGTGAGCGAGCGCGCGTCCTACGGACACGAATGCACCACCGATCGACAAGAAAAAGTTCAGAAGCATTTTGCCAATATTTTATTTCTCTTCGTTTTGTAACCGACGAATTTATGATAGTGATAAAAACAGAATTTCAGTTTTGATCTAGTCATAAATTAATTCCGGGTTTGTTTTTGTTTTAATAACATAATTGATTATGGGGTGTCAGTTACAAAAAATTGGTGTATAAATAGAGCTCTCAATCAAACAGAAAACACATAAAAAATCTGAATGCCATCTTCCCTTCTACCTATTGTTATTATCATCATCTTGCTATCAAGGTAAACTCTAGGCTTAGCTCAGTTCGGCGGTCTCGAAGAATCGTTCTTGTTGTCGCATCCTGGGAAACAAACGTCCGATAGTAAGACAATTTTTAAGGACATTGTGTTCAACACATGCCTCAATGTTTTTTCGAAGTTCTTTGTATTCACTTCGTCTATTTGATGGCCTCTTCCTACAATATATATATATATATATATATATATATATATATATATATATATATATAGATAGAGGAAGGTTCAGAAAAGAATACTAACTATTTAAGAAAACACCAGAAGAACAAATCATATGCAAAATCACATGTGATTTTACATCAACGACAAAAAATGGGCACTGTCAACTTTGGCCACAACTTAAGTCGTGGGGAAAAGTCGCGTGAATCATATATGATTTTGTATGTGAATCATTTATGATTTTTTACATTAACGGTTGTTCTCGTGTTTTCTTAAATAGTTAGCGTTTTCGTTTGAACCCACCCCTGTTTAGATATACATATTTTTAGGACCATAAATGTCCTATTAATTAGAAAGTTATATAAAGAGTTTTATATTATTTGTAAAAGCCCTTAATTGATAAATAGGCTTAGATTAGCTTAATGGGCCATGGGCTTTATGTTTTAAGCCTTGGAATATAAAGTGGTTTTTTGTTTAAAATTTAGGTCAGAATCCTTGATCATAGTTTATGCGCCTAACTGTTTAGAGAGAGAGTTGAGTTCTCCAATCCAATACTTGTAACTCTCTACAATCATCAATAAAGATTAATCGTTTCGTTACATTGTTACTTGATCATATTGGGATCCACATGTGGTATCAGAGTAGAGAGATGATCGATCCAAAGGTAATTTTTGCTTGGTTTGAGTCACTCCCTACTTTTCTGTTTTATCAACACTGTGCTCTTGGTTAGAGATCTTGAGTTATTAATTTTTGTGTTAAAAATCAAATTGGTGATTAAGAACTAGTTGGTATTATTTTCAGATAAATCTTTACAAGTTTTCAGAATTGACTTTGAGGTTTTTGACCTCTAATTGGTGAAAAATCGATTAACCGGGTTTTTGCCTCTGTTCTTCAAATTTCAATCTTTCTTGCCATTGGTAGTGTTTAGGAGTGAAATTGGTTATTCTTTCTTGTTTGTTTGGAGTTTTGGTTGTGCTAACAGTGTTCATAAATTTTAAGAAAAAATCACTCGCAGGTTCGTGTTAATCGCTTATCGACTTCCAGGTACGTATTGTTCTTCATTTTCCCTATACACAGGGTTTATTGATTTCCCTATACTACCCGGGTCATATATTCCCGGGTATAGCAGCCCCGATACCGGTTCTCTAGTTTACCTGGTACGCCTTCCGGTTTCATATACCGGATAGATCTTCCCAGTTAAACACCGAGTGTTTCGTGGTTTTCGGTTTCACCTACCAGGTTCACCACGCCCGGTAACCTGCTTCCCAGTTTCGTGTACTGGGCTCCCAAATCCCGGCTCCCAATACCGGGTACCAGCACCTGGTTACTTAAATAACAGGTATTCCTCCCCGGACTTGCAACCCGGTTCGCCTATCCCGGAATCAACTCCCGGGTTCCCATGTCCCGGATCTGTTACCTGGAATCCTCCCATTCCCGGTTCCTTAGTACCTACAGGTTTACCCGGACTTAACCAAACCCGGGTTCCCCCGTGCTAAGTCGCCGAAGGGGGACAATTGTGTATTCTGTGATACACTGCCTGTTTTTTTGGATCGATATTTTGAATTGTCTCACGATCATTTTTATTCGAGTAACTGTTTGGGTAAAATTTCACCAGTCTCGACCACGACCAAAAAAGGGGAAAACATTTATTATACTTTTTTATGATAAGTTAAAATCATAAACGCTTTATCGTCTGACCAAAGTTTAACTCAAAAATGTACTCACGACACTCGACCGTCGTAAGAGACCTCACGACCTCGACCAACTAACGTGTGATAACTATTATGATATATATGTTTAATGCAGGATCAACTCCATTAATGGCCAACAGACATAACCGACAAGGGCAATTACGAGCATTAATCCCAGCAGCCGTTAGGACCGTTATTCCTACTTTCACGGGATCATTCAAAGTTTCAAAGGCTATATAAACAAAGGCTCACACCTCACTTGCGCACAACTGAACTCTCGAGAATACTCACTGCAAGAATGAAGAACACTCTCTCTCGAATATACGACGCACGACTTATACACGCGACGCATAGTTTCCATATACGACGCATTTGTTTTTTTTCGCATGATACACTTGTCTATTTACATTTAAAGTATTTCTTTCATTTGTATTGTAACAATTGTACTCTCGGCATCTGAAACACAAGGACATCACCCCTGTTTGGCGACCATAGTGCAGCGACGACACCCACAGTAGTCTGCGGGTTTTTTCCTCGTTGAGGTTTTTCCCGCGTCATCAAAATCTTTTGTCTCGTTTACATTTTCTTTTTGTCTTAGTCGCATAGCTTTGTCGAACGATTTCTATCTTTAGTTGTTAAGCTCCACAATCAACCTTAAGTTATCCTTCTGGACGATTTTTGGCATTAACAGTTTGGCGCCCACCGTGGGGCCCCATCTAGAGAAAGTTTTCGACAAACGTGCGTCCTACTAACGATTTCTTGGAGTTTCCTCTTTTCTTTGTTTCAGGAAAATGGCAGATCATGGAAACCAAGAGCAGATCATCGCCCAAATGCATTGGGAGCTTGAAAATGCACGCCGTCAGATCGATGCCCTTGCTGATCAAAGTCGAAGGGCAGCTAAAGAAATCGCGCGACTGGGGAATCCATTCGGACCGCAGAACGGTCCCAGACCATTCGTTCAGAATCCAGGTCCTGGATGCTCCTGGGATAGCCGACGACTATCGCCTGGAGGAAGTCGTCCTGGACCAGAGCAAGCCTGACCAAAAAGTCTTTATAGGTTCGTCCCTCGATCCTTGCCTTAAAAAACTGATATCTTTTTTGCAGGAACATGCCGACTGCTTTGCCTGGTCGCACGAAAACATGGTCGGCATAAACACCAACGTCATTTCCCACAAGCTCAATGTCAACCCGTCATTTAAGCCTATCAAACAAAAGCAACGGAAATTTGCTCCTGAAAGGAATAAGGTGATAAATGACGAGGTCGACAACCTCCTCAAGACAGGGAAAATTCGAGAAAGTAAAGTATCCCGACTGGCTTGCCAACGTCGTGGTCATTCAGAAGAAAAATGGCAAATGGAGGGTCTATATCGATTTCACAGATTTCAACAAAGCTTGTCCAAAAGACCCTTTCCCGCTGCCACACATCGATGCCATGGACGACGCGACAGCAGGACATGAACTATAGACGTTCATGGATGCTTATTCTGGATACAATCAGATCCTGATGCACGTCGAGGACCAAGAAAAGACTGCCTTCATGATAGATCGAGGTATTTATTGATATAAGGTTATGCCCTTTGGACTAAAAAATGCAGGTTCCACCTACCAGCGTGGTGAATAAAATGTTCAAAGACCACCTTGGCGACACAATGGAGGTGTATATCGACGACATGCTCGTCAAGTCGAAGCAAGCAGTCGACCACGTCGAGCATTTGAGGCAGTCGTTCGACATCCTTCGGAAATATAGTATGAAGCTCAACCCGACGAAGTGCTCCTCTGGTGTCAGTGCCGGGAAATTCCTGGGTTATATGGTCACTCGTCGAGGAATCGAGGCCAACCCCGACCAGATCAAAGCCATTATCGAGATCAAATCTCCAAGAAATTTCAAAGAGGTATAAAGGGTCACTGGTCGGGTGGCAGCCCTAAACAGGTTTATCTCTCGATCCTCACATAAAAGCCATCTGTTAGGACCATAAATGTCCTACATATTAGAAAGATATATAAATAATTATTATAGAGCGTAATTAGTTTAATTAATCTTTTTGTAAAACACTTTAATTATAAAAGGGCTTAGATTAGATTGATGGGTCATGGGCCTTTGTGTTTAAAGCCTTGGTATATAAGGTTTAGGTAACCTTAGAATTAGGTTAAGCAATTGATTAGCCATTCCAAACGATTCATTAGACAAGTTGAGAGCTTAATTGTTTAGAGAGAGATAGTTGTGTTTTTCATTCAAACCTTTGTAACTATCTTGATTTATGAATATGAGAGGGATGACAAGTTGAAATCATCAACCGTTCTTGTTATTTCTCTTTGAATCGTTGTTACCTGATCAATCTGGAACTCACAATTGGTATCAGAGCAGAATCGGTGATTTGAAGAATAGAAGAAATCGAACGAAAGCGAGAAAAAGGAAAAAAAATCGTATTGAATTTTTCTGGAAAACGCAGCAAGCTGTTTCACCTATTCCCAGAGTTTAAACCGTCGGATCGTCGCGATTTTTGGACTGTAGCTTCACGACACCCCGTTTTACATTCTGAACGGTTAGATTAATCGTTTGAGGGCCAGAAGTCACCCAGATTAATCTCGACAGACTGCAGTTTTTCTTGGGTTAAATCGTTCTTCAATCGGGTTTGCAAAGTTCTTTCTTCGATTAAATATTTTTCTGTTATATCTCGATTGTTTAATTGCTTTAATCTAGTCTTTATCTACTTTTACAAGGACTCAAAGGTATTAATTTTTCAAGTTAAAAATCAAATCTTGAGTTTTTGGTGTTCTTAAAGTTTTGTGGTGATTGTTGAAAAATAGGATAATTTTTGGTTAGAAATCGATTTGGGTGTGTTTGTTTTTGTGTTTTTTGTCAAAATCTAACCCTACAGGAGTGAAATCAAGCAACCCTATCGATCCTAGATCCGAATTGCAACCACAACCGCAGTGTCCGAAAGTTTCTGTTTGTTACCGGGTAAGTTTTTCTTTCTCTCAAAGTTACCGGAAAAACATCACTTTCCGGGTGAAATTTTGTCCGGATTCCTCTCAAAAATCAATGTATTCGGATGAAAGTGATGTCTAACTTTCCGGATGATACGTGTGTTTGGCTTTCCGGATAACCAACACACACACATCACAACTTTGTTGATTTTTTTTCTTTCTCGTTGACTTCCGTCTGGCACACGTGGCTTGTTCACATATATGGTGATCTCATTCTTTTAATTGCTGCACATTAATTCTATTGCACACTCATGTCACGTGCATATTTTCATTTTTTTTAGAAGCAATTCTTATCTAATTTGTTTGTTTTTCTTTCACCCGGAAACTCCATTTGTCCGGTGAATCAATTTTTTCTTTTGTGCATTATCCGGTAAACCATTTTCACCCGATAAGTCCACGGTATCATTGTCCGGTAAGCTTCTCCTACGCGAATCAAGTATCCGACAACTTTCGTTTGGTAACTCTTAATTCTCTTTTTTCGGTAAGTCGAATATAACTTTCAACCGGTAACTCCATCTTTTCGGTAAGATCACTCATCATCCGGTAAGTTTTGTTTTGTGCGGATTATTCATCCATCCGGTAAACATCTTTTATCCGGAATCCTTCTCTATCCGGTAAGCATCGAATCATCCGGTAAGTTCCATTTGCCATCCGGTAAGTTTACTCATCATCCGCTAAGTTTTGTTTTGTGCGGATTATTCATTCATCCGGTAAACCACTCTTCGTCCGGTAAGTTCCTCTTCATCCGATAAGTCGCAATTTTTTTTTCACGATCGATTTGAATTTTTTGTGACGCTTTAGATTATTTGCGACGATTTGATCTTATTTGCGACGCTCTTCATGTTATGTGATTTTAGATTGACGCGTTCGATCTAACTTGGTTTGTTTATCTTGCAGATTTCACTCTCGAAGTTTGATTTCGTTCGTTCCTATAATTATCAGATTTTATTTTTGAAAACGAATTTAATTTTTTTTAGTTTTGTTTTTCAGATTTAATTTTTGATTTTTCTTCCGCATTTTTGATTCTTCAAAGTAACACCGATCAACGATCAAATTTTTCAGGTAACAATGTCGTATTGCTTTAATGTGGAGTGTCAAGAAAATCAAAGACTACATCAAACGCATATCGAGAAGAAAAGTGATTTGATCTACAAGTACATTAAAGAACTGAAGCAACATAAATCTCGAATCTGGAATTGTTCTGAGAAGCTGGCTAAAGGAGAAGAAAAGGAAACGTTCTTAGAGTCTGAAAACTCTGAGCTGAAAAAGAAGCTGTCTGATTTATCATCACGAGATGACTTCAAGGAGACTGAGAAAGAGCAAGCAAGACTACATGAAAAGAATATCAAGCGATCTGATGATTTGTGCAACAAATACATCAAGGAACTGAAGGAACTGAAATCTCAAATCTGGAACAGTTCTGAGAAGTTGGCTCAAGAAGAAGAGAAAGGTAAACTCCTGAACTGTGAAAACCTTGAGCTTAAAAGTAAACTATCTACTTTTGAAAAGACTTTTGAAAAGGAGAAAGAAAGTTTTGAAAAAGAAAAACAAATGCTTATAAAGCAATCTGATTCTTCAAACAAATCTCTTGATGAGTAGAAGAGTATTGAGCTTAGATGTCTAAAACTTTCAACACAAATCTCCGACTTTGAAAAGGTTTTGATTTTAGAAAGAGAAAAGTTTGAAACTGAACGCAAATCCTTTTCTAAAAAGAATGGAGAACTTTCTTTGAAAATATCCGATTTGGAGAAAGAATTAGACATTCTAAGCAAAGAGACTGAGAAGAAGAAGGTTGAAGATTTTAAAGCAAAAGGTGTGAAAGATGATTTTGCATTCGAGAGAAAGATCTTTCAGACTGAGATTTCTAAGCTCACAAAGAATTTATCTGTTTTGTCAACTGATATTATGATGGAAAAGAGACTTAAATCTGATTTACAAAAGAAACTTGATTTAATTCTCAAAGAACGAAATACTTTATCCGTTAAGGTCGAGAAACTTGAAGAAAGCAAGTTCAAAGGTGTTCAACCTTCTTATGCTTCAAGTTCATTTTCTACAAATCGTTCTTCAAAGAATTTTGTCAAGTCAAATGATTTTTCAAAAGATCAGATTCGACCTTCCAATCTTTTCTATACTTCTCGGGTTGATAAGAAAGATAATCAAATTTTCAAGAAAGTAAACATGGTTTGGAGAGTTAAAGGATCTGCTCCTGCTCCAGAGTCATTCGTCCCTGTTAAGAGTGACAAGAACAACAAAGCTTTCCACGCTAAACCTTTTGTCAAAACTGATCGTGTTTACTCCTTTAATAAACTGATCAGCTTATCTACACAGAAGTTGTGTTGTTCTTATTGTGGTTCAAATGAGTTTGTTGATCGGAAATATTCTTCTTATTGGTATGGTTCTTACAGTATCACCGGTCCTCACTATCATAGGGCATCTAACCAACAAGGATCCATCAAAAGATGGATACCAAAATCTATGTAATCTGTTTTGCAGGAATGTCATGTGCGTCTTTAATTCCTATTATTCACATCACATGACTGCATTCAAAGGTTATGCCAATTTTGAGGGGGAGTACCATTTCATGAAAGGTAAGTGAACTTCAACTGAATTCAAAGACCGTGGTAATTCATTATGGATAACTTACTTGTGTTTGTTATTCTCCAATTTTAACTCCATGATTGCCACGTGTCATATTTTCTTGATTTAGTTATTTCCATGTCTCACATATTCGTTGATTTTTTCGATGGAAATACACTCGTTTGAATTCCTAGTTGTTTTCCATGTTCGCTATTTCTAGCAAATGATTCCATTCTTATCTGATACAATAATTGTGACTTGTTCTTCACAATTAAACTTTCTGATCATTGTCTAACTTATTGCAAATACTGTGCTTACTGAGTCAGTCTGTTTTGCGCTTGATCTTGTTTTTTCTTGAAATTCCGTTATTTCAAACAATGACTTCTGATCATCTCAGATCAGGACTCGATCTTAATAGTTTGACTTCTAAACACCTCAGTTTAGAACTCGTACCTCACAGTTTACTAAACTGTTCTACTCGTTGCATGAAAGTGAGTGTTAGGACTTACATCGTTTCTATGGTCTATCCAGAACCGGAAGGACCTACCCAAGAAACACACCCATGTATAGATAACAGTGAGGGGTCTAGATTGATAGATGAGTTTGGAGAGAAAATAATATGGTGAGGATGTGACAGGACTTAAAAGAATTATTGGTCCTTACCAAACCGAGTCAGTTATCCGGGTAACCACACAATCTATTCATTCTCGTTCTTTGGAGATGAATATTGAAACAGACATGGACCCAATGTCGATAACTCGTGTCACCCCACCTAGCCACTCAAGTATCTCACAACAGATACTTGTTTCATATATTCACGGAGAATTAGCACATAATCTATCTATTCCTCACTCGGAGGTCTTAGATATTGAAAAAGGAAGACATCAGCTCTGGTCTCCGAACTTCATATTCTAATCACTGAGTCTATTGATTTTTAACCTACGTCCTAGGTTAAGTCAATATTTGAGCCTAACAGATATGAATTTTTTTTTTCACACATGCACAAGTCTTTGTGATTCACATTGCATATCTTCGTGATATTGCTGGAACAGTTTGAGAAGTAATTTTTAATATTTTACTTCAGTGATAACTAGAAGTCCTATCAGAGATACCCCATTGCCAACTCTGAACATAGGCCACACAATTTTTTTTATTGTTGTGATAATAGTTACTATGTGTTTCTGTGTTAGATTTTTACCCCATGTTGGTTACTAAAATGTTTTATCTGGATTTTTTGCTACTCGTCACTATTGTCTTTGAACATACATGATGCTTCAGATTCTCCTACTCATCATGAGGGGAAGAAAGGTACAGATTCAAAGACACCGAATATCAAGTTGAGGGGGAGTTAGCAAAAGCCGAGGGGGAGTAAAGAAGTCCCCATGCAAAAGCCGAGGGGGAGTAAAGAAGTCCCCATGCAAAGGCCGAGGGGGAGTAATGGTTGACTGATTTTGATTTTTAATCGAATGATTGATCTGTTCCGAGATACAAAGAGCTCAAAGTGCATACAAGTGATCAAAGTGCTTACAAGTAATCATATCTTCTCATTCCTTATCAAGTGGTGTTCGCTTCAAATTTTTTCTTCCATCAAGCATATTGGTTCTACAAGTTCTTTTAAAGCTGAATTCAAATTCAAGAGCTTTATTCGAGAGCTTTATTTAAGGGGGAGCGTCGAAAGACATGAAGACAAGCAACACCGAAATGCTTCAAAGATTCAAGAAGAAGAAAAGATCTAGACTTAAAGGTTTCAAGACCGATTTTTATTTATATATCTTTAGGAGGAGATTGTTAGGACCATAAATGCCCTACATATTAGAAAGATATATAAATAATTATTATAGAGCGTAATTAGTTTAATTAATCTTTTTGTAAAAGCCTTTAATTATAAAAGGGCTTAGATTAGGTTGATGGGCCATGGGCCTTTGTGTTTAAAGCCTTGGTATATAAGGTTTAGGTAACCTTAGAATTAGGTTAAGCAATTGATTAGCCATTTCAAGCGATTCATTAGACAAGTTGAGAGCTTAATTGTTTAGAGAGAGATAGTTGTGTTTTTCATTCAAACCTTTGTAACTATCTTGATTTATGAATATGAGAGGGATGACAAGTTGAAATCATCAATCATTCTTGTTATTTCTCTTTGAATCGTTGTTACCTGATCAATCTGTAACTCACACCATCTATTTTACAATGTCCTTAGGAAAAATAAAGGCTTCGACTGGACCGACGATCATGAACAAGCATTACAAAAACTGAAGGAGTACATGACGTCACCGCCTTTGCTATCAAAACTTCACGATCATGAGGTCTTGCAGCTGTATTTGGCTGTCAGGCTTAATGCAGTAAGTGCCGTCCTGACACGAGAAGATGGAAAACAACAGCTGCCGATTTACTATGTAAGTAAATCTCCTTTAAAAGCCGAAACCAGGTATTCCCCTATGGAAAATTTTCTTTTATTGCTTGTTAGAGCCGCAAAGAAATTGCGCCATTATTTTGAATCGCATCCTATTACTGTTGTGACTAACTTTCCTCTTAAGTATGTCTTGAGGAAACCTGAGTTGACAGGTCGATTGGCAAAATGGAGCATATACCTCAGCAGTTATGACATCGATTTCAAACCCAGGACAACAATTAAATCGCAATCATTGGCAGATTTCATCGCCGACTTTAGTCCTGAACTAGAAAAAGAAGCAAAGCTCGAAGTATCTACTGTGGTGACTCACGACGACGTGCCCTGGACTTTACATGTCGACGATTCATCCAACACTAGGGGTTCAGGAATAGGCGGCGTCTTAAAGTCGCCACGGGGGGGAAGATGGCGTATTCAGTCCGATGCGACTTCAAAACCAGCAACAACGAAGCCGAGTACGAAGCCCTGATCGTGGGAATGAATATGGCCCATGACTCGGGGGCAACTGTGCTACATGTCAAAAGCGATTCTCTTCTGGTCGTGAACCAGATGAATGGAGAATTCGCGACCAAAGATTCAAAGATGACAGCGTACCTAAAGGTATCAAAGGAAAAATCAAAAAAGTTTAAATCATTTTCTATTGAACAAATTCCAAGTAACCAGAATACTTAAGTCGATGCTTTAGCAAACCTTGGGTCTGCTCTAGTCGAACCAATATTCGATAGCATCCCCATGATCCACCTAGCGACGTCGTCCATTGGAAATGAAGATGTCGTCCAGATCAAAGTCGAAGAAGATGATTGGTCGTGAGACATCAGAAATTCCATTATGCACGACCACCTCCTAGAAGACAAGATGGAAGCTCGGTAGATCAGGTTCAAGGCATCTAGATATGTCGTGATCGGAGATAGACTCTATCGACGATCATCGACATGCCTGAAACTGAGATGTATCACCAACAAGAGCCAAGTCCAAAAAATCCTTCAAGAGATGCACGACGGAGAGTGTGGCAACCACTCCGGAGGTCGCAGTCTAGCCAATCGTATCTCTCGACAAGGCTACTTTTGGCCAACATTGCGACAAGACGCCATCAGGTATGTCCAGAACTGTGATCACTGCCAACGACATTCAGGTACGTCCCATAAACCTTCTGAACCTTTACACTCGACATTGATCCCATGGCCCTTCATGAGATGGGGGATGGACATTGTCGGCAAGCTACCACCTGCCCCAGGGCAACAAGTATTTGTCCTCGTACTTACGGATTATTTTTCTATGTGGGTAGAAGCAGCTGCCTTTTCCCAAGTTTGGGACAAGGAAGTCGTCTCTTTTATCCAGACTAACATCATATGCAGGTTTGGGATCCCATCTGAAATTGTCTGTGACAATGGATCCCGGTTCATAAGAAACAGAACTCGACAATTCTGCGAAGACCGCAATATCAAGCTCATGACCTCGACACCCAGGTATCCTCAGGCAAATGGACTTGCTGAGTCGAGCAATAAGACCGTTATTGCTTCGATCAAGAAAAGGTTAAAAGTTGCAAAGGGAAAATGGGTCGAAGAACTCCCTTCAGTCCCGTGGGCAAATCGTACGACGCCTCGCACGTCCACATGACAAACCCCTTTCTCTTTGGTCTATGGTTGTGAAGCAGTTTTGCCGGTCGAGGTCTAGCTCCCAACTTCGAGGAATACTTTCGTCGACCACAACCTGGTTGATTTAACTTATGACCTCGATGCCCTTGAAGAACATAGAGAATCAGCATTGATCAGAATGGCGTCGTAGAAGCAAGCGGTCGAGCGACATTTCAACAAGAATGTCAAAGCTAAAGTCTTTCAAGAAGGCGACTACGTCCTCCGACGAGTGTTCCAGAGCACTCAAGAACTCAATGCAGGTAAGCTTTCCACCAAGTGGGAAGGTCCTTATCGTATCTCCAAAGTCGTGGGTAAAGGTGCCTATCGGCTCCAAACCCTCGACAATCTAGATGTCCCACGTAGCTTGAACGCAGCACATTTGAAAAGGTATTTCTTCTAAGTCTTTTTCCTTCTTTCATACAATTTTTTATTCATCACGACGATTACTGACTTAAGCATCGGAGGGTCGTTGGCTAGCCAACGACCACCTCTGACCTTGTTTTATCGCAGGATCGCACGACATAAGTTACTAAGTCTATCGCACGACTTCAGTACACTTTTGCAGGATCGCACGACATAAGCGATCAGGTCTATTATTTGACTTGACCACCTTATCACAGGGACGCATAACTTAAGTTTATCTCACGACTTAATGATGCGAACGTAAGGCCCAACGACTTCATGATCTAAGTTTTTTTTGACTTAGAAATTTTTTCATGTTTTGGATAAGTGCCTAAGTCGCACGTACTTACGTTTGCTTACACGATTTAAAAATATAGAAGTCTTACGACTTACGTTCTAATCGTTGTATTATAGTAGATGCCTAAGTCGCACGTCTTCTTTTTTATTTTGTACTTAATAGATTTCACAATAGATATTGTATCTATTCACGAACTATATAAGTCGAAATAATGCATAAGTTCAACAGAAAGGTAAAATTTCATTCATTAAGTGATTGATTACATCCAAATAACTCGACCACCGACAGTCAAGCGATAAAAAACAAAAGACAAAAATTTTCTAAGGTTGAGGAGGATCGACAGCCGCATCCTTGTCAGAGGCCTCACCCTTTGAGCCCTCGTCCATCTCCTCCTCCTCCTCGACCTCCTTCTCGTCATCCGAGTCGAGGTCCCTCTCAGTCCCAACGTTCGACAAGAAGAACGGCAGCTCATCTGACGCAGAGGCAAGGGGATACTTTCCCGACAAGTGTTGTCGCATGATTGCCGCCCGCGCGGTCAGTCGAGCAAGAGCGAAGACGGACTTAGCCTCGTCGTTCAACTCCTTCACCTCTTCCTCCAGCTCCGCCACCCTGGACATGGAATCCTCGACTTCTTTTTCACTCGCAGCCAAGGATTCCTTAGTCTTGTCCAGCTCCACCCTTTGTTCGGCGATCAGGTACAGGGACTGCTTCAGACGATAGTTCGCCTCGTCCTTTGCACGCCCGACGGCCTCAGACTCGTTCTGGGCGTCGTCGAGTCGTATCGACAGGTCCTCGACGCGCGCCAGAGCCACCTTCTCCCTGTCCAGTGCCGCATTCTCTCTTTCGAGAGCAGAGGATACCAGACCTTCTATCTTCGCCATTTCGGCATGCAGAGCCAGAGAGGACTGGAACGCCTGTAAAACATAAGATACATGTTAGTGAACACTCGACAAAGATTACAAGCATCGAAAACATAAGTATTGAAAGAAAAACTTACCATGAACGCCAGTCCTGCAACGTGCGATCCCGTCTCCTCGAGGGAGACCCCTCAGAAACGCTCCTTGAAAGACAGGAGCTGATATTTCCCCAGATGGGGGAAAAGTTTCATCCCGTCCAGGACATTGTCAGCCATGAAGTTTGACGACAACGTAAAGTTGACTGTCATAACCTCAGCCTCTCCCGTCTTATGGCCCTTTCCCTTGTCGGCCGATGAAGGGGTTTGTTAAATCCAGATCCGTGCAACAATATAGAAATCGTAATGATAAATCAATAAGAACAATGATTTCCAACTGTCATCCCTTTCATTAACTTTCAGAGAGAATATTTACAATACGAATAGAAATCTAAAGAGATGATTAGCTTGTTTTTCCAAGCTAATCACACATTAAATACATCGAGCCCGTGGTTAACAAGCCCACGACCCGTTCTCTAATAATCTCTAATTTAAACAAATACAATTCAACCCTTAAACTTTAAATCAACTATAAAACCTGCCCTAACAATCTCCCCCTTTGATTTGAAGTTCGAGTTCGCGCTCTAGCTCTCGCCAGTTAAACACGTATCGTTTGCGCAACGCGAAGTGAACCTCACAGAATCTGATGGCGCGGCGATAGTCGATGCGATCTTCAATCATTTCCAAGGCATTCTGAGCAATGGTTTCATTCTGATTCGGAACATAAGAGTACCTTGGATTCTCAGACTCGTGTGTAATGATCTTTCGAAGAGCATCTCGAACTTTGAGGAGTGTGCCGTCGCAGAATCTTTCCACCTGACTGAAGCGCATGAATTTCTTCTCCTTTTGCTCATTGAGGTAAACAATCCCGAATTCTGGTTCCAGAAGCATAGCGTTCTCGGGATACATGTTTAACTCGGGTGCTTTCAGATTCGGCTTGATCAGATTTACCTTTTTCGCCTTGTTCTCGATAGCCATTTGGAAGTCCGTTAGATAAGACATCATGATGGTGCGGACCAGGTATCGACGAACAGCTTCGAGCGCCTTTGTAATCTCTAGCGGTCGGATGGTTCTTGTATGTAAGTCTTTTAGAATAACCAGAAAGTCGAGCGGTCGGAGGTTCTTGAAGTAAGCTTCTGAAAATTTCCATTCTTTCCCATCTTCACGTCGAACAGTGAAAACTGGGTAAACGATCCTCATAATGCGTCTTGAATAGATACTGATTACCTCTGTGATCCGAAGTTTGGTTCTGACCTGGTTGATTGGAAGACACCGCTGCATTGTGCTGATATATCGGCGTTGAAATTCTGGGTTAAGGTTGTAAATACCCAGACAGAAGGTCGGCTCGATCGGGCGAAGCTTGTGGACGAACAACTTCGTCAAAGATTCCTCCAAGTGAGGGATAAGTACCATGATCTTCTCCCAACGGATTTGTTGCTGTTGAGGAGGGGGAGGAAGATCAAAAGCTGTCGTGGGAGGAGTAGTTGTCGGAAGATCGGAAGTAGTAGACTCGGGTCTTGTTGATGATGTTCCGGCGGGTTGAGCATAGTGAACGGGGGATGTTCCATATAAATATTGGAGCAGGAACTGATCATAATCAATGTTGTCGTCCACATAAGTGGGGAAGACCAAATTTACCTGGAGATTTACGACACTGGCGGCTTTTTCATACCATGCATCCTCGGTCTCCGGATTGGCTTCACAATCTGGATCTATCATGTCTAGAATTGGTATGTCTGATGAGTCAAAATCAATCAGCTCCTGTGTTGAACCCTCGGGCTTTTCAACCGTCGGGTCTTCTTCATCTGAGATCTCCATGTCTATAATTATGTCTGCTAAAGGCAACTCGGCTTCTAGTGCTTTTCTTGTAGCTGCCGCAGTTGGGGATTCCTGATGAACCATAATTGTAGCTTCAGTCTGGATCAGGGAGGCGGTCTCGGTCAGACGTTGTCTTTTCTCCCCCTCACGGTGATCAGGATCATCCTGGTCATCGTGTTTCCGCTTCAGACCGCCTGCTTGACTCTTGCAGGTATCTTCGAGTGAGCGGACTCTCTCGGACAACGTGGTAAGCGCTTTGTTGTAGTCCTTGAGGGTCAAGTCAATGGCGTCTAAGCGAGTGGTAATAGATGAAGATGGAGCAGTGACCTGTGATCGAAGAACTGAGATCAGGTCTGCTTCAGTGGAGGCGGTTGTATCTGATTCCTGGAGCAGTTGGGCCAATAGCATCGTCTTCAGGGTGTCCACCGAATAGATAGGTTGCGGTTGAATCGGTGGAGGTACATGGGCGGTTTCAGTTTCGATGAGGTGGCCTTTACCTTTGATAGCGCGCATCACTTTGGCAAGTTCAGCGGCTACATGTTGCTGCATCTGTTGCTCCATATCCTGGCGGACAGCCTTAAGGGTGCTGTCCAGGGACCCTGGTGACACAAAGTCTGGGTTACTAACTCCGGGACCACTTAGATACCCGTTGAGGCATCTACCGCGGGGGTAGAGCCACCTACGTTCACAGTTGGCATGATAATAGCTGTGGTAGGATTTCCGTCCGATCCTCATGTTCCGGTAGACGGAGACACAACAGACGTTCCGGTCGGGTCACAAAGAGCCGCGACTTGGTGTTGTTCATCATCAAGTGTCCTAGTCAAAGAATCTTCAATAACAAGTGGATCTAGACTCAATGGTGCACTGAAAGAATTCGAGACCGGGGGTTGCTGGTCTCTTGTTTCAACACCAGTACTCTCCGAGTGAGAGACCGGTGGAAGTTGTGCTATATCCCCGTGTGACACTGAAACATCCGTCTTTTGAGAGACGGATGAGTGGCTGGGGGGGTCGTGCAATTGCTCCGCTGGGTCCACGAAGTCTTCTTCAATACCCCGTCCCAACAAATGAGACGGGATAGCAGGTGTGGCTACCCGGATATCGCTCGGTTCGGTTCGCTCAGGATCCTCTTTTTCTTTACGGCTCGTTCTTTCCTGGTTCAACTTTGAACGCAGTTCTCTCCGCCTCGCATGATCTAACTCCTCTACTTGAACTCCCTCAGATGTCCTAATAATAGGTCCGGTTCCAGTATGAGGAGGTGAGTCAAGAGGGATTCCAACAGTGAAATCTGGATTAGGTCCGATACCGTGAGGTATTTGTGTCAGGCGTATGGAACGGTCGGTATCGGAGTCTGTGGAGTCAGAAACCACGTCTTCAACATGGTGAGGTGGGGAGGGGGGTTCGGTAAGTCTAGATTGGGGTTGGCTGGAACCGGGTCGCGATTCCACTGCACCGCCTACACTCGCTCCCCTCACAACTAACACACCCAACCCGACAGCACCTGCTGGTCGGGCCCTCCCACCTCTTACTCTCGGACCCTCACGTCTCTCGGGTCTATGTCCCTGGGCAGGTCCCTCCGGCTCTGGGTGGACCATGGGATCACCTAACGCTGCCCTATAAGCTACTACCCCTGGTGCAGTGGGTTCTGCGATGGCTAGTAGGGCTTCAGGGATGGGCATGGCTACCGCATCGGATGGATTGCGGATAACCATGAACTGTAAATGATGATGGGGACATACCGGATGGTTCAGGCGGCGAGGAATGGCAGGATTCGCGTCCATGTGTTGACGCACCGCAAGCGAAAGAAACGCAGATATGGTAGAAATTTCTTCTATTTGGTACCTCCGATGTGGTGAATAGCGGTGACGAGCTCCCTCCGGATGATCATGGTGAAGTCTATGTGGCGGTTGTAGCACACAGCATGAACTAGGCGAAGGAAGTCGCCGGTGCACTGATCAATGCCTTTCCATCGCGATGAAAGACAGCGGTTTAGGATCGTAAATAGGGTGTACCATATCGGAGCTAGATACTTGCGATTGAATGCGGACGACCGGTTGAGGTCATGGTTGTAGCCGAGTACGCGGATTTGAGTGCAAAGTGTGTCATCATTTACGGCAGGATCGCACCATTCATGATTGTTGGCAGTGGCCTCCGGAAGTGATAGAAGTCGGCGGAGTGAGTCCGGTGTGAGCGTGAAAGGTTGGTTATCGATCTGAGCGGTGATCGACTGCGAGTTACCGGTTGTGACGACTCGGGTGGTGAGCCATACCTGTAGAACGTACAGTACTGGGACGTCGGCTGTGCTGGTAAGGGACTCACAGAGAGGGTGATTCGTGAGAATTTCCAGGAGCACTCGATGAAGTGGTTGGGGTCTGAATAGTGTCGGGTCCAGGTGGTGATTATTGGCCTCCATTTCAGTGCCATGGTCAGGGTTAACCAGGGCAGCATCGGCTTCTTCGTCAATAATATCCTCCTCTAGAGGTATTTACTCTTGAGGAGGCGGTTGTTTTTCTCCTGGTTGTTCGTGAGGGTGTTGTTGTTGATCCGCCATAGATAATCTGTAAAATAAGCACACAGTTAGAAACTGGGTCTGATGAACAAGTGTCGGCGTGTACCTTTGTTGTGATTGGTGCAATCTGAGACAGATCGAGGACTGGCAGTGACAAAACAAGTACTGAAATGGACACAACAGGGGTGTCCGGACAAACATGGGAATGACAAGTTTTCCGGACAGAAAAATGTTGCCGGACAACACATGTGTCCGGATGACAGAGGTAACCAGATGATAATGGGGGTTCCCAGATAAAGTTGGGACTCCGGACAAGGGAGTCCGGGTGTTATAGGTTTCCGGGTAAGGAGAGAGTCCGGATAAACTTGATTAATCCGGATAGATGTTCCCGGATACACCATTTTTCCGGATAATATTAGAGTCCGGACACCAAACTACCCGGTAGTTGAACTTACCGAAAACCCAAAGGTTTCCGGACAACTAGGTATCCGGGTGATGGTAGAGTCCGGATGGATCATCATGTTGTTGAAGGTGTCCGGACACGATGAATGTGTCCGGACGAATACTCAATCGTGCACAGTGGCAAACAGGGGATCCCAAACATGTTTTAGGGTGCGTAAGGGTTGTCCAGAAGCGAATATCAGCTTATTGGAGTACTGACAACTCTTGAATCGCATCCAGTGGAGCTAGACTAACGAAAAACCCTTAAGGGTTTCGGTCACTGTTGGATCGGCTAAGTCAGGGGTCGGTTTGCGGTGTGATGTGTGCAAAATTAGTCGAAATGTGATCGAGAGGGAGAAACGAGTAACATACCTGAAGATTGAGACAAAAAACGCGGGTGAATCGAGAAAGAGGTGAGAGTCCGAGCGAGAGAGAGAAGGTGCGAAGGGTTTAGGGTTTTTCGACGTTTTTCGGATAAGGAAAAAAAAGGAAGAAGTCCGGGTGGCTTATATAACCGGGTGGTGTCTGGGTTCTTAGCCGACCCAGAATCATACCCGGTCCGGATACTGTCCGGAAACCATGGGGTTTCCGGATACTGTCCGGATAACTTCAAACGGTCCTTTTTCTTGGAATTTTGCAGGAATCTGAACTGGAAGAGGACTTTCTCTCGCTCCCCCTCAAACTGAGCATGGGGATTTATCGCTCCCCCTCAGATAGTGCAGTAGAGTGCAGTGGAGGGGTCCGACACATAAAAAAATTGTGAAGTCTTTTGTAAAGAAACCTGTGCCGCTCCCCCTCAGATGATGAATATAACATACACGCAGGAGTGCCCACACACACAAAAAACTTTTTAACATATTTAAGAAAAAAATGTGTGTGACGCTCCCCCTCAACAGTAGAATAACATACCTGATAGCTGATTATGCTCCCCCTAAACACATGAGCAGCTTGTTAAAGCACATGTATAGACAAACCTCACATCTTCTTAATATTGTTCCTTGTAGATCGTGAGCAGCTCCCTCCTTGCGGTCATGTGTGTGGAGCATCCAGTGTCTAAGGACCACACATGACCGTCCTGCAAAACAAGTTTAGCGGACCTTCGGTACCCAGATTTGCCTGGGTCCGGGAGGGTTAGGTTTGGCACCGTTTGGGGAAGCTTGCTTTGTCCCAGCTTTCCCTTTAGGTGTAGGATTTACACCGGTGGAGGGAACTGGTTTTGGTACTTGTTTCCTCTTCGGTGCAGAATTTACACCTTTAGGAGGAACATATTTTGTGGCAGCTTTCCACCTGGGTGCCGGTTTACCCCCAGTAGGAGCAACTCGTGTAGGAATGGGGTGAGTCTCCCGCTATGGTTTAACCGCTTGATTGGTACCCCGTTGGGAATGGTGTTTTTGCTTATTATTGTGGGGATTTCGCTTATGAAATAAATTACCAACAAAATAAGGCGCATACCAATCATTATTGTGAATATCATCAAAATCATTCCAACCACAATTAGAACAACATAAACAATCATGCGATAACTGAATCAATTGATTAAGAGAATTGACTTTAACGGGAAAAGAAACATCAAAATGGTTCCAATGATTCCAAGCATAATTGTCTTTGTCTATTCTAGAATTAAAAACAGGTGGGGAAGACTTTGACGTATCCTTCTTGACAGATTCCCTCTTTAACCACTTTGGTGTTTCTTTATTAGCGCGACCATTTTTATCTGAAACAACAGGGACAGAATGATCAGTGACTTTAGGAGGAACAGTGTTGTTGGTTGGCAAAGGTCCGGTCTCTTGCCTCGGCTGTGATTGCCTTTTAGAAACTGGGTTAGAAGTGGGTTTTGATTGAGAAATCTTGATCACAGCTGGGGCCTTTGTGTTAGAACATTGACCTTGTTGAAAATCGACTGTATGATTCACCACAGGAGATAAAAAATCAGTGTGACTTGGAAGAGGTTTGTCAAAGGGGAATGACTCAAACTCTTCATCACAATTACCTTCGGAGTTCATGTACTCTGAAAAATCTATCTTGGGAAGTACTGGACTAGGATCAGGTGAGGAAGGCGAGGAACTCTTTGTGCTAGTGTGCTTTGGGGAATTTGGTGCGGAAGCTAAGAAAAATCAGAGTTCAAATTCCTTAAAACACTCTCGTCTAACGATCAACTTCTCCCATAATGATATCTATACTACCTAGTATCGTCATAATATCAGCCAATTTCATTCTTTTAACTAACTGAGGAAGAACTTGCGAATTAATAAACCCCGGTGGGCGAATTTTATATCGCCAAGGAAAAACACCCTTATCTCCTATCAGAAAAATTCCCAATTCTCCCTTTGGTGCCCTTGAACTTTAAATCACTTATAAAACCTGCCCTAACAGGGTTGACGTGGCAGATGACGACATCGTCGTTTTCTCCGGCGGTGCAGAACTTAAGGGCGTCACATCGATCGCACCAGAAGACGTCTTCGTCTTCGGTGATGCGAACGATACCTTCGCCTTATCAGGCGTGACGACTCTCGACGAGTCGTCGGCCTTCGAAGGCGGTTCCCTTGGGAGCGTCATCCTCGTTTTCTTCAAGACACCCGACCCGGTGGTCGAGGTCACTTTCCTCTTTTCTCTGCCCTTACGAGCAAGCTCAGCTTGAGCTTTTCTCTTGGCAGCTGCAGACGACACCTTTGCCTGCGATTCTCCTGAAAAACAAGAAAGGAAAAGCGATTACACGACAGACATAAGTGAAAAGACCGAAGTCTAGTAAAAAAAAAGGGTAAGGTACACTCACCAGCCATCACTTCTTCTACTTCTTCTTCTCTCGACTCCTCTTTCTCTTCTTCCTCCTCTGTCTTCTCTTCCTCCTCCTCTTCCTCTCGTCTCTCCTAACGATTTCACCCAAGTAGACCAAGTCGTCGTCCTCGTCTATCAGATGTTGTGTGATGAACGATCGGTCGTCGGTGCTGAGTTCCAAAAACTTGTCCATCTTAGCCTTGGAATCGTCCTTAGGCTTCACGTATTCAAATTTAATATCTGAGGGCACAAAGAGAGAAGATTAGTTGAAAGGGAAAGCAATAAAGGCAATAAAAAACGCTCGACCAAAGCTAGAAAACTCACCCGTCATGTTCCATCCGGACCTAATCCAGTCGCTGTTAGGGTCCAGCGTCGCCACACGCACGAATGCGTACCTGGTCTTCCACTTGCGGTCGTTAACCGCAGTCTTCAAGACAAAGGTATGATCGCCTTTTTGTTTCGAGAACAAGCTGTCAAGAGGTCGTTCACGTTCATCGGCGACTCTCAATTCTTGGTAAGTCGCTCGACGACCTGGATGACCCGCCAGAATTGGGGCATCAGTTGCCCTGGCGAGAGGTCGAACTCGCACATGAATGCCTTGTCCAGAGGCGAATAGGGCCACTCAAAACCTATCTTAAATGGGTACTCGTATATCACGACGTACCCAGCAGAACACATCTCCGGTCGAATCTGACCGTCCTTACTCAATGTAATCCCCGCAGGGATTTTTTTTAGACTCCTATGGCTGTCAAGATCATCTTGATCTCTAATGAAACTCGCAGGTTCAGTGGATATTGCTAATCCCGTTAACCAAGTTTGCAGGTCTGAAAAACCCCAGATATCCCAATTTTTCCTAGGTTTTCTAGCGATAGACTTACGACGTATACAAAGGATGAGGAGTCGTACCTTATATAGTCTCTCTAAACCTCAAAAACTCTAAACGACTCAAAGATTTTGCAAGTTTTAGAAAAGATTTGGCGAAAAATGGCAAGAAATCGAGATGAAATCTCACTCTAAACTCTCTGAACGCGTAAACTGGAAAAGATCCACTAAGGGTCGTTATTTATGCAATTGATCGTGTCAGGTTGAGTCACTCGATGGTCGACACGTGTTAATACCTTTTCGAAGACTCGACAGATCATTGACACCTGGCGTTTACAGCTGTTAGGCACGATCGCACATCAGCATGACGTCACGATCTTATCCCCTTTAGTTAGGATCAAACCGATTTTGATCCCTAACCAACGACTTTCGACACGTGTCACGACTCATGACATTCCCTTAGACGAGGATTTCAAAAGATTTTCTTCTGACAAAAATTCAAAATTCAAAATTTGAAATTGCTTTTTCATTTTAAATTTTTGGGGCAAACTGTTTGGGTAAAATTTCACCAGTCTCGACCACGACCAAAAAAGGGGAAAACATTTATTACACTTTTTTATGATAAGATAAAATCATAAACGCTTTATCGTCTGACCAAAATTTAACTCGAAAATGTACTCACAACACTCGACCGTCGTAAGAGACCTCACGACCTCGACCGACTAACGTGTGATAACTGTTATGATCTGTATGTTTAATGCAGGATCAACTCCATTAATGGCCAACGGACATAACCTACAAGGGCAATTACGAGCATTAATCCCAGCAGCCATTACGACCGTTATTCCTACTTTCACCGGATCATTCAAAGTTTCAAAGGCTATATAAACAAAGGCTCACACCTCACTTGCGCACAACTGAACTCTCGAGAATACTCACTGCAAGAACTTATAACACTCTCTCTCGAATATACGACGCACGACTTATACACACGACGCATAGTTTCCATATACGACGTATTTGTTTTTTTCGCACGATACACTTGTCTATTTACATTTAAAGTCTTTCTTTCATTTGTATTGTAACAATTGTACTCTCGACAACTGAAACACAATGACAGCGCCACTGTTTGGCGACCATAGTGGAATGACGAAACCCACAGTCGTTCGCGGTTTTTTTTTTCTCGTTGAGGTTTTTCCCGCGTCATCAAAATCTTTTGTCTCGTTTACATTTTCTTTTTGTCTTAGTCGCATAGCTTTGTCGAACGATATCTATCTTTAGTTGTTAAGCTCCACAATCAACCTTAAGTTATCTTTCTGGACGATTTTTGGCATTAACAGTAACAATGTCTTACCCAACCTATTATGAGCTCAAAGAGAAAGTTTCTCATTTAGAAGCCCAAATCACTTATTTAGAAGCTAACGTAAAAAGGAAATATGAAATTATTTGGTAATCTTAGTGTCGAAAACACTGTCAATAAGTGTATAAAGAAGAATGTGCCATGATTTCCAAAAGGACGGATTCCTTAAAAGACCAATTGTCTGAAATCACAAAAAGTTCTATCAGTCACATAACGAGTACAGTTAGATTGTCAATCAACGTTCCACATTTCAAAGAGAAAATGAAAAATTAACCAAAAAGCTCAAAGATCTTGAGTTAAAGCTTTACAAGCGAGGTCAAACAGATCAGACAATTCGTCTAAATAAACCTAAGGAATTCAAATTCTACAACGCTCTTTGGGGACTCGGATATGATAATCCGTGCTACCTAAAGAAGATCTATGCAAAGTTCCCACACTCTATGAGTTTAACTTTTTGGAACTTGATAAGAGATAACCTGAGTATAAAATCAGATGGACAAAATTGTCTCCTGAGGATGAGGAGCAAGAGACTTTAAAAAGGAAAACCGGTGTTCTGATGCCAAAGGTTTTGAAGAAATCCCCTGAGGATAAGACTCAAGACAACCTAAATGGGAACACCAGTGACCAAAAGGAATTGAATGTGTCAGATAAGGATGAGGAACAAACCACGGAAAGCATTAACGTGCAAATTCCTTTCGTATACGAAATGCTAAATGCCTCGTACTTGAAAAATAAAACACCTTATCTTTCAAATGACTACTTCGACATATGTTCTGTTGCCAAATATGCGGAAATTCCCGTCCAGGTTAAGGGAACACCAAATGAATGTACTTCCGAACCATCAGAGTACAAATGGTATGTCCCACCTCTGATATTGGAAAATGTTATTTTTCAACTCAAAGAGTCAACTGAAAGAGAAAAGGCAATATTTTAATACGAACGGACTGTGCTTTTATCTACCTTCAAAGAGTTTGAACGAAAGAAAATCGAGACACTATCTAAAATGTAGAGGGATGTGTTTAAGATAGAGATTGCTAGACTCACGTCTAAATTGTCTGCTTTGGCGACAGAGATTTTACAAGAAAAGGTTGATAAGGCCGATATCCATAATCCGCCTGATCAAATTTTTACTCCTATCAAAGGATTCGTCATTGTAAATCCTTGTAAATCCTTGTAAATCCTATCAAAGGATTCATAAAATTTTTACTCCTATCAAAGGATTCGTCATTTTTACTCCTATCAAAGGATTTGTCATTGTAAATCCTTCCGCTGCCGAGTCCATGCAAAGTGTAAATCCTAGATGTTCCTCTTCTAGAGCAGATAATAACGACAAGTCTGATCCTAAACTCGAATTCTCCGCATTTATGAATCCCACGGTTTGTTCAAATGATGAAATTGCTAAGTTTGACTTCGTGCCTAAACTGTCTAGTCATGTTCAATTTCTCGATAAAAGAAGTGAACCGGTAAATTTTTACAAGGGTGAATGCTCTACATCTGCCCCTCAAAAGACTTCTGTGAACAACGTTTCAAAATCTAAATCTAAAAGACGTTCACAGAAACACTTAAAGACCGGGAACTCTAGGAAAGGACAATCTTACGACTCTAGTTCTTCTGATAGTGAGCTTAATGATTCGTCAGATAATCATGTTTTTAGAAAAGTAAAAATGGTTTGGAAAAAGAAATTAACTACAAAAGACTATGATGGAAACAAGTCTCATAATTCTCCTGTAGTTGATACAAAGTCATTTATTTCCAAGACTGGTTCACCTACTCATGTTTACCCTATAGCTAAGCTTATTAGTCTAAACCAAGCAAAGATCTGTTGCACTTATTGTAGAAAGAGTGACTTTTTACATCGAAGTTATGTTAATAAATGGTATGGTACTTATAGTATCCCCGGTTCTCATTCTAACAAGGCATCTAACCATCAAGGATCCATCAGAGCATGGATACCAAAATCTTTCTGATCTACTTTTGCAGGAATGTCATGTGTGATACAATCCAAAATATTCTTCCAACATGACTGCATTAGAAGGTTATGCCACATTTAAGGGGGAGTATTAAGTATTTGTCACATAAATGCATTTTTTAGTGAATTCAAAGAACCGTGGTAATGCATTATGAATAACTTACTTGTGTTTGTTATTCTCTGATTTTAACTTCCACGATTGCCACATGTTATATTTTATTGATTTAGTTATTTCCATGTCTCATATATATTTTGTTGAATTATTTTGGTGGAAATACACTCGCTTGAATTCCTACTTGTGATTCAAAGTACGTCATTTTAATGATTCGATTCTTATCTGATATATTAATTGTGATTTGTTCTTCACAATTAACCTTTCTAATCGTTGATTAATTTATCACCCATATTGAGCTTACTGAGTCATTCTGTTTAGCGCTTGATCTTGTTTCTTGAAATTCAATTATTTCAATTTATAATGACTTCTGATCATCTCAGATCAGGACTCGTTCTTAAAAGTAATGACTTCTAAACACTTCAGTTTAACTCGTATTTAAATGTTGAATTCATAGTTATATTTGGTGAATCAAAAGAGTGTGAAAAAAGTTATAGGATTTATTTTGTTTCTATGGTCTATCTAGAACCGGAAGAACCTACCCAAGAAACACATCCAATTATAGACAACAGTGAGGGGGCTAGCTTGATAGATGAGTTTGGAGTGAAAAGAATTTGGTGAGGATGTGACAGGACTTAAAAGAATTCTTGGTCCTTACCAAACCGAGTCAGTTATCCGGGTTACCACACAATCTATTCATTCTCATTCTTCGGATATGAATATTGAAACAGATATGGACCCAATGTCGATAACTTGTGTCACCCCACCTAGCCACTAAAGTATCTCACAACAGATGCTTGTTTCATATATTCATGGAGAATTAGCACATAATCTATCTATTCCTCACTCGGAGGTCTTGGGTATTGAAAAAGGAAGACATCAGCTCCGGTCTATGAACTTCATATTCTAATCACTGTGTCTATTGATTTTTAACTTGAGTCTCAGGTTAAATCAATATTTGAGCCAAACAGATAAAACACAATTGTTTCACACATGCACGAGTCTTTGTGATTCCACTCGCATATCTTTGTGATATTGCCGGAACAGTTTGAGAAGTATTTTTTAAGATTTTAGTTCAGTGATAACTGGAAGTCCTATCAGAGATACCCTTATGCCAACTCTGAACATAGGCCACACAATTCTTTTAAATTGTTGTGATAACAGTTACTATTGTGTTTCTGTGTTAGATATTTACCCCATATTGGTTACTTACATGTTTATCTTCTATCTTGCTACTCATCAGTATTGTCTTTGAAGTTGCATGATGCTTAGGATGCTCCTAATCATCATGAGGGGGAGAAATGATACAGATTCAAAGACACCGAATTATCATGTTGAGGGGAAGTTAGCAAACGTTGAGGGGGAGTAACTGTTTTAATTGTGCAAGAAAAGTTTACAAGTGCAGAAACGTTTTCTTAATTGGATTCTTCTATCCTTACCAAGCAGTGTTGATAAAATTGTTTCCTCCTATGAGCATATTGGTTCAACAAATTCTGAAGTTTTTAAAAGCCAATTCAACATGCGGTTCAAAGACAGATTCTTTACTTTAAAATGAAGTTGCAGAATGGATTGTCACGTAACTCGCACATTACCTTTCTTGTGTGCTTATCCGATGTGTTGAGTTTCTACAGTTGAAAGTTGCTTTTAGTGCACTCAGTCGAGGTTATTGTTCATTGAATCTGGTTATAAAGTTGATACTATGAAGACTAAGAGCTTAGTTCAAGGGGGAGCGTGGAAAGCCACGAAGACAAACAACACCAAAGATTGTTAAAGACTCAAGAGGAAGAGAAGATCAAGACCTAAAGTTTTCAAGACCAATTTTTTTTCTTTATATGAAACACCCTGAAATTTCACAATAAATTTAAACCTTAAATTTATCAAAGTCTATAACATTCTCCGATAACGGGAATCGTATCTGATTCCATGGATATGACAACAATAAGTATGTCATAGTATCATATTTGAGAGCGCCACTATGAATCACCACAGATCCCAGTTTACAGCTCATGTCTGAGAACTTACAATTAAGCGCCATGCCTTTTCTTAGGATGGAAGTAGAAATCGCAACTATATCTTTCTTATTTCTAATCTACCAATAGAAAATGGAGACAACAATTGTACTTTGTCTATTTCACGTTTCCACGTTTTAATTACGAATAGCAATTATACCTTGCTTATTCCACGCGTCAATATGAATAGCAATTCTACTTTTCCTATAATGACATCCAATATGAATAGCAATTATACTTTGCCTATTCATTACATTCAATATGAATATCAATTATACTTTGCCTATTCATTACATTCAATATGAATAGCAATTATACTTTGCCTATTCCATCTTTTTAAGGATGCACGGGAATAGCAATTATACCTTGCCTATTCTTGGAGTGGAAGTAGAGATTACAATTTACTTTATGTCTATCTCTTACCTTCCCATAGAAATCAGGAATTACGACTAGCGCCCCGCCTATTCTACGATTTCACATCACAATACGAAATAGGAATTAACATTAAGCGCCCGACCTATTCCTCATTTCAATAAACGGGAATTACCATTAAGAGGCCAACCTATTCCATGTTTATCAATTCACAATACAAAATAGGAATTACCATTAAGCGCCCGGCCTATTCCTCATTTCAATCAACGGGAATTACGATTAGCGCCCCGCCTATTCCACGTTTATCAAATCACAACACTAAATGGGAATTACCATTAGAGCCCGGCCTATTCCTCATTTATCAAATCCATGGGAATTACGATTAGCGCACCGCCTATTCCATGTGTTCACATAAAACTAGTGCCAATGGATCCATTACATTTACTAGCATACGTGCATATCAACTCAATCACATAACGTCTCATTTTGTACTATAAATTAAGTTACAACGGTATTCGTACTTTTAAAATGATTAAGATCCTTTTTCCTTTCATACTGGGAAAACACTTAATCATAAAAACTTCATTCAGTAATTTAACCGGAATACCTATCCGGTAAACTAATCCGGAACTCAAAGAATCCGGTAACATCCGAAAATAGTTATCCGGACTCTTAAGTCCGCAACCATCCGGGATCAAATCCGGTATCTGGTATCACAATACGGAAAACCCCCAAGTCCAGAACCTCACTCCCGGATCTAATCGGAATCCGGTAAAACATCCTGATCCTCATCCGGAATCCGGTACTTCCGGACACTCAATACGAAATCCGAAACCATTCTGTTGATCCCAGATTAACAAGTGCAATAATAAGAATCAATACAAATCAGCATTAACGTCATAAATCTCACTTTTATTGATTATCAGAATTATATGAAAAATGTATCCGTATGTACAAAAGGTAATCAATAGGTAATATGATCATTAACCCTAATCTAGGGATTAGGCAAACTATTTATACCCAATAAAGGATATTTACAAGATATGTCATAAAAGGTCCCTATACTTCTATTCCACCAACATAAGACCTAACAATCTCCCCCTTGGAATTGAAGTTCGATCTCATGCCAGTTAGGAACATATGAAATTCACTTTCGAATAGCGAATAATATCTCGAAGTGCCGAATGGATTTCCTGAACTCTAGCCGTTCTTCAATCGCTCTGAGAAGCACTTCTGCTAGATACTTTCTAACGTTCGTGTAGTTCTCTGATGACTCTTTCTCTTCTTCTATGATCTTCTTCAGAACGTTATGTATGTTCATCAAAGTTCCCTCACTGAACTTGTGCAGCTCGCTGATCCTCAGGTACCTTTTCTCCCCTTTGCCCTTCAGATATACAATCCCAGTTTCTAGTTTGGACAAGATAGTATGTACCTGTACGTCTTCGGGAAGATTCAGATTGGGCTTCAGAATGTTGATCTTCTTCTGATTGCTTTCTAAACCCAACTGGAAGTCGTTGATGTAGGCGAGGGTGATAGTGCACTTCATAAATCTCTTTATCGTCTCGAGGGCTTTGGTGTACGGTAACGGTCGGATGGAGCAAGTCTTCAACTCTTTCAGTAGAACCGAGAAGTCGTTCAGATTCAAATGCCTGAAGTCGGCTTCCGAGAATACCCATTCTTTTCTGTCATCCCTTTTAACTGTGAAAACCGGGAACCATACACTAAGAACTTTATCAGACACAATCTCCACAATCTCTGTAATTCTGTGTCGCGTTCGGACTTGGTGGACCATTCTGCTTCACTTCATTACTACCAAATATTGTGCGCGAACTGGATCTTTAAAAAATGAGACCCCATGGCACATGACTGGGTCAAGTGGCCTGATCCAGTGGGCAAAAATCTTCTTCTGTGATTCCTCCAGATATGGAACCAAGATCCTGACTCTTTCCTAACGAGCTGGTCGAGCAGGCTGAGGTGGAGCCATTTTCGGGTCTGGAGTTGGAAGCCCTGATGTACCTGCAGTGTCGTTGTTGGTCCGAAGGGCTATACAAGTTTGTAGAGGGGGGGGGGGTTGAGTACAAACACACGTTTTTACTTTTCTAAATTGTTTATTGATAAATCATTAACAATTTACAGCTTGTTGCGGAACAAGATTAAGGATGAACCTAAATCTAAACAAGTTGGAACACTAAGTTTCTTGCACTAAGAAAGAGAAGGAAATTACTAATAATAACCTATCTCAAGATAATAAGGATGACTCGACCAGAGTTTACGAGTGACTCGACCAGAATTTTCGAGTGCTTCAAAAATGAAGCTGGAGTCCTTCTTATATACTGCATGCATTTAATGCATGGCAGTTTATACTTTACATGTGGCAGCAGCTCATTGGTTGTATGTCATTGACATTTGTAGACAACCTTAGTAGCCGCATGTTGGAACAGTGTAGTATCAGAGTGGTTGTATGATTTCAGACAATAAGGAGGTTGTTGGTTCCCGTTTTGCTTATACAAGATTGTCAGATCTATTAGTTCGAATTTATGTTTGATGCGGAAGCGTATTTGAATAACTAACAGATATGATTGATAGATTTAGAACATAATATAAATAAACAGTGAACAGGAAATAATATCTCAAAGTTTACTGAATATTTATATTAAGAACAGATTCAAGAACAGTGAGTAAGCAAAGCTTTTAAAACAGATATGACTCTCAAAGTGTTTAAAGCTATGTGTTCTTGTGATGTTTTTCTCTCTTGAATTCTTGTTTCGATTGTTCGATTGATCGATCGATGGATAGGAAGAACTCAACATGAGTCTTCCTTATATACTACTCTAAGGGGACCATAAAGCATATGCTACTATTCACAAAGGACGGTATGAATAGTTGGACGGATGGCATGAACAGTTGGACGTGCTGTATTGCATTTAATGCAGCAGACGTTTATTATGTACTAAGCCCTATTGAATCCAATCAGAGTTTGACACGTTGCATTTGGACAGGGCATGCTACCATGCAAGTTGATGAACAGGTCCTGTAACAGTAGCAAGATATTATAAATATCTTTTGTCTTTGTTGAAGATCGCAGAGGCTCTGTGAAGTGCAACAGAAGTTCTGCGGTTTGGTCCTTAGAAGAGCAGTCTTCACCGGATTCCGAGTCTTTGGTCTTCTTTGCGCGTATGAAAGAGCTTCTGTAGGGCACCTCTTTAGCTTCTGTAGCTTCTTGACCTTGATCTCTTGGTAAGTTTGGCAGAGCCTCTGTAAGAGGCTTTCTTCACTTAGCGTATTTTTCACTACTTCTAAATACTTCTATGATTAGGAAGATTGAAGCTAACAATCTCCCCCTAAGTAGTGAAAAATAAAAAATTTAAGTTGAGTTTAGTTAGGCTAAGTTAGATAAGACAGAGGTTAAACAATACCTCGAAAGTTCTTTCATTCAAAAATATGCCAGAGGCATTTTACATTTGAGTACAATGAAAGATAAACTTTTGACATGGTTTGCCGAGATTTGAGGTTTGAGAATCAGATTTTGGCATCTTTGAAATCGTTGTAGCTTCTGTTGTCTCTTCCGATTCTTCTGATCTCTTTGTAGAAACTGATGCAGAGTTTTCTTAGGCGGATTGTGGCATCAATCTCTCTGATGAAAGTATCTGCAGCATCTCTATCCATTTTCTCTGTACCTCTGTATTTTACAAGGCTTGCTCTGAACTTGTTCAGAGTACTAGTTGCGTACTTCTGACAGTCCATGCATACAAACAGTTTGACTTCGCCTTGTGAGTTTTTAAATACTAACCCGAATCTTGGTTCTGTAATGATAGAGTTGGGCACGGCGTTGGGTGGGCAGCGATCTTCTGGTGGTCGTAAATTTAGATGTTTGAGACCAAGATCCTTTCCCAGTTGAAAATCTATCATACTGCAGATCAGAAGCTTTTCCCTCATTGCTTTTCTTAATACTTGATAGGCTCTGGTGTTTGCCTCTGTGTTGTAGTTGTCCTTTGTCCATTGCAGAAGGTCAGGTAGATCATAAGGATTGATATTTCTTAGGTCAGCATCAGCGAAGGTGGTTTCTGAATTGTCTTCTCTTCTGACTTTGTAAAGATTGTACCTGACCCTTGGATAGGTTCTTGTAAAGGAGAACATGCAGAAGATTACCCTTTTGATCTTGTGGATTGAGAACACATCTGCTTTGGTTCTTGGCTTTGTCCTTGTGAAGATGTTCTCAAATTCTTCTCTGATCCTTGAATCTGTCACATGATCTGTTGGATGATTGGTCTGAAAGGTTTGTTTATAGAGGTATTTGTATACCACTTCTTTCATCTCTTCATGTGTTGGACCAGGTTGTGGTACTTGTCTTCTGAGACTCTACATCTTTTGAACAATTTCTGCAGCTCTGCCAGTTAGAGGAATGTCTGTCAGAGGCTTTTATCCATATGCCCAGTCCTCTTCTTCAGGCTTTGGAGTTTGAAAGGCATCAAAGGCGCTCTTCATCAATTTCTCTGTAGGCTTGGGCAATGATTTCTTTTTCTTGGGCTCTTCTGTCAGTATTGCTTTGCCCTTGTCTTTGGCTTTTGGAGGTGCAGAACCTGTTTCTTCTGTAGGTTTGGAGGTTGGTGCTTCTGTTGGCTTGATGGTTGCCTCTGTAGGTTTTGACACTTGTGTTTTAGAGGACTTTTGTGGCGATGGTTCTGTTGGCTTGAGTTGCTCTGTAACCTCTGTTGGAGGTTCTTTGGTGACTTTTTCTGTGAGCTCTATTTCTGTTGGTGAAGATTGGATATCGAATCTTCTTGCCATTTTGAAAGCTAATGTGAACCTGTGCCTTTCTTCTTCTCTCTGCGACATTCGATCAGACATTGTATTGTGCATCTTTCTCAGAATAGAAAAAGCAGAGGTCGCTGAGGTCGTTGCTCTTTTTGGTTTGGTGGCAATCGACTTTCTTCTTGGTATGGTTTGGGGTTTTTCTGTTGATTTTGTTGAAGGACTCTTTTCCAAGTTGATTACCACAGGGGTGGTTGTTGCCTCTGTGGTATGCTGATCAGCTTCTGGAATATTGGTTTCTTCAGGAGTTGATTCCACAGAGATGGGTGTTGTCTATGTGGTCTGTTGATTTTGTTGTTGATCTTGGGTTTGTTCTGGAGGGGCTTGACTGATTGGTTCTGCTGCGATTGGTGGAGCTTGTATTTCTCTGGTCGTAGCTTTCTCCGTTATATTCTCCCCCTCAGGATTATCTGATGGACCAGGATGGTCATCATCAGAATCATCCTGACTTTTATCAGAAGTACCCTCTGCTCTGCAGGAAGCTTTGGGTTTCTTTGGTAGTTCTGCTCCTGCGGCCATCAACTTCGCACATACATCATCACAGAGGCCGAAAAGAGTTGCAAGCTCTGCTTCTGTGTTGAAGCGCATTCTGCCGACACTTTTTCTGAACTCTTTGACGTAGTTGGCATTTGCAGTAGTGAAGGAGACAATGACTTCAGTGACCTGGTTTATGACATTTTGGCCGAGCTCTGTTAGCTGTGCTCTGGTCATGTGGTCTTTAGGCTGCATCAGTATTGTGCTGCGCATTGCTTCTGCTTGAACGTTTTGCAGAGCATTCTGTAGATCTGCGGGTGTGATGCTCTGTGATTTGTTGGATTGCTTGTTCATTTGTTCAAGGAAATGTTTTACTGATTCCTTGAATGCAGAAGTTGCGGTAATTCCAAAATCTTTAGCAGCAGAAGTGGCTGTAGTTGTTGCAGTTGTTTGCGCAGAAGATTTCATCTCTGTGATGGCTGTTTTCACCTCTGTGGACAGATTGTCCATTTTGGCTGTTTGCAACTCTTTCATGGTTTGGTTCACAGAGGTGACAAGGGTTTGGAACTCATCCCTTGATACTTGTGTCCCTGGTGTAACCTCTGGAGGAACACATTCGTCTCCAGAGTGAGTCCCTGCTCCTGGGACACCTTCGTTCACCCTTGTTTGTACGTTGGGGGTGGAAGGATTTCCATCTGATCTTTGAGCAGAAGCATCTAGTGCTTCAAACTCTACAGAAGTTATGTGAACGACATTGTCTAGATTCACTTCAGAGGTGGGTACTAGATTATCCTTCTGTTGACTCGGAGACTTGTCTAGAGTCTCTTCGTCGTTGTGCTCACTACTTCTCTCTGAAAGAAGGGTTGGCCCTATTTCGTGCGTAGCAGAGGAAACAAATTCCTCTGTAGGGTGTTCTAGTGTGATCTGGGGCGATTGATCACGAACTATAGGTGAGTCTCTTTGAGGAGACTCCCTAGGAATGGATTCCCCGGTTTTTGTGGGCGCATAAGTCGAAAGAGTGACTTCTGGCTGGTTGGGTTGGGTTTGGATCGAGCTGTGCTGCTCTATTTCAATAACTCCTTCTGCAGCTAGACCTGCGGAGTTAGATGTGTGGGTTGCACTGGGAGGGGGTGAGGGATGTGTGCCTTCTTCATCTTCGGCATCTTTTTCTTTTACATTTTCTTTTCCTCCAGATGTTTCTACCCTATCCTCTGTTGAAGTTCTTTGCTCTGTGCCTAAGAAGTCATACATTTGATGAGAGCCGTATAACTTCATGACATGTGGATGATAGAGACCTTTTCGTATCCAGACAACTTCTTCTTCATCTGAATCTACCTCTGAGACCTCCATTCTTGTCTCTGTTACTTCATCTCTATTCCACTGAGCTTCTGTTTGTCCTATTTCTTCTGAAGCTGGGCTTGGACTCCTTCTGTGAACGTCCAATCCTTGCTGAATGAAGGGGTTCTGTAGAATAATAGGTGTCTCAGCTGATTGATCTCTGGGTGTTTGATCATCTTCTTGCAGATGTGTGTCAATGCCGGAAATAGAGAAGTATTGTTCTTCTGGGGAATGGTGGTCGAGAGGTTGTGTCGTCCACCCTGCTGTATTTAAAGTGTTGGCAATGTCGGGGTTCTGTAGGAAATCGTTAATGTTTCCTTGGTGAGCAAATCGATCTGGGGATTGATGGGGCGATTGATATCCCTCTTCTGTCATTTCTTCTTCTGTCATTTCTTCTTCTGCATCTTCTTCTTCTGCAGTTCTTTCTTCTTCGATTGCTTCCTCTTCTATGGTAACCAATTTCTCAAGTGATTTACCATGCTTCTTTTTGGTTTTCCTCCTCTTAGGTTTTGGTGCCCCTTCCTCAGTGGTTTTTGATTTTCTTTTCTTCTTCTGTTTTGGAGAAGAGGGAGGAGCAGAGGAGCCAATTTCTGTGGCATGAGGAGGTGAAGGTTGATCTTCTGCAGCGCTTGTAGAGGTGCCTTCTGCAGTTTTCCTCCTTTTTGATTTTGGAGTAGAAGCAGAAGATTTTGAAGAGGACTTCTTTCCCATGAGCTCTGCACGTTTGGCTATGAAGGTAAGTTGAATAGCCAAGTGTTTTGCTAATTTGTTATCTTTTTCTTCTTGAGTGGAAAGAGGTTCTGCAATCATTGTTCCTAGGGGGACACCTAAACGCGGGGGTGTCATAGGACTCGGTTTAGGAGTTCTATGATCGCGTATATACTCTTTCTTAAGGGTTTTATTCTTGGCATACTTCAGAAGTTTCTTTGACAAAGGTCTGCAGTGTGTGTAGCCATCTACATGATCAATGGGTATATTTTTGCTCATTGGGAACTGTTTGGGAATTGGCCATTCCATTGGCCATTTCTGTATTAGCAACAGAGGTTCGAACAAGACTCCCAGTATTCTTTGGAATTGCAGAGGTCGTAGAAACTTAGGATCGTTCTCTTTGACCCTTCTTGTGTTGTTCTTTCTGTCGATGGTGTTAATGATCTCTTGCATCATTATGGTCGCGTAATCCAGTGGGAGATCATAGTAAACCCCATACATGATGGTTAATATCTGATGTGAGCTCTGGTCAATACTTCCTATCTTCCCTGTCAGGCATCTGTTAAGAATTGAGAACAAGGTGTTCCACAGAGGTGGTAATCTGCCTCTGCGGAAGTCATTTCTCTTCCTCAGTGGTGTGTTGTACCCAAGCATTTCTAGGAAACGACATATCTCGTCGTCTGTTGGTTGCTCTGCGTATCTTTAATCCAAGAAGACCCCTTGTTGGTAGGTTGAATTCAAGTGAGAACGTTGTTCTATTGAACTTGATTTCCAGATGCTCAGATTTGTCGGGTCTTGAAATGTATCATTTGATAAGAGAATCATCTTTATCAAATCGGAAACTTTGCCAAAACTGGTTCAGATATCTTACTGGAATTTTCTTTGGGGTTCTTGAGAGTAAAGGGAAGAGGATATGATTTTCCATTATGTTTAGAAGAATGGCATGGGCTTCGCCGAAAGCAGTGGGTGAGGGGACCAAATAGCAATTGTTGGATTTGATTGGTAGTAATTTTTTCGAAATGATCCTTTGCTATGAAGTTTTGAAGATGTGTGGTTGGAGCAAAGTCTGCTGAATCGCCGGAATCTTCTAGTTCAATGTTTTGGGCAGGGTTGGGTGTTGGTCCCAAAGGCCTATACAAGTTTGTAGAAGGGGGGGTTGAATACAAACACACAGATTTTACTTTTCTAAATTGTTTATTGATAAATCATTAACAATTTACAGCTTGTTGCGGAGACAAGATTAAGGATAAACCTAAATCTAAACAAGTTGGAACACTAAGGTTTCTTGCACTAAGAAAGATAAGGAAATTACTAATAATAACCTATCTTGAGATAAGAGATTTGAACTTGTCCAGAGTTAGCAAGTTACTTCAAAATGAAGTGAGTTCATCTCTTTATATACTGCATGCATTTAATGCAAGTCAGTATACACTTTACACGTGTCATCAGCTGGTTGGTTGCATGTCATTGACCTTTGTTGACAACCTTAGTAGCCGTAAGGATGAACAGTGTAGTATCAGAGTGGTTGTACGATTTCAGATATTCGGAGGTTCTTTTCTGACATTTCGTACGGAGGCGTGCAAGGGTGGTTAAGACAAAAGTACTTTGTACGGAGGACTTCATGATCAGCTTTCGTTGATTCAGCGATTATCATTTACTATTCAGCAGATGATAAAGTTCAGCGATAGCTGAAGTCTTGTACTTGATACTTCACGTTGAGTGGACAAATCTGAGTCTTCGCTGATCCGCATCAGTTCATTAGGAGACTTGTCGCTGGTTCTTGAGCTTGATCTTCGACTTCAGCGTAGAACCTTTGTTGACGTGAAACTTGTCTTCAGGGATCATAAGTAAACAACTAACTTATCAGCGATCATCATAATGACTGAACAGACTCAGCGCATTAATGATGAACAGTTTCGCTGAATGTTTAACTTAAGGAGCTAGAGTTCCTATCAGCGGTACTGGAAGATCTTAGTACTTATCAGCGATAGTGAAACTCTGATACATATTGTTTACTTACAATTTTCACTAAGTATTTAAGAGAGGGTCATTATCAAATCACTGAGGGTTTGGATCAACAATCTCCCCCTATTTGATTATGACATAGCAACAAAGAAAATTGCTATTTAATGAAAACATAAGGATAAAAAGAACTCATAAAATATTTGTCCCTTTTACTGTTTTCTGGGATCTTTTCAGTACTGATGGAGTAAAGTACGTTCGCTGAAATCTTTCTTTAAAACTTTGAATCAGGTTACAATGAAGAACAGAAAGATTATAAGTACAAGCGAAATAATTTACAAGTACAGAAGGATAACTGATACAATAGAGAAAAAGGAGATTATATCAGTTTTCAAAAGGTTCTTCCTTAATGAGAAGTTCATCAAGGGTCGTCTTTTCAGTGGGGATCATCCAGTCAGGAACTTACGCCTCGTTTTCTTTTGTTCAGCGCTTCTTTAAAGATCAAGGGTTTTAGGTGTCGTGCCTGAATGTCTTTTCTGAAGTCACACCAGTAGATAAGATCTCTGAGCTGTTCGATTGGAGTGATTGGAAGCTCAGCGATCCATTGAAAACATTTACGTCCGTCGTAGTCAAGGAAGAATATTCCATAAGGGTTACTGATGACTTTACCAGGGACGAAAATTTCACATGGTGGCAAAGAAATGTCAAGGGCAGATAGATCAGGGTCAGGACCAAGCACTTCAGCGCGAGAGAAACCAATTCCAGTTTCATTTCGTATAACAGGACCTGAGTTTGAATCTTGACGTTTCTTCTTTGGAGAGCCCCTTTTTCTTTTCAGCTTTAGACCAGGAAGAGGAGGAATGTCCACACAAGAAGATATCAAATCGATCTGTCTGTTTATCAGCTTTTCGAAATGATCCTTGTACTTAGATTGTGACGATTGGATAGCTAACCTCATCTCCAGCCATTCAGAGAGACCATACCTTTTTACAGTGTCAGCGCGAAAGGTTTCAGTTTGGCCATCTTCTCTGAAAAGTTTGATGTCAACAATAGGTACTCCGATAGATGTTCTTCCAGAGATGAATACCTTGTTGATCTTCGCTGGACGATATCTGAAGTGGATTTTCTCTTTACACCAGATCAGGGTGGTCTGAGAAACTTCAGTTTTCTTTTCGACGATCTTCTGGGCTTCTTCCCAAAGCTTTCGTTGGATTTGAATGGGAACACGTTTCAGCTTGGGGTCTTTGACAGATTCTTGAGTAAGCTTGATGGCGTATTCTCTGTCTTTCTCTTCAGCTTCCTTTCTTTCAGCGATGAGGCGTTCAACTCTGAGGTGTTCCTTGTATTCAACTTTTGAAATTCTGAACTTAGGAGGAACTGAAGGCAGTTGATCACGCCTTAGAATGATTCGCTGATCCTCGAATCGCTTTATTATTTCTTCTCTTTTTTCTGTTCTTCTTCTCTTAGCTTTTGAGGAGCCAAGGAAGGTCTGTTTCTGTGTGAGAGAGTTTGTTCTTCAGGTTCATCAGTCTCAGAGATCAAATCCAAGACTGGGATTATTTCTTCAGCGGCAGCTGGAATTATTGGTGAAGTCGCAGTTGTGGAGCCTTCAGCGATATCCTCAAACAGGGGAGAGGACTAGCTGAAACGCAGCGATCTTACAAATAAGAACTTGGGTAGAAACAGATAGAGAGAATCGGTTTAAGTGTATAGGCTTGGGTAGACGAACTGATAGAGTATAGAGATGTTCAGGGAAGGAATATAAGTAAAGTTTAGTGTACCTGACAAACCGACTTTTCAAGCAAGATCGCCAGATTTTCATTTTCAGCGAGGCCTTTGCCTTTGCCTTTCTCAGCGCCAGAGGCTGAGGGCTTTGTCTTTGTCTTCTCCCCTGAAGGTTCTTTTATCAAGATTCCCTTAAGAGCTTTGATCCTTGGGGCAGGTTTGACGATAAAGAAATCATCGTCATCATCGTAATCATCAACATCATTTTTTGGAGAAGAAGATGGTTCATTATCAGGGATGTCGACGGCTTCATCATCTTCTGCTTCGGATTCTTCAGCATCTTCTTCGAGTTGCTGCCCCTCAGATACAGAGGCGAGCTTCTCGGTTCCCTCAGGGTTTTCATCTCCCTGAGGTTTTTCAGCGATCAGATCTTCATTCCTCTCTCCCCTGATAGATTCATCATGGGAAAGGTCTTCAGCGCTCTTGTTCAAATCTTCTGCGCTTTTGTTTAGATCTTCAGCGCTCTTTTCACCGGAATGTTCAGCGCTCTTCTCCCCCTCTTTCTCATGATGACTGGGGGAGGAATGGGTAGACTCAGCGTTGGTGTTATCTCTGTTTTCTGGGCCAGAGATTTTCACACAACCTTCAAGCTTTGTTATTCTGTCTTCTAGGCCAGAAATAGCAGGCATGATTTTCTTCAGCTCTGTGCGATCCGCCGCTGTGAAAGATTCCAAAATAGGGGCAGGGGCAGGAGCAGGAGCTGGAGTTCTTGCCTTGTTGAGCAGCTCTTCAATCATTGTTTTCATGAAACCAACGTCGGTCTTTACAGAGCCTAAGTCAGTCGTCAGAGTTTGAACATTTGTCTTCACTGCAGACATATCACCTTTTAGTGCTCCAACCGATGTCTTCAGCGTTGTTACTTCGCCGGACATGGAGGAAACTGATTGTTTGAGTGAGGTGTAGTCTGTGTAGATGTCAGCGAGCACTTTGGCGAAATCGCTGAGAGTCTTATCAACAATCTTGATGTCGTTTGTGGAATCTTTCTTTTCCACCACCGTTGTCAGCTTCGTCAGATTCTCTCCAGCGTTTGTTACAGCTGTAGAGTTGTTGGAGAGTGTGGTGGTGAGATCTGTCAGCTTTGTTTCCACGGACTTCAGAGACTCGTTGATGTCTCCCAAATTAGGACCTGTAACACATAAGTACTTGTGAACAAAGGAAAGCTCAGAAGTTTCAGGTTTAGTTACAGTGTATATGGGTTGATTTGTACCTGCAGGAGGATTGACGAAATCGTCAAAGTTGCGGACTCCTGAATAATGTTCCATATCCTCCTCAAAAGTTCGGTGAGGAATGGTGATCTCTGCAGGTCCTTTCTTCATCATTTGTTGAGAAGCGTCAGCGGTGGCTTCTGGAATGATGGCATCTCCAGTGTTAGCTGGAGGAGTGTCCAAAGAAGTGGAGGGAGGAGCGAAGGATAAGATTGGGATTCGGGTACTGAGTTCAGCGTTGGAATCGCTAACAATCACTTCATCCAGAATGAGCTGAGGAGTCTTCAGCATGGGATTGCAGGGGTTGCTTCTAACCTCAGCGTTTAGAGACGCTGAAGTCTAGATTGGAGGGATGGCTTGAACGGGTGTGGCAGAGCATACCACGGAACTTTCCTTCAGCTCTTCAGAATGAGCTGAGGAGTCTTCAGCATGGGATTGCTGGGGTTGCTCCTTGGTTTTCTTGATCCTTTTGGAATCAAGTTGGGTGTGAGAGTGTTTCCTTTTCTTAGAAGGAGAGGATTGTGTGGCCGGGGTATCAGCGATGGGTATTGTCGCTGAAGGAGCCACAGAAAGCGGAGAATTTAGAAGAGTGAGAAGAGTAGAGAGACGTACCTCATTGGCGACATGTTTGAAATCGAGCACCTTAGGGCCAACCTGAGAAAGTTTCAGGTCACCCTCTTCAGGATAGCTGTCCTTCAGGCCATATTGGAAGATGGCGCTGATGAATCTTGGGTAAGGAACCCATGCTGGTCGGTCAGCGGCAGAATCCACGCGTTGTACTAGGTCATCATATATAATAGAGGCCCAGTCAATGTTTAGATCTTTCAGCAGTGCGTATCCCATAGCTTGCGTAGGTTGTGCGGCTTGATCAGAAGAGCCGGACTTCGCTGTCATGCAGCTGATCAGGTGAGCGAAGATGAAATTCATCTCGCTGGGCATTTTGGACTTCTTTATCAGCGTCAGCTTCTTCTCAGGCTTCTTGTCCCTTCCAATGTCCCAGATGCAACCCATTGTGTCGAGAAAAGCAATGATGGCATCTTTGTCAGCTTGCTTCTTATGGTCAGGGAATGGAACGAAGGGTTTTTCTTTGGTGGCATTGGGGAAGTTCAGGGCTTTTCGTATGATAGCGGGGGTTATCTTAATTGTACCATACTCAGTATCGCTGAGTATGCAATCGATGGTTTTGGATGCATCTTTGGCGGAGGGTAGCTGAGTGTGTCTGGCAGAGTACCCGAACTGGGATAGTAGTAGCTGACTTGCGGGAGGAGTGATGGTCAGGGCTGTTGAAATGCAGCAGTTTTTCAGGATATTCACAGCATCATCCAGATGTGTGACTTGCTTTCGAGGAGGAAACTCGAGAAGCGCAGAGAGGTTGTTGACCTTAGTCCAATCTAGTTGATCAAGCTTGAACTTAACCTGAGGGGCTTTGATGATTTCCACTTCCTCAGAGTCAGCGGAGATGGATTCAGCGGTGACATTGATCTTTGAAGATGCCATTTCACTGTATTATCAGTTCAACCAAAGATGTTAACAAATAAGAATTGTCTTAGTATGGAAAGAATTTCCATTAAGATTGTTCGAATTTTGTCCATTTCATTCAGACATAAATGTCTTTAATGATGATTAGGGTTTTTCATGATTTTGAAATGAAATGTAAAACCCATAAATTCTTGTATTCCAGTTTCTAAAAGAAAACTGGATACGAATGAAGAACAAGTTTAAGATTTAGATTTAAAACTTGAAGAACAACCATGAAATGGTTGTGTTCATAAAACCATGAAAGAAAATGATTTTATTTTACAAAGTTCTTTTGTTTGATCTTGTTAGAACAATGAGAAGATCGAAAACAAGTTATCTGCATTTGAAAAATAAGAACATATTAACCTTGATGTTTTGATGAAGAAGATGATGAACAGTTCTTGAAGATTTTGAGAGCACAAATGCAACAGAGGATTCTTTCTTGCGGAGGAAGATTGTTCGCGTAAAAGACAAATATAAACCAAGAGTTGTTTATATAGGGAGTTTTAGAGAGAGAAAACCTTGAGCGGGAAAAGATTTTCATCATGACACGGACACGTGTTTGCATTTGATTGGAAGTTTGAACGAAACGTGCAAACGTGTGTCAGAAAGAAATCGTGCCTAGTGTTATCCGTTGCAATGACGTCACAACTATCCTTTCACATTCTTTTAGGATGTCTCTGAGGTTTTGAAAAACTCAGGGACCCTTTTGAAAAACATGAAGCACTGAATAGAAAATATCAGTGAAGGTTTAAAGAACTTTCAAAATATCGCTGTTAAGGAAGAGATATTCAGCGATGCATTTTATTTTGAAATCTTGCATTTACATGCGATTGTCAGAGAGAGAAAACATACCTGGATATCAGTTTTACCAAGTTTATTCAGAGAGAAGATGATGAATTGAATTATATAAGTTGATTTTATCCCGAAGGCTATACAAGAATGTATAAACGTATCGCTGATCAAATGTGAACCACTGAAGATTTTACCCTTCAAAGTTCAACATTCCAAGCTCGCTGATGAGAAAGTTGAATCTTGTCTCATCAAGAGGTTTGGTAAACAAATCAGCTAACTGATAATCAGTTGGGATAAAATGAAGTTCTATATCACCATTCATCACATGATCTCTGATAAAATGATATCTGATTTCTATGTGTTTTGTCTTTGAGTGTAGCACTGGATTGTTTGCTATAGAGATGGCACTAGTGCTGTCGCAATAGATTGGAATTTTGGAGAGTTGAAGATCATAGTCTAGTAGCTGATTTCTCATCCATAAGACTTGAGAACAACAGCTTCCAGCGGCTACATATTCAGCTTCAGCTGTGGAAGTGGACACTGAGTTTTGCTTCTTACTTGTCCAACTTACCAGCTTTCCACCCAGGAGCTGACATCCTCCTGTGGTGCTTTTCCTATCCATTTTGCAACCTGCAAAATCACTGTCTGAATAGGTGGTTAGATCGAATCCTGAGTCTTTGGGATACCAAAGACCTAGATTCGCTGTACCCTTAAGATATCGAAAGATTCGCTTTACAGCTTTCATATGGGATATCTTAGGTTCAGCTTGATATCGTGCGCACAGACATATTGCAAACATAATATCGGGTCGGCTAGCTGTAAGATACAATAGTGAGCCGATCATCCCACGGTACAGCGTGACATTGACAGGAACACCCTTTGTGTCCTTATCAAGTGTCAGCGGTGGTGCCATAGGGGTTTTCATAGCTGAACTTTCAGTTAAGTCGAATTTCTTCAGCATATCTTTAACATATTTTCCCTGATTAATAAAAGTTCCTTTTTCAGTTTGCTTAATCTGAAGACCAAGGAAATATGTTAGTTCACCCATCATGCTCATTTTATACTCATATTTCATTCTATCAGCGAAACGAGTACAAAGCTCAGGGTTAGTAGAACCAAATATAATGTCATCAACATATATTTGAACTAAAATGATATGACCTTTCACTTTTCTAATAAATAGAGTTTTGTCAATCTTACCTCTCTCAAATTTTTCAATATGGAGATAAGTAGAGAGAGTATCATACCATGCACGAGGAGCTTGCTTTAAGCCATAAAGTGCCTTGTCCAGTTTATAAACATAACCTGGACGCTTAGGATCTGAGAATCCTGGAGGTTGTTCCACATACACTTCTTCATTCAGCTTTCCATTCAGAAACGCTGACTTAACATCCATCTGATGTACAGTGAAGTTTTTGTGTACAACATATGCTAAGAAAAGACGAATAGATTCGAGTCTTGCTACTGGAGCAAACGTTTCGTCATAATCTATGCCTTCCTCTTGTCTGTATCCCTGAGCAACAAGACGAGCTTTGTTGCGAGTTACAGTACCATGTTCGTCCAACTTGTTTCGATAGACCCATTTAGTGCCTATCACCGTTTTGTCAGTTGGTCTACGAACGAGTTTCCAAACTTTGTTTCTTTCGAATTCAGTCAGCTCTTCTTGCATAGCGCTGACCCAGTTTGGATCTCTGAGGGCATCATCTATTTTCTTTGGTTCAGTTAGAGAAATAAAGTTAACAAATAAACAAATATTACCTGCACTTCTACGAGTCTGAATACCAGCGTTGGGATCACCAAGATTTTGATCGATTGGGTGATTTACAGTCCATCGCTGAGCCGGAGCATACGTCGCTGACTCAGTCTGAACTGGAGAAACTGAAGATGAGGCTTCAGCTACTTCTGGATTATCAGCTAAGAGAGGAATGTTTGCATTTGTCACTTCATTCACTGATTGTTGAGAAATAGATGGAATGTCTGAGACATTTGGATCAACTGCAGGTATAGTGTTTAAAGGCACAGCTGAGACCCAAGATGTTTCAGCTTCACTATTCTGCATATCTGGAATGATAGTGGGACTATCATCTTCTACTGGATGAGCATGAGGAGTGGGAATATCTTCTGAATCACCAAGATGAGAAAACATCCATTGATTCAGTTCTTCTGTATCAGCGTTCGGTTTAGAGTTCGCTGAACGGGATTCGTCAAACGTGACGTGAATAGTTTCTTCTACAGTTTGTCTTCTATAGTTGAAGACTCTGAAGGCTTTGGAAACTGAGGAGTATCCAAGAAAGATTCCGTCATCAGCCTTAGGATCAAACTTTCCAAGGGTATCTCTGTTGTTCAGTATGAAACACTGACATCCAAAGATGTGAAGAAAGCTGATTGAAGGCTTTCTCCCATGAAAGAGTTCATAGGATGTCTTTTTGAATATTTTAACTATCAGCGACCTGTTTTGCGTAAAGCAAGCAGTGTTGACAGCTTCTGCCCAAAACTGAGTAGGCAGGTGAGAATCGCTGAGCATTGAACGTGCAGCTTCAATAATTGTTCTATTTCTTCTTTCAGCGACTCCATTTTGTTGCGGTGTTCTCACTGACGAAAAGTTGTGTGAAATACCCTTACTCTCAAGGAAGGAATCAAGAGAACTGTTTTTGAATTCAGTTCCATGATCACTCCTTATTGAGCGAACAGTCATATTGTTCAGAGTTTCCATCTTCCGAACAAAGGTGATGAGTTCTTCAGGGGTGTCACTCTTAGAACGGAGAAACATTACCCATGTGTAACGAGAGAATTCATCAACTATGACCAGCGTATATTTCTTTCCAGCGATGGATTGTTTGTTAACGGGGCCAAACAAATCCATATGGAGTAGTTGAAGAGGAGATGACACTGAGGAGACTTGCTTTGACTTGAAGCTTGCCTTGGTCTGCTTCCCTTTTTCATACACTGAACATAAAGACTCTTTGGCGTATGAATGCTGAGGTAGACCAGTGACTAACTCTTTAGAGGAAAGAGTATTCAGTGTCTTGAAATTTAGATGTGAGAGCCTCTTGTGCCATAGCCAGTTGACATCAGAAGATACCTTTGAGAAGAAACAGGAGTTCTCAGTGGTTGTTGAGTCCATGTTTATTACATAAACATTTTCCAAACGATAACCGCTGAGAGCTATCTTCTCCTTTTTGTCAGAGACAAAGCAGGATTCCTTAGTGAAAATCACTTTGTTATCCATGTCGCAAAGCTGACTGATGCTCAGAAGATTATGCTTCAGCCCTTCAACATATGCGACTCTTCTGAAGGAGGTTGTACCATTTGAAAGTACACCATACCCTCGGGTATGTCCTTTTCCATTTCCACCGAAAGTCACAGAGGGACCTTTCTCTTCCTTGTATTCAGCGAGCAGGTTTTTCTTTCCAGTCATGTGTCTAGATCATCCGCTATCGAGATACCAGATACCCTTCTTAACCTGCAATACAAAGGAAGATTAGTTTTTCTTAGGTACCCACTTAACCATGTATACACGTTTGTCAGTGGAAGTAGTTGGAATGGAAGGTTCAGCGGTCTTCGCAGCATTTGAAGATTCAGCTTTGTCTTTCTTCACTTTGGTTAATTTCTTAACCTCAGTGGTAGGAGTCACCTTGACCTGATTTGCACCAGGGTTGGTCTTCTTTGCCTTGGGGGCAATCTTCACCTTAGCTATCTTTTCAGCTTTGGTGGCTGTGGGGCACTTACTAGCAATATGATCGGTAAGTCCACAGTGATAACATTTCCTATAACTAAAGGTAGTTCTAGGACCACTTGTATGCTGAGCTTTTAATTTTGAATTAGAAGTGCCAGCACCAAATAAACTATTGGCTTTAGAAAGGGGACGAACATTCAGTTCTTCAGATTTCTTACCAAGGATATCCACTCTGAGTATAGGAGTAGATCGCCGAATAGATCCAGGGATCAGCTTTCTAGATCCAGAGGGGTTGGTCACTGAGGCTTTAGAAGCATTCAGCTTTGGTACTAAGGTACCCTTCTGAGGATTTTGATAAATAACAATTCCTTTACCTTTGTCTTTAGAGACAGAGGTAGGTTTTGAATAAACCATTTTCTCCTTACCTTTTGAGGAGGTAGGAGTTTCCTCAGGGATTGGTGTAACGGACGAGGAGCACTGAGATGATGAAGTGTCAGCGACTGAGGATATGAACGTTCCAAATTTAAGCATTGAACGTTCAGTGGTTGGTTTTGGAGTATCATATTTATAACCCAGACCACGTTTATCACTCAGAGGATTCTGAGCCTTAATTATCTCAGTGATCTTTGTTGAAGAATTACACCATCCTTCAACAGTAGCTTGTTCAGCTTTTAATGCAGCGATAGCTTCTGCTCGTTCGATTTTGACTAGTTGATTTAAATAGACTTGATCTTTAAAATCATCTTCAATTTTAGAAAGCTTTTCTATTTGAAGGTGGCAGTTTTTAAGCTTTTCAGCGAGATCAAGATTTTGGTTTTCAACCACAGTTTTGCCGTTCATGGCTTCGTATAAACTTCTAGTCAAGAGATCGATCTTACGGAGACTATCAGCTTCATCAATATTTGCAATATTGGTAAAGAAAGAAGGTGATGCCTGAATGGTAGATGTTGAAGTGGAGGGAATGTCTGAACTTTCTTCCTCTTCTTCAATCTTGGCCATGAGACATTGATTTGCTTCATCATCTTCAGAATCAGATGATGATGCTTCTTCATCAGAAGCAGCCCAATCATAGTCAGCCATCAGGCCTTTTCCTTTCTTCTTAAAGCTTTTCAGCTTTGCATACTTCTCCTTCAGCTTTAAGTATTTGTCATCTTTATTCCTTGGAACAAAGGATTTCTTTGTAAAAGCTGAAGGTCTCATGATTTTCTTTGACCTGCACTCGTTAGCGAAATGACCTGTCTTTTCGCAGTTGAAACAAGTAGCAGTAGCCTTATCAACAAAAGCTGATGATTTAGGCTTGTCAGTTATGGAAAGAGGTTTGTTCTTTCTAAACATTTTCTTCTTGGCGAATCTCCTGAACTTTTTAGTTAGGAGAGCCAAGGATTCATCATCATTTGAAAAATCAGAATCTGATGACCTTTCAGAGTTACTCTCTAACTCAGTGATAGTGATCGAAGGTCGCTGAGTAGAAGGTTCCTCTGAGATTAAAGCAACAGGGGTGCTTTTGGAATCTTTTACAAGATTCTTCTTAAGATGGCTAGATTGCTCATGATTCAGCAATGTGCCATATAAGGTAGCAAGGGTCATTGATCTTAGATCCTTTGACAGCTTGAGACACATGGAATAATTGTCCCAGCTTTAAGGTAAACATTCTAGAAACTTTGTCAGCACTTCAAAGTTAGAATATTCCTTACCAACAGTTTTCAGATCTATAATTAAACAATTAAAACGTTGGTGAACTTCAGAGAGAGTTTAATTCTTACCAGAAATGAAGCTTTCGTATTGTCTTACCAGGTTGATCTTTCTTGAGTCCTGTACTTCAGACGTTCCTTCATACTGAACACATATTGTGTCCCACATGGCTTTTGATGACTTCAGGTTCATGACAGAATGGTAGACTTCGTCAGGAAGGGCCATGGATAGTATGGATATGGCTTTTGTATCTATAGCCACTTTCTTCTTATCTTCGTCGGTCCACTGATGGATTTCTTTAGGAATCAACCTTTCTGGAATAGCAGGTCTATTTGCAGTGGCTGGAACTAAAGGATCAATTGTTTTAGGGATGTGTGGGCCGTTCTCAAGATAGTAAGGTATAGCAGGGTCTACACCTTCTAAGAAGAGTGTCATCCTATTTTTCCACAAGTTGAAGTTATATCTGGAAAATCTAGGGGGTTTTGCAAGAGAACCATTGTCTATATAATTTTTGTTTGTGTGGGAGGCCATTTTCAGATAATAGCAAGGAAGAGAAATATCTTAGATTAGATCTTGTTTATGAGATTAAACAAATCTGCTCTGATACCACTTGTTGGTCCCGAAGGCCTATACAAGTTTGTAGAAGGGGGGGTTGAATACAAACACACAGATTTTACTTTTCTAAATTGTTTATTGATAAATCATTAACAATTTACAGCTTGTTGCGGAGACAAGATTAAGGATAAACCTAAATCTAAACAAGTTGGAACACTAAGGTTTCTTTCACTAAGAAAGATAAGGAAATTACTAATAATAACCTATCTTGAGATAAGAGATTTGAACTTGTCCAGAGTTAGCAAGTTACTTCAAAATGAAGTGAGTTCATCTCTTTATATATTGCATGCATTTAATGCAACTCAGTATACACTTTACACGTGTCATCAGCTGGTTGGTTGCATATCATTGACCTTTGTTGACAACCTTAGTAGCCGTAAGGATGAACAGTGTAGTATCAGAGTGGTTGTACGATTTCAGATATTCAGAGGTTCTTTTCTGACATTTCGTACGGAGGCGTGCAAGGGTGGTTAAGACAAAAGTACTTTGTACGGAGGACTTCATGATCAGCTTTCGTTGATTCAGCGATTATCATTTACTATTCAGCAGATGATAAAGTTCAGCGATAGCTGAAGTCTTGTACTTGATACTTCACGTTGAGTGGACAAATCTGAGTCTTCGCTGATCCGCATCAGTTCATTAGGAGACTTGTCGCTGGTTCTTGAGCTTGATCTTCGACTTCAGCGTAGAACCTTTATTGACGTCAAATTTGTCTTCAGGGATCATAAGTAAGCAACTAACTTATCAGCGATCATCATAATGACTGAACAGACTCAGCGCATTAATGATGAACAGTTTCGCTGAATGTTTAACTTAAAGAGCTAGAGTTCCTATCAGCGGTACTGGAAGATCTTAGTACTTATCAGCGATAGTGAAACTCTGATACATATTGTTTACTTACAATTTTCACTAAGTATTTAAGAGAGGGTCATTATCAAATCACTGAGGGTTTGGATCAACATTGGGGTTTTCTGAATGTTCAGAATGAGCAGGTGAATGTTCTAGTGAGGTCGCCGGAGAGTGTGCAGGGGAGATAGCTTGAGAAGATGAAGCCATTTGGTACTGAGAATAAGAAATTTGCAGGTTTCGCCGGAGAAGAATGAGAGTTTGTAAAAAGTTTATGAGAGGGTAAGCTTGGTTTTTATAGCAGGGTAAAACGGTAGAATTCGAAAGAGTAAAATATATGGTAATGGATTAAAATTTGGAATCCGAACTCAAGTTAGAACGGCGGGTTCAACTTTCCACATAAAACGTTCCATGTACGCCCAATGAAAATGGGACACGTAGGCCATGTCAGAGGATGACAGGACGTCGTGCATGGCCCATTAATGCTAGGCGCGTGGGGTTATTCTTAGCCACATGTAATTCACTCTCAGTAAAAGTAACCGTTATTACTACAGAAATGCCCAAGTAACAGATTGACAGAACTTATGTAGTTTACAGAGGTTCTGTGATTTTGAAAATCTTTGATGTGTATCCCTTTCTCATCTATCTCGTTGTTATCATGACTTCTGTGGGGTTCCTTTTTAACCAAAACGTTTTGTAAAGGCATTGGAGAGGATCAAATAGGATTTTTAGTTACGAGTTTTTACTCGCAGAGGTTTTGTGGCTCTGTTGGAACTTGCAGAAGCTCTAGGAGGGCCAGCAGAAGCTCTATGAGGGAAAAAATCTCATAACGAAAATTCTATTAACTTTTCTGATCATCCAATTTTTGATCTGTTTTAAGAGATATTTTTCGGACATATTTGAAAGTTGGTGTCCGAAAAAATTGTTATGGAAAAAGTTTTTTTCGAGAAGGTTATGGTGAGTCTGTTTGGTTTCCGAGATAACATTCCAAAAGATCGATAGAGGTTAAAGTTGCGATCTCAGAGCATATTTCTGGCAGGGCTTCTGTTGAGCTCAGCAGAAGCTCTATGACCTTAAATTTCTCATAACTCAAATTTTATGAAACTTTTTGATCTTTTGATTTTTGAAATGTTATCCACAGTATATTTAGGACATATTTGACAATTTGTGTCCTAGAAAACTGTTTTCAAAAACCTTTTGTGCGAGAGACATACCTTTTGGTTCTTCTTTTCTCGGCAGTGATGTCTGACTTCTGTCGATATAGATTCATTGACATTCTTCTTTGGCTTTCCCTTGAAAGTTTTACCTCTGTAGATCATTTCAGGATCCCTTTTTGCTCCCCCTTGATCTAATCACCTCTATAGATCAGGAATTTTCCTTTTGCTCCCCCTTGACCTATGCTTGGATCAAAGAATGATAAGTTTTGCATAGAACATAGGTCATATTTTCCAGAGGTTCTGTAGGGGTTGTCCGAGGTTCTGAGTAGATTTACAGAAGCTCTGTGATTTTAAGAACTATTTAAGATTGAGAACTTACATACAGAAATAAATTAATTAAAGCAAAAATAATTAGAAATATATACATATTTACAGAAGATAAAGCTATACTTACAGAGGATTTTTACGTCATATTGATCATTCATAACTTACCCACCAAGAAATTGAATCTTTTCTCGTCTAAAGCTTTGGTGAATAAGTCCGCGAGTTGGTATTCTGTGGGCACGAAATGCATCTCGATTGTACCGTATTCAACATGATGTTTCAAGAAATGGTACCTTATATCGATATGCTTGGTTTTTGAGTGTTGCACAGGATTGGCAGAGATAGCAATGGCACTCTTGGAATCACAGAAGATAGGTATTTTGAATAGGATGTGGCCGTAGTCTTTTAACTGAGTCTTCATCCACAGAACCTGAGAACAACAGCTAGCAGCAGCAACGTATTCAGCTTCTGCAGTGGATGTTGAGACACAATTTTGCTTTTTGGAGGTCCAACTGACTAGTTTACCACCTAGGAATTGACAACTCCCAGAGGTACTCTTTCTGTCGAGCATGCATCCTCCATAGTCTGAATCTGTATAAGCTTTAAGACTAAAACCAGAGTTCTGTGGATACCAGAGACCGAGATTTTTGGTCCCCTTTAGATATCTAAAGATTCTTTTCACAGCATCATAGTGTGATTTCTTTGGATTAGCTTGATAACGTGCACAAAGACATGTGGCATGCATAATGTCAGGTCTGCTTGCAGTTAAGTATAACAAAGATCCAATCATGCCTCTGTAGAGAGTGCATTCTACAGAGATGCCATCTGGATCTAAGGATAACTTATTTCCAGTGGCCATTGGAGTTTTCATTGCAGAGGTATCAGAGAGGCTATACTTGAAAAGAATGTCAGAGACATATTTGGCCTGATTTATAAAAATTCCCTCTGATGTTTGTTTGACTTGGAGTCCGAGGAAGAATGTTAGTTCTCCCATCATACTCATTTCAAACTCACTCTGCATGAGTTTTTCAAAACTTTTGCACTCTTCTAGGTTAGAAGACCCAAAAATTATGTCGTCCACATAGATTTGTACAAGCATTATTTCACTGTTTTTACGTTTATAGAATAAGGTAGTATCTGTTGTACCTCTGTCGTAGCCATTTACTAGAAGAAAGGTAGAAAGTCGTTCGTACCATGCTCTTGGAGCCTGTTTCAGTCTGTACAGAGCCTTTTCAAGGTAGTATACATGCCTTGGGAACTTTGAGCTTTCAAACCCTGGTGGCTGATTTTCGTAAACCTCTTCTTGGATTTCACCGTTGAGAAAAGCTGATTTTACGTCCATCTGATAGACTTTAAAACCTCTGTGGCCTGCGAAGGCTAAGAATATTCTTATTGCTTCGAGCCGTGCGACAGGAGCAAAAGTCTCATCGTAATCTATGCCTTCTTCTTGTCTATAACCCTTGGTCACCAATCGTGCTTTGTTTCTGATGACCACTCCATCTTCATCCTTCTTATTTCTGTAGACCCACTTAGTCCCAATGACCTATTTCCCTCGTGGCAGAGGTACTAAAGTCCATACTCTGTTACGCTCAAACTGCAGAAGTTCTTCTTGGATGGCGTCTACCCAGTTTGGGTCATCTAGTGCTTCATAAATCTTCTTTGGTTCTATCACACTAATAAAATTTGTAAAGAAACAAAAATTAGCAGTGGCAGACCTGGTTTTTACTGAGTCAGAAGGTTCTCCGATTATTTGGCTTGGAGGATGGCTTTTTGTCCACTGAGTGGTGCGAGGAAGATGGTCATCAATGTCATCGAACCTTTCTTCAGAAGCTTCTTGTGGATCTTCTTCTTGTATAGCCTCTGTCGTTCTTCTTACCTTGGTAGAAGATTCTACCATTTGTGGAATGATTGGTATGAGTGGTGGTGGAGTTTGTTCCTCTGAGGACGTATAGTCTTGGTCCTCAATTACCTCTGTAATTGGTTCTTCTGTGGATTGTGGAGTTTGTTTTTCAGCAGCTTCTGTGGTCGTTTTTCTTGATGTTTCATCTTCTGCATTTTCTTCTTCGGCATTTGCATCTGTAGTATTTATAGAAGAAGATGAAGCATTATTTGGACCAGTTAGAGTCATACCTGTACGATTTTGTCCAACAGAGGATGGTTCTTCAGAAACTCTGATGGTTCCAACAGAAGAGTCAATGTCATCGTGGAACATCTCTAAAAATAGAAGATTCAAGTCTTCTTTCGTTTGCGAGATGCCAGAGGTTTCTCTTTTAAGTTCGAGTTCTGAACGGATTTGCTCAGAAGTCATTTGGAAAGAATCATCAAAAGAAACATTGATACTTTCTACGATTTTGCGAGATCTTGTAAGGTATACTCTATAGGCTTTGGAAGTGGCAGAGTATCCAATGAATTTTCCTTCGTCAGCTTTTACTTCAAACTTTCCTCTTGAATCTCTGTCGTTTAAAACAAAGCATTTACATCCAAACACATGGAAAAACTTGATGTTTGGCCGCCTTTTGTTGATCAGTTCGTAAGGAGTCTTGATGTGTCTTTTCACAATGGTTGACCGATTCTGTGTGTAACAAGCGGTAGAAATTGCTTCTGCCCAAAAGTTCATCGGTAATCCGTATGCTGATAGCATAGTTTTTGCGGCCTCCACGAGCGTTCGATTCTTCCTTTCGACTACGCCATTCTGCTGTGGAGTGCGTGCGGCAGAGAAGTTCTGTGATATTCCTTCTTTAGAAAGATAGGCTTCAATGACAGAGTTTTTAAATTCTGTGCCATTGTCACTTCTTAACTTCTGTATTCTGCATTCATAAAGAACTTGGATTCTTTTCATTAGATTAATCAAGATGATTGGAACATCCGATTTCTTTCGAACAAATTCAATCCATGTGAAGCGCGAATACTTATCAATTAAGACAAGTATATATTTCTTGCCACCTAGGCTCTGTATGGCAATAGGACCGCAGAGGTCGACATGAAGCATGTACAGAGGCCTAGTGCACGACACATCTGTTTTGCCTCTGTGGGAAGCTCTTCTGAGTTTTCCCATCTCACAGGCAGAACACAAGTGATCCTTATTAAATTTAACATTAGGCAAACCTTTAACTAGATCAAGTTTGACCAATTTATCCAAGGTGTGAAAGTTCAAGTGACAGAACCTGTTATGCCATAACCAGGCTTCTTTACTTTCGCAAGCTACAAGGCAAACTTTGTCCTTGGTTGTTGAACAAAAGTTCATTAGATACAGATCACCTTTTCTCTTGGCTCGCAGAAGTTCCATTCCTGTGTCTTCACTTTGCAGAGAGCAGAATGTCCTTTTGAACAAGACATGAAATCCTGTATCACAGAGTTGACTTACACTGAGTAGGTTGTGTTTAAGGCCATTCACATATGCAACTTTGTATACAGAGACGTTTTCCTTCTGTATGACTCCATAGCCTTTGATGTGTCCCTTCTTGTTGTCTCCAAAAGTTACAGATCCACCATCGTGTGTTTCTTTGTACGTGGATAGTAAACTTCTGTCGCCAGTCATGTGCTTTGAGCATCCAGAGTCAAGATACCAAATTGGCACATACCGCTTCTGTAAGACAATCACAGAGACTTAGGTACCCATATCCATATGGGTCCATTATTGTTAGAATTTTTCAAGTTTGCCTTAGCATTCTTGAAATACATTTTATCTTTTGTAGAAAGATCAGATTGTATCTCTCTAGGTTTTGACTTTGGAGTTTGAATTTTAGTGGAGAGTAAGCAATCTGGACTTGAGAAGTGATTTTTCAATCTGAACATAAGATCAAAACAATGACAGTATTTAATATGAGACGTGATTTGTTTGAACTTTTCATTGAATTCATTGAACTGAGTCACAAAGGCATTACATTCGTTCTTAACATTAGATTTCCTATTACAAGAAGATCTATGAATACTAGAATGTTTTTTACAAAAATCTTGTTTAGGTCCTTCCTTCTGTGAGTCTCTTCTGTGGTGAACGTCTGTCTTCACTGTCACAGAGGAAAGATATTTGTTAGCTTCAGGCCTTAAAGGTTTTGAAAATTTTGAGCTTTTAGGATTTTCAGAGGCCTTTTTCAAATTATCAAGCTCTGTAGAGGTTTTGACTTGTATACACATTTTTAGAAAATCTGGACAGATAGGCATCTCTGTGATTTTCTCTTTTGGAGAAATTGTTCTGTTAAGAACCTCAGAGGAGAATTTAACATCCTCTGTGTCACAGTGAATTATCCCTGATTTAGAATCAGTCTCTGAGTCGTCAGAGGATGAATCGTCCTCAAATACAGAGTTTGAGTCATTTCTTTCGACAGAGGCTGGATTTTCTGAGCATGTATCATACGAGTTTTCTTCCTCTGTAGAAAAACTTTCATAGATGGCAGAGGTTTCAGATGAGATCTCTTCAGCGAGAATTTGATCTATAGAAGATGTACAGAGATTTTCTAAAATATTTGATTCCAAAACTTCCAAAATTTCTTTATCAATTGATCTTCTAAGATTTTCTTCTGAAAAGATGGGTTTAAACTCAGGAGCTTTTGTAGATAATTTCTTTTTGACATCTATCATACAGACAAAAGCGACCTGTGTTTGAGTCTCTGGTTTACCAAACTTAAAGATACCAATCTGATCTTGTGTTTTCAGATATTTCTTTGGTTTGATTCCTCTATTGACAGAGGTTGAAGATGATGAATCTGTGTTTTCAAACCACACATTGATCATCTTCGTATGTTTCCTCAAGTGAGGTTCTTCAGAGATTTTAACCCTTTTACTTACAGAGAGTAAGTTTGGAAAAATTGGTTTATTTGTTTTTCCTACCACAAACAGAGAAGACAGAGGTTTAAGTCTTTTGCCTTCAACACCTAGAGTAATATCATTGTACCCTATACCTCATCTTCCTATTTGTGAGTTTACTTTCTCATACACCTTCTGTGCATCTTAATAGTTTTTAAGTAACACCTCTCTTCTGAGTAGATCTTGCCAAAGTACCTCTCTTTCTTTTTGAAAGTATTATTTGAGAGCTCTTATGTTAGTTGTTTCACTCCTAGAAACTGAAAGCTCTTTAGTTTTGACTTTTATAGCAGAGGTTAATTCAGAGATTTGCCTTTTTAAAGGATCTACATTTTTGCTCCAATATTTTTCTACTCTTTCCTTTTCTTCAAAAATTTTGGCTTTTTCTTGAGTGAGAAGCCTTACTGTTAGTCCCAGATGGCTTAACAAGTATTGTAGAAGGGGGGGTTGAATACAATACACAAAAATTTCACAATTTTAATTCTTATATTTGAAAAACTTTCAAAAGAATTACACACAGAAAACTTAAGATTGTTGCGGAAAAGAACAGATAAACTATTCTAACAATCTTACACAAAGTATACAACAAAACAACTAAGAACACTAAGAGCAAAGCTATTGAGTTTTAAGGCTTAAAAGAAGGTTTCTTGCACTGAGAGAATTTCTTGAAAGCGTAAGTATTTGCAAGAAGAGCACTTCTCCTTTTATAGTGCCAAGGAGTGCCCAAGCATTAAATGCTTGGGACACTTGTCATCTTCACATATGCTGATAATGTTGACTTCAGGAGAACTGTGAAGTCCTTGTCACTTTTCACTAGGTGCAGACAGAGTAGCTTGAGCAGATAATAGGGACCTTAGCTGAAGGTGGATAAAAAGACAAACTGTCACTTTTCTCTGCTGGAGGATATTGTCCCATAATAAATGATCTTCTGTCTTGAGCCTTTAGCACCGAAGTGGTTTCCACCGAGATTGAGAAATCTTCGGTGGAAAGAAGACTAGTCCACCGAAATTGCAAGCATGTTTCGGTGGTAACTAGTCCACCGAAATTGCGAGCATGTTTCGGTGGTGAAAGGACCACCGAAATTACAAGTAACTTCGGTGGTGAGGCGACCACCGAAGTTACATGTATATTTCGGTGGTGAGAGGACCACCGAAGTTACATATATATTTCGGTGGTGAGAGGAGCACCGAAAGGGTCATCGGTGGGAGAAGGGGACCACCGAATTTGTCCATGTACTTCGGTGGAAGAGGCCACCGAAATTGTCTTATAAATTCGGTGGAGAGAAGGCCACCGAAATGTCAAGGAATTTCGGTGGTGATGACTTGTTTGAATGTTGCCGAGATTCTTCTATTTTCCACAAGTAGAGAGTCTTCAAGCTTGGTTTCGGTTGATCTTCGACTTCACCGAATATTTGATATCTTGTACAAGTCATTCAAAGAACTGAACTAAAATATTCTAAGTAGGAGTTTTAGGGAAAACATCGGTGAGTCAATTTCAAATCCTTGGTGACCCAACAATCTCCCCCTATTTGAATTTGAGCTCCTTATCTTAGAATATTCAAGAGTAAACAAAAGTAAGTGCGTTTTTGACCCTTTTTACTCTTTTGGGTTCTTTTCACATAGACCATTCTTTTTGATCTTTTTGACCTTTTTTTTTTTGTATGTGTATGTATACTATGTACAGTATTTACAGGGAACAAAAAATGAAGTATGTACGGAAATAAAATTCAAATAGAGATACTTGTATTAAGATAAGTTCTCGTACAATTTTTACAAAAAGAGAAATTAACTTTTACAAGTACTAACTGGAGAGAACTTACTTCTTTGAGGTTTTGCGGCGCTTGATTTCATCCAGTAAGTTTCTATAGAACGGTTGAGCTTCGGGGATGTTCGGAAAGAGGTTGTGTGGTATCGGCTATGGACATCTGGGCAAATCTGAAGAATGCCCGACGACCGAGACCGTCGTTGAAGAATAATCCTGGTATTGGTGAGAGGCTCAAGGTTGTGGTAGGATAGGGAACAGAGGTGGGAATGGTAAGGTTAAGATTGCTTACATTTGGGATTTTACCTTCTCTTGCCATTTCCTTGAAGACTGAGTCAGGAGGATTTTTGACTTTGGGGAGGATGATCTTCTCTTTCAGAGACAGCAGTTTGGCTCTTTCTTCGGTGGAGAGAATGATGTTATGTTTTCTTTTGATCTCCTTCATCTTATTCATTAGACCATCAATGTATTTTACAAAGATGTCTTTCCTTGGATTTGGACTCTTGACGAGGTGTTGAGTGATTTCATACCATTCCGAGAGACCGAAGAGTTGGAGATGGCTTTCTTTCACACTCTTCATAGAACCATCATCCCAGCTAATAATCAATCTGATGTCTTGAGGATTTGCTTTGGAGGTGGCAATCTTTACTGAAGAAATTTGTGACCTATAGCTCCGGTGGTGCATGGTCTTTTTGTACCAATTAATTTCTTCATTCTTTTGTTGTTCCAAGGCACTGAGCACCGATCTCTGTGTTTGGATGGCATCGGTGGACTTGACTTTTGAAGCTTCTTCTGTGGCAGCTTTGAGAGAAAGATCTCTGGATTTGTCTAAGTCGATTTGAGCTACTCTTGCTTCCTCAATTTCTTGAGCAGAGAGGCCAAGTTCGGTGGTGATTGGTTGAGAAGCAGGCTTGAGTTTGAGAGTTTCAGCGTCCTTCGGTCGAGCCCCATATTTTGTCAGATCCTTTTTCTTCTTTGCTTCTCTGGCCAATTCTTCGGCCGAAAGAATTCTCTTCCCTTTGTCTTCGGGAGCATTGCTGGACTGCTCCCCCTCAACTGATGCATTAAGGTCAAGAGCTTCGGTGGAGCCAGTATTGGTCGGTGAGAGTGAGACATGTTTCGGTGGAGAAGAGGGTTTCGGTGGAGAGAAAGGTTTCGGTGGTGAGGATGGTTTCGGTGGTGAGGATGGTTTCGGTGGTGAGGATGGTTTCGGTGGTGAGGATGGTTTCGGTGGTGAGGATGGTTTCGGTGGTGAGGGTTTCGGTGGAGGCTGGTTACTGGAAATTTTCTTTATGGATGGAAGTTTCGGTGGAGCCGTGGTTTTCTCCCCCTCAGGAACAGCCGGCAACTTGAAACCTAACTCATAGAAGGCCTTATCAAACTTGGAGTGTAGGAAGGCCAGACTCGTTTCGGTGGTATGGGGAACCAAGGCAAAATCACCGAGATCCATTTCCCACTGGGAACGTTCAGGACTGGGTGAGTCGGTGGAAGGTTTGGAGAGGGACTCCACTGTGGTAGAAAGGGCAGATAATTTTTCTTGAACGGGCCGTAGGGCTTCGGTGATGGCATCAAGAAGAAGATGCGGTAGCTGAGACTCGAGGGTAGAGATGCGGGAATTGGCTTGGGAGATTAAGGTGATGGTAGATTTAAGAAAGGTAGAGGTGCGGTCAATGGGCGGGGAAGTGTGGCCACCGATTTCGGGAAACTGGAAGAGTAGTCGGTGGGGGTCAGGCTCGGGAATGGGAATATGGAGGTAAGGCACCAAGTTGTCGGGTTGTAGCAATCGGGGGGGAGCAGATGATCGGGGGGGAGCAGGGGATCGGGGGGGTGATTGTTGCGAGGACGAGGGAGACTCGGTGTGATGTTCTTCGGTGGACGGGATGGTTTGGGGAGAACCAGTGTCCGCTAAAAGAAAATCAAAGAAATCAAAGGGTGCAATTGGGGGGGAACCCTTAGAGGGTTGTGCAATGTCTTCGATCGAAAACTGATCGGGTGTAAAGCTGTGTAGTGTGAAGTCAGAACCCTCGAGCGGAGAGATCTCGAGGTCATCCCCACCACCCAAGGAGTCGAGTGGGGAGGTATGCGGGGGGTCCTCCTGAAATGTAACTGAGGCCTTTCGAGAGGCAACAGAGGAGACGGTGGGGTGTGTAGCGGGTACCCTTGGCCCGGAGGGATGAAGTTCAACAACCGGCGATTTTGGAGAATCGACGGTTGGATGAGTCGGTTGGGCCGATGGTTTCCGAGACCTCTTTGGAAGAGATCCCGAAGGGGAGGGTGAGTGCCTCCGCTTGTGAGAAGGGGTGTGAACCGGGGAAGTCTCCGAGGGATCTCTCGGTGACGTGGTTCGAGAAGCGGGAGCGGAGGTGCCGGTGGCCTTCTGTCGTTTCTTTTGAGTGCCACCCGACGTCACTCGGGACCGGGGAGAAGGGACCACAACAGTTGGAGTGACCTCGGGAATTTCCAAGTGGCGAAACCCGGGAATTTCCGCGTCACCCCAACGAAGTTCGGGAGATAGAGCGAAGGAAATCATACCTGGGCGTAATGGGCGATCGGTGGCGAGCGGCTTGACGTTGAGGGTTTTGGTGCCCACAACGGGAGATGACCATTCATACGAGAACCGGGGCGAGGAAGAGCGGCGATCGGTCTCCAAAGCTTTGGAAAGCTTGTGTTGTAGAATCATGGAGATGAAGCGGGGAAAAGCAACATAACACTTCTTGGGAGTTTTGATGACCTCGACAAGTTCTGAGAAGAAATATTGGGCGAAGTCAACTTTCCTTTGGAAGATGAGGGCATGAGCGAGTTTGTTTACGTGTGAGGGCGATTGGTCATGTCCACTTGTTTTGCGTGAGAGGCAATGGATAACGTGAGCGAAGAAGAAATTCCAAATGCCTCCCATTTTGCTGCGAAGAAGAGTACCGGGGCCTTTGGAGCTTTTGGAGGAGTCGTCGAGCACATAACCGGTGGTAAGAACAATGTCTTCATGGATGGTATCCAAATACATGTCTTCATAGTCGGGAAAGGCATCGATCTTGAGAGCTAGACGAACATCATCGACCCCAAAAGTGAGGTCGTGATCACCTTCGGCATTGGTGAAGATGGAGGCGTGAATGGCCTCATTGGAGGGATCGTACACGGAGGATAGCCAGAATTGACTAATGAGCATTTTGCTCATCCTGGGGTTGCATGAGAAGGCATGAAGAAGAGGAGAGCGAGACAGAAATTTAGCGATAGTAGAGAACTCGGGATGAGCGGGATCGGATTCAAGGCGGGCAACGTGATTGCATTGGTTGAAGCGGAGGTCTTCAAAACGTGTAGGAATTTGATATCGAGAGGATGCCATGAGAGAGATATGTTTGGAGTGGAGAGAGTTGCAGGTTTGAATTGTGAGGAGTGGGGAAGAAATGAAGGGGGTATGTGTATATATAGGGAAATGAAAAGGCACGGTGATGATGATTTTTGTATGGGAAGAGGGGACATGCGGCTCTTGAGGTGAAAGAGTTATTGGAAATCGGGACAAGGAGCGGCGGATAGGCGAAGGGTCTGACGCAAAAGCAATTGAGTGGTCACAAGTGGGCTTTGGGAACCGTGTGAATCGGTGTAGGCTCGGTGATGCTTCGGTGGAGGAATCGGTGTTCGCTCGGTGTACGATCGGTGGGACTTCGGTGGGACTTCGGTGGAACTTCGGTGGAAGAAAGGTTTCACCGATTTGGATAGTACCACCGAAATGGGGCTTCGGTGATAGAAAGGTTCACCGAATTTGGATAGTACCACCGAAATGAGATGATCACCGATTTGAGATTTCGGTGGTGGACAGTTTTCACCGATTTGAGATGACCACCGATTTGAGACTTCGGTGATGAACAGATTTCACCGATTTGGGATGACCACCGATTTGAGACTTCGGTGGTGAACAGATTTCACCGATTTGGGATGACCACCGATTTGAGACTTCGGTGGTGAACAGATTTCACCGATTTGGGATGACCACCGATTTGAGACTTCGGTGGTGGACAAGTTTCACCGATTTGAGATGACCACCGAAATGAGATTTCGGTGGTGGACAGATTTCCACCGATTCTGGAAATTTTCACCGAAACGTGCTTCGGTGGTAGGCACGCTTCACCGATACTCGAGATTATTACCGAAATGAAAAGAGATAGAAAAGATTTGACACATAGGTTGTCCACCGATGAGAGATCGGTGGAGAGAGAGAAGTAGATACGAAGGTGTCCACCGATGTGAGATCGGTGAAGCATGAACACATATTTATTCTTGGAAATTGCACATCCCAAGTTCACTGATGAGAAAGTTGAACCTGGTTTCATCAAGAGGTTTGGTGAAAATATCGGCAAGCTGCAAATCGGTGGGAATGAAGTGTAGTTCAATGTCACCTTTGGAAATGTGATCTCTTATGAAGTGATATCTGATATCGATGTGTTTAGATCTAGAATGAAGAACAGGATTATTTGCTATAGCTATAGCACTGGAATTATCACACAGAATTGGGACTTTAGAAAATAATTGATTATAGTCCCTTAGTTGGTTTCTCATCCATAGAATCTGAGCACAGCAGCTCCCGGCAGCTACATATTCAGCCTCAGCAGTAGAGGTGGATACAGAGTTTTGTTTCTTGCTGGACCAACTTACTAATTTTCCCCCAAGGAGCTGACAGCTTCCTGTAGTACTCTTTCTATCAATCTGGGAACCTGCAAAGTCTGAATCTGAATAGCCAATTAGTTCAAAACTTGAGTCTTTGGGATACCAAAGACCCAAGTGCAGTGTGCCCTTAAGATACCGAAAAATTCGTTTTACAGCCTTTAAATGTGATACTTTAGGATTGGCCTGATAACGAGCACATAGACAGGTAGCAAACATAATATCCGGTCTGCTAGCAGTTAGGTAAAGAAGAGAGCCTATCATACCTCGGTAAAGAGTAACATCCACAGATTCACCTTTTAGATCGGCACACAATTTCAAGGGAGGTGCCATGGGAGTTTTCATAGGAGAGCTGTCTAGAAAGTTAAATTTCTTCAGAAGGTCCCGAATATATTTGCTTTGATTTATAAAAATTCCTTCTGAAGATTGTTTGACTTGAAGGCCCAAGAAAAATGTAAGCTCTCCCATCATGCTCATCTCATATTCACTCATCATGAGAGAGGCAAACTCATCACATAGGCATTCATCAGTGGCACCAAAGATGATGTCATCAACATAGATTTGAACAAGAATTATATTACCTGAGGTTTCTTTGATGAAGAGAGTATTGTCAATCTTACCTCTGGAATATCCATGCTTGAGAAGAAAGTTGGCAAGAGTGTCATACCAAGCACGTGGAGCTTGCTTGAGACCATACAAAGCTTTGTCAAGTCTGTACACAAAGTTTGGATGAGCTGGGTCTTCAAAGCCAGGAGGTTGTTTTACGTAGACTTCTTCTGCAAGTTCCCCATTGAGAAAGGCACTTTTAACATCCATTTGAAAAACCCTAAAATTTCGGTAGGCAGCATGAGCCAGAAAGATCCTTATAGCTTCAAGTCTTGCAACAGGGGCAAATGTTTCATCATAGTCAATGCCTTCTTCCTGTCTGTATCCTTGAGCTACCAATCGGGCCTTGTTCCTGATCACAGTACCATCTTCATCCATTTTGTTCCTGAATACCCACTTGGTTCCAATGATTGTCTTGTTTCTGGGTTTGGGAACCAATCTCCAAACTTTATTTCTCTGGAACTGAGAAAGTTCTTCTTGCATGGCAGTGATCCAACAAGGATCTGATAGAGCTTCATCCACTTTCTTGGGTTCAGAGAGAGAGAGGAAATTCACGTAGAGACAGATATTTCCAACTCCTCTGCGGGTTTGGACACCTGCTTGTTGATCACCAATAATTTGATCTATGGGGTGATCTTTGGTCCATTTTAGAGCAGGGGGTAAAGGTGATGGGGTATGAGGAGTAGAGTGAAATGGAGTAGTAGGATCAGAGGTTTGGTGTAAAGTGGGATTTTCGGTAGTGGGACCCATGAGATTTTCGGTGGGATTAGGGATGGAAGAAGGGCTTTGGAGTAGATTTTCGGTGGAAATGGGGAGCTTGGTGTGAGAGATGGGTTGATCAATTTCGGTGGGAGAGAGTGATCCAGCTGGGTTTTTTTGAGATGGAAGGATTTGAGGGAATAGAGGAGATATCGGTGGAAGTGACTAAGGGAGTATCACCAATACATGATGAAATCCATCTGTGTAAATCATCCTCATCACTTGAAAGTGAGGAACATCTGAGATCATCAAACTTGACATGGATGGACTCATCAATGCTTTTTCTTCTGAGATTGTACACCCTATAAGCTTTGGAGGATAAGGAGTATCCAACAAATATTCCCTCATCTGCCTTGGGATCGAACTTCCCAAGATTTTCACGATCATTAAGAATAAAGCAGATACACCCAAAGACATGAAGAAAGCCAATATTTGGTTTTCTACCATGAAAAACTTCATACGGGGTTTTATCATGTCTTTTGGATATTACTGACCTGTTTTGAGTGAAGCAGGCAGTATTCACAGCTTCGGCCCAAAAATAGGTGGGAAGATTTGATTCGCTCAGCATGGATCTAGCGGCCTCACACAGTGTTCTGTTTTTCCTTTCCACCACTCCATTTTGCTGAGGAGTACGAACCGCGGAGAAGTTCTGAGAGATCCCTTTTTCGGTGAAGAAGTCTTCGAGAGCACTATTTCTGAATTCAGTGCCATTGTCACTTCTTACCGAGCGGACAAGCTGGCCATTGAGAACTTCATTTTTCTTGACAAAGTTGATGATTTCTTCAGTAGCATCACTTTTGTACCTGAGAAAGAACACCCAAGTATATCTGGTAAATTCATCAACAATAACAAGAATATACCTTTTGCCTCCAAGACTTGGAGTGCTGACTGGTCCACATAGATCCATGTGCAGCAATTGAAGAGGAAGAGTGATGGAAGAGCATTGCTTCGTCTTGAAGGATGTTTTGGTGAGCTTTCCCTTTTCACATGCATCACACAGCTTCTCTTTGACAAAGTTCAACTTTGGCATGCCTGTCACCAGCTCTTTGTTGGAAATTTTATGCAAGGTCTTGAAGTTTAGATGAGAAAGACGTTTGTGCCACAACCAGTTTCTTTTGGATGCATCATTTGACACAAAGCAGACATTTGGAGAAGAGTTGGATTGCCCCATATCTATGACGTAGACATTTTCCATCCGTCTTCCCGATAATACCACATTGAAATGTTTGTCTACCACGGAGCAGACACAAAGTTCAAAGATAACTTTGTATCCAAGATCACACAGTTGGCTAATGCTGAGAAGGTTATGCATGAGGCCGTCCACAAAAGCCACTTTGTTGAAAGTTACAGATCCGTTAGAGAGGGTCCCGTATCCTTTGGTGTAAGCCTTAGAATTATCACCAAAGGTTACAGATGGACCCTTTCCCGGCACATAGTTGATGAGAAGAGACTTGTTTCCCGTCATATGGCGTGAGCACCCGCTGTCTAAATACCAAATTTGATGGTGCTCAAAAGCCTGCATGCAAACACATATTAGTTCTTTGGTACCCATTTTGTAATGGGTCCTTTGGGGTTAGAAGAGCTTGATTCCTTAAGCTTGGATCTATCAATCCTATCCTTGGGACAGTCCTTAGCCATATGAAAAGTGTCACCACAGTTATAGCATTTTCTATAGATAAAAACCTTTTTAGCATTTTTCATGTTTTGGCTTTTATCATTTGTTCTTATAACCTTGTTAGAGGAGAACAGAGCAGGGGGCTTGGACCCAAGGATTCCTTTGGATAAATCTTTGGGAGTTGATTTTCTCAAAAGCACAGATCTAGGTACATAGGTGTTGTGAGGGGGAATGTTTGGGGTAGAACTTTTGGGATGAGAGCTTGCCATGCAGTTGACTATCGATTTTCCTTTGTCAGCACAGGAAATCCTTTTTGAATGAACAGGAGTTTCCCTTTTGGGGATCTTTGAGGGCTTAGGTTCGGTGTAGGTGTCTATGTGAATAGATTTCAACACTTCATGAAGAGGGATTGGAGGGTCATAGATTGTGGGATCGGTGGGCACAAAGGAGATGAGATCGGTGGGTTTAGATCTTTTGGAAGGATTAGCTTTTGCAGAGTTTGAGGAGGAGGCTTCATCCATGACTGAAAGTTTGAGCTGATCATGGATGGGTTTGGAAACGTCATTTGAATCTTGCTTCTCAGTAATTTGCAATGAGGAGTCTTTGGCCTTTAAGGATATCCCATATTTTAAGGCTTCACACAGATCTAACGAGTTCAAAGAGATGGAATCACAAGAGCTGGAATCAGAGAGATTATCACAAGCATTGGTGGGGGGAACAAGAGCAAAAGTGGACTCACAAACATCAGTTTTTCCAAATCCTAGACCGAACTTGTTTGTACTACAGATTTGACTTTGAAAGATTTGTTCAAGATTTTTGGAAGAGCTTGACCATTTTTTAATGACTTCTTGTTCCCTTTTTAGTTTCTTAAAGAGAGAGTTCTTTTCTTTTGAGATCAGATGATTTATTGTTTTCAAGTCCTCAAGCTCAATTTTTATTTCCTCAAACCTTTTAAGCTTAGACATGCAAATTTCAAGTTCAGCTTTGAGCTCTTTTACTTGAACAGATTTTCTATTCTTACTGTCTTTAACAGAATAAAAGTCTTGAGTTAAAGATTCATAAGCATTGATCTTTTCAATATCAGACATATTATTGAAAGGATGTACCTGAGCGTAGGCTGTGGAGCACCCAGTTGCCACTAGAGCCATAGGTGAAGTGGCACTTTCGGAAACTTCCATTTCTTCTGAGATGGCCACAAAGCATCTATTCTGAGAATCACTGTCGGAGGTGTCTTCGTCGTCCCAATCGTGGGTTTCTGCCATGAGACCCTTCCCTTTTCTCTCTAGACCCTCACTCCTTTCCTTCTCTTTCTTGTACTTGGCCTTATATTTCTCGGCACGCTCCTGATGATTTAAGAAGGATGGTGGGGACTCCTTTTTGGGAAAGGTTGATTTGAAAGGCATGTTTTTGGATTTTTCCCTTTTTGAAGAGGGATTGTCAGAAGAAGTAAATTTGGACTTGGAGATACGCTTGCTTCTACACTCAGATGCAAAATGTCCTTTCTTGCCACAGTTGTAGCATTCCTCATTGGACTTGTCAGAAGAGGTTTTGAAAGATGAAGTTTTTCTAAGACTTCGAGATTTGTTGAAGGGACGAAACTTGTGTTTAGAACCGGCCATCATTGCCATCTCATCCGACAACTGTTCAACCATGATATCCTCACCTTCATCATCAGCATCACTAAGATATGCTTCCGTTTGGTGGGTTACATTTGTTTGGCTGTCATTGTCAGAGTCAGATGAAGGATAGGTGATTCTAGGAAGATTTTGAGAATTCTTGGAACTTTCACTAACAAGAGCTATGGAGGAGCTCTTTATTTCCTTGATGAAAGATTTCCGTTGAAGCTTGGTTTGCTCAAAGTTGAAAAGAGTACCATATAGTACGGTTAAGGGCATGAACTCAAGGTCCTTGGTAGTTTTGATGCAAGTACATATATTTTCCCAAAAATCTGGGAGACAATCCATGAACTTGCACAAGACTTCCTCATTATCATAGACTCTGCCCAACAACTTAAGATCATTTAAAAGAGAGTTGAAGCGGTTATAGAAACTAGGAAGAGAATCTCCTTTTTCAAAAGAAAAAAGTTCATACTTTCTGATAAGACCAATCTTTTTGCATTTCTTGACTTCCTCTGTACCTTCGTACAGAACACATAGAGTGGTCCACATTTCTTTGGCAGTTTCAAAGTTCACCAAAGAGTGGTAGACCTCATCAGGAAGAGAGAGAGCAATAATAGCTCTTACCTTGGAGTCAAGAGTAACTAAACGTTTCTCCTCATCAGTATACTTTTTAGGATTTTTGAGAATATACCGACCAGTAGCACTGGATTTTTCCTCATCAGAATCACTTGAGATTTCCTTTTCAAAGGCCTCTTTGCCTGGCCTCTGCGTGTCATAGCGAGCCCAAACTCTGGGGATAATGGGTCCCTCGTTGAGAATGGTTGGATATCTAGTATCCACTCCTTCCATGAATAGCATCATGCGGCTTTTCCACAAAGAGAAGTTGTTGGGATTGAACTTAGGAGGTTTTGAAATAGAGCCGTTTTCAGAGAAGTTGTTTTGAAAAGAGTTTTCAACAGTAGAAGAAGAAGAGGCAGCCATCGCAGATCAAGTTTATGGAATTAAACTTTCTGCTCTGATACCACTTGTTAGTCCCAGATGGCTTAACAAGTATTGTAGAAGGGGGGGTTGAATACAATACACAAAAATTTCACAATTTTAATTCTTATATTTGAAAAACTTTCAAAAGAATTACACACAGAAAACTTAAGATTGTTGCGGAAAAGAACAGATAAACTATTCTAACAATCTTACACAAAGTATACAACAAAACAACTAAGAACACTAAGAGCAAAGCTATTGAGTTTTAAGGCTTAAAAGAAGGTTTCTTGCACTGAGAGAATTTCTTGAAAGCGTAAGTATTTGCAAGAAGAGCACTTCTCCTTTTATAGTGCCAAGGAGTGCCCAAGCATTAAATGCTTGGGACACTTGTCATCTTCACATATGCTGATAATGTTGACTTCAGGAGAACTGTGAAGTCCTTGTCACTTTTCACTAGGTGCAGACAGAGTAGCTTGAGCAGATAATAGGGACCTTAGCTGAAGGTGGATAAAAAGACAAACTGTCACTTTTCTCTGCTGGAGGATATTGTCCCATAATAAATGATCTTCTGTCTTGAGCCTTTAGCACCGAAGTGGTTTCCACCGAGATTGAGAAATCTTCGGTGGAAAGAAGACTAGTCCACCGAAATTGCAAGCATGTTTCGGTGGTAACTAGTCCACCGAAATTGCGAGCATGTTTCGGTGGTGAAAGGACCACCGAAATTACAAGTAACTTCGGTGGTGAGGCGACCACCGAAGTTACATGTATATTTCGGTGGTGAGAGGACCACCGAAGTTACATATATATTTCGGTGGTGAGAGGAGCACCGAAAGGGTCATCGGTGGGAGAAGGGGACCACCGAATTTGTCCATGTACTTCGGTGGAAGAGGCCACCGAAATTGTCTTATAAATTCGGTGGAGAGAAGGCCACCGAAATGTCAAGGAATTTCGGTGGTGATGACTTGTTTGAATGTTGCCGAGATTCTTCTATTTTCCACAAGTAGAGAGTCTTCAAGCTTGGTTTCGGTTGATCTTCGACTTCACCGAATATTTGATATCTTGTACAAGTCATTCAAAGAACTGAACTAAAATATTCTAAGTAGGAGTTTTAGGGAAAACATCGGTGAGTCAATTTCAAATCCTTGGTGACCCAACACTTACTTCTCTCTCATTAAAGGTGAGTCTTTTCTGAATACTTTCATTTATCTCTTTGAGTTCAATCAGTTCAATGTTAAGTCTAACTGAATCATTTTCTACATATTTAATACAATAGGTAGAGTTTGAAATGGATACCTCATTGGCAGTGCCCGAGTCGACTTCTGCCATGCCACAGAACAGGGCATTGGTGGTGAATTCATCATCATAGGTAGAGTCTGACTCGAAGTCCTCCTTATTTGCTTCAGAATGCCCTTTGTTCGCCATTAGGGATTTTTGTGCATAATATTCAGCCTTCTTTTTGTAAAAAGCTGAGTCCTTCTGTGGGCGATTTTTTCTACTTCTGCAATCTTTTGTGAAATGGCCTGGCTTGCCACAGTTGAAGCAACCTTGGGAGGTGTTTCCAATTCGATCGTCGGACTTCTGTTGGTCTCCACCTTTCTCTGTTCGGCATTCGTTTGCATAATGACCAGGCTTACCACATTTGTAGCATTCTTGTGTGTGGCCTACCTTGTCATCTGACCTCTGTCGGTCATTTCCTTTGTAGTTTCTGTCGCTCGACCTCTGTCGGTCACTTCTGTAGTCTGAACTCTGTCGGTCACTTGATTCTTCTCTTCTTTCATCATCTCTTCTATCTCTCTGGTTGTCTCTGCTATATCTGTCATTTCCAAAATTTCTTTGGTTACCTCTGAACTCTCTTGTCAATAGAGCCAATGATTTAGCTAATGACGCAAGAGTTATTTCTTCCTCTATCAGCTCGTCTTCTTCGCTATCAACCATCACTATCTTCTTCTTCTCCTTCTTCTTCTCCTCTGTTGCTCTCTTATTTCTTGGTCTCTCTGTAGCCTCTGTTGATTTACTAACCAATGCGTATGGTGCAATGGCTATTGTTTTAGCCTGTGCTATTTGAGGTTCTTGTGCAACTAGTGTTCCATAGAGATCAGAGAGTGTCCATGAGTCTAGATCTTGGATTGTTTGTAAAGACATAGACAGTTGAAGCCACTCATCATTCAGACTCTTTAGAAACATGACGTTATTTTCTTCCGAGGTTCTGTGAATGCTAGACTTTCTACATTTGTTTATGAGAGAGTTGAACCTATCGTACGTTGTTTGCAGAGATTCTGTTGCAGAGGCTCTGAGTACATGATATTCATTTATGTACTGTGCCCTTCGGTTCTTCTGTGTTTTAGCACCCCCTTCCAACTGTCTTTCTAATTCTTTCCAAAGATCGTGCGCAGTTTCGCATGCATCTAAGGATTGAAAAAGCTCGTTGGGGATAGCCATTATCAGGATTCTTAAGGTTCTGAAAAGATAGTATGATTTAAAGAGTATGAGTCTGAAGATCTGGAATGTTTTCTGGGTTTGAACAGTTCCCAGAGTACACTTTAATGGAGTTTTAACCTAGAGATGAGGAATAGGAAAAAAATGATTTCTATCACTAATCTTGTAAAAACGAGGATCACTTGATATTGATAATCAAGCTTTGCTCTGATACCAACTGTTGGTTCCCGTTTTGCTTATACAAGATTGTCAGATCTATTAGTTCGAATTTATGTTTGATGCGGAAGCGTATTTGAATAACTAACAGATATGATTGATAGATTTAGAACATAATATAAATAAACAGTGAACAGGAAATAATATCTCAAAGTTTACTGAATATATATATTAAGAACAGATTCAAGAATAGTGAGTAAGCAAAGCTTTTAAAACAGATATGACTCTCAAAGTGTTTAAAGCTATGTGTTCTTGTGATGTTTTTCTCTCTTGAATTCTTGTTTCGATTGTTCGATTGATCGATCGATGGATAGGAAGAACTCAACATGAGTCTTCCTTATATACTACTCTAAGGGGACCATAAAGCATATGCTACTATTCACAAAGGACGGTATGAATAGTTGGACGGATGGCATGAACAGTTGGACGTGCTGTATTGCATTTAATGCAGCAGACGTCTATTATGTACTAAGCCCTATTGAATCCAATCAGAGTTTGACACGTTGCATTCGGACAGGGCATGCTACCATGCAAGTTGATGAACATGTCCTGTAACAGTAGCAAGATATTATAAATATCTTTTGTCTCTGTTGAAGACCGCAGAGGCTCTGTGAAGTGCAACAAAGGTTCTGCGGTTTGGTCCTTAGAAGAGCAGTCTTCACCGGATTCCGAGTCTTTGGTCTTCTTTGCGCGTATGACAGAGCTTCTGTAGGGCGCCTCTTTAGCTTCTTGACCTTGATCTCTCGGTAAGTTCGGCAGAGCCTCTGTAAGAGGCTTTCTTCACTTATGTTGGTCCCGAAGGCCTATACAAGTTTGTAGAAGGGGGGGGGGGGGGGGAGGGGTTGAATACAAACACACAAAATTTACTTTTCTAAATTGTTTATTGATAAATCATTAACAATTTACAGCTTGTTGCGGAAACAAGATTAAGGATAAACCTAAATCTAAACAAGTTGGAACACTAAGGTTTCTTGCACTAAGAGAGATAAGGAAATTACTAATAATAACCTATCTGAGATAAGAGATTTGAACTTGTCCAGAGTTAGCAAGTTACTTCAAATGAAGTGAGTTCATCTCTTTATATACTGCATGCATTTAATGCAAGTCTGTATATACTTTACACGTGTCATCAGCTGGTTGGTTGCATGTCATTGACCTTGGTTGACAACCTTAGTAGCCGTATGGATGAATAGTGTAGTATCAGAGTGGTTGTACGATTTCAGATTTTCGGAGGTTCTTTTCTGACATTTCGTACGGAGTCGTGCAAGGGTGGTTAAGACAAAAGTACTTTGTACGGAGGACTTCATGATCAGCTTTCGTTGATTCAGCGATTATCATTTTCTATTCAGCGAATGATAAAGTTCAGCGATAGCTGAAGTCTTGTACTTGATACTTCACGTTGAGTGGACAAATCTGAGTCTTCGCTGATGCGCATCAGTTCATTAGGAGACTTGTCGCTGGTTCTTGAGCTTGATCTTCGACTTCAGCGTAGAACCTTTGTTGACGTGAAACTTGTCTTCAGGGATCATAAGCAAACAACTAACTTATCAGCGATCATCATAATGACTGAACAGACTCAGAGCATTAATGATGAACAGTGTTCGCTGAATGTTTAATTTAAAGAGCGAGAGTTCCTATCAGCGGTACTGTAAGATCTTAGTACTTATCAGGGATAGTGAAACTCTGAAACATATTGTTTACTTACAATTTTCACTAAGTATATAAGAGAAGGTCATTATCAAATCACTGAGGGTTTGGATCAACAATCTCCCCCTATTTGATTATGACATAGCAACAAAGAAAATTGCTATTTAATGAAAACATAAGGATAAAAAGAACTCATAAATTATTTGTCCCTTTTACTGTTTTCTGGGATCTTTTCAGTACTTATGGAGTAAAGTACATTGGCTGAAATCTTTCTTTAAAATATTGAATCAGGTTACAATGAAGAACAGAAAGATTACAAGTACAAGCGAAATAATTTACAAGTACAGAAGGATAACTGATACAATAGAGAAAAAGAAGATTATATCAGTTTTCAAAGGGTTATTCCTTAATGAGAAGTTCATCAAGGGTCTTTTTAGTGGGGATCATCCAGTCAGGGACATTTACTCCTTGATTCTTTAACTTCAGAGCAGCTTCAAAAATCAAGGGCTTCAGGTGTCTAGCTTTGATGTCGCGTCTGACTTCGCACCAGTGTACGAGATCTCTGAGTTGTTCGATGGGAGCGATGTGGAGCTCAGAGACACGTTGAAAGTGAGGATTTCCATCATAGTCTAAGAAGAATATACCATATGGATCACTTACCACTGTGCCAGGGATGAAGGTTTCTCCAGGTGGTAGGGAGGTGTCAAGCATTGAAAGATCAGCATTAGGGCCAAGAACTTCAGCACGAGAGAAACCAATACCTGTTTCATTTCGAATGATTGGACCTGAATCAGAAACTTTCTTCTTCTTAGCAGAGGCTTTCTTCGGTTGAGGAAGAGTAGGAGGAATATCCACAACAGATGAAAGCAAGTCGATCTGTTTGTTTAAGATCATCTCAACATGGCTTTTGAATTTTGAGCGTGATCCCTGAATGGCTAATTTCACTTCTAACCATTCAGAGAGACCAAACTTTTCTAATGAAGCAACATAGAAGGTTTGCTTGGTTTTGTCATCTCTGTAGACATCCACTTCAACAACAGGAACATCAGCGTACATTTTTCCTCTGATGTTGGCTTTGATTTTTTTGGATGGTCTTGATCGATAGGTCAGCATTTGTTTAGCCCATTCCAAAGTTGTATCAGAGACATTTGTCTTTTCTCTAACGATTTCTTGAGCATCATCCCAGAGCTGACGTTGAACATCAATGGGAACTCTTTTCAGCTTGGGGTCTTTGATTGATCGTTGAGTAAGCTTGATGGCGTATTCTCTGTCTTTCTCTTCAGCTTCCTTCCTTTCAGCGATAAGGCGTTCAGCTCTAAGGTGTTCCTGGTATTCAGCTTTAGAGATTTTGAACTTTGGAGGAACTGAAGGAAGTTGATCACGCCTTAGAATGATTCGCTGATCCTCGAATCTCTTTATTATTTCCTCTCTTCTCTTTTGATCCTATTCACTCAGCTTTTGAGGAGCTGAGGAAGGTCTGTTTCTGTGCGAGAGAGGTTGTTCTTCTGGTTTATCAGTCTCAGAGATCAAATCTAAGACTGGGATTATTTCATCAGCAGCAGCTGGCTTTATTTGTGAAGTCGCAGTAGTAGAACCTTCAGCGACATCTTCAAACAGGGGAGAGGACTAGTTGAAACACAGCGATCTTACAAATAAGAACATGGGTAGAAGAACTTGGGTAGAAAGAGAAAGAGAAATATGTTCAGGTCTAGGCTAGGGTAGTAGAACTTATAGAGGAGGGATGGAGTGAGAGATGTTTAGTGTACCTGAAAAATCGGCTTTTCAAGCAAGATCGTCAGATTGTCATCTTCAGCGACGCTTTTGCCTTTGCCTTTCTCAGCGCCAGAGGCTGAGGGCTTTGTCTTTGTCCGCTCCCCTGTTGGTTCATTTATTGAAATTCCCTTAAGAGCTTTAATCCTTGGGGAAGGTTTGACGATAAAGAAGTCATCCCCATCTTCGTCATCATCATCATCATTCCTTGGAGAGGAGGATGGTTCATTATCAGGGATGTCGATGTCTTCATCATCTTCTGCTTCGGATTCTTCAGCTTCGTGTTCGAGTTGCTCCCCTCAGATATAGAGGCGAGCTTCTCGGTTCCCTCAGGGTTTTCATCTCCCTGAGGTCCAGCGATAAGATCTTCATTCTTCTCTCCCCTGATAGATTCATCATGGGAAAGGTCTTCAGCGCTCTTTTCAAGATCCTCAGCGCTCTTCTCCTCGATATGTTCAACGCTCTTCTCCCTCTCTTTCTCATGATGACTGGGGGAGGAATGGGTAGACTCTTCAGCTGTGGGAGGCTCTCTGTCTTCTTGGCCAGAGATACCCACACAACTTTCAATCTTTGCTAATCTGACTTCTAGGCCAGTTATAGCAGGATTGATCTTTTCCAGCCTTTTGCGATCCGTCGCTGTGAAAGTTTCCAATGCATGGGCAGGGGTCGGTTCAGGAGCTGGAGTATTTGCCTTGTTGAGTAGCTGCTGGATCATCGTTTTCATCTCACCAATGTCGGTCTTTACAGAGCCTAAGTCAGGCTTTACAGCTGACATATCACCCTCTAAGGCTCCAACCGATGTCTTCAGCGTTGTGACGTCGCCAGACATGGAGGAAACGGAGTTTTTGAGTGAGGTGTAGTCAGTGTAGATGTCAGCGAGCACTTTGGCGAAATCGTTGAGACTCTTATCAACAATCTTGATGTCGTCTGTGGAAGATTTCTTTTCCACCACCGTTGTCAGCTTTGTCAAATTCTCTCCAGCGTTTGTTACAGCTGAAGAGTTGTTGGAAAGAGTAGTGGTGAGATCTGTCAGCTTGGTTTCCACGGACTTCAGAGAGGCGTTGATGTCTCCCAAATTAGGACCTGTAACAGATAAGTACTTGTGAACAAAGGAAAGCTCAGAAGTTTCAGGTTTAGTTACAGTGTATAGGATTTTATTTGTACCTGCAGGAGGATTGATGAACTCGTCAAAGTTGCAAGTTCCTGAAAAATGTTCCATATCCTCTTCGAAAGTACGGTGAGGTATGGTGATCTCTGCAGGTCCTTTTTTCATCATTCTTTGAGAAGCTTCAGCTGTGGGTTCTGGAATGATGGCATCTCCAGTGTTCTTTGGAGGAGTGTCCAAGTGAGTGGAGGGAGAAGCGAAGGATAAGAATGGGGTTCGGGTTCTGAGTTCAGCGTTGGAATCGCTGAGAATCACTTCATCAGTCTTTTGAGAGACCGAGGGAGGTTGGGTAGGTTCCAAGTTTCTAACCTCAGCGTTTGGAGACGCTGAAGGTTGGATTGAAGGGATGGCTTGCACGGGTGTCGCAGAGCGTACCACGGAACTTTCCTTCAGCTCTTCAGAATGAGCTGAGGAGTCTTCAGCATGGGATTGCTGGGGCTGCTCCTTGGTTTTCTTGATCCTTTTGGAACCAAGTTGGGTTGAAGAGTGTTTCCTTTTCTTAGGAGAGGATTGGGTGGACGGGGTATCAGCGATGGGTATTGTCGCTGAAAGAGCCACAGAAGTCGAAGAATTAGGGTTAAGAAGAGAGAGAAGGGTAGAGAGACGTACCTCATTGTCGACAGGTTTGAAATCGAGCACCTTAGGGCCAACCTGAGAAAGTTTCAGGTCACCCTCTTGAGGATAGCTGTCCTTCAGGCCATATTGGAAGATGGCGCTGATGAAACGGGGGTAGGGAAAATGTAAAATGTCTTAATGAAGATTAGGGTTTTTCATGATTTTTGAAACGAAATGTAAAACCCATAAAGTCTTGTATTCCAGTTTCTAAAAAAACTCTGGATACGAATGAAGAACAAGTTTAAGATTAAGATTTAAAACTTGAAGAACAACCATGAAATGGTTGTGTTCATAAAACCATGAAAGAAATGATTTTATTTTTAAGAAGTTCTTTTGTTTGATCTTGTTTAAAACAATGATAAGATCAGAAACAAGTTAAGCATTTGGTAATAAATAAGAACATATTAATCTTGATGTTTGATGAAGAAGATGATGAACAGTTCTTTGAAGATTTGAGAGCACAAATGCAACAGTAATTCTTTTCTTGCGGAGGAAGATTTGATCGCGTAAAAGATAAAATATAAACCAAGAGTTGTTTATATAGAGATTTTAGAGAGAGAAAACCTTGAGCGGGAAAAGGTTTTCATCATGACACGGACACGTGTTTGCATTTAATTGGAAGTTTGAACGAAATGTGCAAACGTGTGTCAGAAAGAAATCGTGCCTGGTGTTATCCGTTGCAATGACGTCACAACCGTCCTTTCATATTCTTGGTTGTCTCTGAGGTTTTGAAAAACTCAGGGACTCTTTGAAAACATGAAGCACTGAATAGAAATATCAGTGAAGGTTTTAAGAAATTTCAAAAAGTCGCTGTTAAGGAAGAGATATTCAGCGATGCAATTGATTTTGAAATCTTGCATTTACATGCGATATGTCAGAGAGAGAAAACATACCTTGATATCAGCGAATCAAGTTTATTCAGAGAGAAGATGATGAAATGGATTATATAAGTTGATTTTATTCTATCGCTGATCAATGTGAACTGCTGAAGGTTTTATCCTTCAAATTTCAGCATTCCAAGCTCGCTGATGAGAAAGTTGAATCTTGTCTCATCAAGAGGTTTGGTAAATAGATCAGCTAACTGATAATCAGTTGAAATAAAATGAAGTTCTATATCACCATTCATCACATGATCTCTGATAAAATGATATCTAATTTCTATGTGTTTTGTCTTTGAGTGTAGCACTGGATTGTTTGCTATAGCGATGGCACTTGTGCTGTCGCAATAGATTGGAATTTTGGAGAGCTGAAGATCATAGTCTAGTAGCTGATTTCTCATCCACAAGACTTGAGAACAACAGCTTCCAGCGGCTACATACTCAGCTTCAGCTGTGGAAGTGGACACTGAGTTTTGCTTCTTACTTGTCCAACTTACCAGCTTTCCACCCAGGAGCTGACATCCTCCTGTGGTGCTTTTCCTATCCATTTTGCAACCTGCAAAATAACTGTCTGAATAGGCGGTTAGATCGAATCCTGAGTCTTTGGGATACCAAAGGCCTAGATTCGTTGTACCCTTAAGATATCGAAATATTCGCTTTACAGCTTTCATATGAGATATCTTAGGTTCATCTTAATATCGTGCACACAAGCATGTTGCAAACATAATATCGGGTCGGCTAGCTGTAAGATACAATAGTGAGCCGATCATCCCACGGTACAGCGTGACATTGACAGGAACACCCTTTGTGTCCTTATCAAGTGTCAGCGGTGGTGCCATAGGGGTTTTCATAGCTGAACTTTCAGTTAAGTCAAATTTCTTCAGCATATCTTTAACATATTTTCCTTGATTAATGAAAGTTCCTTTTTCAGTTTGCTTAATCTGAAGACCAAGGAAATATGTTAGTTCACCCATCATGCTCATTTTATACTCATCTTTCATTCTATCAGCGAAACGAGTACAAAGTTCAGGATTAGTAGAACCAAATATAATGTCATCAACATATATTTGAACTAGAATGATATGACCGTTCACTTTTCTAAAAAATAGAGTTTTGTCAATCTTACCTCGCTCAAATTTTTCAATATGGAGATAAGTGGAAAGAGTGTCATACCATGCACGTGGAGCTTGCTTTAAGCCATAAAGTGCCTTGTCCAGTTTATAAACATAACCTGGACGCTTAGGATCTGAGAATCCTGGAGGTTGTTCCACATAAACTTCTTCATTCAGCTTTCCATTCAGAAACGCTGACTTAACATCCATCTGATGTACAGTGAAGTTTTTGTGTACAACATATGCTAAGAAAAGACTAATAGATTCAAGTCTTCCTACAGGAGCAAATGTTTCGTCATAATCTATGCCTTCCTCTTGTCTGTATCCCTGAGCAACAAGACGAGCTTTGTTGCGGGTTACAGTACCATGTTCTTCCAACTTGTTTCGATAGACCCATTTAGTGCCTATCACAGTTTTGTCAGTTGGTCTTCGAACAAGTTTCCAAACTTTGTTTCTTTCAAATTCAGTCAGCTCTTCTTGCATAGCGCTGACCCAGTTTGGATCTCTGAGGGCATCATCTATTTTCTTTGGTTTAGTTAGAGAATTAAAGTTAACAAATAAACAAATATTACCTGCACTTCTACGAGTCTGAATACCAGCGTTTGGATCACCAAGAATTTGATCAATTGGGTGATTTACAGTCCATCGCTGAGCCGGAGCATACGTCGCTGACTCAGTCTGAACTGGAGAAACTAAAGATGAGGCTTCAGCTACTTCTGGATTATCAGCTAAGAGAGGAATGTTTGCATTTGTCACTTCATTCACTGATTGCTGAGAAATAGATGGAATTTCTGAGACATTTGGATCAACTGCAGGTATAGTGTTTATAGGAACAGCTGAGACCCAAGATGTTTCAGCTTCACTATTCTGCATATCTGGAATGATAGTAGGACCATCATTTTCTACGGTGTGAGCATGAGGAGTGGGAATATCTTCTGAATCACCAAGATGAGAAAACATCCATTGATTCAGTTCTTCTGTATCAGCGTTCGGTTTAGAGTTCGCTGAACAGGATTCGTCAAACGTGACGTGAATAGTTTCTTCAACAGTTTGTCTTCTTCGATTGAAGACTCTGAAGGCTTTGGAAACTGAGGAGTATCCAAGAAAGATTCCATCATCAGCCTTAGGATCAAACTTTCCAAGGGCATCTCTGTTGTTCAGTATGAAACACTGACATCCAAAGATGTGAAGAAAGCTGATTGAAGGCTTTCTCCCATGAAAGAGTTCATAGGCTGTCTTTTTGAATCTTTTAACTATCAGCGACCTGTTTTGCTTAAAGCAAGCAGTGTTGACAGCTTCTGCCCAAAACTGAGTAGGCAGGTGAGAATCGCTGAGCATTGAACGTGCAGCTTCAATAATTGTTCTATTTCTTCTTTCAGCGACTCCATTTTGTTGTGGTGTTCTCACTGACGAAAAGTTGTGAGAAATACCCTTACTCTTAAAGAAGGAATCAAGAGAACTGTTTTTCAATTCAGTCCCATGATCACTCCTTATTGAGCGAACGGTCATATTGTTCAGAGTTTCCATCTTCCGAACAAAGGTGATGAGTTCTTCAGGGGTGTCACTCTTAGAACGGAGAAACATTACCCAAGTGAAGCGAGAGAATTCATCAACTATGACCAGCGTATATTTCTTTCCAGCGATGGATTGTTTGTTAACAGGGCCAAACAAATCCATATGGAGTAGTTGTAGAGGAGATGACACTGAAGAAACTTGCTTTGATTTAAAGCTTGCTTTGGTCTGCTTCCCTTTTTCACACGCTGAACATAATGACTCTTTGGCGTACGAATGCTGAGGTAGACCAGTGACTATCTCTTTTGACGAAAGAGTGTTCAGTGTCTTGAAATTTAGATGAGAGAGCCTCTTATGCCATAGCCAGTTGACATCAGATGAGGCCTTTGAGAAGAAACATGAGTTCTTAGTGGTTGTTGAGTCCATGTTTATTACATAAACATTTTCCAAACGATAACCGTTGAGAGCTATCTTCTCCTTTTTGTCAGAGACAAAGCAGGATTCCTTAGTAAAAATTACTTTGTTATCCATGTCGCAAAGCTGACTGATGCTTAGAAGATTATGCTTCAGCCCTTCAACATATGCGACTCTTCTGAAGGAGGTTGTACCATTTGAAAGTACACCATACCCTCGGGTATGTCCTTTTCCATTTCCACCGAAAGTCACAGAGGGACCTTTCTCTTCCTTGTATTCAGCGAGCAGGCTTTTCTTACCAGTCATGTGTCTAGAGCATCCGCTATCGAGATACCAGATACCCTTCTTAACCTGCAATACAAAGGAAGATTAGTTTTTCTTAGGTACCCACTTAACCATGTATACACGTTTGTCAGTGGAAGTAGTTGGAATGGAAGGTTCAGCAGTCTTCGCAGCATTTGAAGATTCAGCTTTGTCTTTCTTCACTTTGGTTAATTTCTTAACCTCAGTGGTAGAATTCACCTTGACCTGATTTTCACCAGGGTTGGTCTTCTTTGCCTTGGGGGCAATCTTCACCTTAGCTATCTTTTCAGCTTTGGTGGTTGTGGGGCACTTACTAGCAATATGATCGGTAAGTCCACAGTGATAACATTTCCTATAGCTAAAAGTAGTTCTAGGACCATTTGAATGCTGAGCTTTTAATTTTGAATTAGAAGTGCCAGCACCAAGTAAACTATTGGCTTTAGAAATGGAACGAATATTCAGTTCTTCAGATTTCTTACCAAGGACATCCACTCGGAGTCTAGGAGTAGATCGCTGAATAGATCCACGCTGAATAAATCCAGAGATCTGATTTCTAGATCCAGAGGGGTAGATCACTGAGGCTTTAGAAGCATTCAGCTTTGGTACTAAGGTACCCTTCTAAGGATTTTGATAAATAACAATTCCTTTACCTTTGTCTTTAGAGACAGAGGTAGGTTTTGAATAAACCATTTTCTCCTTGCATTTTGAGGAGGTAGGAGTTTCCTCAGGGATTGGTGTAAAGGACGATGAGCACTGAGAAGATGAAGTGTCAGCGACTGAGGATACGAACGTTCCAAATTTAAGCATTGAACGTTCAGTGGTTGGTTTTGGAGTATCATATTTATAACCCAGACCACGTTTATCACTCAGAGGAATCTGAGCCTTAATTATCTCAGTGATCTTTGTTGAAGAATTACACCATCCTTCAACAATAGCTTTTTCAGCCTCTAATGCAGCGATAGCTTCTGCTCGTTCGATTTTGACTAGCTGATTTAAATATACTTGATCTTTAAAATCTTCTTCAATTTTAGAAAGCTTTTCTATTTGAAGATGACAGTTTTTAAGCTTTTCAGCGAGATCAAGGTTTTGGTTTTCAACCACAGTTTTGCCGTTCATGGCTTCGTATAAACTTCTAGTCAAGAGATCGATCTTACGGAGACTATCAGCTTCATCAATATTTGCAATATTGGTAAAGAAAGAAGGTGATACCTGAATAGCAGAGGTTGAATTGGAGGCAATGTCTGAGCTTTCTTCCTCTTCTTCAATCTTGGCCATGAGACATTGATTTGCTTCATCATCTTCAGAATCAGATGATGAGGCTTCTTCATCAGAAGCAACCCAATCATAGTCAGCCATCAGGCCTTTGCCTTTCTTCTTAAAGCTTTTCAGCTTCGCATATTTGTCTTTCAGCTTTGAGTATTTGTCATCTTTATTCCTTGGAACAATGGATTTCTTTGTAAAAGCTGAGGGTCTAGAAACTTTCTTAGACCTGCACTCGTTAGCAAAATGTCCTATCTTTTCGCAGTTAAAACAAGTAGCAATATCCTTATCAACAAAAACTGATGATTTAGGCTTGTCGGCTATGGAAAGAGGTTTGTTCTTTCTAAACATTTTCTTCTTGGCAAATCTCCTGAACTTTTTGGTTAGGAGAGCCAAGGATTCATCATCTGAAAAATCAGAATCTGATGAACTTTCGGAGTTACTCTCTAACTCAATGATAGTGACCGACGGTCGCTGAGTAGAAAGTTCCTCTGAGATTAAAGCAACAGGGGTGCTTTTGGAATCTTTTACAAGATTCTTCTTAAGATGGCTTGATTGCTCATGATTCAGCAACGTGCCATATAAGGTAGCAAGGGTCATTGATATTAGATCCTTTGACAGTTTGAGACACATGGAATAATTGTCCCAGCTTTCAGGTAAACATTCTAGATACTTTGTCAGCACTTCAAAGTTAGAATATTCCTTACCAACAGTTTTCAGATCTATAATTAAAAAATTAAAACGTTGGTGAACTTCAGAGAGAGTTTCATTCTTACCAGAAATGAAGCTTTCGTATTGTCTTACCAGGTTGATCTTTCTTGAGTCCTGGACTTCAGAAGTTCCTTCATACTGAACACATATTGTGTCCCATATGGCTTTTGATGTTTTCAGATTCATGACGGAATGGTAGACTTCGTCAGGAAGAGCCATGGATAGTATGGATCTGGCTTTTGTATCTATAGCCACTTTCTTCTTAACTTCATCAGTCCATTGATGGATTTCTTTAGGTACCAGCCTTTCTGGAATAGCAGGTCTATTCTCAGTGCCTGGAACTGCAGCATCAAATCTTACAGGGATGAATGGACCATTCTCAATATAGTAAGGCATAGTAGGGTCTACACCTTCTAAGAAGAGTGTCATCCTATTTTTCCATAAGTTGAAGTTATCTCTGGAAAATCTAGGGGGTTTTGCAAGAGAGCCATTGTATATATAATTTGTGTTTGTATTGGTGGCCATTTTCAGATAATAGCAAGGAAGAGAAATATCTTAGATTAGATCTTGTTTATGAGATTAAACAAATCTGCTCTGATACCACTTGTTGGTCCCGAAGGCCTATACAAGTTTGTAGAAGGGGGGGGGGGGGGGGTAGGGGGGGTTGAATACAAACACACAAAATTTACTTTTCTAAATTGTTTATTGATAAATCATTAACAATTTACAGCTTGTTGCGGAAACAAGATTAAGGATAAACCTAAATCTAAACAAGTTGGAACACTAAGGTTTGTTGCACTAAGAGAGATAAGGAAATTACTAATAATAACCTATCTGAGATAAGAGATTTGAACTTGTCCAGAGTTAGCAAGTTACTTCAAATAAAGTGAGTTCATCTCTTTATATACTGCATGCATTTAATGCAAGTCTGTATATACTTTACACGTGTCATCAGCTGGTTGGTTGCATGTCATTGACCTTGGTTGACAACCTTAGTAGCCGTATGGATGAATAGTGTAGTATCAGAGTGGTTGTACGATTTCAGATTTTCAGAGGTTCTTTTCTGACATTTCGTACGGAGTCGTGCAATGGTGGTTAAGACAAAAGTACTTTGTACGGAGGACTTCATGATCAGCTTTCGTTGATTCAGCGATTATCATTTTCTATTCAGCGAATGATAAAGTTCAGCGATAGCTGAAGTCTTGTACTTGATACTTCACGTTGAGTGGACAAATCCGAGTCTTCGCTGATCCGCATCAGTTCATTAGGAGACTTGTCGCTGGTTCTTGAGCTTGATCTTCGACTTCAGCGTAGAACCTTTGTTGACGTGAAACTTGTCTTCAGGGATAATAAGTAAACAACTAACTTATCAGCGATCATCATAATGACTGAACAGACTCAGAGCATTAATGATGAACAGTGTTCGCTGAATGTTTAATTTAAAGAGCGAGAGTTCCTATCAGTGGTACTGTAAGATCTTAGTACTTATCAGCGATAGTGAAACTCTGATACATATTGTTTACTTACAATTTTCACTAAGTATATAAGAGAGGGTCATTATCAAATCACTGAGGGTTGGGATCAACAACTTAGCCTATTTTTCTCTACATCTAAATACTTCTATGATTAGGAATATTGAAGCTAACAGAGGTTCTTTTCTGACATATTGTACGGAGTCGTGCAAGGGTGGTTAAGACAAAGGTACTTTGTACGGAGGACTTCATAATCATCTTACGTTGATTCAGCGCTTTATCATTCTATATCAGTGAATGACAAAGTTCAGCGATAGCTGAAGACTTGTACTTGATACTTCACGTTGAGTGGACAAATCTGAGTCTTCGCTAATCCGCATCTGTTCGTTAGGAGACTTATCGCTGGTTCTTGAGCTTGATCTTCGACTTCAGCGTAGAACCTATGTTGACGTGAAACTTGTCTTCAGGGATCATAAGTAAACAACTAACTTGTCAGTGATCACCATAAGGACTGAACATGCTCAGAGCATTATGGTGAACAGTGTTCGCTGAATGTTTAATCTAAAGAACGAGAGTTCCTATCAGCGGTACTGTAAGGTCTTAGTACTTATCAGCGATAGTGAAAGTCTAATATATATTGTTTACTTACAATTTTCACTAAGTATATAAGAGAGGGTCATTATCAAATCACTGAGGGTTTGGATCAACAATCTCCCCCTATTTGATTATGACATAGCAACAGAGAAAATTGCTATTTAATGAAAACATAAGGATAAAAAGAACTCATAAAATATTTGTTCCTTTTACTATTTTCTGGGATCTTTTCTGTACTGATGGAGTAAAGTACTCTCGCTGAAATCTTTGTTTAAACTTTGTATCAGATTACAAAGGGAAGTGGAAAGATTATAAGTACAAGAGAAATAAATTACAAGTACAAAAGAATAACTGATAAAATAGAAGAATAAGGCGATCTTATCAGCTTATAGAGGTTCTTCCTTCATGAGAAGTTCATCAAGGGTCTTTGATGTGGGAATCATCCAGTCAGGGACATTTACTCCTTGATTCATTTTGTTCAGAGCTTCTTCAAAAATCAAGGGTTTAAGATGTCGTGCCTGAATGTCGCGTTTGAATTCACACCAGTAGATGAGATATTTCAGCTGTTCGATGGGAGTGATGGGAAGCTCAGAGATACGTTGAAAACGTTTTCATCCACCATAGTTAATAAAGAATATCCCATAGGGTTTGCTTATGACTTTTCCAGGGATGAAAGTTTCACCAGGAGGAAGAGATGTGTCAAGTGCGGAAAGGTCAGGTTCTGGACCAAGACCTTCAGCACGAGAAAAACCAATACCTGTTTCGTTCTGTATAAGAGGACCTGAGTCTAAAGGTTTAGACTTATTTTTGCAGAGGCCCTTTGTTGGTCCCGAAGGCCTATACAAGTTTGTAGAAGGGGGGGGGGGGTTGAATACAAACACATAGATTTTACTTTTCTAAATTGTTTATTGATAAGTCATTAACAATTTACAGCTTGTTGCGGAGACAAGATTAAGGATAAACCTAAATCTAAACAAGTTGGAACACTAAGGTTTCTTGCACTAAGAAAGATAAGGAAATTACTAATAATAACCTATCTTGAGATAAGAGATATGAACTTGTCCAGAGTTAGCAAGTTACTTCAAATGAAGTGAGTTCATCTCTTTATATACTGCATGCATTTAATGCAAGTCAGTATATACTTTACACGTGTCATCAGCTGGTTGGTTGCATGTCATTGACCTTGGTTGACAACCTTAGTAGCCGTATGGATGAATAGTGTAGTATCAGAGTGGTTGTACGATTTCAGATTTTCGGAGGTTCTTTTCTGACATTTCGTACGGAGTCGTGCAAGGGTGGTTAAGACAAAAGTACTTTGTACGGAGGACTTCATGATCAGCTTTCGTTGATTCAGCGATTATCATTTTCTATTCAGCGAATGATAAAGTTCAGCGATAGCTGAAGTCTTGTACTTGATACTTCACGTTGAGTGGACAAATCCGAGTCTTCGCTGATCCGCATCAGTTCATTAGGAGACTTGTCGCTGGTTCTTGAGCTTGATCTTCGACTTCAGCGTAGAACCTTTGTTGACGTGAAACTTGTCTTCAGGGATAATAAGTAAACAACTAACTTATCAGCGATCATCATAATGACTGAACAGACTCAGAGCATTAATGATGAACAGTGTTCGCTGAATGTTTAATTTAAAGAGCGAGAGTTCCTATCAGTGGTACTGTAAGATCTTAGTACTTATCAGCGATAGTGAAACTCTGATACATATTGTTTACTTACAATTTTCACTAAGTATATAAGAGAGGGTCATTATCAAATCACTGAGGGTTTGGATCAACAACTTAGCCTATTTTTCTCTACTTCTAAATACTTCTATGATTAGGAATATTGAAGCTAACAGAGGTTCTTTTCTGACATATTGTACGGAGTCGTGCAAGGGTGGTTAAGACAAAGGTACTTTGTACGGAGGACTTCATAATCATCTTACGTTGATTCAGCGCTTTATCATTCTATATCAGTGAATGACAAAGTTCAGCGATAGCTGAAGTCTTGTACTTGATACTTCACGTTGAGTGGACAAATCTGAGTCTTCGCTGATCCGCATCAGTTCGTTAGGAGACTTATCGCTGGTTCTTGAGCTTGATCTTCGACTTCAGCGTAGAACCTATGTTGACGTGAAACTTGTCTTCAGGGATCATAAGTAAACAACTAACTTGTCAGTGATCACCATAAGGACTGAACATGCTCAGAGCATTATGGTGAACAGTGTTCGCTGAATGTTTAATCTAAAGAACGAGAGTTCCTATCAGCGGTACTGTAAGGTCTTAGTACTTATCAGCGATAGTGAAAGTCTAATATATATTGGTTACTTACAATTTTCACTAAGTATATAAGAGAGGGTCATTATCAAATCACTGAGGGTTTGGATCAACAATCTCCCCCTATTTGATTATGACATAGCAACAGAGAAAATTGCTATTTAATGAAAACATAAGGATAAAAAGAACTCATAAAATATTTGTTCCTTTTACTATTTTCTGGGATCTTTTCTGTACTGATGGAGTAAAGTACTCTCGCTGAAATCTTTGTTTAAACTTTGTATCAGATTACAAAGGGAAGTGGAAAGATTATAAGTACAAGAGAAATAAATTACAAGTACAAAAGAATAACTGATAAAATAGAAGAATAAGGCGATCTTATCAGCTTATAGAGGTTCTTCCTTCATGAGAAGTTCATCAAGGGTCTTTGATGTGGGAATCATCCAGTCAGGGACATTTACTCCTTGATTCATTTTGTTCAGAGCTTCTTCAAAAATCAAGGGTTTAAGATGTCGTGCCTGAATGTCGCGTTTGAATTCACACCAGTAGATGAGATATTTCAGCTGTTCGATGGGAGTGATGGGAAGCTCAGAGATACGTTGAAAACGTTTTCATCCACCATAGTTAATAAAGAATATCCCATAGGGTTTGCTTATGACTTTTCCAGGGATGAAAGTTTCACCAGGAGGAAGAGATGTGTCAAGTGCGGAAAGGTCAGGTTCTGGACCAAGACCTTCAGCACGAGAAAAACCAATACCTGTTTCGTTCTGTATAAGAGGACCTGAGTCTAAAGGTTTAGACTTATTTTTGCAGAGGCCCTTTGTTGGTCCCGAAGGCCTATACAAGTTTGTAGAAGGGGGGGGGGGGGGTTGAATACAAACACATAGATTTTACTTTTCTAAATTGTTTATTGATAAGTCATTAACAATTTACAGCTTGTTGCGGAGACAAGATTAAGGATAAACCTAAATCTAAACAAGTTGGAACACTAAGGTTTCTTGCACTAAGAAAGATAAGGAAATTACTAATAATAACCTATCTTGAGATAAGAGATATGAACTTGTCCAGAGTTAGCAAGTTACTTCAAATGAAGTGAGTTCATCTCTTTATATACTGCATGCATTTAATGCAAGTCAGTATATACTTTACACGTGTCATCAGCTGGTTGGTTGCATGTCATTGACCTTGGTTGACAACCTTAGTAGCCGTATGGATGAATAGTGTAGTATCAGAGTGGTTGTACGATTTCAGATTTTCGGAGGTTCTTTTCTGACATTTCGTACGGAGTCGTGCAAGGGTGGTTAAGACAAAAGTACTTTGTACGGAGGACTTCATGATCAGCTTTCGTTGATTCAGCGATTATCATTTTCTATTCAGCGAATGATAAAGTTCAGCGATAGCTGAAGTCTTGTACTTGATACTTCACGTTGAGTGGACAAATCCGAGTCTTCGCTGATCCGCATCAGTTCATTAGGAGACTTGTCGCTGGTTCTTGAGCTTGATCTTCGACTTCAGCGTAGAACCTTTGTTGACGTGAAACTTGTCTTCAGGGATAATAAGTAAACAACTAACTTATCAGCGATCATCATAATGACTGAACAGACTCAGAGCATTAATGATGAACAGTGTTCGCTGAATGTTTAATTTAAAGAGCGAGAGTTCCTATCAGTGGTACTGTAAGATCTTAGTACTTATCAGCGATAGTGAAACTCTGATACATATTGTTTACTTACAATTTTCACTAAGTATATAAGAGAGGGTCATTATCAAATCACTGAGGGTTGGGATCAACAACTTAGCCTATTTTTCTCTACATCTAAATACTTCTATGATTAGGAATATTGAAGCTAACAGAGGTTCTTTTCTGACATATTGTACGGAGTCGTGCAAGGGTGGTTAAGACAAAGGTACTTTGTACGGAGGACTTCATAATCATCTTACGTTGATTCAGCGCTTTATCATTCTATATCAGTGAATGACAAAGTTCAGCGATAGCTGAAGACTTGTACTTGATACTTCACGTTGAGTGGACAAATCTGAGTCTTCGCTAATCCGCATCTGTTCGTTAGGAGACTTATCGCTGGTTCTTGAGCTTGATCTTCGACTTCAGCGTAGAACCTATGTTGACGTGAAACTTGTCTTCAGGGATCATAAGTAAACAACTAACTTGTCAGTGATCACCATAAGGACTGAACATGCTCAGAGCATTATGGTGAACAGTGTTCGCTGAATGTTTAATCTAAAGAACGAGAGTTCCTATCAGCGGTACTGTAAGGTCTTAGTACTTATCAGCGATAGTGAAAGTCTAATATATATTGTTTACTTACAATTTTCACTAAGTATATAAGAGAGGGTCATTATCAAATCACTGAGGGTTTGGATCAACAATCTCCCCCTATTTGATTATGACATAGCAACAGAGAAAATTGCTATTTAATGAAAACATAAGGATAAAAAGAACTCATAAAATATTTGTTCCTTTTACTATTTTCTGGGATCTTTTCTGTACTGATGGAGTAAAGTACTCTCGCTGAAATCTTTGTTTAAACTTTGTATCAGATTACAAAGGGAAGTGGAAAGATTATAAGTACAAGAGAAATAAATTACAAGTACAAAAGAATAACTGATAAAATAGAAGAATAAGGCGATCTTATCAGCTTATAGAGGTTCTTCCTTCATGAGAAGTTCATCAAGGGTCTTTGATGTGGGAATCATCCAGTCAGGGACATTTACTCCTTGATTCATTTTGTTCAGAGCTTCTTCAAAAATCAAGGGTTTAAGATGTCGTGCCTGAATGTCGCGTTTGAATTCACACCAGTAGATGAGATATTTCAGCTGTTCGATGGGAGTGATGGGAAGCTCAGAGATACGTTGAAAACGTTTTCATCCACCATAGTTAATAAAGAATATCCCATAGGGTTTGCTTATGACTTTTCCAGGGATGAAAGTTTCACCAGGAGGAAGAGATGTGTCAAGTGCGGAAAGGTCAGGTTCTGGACCAAGACCTTCAGCACGAGAAAAACCAATACCTGTTTCGTTCCGTATAAGAGGACCTGAGTCTAAAGGTTTAGACTTATTTTTGCAGAGGCCCTTTGTTGGTCCCGAAGGCCTATACAAGTTTGTAGAAGGGGGGGGGGGGGGGGGGTTGAATACAAACACATAGATTTTACTTTTCTAAATTGTTTATTGATAAGTCATTAACAATTTACAGCTTGTTGTGGAGACAAGATTAAGGATAAACCTAAATCTAAACAAGTTGGAACACTAAGGTTTCTTGCACTAAGAAAGATAAGGAAATTACTAATAATAACCTATCTTGAGATAAGAGATATGAACTTGTCCAGAGTTAGCAAGTTACTTCAAATGAAGTGAGTTCATCTCTTTATATACTGCATGCATTTAATGCAAGTCAGTATATACTTTACACGTGTCATCAGCTGGTTGGTTGCATGTCATTGACCTTGGTTGACAACCTTAGTAGCCGTATGGATGAATAGTGTAGTATCAGAGTGGTTGTACGATTTCAGATTTTCGGAGGTTCTTTTCTGACATTTCGTACGGAGTCGTGCAAGGGTGGTTAAGACAAAAGTACTTTGTACGGAGGACTTCATGATCAGCTTTCGTTGATTCAGCGATTATCATTTTCTATTCAGCGAATGATAAAGTTCAGCGATAGCTGAAGTCTTGTACTTGATACTTCACGTTGAGTGGACAAATCCGAGTCTTCGCTGATCCGCATCAGTTCATTAGGAGACTTGTCGCTGGTTCTTGAGCTTGATCTTCGACTTCAGCGTAGAACCTTTGTTGACGTGAAACTTGTCTTCAGGGATAATAAGTAAACAACTAACTTATCAGCGATCATCATAATGACTGAACAGACTCAGAGCATTAATGATGAACAGTGTTCGCTGAATGTTTAATTTAAAGAGCGAGAGTTCCTATCAGTGGTACTGTAAGATCTTAGTACTTATCAGCGATAGTGAAACTCTGATACATATTGTTTACTTACAATTTTCACTAAGTATATAAGAGAGGGTCATTATCAAATCACTGAGGGTTTGGATCAACAACTTAGCCTATTTTTCTCTACTTCTAAATACTTCTATGATTAGGAATATTGAAGCTAACAGAGGTTCTTTTCTGACATATTGTACGGAGTCGTGCAAGGGTGGTTAAGACAAAGGTACTTTGTACGGAGGACTTCATAATCATCTTACGTTGATTCAGCGCTTTATCATTCTATATCAGTGAATGACAAAGTTCAGCGATAGCTGAAGTCTTGTACTTGATACTTCACGTTGAGTGGACAAATCTGAGTCTTCGCTGATCCGCATCAGTTCGTTAGGAGACTTATCGCTGGTTCTTGAGCTTGATCTTCGACTTCAGCGTAGAACCTATGTTGACGTGAAACTTGTCTTCAGGGATCATAAGTAAACAACTAACTTGTCAGTGATCACCATAAGGACTGAACATGCTCAGAGCATTATGGTGAACAGTGTTCGCTGAATGTTTAATCTAAAGAACGAGAGTTCCTATCAGCGGTACTGTAAGGTCTTAGTACTTATCAGCGATAGTGAAAGTCTAATATATATTGGTTACTTACAATTTTCACTAAGTATATAAGAGAGGGTCATTATCAAATCACTGAGGGTTTGGATCAACAATCTCCCCCTATTTGATTATGACATAGCAACAGAGAAAATTGCTATTTAATGAAAACATAAGGATAAAAAGAACTCATAAAATATTTGTTCCTTTTACTATTTTCTGGGATCTTTTCTGTACTGATGGAGTAAAGTACTCTCGCTGAAATCTTTGTTTAAACTTTGTATCAGATTACAAAGGGAAGTGGAAAGATTATAAGTACAAGAGAAATAAATTACAAGTACAAAAGAATAACTGATAAAATAGAAGAATAAGGCGATCTTATCAGCTTATAGAGGTTCTTCCTTCATGAGAAGTTCATCAAGGGTCTTTGATGTGGGAATCATCCAGTCAGGGACATTTACTCCTTGATTCATTTTGTTCAGAGCTTCTTCAAAAATCAAGGGTTTAAGATGTCGTGCCTGAATGTCGCGTTTGAATTCACACCAGTAGATGAGATATTTCAGCTGTTCGATGGGAGTGATGGGAAGCTCAGAGATACGTTGAAAACGTTTTCATCCACCATAGTTAATAAAGAATATCCCATAGGGTTTGCTTATGACTTTTCCAGGGATGAAAGTTTCACCAGGAGGAAGAGATGTGTCAAGTGCGGAAAGGTCAGGTTCTGGACCAAGACCTTCAGCACGAGAAAAACCAATACCTGTTTCGTTCTGTATAAGAGGACCTGAGTCTAAAGGTTTAGACTTATTTTTGCAGAGGCCCTTTGTTGGTCCCGAAGGCCTATACAAGTTTGTAGAAGGGGGGGGGGGGTTGAATACAAACACATAGATTTTACTTTTCTAAATTGTTTATTGATAAGTCATTAACAATTTACAGCTTGTTGCGGAGACAAGATTAAGGATAAACCTAAATCTAAACAAGTTGGAACATTAAGGTTTCTTGCACTAAGAAAGATAAGGAAATTACTAATAATAACCTATCTTGAGATAAGAGATATGAACTTGTCCAGAGTTAGCAAGTTACTTCAAATGAAGTGAGTTCATCTCTTTATATACTGCATGCATTTAATGCAAGTCAGTATATACTTTACACGTGTCATCAGCTGGTTGGTTGCATGTCATTGACCTTGGTTGACAACCTTAGTAGCCGTATGGATGAATAGTGTAGTATCAGAGTGGTTGTACGATTTCAGATTTTCGGAGGTTCTTTTCTGACATTTCGTACGGAGTCGTGCAAGGGTGGTTAAGACAAAAGTACTTTGTACGGAGGACTTCATGATCAGCTTTCGTTGATTCAGCGATTATCATTTTCTATTGAGCGAATGATAAAGTTCAGCGATAGCTGAAGTCTTGTACTTGATACTTCACGTTGAGTGGACAAATCAGAGTCTTCGCTGATGCGCATCAGTTCATTAGGAGACTTGTCGTTGGTTCTTGAGCTTGATCTTCGACTTCAGCGTAGAATCTTTGTTGACGTGAAACTTGTCTTCAGGGATCATAAGCAAACAACTAACTTATCAGCGATCATCATAATGACTGAACAGACTCAGAGCATTAATGATGAACAGTGTTCGCTGAATGTTTAATTTAAAGAGCGAGAGTTCCTATCAGCGGTACTGTAAGATCTTAGTACTTATCAGGGATAGTGAAACTCTGAAACATATTGTTTACTTACAATTTTCACTAAGTATATAAGAGAAGGAGAGGGTTTTGTGGCCTTGGTATCAGCGATGGGTATTGTCGCTGAAGGAGCCACAGAAAACGGAGAATTTAGAAGAGTGAGAAGAGTAGAGAGACGTACCTCGTTGGCGACAGGTTTGAAATCGAGCACCTTAGGGCCAACCTGAGAAAGTTTCAGGTCACCCTCTTGAGGATAGCTGTCCTTCAGGCCATATTGGAAGATGGCGCTGATGAATCTTGGGTAAGGAACCCATGCTGGTCGGTCAGCGGCAGAATCCACGCGTTGTACTAGGTCATCATATATAATCGAGGCCCAGTCAATGTTTAGACCTTTCAGCAGTGCGTATCCCATAGCTTGCGTAGGTTGTGCGGCTTGATCAGAAGAGCCGGACTTCGCTGTCATGCAGCTGATCAGGTGAGAGAAGATGAAATTCATCTCGCTGGGCATTTTGGACTTCTTTATCAGCGTCAGCTTCTTCTCGGGCTTCTTGTCCCTTTCCAATGTCCCAGATGTAACCCATTGAGTCGAGAAAAGCAATGATGGCATCTTTGTCAGCTTGCTTCTTATGGTCAGGGAATGGAACGAAGGGGTTTTCTTTGGTGGCATTGGGAAAGTTCAGGGCTTTTTGTATGATAGCAGGGGTTATCTTAATTGTACCATACTCAGTATCGCTGAGTATGCAATCGATGGTTTTGGATGCATCTTTGGCGGAGGGTAGCTGAGTGTGTCTGGCAGAGTACCAGAACTGGGATAGTAGTAGCTGGCTTGCGGGAGGTGTGATGGTCAGGGCTGTTGAAATGCAGCAGTTTTTCAGGAAATTCACAGCATCATCCAGATGTGTGACTTGCTTTCGAGGAGGAAACTCGAGAAGCGCAGAGAGGTTGTTGACCTTAGTCCAATCTAGTTGATCCAGCTTGAACTTAACCTGAGGGGCTTTGATGATGTCCACTTCCTCAGAGTCAGCGGAGATGGACTCAGCGGTGACATTTATCTTTGAAGATGCCATTTCTTTGTATTATCAGTTCAACCAAAGATGTTAACAAATAAGAATTGTCTTAGTATGGAAAGAATTTCCATTAAGATTGTTCGAATTTTGTCCATTTTATTCAGACATAAATGTCTTAATGAAGATTAGGGTTTTTCATGATTTTGAAACGAAATGTAAAACCCATAAATTCTTGTATTCCAGTTTCAAAAGAAAAACTGGATACGAATGAAGAACAAGTTTAAGATTTAGATTTAAAACTTGAAGAACAACCATGAAATGGTTGTGTTTATAAAACCATGAAAGAAAATGATTTTATTTTTAAGTTCTTTTGTTTGATCTTGTTTAAAACAAAGATAAGATCAGAAACAAGTTATCTGCATTTGAAAAATAAGAACATATTAACCTTGAAGTTTTGATGAAGAAGATGATGAACAGTTCTTTGAAGATTTGAGAGCACAAATGCAACAGTAATTTCTTTCTTGCGGAGGAAGAATGTTCGCGTAAAAGACAAATATAAACCAAGAGTTGTTTATATATTGAGTTTTAGAGAGAGAAAACCTTGAGCGGGAAAAGGTTTTCATCATGACACGGACACGTTTTTGCATTTGATTGGAAGTTTGAGCGAAACGTGCAAACGTGTGTCAGAAAGAAATCGTGCCTGGTGTTATCCGTTGCAATGACGTCACAACTGTCCTTTCACATTCTTTTAGGATGTCTCTGAGGTTTTGAAAAACTCAAGGACTCTTTTGAAAAACATGAAGCACTGAATAGAAGATATCAGTGAAGGTTTTAAGAATTTTCAAAATATCGCTGTTAAGGAAGAGATATTCAGCGATGCAATTTATTTTGAAATCTTGCATTTACATGCGATTGTCAGAGAGAGAAAACATACCTGGATATCAGGTTAACCAAGTTTATTCAGAGAGAAGATGATGAAATGGATCATATAAGTTGATTTTATCCCGAAGGCTATACAAGTTTGTATAAACGTATCGCTGATCAAATGTGAACCGCTGAAGATTTTACCCTTCAAAGTTCAGCATTCCAAGCTCGCTGATGAGAAAGTTGAATCTTGTCTCATCAAGGGGTTTGGTAAATAGATCAGCTAACTGATAATCAGTTGGGATAAAATGAAGTTCTATATCACCATTCATCACATGATCTCTGATAAAATGATATCTGATTTCTATGTGTTTTGTCTTTGAGTGTAGCACTGGATTGTTTGCTATAGCGATGGCACTAGTGCTGTCGCAATAGATTGGAATTTTGGAGAGCTGAAGATCATAGTCTAGTAGCTGATTTCTCATCCACAAGACCTGAGAACAACATCTTCCAGCGGCTACATATTCAGCTTCAACTGTGGAAGTGGACACTGAGTTTTGCTTCTTACTTGTCCAACTTACCAGCTTTCCACCCAGGAGCTGACATCCTCCTGTGGTGCTTTTCCTATCCATTTTGCAACCTGCAAAATTACTGTCTGAATAGGCGGTCAGATCGAATCCTGAGTCTTTGGGATACCAAAGGCCTAGATTCGCTGTACCCTTAAGATATCGAAAGATTCGCTTTACAGCTTTCATATGAGATATCTTAGGTTCAACTTGATATCGTGCACACAAGCATGTTGCAAACATAATATCGGGTCGGCTAGCTGTAAGATACAATAGTGAGCCGATCATCCCACGGTACAGTGTGACATTGACAGGAACACCCTTTGTGTCCTTATCAAGTGTCAGCGGAGGTGCCATAGGGGTTTTCATAGCTGAACTTTCAGTTAAGTCGAATTTCTTCAGCATATCTTTAACATATTTTCCCTGATTAATGAAAGTTCCTTTTTCAGTTTGCTTAATCTGAAGACCAAGGAAATATGTTAGTTCACCCATCATGCTCATCTTTCATTCTATCAGCGAAACGAGTACAAAGCTCAGGGTTAGTAGAACCAAATATAATGTCATCAACATATATTTGAACTAAAATGATATGACCTTTCACTTTTCTAAAAAATAGAGTTTTGTCAATCTTACCTCTCTCAAATTGTTCAATATGGAGATAAGTAGAGAGAGTATCATACCATGCACGAGGAGCTTGCTTTAAGCCATAAAGTGCCTTGTCCAGTTTATAAACATAACCTGGACGCTTAGGATCTGAGAATCCTGGAGGTTGTTCCACATACACTTCTTCATTCATCTTTCCATTCAGAAACGCTGACTTAACATCCATCTGATGTACAGTGAAGTTTTGGTGTACAACATATGCTAAGAAAAGACGAATAGATTCGAGTCTTGCTACTGGAGCAAAAGTTTCGTCATAATCTATGCCTTCCTCTTGTCTGTATCCCTGAGCAACAAGACGAGCTTTGTTGCGAGTTACAGTACCATGTTCGTCCAACTTGTTTCGATAGACCCATTTAGTGCCTATCACCGTTTTGTCATGTAACACCCCGAAATTTCCATTGTAAATTAATATGATATAAATTGTATTTTTGGTACAATTTAGTTAGGAGAAAATTAACTTGGAGGGTTGATTGGCAATTATTTGGAAGTTTGAGGTATAAATTGGAAAATGGGTTAATGACTCATGCTTTATGTGAGGTGTCACCTTAGGAGTAAATCAGTATTTGATAATACTGATTTTCTGTGGTTGGTTTTCTAAAAGAAAAAGAAAAGAAAATCAGAGGAATAGCGAGAGGGAGATAGAACGAAGCAGAGAGAGAGATAGATTTTTGAGAAAGGAAATCGTTTGGTGATTTTTGTGGTAAGAATTTAATTTCTCTGTTAGTATCATTCATCTCCACAGATTTTAATTATAGTATTCTGTCCAGATTTGATTAAGCTGTTGATTAAGCCTTTGATTTTGGAAGAACACTGTGTTCAAGAATACCCAGGTGAGTTATTCATTCTTATTGAAATTAAGCAATTAAAAGTTATTAGAGATATGTTATACTTGCATATAATCTCAGTGGTGTGGTTTAATTATGAAACTGGTAAGCCTATTGAGTTAAATAAAGAACTGAATCTGTAGAGAAGACGATGAACAGTGACTTTTCGCAACAGTGGGTTACGAAAAGTGAGGTTTTCGCAACCAAGGGTTGCGAGTTCTGAGGTTTTCGCAATAGAGGGTTGCGAGAAGTGAGGTTTTCGCAATAGTGGGTTGCGAAAAGTGGAAGTTTTCGCAGCTTTGGCTTGCGAAAAGTGTAGTTTTCGCTACAGTAGCTTGCGAAAAGTTGTTGACTTTCAGTAGTACTTTGAGGCTGTTATGTGGCATACAATCTGATATGTAAATGCTATTTGTTATATGTTTATAACTCTGTTGTTGATGTAAAAACCATGTTATGTTAAATTGTAAGGACTTATTTATGAGTCCGGAGCTGTAGTTAAATATTGAGATGTTGATCCCCGATGCTAAATGCCAAAGTAGGGATAATCGTTGAAATTAATATTCTGTACATAGAGATATAGAATATATGTTGAATTGTATAACTTTAGTATACAATAGAATGAGTGATGATACACAGTTATTGTGTGGCGTTGGCTAGAAATCTACATCTGGTCTAGTGGGCATATAGTACGGTATAATGAGAACCGTTTACTAGCTGGGGACCGTTAGGATGTAATTCTAGTTGTTGGAGTGAATCTTGAATCATCTGTGAGGGTCTCTGGTGGTTGTTGATCGCGATAAAAAGGAAATCTCATTTGAGACCAGTGATTCAAGATTGGGAGGAAATGAAATGAGGAATGGCAGACTCGGAGTTGTAATTCCCATTTCAAGCGAAAGATGAGATATCTTTATTGCTGAGGATTTGACATCCTAATTCAGAAACAAGCAGGTTTGGAAACTGTAATTTCTGGGAGTTAGAGTTATTTATAAGTCCGGTGGGATTTATAGTAATTCTCGTTGATAGTATGATGACTAGATGAATTAGTCATGAGTAAGGGAATAAGTGGATTCCATTGGTCGATAAGAGCTTGGTATGGTAAGATTGTTGATAACAGGTTTGGTATATCTGTTAATATTTTTGTTGATTAATTTGAATTTGAATTGGATAATCTCACTAGGCGAAAGCCTAATGTTTCAAATTAAACTGTCTTACCAGGTACTGGCTCTGGGATATAGTTTGGGAAGTGAGATTTCAGTTGAAAGGAATCAGACTCGGCGATAACGAAGGATCAAGATATTCTTTTGAGGACTTTTGGGACGAGCCTTAGATAATCTAGTTGATCTTATTGTGATGTATAATTAGATTGATCAGACTATTTAAGTTAGACGACTTTGTGTATATATAGAAATTTACTTATGACCCTTCGGTTTATAAAAGTATGATATTTTGATGATCATAACATGTATATTTTGAGGTTTAAATTGGCCCTGAATTTTAGGGTGTTACAGTATGGTATCAGAGCTCTAGTTTAAGCGAACTAAGTATGCTGATGAGATACTTAGACTTAAGCTGAGATAAATTAAGTTATGATTGTGAGAGATGGGTAGAAGTACTAAGACGGGATAGTCTTAGAATTGACGGAGATATGAGAAGTTGGTACGGAGACAATGGTAACGAGGATTCTTCTGTATGATATATTCACAATTCCAATTAGCTACTGTGATTATGAATATATTGTTACGCGAGCATACTTATTTCTAAATTGTTACAATGACTAACGATCGGTAAGTACATTTTGTATAGGGGTATGTGCATAACCATTTCTTATGGTTATCCCATTAGGTTATAATAGAACGATGGTGATTATACCACTAAAATCCTTTGGAGGACAGATCGGTAAATGATTGGGGTTGGAAGGACAACCTGGAATTGGCGGGACTCATGAAAGTCCGCCAAGGCAACCTTTAATAGGTGATTTGATATGTGCAGAGATAGAGTATGAGATGATTAATTAAGACGGAATTAGTATGACTTGGTTGAGTATGGGGGCCATGGAATGCATGTATAGCAATTATTATAAGGCCGAGAGGGCGACCTCTGGTCGGAAGTAGAGTGTCAATGATAAGTTACGTAAATAAAAAGATTGACCTTGTTTGAGTAAGTGGCCTTCATTGCGAGTAAGTTTTGTGCATGGTGTTTTAGTGTGTGTTACATGAGTTTTCTTGATTTCAAACCAAATGTATAAATAACAGTTCTATTCAAGGATGAATTAGTAGTGCAAGTATGTATTTAAAGAAAAAGGGCAATTTCAATTACGATGCCTAACGAAATTTTGGAGTTTAGCAACTTGCAAAATATTTCATACTTTACATAAAAAAAAGTTGTATGATAGCAAATAGGTCAAGAAAGTGTTGATCAATAAACTTTTTATAACCAACAAAAGTATTGATTTGATGATATCGTATAAATGAGTCTGAGAAACGACTAGTTTACTTTGTGTCAGTAAATTTTAAACTTTTGTCGTATAAAAAGATCTTCGTATTACTGTTGTAACAACATCTTTTGGTTGAGAAAGATTGAGTTTTACGAAAATTTATATACAAACGATTTTTTTTTGAGATCGTTGTGTAGTACATGGGAGTTATGAAAATGATTGGGATCGTGTGTGCCCTCGTTGTTTCGAATGTTGTTTATTTAAACGAGAAAAGAAGGGATTGAATTATTTATTATATTGTCATGCATGAAGGCTATGACCTCACTAGGTCGTAGAGTATTACGCTATAAGCTAAGAAAGAACTCCAAGAGTGGAGAGGTGTTGGATAAACCTTGGGAGAAAGTTTGTGGTTTTGATAATTGTATTCAAATGAGAAATGAACAGTATGAGAGTCAAAAGTGGACTTTAGTGTCGGTTGCATGAGAATCTGTACCCTTGTTCACTGACTAGGAATATAGTTGACGAGGGACGGTTGTGTCCAGAGGAAGAATTAGGTTCAGTTAAGGACTTTAAGGTTAAGAAAGTGTCGACGTGTCAAGTATTGACTTTGAAAACGATAGTTGTGTAAGGTGTATGAGGTCTTGTGGTCTGTCACTGGGTACGGTCTGGATGTATCCCGCGTATGCCTGTGCAGGTAGGAACGAAACCGTGAGCGGTACCGGCATGCTGTTATGCAGAGGGTATGCGCAATGTGGATATTATTGTGTATGACGATTGGGGGATTTTGGATGATTGTCGAATAAATTATTAATGAAAGAAGTTTTGATTAATTGTTATACAAGTGAAAGACATGTAGTCAAAACGCGCTTCTAATATATTATGAGTGTGCAATAATTTTGATGTATTATATATTTTAAAATATGGACATATGAGTTGAGAGATTTTGGCAAATTTAACCATGTAAAGTTTTGAGTATAAACCTTTGATTTAGGGCCGATGGTCAATAAGGGAATAAAAAAGGTAAAGAGTTTGAGTAAAAATGTATTTTGGTTTACGAAATCGTATGAGTGGCACATGTTTAAACCAAACGAATATTTTGGCCTTAAAGGCTTGATTTATATTCAAAGAAGTCTTTTGAATGTTTGTTAGTTTTAATGACTCGAGATGGAGTATTGGATGTATTATATGCTTAACTGCATTGTATTTGAACCAGTGACGGTTTAAGTGTTGGTCTTAGGTGTGAAGACTGTTTGATATTTTACTTGTTCTTAGTATCTTTGGAACTAATGAACCTGGGCGTATTATATATATTGGGGAGTATGAAAAGAGTTGCATTTACGTGTACTTGCAAATGAATTGATTTCATTGGGAAAGTAGCAATAAAGGGTCGTAAGATTTTCACGCCTCGAAGCGTATGTTGCATAATGTGAGTTAGATGTATTTAAATTGCGTGAGTTGATATTGATAAATAATCTTTAGATCATTTGAGTAGATGATTCGGTTTTGGACTCAGTTAAGTCTTAAGAACTTTGACCCGATTTGATAAGCTTGACGTAGGATTGGGGTTGAACTTGCATGGGCAGTATTGTAAATTTAAATTTATATGACGTGAATGCATTGGTTATCCTTTTGGGATCATGTATGAATGTTAAGTTTAAATCAGAAGCTTAAAAGTTGAAGGATCACTTTGTGGGATTGTTAGAACAGTGAAGGACTGTTGCTTTTAGATAAGTGTTTACTTACGATGTGGAAGATTTATAAAAGATGAAATATTAGAGATGAACAAAGGGGGTGTATAGATTGTGTTGATCTGTGAGGGATTGTACCCTGTCTATACAACGTATTGGAACCACAAAGAGTTAGTAAGAACGAATAAGTTCAAGTTAAATAGAAAATCGTGAGTGGTAGTTCAACTAAAGTTGGGGAGGAGATATTTAGTGATATAGACTCGGGTATTTGGGCGAGAAAACAGGATTATAAAATTATTGGTGTGCGAATGACTATGAGAGACATGGTCAGTGGTAAATGTTATGGGTGGAAAATGGTACGAACGAGTAGTAGCATTAATTACCAAGATACATGTGCCATCTAGTATGAGACGTGATGTTAGAAAGAGGAAGTATCCAAATGGAAGTTTCAAAAAATTCCGGTTGGAAGGTACTATTTGTTAATAAAGTTGATGAAGCATGTGGGTTGTAAGATGGCGTGGTAATATGGCTTATATCGGAATAGAATGTCGGGGCAATGGTGAGTGTTTATCCAAAGAAATTTTGATGGTATGAGGTGCCAATTAAGTTGTATTCTGAATCTCTGGAAGTTTAATAAAAATGATGAGTATGTCGGCCAATGTGGTGTAGCGGAGGTAAGGTCGTTAAGGAATATAAGTTGCTCTTCATGTGTGAAAGAAATGTACGAGAAATGTATAGTTGAAGATTTAAGAATGGTAATAACTTCGAACGGTAATGTCGTTTCAAGATAATTTAGTTGAATGTTTTAAGTTAGAAATCTTGGTGAAACTGTTTAGTTATGTTTCGAAATGAGAAAATACTATCGGTATGTGGAAAGTTGGGAGAAAGAGACAACTAATACTTGAAATATAGTATTCCATACTAACGTGGGGAAGCAAGGATAGAAAGATTGGACTTAAGAAGGTAGTTATACTACAAGTTCAATGGAGTTATCACCTTTTGATATACAACCACTTAGTGCTTGGTTGCAGCGTGTTTGTGTGGTGCGATAGTAATGTGAGAAGGTGATAGCATTTTGTATCAAAGAAACGTGTAAGTCATGGATGCAATGATGGATTGTCATAGTTATTGAAGCATAATCGATAAGAAAAGTTGTTATGTGAAGGAGCGAGAATCGATCTTAGAGAAATATTTTGATAAATTACAATCTAAGAGATTGATTATAGGTATTATGGTATTATATCTTTGAATTGTTAATGTGGTTTTAGAGTCGGAGGAAGAAATGATGAAACGATACCCTCGATTGTTTGCCTTAGAGTGATTTCGGGGATGAAATCCTTTTAAGTTGGGGAGTATTGTAACACCCCAAAATTTCCATTGTAAATTAATATGATATAAATTGTATTTTTGGTACAATTTAGTTAGGAGAAAATTAACTTGGAGGGTTGATTGGCAATTATTTGGAAGTTTGAGGTATAAATTGGAAAATGGGTTAATGACTCATGCTTTATGTGAGGTGTCACCTTAGGAGTAAATCAGTATTTGATAATACTGATTTTCTGTGGTTGATTTTTTAAAAGAAAAAGAAAAGAAAATCAGAGGAATAGCGAGAGGGAGATAGAATGAAGCAGATAGAGAGATAGATTTTTGAGAAAGGAAATCGTTTGGTGATTTTTGTGGTAAGAATTTAATTTCTCTGTTAGTATCATTCATCTCCACAGATTTTAATTATAGTATTCTGTCCAGATTTGATTAAGCTGTTGATTAAGCCTTTGATTTTGGAAGAACACTGTGTTCAAGAATACCCAGGTGAGTTATTCATTCTTATTGAAATTAAGCAATTAAAAGTGATTAGAGATATGTTATACTTGCATATAATCTCAGTGGTGTGGTTTAATTATGAAACTGGTAAGCCTATTGAGTTAAATAAAGAACTGAATCTGTAGAGAAGACGATGAACAGTGACTTTTCGCAACAGTGGGTTACGAAAAGTGAGGTTTTCGCAACCAAGGGTTGCGAGTTCTGAGGTTTTCGCAATAGAGGGTTGCGAGAAGTGAGGTTTTCGCAATAGTGGGTTGCGAAAAGTGGAAGTTTTCGCAGCTTTGGCTTGCGAAAAGTGTAGTTTTCGCTACAGTAGCTTGCGAAAAGTTGTTGACTTTCAGTAGTACTTTGAGGCTGTTATGTGACATACAATCTGATATGTAAATGCTATTTGTTATATGTTTATAACTCTGTTGTTGATGTAAAAACCATGTTATGTTAAATTGTAAGGACTTATTTATGAGTCCGGAGCTGTAGTTAAATATTGAGATGTTGATCCCCGATGCTAAATGGCAAAGTAGGGATAATCGTTGAAATTAATATTCTGTACATAGAGATATAGAATATATGTTGAATTGTATAGCTTTAGTATACAATAGAATGAGTGATGATACACAGTTATTGTGTGGCATTGGCTAGAAATCTACATCTGGTCTAGTGGGCATATAGTACGGTATAATGAGAACCGTTTACTAGCTGGGGACCGTTAGGATGTAATTCTAGTTGTTGGAGTGAATCTTGAATCATCTGTGAGGGTCTCTGGTGGTTGTTGATCGCGATAAAAAGGAAATCTCATTTGAGACTAGTGATTCAAGATGGGGAGGAAATGAAATGAGGAATGGCAGACTCGGAGTTGTAATTCACATTTCAAGCGAAAGATGATATATCTTTATTGTTGAGGATTTGACATCCTGTTAGCTTCAATCTTCCTAATCATAGAAGTATTTAGAAGTAGTGAAAAATAGGCTAAGTGAAGAAAGCCTCTTACAGAGGCTCTGCCGACATTACCGAGAAATCAAGGTCAAGAAGCTACAGAAGCAGCAGAGGCTTCCTACAGAAGCTCTGTCATACGCACAAAGAAGACCAAAGACTCGAAATCCGGCGAAGACTGCTCCACAGAGGACCAGACCGCAGAACCTCTGTAATTCATTACAGAGCCTCTGTGGTCCTCAATGAAGACTTGGAAGATATTACTGAATACGTTCATCAACTTGCATGAAAAAGTACTATCAAAACACGTGTCAAGCTCGGAGTGGACTCAATAGGGCAAGGTATAAAATAGACGTCTGCGCCATTTAATGCATTTACCAAAAGTACATCTGCTCCATTAAATGCGCATGGCTCAAACAACTGCTCACACCATCCAGTCCACTGTTCACACCATCCAGTTTACTATTCATGCCGTAAAAGGAACAGTGACCTACTTCATAGTCTTCTAAGAGTAGTATAAAAGGAAGTCTCATGTTGAGATCTTCCTAAGGACGAAAACAAAAGGAATCACTAATACTCTCAAGCTTTATTGTCAAATATCTGAGTGTTATATTCTCACACACACCAACAGTTATTAATCTGTTCTTCGTGTTGTTATTATATATTGAATGACAGTAACTATTCAAGAAATCCTTTTCATTCATTACTGTTTTCTTTATATATGTGCGTTCTAATATCTATCAAACATATCTGTTAGTTTAATACGCTTCCGCATCAAACTCTAAACTCCACTAATAGATTGTTAATCTTGATTAAGTGTATCTGGGATCCAACAATTGGTATCAGAGCCTTCCTTGATTTTCAATATCAAGTGATCCACTTATCAAGACTCGTGATAGATATTATTGAGATTTAAAATTGTGTCTGGAAACTGCTTAAACCCAGAAAATCTTCAAGCTCATCGAAGTAACTCTTTAGTCATACTTTCTTTCTAAAATCTTCAAATGACAAATACAAATAATTTCTTTACTACTGGTTCTCTCACTAAACCTCCTACTCTCCTTCGAGATGAGTATCCTCAGTGGAAAATAAGAATGGTCCATTTTTTCGAGGGCACTGAAAAAAATCAAGTACAATATCTGTACAATCCTCCTCCTATTCCCATGACAGTAGTACCTCGTATACCTGCTACTGCTGAATCTGCCGAAATCCCCGAACATCAAAAACCAAAGCCAAAAGGGGAGTGGTCAACCGAAGATAAAGCAGAAGATGAAGTTGCTCAGAAAACCAAGAGGACATTAATTATGGCAATACCCAACGAACACTTTCAATCCTTGGATTCATGTGAAACAGCGCATGATCTGTGGAAAGAACTGGAAAGACAGTTGGAAGGAGGTGCTAAAACACAAAAAAACAAAAGAGCACAGTACATCAATGAATATCATGCATTCAGAGCCTCTGCAACAGAATCTATGCAAACAACATACGACAGATTCAACTCTCTAATCAACAAGTGCAGAAAATCAGGCATTGACAGAACTTCTGAAGAAAACAATGTCATGTTTTTAAAAAGTCTAAATGAAGAATGGCTCCAGCTGTCTATGTCCCTACAGACAAATCAGGATCTAGACACCTGGACTCTCTCTGATCTTTACGGAACATTAGCCGCACAAGAACCTCAAATAGCACAGGCTAAAACACTAACCATTGCACCATATGCATTGGTTAGTAAAACTAAAGAGGATGCACAAAGACCAAGAAATGATAAAGCCACAAAGGAGAAGAAGAAGGAGAAGAAGAAGATGGTGATAATTGACAGTGAAGAAGAAGAGCAAGCAGAAAAGGAAATAACTCTTGCGTCACTAGCTAAATCTTTAGCTCTATTGACAAAAGAGTTCAGAAGAGACAACAGAAGAGATGACAGAAGAGGAGAAGAATCAAGTGGCCGACAGAGGTCAAGCGATAGAAATTACAGAGGGAATGACCGACAGAGGTCAGATGACTCGGTAAGCCACACACAGCAAGAATGCTACAAGTGCGGCAAACCTGGTCACTATGCAAATGAATGTAGATCAGAGAAAGGCGGAGACCTACAGAAGTCCAATGATCGAACAGGAAACACTCCTCAAGGGTGTTTTAACTGCGGAAAACCAGGCCATTTTGCGAATGAATGCAGAAGCAGATCAAATCGCCCACAGAGGGACTCTGCTTTCTACAAAAAGAAAGCCGGATATTATGCTCAAAAATCCTTAATGGCAAAAGGACATTCTGAGGAGAACACAGAAGACTTCCAGTCAGACTCTACTTCTGACGATGAACATACCGCCAATGCCCTCTTCTGTGGCATGACAGAAGTCGACTCCTGCACTGACTCTGAGGTATCTACTTCAAATTCCAACTCTTGTATTACCTCTGTAGATGATAATACACTTAGAATTAACATTGAATTAATTGAACTGAAAGAGATAAATCAAAGTATTCAGAAAAGACTCACTTTCAATGAGAGAGAAGTACGGCTTCTCACTCAAGAAAAAGCAAAGATTTTTGAGGAAAAAGAGAGAATAGAAAAGAATTGGAACAAAACTCTAGATCCTTTAAAAAAACAAATTTCTGAATTAACCAATACTTTAAAAGATAAAACAAAAGAACTTTCAGTTTCAAGGAGCGAAACTACTGACATAAGAGCTCTTAAAGAATACTTTCAAAGAGAAAGAGAGGTATTATGGCAAGATTTACTCAGAAGAGAAGTTTTGCTTAAAAACTATAAAGATGCACATAAAGTTTATGAAAAAGTAAACTCACAAATAGGGAGACGAGGTATAGGGTATGATGATATCACCCTAGGTGTTGAAGGCAAAAGAAACAAACCTCTGTCCTCTTTATTTGTGATTGGAAAAACGAACAAACCAGATTATCCAAATCTAATCTCTGTAAGCAAAAGGGCGAAAATCTCTGTGGATCCTTACTTGAAGAAACATAAGAAGATGATTAACGTGTGGTTTGAAAACACAGACTCATCATCCTCAACCTCTGTCAATAGAGGTATCAAACCAAAGAAATATCTGAAAACACAAGATCAGATTGGTATCTTCAAGTTTGGTAAACCAGAGACCCAAACACAGGTTGCTTTTGTCTGTTTGATAAACGTTGAAAAGAAATTATCAGCAGAAGCTCCTGAGTTTAAACCCATTTTTTCAGAAGAAAACTTTAAAAATTTAATTGAAAAAGAAATTTTGGAAATATGGAAATCAAGCGTTTTAGAAAATTTCTGTACATCTTCTATAGATAAAACTCTCACTGAAGAAATCTTATTAGAAACCTCTGCAATCTATGAAAACTATTCTACAGAGGAAGAAAGCTCGTACGATACATGCTCAGAAAATCCAGCCTCTATTGAAAAATTTGACTCAACCTCTGTATACGAGGACGATTCATCCTCTGACAACTCAGAGACTGATTTCAAATCAGGGATAATTCACTGTGACACAGAGGATGTCAAATTCTCCTCTGAAGTTCCTCACAGAACTATTTCTACAAAAGAGAAACTCACAGAGATTCCAATCTGCCAAGATTTTCTAAATTTGAATCTACATATCAAAACCTCTGCCGAGCTTAAAAAGTTACAGAAGACCTCTATTGATCCTATAAGTTCTAGATTTTCAAAACCCAAGGTTAATAAATCTTTTTCTTCTGTGACAGTGATGAAAGAAGTTCACCACAGAAGCAACCCACAGAAGGCAGGTCCTAAACAGAGCTTTTGCAAACAACATTCGAGTATTCATAGATCTTCTAGTAATAGGAAATCTAATGTAAAGAAATAATGTAATGCCTCTGTGGCTGAGTTTAAAAAATTCAATGAAAAGTTCAAGCAAATTACATCTCATATTCAATACTGTCATTGCTTTGATCTTATTTCTAAACTTAATAATCATTTTTCAAGTCAAGCCTGTTTACTCTCTACGACAATTCAAAAGTCAAATCCCACAAAGAAACAATCTGACTCTTCTGCAGAGAACAAAATGTATTTCAAGAATGCCAAGGCAAATTTGAAAAACTCTAACAAAATTGGACCCATATGGATATGGGTACCTAAATCTCTGTGATTGTCCTGCAGAAGAAGTATGTGCCAATCTGGTATCTAGACTCCGGATGCTCAAGGCACATGACTGGTGACAGAAGTGCACTATCCACGTACAAAGAAACACAAGATGGTGGATCTGTGACTTTTGGAGACAACAAGAAAGGACACATAAAAGGCTATGGAGTCATAAGGAAAGAAGACGTTTCTGTATACAAAGTTGCATATGTGGATGGCCTTAAGCACAACCTACTCAGTGTAAGTCAACTTTGTGATACAGGATTCAATGTGTTGTTCAAAATAACTTTCTGCTCTCTACAAAGTGAAGAAACAAGTATGGAACTTCTGCGAGCTGAAAGAATAGGTGATCTATATCTAATGAACTTCAACTCAAAGAACAAAGACAAAGTTTGCCTTGTTGCCTGCAAAAGTGAAGAAGCCTGGTTATGGCACAACAGGTTCTGTCACTTGAATTTTCACACATTGGAAAAACTGGTCAAACTTGATCTAGTTAAAGGTTTGCCAAATGTTAAATTCAATAAGGATCATTTATGTTCTGTCTGTGAGATGGGAAAACTCAAAAGAGCTTCCCACAAAGGCAAAACAGATGTATCCTGCACTAGACCTCTGTACATGCTTCATGTCGACCTCTGCGGTCCCATTGCCATACAGAGCCTAGGTGGCAAGAAATACATACTTGTCCTAATTGATGAGTATTCGCGTTTCACATGGGTTGAATTCGTTAGAAAGAAATCAGATGTTCCAAATATATTGATAAATCTAATGAAAAGAATCCAAGTTCTTTATAATTGCAGAATACAGAAGTTAAGAAGTGACAATGGCACAGAATTTAAAAACTCTGTCATTGAAGCCTATCTTTCAACAGAAGGAATATCACAGAACTTCTCTGCAGCTCGCACTCCACAACAGAACGGTGTTGTCGAAAGAAAGAATCGAACACTTGTGGAAGCCGCAAGAACTATGATGTCAGCATGCGGATTATCAATGAACTTTTGGGCAGAAGCAATTTCTACTGCGTGTTATACTCAAAATCGATCAACCATTGTGAAAAGACACCTCAAGACGCCTTACGAATTGCTTAACAAACGGCGGCCAAACATCAAATTTTTCCATGTATTCGGATGCAAATGCTTCGTCTTAAACGACAGAGATTCAAGAGGAAAGTTTGATGTAAAAGCAGATGAAGGCAAATTCATTGGATACTCTGCCACTTCCAAAGCCTACAGAACATTCCTTACAAAGTCTCACAAGATTGTAGAAAGCATCAATGTTTCTTTTGATGATTCATTCCAAATGACTTCTGAGCAAATAAGTTCAGAACTCGGAATTAAAGGGAAATTCTCTGACATCTCAAGAACAAAAGAAGATTTGAATCTTCTATTTTTGGAGATGTTCCACAATGACATTGATCCTTCTGTCGGAACCATCAGAGTTTCTGAAGAACCATCCTCTGTCGGACAAAATCCTACAGGTATGACTCTAACTGGTCCAAATAATGCTTCATCTTCTTCTATAAATACTACAGATGCAATTGCCGAAGCAGAAGAAAGTGCAGAAGATGAAACATCAAGAAAAACGACCACAGAAGCTGCACAAACCACAGAAGAACCAATTACAGAGGGGATCGAGGACCAAGACTATACATCCTCAGAGGAACAAACTCCACCACCACTCGTACCAATCATTCCACAAACGGTAGAATCAACTACCAAGGCACGAAGAACATCAGAGGCTGCACAAGAAGAAACACAAGAAGCCTCTGAAGAAAGTTTTGATGACATTGATGATCATCTTCCACGCACAACTCAGTGGACAAAAAGCCATCCTCCAAACCAAATAATTGGAGAACCTTCTGACTCAGTAAAAACAAGGTCTGCCACTGCAAATTTTTGTTTCTTTACAAATTTTATTAGTGTTATAGAACCAAAGAAGATTTCTGAGGCCCTAGATGACCCAAACTGGGTAGACGCCATGCAAGAAGAACTTCTGCAATTCGAGCGTAACAAAGTATGGACTTTAGTACCTCTGCCAAGAGGGAAAAAGGCCATTGGGACTAAATGGGTCTACAGAAACAAGAAGGATGAAGATGGAGTGGTCGTCAGAAACAAAGCAAGATTAGTAGCAAAAGGATATAGACAAGAAGAAGGCATAGACTAGGATGAGACTTTTGCCCCTGTCGCACGTCTCGAAGCAATAAGAATATTCTTAGCCTTCGCAGCCCACAGAGGTGTTAAAGTCTATCAGATGGACGTAAAATCAGCTTTTCTAAACGGTGAAATCCAAGAAAAGGTTTACGTAAATCAGCCACCAGGTTTTGAAAGCTCAAAGTTTCCAAGGCATGTATACTACCTTGAAAAGGCTCTATACGGACTGAAACAGGCTCCAAGAGCATGGTACGAACGACTTTCTACCTTCCTTCTAGTCAATGGCTACAACAGAGGTACAACAGATACTACCTTATTCTATAAACGCAAAAATAGTGAGATAATGCTTGTACAAATATACGTAGATGACATAATTTTTGGGTCTACAAATTCAAAAGAGTGCAAATTTTTTGAAAAACTCATGCAGAGTGAGTTTGAAATGAGTATGATGGGAGAATTAACATTCTTCCTCGGACTTCAAGTCAAACAATCTTCAGAGGGAATTTTTATAAATCAAGCCAAATATGTCTCTGACATACTTTTAAAATATAATCTCTCTGATACCTCTGCAATGAAGACTCCAATGGCCACTGGAAATAAGTTGTTCTTAGATCCAAATGGTATTTCTGTAGAATGTACTCTCTACAGAGGCATGATTGGATCTCTGTTATACTTAACAGCAAGCAGACCTGACATTATGCATGCCACATGTCTTTGTGCACGTTATCAAGCTAATCCAAAGAAATCACATTATGATGCTGTAAAAAGAATCTTGAGATACCTGAAGGGGACCAACAATCTTGGTCTCTGGTATCCACAGAACTCTGGTTTTAGTCTTAAAGCTTATACAGATTCAGACTATGGAGGATGCAAAAGAGTACCTCTGGGAGTTGTCAATTCCTAGGTGGTAAACTAGTCAGTTGGACCTCCAAGAAGCAGAATTGTGTCTCCACATCCACTGCAGAAGCTGAATACGTTGCTGCCGCTAGCTGTTGTTCTCAGGTTCTATGGATGAAGACTCAGCTAAAAGACTACGGCCACATTCTGTTCAAAATACCCATCCTCTGTGATTCCAAAAGTGCTATTGCTATCTCTGCCAACCCTGTGCAACACTGAAAAACCAAGCATATCGATATAAGGTATCATTTCTTGAAACATCATGTTGAATACGGTACAATCGAAATGCATTTCGTGCCCACAGAATATCAACTCGCTGACTTATTCACCAAAGCATTAGACGAGAAAAGATTTAACTTCTTGGTGGGTAAGTTAGGAATGATTAACATGGTATGAAAATCCTCTGTAAGTATAGCTTTATCTTCTGTAAATAACAAGTAAATACATTGCTTAATTTATTGCTTTGATTGATTCTACTTCTGTATGTAAATTCTTAAAACCTTAAATAGTTCTCAAAATCACAGAGCTTCTGTAAGTCAACTCAGAACCTCTGACGACTCCTACAGAACCTCTGAAAGACCATGACCTATGTTCTATGCAAAACTTATCATTCTTTGATCCAAGCATAGGTCAAGGGGGAGCAAAAGAAAATTACTTGATCTACAGAGGTGATTAGGTCAAGGGGGAGCAAAAGGAAATTACTTGATCTACAGAGGTGATTAGATCAAGGGGGAGCAGAAGGGAACCCTGAAATGATCTAAAGAGATAAAACTTTCAAGGGAAAGCCAAAGAAAAATGTCGATGACTCCATATCGACAGAAGTCAGATATCACTGCCGAGAAAAGAAGAACCAAAAGATATGTCTCTCGCACAAAAGGTTTTTGGAAAACAATTTTCTAGGACAAGAATTGTCAAATATGTCCTAAATATACTGTGAATAACATTTCAAAAATCAAAAGCTCAAAAAGTTTCACAAAATTCGAATTAGGAGAAATTTAAGGTCATAGAGCTTCTGCTGAGCTCAACAGAGCTTCTGCAGGAAATATGCTCTGTGATCACAAATTAACCTTCTGTCGATCTTTTGGAATGTTATCTCGAAAACCGAAAACGCAGACCATGACCTTCTCGAACAAACCTTTTTTTAACAGTTTTCTCGGACACAAACTTTCAAATATGTCCGAAAAACATCTCTTAAACAAAATCAAAAATTGGATGATCAAAAATACTAATAAAATTTATTTTATGAGATTTTTTCTCTCATAGAGCTTCTGCTGGCCCTCACAGAACTTCTGCAAGTTCCAACAGAGCCACAAAACCTCTGCGAAGCAAATTTCTTCACAAAAATCCGATTTTATCCTCTCCAATGCCTTTACAAATATTTTGGTTAAAGAAGAACCCCACAGAAGTCATGATAACAATGAGAGATGAGAAAAAAAAAAAAAATAAATAAATCAATGATTTTCAAGATCACAGAGCCTCTGTAAACTACAGAAGCTCTGTCAATCTGATTACTTGGGCATCTCTGTAGTAATAACGGTTACTTTTACTGCGAGTGAAACTCATATGGCTAAAATCAACCTCACGCGCCTAGCATTAATGGGCCGCACACGACGTCCTGTCATATTCTGACAAGGCCTACGTGTCCCATTTTCATTGGGCGTACATGGAACGTTTTTTATTTGGAAAGTTGAACCCGCCGCTCAAACTCGAGTGCGGATTCCAAACTTTAATCCATTGCCATATATTTTACTCTTTCGAATTCTACCGTTTTACCATCCTATAAAAACAAAGCTTACCCTCACATAAAACCTTTTACAAACTCTCATCTTCTTCTCCGGCGAAACCCTGCAAAAAGCTTGCAAAAATCTTATTCTTAAAATCAAATGGCTTCATCTTCTCGAGCTACATCCTCTGAACTCTCTCCGGCGAACTCACCGGAACACTCCCCTGCACATTCAGAACATTCTGAAAACCCCAGCCTTGCAAGAAATATTGAACAACAAGATTCCGGGGACTCAGCAGACTTTGCTCCGACGACTCACTTGCAAAACTTTATAGCAAAGGATCATTTCGAAGCCATTCTTCCTATCAAATCCAACAACTGCTATTTGGTCCCCTCACCCACTACTTTTGGCGAAGCCCATGCCATACTTCTGAACATCATGGAGAATCATGTCCTCTTCTCTCTACTATCAAGAACCCCGAACAAAATTCCAGTCCGCTATTTGAACCAATTTTGGCAAAGCTGTCGATTTGATAATGACGATTCTCTTATCAAAGGGTACATTTCAAGACCTGATAAATCTGAGCATCTTGAAATCAAGTTCAACAGAACAATGTTCTCACTTGAATTCAACCTACCAACAAGGGGTCTTCTGGGATTGAAGAGTTATGCAGAGCAACGAACAGACGAAGAGCTCTGTCGATTCGTGGAAATGCTTGGGTACAACACCCAACTACGGAAGAGAAATGACTTCCGCAGAGGCCGATTACCACCTCTGTGGAACACTTTGTTCTCGATTCTTAACAGATGCCTGACAGGAAAGATAGGCAGTATTGACCAGAGCTCACATCAAATCTTGAGCATCATGTATGGGGTTTACTATGATCTTCCACTAGATTATGCGACCATAATGATGCAAGAGATCATAAACACCATCGACAGAAAGAACAACTCGAAAAGGGTCAAAGAGAACGATCCCAACTTTCTACCACCTCTGCAATTCCAAAGAATACTAGGAGTACTGTTCGAACCTCTGCTGCTAATCCAAAATTGGCCAATGGAAGGGCCAACTCCCAAACAGTTCCCGATGAACAAGAATACCCCCACTGATCATGTTGATGGCTACTCACACTGCAGACCTCTGTCAAAGAAGCTTCTGCAATACGCATCGAATAAATCCCTTAAGAAAGAGTATATACGCGATCATAGAACTCCTAAACCGAGTCCTATGACACCCCCGCGTTTAGGTGTCCCCCTAGGAACAATGATAGCAAAACCTCTTTCCACTCAAAAAGAAAAGGATCTGAAGTTAGCAAAGCACATGGCTATTCAACTCAGCTTTATAGCCAAACGTGTAGAACTAATGGGAAAGAAGTCTTCATCAAGAACCTCTGCATTTACTCCAAAAGCTAAGAAGAGGAAAACTGCAGAAGGCACCTCCACAAGCGCTGCAGAAGATCAACCCTCACCTCCTCATGCCACAGAAATTGGCTCCTCTGCTCCTCCCTCCTCTCCAAAAATGAAGAAGAAAAGATCAAAATCAACAGAAGAAGGGGCACCAAATCCTAAGAGGAGGAAAACCAAAAAGAGGCATGGTAAATCACTTACAAAGTTGGTAACCATTGCAGAAGAGGAAACTGCTGAAGAAGAAGTTGCAGAAGAAGAAATGGCTACAGAAAGGTATCAATCACCCTATCAATCTCCAGATAGATTTGCTCACCAAGGAGACCTGAACGACTTTTTACAGAACCCTGAAATTGCCAACACCCTAAATACAGCAGGGTGGACGGCACAACCTCTCAACCACCACTCTCCAGAAGAACAAGATTTCTTCATTTCTGGCATTGACACACATCTGCAAGAAGATGACACAACACCCAGAAATCAACCAGCCGAAACCCCTGATATTTTACAAAACCCTTTCATTCAAGGATTGGATGTCCACAGAAGAAGTCCAAACCCAGCTTCAGAAGAAATAGAACAAACTGAAGCTGAATGGAACAGAGGTGAAACTACAGAGGCTTCTGAGAACATGATGGAAGAAGAGAAAGAAAAAGGGGCCGAAGTTGTACAAAAAGAGGGATTAGCAACAACGGAAACAGAAATAGAGATCTTAGAGACAGATTCAGATGAAGAAGAAGCTGTCTGGATACGTAAGGGTCTTTATCATCCTCATGTCATGAGATTATTTGGATCTCATCAAGTGTATGACCAATTACGACCAGAGCAAGGAACTTCCACAGAACTTAGGGAAGAAGCAAGAAAAGATGCCTGGATAAATAGAGGCACACAACCAAAACCAACTCCCAGTGCAACCCACATTTCTGACACCACAGGTCTAGCTGCAGAAGGAGTCATTGAAAAAGAGCAGCACAACTCGAACCTAACCCAACCCATCCAGCCAGAGGTTATTCTTTCAACCTCTGTGCCCACAGAAACCGGGGAATCCATTCCTAGGGAGTCTCCTCAAAGAGACTCACCTATAGTTCGTGATCAATTGCCCCAGATCACAGAAGAACGCCCAACAGAGGAATTTGTTTCCTCTGCCACGCACTTATTAAGACCCACACTTCTTTCAGAGAGAAGTAGAGAGCACAAAGACAAAGAGACTCTAGACAAGTCTCCTAGTCAACAGAAGGATATTCCAATACCCACCTCTGGAGTGGATTTGGACAATGTTCTTCTCAGAACTTCTGTAGGGATTGAAACTCATGTTTCTTCTCAAGGATCAGAAGGAAATCCTTCCATTCTCAACGTACAAACAGGAATGAAAGAAGGTATCCAAGGAACAGGGATTCACTCTGGAGACGAATGTGTTCCTCCAGAGGTTACCACCGGAACACAAGTTACAAGGGATGAGTTCCAAACCCTTGAGACCTCTGTGAACCAAACCTTGAAAGAGTTGCAAACCTCTTTCAAATCTTTTGCAGAGACAACATCACTGGCACTGCTAAACCTGAACACCAAAATGGACAACCTGTCCACAGAGGTGAAAACTGCCATCTCACAGATGAAGTCTGCTGCAACCGCATCCACCACTTCTGCCGCAACAACTACTCCTTCTTCGATTGAGAACTCCATCAACAAGTTCCTTGATCAATTGAACAAACAGACTTCAGTGTCAACGGGCATCACTCCTGCAGATCTACAGAAGGCCCTACAAAAAGTTCAAGAAGAAGCCATGCGAAATAACATGCTGATGCAACCCAAAGACTACATGACAAGAGCACAGCTGACAGAGCTTGGGCAGAACGTGATTAATCAAGTGACAGAAGTCATACTTTCCTTCACCACTGCCAATGCTAACTTCGTCAAAGATTTCAGAGAAAGTGTAGGAAGGATGAGATTCAAAACAGAGGCAGAGCTAGCAACTCTTCTTGGCCTCTGTGATGATGTCTGCGCGAAACTGATCGCTGTTGGAGCCACAATGCCAAAGAAACACGATGCTTCCTGCAGAGCAGAGGGTACATCAGACAAGGGTCAGGATGACTCTGATGATGATGACCATCCTGGTCCATCAGATCATCCTGAGGGGGAGAAAACTACAGAGAAAGCTGCAAGCAGAGGACTTACAGGTCCACCAATAGCCGCAGAACCTCTGAGTCAAGCACCTCCAGAACAGACCCGACAACAACAAACCCAAAAGACCACAGAGACAACACCCATCTCTGTGGAATCATCTACTGACGAAACCAAAACTCCAGAAACAGAACAGCAAGCCACAGAGGCAACAACCGCCCCTGAGGTAATCTATTTGGAAGAAACAGATGAACAAACCACAGAGAAAACACCCACCTCTGTGGAAACACCCCAAACCATACAAAGAAGAAAGACGATTGCCACCAAACCAAAGAAAGCAACGACCTCTGCTTCTGACATTCTGAAAAGGATGCACACAACAATGAGTAATCGTATGGTGAAGAGAGAAGAAGAAAGGCACAGGTTCACTTTAGCTTTCAGAATGACAAGAAGATTTAATGTCAATACTTCATCAACAGAAACTGAGCTCGCAGAAGAAGTCATCAAACAACCTCCAACAGAGGTTACAGAGCAAGTCAAGCCAACAGAACCATCGCCACAAAATTCCTCTATATCACAATCGTCAAAATCCATAGAGGCAACCTCCATCAAACCAACAGAAGTGCAAACCTCAAAACCCACAGAAGCAACTGGTTCTGCCACGACAATAGCAAAAGATAAGGGCAAAGGGATACTGACAGAAGAGCCAAAGAAGAAGAAAACATTGCCAAAGCCAACAGAAAAACTAATGAAGAGTGCGTTTGACGCCTTTCAAACCCCAAAACCCGAAGAAGTTGACTAGGCACATGGATTGAAGCCTCTGTCAGAAATTCCTCTAACTGGTAGAGCTGCAGAAGTTGTTCAACAGATGGAGAGTCTCAGAAGACAAATTCCACGACCTGGTCCAACACATGAAGAGATGGAAGAAGTGGTATACAAATACCTCTACAAACAATCCTATCAGACAAATCATCCAGTAGATCATGTGACAGATCCAAGGATCAGAGAAGAATTTGAGAACATCTTCACAAGAACAAAGCCAAGAGCCAAAGCAGATGTTTTCTCAATTCACAAAATCAAAAAGATGATCTTCTGCAGATTCTCCTTCACAAGAACCTATCCAAGGGTCAGGTACAATCTTTACAAATTCAGAAGAGAGAACAATTCAGAATCTACCTTCGCTGATGCTGACTTAAGAAACATCAATCCTTACGATCTACCTGACCTTCTGCAATGGACAAAAGACAACTACAACACAGAGCCTAATACCAGAGCCTATCAAGTGTTGAGAAAAGCGATGAGGGAAAAGCTTCTGCTATACAGCATGATAGATTTTCAGCTGGGAAAGGATCTTGGTCTCAAACATCTAGATCTACGACCACCAGAAGATCGCTGCCCACCAGACGCTGTGCCCAACTCAATCATCAGAGAACCAAGATTTGGGTTAGTATTTCAAAACCCACAACACCAGGTTAAACTTTTTGTACTCATGGATTGTCAGAAGTACGCAACCAGTACTCTGAGCAAATTCAGAGCAAGCCTTGTAAAATACAGAGGTACAGAGAAAATGGATAGAGATGATGCAGATACTTTCATCAG